>OY856410.1:966511834-968911834 GCA_963693085.1 Alisma plantago-aquatica
TCGATGTCTTTGAATTAGCAGGTCTGACCTGAGACTATTGAAGCTTTAACCAAAACTTGAATTAGCATCTTGACCTTCTCGATGCTTGTAAGCTGAAGAAATCGGAGACAACTCTTTGGGCTTTAACATCTTAACCAGCTCAATGTCTTTCCCTACCCAAAAAGGAGACAGCCCACATGACTACCATCTTCTTGCCTTGACGATGAAGACCTGTGGATGGCAACTCAGAAGCTCCAATCTGTAGACAACCTGCATGACATAGAATGAGAGAAATTTCTTCTCTCTCTTAACTTGACTTGGCTCTTCATCTCTCTTCTTCTCCTTATACTCATTCTTCTCTTCTCATCTCTATATCTCCCCCGCACACCAACCACAAAGAGACCACAAGAGTGGTTGGGGTGGACAAAGACAAAGATAAACTCCCCTTTCACAAGTAGGGGATATGGGTTGGGGGGGACATGAGTGGATGAGGAAGAGTTGAACAAGACCAACTTGACTTTGGCAGCAGCAATGCACTTGAATGGACCAAAAAGATTGACTTTGGACAGCAACAAGAGACCAGAATAGTCGTGCTACAGTACTCCGCCGGTGACAACGCCTGGGAAGAATGACCAAAGCTCCCTCCTTGGAGTACCTTTGCCCTTGACCTTCTAGGGCAGCGTAGCAGGGTCAGGGGCGCCCCTTTTGGACCAGATTTAAGGGGGAAACAACCCTCTGTCACTCCTTTGTTGAAGCCGCAAACTGCTGCAATAAAAGGCTGTTGACAGCAGCCCAAACTCTTGCTGATTTAGAGAAGAAAGAGAGATATAACAGGTAGCTGCAAGCACCATTTGGGAGCTAGGACCAAGGGGAAGGACATCCCAAAAGGGTTTGACAGAATTTCAACCGGAGAAGCAGCAACATCCACTTTACTGGCCGTCGAGCTACAGTACGGCACTGTAGTAACGAACGTAAAACTTCAAGCTGCTGCATTTCTTGATGGTTGAAGACCCCGTGAAGACTTTATTGGAGAGTTTGACGGCTCTCACTGGGTTTCCCCTATACCTTTGATGTAGATGACAACTGCGGAAGCTCGAAGAGAAACCAAACTTGACTTTGACGGAGAGAGCAGCAACCACAATGGGGGGATGAAACTGGACAGCTGTTTCTTGACGACAACTTTTGAGACAGCTAGAGAAGACTTGGAGACGAAGCTAGGGGGAGCTGAAGACAACAGGAGACGACGTCGGAGGAGAAACTAAACGGCTGGAGACGACAACCTTACAGAAGAGGAAGGACTAGGCCAACTACTCGCCAGCATAGATGGCCCTACGGGCAGCCAGCCATGACGGCGGCTGCCGCCCGCAGGCGGAGAACTCCTTTTGCTCTCTCTACAGCCTAACCCTAGGCTCTGATACCATGTAGAAAGATTAAAAGATGTATTCTACGTATGTTGTATATTTTTTGATACAAGACACCCTCTCCTATATATAGGAGAGGTGGACACAACCTAGACCTGATGGACTGACTGACTTAATGGACTGACTTATATGGGCTTACAGACACGAGCCCATATTACATGACTAATATCTCCTTTTTACTTCTAACAATATCCTATTCATCATAACAATTGATAAAATAGTTTTCAAATGAGCTTTTTTTGAAGTTTTTGTAACATTATATTAATACATATTATGTAACACTTAAAAAATGTTCAATTTATAAATAAATATCTTATATTAAAGATGAATTTTGTAACAATAATTTACAACTATGTAATACTTTGAATATTAATTATCTATAATTTAGACTTTTAAAATGAAAATAAACTAAAACAATTTAGAATTGTTGTGTATAATGTTATGCTACATACATCAAATTTCAACTACTATTGGGAATAATAAATAGTTAAATGTATTCAATTGATATATTCAATACATTAGACTATTAGTATCAGCAAATTTTAGTAATTTGTTCCAATTTTATGAATAATTTTAGGCCTAGATTAAGAATACTTTTAGTATTTTTACTCTTTGATGATCCATAGTGTAAGCTAGAAAGTATCAATTGAAATCGATTATTAACGTGATGACCTATAAACTAATTCCTTCATTATATTAAAAAGTCATCGAAATCTCGTTCAAAACAGTTTTTGATCTTTTCACACATGTAGGACCCCTCACCAAGATCAATATATTATGTTATTGTATAAATGTGTATTTATGTATGTACATCATCCTGATAAAATTTTGTGACTTAATTCCTTTATTTGGTTGTCGAAATCTTGTGTCGAAATAAGCGTAAAATCTCGAAATTTCCATCAAAATTTCTGTAAATTTCTGTTTCTGAGCCATCGGAAATGGCGTTGAAATCGAAATTTTAAACCATGACGGTGCGATTTGTACACTGGAGTGTATTCTAGCCCGACTCTCTCTCTCTATATATATATGTAGTATACAAGTAATCTATTCTTTCTCATGCTTACAATTATAATGATAAACATTTAATGAGAAGTGTAAATGGATAGTGTTGATCTATATTGGTAAACGGGTCACTTCAAAAATGTTGAGCTCGTTTGGACAAGTATGGCCCATGCATCTAAATGTTACAAAATCAATACTCGCGACTAATTAAAATGTTGATTTTTTTACATGTTAGATGGATGGGCTGAAAGTACCTGGATGACCTCAAAAGCAGTTTATAGATAATTTATGAGGTGATCCCAAGGTTGGATTTTTGCATTTGATTAATGCAATATATAAAACTATTGAGTTCTATGTGTACATTGCCATAATCAATTCTAGCCTTGTCTGACTCTCTCTCTCTCTCTCTATATATATATATATATATATATATATATATATATATATATAACATTCTGAAACATGATCACCACTATTTTGTTCATCTTCTCACTCTTCATGTTCTTAAAGACAAAATAGTGTCTTTTGGTTCCTCCCATGTATTGTTTATCACATGCTCTTCGTGTCTTCCTTGGATGATTTTCTCTAACTCGTTAGTCAGATTAGGTGCTTGATGTGTGATTAGGGTCTATATGAGCTAGCCTTTATGTCTCCAGTTGTAGTTCCTTTGATATTTATCTTTCGATCCTGTATTGAAAGTGAGGTCCCTAGTCCCAAGTGGCTAATGGCTAACAAGTAACTCATTGAACCTGGGTTATGTCGCGCTATATATACATACATATATATAAAATACAATTAGAATAGAATGAACTCTATGCAGAATCATTTTTCTCATCCTTACAATTACCACAATAAACATTTAATGAGAAGTGTAAATAGATAGTGTTGATCTATATTTGTGCAGTAGATCTATATTGAGCACCAGTCACCCCAAAAATTCTGAGTTCGTTTGGGTAAGTATGGCATGTGCATCTAAACATCACAAAGTCAATAGCTTAGTATTAATTATAATGTTGATTTTTTTACATGTTAGATGGATGGGCAAAAAGTACCTAGATGAGCTGAAAGTTAGTTTATAAATAATTTATGAGGTGAGATCCTTATGTTGGATTTTACATTCTATTTGTGCATTGCTAAATTCAATTCTACCGTAGTCTGACTCTCTCTTTACACACACACACACACAGCTTGCGAGAGATAACACGGTTGGTGAATTTTGATGGTCCTCAGTGAAGGGACCCAACTTCAAACTAAACGGACAAGCAATTCTCAATTTACCACCCCTCCCAGGCGCCCGTCCTCCGCTATGTGCTGTGTGAGAGGGGGGAGAAATTTCTCTCTTAATCTCATATATACACATACATATGTATGTATGCAATTGTGTCTGATATTTATATGTGTGTGTGTGTGTGTATATATATATATACACACACACACACACACACACACACACACACACATATATATATATATATATATATATATATATATATATATATATATATATATATATATATGAGGTTAGGAAGTGTGTACCGGCCGGTACATGTAACTTATATGTACCAGTCCTTAAAATGTCACATGTAGACTACGGGCACACAATCCAACCATATAGATTGATTCAACATTATATAGATTACATGTGTTTAAAAAATCATTACCATATCTCATATGGATCATTAGATGTTGCAATATATCATTCGACGGTTTCTATAGTTTTTCCAACTTACCGTTGATTACTATATGCCCATATTCTTTCGTAAGGTAATGTATGGATATCGGATTATGGTAATTTTTGATATACGTCTTATCTAAGGGGTATGCATCACATCCATAAGGTTAGATTGTTGAATAAAATTTCACAATCATCATAAATGAAGATGGGTACATGTAAGCTACATGTACTCAGGTACACAATTCTTTTACCCTATATATATATATATATATATATATATATATATATATATATATATATATCAGAAAGCGGGAAGCGGGAGGCGTGCGGACAACACCCTGTAACCGATTAAGCGGTAGGCGGGCGATTTTTGAAAAAGCGGGTGTCTAAATTTTATATATTTTTATAAAAAATTACATGTATGTGTATATAAAAAATATATTTATAAGGAACTTCTATACATATCTAATCAGTAATTAACTAAGTATTCATCAATACTTACTATTAATCAGTATCTCTAATCACTAGAATCAGCAAGCAGATCAGTAATTGTAAATAACAAACTATGAATTGTTGAATTAAAGTAATCACTAAAGTAATACTAACCAGTAGTACCAATCATTAATCACTGAAAGCAGCAAGGAAATCAGTAAAACTAATCATGCATTACTAGTATAATAGAGCAATAGGATATTTACTTAGATGCATTACAACAGTACCCAATTATTATAGCTTACACACAAAGTATGCATTCTAAATTAGGACTAGCTATATCATAGAACATTTAATGTATACAAGTTTCATATATTATAGTCAACACTACTTGGACTATGTAATTAATTAATGTTAGATGCTTACATTAGGATTTTTATACAAAAGCGGGAAAAAAGCGGGTGAGGCGGGCGATTATGTTCAAAACGATTAAACGGGCGCTTAGGGGCTAAATTAGGCGGATGAGGGTCATGGCCGCTTAAGCGGCCCACCTGGTCATTTTTTTAATTCACTGATATGTACATATATGTACATATATATACATATATATATACATATATGTGTATATATATGTATGTGTATATATATATGTACATATATATATATATATATATATATGTATATATATATATATATATATATTTGTGTGTGTGTGTACACACACACACACGTGATCGCCACTAATTTTTCTTATCACTCATTCAATTCTTACTTTCTAACAAACAAATAGAGTGTCTTTTGATTACTGTTATGTATCGTTTGTCTCATGGTCTTCATGCCTTCCCTACATGATTTTCTCTAGCCCATTAGTCATATTAGGTACTTGTTGCATGATTAGGGTCTACACCAGCTAGCCTATTTGTCTCTTGCTGTTGTTCCTTTCATATTGTTGTCTTCCGATCCTGAATTTAAAGTGAGGGTCGCTACTTGCAAGCATAATTGTTGAGGACAGTTGGGCGCCCAAAGGCGTCCGAAGGCGGATTACCTAGTTAAATTGACATTTGGGTGGGTTTTTAAATGTTGTATATGTCATGTCAGTATCATTTTGAAATGTATAAACGTTTTCATCTATTTTTAGGCTCTACATCACTCTGACATGACTATTTAAGGTGTAGAACACTAAATATATACACAATACCTTATATATGCCATATATATTGTATATCATGTATTATAATTACACATTAAATTAAAAAAGAAGACATGCGCCCAGACGCCCTCCTAGGCTGCCTAGGCGCACAGCCAGGTCAAGCCACCGCCTGGCTGCCTTGACAACCATGGCCCCAAGCGGCCAATTGCCAACAAGTACTCTGTTGAACCTCGGTTATGTCGCCATTCGTATTAGTCAACTAAAAGCAAATCAAGAGAAAAGGGACTGTTTGTATGGGAAATAGTCCAAGACCACCCTGTAATACTGAATAGTGCGCGACTCCAGCATAGAGAGTTCAGCCAACATTGAAAATCAAAGTCGGACAACTGATGCTCAGAAAATGTTGGTTTCTGTTAGTGGTTGTTTGGTACCTACCAAGGGTAAGTGTTTTCATCAAGTTCCTCCTGTCCTGGATCAGTGATTTTCTTCAGTGAAAGAAAAGTAGATAAAGGATTCATGCATAGAGACTCTCATTAAGTCTTATGAGAACTTGTAAAGAGAAGGATTTTTAGCGACACAACAATTCTTCCAGGCTAATTTAGCTTCCCAAGGCTGCTATTAGCATAAGGATTGATACACAAGAGGTTTGGCCTGACCTAGTATTCTCATACTAGGGTTGGCTTCTTGTAGTTCTCCCTTTAACACTAATGCACAGGAAGCATATTGTCTAATGACATTCTAAACCCAACTCAGGTCCCACTTCCTTCAGCGAACAATTGGAACCCTTGGGACCTTCTTCAACCTTGGGGTACGATGAATCAACATCAAGATGCCAATCAACTTCGTCGATAATAGCTCTTGGGAGTCATCACCTTCGTATCCAGAAAATACCTTTGAGTTGTTGAGCAAGAGCCCTTGCACACAATACTCCTGCTTTATTATGGCAGGCTAGTCTGTAGATGAGTCATTCTTGATTAAATCTGTAAATAATCGTCTCAATTTAGCCAATATTTTCCTAAAATTTCTCAAATTCTCGGACTAGTAAAAATTACCAAATTTCAAAATTTTCACCATGACTTTACCCCTTCATCTGGTGATCTAAGAGAGAATTTCAAGCATAAAACTTATTTACTTATAAATGGGATAAACTGGTTTCTAGCATTTTAAAGTTCTAATGAAGTTTGTGGTATACCGTATACATTGCAATCATTAATCTTTTCCTAGAGATTAGTGTTTCTTATCAAATAAGATGGAAAAGGAGCAGTTGCTTGTAAAATGAGAGAAATTTCTATTTAACACTAGGCTGCATGTCTTAATCATTATTTGTTGTAATGGTCAAGCGGTGGTCTTTTTTGGAAGGGAAATAAATCTGGATTATAGCCCAAGTGTCCACAATATTATATGTTTCATGATTAGCATATAATCTGGTCTTACTTCTTTTCATTGTCTACTGGGTTTTAAGTAAGAGAACTGCGATAAATGCTCAATCGTAAAGTTTGTTCCGATGTAAATGTTTTTTTTTGGTAGTTCTCTATAGCCCCATTGATTTCTTATGATGGACTTATTTAAAGGATTTTGAATCAATAGATGTCATGTTGGTTACAGGTGTTTGAGCTCTGATAGAATCATGTAGAACGAATTTGCAAGAACTTACTTTTAAGTTTGTCGATTCATAGTTCAACTCTGATGCATCTAATACATATGCAGGGTATATTAACAAATGAAACCAGGTGTTTACGCTGTGAAACAATAACAGCAAGGGATGAAACTTTTTTGGATCTAAGCCTTGACATTGAACAGAACAGTTCCATTACAAGTTGCCTGAGAAACTTCAGTTCGACTGAGACTTTAAATGCAGAAGATAAATTCTTCTGTGACAAATGTTGCAGGTTTGCTTTTTCTTTTGTCCTAATACATGACATGGCTATCAATTAGCTTACTGAACTCTTTCTTTAACCAAAGAATTCAGAATATAAAGCGTGGCTATACAATTGTAAACACAAGGGTCACCATGTAAATTGTCCATGTAATTCTCCCTAGGAAGTATGGACAGAGTTCTAGACGTGGACGTGGACACTAATAGACACAGGACACCACATTTTATAAAAATACAGGACACATGCACAGAGGCAAGATAAAATTGTATATGTTGGTCTTGAGATATTGAAGGTAAATATATTTCTTGAAATATAGTTATAGAAATTATCTGTGTTTGTAATTGTCTGACTTGCCGTTCTTTTGTTCTTCCTGTTACCTTTCTAAATAATATCAAACCTTAATCTAAATGATCAAAATCTGGTGAACAAAATGGCTAACAAGTCATGATCCAAGCTACATACAATAATTACAAAATTTATAACATGGCAACATTGTTATCTCAAGTGTCTCTTGGATTGTGCATCGTTTCATCTTAGGTATGCTATGGGTGGATGCTCTAAACCTAGTAGATCAAGAGGTGAAAAGATTTGCACTTAAGAATGACACCTTTTCACCTTTTATCGTTTTCTGCACCAAGATACACCTGTCATGAATATGTTTCAAGGTGTCTTCTAGGTGTGTCAACATCCAATGCATATCTGACACTAGAGCTCCAGGGATGGGCCTGTGCTTCCTAGAATACTCATTATACATATTAATGGTTTTAAATTAAAAGGAAAGGTTGACTCTGACACCTGATCCCAGGATCAGCAATGACCACGCCCTAAGACCAGTGTCATTCAGTAAAGCACGAGTTGATTAAAACCAAATATGATCCTATGCATTTAAGTAACTACCATGTTAAGCAAATATCACAAATATTTTTTTTCTTGTGTTTATACTTTAATCAACATCACAAGCCAGTTTCATATGTTCAATCTATTCATATTTCATTAACCAAATTTCGTACTTGTCTTATTCAAAAAGAGGATATCACATGGTCTATTTTTACAAGATTTACATCCACAATCACAAAATCTCAAGTCCTAATTACATCTTTTGAAAACACCATGCTCGGAACCCTAGTATACATGGACGACTACAAGGACGCCAATCACTCACATCAAGGTGTGTTCTTCCTCTTGTACTGATCAAGGATGAAGAGTCCTCAGTAGGGTAATCCTGAAAATAAATAGAAGAATGCAATTCTAAGTATTTGACTAAGCAGGTATATGATATGCAATGCCATTTCAAGAATGTAACTGAATATTAAAAATTTAAAAGCATGCATAATCAAGTTGAAAGGAACAAACTACTCAATCAGCCTCTATACAACTTTTATCATTTTATTAGCATTGCCTTGGTTACTTGGGATGTACCATCCCAAGTTGCAGCTATTGCTTCAATATCCACATAGCCTACCATACATAATGCATAGGTCTGTCCTGGGTATTCACTATCTTAGGGTTACTCATTGTGCATTGGCTTGCGTGAGTATATGTAAGTTAGGGGCTCATCGGCCTACGACCTACATAATACATAGGTCTGTTTTGGGTATTCACAAACCAGCACCTTATTATCACATGTAATCATCTATGAGGGATAGGTATGCTAACCTCCATCTCACCCAAACTCATTAGACTATGTGATTGTGGCATTCGGATCTCATTTTCATAATTCATCACATTAGTATGATTTCTGTCTCAAAAGGAGATACAAACTTATATGCACCCATAAACGGGTGATCTCAGGAAGTTGACTCCACCTAATGAAGATTCTCAGTCTCCCGTGTAGAAGTAGACCTTTATGCTTCCCTTAATTCTTTTCAGACCACTAGGCTTTCTCTTAAATGTAAACTCCAATTACTCATATTTGAGTAAAAAAGTTTATAATTGTATAGTCTATCTAAATTTGAACAATACGGGTATTAACAAGAGTGAAATCCTAATTTGAATGTCATTACATCATACTTGGCCATTTTCAGCATGGTCGATGATGTCTCACAGTCGAGAGTAATTTCTCATGCAAAGCTCAAAAGCCATCAATTTGATCAGGAATATCATAGCATATTCATATGAAATCAATCTGAAAAGTTTCATAAAGAATTTTCATCAGTTGACTTACTGAAGTGAAATTAATGTAACTCATGAATTTAGGTGAAGAACACATAACCTTAAAAAAAGGTGAAAATGTAACTCATGATTATCTACAGAACATATATGTAGGTTAGTAGCCAACTAAATTCCCATTTCTAGCTCAATTAGTATACAATTTGATGATCTCAATGGAATTACATAGAAATTGCATCACAAAAATCTCTAATATATTAATTATTCACTCCTTTGAAGAAGAACATGCATTCTACAATATAGGGTCATAAAGCTCCAAACCCTAGCTCTAAAATCTCTTCAAAGTGGATTTCTTCCACCAAATCCACAAGCAAGAACTCAATCTAGGCCAAAGAGAAAGAAAAGAGAGATCGAGCTTAAAAAATAGGGTTCCTACTAGGAATTCTCTAGAATTCAACCTAGCGGGTTTAAAAGAGAAAGATGAGATTAACTGGCAATTTATTCAAAACTTACCCCTATTAGGGATTCTCTAGAATTTTGACCAAGAAGGCTTAAAGGAGAGAGATGAGACTTAATGATAGTCTTAACCAAAAACTTACCATGATTAATCTTTCTAGTGGTTAGGACTTAGGATTTTGATTCCTAGTTTGGATCCACCAGCTTCCTTCAAAATCTCTTCTAATCACTTCTTCTCCAAGGGATTCATGTTTCTCAGCTATCGAATGGTGGTAACATGGTTTAGGGTCGATACATGGGTATATATAGGGGTTGGGATTTGTGAAAATGGTATTTTAGCCCTTATTGTGCATTTTATATGTATAGGGATTTTAGTCGCTTACTAGAGCTGTTAGTTGGCAATGATTGAGGTTGGTAGTGAAGCATGGTTGGTCGACTTGTGACCCTGAGTTTGCCTGCTAGAGGATCATTTAATTTCTCGACTAACTCCTTAGTCAACTGATTAACAACCCAAGCATATATATGTCAAGTAGCAACAAATGAGTAGGCTCTACCAGCGATCATGGTCCATTAGTCAATCAATGAAGACCCAAATCAGCCGGCTAAATTAGGAACTTCGCCAAATTTTGGCCAAGTCCAGCAAGCGACTCGGTATGCGAGCCTAGCTATGGCCCATAATGCTACAATGTTGTCTCTTATCATTAGGGAAATATATAGGGCGACACTTAAAAACTATTTTTCATCAGATTTTACATGTGAAAGGTGAATACTCCCCTAGAACCCTACTTACCAAAATTAAGGTTCCAATTACACCAAACCTAGTTAACCAAACCGAGGGTATATTAAGCATGTGTTTTAAACATTGAATAAGTTAAACTCTAATCAAAGTAAATGACATGCTTAAGCGTTATAGTTCAGATCGGGATTAAATTGAAAAAATGGTCTCTCATCAGTTCATTCTGAAATCATTCAAAGTAACATGGTATTTAAGGTTCACATTTGCTGATCATGGGGGATGTCTCCTCTCTTTTTTCTTCCATGAAAGGGAAGAAGGATGCCTTTGCTTCTATGTCGGTGTACGTTGCTCTTTCCTCTGTCATCGCGTAATTAGGAACAAGTCAATCTTATACCCTTTTGTTGATTGGCCATCCTAGTCAGTGTTGTCGTCGTGGCATAGAGCCTTGTTGAGCCAGTTGCCGCTTTCATCTCAATACATGTCTCTCGGGTTTCCATTGTTGGTTTCTTCTTTAGCTCGAGCATCAAGTTGCCCTTATTGGTCGTTGTTTGGAGCATTACTTAGGTTGTTGCATGTTGCCCATCTTGACATCTTGGGTATCGATAGTCAAGTTCTCACATCAGGCATCACCAATAGCCCCTAATTTATGATTGTTGTTGGCCTGATTCCCTATCACAACAGGCAAGTCCTTGATCTCCTCTACATGCCTCTAAGGTGCATTAGGATTGGCATCAACATCCTTCTCTCTTCAAATTAAGTCACAATTGATGACAATTAGGAGATGCAAGTGAATAATCAACGAAGTATTGCCTTCTGAAATTAGATCATCACCAACCAAAAACTCAATTAAATGAACTCCAGTTAGTGGATTTATATAATGAAGAGCTTCGCAAAGGGGTAAGGAAAATCTAAGCATCTTGAGAAACGACTATATAATGAAGAAACAAGGTCTTAACAAGATGAACGCGGCTGAAATGTGTATGCTGAGATGGATGTGTGGGAAGACAAGAAAAGTTCGCTTGAGAAATGACTATATCAGGAATAAAGTGGGGGTGGCGAGCATTGAGGACAAGTTACGCGAGGGCCGACTCAGATGGTATGGACACGTGCAACACAGACCTACTAGTGCGCCTATACGAAGCAATGCTATTGATCCAAACACTATAAATAAAAGAAGAGGAGGGCCTAAATTAACATGGGATGAGCTTATAAAGAGAGATTTTGAATCTCTACATCTCAATTAGAATATGGCCCATGATAGAGACCCCAACATAGTTGGGACTGAGGCTTAGATGATGATGATGACCAACCAAAAACTCAATTAAAAGAACTCCAGTTAGTGGATTTATATAATGAAGAGCTCCACAAAGGGGTAAGGAAAATCTAAGCATCTTACTAATTCCTCTTAAGGATGTAGACACAATGGGAACAAAATGATGCCACCCTCCAAACTCAAATGTGGAACTCTATGGACCACAAGTGGCAGACATGGTGAACAAATTCAAAAAAGATAAAAAATGGTGAAATCCTAACTTTAATCTATCCTAACCACTCTCTTGAGTAAATGCTATGAAAGTTGAGTTGTATGGGCTTCAAGAATGACAATCCTTATCTTAGTTCTTACGAGAGGTGCCATGCTTAACTGATGATTTGCATGCCCCACTTTCTCTTCCTAGGGATGTCTAGAAGATATAGAAGTAACAAGAGTAGTTGACAATGATTAAGTTCCTCGTTGATCTTTGATGTGAGTATGAGGGTGTCTTCAGTGAGATATTGCTTGGGGTAGAGCTTCCATCTCTTGTTGAAGCTTGTTCTCAAGTGCATACATAAATCTAGAGCAAGATGCTTCAGTTTTGATTTCCATCTTCTAGTGTTATGTCTGTCATGATTGCTCAATTTGGTTCTAGTACGGTGGCTCATTGGCCCTTATTCTACCTCATGTGGATAAGGACTTGGACATAGAGGACTACCGGTAAGAGGGAGTAGGTTTGTGCCCCTTGTTAGTGATCAGTAAGGGGGAGGAGTAGGTTTGTGCCCCTTGTTAGTGATTAAGTGCATACAATATGAAATAAGGGGTCATGCCAAGAAGATGTACGAGTCATACATATTTCCTACCAAGACAATAAACATGGCGACATTTGGAGAGGATATTGCACAAGAGGTGTTATTCCTTGATGATGCTTTTTTTTTAGACTTGGTGACGTTGTTTTGGTCATATGTGATTTGAGAAAGTCGCTCCATTAGTTATCAATTTGGAAAAGTTGGATTGCGACTCATGCTAATAGAAAGTACATGTCTAAGCCTAGGGAACACAATAAGGCTAAGTTTTTTCATTTGGTTCATTTTGATGTTTGGGTCCTAGTTGCTTGCCATCTGTACTTATATTGACTATTTTGTTATTTTTATTGATGCATACTCGTGTGTTACATGGCTTTATATGATGAAGAACATATATGTGTTATTTTATATGTTTTAATCATTTTGCATGGAAGTGAGAACAAGTTTGTAAATATATTTTATTTTTCATTCATGCAATATGCTAGAAAATACACTATCCAAAATTTCATCCAATTATCTCTTCACATGCTACTATGCACTTATCGTTCTATTCACATATGCCTTAGTATACTTGAGTGATAGAATGAAAGAATCACCACGTGATTGAGACTGCACCAAGTCTTCTTCGTAGAAATGTAAGAATTTCGGAAAGAAGCAGTTCTTAGAACCACATACCTTATAACCACATGCCCTAAATTGTCCTACACAATTAGATCCCTTCATTGTCCTTCATCTTAGAAAATTATTATATCATGTGCCGCAATGTCTTTGGTTATGAGTTTTATCATAATTTGGGTAGTGGTTCAGATACCTATCGATTAAGTACATCTTTTGGGGATATTACGAGTCCACAAGGGATGTGTTACTTTCTAGTTTTGATTGATGTTATTCTTTGATGACAATACCTCTTCGTATTAGGTTGATGTTGAGGATTCTTTACCTTTTGTTCGCCATTATTGACTTTATGCATACATTAGGCATCACTGATCCTGCATGTATGCCTTTAATCCTTTCATGTCACCCAGATGCACACATGTCGCATCGAAGATCCAACTACAAGTACCATTGATAAGATGCAAGCCTCAACCCTTCAGTAGTCGCCTCTATGTCAAATACTCTAGTAGAATCTAATTACTTGCCTATCGCGTTGAGGAAAAGCAAGTGGTCTAGCACTTCTCATCCTATGTCTGATTTCTCAGTTATGCTCGCATTTATCCTTCATATTATGCATTTATATCCACTCAATTATCTGTTTCCATCCCTAATGCCATTTGAAAGGCCTTGAATTACCAAGGGTGTTGAGTTGTTGTGGTTGATATTCCCTTGAGACCAAGGAATTTAATGACCGATACTGATGCCGTTTCGACAGCTAGGATATAGATATTTACCGGTATACTGACGGAAATATCGACAGATGCAATCCTGGCCATATCGACGTCAAAATGAACGAAGAAATCATGAAATATTACAGGCGTTGTCTCAACATCTAAATGCAATGTTTATGTAATAAAATTCTATATTGGATATGCGGAGGGGGGTCAATCATGTGGGAGGTAAGGAATTTGTCCTATTTTTTGGAGATTTCGATGAAGGATTTCGATGATAAAATGCAAGAATTAAGATCTGAAATTTTACTAGCACAATCCATAAACTCATATTTACACACTTTTGCAATAATATTCAATCTACAACAAGCATATGACAACATAATAAATTACTAACTCACATCAGTTGTATGTTGAGTGGCCCGCCGATTCTCTATACATTATTTTGTTGATATGGGCCAGATATTGCTCCCATGTCATGTAACTTCTCTAAGACTTGTTGTATGAAACAACATGCTCCTCATACACTTCAGGATTGTAGAAGAAGAATCTGAGCTACCTAATTGTTCTTCCACTTCTCTATTGATTTCCATATCAATATTGACATGTGCAGCTTCAGACTCAAGTCTTTCAGGCGGGGAATCAATAATAGTATCATCACCGTTGTTTGCATCAAATTGTTGTTCTATATATGGATCTGGACGTCCATCTAAATTATCAAGAATAAGACGACCTTTCTCATTCATCCATTCCTCTAAAGGATTTTTTGAATCTTCCTCCGGTTCTCTATGTCTTTCAGGGTTGAAAGTATATGCGGCGTCAATGGGATCATAGACAATAGCAAAATCCACTTCATTGTAGTTGGCATCTCGTATTACTCTAGCCCTCAACCACATGTTGTAGTGAACATAGACAAGATCCCTCAACCTGTTTGCCCCAAGCCTGTTCCTTCTCTTCGAGTGTATCAGATTGAAAGTGCTCCAATTTCTTTCACAGCCCCTGCAGATGTTTTTTGAGTAAGGATGCGAATAGCCACTTTTCTTAAATGGGGGGCAACTGTTCCATTCCAAACCCACCACTCACAAGGATCACCTGCCCGCGGTCAGCAACCGCATTTGGATGGCCAAAGCATCTAGTGCTTTCACGAAACTAGCGCAACTGGAAAAATAATATTTACAATATTGAGATGACGAAATCAAAGTAAAGGCTAATGTGAAATTAAGAATGTAAGCTATATAGTTATATACCTCTTCCAGTACTAGCTATCACTCTTCTGGAGAGGTAATGAACTTGTTAGTGACATCTCTCACTGCATTCATTAGAGTCGCATTCAAGCCCAACGTTCGTGAGTATTGGAACCTCGAATTCAAATAATAAGCTGTCACAAATTTAAATAAGGAGATAAGAATGACATTTTATTTGTAGACTATGAGTTAGACCAATATTTTAGAAGTTAGAATATAATTGAGATATATACCTACTTTATGCAATGGATGCAAAAACATATTTGTCCAACGATTCTCATAAATTTTTATGTTGCTCATTAGACCTAGGAGCTGCTTCTTTGATATTGTCCACCATTGAGGTCATTGCATCATATAGGAGAGGCATTGTTGTAGTTTTGTCACCATCAACCAGCCTCAATACTTTGACAATGGGTTCCATTATTCGCAGCACTCTAGTAACCGTATCCCAAAAAGGTCGACCGGCAATCAACTCCTCAATTCTTCTGCCAACAGGGGAATTGTGCTCCTTCATGGAGGTCCACTCCACTCCATTGAAGAGCCTCCTAAGTCCATCCTTTTTGGGCTTTAACGATTGTAAGGCAAGAAAATTTGTTGCAGATCTAGTCGCCCCTGTTCTAATTAGATCATCTCCACAATACGTAGGTCGCCTCATTGCATTTAGCATAAAAGAATGGTTGTAGATGAATCCCGTGATCAACCTACCATCAGTGATAATAGATTTGATGAAACCATTTGAGCCCATGTCCTTAAGAATGAGATCTATGCAATGGGCAGCACAAGGTGTCCAATAGATCAGATATTTCTTCATTATACTCTCGTGGGCCTTCTTGAAGGCAGAAGCATTATCAGTAACTATCTGCACCACATTCTCCACACCAACCTGCTTCATGTATGTCTTCATTAGTCTCTTTATGTATTTGTGGTTCCTGATCTCACTTGAAGCATCAACAGAGTCTAGAAAATTGTGGATCCACGACAATGTGCAAGAAAGTTGATAATTTGTCTTTTGTTTCCTCTAGTCCACCCATCACACATAAGTGTGACGCCATATTCAGACCATATATATTTTTGGTCTGAAATCCATGCTTGTAGATCCTTCTTCTCTAAGGGAAGATACTTGTTCATTAATTCATATGAACTGGAGGCCTTGATTCCCCTACCAGACTCCCCTATCACATCTACCATATGTTGCAGATAAGGTTTAGTTGCAACATGTGCAGGTGTACCATGAGCAAAGAAGAACTTACCTACTGCTTTGCCAACCTTATCTTTTGCACCAGTGAACATTGCTTTGAGGCTTTTTTGCCTAGCCTCAGGCTTCCTAACCCCTGGCTTGTCAACATTCCTCAATCTCACACTAGCAGAATGGAAAAGTGTATCAATGCCACCTTTCTTCCTTTTACCATGACCGACTCGGTCTTCATCGTCATCTAGGTCAACAAAAGGAATACATGTAGTCCCATTGCCTCCACTTGCACCAGATGGCCCATACCTCCTTGTAATTCGAGCTATCTCCTCCCTTTCCCACTCACTTCTGCCAGATTCTCTGATAGCACGTCTATACATACGACGTAAACAAGATGTATCATATTCAAGAGGATGTCGAATATCATCATCAGATTCAGCAGAAGAACTTGTGGGCCTAACATCAAATAATGTATCAGTGTAAGCCATGTCAACCTCCTTCATCTTTTGTTGTTTTTGTTTCTTTACACCCATAAGTTTCTTGAAATCATCCCTAATACTTTGGGGACACCTCTGGCACATTGCCACATTTTTTTCACCACCAGTAATGTGACGTTTAAATCTAATAATCCCCCTCCATCAGTTGTCTTCTTGTAGTAATTGCAAATTATCTTTCCCATATTCTCGTCAAGAGGCGCGCTGTGATTCCATGCAAAATCCTCATCCTTAGCTCCAACATTACCAGCCCCAACACCCTCACCATCGCTTGAAGACATCTTCTCAAAAGTCAACACTGCAAAAAGACAAAGACAAACAAAAATTAGGTGTATGAAATCAATAACCCATTAAGTTGCAAGAAATTAATCTATTTTATGTATTATAGAATAAAAAATATACTTTAAGTGTATAAATGTTACATGTGTTTATAGAATTAAACACAATATTTTTTAAGATTTTTATTAACAAGAAAAAAGGGTTAAATAAAAAAATAAAAGTCTTGAAATTATTTTAAAAAATTTAAGATTTGACATTTATCTAGTATTAAGGCTAGTGATGTGTTACAAATTACTCATTCCATCTTATATAACACTAACACACATTTTTGTAGTAAAAAAGTAAATTTTTTATTTTCAACATTTTTAATAAATGAAAAAACGAAAAATATAAATGTTTGTACTATATTTTTGTTTGTATTTGTTCATATTAGTATTTGGTACGACTTCTACTAAACCTGAGTTAGATACTTATTATTAATAGTATTTATTGTATTATTACGAATTTAATATTAATTAGTGAAATTACATGATAATATTAGTTAATAATAGTAGATCTAGTGATACATTAGTAGATCTACATAATATAATCATAGATCTATTGTTAAATAGCATTATTCTTAAGTTTTTGGAGTAGATCTAGGATTTGGGTGTATTTAGAGAATTTTGGAGAACTTCTATGGTGAAAATAGAAGGAAATAGAGAGGGGAGGGGTTGGAAATGATGAGAAATGAAAGAAATTAAGAAAACATACCTTGATTTGGGCTGATTTGAGCTCCAAGGAAAGAAATCGCCCAAAATCTCCAAGTTTCTCCACTCAAACAACAGCAATAGGTTTGCAAAACAGTATGTCGGGGCGGCATACTGCCGATATCGCCCTTAAGTGGGACATTTGCAGCGGCACCCTCGATATTCGCCGATATCGGGCGGTTTTACCGGTAAGTCCACCAGTTTACCGATAATTGCAATCCCAACGATAGGTTTGCGTGAACCGATGACCGATGTCGTCGATATTAGTACCGTTCAGTATACCCACGATATCGTCGATATCTCTTACATTGCTTGAGACATAATAACACAGACTTTGCTCATGTTGTTTGGGAAATATGCAGTTAATTGCAGATCAATATTCTTGTGAAAGTTGGTCATGATGGTTCTTGTAGAAAACAAAAATAGAGGAAAATTCCCTTGTGTGTGTTGTTTCTTGTTGATAGATGGTGTAACCCCTCTCCTATATGTAGGAGCGGAGGCAAGTAAAAGACAAAGTCCAAACACTAATGGGCCAAATGGATGTAGGGCCATATACAAAATAAACTAGCTCAGGCTGGATCTTGGGAGAATCCCGAGTCAGCTTGAACATACAAACCAGAATAAAAAGATAAACCAAGTGCACCCCCTCAATCTTACACCAACACTCCTCAAGCAGATGATCCAACACATGTACAAAGGTAGGTAATAGGAGCTTCTCAATAAAAAATGAAGTGCATCTGTAGTAGTAGTAAACAATAGTTGGTAGGATCCATGGCCTTCATCTTAATCTCTACCGTCATGAAGTAGACCAGAGAGTGTTGGAGCACATGTAGACCAGAGTGTGTTGGGACATAAGAAGTACTAATACTCAACGTGTGAAACAATAGCATGGGCAGGTAGTTGCACGAAGTCAATAACCCATTGCGCAAAGAAGCGGACGTATACAAAATTCCAAGATTCGATGTAGTCGCAAAAGAAAATCATATTTATGTTAACCCGCAAAAGTAAGTCATCAAAAGAACCTTCATCGTCTTCTCTCTTCATTTAATTTTCATCACAGTTGGAGACGTCGCAGTCAAAAGGGTGTTGGGCACAATCGAGATAGTGTGGGGTCATAATTAAGTAGTACACAATGTGCAAATAAAGCACGGACGATAGATGTGCACGTGTTCAAAGTAGTAGTTAAAATATATTGTCTCAATAAAAGTGGCAAGAACGATGTCGCCGGATATAAGACCATGAAAAATATACATAAGAAGTATCATAATCCATGGATAGCACATGTGAACTAGATAACTCCAAAACAATTGACGAGGCAAACGATGATGACTATAGTTGTTGTCTTCACCAATTGTTGCATCAAACGATGTAAAAATTGATATATCACTCTTGTATCACACAAAAGAGGTCCTTATTACGTGGCATATCCTTAGTTTATTCGTACCAACACCAATCACCTTCTCTTTCCAACATACTTTAGTTGTTCCTTTATCCCCCTCTAGCCCTACATATATACGTATAGCCTATCTTCCTCAATCCATGTAAGTCCACATATGCTACATGCCTATGCTAATTGGATCTTTAATCAGATATTTTAGTTGACCAAATCCATACCATGAGGGCTTCTCCCCTGCACTCCCTTTTCAGGCTGTGCAAAGATCCATTTACTTTTTTCTACTCGGATCCATGTCATCAGGTCAATTATTACATTGACTCACATTATCGGTTATTCATATTTGCCTACATATCCATTACCTCTATTTATGACTCTTCACCCCCAACACTCTTGATTTTGTTTGTGGTTGTAGTGAGATGGAGGATAGAGGAAGAGATCAGTAGAGGGAAGAGATGAGATGAAAGAGGAGAGGAGATGAAGAATGAAGAGAGGAAGAATTTATTTCTGTTGCTGTCTATGTGGATCTCCATGGTATTTCTGTTGCTCTCTATGTGGATTCTTCTGTTGTTATATATTTTATGGATCAAACTTCTACTGCTAGTATGTGTTCATTATGTAAAGAGTTTGTGTCGCTGGAGAGACAAAGTGTCATGCATCAATATATGAAGAGAGTAGGAGGCACGGGTGTTGAAATTCGGCACGATGTGTCAAGGGATAGGTGTTGGGAAAGGGACACACTGTGTCCAAGGGTTGATGCTAAGTTGTTGGAGCAGGGTTATGGATTGAGCAGTAGCTCGTAAACCACCTAAGAAAGAATATTTATAATTAGACCCATACCCTGACATAAGAAGTGCAATTGGGGCAATACTTGATATAGCAACCCATAAAGAAACACCTATACTTACATTGGATAAAACAAAATGATATCCAAAAGGAATTACAAAAAAAAACTTAGTAGAGTTGATATGACTGCTATAGCCGGTCCAACACTGGATAATTGAATATCTCCTCTATAAGGGACATACTTGTCAAGTCGGCCAGTCGGTGGGCTGGCTGGCTTGGCCGACCAGGCCGACTAGTCGTATGTTTTTTTCAGGTTAATAATTTCATATATATATATAATTATATATGTATATAAAATGTAATTATATATATAAAAATATATATTATGGTATTGATTGATATATGACACTATAAATAACAGAAATGAATGATTAAACAAATATAACATGTATAATAAGAGTGTAGAGTGACATACCATGTGTTGATTCAGACTTGTATAAATTTTGAATTGCTGCAAGATGCATTCAAATGTGATATTATGCTAAATAATTAACACAAAGATGTCCTGTAACTTAATAATAATATATCGTCTTAAGTCTTAACACAAATATCCAAAACACATAAAAACATGTCTAACTTAAGTTTCATTCAAACACAAATGCATAATGTTTAAATTCAGAATTCAAATAAAATTAAAAATCCTAAATTGCTAATGAAAATAAACTAAAAGTCAAATGGTTGTTGCTCTTGCTCATCAATGTCATCATCTTCTTCTTCATCTTCATCTTCATCTCCAAGAGCAGTGTCCTCTTCCATTATGTCCTCTTCCACATCTTCCTCTACTGTATCATCATTTGTCATATCAATCACTCTATTGGTCCCCACTCCAGCAACACCTCTCCTTGGCCTATTAGGCCCAGCTTGATATTCACTTGCCCCCATTGCAGCATCAACTTGAGTCAAACGAACCTCTTGTGCAACTACAGGATCATCGGGAACACCTGTCATCCACTCACTACCCCAGTCAAGATCATCTAGGGCAATAGGATCATAACTCTTTTGTGAATTCTCTAATCGCCTCTTCTGAAATCGTTCATTCAATTGGCGATTATATTGAATATACACCAATTTATCCATTCTTTTGACCTCAAGTTTGCTCCTCCTCTTTGTATGAACCTATACAATTCAAATTGCAAGTATATGAATATGTCTATATGTACTTATTAATATTTAGAATTTAAAAACAGTGAAATAGCAATCCACTAACAAGGTCAAAGGTACTCCAAGCTCTCTCTGCAGCAGATGATGTGCAACACAATCCTAAAATACGCTTGGCCATCCACTGCAACTTTCTAGTCTGCCCTCCATATGCGTCCCACCAAGTAACTAAGAGACAAATAGACAATTATAAAGTGTTAGCCTTTTAGGTACTAACCAAGGTCAACAATCTAAGGCAAATAATAAATATTAATTCAAAAAATAAAAATACTTACGTGGGGTCTTTACAGTCCTATGTCGAATGGCAATGTCTTTGCCAAACATCCCACGAGCCTCCTTGTAGCAATCTAACTCTTCTGAAATTTTATCCTGAGTTGGCACATCATCAACCATCTTTGTTAAGCAATCAACAAACTCAGAATCATATACGCCAAGATTTGGATCATTATTCCTCCTAGCTTCATAATAAAGTGACGGGTTGAGTAAGAAACCAGCTCCATATAGAAGCCGAGACATCTGAAAAGCCCATCTTTTCTCAACAATATCAATGATAGCCTTGTAATCCCTCTCCTTGTTAGCAAAATTCAGCTTGATTTCCTCCTTTGCTTTCTCAATTGCAACTGCAATATACCCCATGGAGGGCTTCTCATCTGCGTTTACAAGTCTCAAAACTTGCATGAGAGGCTGTGAAGATCTGAGCAAATCTTGGACTGCATTCCAAAATGCTCTAGAATGACAAGTTGCAGACACCTTTCCTACATTTGTCTTAGACCAACTGCTCTCCTCCCAAGTAGTTGAATTGAACAAGGCAAATAGAGTGTCTCTGTGGCCTAGCATGCTTTGCAAAGTGAGAAAGGCAGTGGCAAATCTAGTTACACCAGGGCGCATCAACTCAGTATTGTTCTTACTCTTCTTCACAAATGCGTCGTGCAACCGGACATGTTGGTAAATATATGCAGTCACCTTCTTTGCCTTGGTTATAATAGGAGCATACTTTTTCATCTTTCCAATATCTTCTAGCATCAGATCAACGCAATGCGCCGCACACGGTGTCCAGAACAAATGCTTCCTCTTCTGAATCAACTTCTTCCCTGCACTGACATAGTTGGTTGCATTGTCTGTCACAACCTGCATAACGTTTTCAGCCCCTATCCTCTCAATCGCCTCATCAAGAACAGTGAACATATATTCAGAAGTGTGTATAGCAGAAGAAGAATCAATAGAGTACAAATAAAACGAGCCCTCAGGAGTATTGACAAGGAAATTAATTAAATTTCTTTGTCTCCTATCAGACCAACTATCTGACATCAAAGTACACCCATAAAACTTCCAATGCTTTTCATGCTCACGCTCCAACTCTTTGGTCATTGCAGTGTTCTCATATGCCCCGCATGAGGCCGCTTATGCGGCCGCATATGCGTATGCGGCCCTCAGCCACTCCGCATATAGCTATGCAGTGCTATATTTGGGCATGGACCGAATATGCGGCCTGCGGTCCGCATATGCGGCCGCTTAGGCCCCGCATTTCATTTGGTGATTTAAGTAAAAAAAACTCAAATAAAATCAACAAAATTAAATGACAACTTCTTCTATATAGTTGGTTTAAGATCAGATATTGAAATTTTGCTACCTCGGAAATAATTCTATTTTGAATGAGTAGTGCAAAATATTTTATTACATTTTACAATTGTTAATGTTTCATTATGCTCTTTCCTTTGCTCTTTTTTTTTCTCTTCTATTTTGCTCTAAGATTAGAAAATGTTGCACTTGCAACAATTCTAATTTTGTCTTGTATAAAAGGGGAACCTATTGCAGATATTAATTGGATATGATATTTTCTTTTACAAAGTATCAAATTTGTGTGCTGCCTAGGGAGTAATTTATATTCCCTACGATTTTTTCTTCTCTATTTATTAGTGACTTGATTTCTTCATATCATTTTGATGTTTTGATTTTGTTTTTGATGTTCTTTTTCTATTTCAACTTTGAAGTACCATGTGTTGTGTAACTGTGGTTTTTCTTATAGTGTTCATTCAATAAATGTTCTGCTACAAACTGCATAGTGTGTTTTGTTACTTGTATATTCTAGTACATTATATAAACTTAGGCTTTTGTTGATTGATTTTTCTTATTGATGATTGGAAAATGTGTTTCTTCTTCCATGATGTAATGATCCATTGGTACATTTTGGGCTATTAGGCTACAAAACTAGATAGTATGAAATTTATGATTATGATTATATTTTTTTATTAAATATATGTATAAAATATAGAATTTATTTAAAAAAAATCCAAAAACGCATATGCCTCGCTTATGCTCCCGCATTCCGCTTATACTCTATGTGGTACCCTGACCGAACGCATACCGCATAACGCATTTCAGAACATTGGGTCATTGTATATTGCCTCTCTAATAGTGGTAGCCTCATCTGGTGGTATGAAGGAGGAGGGATTCCTCTGCTAAATTGTCCAATTGCTTCCAGCATCACTTCAAAAGATGTGCAGTTGACTGCATTGAAGGGTATACATGCATCATAAAAAAAAGAAGCAATACTGTCATGTGCAACCTGTAAGGCGTCTTTCTTATAGGCTTTGTCAATGGTCATTTGCACTTTTCCCGCCTTCCTTTGCGCTACATATTCAGCTGGACTAATATTTGCAAAACCTTCAACAGTAGCTTTCCCTTTAGAACTTGCGGGAAAAGAAATCTTCCTAGCGCCCCCAGTAGTAGTCGGTGCAACAACATTCTGAGTCTGGCCTTCAGCTGCAGCATCATCGTCAACATCAACAACATTAGTCTCGTCAACATCAAAGGCAGTCTCAACTCTGCGCTTCTTGTGTTGTTCCCTATAGCTCCTCAACTCATCACGTATGGTATGAGAACATCTTGCACATTTCACAATATCGGAAAAGCCACCTATGAGATGTTGCTTCAAGCGGTTGATCCCACCACTGCTCACATGACCACACAAACAGCATTGCACTTTGTTTTTATCTGACAAGTTCGGCCAAAAACCATATTTCCAGCCCGGATCCTTCGACTTTGCCTTACGAGACGGGTCATTTACCAACTCCCGAAACTGAGGAAGGATTCCCCTATTGGCGTAGGAACATCTGTCTCGCCGTCCATGGCTACCGAGATGAAGAATAGAGTCGCCGAATAGAGTCGCCGGAGATGAAGACGTAGACGTAGTCGTAGACGTAGCTGGAGACGTAGTAGTCGGATTGCCGGAGAAGAGAACCACAACGGATGAAGGAGGAGGGAGAAGAGGACTGATGGAGACTCGCCGGAGAGAAGCCTTCGTCGTAGAAAGGAAGAAGGAAGAAGAGAGTTGCCGCCGGTTGCACAGAGCACCGTCCGCAAGGGAACAGACGACGCGCGGCGCAGGGGTCGGGAGCGCAGGGGTTGCGTTCGGGAACGTAGTGCAACGACGTTTCGTTGCGTCGGGCCTGTTGGGGTCTATTAACAACTTTTTATTTTTATTTTTTATTTTAAAATTAACTGCCAAGGGTCGGCCATACTTGGCGGCCGACTTGCTCGGTTCCCAGCCGACCAAGCGGTCTAGTCGGTCGAGGCGGCCGACTTTTTTCTTCAAAAAACAGATTGACGAGCTAGGCGTTGATAAGCAAAACGACTGACCGACTAGTCGTCGACTAGGCGGTCGACTCAACAAGTATGATAAGGGAGGATATCGTCTTCAAAAAGTAATTTTGTTCCATCTACTAAAGTTTGAAGAAGTCCTAATGGCCGAGCATATTCAGGCGCGATATGTTGTTGGATTCCTGCGGATATTTCTTTTTCTAACCAAACCATAGACACGTGCCACAGTCAATGTGGCGTGTCCAACAAACAGACATAACACCGCACACACGTTTTGTCAAATAATGACATACAATGTTTCACGGTGGAACAACAATAGGAAGCCCTGAAAACGCAACAAAATGTTGGAAAATCCATATAGATCTCCACCAAGACAAGATAGGGATTAATAACCCCTGATCCTAGTAGAATTGTTGATCTTGTTTGTTCTATGTCTTGAGAGCCATCATGTGATGATTTTAATCAGATACTTTCTATATGATTTGATTATTAATAAGAGACAATTTCACTTACTATGTTTATTTCAATATCGAGATAATGATTAAACATAATTATGTCCTAAGAACTTTTTGACTCGTAATGATTAAACATAATTATGTCCTAAGAAGTTTTTGACTCGATGACATGATTTGGTTTGAGGACTTGAACGCGAGATCATACTTATTATTAATGTTTTTTTTGTCCCTAGTCGTAGACTATTTTGGATATCATTGGAAAACAATAATGCACAAGACTAGTGTGTGTGTTGACTGATGACCGTCTCTTTAGTCGTGGTATCGAATATCAACACAAACATAAAGGTGTTTGTTAGAGAACAAGTTATATTGGATTGACCCACCTTGAGAAGGGTTTTACATGGAAGCCATGACATGCCTGTCGAAGTCATGTCTAAATGTGATAGTGGTCATTGTTATCCTTGAACCTGAAATCACTACAGTTGTCACATATTGTTGTGTACTTCAACACTACCCAACATGACTTTGAATAAGGGTTGCCATACAAGTATAAAATTTGGGTTTGTTGTGAAATTCAGTGCCCTCCTATTGGAGTGATATCCCTGACCACTTGATAATTGAGACTATGAAATTCATGACCATGCTCATGTGATTCAATATATGATATTGAGCTCACTGAATTTCGATAGTCTAATTAAGATCAAGAAACATAGATTGATTATTAAGTGGATGACTACTCCATTCCTCAGGTTCGATTTGGATATCTATGACAAAAAGGATAATAAGGTCATGGTAACATTGGTCATTTACATGTTAAAGTTGTTCTCCAACTAATTACAACTACTTGGACAAGTGTTTCTAGATACCACTCATTTCTTGTGAGGTCTTTGACAACAAGTGTTTCTAGATACCACTCATTTCTTGTGATAAGGATGTTCAACCAAAATTTGATAAATTTTTGACTGAAATTGACAAACGTGTTCCCGGCGTTTCGATGGCCAACTGTATGATTAATGAAAAATTACCATAACGATCTACTAGCATAGATCTACCCATATATAATATTCCTGTTGGATATGTTGGGGGGGGGGGGGTCTCCTCATGAGTGTGTAAAGAAAACTGAAACTGTTTTGAGGGGGATTTCGATGGGTATTTTGATGTCAAATTCGGCAGTGAAATGAATGAATAAAGTCATTATAGTTTGCAAGCACAATATATAGACTTGAAGACACAAATTAATGCAAAAATAATATGGTCTGGTATGGTTCTAGGTGGGACGATAGGTTGTACAGAAGCAATGCTGATCTATGAGTATTAAAGAACTCACAACTTACTAAAAGTCTACAACAAATCACAAAAGTAATAAACAATACAACCTTAATTAAAAGTTACTAGTTACTACAAGTCTACAACTACAAGTTTATGAAGTAAAAACATTAAAACATACGGTAATAGTCATACTTATACATAATTGTAGTACACTCCATACCAAGATTTGTTGAAGCTTGAGTGTCGTGGTAGTTATTGTCCTCCTCTTTGTCAATTTGATCTACATAATCCCTCCAGCTAATGTGGTGCCTGTACACGTTATGTCTCAACATGGTCAATATACTTGACCATACACAAATTTATCATCCCATGTTTTGAGTAAAACTCCTTAAGTGCTTTCTCCTGATCGTCATTAATATACAAGGAGGCAATGATGATGATGCAGCTCAATGTGTCAACACTGGAACATACAACATACCCCAAACTTCTTGCCAACTTTGCCCACCGTCATTAGAGAAAATACGGTCTTCGGTTATTATGAACCTCGTGGGTCATCATGTCCTATCATTTCAGATAACTCGCTCGTATACCTTTAGTAGGAAACACACAACCACTAGCAATGAAAGAACCTTATCCATAAGGAGTATAAGCAGTACCTGATTCACCACAATAGCCACAGACATAGGAACTACAAGGAGGTTGTTGCGCTGGTGCAGGTTGTGGTTGTGAAGGCCTAAATCTAAGAATACTATCAACAGCAGAAGATGTTTCCTCATAAGAAATACTCAAACTCCCTAGTGATTCAGTGAAGTCAGAATAATAACTACTTTGGTATTACAGAGCTGGTGGCCTAGGTGGAGGTTATGTGGGTGGTGTACCACCATACTCCTTTTGGCCTCGAGTTTTCCTTCTCAAAAATATCTTTTGAGCCTTTGGGTATTGAGTTCGAGTGGGCTTAGGTGGTGCAAATTCACAGCCTTTGGGCCAGTGAGATAAGGCGCCCGTCATCTTCATTGTGAATCCTCCCAATCTTTCATGGCCAACACCACCACCTCTACCTCCTTAACCATCGTCAGTGTCGTCATTGTTGCTGTCATCAACACTTTTTGAATTAGACCTTGATGAAGAGTCGCTTTTGGAACCCGTAGGAGTAGGTGCAACACTATCACTAGCACCAATCTCAGCATTCACAACACTTTTAATTTCAATGTCATCGTTTAAATGCTCATCGTCTTCTTCCTCAAGTCTTTCAACCGGGTTGCGGTCATGTTGTGCTTCTTGTTGATCTTCAACACAAGCATCTTCAAAAGTTCCTTCAACTGTTGCATCTAGCACACTGCTAGCTCCATCTAAAACCGGGACACTACCAATCTCATTCATCCATTCTTGCAATGGATCTTCTGTATCATTATTGGTGTCAAAGTTGTACGCAGTACAATGGGATCATGCAAACTAAGAGATTCAAGTCGTTTAAACGAGCAACCCCAAGTCTATTCCTTCTTTTACTATGAATGGGGTTGAATGTGGACTGTCCTCTCACATCCACCAACACAAGTTGTTTGTGATAGGATTCTCAAAGGAATTCTTCATAGCTCGGGACAACATGTGCAATGCCACAAACACCACGCACAATGCATGCTTTTCTCCCTATCCTCGATAGCATTTGGATGCGCAAAATAGTCTAGTCCTTCTTTGAATAGCCTTGGCTGCAACTAAGGAAATAGAGCTGAAGTTTAGGATGCAATTTATTGTAAATTACATTCTACATACGGAGTTAAGGTCTGAAATTTTGAGTTACATAATAAAAATAGATCAGATCATTACAATCAGTCTCTTATCAGATGATGTAACAAGTCTATCTATCACATCCTTTCTTGTTGACATGAAGACACTATTTGAACCTAATTTGTACTTGTACTGGAACCCATAATGTGTTGTAAAGGATGCATTAACATGTACTTAGCGAGATAGCAACATCAAATATATTCCAATATAATGAATAACAAGCTATAAGTCACAACTCACCAACTTTATGCAAAGGTTGCATTAACATGTGTCCCATCTATATTTTACATTCTCCAGATATTGTGCATTAGATCTGGGCACAACTATTTTTATGCTCTCCTTTAATTTTGCCATGGCCTCATACAACCATGGAATGGTGGGACACTTATCTCCATTTACTAATCAAAGCATTTTGACAATTGGCTTCATTATTCTCAACAATTTTGTGATCTTTTCCCAAAAACTCTTATTATTGACAAGTTCATCTATCTTTGCCCCTGGAGTTGTCCTAGTTTCATTCATCGAACTCCACATGACACCATCAAATAACTTATTGAATCCATCCTTCTTGGCCTTAAGGTTTTGAAGCGCTAAGAAAGGAGTAGCAAGTCTCTTCGTAGTTGTTAATGCGGCTAGGCGTTTCTTAGGGGGGCGCCAAGGGGGGCTAGGCACGTCTAACTTATTGAATCCATCTTTCTTGGCCTTAGGGTTTCAAAGTGCTAAGAAAGGAGTAGCAAGTCTCGTCGTAGTTGTTAAGGCGGCTAGGCGTTTCTTAGGGGGGCGCCAAGGGGGGCTAGGCGGATGCTCGGGCATTTCTAAGCGTTTTGCTTCTTTTTTATAAATAATGCTGATTTTTATATTTAGATTCATAATTTCATTTGTGTTTATATATCAAACAACAACATTATTACATAGTATTACATAGAATTTAGTAGAAATCACACTCAATATGACCTAAACTAGAACTAATTGGCCCTAATTTCAACTCATTTGATCTAATTTGACCTAAGTTAGGTTGAATGAGACCTAATTTACATGACTTGATCAGGCCTAATTTCCCTAAATTTTCCCTATATTGACCTAAATGAGACCAAATTTGGCCTAATCAGACCGAATCTTCCCAATTTTGAACTAATTCCCCCAAATCAGACCTAATGTGCCCAAATTTGACATGATTTGGCCTAAGTCAAACCTAATTTTGCATAATGTGACCCAATCAGGCCTAACTCCCCAGATTTTCCCTATGTTAACCTAAACAAGACCTAATTTGGCCAAATCAGACCTAATCTCACCAAATCAGACCCATCTCCCCCAAACTATACTTTTTTTCCAAAATCATACCTAATTTGCCCAAATTTGACATAGTTTGGCCTAAACCAAACCTGATTTTGCAAAACATGACCTAATCAAACTTAACTATCCCTACCTTGCCCTATATTGATCTAAACGAGGCCTAACATGGCCAAATTAGACCTATTTCTCTGAAATCAGGTAAGTTTTTCCAAAAATTAGACCTAATTACCCAAATTTAACATGATTCGGGATAAATCAGACCCATGTCAACCATAAAATGCCAACTTGATCAAATCCAGACCTATCTTATGCTTAAATCAACCTTAAGCAGCTTAATTTGGGCTTAAAAGGCCTTAGGCAGCCACTTAGGTCACTTAAGGGGTTGGGCACCCAGTTTGAGGCGGACTATCTAGAGCCTAGGACACCTTGATAATTAAAAATATTGTGACTCCAGGCCTAATCAAGTCACCACCATACTATTCCTTCCTCCTCATTGCTGCCAATAAGATTGTAGATAAAATTTGTTATGGTTCTTGCTTCAGTAGCCACTGCTTTCACATGACTCAATTCCCTGCAATAATTCAAAATTTAAATGATGTTCATGTACCGTGGTTAACTGATTACTTGTATCTTGAAGGTAAAAGTTATAGGATTTGAATTACCTGTATCTTTTAGTATTGAGTTTATGCAATGGGCTGCGTAAGGTGTCCTATAAATTGAATATTGTTTAGTTAGTTCCTTCCTTGCTTTCTTGAAGAACGGGCCATTACTTGACACAATTTGTACAACTTTTCCACCTCTTCAGATGTCTTCATCTGCTTCTTGATGTATTTATGCTCCTGAAATTGGTTAGATGCATCAGCAAATCCAAGAAGATTGTGGAACCTAATGCAGTATGCTAAAAATGATTATTTGATTTCTATTACCCATTGCCCACCCACCACACATCGGGCAACTCCATATTCAGAGCACCTGCAATTTGCAATGCAAGAAATGTATGGATCTCAACATCAGTTACAGTTTGTATAATGGAAGAATTATAACAATCGATATATATTATAAATTTACACCTCCTTTTTTCATCAATCTACTTCTAGATCTCATCTTCCTGCTAAGAAAGGTAAACATTCATCAACTCGTATGTGGTGGGGGCACACCTAGTCTAGCCACACAGTCCTCAGGAGCTGTTGCAAGTATGGCTCAGAAGCTACATGTGTCAGAATGCCATCAGTAAAGAAAAACTTCCCCAAAGCTTTTCCAACTTTGTTCATTGCTCTAAAGAACGTATCTTTCAACTTTTGTTGAGCTCCTTGAGATTTTCTAATACCCGACTCTTCAGCATCTCAGTGCAACCTCCCTCTTGAGTACTCGTAGACCTGAACAATGAAGGAATTAGTCCTTTCTTTCTTTTCTCCTGACCAGATGGCATATCATCCTAAGTTAAATCTTCATTTTTTATCTTAATAGAACAAAATACTAGTAAATAATGTACATATATACAAGGCCTAGGTAATTGCATCCTAAAAATGATTAAAAAAATCTTATTTGCATGTAGATCTACAAGTTTAAGCTATAGATTTAATGATATTCCTACTTAGATTAGTAAAATTTAGTATGATTCATGCTTAGACGCGTTAGGTCTTCAAATTTAAGGCTATAAGATGTAGATCCTTCATTTTAGTTAGATCTACCACTTTAGATCTAGAGATGGAGGTAGAAACATGCTAGGATTAGAGAGAAATGGTAGAACTTTAGATAGCAGCTAGATTAAGAGTAAGAATAGTGAAAACATAACTTAGATTCCTCAAAAATCTCCTCTGGAAGTGAAGAATTGCCACAAGAAAACTCAACAGAGATCATATGGTATTTTGCAAAACAGTATTCCCGTGTCAGGGTTGTTTCAGCAAAATAAGGCCCAAAGTGGCCATTTTGCAGAGAAACCGCCACAATGTTGGAAAAAACCATCTTTCTTCGTGAAACGCCTTTCGCATATACATGTCTAGTCATTTTTGTATCTGATGGCTACCTATATAGAAATAATTGACAAAATTTTAAACATTGTGCTCAAGGAAAAAGAAGTTTGTGATCACACTCTTAATGAAAATGGTTTTGAATTATGTAAAGTGAATACTGATCCAAGTGATCGGGTGAACAATTTAGTCAATCGACTCAATGCTTAGTAAATCAAAAGATGGATTGATTGTTAACTGATCAACTGATTAACCATTTGGGGAAGTAACCAGCCGATCGGCTGGGCATATGGATTAGGGAAGACTCAAATATGAGACTTGTTCGAATAGGATTCCAACAGATCGACTAACTCGGAATTGGATGTTTCCAGAACAGTCAAGACGGTCAACTAGACTCCTAGTTGATCCCTGGAGCACTAAATGAATATCGTTTATTTAAAGTTTGATTGAGGATTGCAACCAGGAAAAGGATTTGGGTTTTATAAAAATCTAACCCATGACTCCCCTATGTAAAAGGGTGGACGTCCATGGGTTGCAACACATTTGGATCATGATTTCTTCCTTTGAGAGAGAGAAAACAATCCCAAGGACAACACCCCAAGATAGTAGCAAAGGAGGAAGTGACACTAGCATTTCTAAAATCCAGTTTCACTTCATCTTGGAGGCCAACGCGGTGCCCCAGGAGTTCACTCTCATCCGTGTAGATGGCGTAGAGGTCGAGACACGTGTGTGGAGGCTTTGAGGACAAGTTCCATCATCAAGTACGATGAATTCTTTCTCTATTATTGTTGTGAGGACAACCGTCTCACTGCACTTCGCCGACTTTGGATCTGGATCCAGAAGTAAGAGATCGGACATCGAGTTTGATGTGTCTTCTTGTTGGACAACAAGAGCACCCTAAGGTATATTTAATATCCCTTCTTTGTCTTTAATATACCGACGTTTTATGACTATGACGGAATCTGTGGCTTAAAGGTTTGCGTCGGGAAATGTTGTTATTCCATTCCCAAAAACCTAGAAATCTTTTGTAAGTCTATGATATTATACCTTGATGATGACGACATGGATGGTGGTGGTGACGTAGAGGACTGCGACAGCATGAATGGTGGAGTATCAGCGACAAAATTGAAGGACGCAGCTCCCCCTGGATGACTAGCACAAAGAAGAGGCAGCCTAATAATTCTAGCAGCAGCAACCCAACAAAATCATGGCGGTGTTTTGTGGTGGAGATGCGCAAGAGAAACATTCTAAGATGAAGTAGGGGGTGGGCATCCATGTGGACAGCCAAGTAATACCTAAGGGCAGTGACCACCAGTAAGGAGGGCTCTCTCCTTTCCTCTCTTAGTGTTAGGGGCCTAAGGACGACGGTTCTAATACCACGAATAAAATGAGGGGATATTCCCTTGTGTTTGGTTTCTTGGTGATAGATGGGAAAACCCTCTCCTATATATAGGAGAGGAGGCAAGTACAAGACACAAAAATCCTAATGGACTAGCATACTTGTCAAGGCGCCATAGGGGGGTGTATCTTGCCCTGCGCCTTGCTTAATTAGTTGCCTTATCTTGTTTTTGTTGATCCTATGCCATATTGATGACTTTTAATGGTCTGTTTACTTGTCCTGATGTTCAAAACTTCTTGGTTGTGTCATGTACCAAATATAATTTTCTTATAGAATCAATTCTCTTAGTACAGATTCACTGATTTTAAACGTTTTGCACCTTGCCGCCTTCAATATAATTTCTGACTTAGGGGTTATGTTATCGGGATAGTCGCTACAGATAAATCTATATTTCTTTATTGATTCTCTATCTCTTACATTGTTTAGTAATACTCTTCTTGTTTTATCAATATTAATATATAGTTCTGTAATTGGATATGTTCTCTTACAATAGTACCTATGTATATCAGTGAATTAACGATAAATTTATGGATATATGTAACATATTATGAATATAAATATATATGGGGGGTATAAAAATCATAATACATGTATACAAATAGGTAAAATATAACATATTTATGGAGGGGGAAATGTTATATCAATCATAACTCATGTATATATAGGTAAATGTATAGAAACTTTATTTTCTTAAAGCCGCCTAGGCAATGATTTGTCACGCCAACGCGCAGCCCTAGCGCCTTGTCTTGTTGTCGTCTTAATAAGTATGTGGACCAGGTGTCCAAACACTAATGTGTCTGTTAAAGAGTATATATTAGCATATTTAGTTAATAGGTTAATTAGTTAGTGGGCCTTTAGTTCTCGGCCCATTTAGATTACTTGAGTCTCAAGTCTCAGGGTTTCTCCCTTGCTCCTATATATAGGATAGGGGCGCCCAGTCTTGTACTCATCTATTCGAATCAGTTCAATACAATATTATTTCACATGGTATCAGAGCGGTAAACAGTAACATCGTCGTGAACAGTAACTCCTAGAGAGAGCAACAAAGGGGCGCCTCTGCCTGCGGGCGGTTGCTGCCATCTCCATGGCTTAGGCCGGCTGCCCGCCAGGCAGATCCGGGCCTCCATGGCTCATCCTCTTCTTTCTTAATTGATCTTATCTTCTTTACGTACGCCGACGTCATCCTTCCCGGCTATCTCCTGTCTATCCATACATCTGTCGCCGCATCACGCAGTCGTTAGCCACAAGCAGCAACGCCACTGCCGCCAGCCGCCGCTGCTTGCCCATGCGCCGCTGGTGACCGCCAGCCCTGCGCCTTGTGCCATCAGCTCACGGCTATCAGCGCCATCATCACATGTATCCAGTAGCAAGCAGCCGCCGGCCGCAACCGCCACCAATCCCAGGAGCAGCAATCAATGCCATTGCAATCGCAGCCATCGCCTTTGTCGCTGCATCGCCCTGACGTCCTCAGTACCAACCTTCGCCGCCTCACATGGAGAGGCTCCACACTTGACTCCACATGCAGCCTTAAGGCATGCAATATCTCTAGAGTCGTGCAGGAGACCAGTATCATCTCCTTCGTTGCGGCCAAGTGCTACATTAGCCGAGCGACACAATCATCGCCATCTTTCGTGTCCGTCTGTTGTTGAGTTGTTACCTCATTATCCAACAACCGTATCCCCATCTGACAATCGCACTCTTTAGCCATCGTCATCATCATCCATGTCTATAGGTCACTGCTCCATGTTGCTGTCCAGCTGCTATTTATCTCGCCATCGCCACCCATTATCTCTGTCCATTCAGCCTGCTGTCCTACTGCTATTCACTCCACTATATCACCCCAAAGTGTTCAATCCCAATATCTATTTTTTTACTACCCCCAACATACTTCTCTATGCCTATTGATATTCGGATCCTTAATCGGGTCTATCTTTGGCTAATCGGATCCATTTTTAAGCCTAATATTCTCTCCCATTATCGGTTTCCATTCTCCACATACTACCCATCTTCATATCACAAAATCCTCTCAAATCCACCAATTCCTTTCCCACCCACCTATATCATGTGTGTATCCCTTTTCCACAGTACGGGGGGTCATATATCCATTCCTCCACACCAAACACTCACTCTCGTCGTATTTGGTGTGCGGGGGGGATAGAGAGGAGAGGAAGAGATGAGAAGAGAGAGAGCATGAGAGAGAGTGTGAGAGAGACACAGTATGAGAAGAGATGATATGTGTATTCAAGCTACATATTCCAGGTTATCTTCATAGAGCTTCGTTCAGCACACATGTTCTCCACTTTTAGACTGCATTATCACTCTTGTTGCATTCTTGAGAGACAGATGGGTGCTTCTTCAGACTTCTCGGAAGCTCAACAATTTCTAGCATGTCGAGTCTACATCTGCAAGGTTGATTCATCGAGCTGCTTCATCACGTCTTCTCCGAGCTGCATCTGTTCTTATGGCATCGCCTTTGCTGATCTACTTGGGACTTTCCTTGATGGATGATCTCCTTTCCCATCAAGCCCCTAAGGTTCATGCGCCAGAGTTATGGTACCTGCATCGTATCTCAACACATCGTCCATTCGTGTTCGTGCCACGTTATGCACGTCTTCTCAAACACTTTGAAGACACCACTACTGCTACATCATCAGTGGAGATTCGCGTTCGGGTCGCGTTAAGTACGTATTCCAGTGAAGTTGGTGTAGTCGTGGTATTGATGATCGTATACTCCAAGTGGCGAATTACTACTGCAGTATTCAGGTTCCATTTCAGATGTTCTTCATTCCAGATGCACTCCAAAAGACCATCTTCAAAGCTCGAGAATTTCCAATCTGCAGAATACAAGTCAAGAAGAGAGGTGTCGTCGTCATATTATTCAAGGGGAGTTTTGTTTAAGTGGGAGTATTAATCTTTTGTATGGGGAGTGATATTTATCTTTTATCATTTCTATCTTTTCTTTTATCGAGTCCTGTAACTCCAAGCTTGGACATGTGTTTCACCCATGATCCAGCTTGAGGGGGGGTGTTAAAGAGTATATATTAGCCTATTTAGTTAATAGGTTAATTAGTTAATTGGCCTTTAGTGTCTCGGCCCGTTTAGATTACTTGAGTCCCAAGTCTCAGGGTTTCTCCCTTGCTCCTATATATAGGATAGGGGTGTCCAGTCTTGTACTCATCTATTCGAATCAGTTCAATACAACATTATTTCACAGTGCCAAATACACTTAAGACACATATATTAAATAAACTAAATACTCTTATACTCCTAACAGTTTTGTTGAAGACTCAAAGGCACAGTTGGTCCCCAAGGGATAAACATAGGTCTATGGCGAGGTATACTTGGAGACATTTTTTCTAGTGGAAAAGATGGCTTGTGTGTGCATATTCTTATCTTGGCCGGTACTTGGCTTAAACGGTTAAACCAGAATGAAAAAGCTTTTCCCGTGGTCTATTGAGAAAATCTATATGGAGCAACCACCTGGGTTTGCTGCTCAAGGAGTTCAATATGATGCGCAGATGCATGAGTAGTCTCTTAGGGCTTGCTCTATTAAATTCTGCCTTGCTCTTGCTAATTTTCGTCTTCAAGGATGCGTCGTGGATCACTTTGTTTTCTACATGCATGGTTTCTGTGCTTGCATTCTTCTTATTGTAAATGTGAATGATATTGTTGTCATTGGTGATGATCTGCAGATTGGTAGGGTATATTCACACTTGAAGGTTTATCTTCATAGTTAGCTCCAAATTAAAGACTTACACAACTTGAAAGTACTATTTGAGCATTAAAGTTACGAAGTCAAAGGATGGAATTGTTAGTTCTAGGCACAAATATACCTTGAAGTTACTTAAAGAGACATGGACACTGGGAAGATGCTTCGATGCATCCTAGAATCAATTTGTTTATGGAGCAGGGAGATCCTCTTGAGAATCCCTGAACATACATAAGACTTGTGGCAAACTGGATGTGTTTGCAGTGACAAAACTAACCTTACATTGCTACTAGTGTTGCTAGGTAGTTCTTGGAAAAGCCCTGTTTGGTCATCTATTGATGGCAATGCATATTAAAAGCAATCTGATGAGAACTCCAAGGAAATGTATCTTACATGAGAATCACGGATGTTGAAAAATACAGTGGGCGTGCTCCTAAGTATTGTAGAACATCTACTATCGATTTCCATATGGTGTTGGGTAGCAATCAGGTAACTTGGAAGAGTAAAAACCAAATTATAGTAGCAAGACATTGTGTTCTATATACAGGGCCGTGGCACTTGCTACCTTTGAGCTACTCTGGGACTGACATCTTTTGGAAGAGTTGAGTTTCTTGCAGACCGGGCCTATGCAGTTGAACTGTGATAATTAAATTGTCGTCCGTATTGTTTCAATCTGGTGTTTCATGGAAGGACAAAACATATGGAGATAGATTGCCACTTTATTAGGGAGAAGCTTCGAGAATAGTTGCTCTAGCTTCAAGTCTAGTTTGAGGAGGATCAGCTAGCATGTTTGTTTATTACATATTGAATGGACATCGAGTTCATTCTCTATGTAACATGCTCGATCGATATGATATACATGCTCCAACATGTAGATAAACCCACATTCATCATCACAAATTCATCATTCACAAATATATTCAAACCATTTTAAAATTTATGCAGTGAAACCAAATCTACCAAATATCATGTGGACAGGTGTAAATAGTTGACCTATACAAGGGGAGGGAGAGAGGATACCAGGACAGTAAATCAACAGTATAACAATTTTATATTCCCAAATACCAACACTATATACAATTAATGATGCAATCATGAAATCCTAGATTATCCTATTTAATGAGTGGCATCATATAATTTGTAGTAGAATAAAACTGTAAACTAAAATCTAACAGTAATAACTGCTTATGAAAAAACCAAGTGAAGAGAGGAATGGGAATGGAAGGAGACGAGTGGTGGAGGTGATGTAAGGAGATAGAGGATGGAGATGAGGGAGAGAATGAATTATGGCTTTGGAGATCAGTAAAAACTAAAAGGATGGGGGAGGGTAAGAGGTTTGGGAAGATGAGTGGAAATTTAGGGGATGAATGGAATGTTGTTAACAGGAAGAAGAGTTGGGGAGGGGAAGAGCAAGGGATCGTTGGTTGGAGCCTGGAGGGGGTACGGGAAAACAAGAAGAGGAGGGGGAGAAGGGATTGGAAATTTGGAAGTCAGTGGAGGGTGGGGGATGGATGTTAGGGGAAATTGAGGCCAGAAAAGTAAGAAGAGAACTGAGTTGGGAGGGGGGAGGGGGGTGACGAAGAAGAAAAATTAGAGGTGAGGAAGAAGAAAAGCCAAGGGAGAAGAAGAAAAATTCGAGGTAGAGGAGAGTTGGGGGGGAGGGGTTGGACATGCCTGAGTCTTGTCTTCGTCTGACAGTGTTCAGGACAGCCAAGGCAGCTCCCAGGAAGTGTATGTGCTTCCTTGACGTTAATACAAGAAATTCTAATCAAATAGGGTTATATGGATATACCTAGATTTTCTGTGTGTGTGTGTTTGTGTAAATTCCGTGTTTTTTCATTCCCTGACTACTTATTCTTATTTGAAGGATGATCACGCTCTTACATTGGTAGGGCTTACACGTATATGTGTGTTCACGCCCACACAGGTGTGTTCGCACCCACACAGATTGATGTTGGACCTGTGTAGGTTGAAAGTCCCAGCATGAAGAATTGCTTCCTTGTGGGTTTTGGATTAGAGAGAGACAGAGAATGCAGCAAAATTCCAACACCTGGTAAGACTGCACTATGAATAAAAAGAAAGAAGATTGGAAAGTGGTAGTTTATTGGAAAAATATATACCCAGGTGCTGCTTTGCAACATACAGGACTTTTCATCAAAGGGTTCACACTTGAACCTGTGTACGTGAATGGAAACCTTAAATCTCCTAGCAGCTGTCATCTCTGCATGGATGGAGATGCAACTAGGACCAAATCATCTTCAATTGTGACTACTTCCAAGTTTGAGTGGAGCCATGATACATTGAACAGGCAGGAGTACACCATAGACTGTCTTGATGATGTGCCACGCTCATACTTGAGGAAGACCAGGAGAGAGTTGGACTTCCGCGTCCACAATGCTCTAATCGATTACATCTGTCAATATGCCGACTTCTTCACTTGCCTGATGAAGAACCTTCTAAGCACTTTGAAGGTTAAATGGGAACTAACCTCTAGACTTAACCTGTTATAGAAGCATGAGAATAGTGATACATACCCATAGCATACAGTAGGGATTTACAAGAGTATACTTTGTCTAGACTTACTTTCTTGAACTTCTTTGGCTATTACTTCCTACTTTTTGTCTTTTGGATGTGTAGCATTCGGGGCTATATCTGCTATGTTTCTCCTGAACTTAATACATTCACCTGAAGTTTAGATGCACGTGTAACCATGGCTTGGACTTTGAAAGAATGGTATTGGTTCATGTAGCATTCATGTGCATCTGGGGGTGTTAAAAAACCGTTTCGGGTTGGTTCCACGTTGGACAGCCGGATTGATAAAATAGCCCAACCCCGATCCGGATTTTACTACAAAGCGGTATATCCAGAATTGGACCCAGTTTCATAATGTATGACACGGAATTGAACTCGGATTTTATAGTTTTGTTAATTACTCATGATAGACAATTATTTATGTTCGGATTAGAACTTGGATTGTCCAAAACCCGTCTAACCCGATTGTAAAATCACCACCCAAAACCGACCTGTTTTCAATTCAGATGTCAATGTCTAAAAACGGAACTAACACTGATTGTTTGTTAAGTACTCATGATATATAATAATATATACCTAATTAGAAATTGGATTGTCTAAATTCGTCCAACCTGGATTGGAAACAATTTATCCACAACTGACGAATTTCAGTTCAGACATCAATGTTCCAAACGAAATTGATCCAAATTGACAAAATTTAAAATCAGAACAGGTTTTTTTCCTGGTCGGATGGGATCAGGTTCATGGCTTCAGATAAAAATTGACAGTCTTATGTGCATCCAACCCTTTCGTCCTGGAAGAGCAAATTGATATTGCACCTAGATCCTCAGCGGTAAGCACTTCAATCAAAGTTTTTCAGATATATATCAACTATTATCAAGTCTTCCAATCTTTTGCTGCTGTACATCTTCAGCAACGAAGCCTCTATGGACTTGGTTTCTTCAGAGATATCCTAACGGGGAAATAGTTGTAACCTGCTAATGTCACGTATTATAATTGAGAAGGCGAGAAGCTAAGAACTGACAGTATTCCATCTTGTTTAAAAAGTGGCATTTTGTATTTGCATTGTGATAACAAATTCCCCGTTATATATGAAACATAGTGGAATGTGATCACCAATCTGGTTGGAGTGCCACTGTTTGATGCTTTTTCCACGTGGCTGGGGCTGGCTGGGGTGCTGAACTGTGAACTTCCTTTTATGCAGCTTGCAGGAGGCTCAAAAGAGGATGAAGATAAAGAAGCCACCCAACGTTCTTGTGATCCATCTCAAGCGGTTTAAGTACATAGAGCAGATCGGTCGCTACAAGAAACTGTCTTATAGGGTTGTATTTCCTTTGGAGATGAAGCTCACCAACACTGTAGAAGATACTGATACAGAGTACTCCCTGTTTGCTGTAGTTGTTCATATAGGACTCGGACCCAACCATGGGCACTATGTCAGCCTAGTCAAAAGTCATACCCATTGGCTTTTCTTTGATGACGAGAATGTGGACATGATAGACGAGGCAGTAGTCCAGTCGTTCTTTGGTTCTTCTCATGAGTACTCGAACAACACTGATCATGGATACATTTTGTTTTATGAAAGCCTTGCTCAATGAGTGGCGGCGTTGTAATGAATATTTTCTTTGTAACCAGTATTTTGTCCAACTTTGCTTGGACCTCCGCCCGAGTATGTATCTAGGTTGGGGTATAATGTATAGTACTTTGCAAAGTGTTCAACTGGATGCACGCACAGGTGAAAATGTTGCATAATGTCGTAGCTGATGTCAGTTTCTCAGGTAATCAGATCGTATCACAATTACTTCCGTAATAGGATGCTATGTGTGTTTTACTGTGCTTTCTGAAAGCGTTTGACGCTAGTACGAGGAATAATGATTTTTTAGGCTCTTGCTCCATCTAAGGTCCTCAAGTTGTTAGTGGCACCTTGTTCGTCTGAAGGAAAGCTCCATTTCTTTAAGGGATAAGAGCAGCAAAAGTTTTTAGCGATTTATATAGTATGGCTGACGAAACTGGCTTAGGGGCAAAAGACGAAAACCCTTTTCATATCATCATATCATTAAGGATGATATGAGGCTCCCAAGGAAACTAAAAGATCTCGAAAGAAAAAAGATCGCTCAAATACAAAAAGGTCGGAAGATCAAATCTCCTTAGGCTGCGTTTGGGCGAGCTCTTTGCTAATCCCGGTAATTAGTGCATCAATTCATAGCGCATTACACACTGTGCGGAACTCATAACTGCCTGTCTTGTGATTGACATAGAACAAAATTGTCGCTTTTCCAGTCACGCCAAAAACGGCGGTACTCGAAACAGTCACCCGCGACGGGAGTAACCATCGGCCTCTTCCTAGATTGTGTTATTTTTAGGCAGCGGCTGACAGATACGACCTGCAAGCCGCCCACAGTTCACTCGCGCTCCTACTTCAATTAACTGGAGTCTGTCGGTATTTAGAAGATTGGCGGCCAAACTAGGCCTTACTTCTCTAATGATTCCCTTTGGGCACCTTATACCTAGTGAGAAGCATCGAGTCCCAGCAACAGCATGAAGGGGAATAACCTTTTTTCAATCCGTCCAGATGTCAAAAATACCATGAGTTGCAGTAGAAACTCTAGTAGTAGTTCCTCAAAGACTCATGATGATGTAACCATAGAGCTGTAGGCGCTCCCAGACTGTTATGCGCATGCCCAAGACTGGTGAGAATGTGAGAAGAGGGACCAAGAGGAATAATAACCCCTGATTGTACCACCAAAAGTTGCATAGGTCTCTTAAGACCTGTCAGAGGATGTCATATATCAAAGATGGTGTAAGCCAAGGTGGAGGCGTCTGAAGCATTGATTCACTACAACAAGATTTTATAAAGGTCAGGACCACATAATTAGGGATACAGTCCTGAGTAATTTGTTACCACTAGTCAAGATATGTCCCTGGCTAATAAAAATCTGGACTTGACCGTTGATTCCATCTTAAAACAATATAAGTATCCATTGGTTTTCTATACCTATCACTAACCTATTTTAATGCCTCTCTAAGTGCAATCGTCCCCAAGTCGTTTCCTCTCCAACACTTCCGCTTTCCGCTGTGTAGGGGTGTCAATGGGTAAGGGTTAACCTGACCCTTTACCTATACCTTGTACAGGAAGGATAAATGTAAAGGATTTTCTTACCCACCTACCTACCTTCTAACCTACTACCTTAGTGGGTAAGGATAAGCACAAGGCATTGTCCGTATCCTCTAACTCGCTACCTACCAATATTTATGTATAATATATTGAATATATCTCTATTGTGTTGTTTAAGTTTATTAAATATTCAATATTAGGTGGTCATCATTTAATACAATACACAGTATCCTTGTTTTTTTTATGTAGATAATTTGGTCATGTATACATCACCATTTTGAAGGTGTAAGACTAATGTGTTACTAGTGTATGTACCATTTGATATCTTTTTGGTATGATGTTTTCTACTTATGTTGAGGCTTATTTGAATGGTTATGATCAAAGCTTAAAGTTGTAAAACACGAGTTTATAAATTAAACGTAATTGTTAATATAAATTTGATATATTTGTAGTGGTGTTGTCTACATCATTTGTAACTAATTTATTTTGTATTCAACAATATTTTGGCTGGTATAAGACATGTATGTTTGTATAATTTTTTTTGATGTATTGTCATTTGATATATTTTAGTGTAGCAATCTATTTCTTTTGGGTGTGATTTATTTGTTCATACACCAATATTAGGCACACCACTAATTGAATATGCAACAATTGTTGCTTTAATAATATATTTCAAAACAACACAAACTATGTACATAATGTTGTAGAAGATTACTTAGAATCATTATAAATAATCCATAGTCATTCTTGTGCATCTTGATATCTCACTTGAATGTATAAATATATTAGGTAGTCTATTGTCGTTAATATCAACATACATTTTTAGAAGACATAAATTTCCCTCCTTGCCCTTAACCTCCCCGCTTACCTAGATAAAGAGAGGGTAAAGATATTGGTTGAGTGGCAAATTGTCTATATCTCTACCCGCCACTCTTGATGGGTAAAGATAAGAACAAGACTTTATCCTCCACATATCCTCCTCATTGACAGCTCTACCGCTGTGTGTGAGAAAAGTTCTCGTTGGCCTTCTGGGTGTTGTATCTGGCTGTTCCTCTCCATCCCATCTCCGGCCATTGGTCCGTCGTAATTGCTCCCCTGATGTTTGTTCTTTGCCATTCTGTTTACTTCGTCTTCTTCTGAGATCGGTCTCCGTTTTGCCTTCGACCTCCCATCTCTCTTCTCGGAAATGGTAAAACGGTATAGACGACGACCACAAGGTGCCCAAGTCTCATCAGGCGACATCGGCTTTCATCGTTATATATTATCTCTACTTTGCAGATCTGTTACGCTGCCGCTCCCTATGTGTCGTCTTGGTACATGCGTGGCAAAGAATCCAAGTTCCGGGAGCAGATGAGAAGCTGATTTAGATTTTTAAAACAAATCGACATCTTATTGTCATGTCCACTTACAGTAAGTTCCAATATTATTTGGTCACCGTGTGACCCGAGAGAGCCATACAAAAAAATTATCCTTTTATTTCATTATATTACCATTTTACTAAAAATGCACCTTGTCGTTGCCCTCTTTTTATATTATGCTAATGTCAATCATCCAAGCACTAATACGTGGAAACCTTGTCAAGGTTATATGGCTATTATTTGTGTAGTTATATGTATGTCAAACGTACATGTTTAAAAATTCTTTTTGCTACTTGTTTTGCATTTTGTCTCTACGGGTGGTGGTTATGATTTCTTTTTTATCTTGTTTTACGATGTGGGATGTTGACAATACTCTACAAGAAAGAATGGGTGGAGATTCTAGACAAAGCTCCAAGATAGAGTTCCATGAGAGTTGTTAGGAAAAATACTTGACGTTAACTTGGTTGGGTGGTAGAAGTTTGTTGTACGCATATATTGTCTATGAATGTATGTCAAAACGATGTTATAAGACAAGTCTTACTTTTCTGTGGAGAAAAAAAATGAGACTCCAATCATGTATTTGAATTCATATAACGAAAAATTTAATACAATATTGTTGTATGTTATAATTTATTTTGGTGTCATATGAGGAATGATGAGTCAGGTCTCATGGTGTACTTATTTTGTATCCAAATACAAATCTTTAAAATTTGATATACATTAATTGTATCAACCAAACAAGACTTTGGATACATTGTGTTGACCAGGAATGATACACTTTTATTTTGTGTGATTGGTCAAGGCTTCTATCAATCTTGGTCAGGGATAGGACTTGATTCACCATTATTGGTCACTAAACTTTTGTCGAGGGTATGATGGGTTAGGGATTGACCCTAAATACTACCTTTTGGTCAAGGATTCATATGAATTGGTCAGAGATATGTCCTCTATCTTTTCAAGCTTTGTAGTAGGGATCAAATATGGTATGCATGCCATTGGATGTTGATATCAAGCCAAGGTTTGGGAAGGTGTTGATTGACACTATCTCCATTGAATGTGTCCATAGATGGCATCAGTTCTAACAAGACTCGTTCGTAAAAACTTTTTTGACCCGAGGTCGATCCTCCTGAAGGCACATTGAAGGGTTTCTCCATTGTTGGATGTGGACCGAAAGGTTGCTTCAAACAATAAAAAATCCAAAAGGTATTTGCACAAAAATGGGCTATTTGTGGCTAACTTCATGTGTCTAACAGAGGACTCTCTCAAGAAGTCAATAAATGTAGTTAATAGGTTTCATAGGAGTGACTTTTGAAACGTTCACAGATATCAATAATGAATTGGTAATCAAAGAAATGTGTTGAACGCTCTCCTAGCTCCCCACCCAAGCAAAATTTAATCGAACTTTTTATTAAAGTTTAAGTGCATGATCAAAGATAGGATCTTTACAAAATTTATTGGGTGTCCTTATGCATATGGTATAAGGTCAAAGTTGAGAATAGGTTTTCCCACATGCACCCACATAATCGTGATATTTTAGTGCTAAACCTGGGAAAAGATACTTGGACGAGGATGTTATTATATATATCATCATTAATTTTCCTTATAATATTGTTACTTCTATTGGAGAAGAGCATTTCTGTAGCATTATTAAGGTTGATATTACACAGTCTATCACACTTTTGATCATTGGATTGGTATTAATCAGTTGACTCACTATTATCCAGAGATCTTTTTAGAACTAAACATTCTTTCTAGATCTTAGTGGATTAAGGATAAAGTTGTGGATACAGTCAATGTTTCATGACACCCCCCCCCTCAACATGAGCAAGAAGATTTTGGGGCTTTTCTTGGGGTATGTTTGTATAATATTCATATTTGATGAGTTTGCTTCTCATTGAGAATTTGACAGCAAGTTGTGGTTAGGATTTTGTTGGTAAGGTGGGTTGAGTGTCTGCTGCGATCAAATACCCCAGCTTCTTGTACCTTGGGTTTATGAAAATCTAACCAGTCGACCTAGATGAATTTATTTTGGTATCCCAGTTGCCCAAAAGGAACATTTTCCTGGTCATGTTCATCCTCTCACAATTGTATTAAGGAAAGAAATACAAATGAGAAAATAAAAAGGGGTGAGGAGAGAGATGAATGATGAGGGTGAGTCCCCTACCATATTAAAAAATTTGCACTCCTAAAGATATGTACTAGTTATCTCAGTAATGATTGGGTTCTGCAAAGAGCTATTGAGTTTTCATGAGGCTACGTGTACATTGATATATTCAACCTTACATTGCATGATATGAATGTAGAATTGTATAGGGGGTTGGAAAGTTTTCATGGTTGATATTTTTGATTGCTAAATTTGGTCTTGTGGTGAGAATATGTTGGAAGATTATAAGAATGTGTGTTGTGTTGAAGAGATTTTCTATCATTGGTAACAAAGGTATCATTGTATCACTAACAAACTAGAGAAGACTAAATGTTGGCATGAAAGGATCTTTCTGATACTACTGATTTAAGAAAAATTCAAAGAAGGGTGGTCATTATGATGAAGATTTTAGGAGAGAAATGCTCTTCCTTAGTCTTTTTAAGCTTTTGAAATATCCATAAGGACAAAGTCTCTTCCTTAGTCTTATTAAGCTTTTGAAATATCCAAAAAGACGACCCTTGATCAAAATCAAAAAGGGAAAATGTTGATACACATCTTTTTTATTTGTGATTTAGAAGATTTGTATCCCTTCATACATCCAATAGCTTTGGAGAAAGACATACTCATCCCATTTGGTCCCGAGCAAAAATCATATTCAAACTAATATATTTCCAACATTTCAGGTGAACTTTGTAACATTTAATATTTGTAGGTATATGAAAATCAATATTTGAAAGCAATTGCAAGGTTTCCATTTGTCTTTGAGGAGGACGAGGAGGAGTTCCTATCTCAAGGTTCAAATTGTTCAAATTAAATTTTATTTAGTGTCTAATGAGTGTATTTCGTGTTGAGAGTGGTTGGGGATGACTGAGATTATCTTCCAACAAATTTAGAACTCAAGTGAGAGAATAGATTATCTTGAGAAATGTTACATATGAATATTCCAACATTTTCCCCAGAGCTATCATCCCTAGACTAAGTGTGGTTGAAGATACTAGCACCGATGTCCAAGATGTTCAGTTGTTGATGAACTTGGTGGAATCAATGATATCCTTAGTCAAAGATTATGTGTGGTCCCTAAATTTCTAATGATGGAACTTGGTGACATTTAGGTATCCATTAATGAAATAAGGCATATTATTGCTCGTCTTGTCTAGGAATCACTCTTTCAATAAAATGGACTCTTATAAACATCGGACCTACATGGTGTTGTCAAATATATTTTAAAAATTGATGGTGATGTAAAATATTTTAGGATTGTAGACTACTACGCTATAAGTTTATTGGGGATTCCATCTATTAAAAATACCTTTGTTGAACCTCGAGAGGTAATCTGGACCCGGTTAGTGACTATAGCCCCTGTGAAGGATCTCAACTAAAGGTCAGTAGAACAATTTTTGTATAATAATGAGATCATTTTAGTGGTATGATGAAGTGTCTAATAGTGTGCCACTATTTGGTTGCAGTTATTCCAAAAACACCTCTTTCTAAGATTCTATGCCTTTTTAAGGATATGACACCTCATTTTCAATGTAAGACATGCTATTTTTATGATATAACAATTTATTTTTATGATAAGACACCTTATCTATAAAATATAATGCCTCATTTTTACAATATGTCATATTATTTGTACGATAAAACTCCTCATTTTTTATATTATGACATAAAATATTCATGATACAATGCCTCATTTCTACGACATGACAACTCATTTCTAAGCTACATCATAGAGTTTTTAAGATAATACACCTCATTTCGAAGCTGCCATTCATTATTTATAAGCTATGGTGACTTTGTTTAAAGCTACAAAGTCTTAGTTTCTCTATTATGATGCTATGTTTCTAAGCAAAGAAGCCTCAAGTTGTAGTCCCAATACCTCCTTTCTACATTATGATGACTCATTCCTACTCTTAGAAAATAGGCATTGCAGCGCATAAATAAGGTGTTCTAAATTAGAAATGATGCATCACAACTTAAATACGAGAAGTTGTATTATAAAAATGAGGTGCATTTACTTGTAAATGAGGCAACATATTATATAAATAAGGCATTATATCTTGGAAATGAGGTGTTCAATCATGAAAATGAGGAAATTTAGCTAATAAATAAGGAACCAAGATGAGAATGAGGCACAATTATTACTTGTTTCCTCTCTTCCCATTAATTTTCTCCTCGCTTCCCTTCTCTCCCCTCCTCACTTAACTCATCGTTTCCCTCTCTTTCCTCCTCTCCCGCTCTTTCTCCCTCTAGCAATGTGGTACCATCTATAGTGGGACCCATCACACACTCTTCCTCTTCTAGTCTTTCCGACACCCGGGGTGGGGGAGTAGGCATATAGGTCGTGTCAACAACAAGACAGAAAACATGAAGGTGATTTGGGTACATGTCAAACACGCCTCCCACTCCCCTACTTATTTTAAAAACTTAATCCTTTTCTAAGTAGCAATAATACCCACCGCCCATTATAACTGGACTTATACTCTATTTGTGGGGGGACACTTTCTCCACTTCTTGTGTCCATTCCTATGTAACTTTACAGAAGAGAGAAGATGAGGCTTTAATGAGAGTCTTATGTGAGACAAAAGCAGTTTTCTAGCGAAGAGTTCATCAAGAGTGTGAGAGAGAAAAAAAGAGAAAACATAAAAATAAACATGAAAATAATAATATGAATAATATACAAAGAGGGAGAAAGAAAATGTGAGATTAAAATGCACAAAAGTATTTATCTTTCATTAATTTTGTGTATTATTTCTTGATATTTTGGTACTAATTATGTAGACTTTGTATATTATAAAAAAGGAGAGGATAGCAGAAGGGGGTGACCCCATGTTGCCTCTTACGACCTGTTTGGTACACGGTGAATGGAGGGGAGGGGAAGGGAGGGGAAAGGGCTCAATATGTTTGATTACACATGGTGAAGGGGAAGAGAAGGGAATGGAGGGGAATGAAGGGTTACTTCTTTTTCCATCTTCTTACCTTTTATCCATCAAAAAGAAGAAGAAAAAATCAATAAAAAGTGACAAACTCCAAGTTCAGAGTAGCATACCCCTCCCTACTCTATCCACTTCTTCTATTCCCCTCTCTATGTAATAGGAGTATACCGCCAAAAAGAAAAGATGCAAATGTGCATAGAAAGAAAAAAAAATACTATAATATATGTATTTTCATAAATACATTCAATCTCAAGTTGCATAGAGGAGAGATTCACATCTCCCCTCTGTAACCCCCTTCTCTCCATTTTCTACCTAGGAACACAATGAGTCTCTCATCTTGATATTCTTTCCACTCACCCTAGTGTTGGATCATATTTTGTGTGGGATCCTCTAAACTTTCATGAAAATTCTTAGATATTCTTGGTATTGGGATAGTGGTGAGGAAGTATTTTTTGGAAGCAAAATTGGAAATAAATACATAGATAGATATATTCTATTCTCTTAAGAAGTTGAGAAGCTTGGTCACATCGTGTGGTATAGAAATGAGTATAATGTAAAGGTGAGGCGATCACATGGGTTGAAAGTATTCCTTTGGTGATTATTTTAGAATTTGCTTTACTTAAGGATGAGCAACATTAAGTTCATGATGATTTGGTGAATGAATATTCATCCTAGTTTTTGTTGCATTTTAGCTTATTTTTGCATTAATTGCCATCATTTTAGTTCAAAGATAGCTTACATTTATGTTTTCTTGGTTTTATATTAGTTTGTAGAATTTTTTATCTTAGTCCCATAGTTTTCATGGCGAGTCTGAAATTTATATCTCAAGGAAATATAAGTGTAAGGTAGTTTTGAAGTAAAATGAAGGCAATAAATACAAAACTAAGATGAATGAAACGAAAACTAGGATGATTATACATTGATCAGTTGGCTTGAAGATTTTATTTAAAATTTGATTGCTTATAGGGAGTGAAACTCCTTATCATAAACTTTCTCTCTCTAACTTAGTTGACACCCATGAAACAAAATCATGCGCTTTACCTAGTTCCTTGAAAAGTATGAAGTACAACAGAGTCATGGAGGATACCAGTATGTTTGAAATCATAACTTGAATTGGGTCATGGTTTTAATATGTATCTGGGAAATCATGTAAAACAATGAAGCCTTTTCTAGGTGGTGTAAGTGTATTGGCCACTGACTTGTTATATTTTTCTTGTTCGGTTGTTGTAGGTGTTGGACTAATAAGAAATCCATAATATTGGATTATATGGTTGTCATTATCAACTTGTTGTTTTATCTATGACCATATGGAATGTCGGGAGTCCTTATCATGAACATCCTCTCTCGAACTTTTCATGTCTCTCTTATACATACCAATGATTGGATATAGTCCCCGTCCTATAGGATGTTTTTTGTTGTAAAACCTCTCATGTGTAAATTTTGTTGATGTTTATCTTTAATCCCAAAATTTGGTCTTTGATACTTGCATGTGAGGATGTTCTAGCTTTACATGTTCTTGTGTGTTTGTTTGTTGGTGTCTTTTGAAGCCTGCTAGGTTGTTGGGTTATAGAAGTAGTTCATACTACTTTTTATGTCCCAATTTGATGCATTTAATGATATGTCTCATGGGGATACATTTTACACTTGCAATTTTCATAATTAGAGTAATTAAAACATTTTTTGTCACTTGGAGTTTTCAAAGGTATTTTAATACATATATTATGAAACTTGGTTTATCTGGAACCAATGCAACCCCAATCACCTAGAAAGGATTCTAGAAAATCAAGAGCAAGTACTTTTACGAAGAAGCATGTTGTGCACTCAAATTTTATGGTATGTGCATATCCAAACACAATGTACATTTCCTCTAGTCTCATGGACTATGTCTTGCTAAATGTGTGACATACCCAATCCCACTGATTTTGGAAAACTTGACCTCAAGATGCAAGATGTGCTACGTATGAGCACGACGAGCACCCCATCAGTAACCATGGTCTTGTTTGTCATCAACATGCAAGATGGGTCCAGTTAATGACATGTCATGCAATCTTATCAATAACTATTGCACCAGGAGTCTGACATGACATGCATCTTCATGTGCATGGCTTGTCAAATAGTTTCAAGCCAGATATTTGGAAAATATTAAGGTGCACGTCGTGCATTATCTAGTGTTCAATGTGAATGCTTGTGTGACTAAAAAAACACAAAAAGAGTGGAATGGTGTTTATGATGAAATATCTTTACATTTTGTTCGTTCCAACTTAGGAAAAAAGAGGAAAAGTGACTCAAAAGGTGACTCAACTGCATAGGAGGTTGAAAGTAAGAAGAAGGCTCTAGAGGCACATTGCTCTTTATCCAAGATTGGGAAGCTTCAGCTACATCTTCATTATTTGGGATACCTCCTCTATAAGTGGTGTATCTTGTTTTTCGTTCTCTTCTCCTATGTTAAGTTATCTTCACTCCATGAAACTTTCTAGTTTCATGATATTCAACCTTTTTTGTGTATCACCCACCTATATAAAGTAGTTTTCCTTGTGTCTAATGCCTAATGACATCTATTAGTCATGTGATGAGCAACTATTTTTAATATTATGAATTTTCTTCTTGTTTCTTTAGTTGATATTATTTTTTCATGAAATTGAAGGCATAATTTCTCTATGTTGTCAAAATTGTATCTTCAGAGAGGTGTCAGTATAGTGGAGGAAAATTGTAGCTCTAATTCCTATTTAATGAAAGTGAATAGGTACTCTTGCATTCTAAGTATCGAGGTAAAGTAATTAAGGTGGATTTATGCCCCTCTTAGGAGTAATCTAAGAGAAATTAATGTCTTCTACTAGAATTATGAGTCAAGAGATGAGTAACATATCTACCTAAGTAGTTAATAGGTGAAAATCATTAGTGGTAGTGTAGTGTGATATTCAATAAGAGGAAAACACATTGATTTTGTATAATTGTTTTCTACATGATTAGAAGGTCATAATGCATCAAATGTATGTGTTTGAATTGATAATGTGAAATGTAATGTGTGACAACTTTACTTTAACTAAGGACTTAATCAACTAACCAACTTTTTTTGTTCAAGTTACATGACTAATTGGGATTGTTTTAAGTTGAGTTCCATTGGCTTCCTATGGAGACGACCTTAATCTATATAATACATGTTCACATGTCTTATTGCGGGCCACCTAAGTGTAATATATGTTTTTATTACTGATGTCATGCACACTCTCATGAGGCAGTGTCAACTTCTAGAGTCATTACTAGAAAACCATTTTCTTTTAGATAACATGTTTTGATTTATTGTGTAATTATGTAAAATTACCCTCCTATAATTGTTCCATTCTTATTTTTCATACCAAATATTTTGAGAGATAAATCATTTTCTTTTTGTCTAATAAGAACCACACATGGTTCAAACTTGATCTAGTTGGTATTCTTTTATAGAAATCCTAGACAAATTCGAGGTTGTGTTAACTAAAATATGGCCGTGAGCAAGAAGGAAAAATCTTAACAAAGCTGAGGAAGCTAGAATTTACACAACAACCATGGCAATTGAGATAGTATTTCTTGACTACACCCCCCTTGTCCTAACGAGATATCCAATTCAACAATAGTGATACTAGTCGTAGGTGCCATTTTCTTCAAGTTAGACCTAAGTCTAAATGCAATCATATAACAAAATAAGTTTTGGGGCTTGGACAAATGAAGATATGAATCTTCATGTGGAGAACTTCCTTGGTCTATGTGACACCATGAAGATCAACCAGATGATGAATGATAGTCTACATCTCCATTTCTTCCCCCTTATCCTACGAGCTGGTTACTAATGGATGCAAGGCATGTAGAAAGGGTCTATCTGGACCTAGAATGTCTTATCAATAGCTTTCTTGTAGAAATTATTTCCTACCAACAAGACCAGTAGATCCCAAAGAAAATCTACAACTTTCAGCAAAATCCCATAGAGCCACTAGTGGATGTTTGGGAGAGGTACAACTGGATTCTTGATGGAATCCACACCCCAATCTACTAAATTGTACACAAGTGAGAATCTTCGATGGAGGTCTACCCATGATATGACTTCAACCATTGATGTAGTCTTTGAAGGGGGTTTCTTGAGTAAGAATGCATGTGAAAGCAAGAAATTGATGAAAATCATGTCCATCAACCAATCTTATGTGGGCATGATCCATGATAGAATTAGTGGCACGGAGGCCATTTTAGATATTAATGTAAAGTTTGACAAGCTCATCAAGTTCCATTAGTATCAACTATGTACATCAAGTGATGGTCTGTGACTTCTAAAATTGTAACAACACCCTCCTCCCATTATGTTCGTTAAAGGTGGACTATAGAGGCAAGGGTCATTATCCAATAATTCTAAGATCTGATTATTATAAATGGCTTATAATAATTGAAATTTTCAAAAAAAAGGTATTGTTAAGAAAGATAGGATCTCATCTAAGGATTTACATAAATTGTGGAATCAGAAACTAAAAATGGTTTAAGATAAACTATTTAATCCTCGAAGTATCATCATCGTTGTTTTTTTAGAGTATTATTTTTATAGTCTATTTCTTCATTATTCTAATATGTAGGTAACCTAAAATGTCAGAAAAAAATGTAGGTCGACATAAAATTATCTTGTGTGAGTGGGTGCAACCAAAAAGTGTGCATGTAACATTAACAACATATGCAATAGTAGAAGTTCAAATATTATAAAGTAATGAACTTTTCATTTTCAATTTATGTTCTTAGTTTATAATCATTCTATCTCATAGGGTGTAACAATCTTTAGTCCATCCATGGACTATATGGAGTTTGTTCTAGCAATGAATTTTATAGTGATGGTTCCAGATATGAACTCTTATCACCTTATCATATTGATTTGTAGTCATTCCTTTAATGATCATCTCTTATATTTTAGGAGTGATTATATACATGAATCACCTTTATATTATTCATTATTGGTTGCAAACATCACTTGAAAAATTTAAGTGATACTCAAATATCTTCATAAATTGTAGGAATTGAATCAACTGAGGGAATTTACATAAGTAAATAAATTTCAAGAAAACATTGGAATCGTTGAAATTAAAGCATGGTTAAGAGCATTTACTCATAGTTAACCCACTTATATTTTTTAAGAGTAGGTGATGTACAATAAACTCAATACAAGACTATCCTAACAAGCCTAAATCTAATATCAAAGCTCAACACTAGAGTGTTATTAATTTTTCAAAAGTTGTTTGCTAAGGTTTCGAGCTAGTTAGGGTCTTAGGTTTTAAGGGTTAGTTTGGTTTAGGGATAGGATTGAAAATTAGGTTTGCTTTCATGGAACCCTAGTTTATGGGTAGAAACCCTAATAAGCATGTTGAACCCTAAATTCCTTCATTTATTAATATGCTAAAAAATCATGTATTCGTATTAAGAGAAAATAATATTAGAATTAAGGGTATCATTTTCCAACCGTATTTTTTTGCCAATTAAGCATGGGCCCCTTTTTATTGATTCTTTTTGAAAAAATAAGTCCAGTCCAGCAAGAAGAAAAGAAGTTAACAAACAAGAAAGAAACTATCTACAAACAAATAGAAGAAAGCAAAGGAAAAGCATGGTCATCAAGACTTATGTAGAGCTTTTAGGTCTGAGAATAGCTTTTTCAATCATATTATTCATCCTTATATATTGGGATGTGATTAATACCCTAAAGCATATAATTTAGGATTTTGCTTTTTAAAGATCTATTAGGCAACTAAATCTAGGTTACTAGTCTTGTCATACTTCAAATCATCCTTAGTTTTATCACAAAAAAGTAGTTGGATCCAAATTTGTAATTTAAAAAAGATGATACACGACATTAGTGTTATTAATATAATCGCATATAGGCTCATAGAGGAATAATTATCAATATTAGGTCATTTATCAAAGTCTAATCATCAAAAGAGGGATATTTGAGAAAATCACAAAACTAGAATTTAAAAGTCTGTGAACTACTTTTATTGAACTCCTTGTGTTTTTTATCAATTTAGAGTACTTTTTAGCAATTTTTGGATCTAGGAATCATTTGTTGTTATTTTTGTAAGGTTTGATCAATTACTACATTTTTCATTAGAGAGGAGTTGAGAATTACCTATTTGGTCATTAGATCATGGTTGATAGTTGACCCGAGGATAATCTAATAAATGGATTAACCTTCCCCACGTAGTTGGTTGTGAGAGTAGGAGGTCTCACAACATGATCGTAGTTGTTGGATCACTGATTTTATTTGATCCAAAAGCTACAACCATTTCTCCTCATGAAGTTGAGCTCACACGCATAGGAAGGTACCACAGTGGTTGGCTCACCAGGTTTAAAAGCTGGTGGGGGAAGGAGTCATAATGATGCCCACACTAGTACATTTTTTACATCTGGTGTCACTTTTCTTAACACTAGTTTTAAGAGAAAACTAACACTACATGCCTATAGAGTCGGTTAGTAAAGTATAAACATCATTGTTGGTCAAGTCTTCTTGATTAAGAAAAAATACAGGTATCAGTTTTATTATAATGTTGGTTCATTTGTGAAGAACCGATGTCATGGACATCCAGTGAAATTCAATTTTTCAGGATAAAAGTTTGGCATAAGTCTATTTCTTCATGTGCATAAAAACTGACAACAAAGTCCTTCCTACAAAATAAATTATGCCTCCAAAAAGACTTTATCCTCGATTTCTCTCTATAAAAATTGACATCATAAGCCATGCTCATCAAGAATACTTTTACCTCTAAAAAACTTATGGTTTCAGTTTTTTCTATAAGAATTGACGAAAAAGGGTTTCCCACATGCCCGTGAAAAATATTTCCCCTCAAATTAGTTATGCCATGGTTTCTTTGCTAGAAACCGATGAAAAACTACAATGCAAAGAGGTGTTGGAACGTTGTGGGAGGATATTTAGGACTTATAGGACAAATCTGACAAGAGAATACATAATGAGTGACAAGAAGAAGAATTTTTTCCATTGAGCAATGGTCCTATCTTGACCCAAAAATTTGGGGAAGTGTTTGTTGCTTCAATACAAACTGATGAATTCAATATATTGAGCCTTCTCATTTAAAATACATTCTTATTAATTTAATGTATTCGTAATTAACATATTTTTAGATTACTAGGATTTACATGATGCTCAGATGGAAAGGCGTGCAAAGAATGTGCACGACTACAACTTAGGTCCAGGTGGCTGCTCAAGGCATCACCAATAGAGACTAGAAGCATCGTCTTCTGAGTAGCCTACTCATGGGTCTTATGAGTGTTCTACTACTCCTCCATGAGGAGTGGATAGGTGATATGACAGCCGGTATAGAGAAATACCCAATCCTGCAAATGTTGAGATGGTTGTAAAAATGGTAAAATATAACTCTCAGAGTGCATTACTGACCAATTACTATTACTCATGATTAGTAGGAGCTCCACGAGTAAAGAAAAGAAGGTATAAGTTCATTCCTGAGGGTCAAAGGGATGAATTGACGGTTACTTTGGGTACTCTAGAGCATCATGATTGTGTTATGGCCATTGGATTAGTGTCGATATAAGATTCTTTTTTGGGTCATCAAAGCATAAGTGCAAAGCTATTAAGAAAGGATGATTGTCACAAGAGCATGTACAAAATATGATTGCAAAGACAATAGAGGAAGTAATGAGATAGTTTCAAGCTTCTCAATTTCAACCTCCTCAGACAGTACTTGTGTCACCCACTCTTCTTATGAGGTGAATCCCCCTACAAAAAGGTGATTGGGAGTAATCTCATAGACGCACCAGCTGGCACGCTTGGTGTAGTGTTTTTATGATATAATAGTCTTTTAGATGAATTTATAATATATTTTGTATTTAGGTATATATAACATATATACAACTTTGTAGGGATTGAGGCTATGTCATATTACATTACTAGAACCTGGTTTATATATTGTTGCACTGAGTGACGCTTACCACCCCCTTTCAGGTGACATGATTCATGATGCTCCAATGCATGTTGATGCAGTTCGTGTGTCTATCAGGCTTGTATACGAGGCTTGGAAACAGACACCACTACCATGTATTCACCTTGAGCATGAGACGATAGGTGATGCAGAAGGCGGTGTGGCTGTGTTGCCCAAAGCAAAAGTTATCTATTTAGATGCATGTTAACTTGTCATTGCATTTGTATTTGTGATTCTTTTCTACTTTTGTATATAATTGGAAATATATGCACATCGTAGTACCTAAGAAGCCCCTTATAGTTCCTCCTCCACTTCATCTCTAGATATTCATTTACATGCTTGGGTTGCAAAGGACTTATTTGACTCTCTAGGTCCTGAGTGTAGGGGGTTGGCACTATGGCTACGTAACTTAGAAGAAGCATCAACTCTAATGTTCCATATCTAGTAGGACGATGCATGTCAAGATCATAATACTAGTGTATCTTTTCCAGATATTGTGGATCTATATACTTATGATTGGTTGAATACAACTTTCATAGAACTTTGGATATGGTGAGATCTTAAGGCTAAATACCTCATTCTTTATATGGGAAAATATTTATTAATCTATTTTATTGTATATTAATGCATACATATATTGGTTTGCAACTACTTATATAGGATATGTGGAGAGTTTGCACTAACTAATGTGGCATTTCTAGATCCATCATTGATTAGTTGTGTAACAAAGACCCAACATATTTTATTGATTATCGCTTACCGCATTAAATGTTTTGGTTCTGCGACAAAAAGCATTATTATAGATCCTTACAATGTGAGTGGGTTTTAGGGCACTTTGCTTATAATTTTGACTTACAAATTATATTTCATTGTGGAATTTGAGTTTTTTTTTGTTATCTTCTTTTCACTCAGTAATAAGTATTGGGAGTTGTTAGAAATAGTTCGCAAGACACTAATTGCATATTATCTAGATTCTTCAAGTGACAAAGTAGAGTGTTGGGGATACGTAATGAAAATGACATTACACATGTAAGTAAATTTTAATATATGTGAACATATGTTAATGTTTGCATCATTACATGACTATTTACCAATTCAATTAAATGCATTACTTTAACTTATAGGGTTATAAAATCATTAAGAAAAGGTGGGAGGAAAGGTAGATAAATAAAAAAATCATTAAGTTGGAAGAATGTTGAGGTAGTTTTCTGAATCCAATTCATATATATACCACCTATGCTTACTTTTGTTTATTAACATTTCACATAACTGTAAATTTACAGTGGCCATTATAAAATAATGATTTGGTATGTGGATACTACATGATACGGTAGGTGGACCTTGTTTTTAGACTGGCTGAACTAGACACCCATTGTATACAAAATGTAATCTATATAGTTTTGATCATCATAAGTAAATAGTCTAATTTGATGTTACAAAAAGTTAAATTAAACCATTAAAGTATGTCATTCACTTTGCAATTGTTTGACACGAGAAAACTTATACAAATGAAGAGCTAGATGAGATACGAGAAGAGTGGGCAGAATCCTTTGTTAAGGAAGTCAACCTTAAATTTGATTGGGTTAAAATATCATTTTTTTCAAAACCCTAATGTCATTATTTCTATATACTTGTGATGTTATAACTTTTTATAGTTTTAAATTTAATGCAAGTGAATTGTTGGTATGTATGTGAATGATGTATAGAGAGAGAGAGAGAGTTAGAGAGAGAGAGTCGGGCTAGAATACACTCGAGTGTATTCAAAGCAGAATACACTCAAGTAGTTTTTCATGATGTAATATTTTTTTTTCAAAAATTGAATCTGTTGATCTTCTTAAACATGTTGTGAATAGCTCATACACAAAATTTGAGCACATTTGGACATTTATAGGTCATGTTATAAAGACCGCAAAAATTATACATTTCAAATTAGTTTCACGCGTCGATTTTGTTACCCTTGGATAAGTGACTTACACTCATCCAAATGGGCTCAAATTTTGTATGTAGCCAAGTTATAGTATGACAGTGAAGATCAATTGTTTAAATTTTGCAAAAAATAGTCTTGATATGCAAACACACTTGAGTGTATTCATGTGATATGTACACTCGAGTATATTCTATCCTAACTATATATATATGTATGTATGTATGTATGTATGTGTATGAATGAATATAAAGAGGAATGAATACAATGAGAATTGTATTTGTACATGTGATGAGAATGGAATTGCAAAATTGAATTGAAGAATGGAATTGTATGTGTGCTTTTTGAATTGTGTATGTGCATGAGAACGGAACTAAGTGTTGAATATAATAGAATTGGAGAATGGAAATGTATGTTGGTGGAGTTATTATATATGTGTTGACATGTTGTTTAAATAAATATGGGATGGAACCTGTAGTTCTAAGGAAATGCAAGTTTTGCATCCTGTTGAATATTTGGACAGCATGTCTATAGACTCGTCATAAAAAACATACATGGAGCATCAATTGTTGCAAAAAACTGACGCTATAGATCTATGGCGTCGGTTTCATTAGAAAACTGATGACACGTCTATTCCAAAATGATCGTTCCAACACTACATCCATTATACCCATCCCAAAAGATGGTCGTGTTGTCTAGCATGGTCGTGCTACCAAGTCATGGTATCACTCTGCTTTATCTGTTCTTTAACAAGATATTGACGACACAACTGGCATATAGGGTCGACAACACAGATCGATACCACAAATTGATATTGCTCTGAATCATTGATTGAGTCGTTGATTTTTATTTTCATAGCAATTGACACTGACTTTATGTCTTCACTTTTTTATTTCTTTTGAGACTAACGTATAAGGTCCTAACATGTACCACTAAGTGTCGGTATAAAACTGAAATTATAAGTCAATTTTAACAAACATAATAGGTGGTATATGTACTAGTGTCAGAGAGTGCCTCTCTAAGTCAACTCAACGTAGAGAGATGAAAAGGCCCACAAATCTTAGGCCTAGGAAGACCAAGGTGAGAACACTCAAGGATGCTTCCACAACGGCAGTGTGGAGCTGCTACTAACATAAATGAGGTAGAGAAGGTGGTTCGAGGGCCAAAAGGCAGTAGAGAAGGGGTGGAAACGAGACATGAAGGGGAGAATAGGTTAGAGGAGCTATTTATAGATGGAAACTGACCATCATTTAGGGTTTCTAAACCCTAACCTCACATAAAGAGAGCAGGAGGGGAGAAGGTTCTAAATCTCCCTCCATCAGCCACTAAACCTATTCAGTCATGGATCAAAATGGTTTGTAGGATGAAATAAAGAGAAGGGAGGGGATCAACCGAGAGAAACGACCTAAGGAAGTGGTAATTGTAACTGACTCGCCACTCCTTATCCTCAATTGATTGTTAGTAGGTAGGAGATGACATCATGTCCCTTTCATTGGGCCCCGATCTTCAGGTTCCAGATCCAAAGGTTTTGGTTGGATGAAAAAATTAATTAGGATTAGTGACATGGCATCTGAAATGGAAAATGAAATTAAAATTTCATTTTTTATCATAGATTTTGGAAAATTGCAACAATTATAAGAAGAATCCAAAAATTATGAAATTTGGATGAAATTACTATGATAACCTCTTCTTTCTATAAAAAGTCTATAATAAAAATAAACTTGACGGATGTCCTTTCCTTGACCTTGAAGTGACACTTCCATTATATTCAATCAAAATTCTACAAAATCATTGACCTCATAACGTGTCCAAATTTGAATATAACTTTCCAAGAAAGTATTATTAATAAGGATAAAAAAATGTTTGGTATTTTTACTACTAAATCAATATTTCTTGTATTATTGTCTCAAAGGACATAAACGCAAAGATGTGACTAACATCATTTATTTAGATGAATATATTTAATAATCTTTTTCAATTACAACTTTTTGCAAAAGCAGTGAAACACCAAGTCCTCACAATAATGGTCCACACCTTGATGTGGATTTCAATGCTTCTTTTGTAGAATATAGTGGGGATCAAGTTAATTTTGTGAGGAAGATACCAAGAAATAACCTATTATCAAACTCCTAAAATATGTGTGGATAAACTAACCCAAATTTGGATGGAAGGATATTTATCAACATCAAGAATGCTAGAGAAACCACTAGAGACAGCTCAAAAATAATGATTGTCTTGAATCTAATCTTTTGAAGTTCATGAATGAGGCATCTGCAGTTATGCAAAACCAAGAACCTCAACAAAGGGGCTCGAGCATCAACTAGGGCAATTAGCTTCAGTCATTGGTAGATTCAAGAGCAACAAAGGAGAAAGTATGAGTAAAATAGAGGTGAAGCTAAGGGAGCATGTAAATTCAATCAAATTCAACTACTTGAACCAATTTGACAAAGAGGATGAAATAATGCATCAATTCACACAAGTGGTACCACCATAGGTGTTTATCATTATATTTTCTATGCACACTGACCCATAATTGAGAAACAAGAGAAAAGCCAAAAAAGGATGAGATCGAAGAGAATATTGTAGTCTCACATGAGCCACCCCATTTGAGGAACAAGATGATGGAGCCAAATGCACAACCAATTCTTGTCATCACCCACAAAGGGGAGATGTAAGACAAGTTTCATCCAAAATTTTCTATCCAAGGGAGTCCAACTGAAGAAGGACAGAAGGATGAGCTACAAGGAATGGTGCTTTCACATGATGTAACTCATGTAGCATTAGTTAATCTTCTTCCCGAATAGTAGGACCCAAGAACTTTCTACATGTTGGGTGACATAGATAATATGCATTTTCCACTATTTCTTGTGGTCAAGTTTCTAGATTAGATGTTATGGCATTAGTCGTTACTAAGATGGGTTTCAAATGCACTCAATCAAGTAAAGGTTAATTTATAGATGGAAAATCATTCTAGGGAAAGTTATACAGCCATAGTGAAAAATGTGTTGATCAAGGTTAAAGGTTTCTATGTCTCGACGGACTTTGTGATTGTAGAGTAAAAAGGTGGAATCCCTGGAGACATTATCTTAGGATGTCAATTCTAAGGAGCGTAAAATAAATGGTTGATGTGGATAGAGGTGAACTGTAAAGGAAATTATTGATGTAGAAAGATGTGAATTGTTGGTATATGTATGCCCGTAGAGCCATCCCAAGCGATTGCATGGAGTCGGATATTAATTAATCAATTAATGCGATTATTTGGTTAATTAATGAATTCCGAAATATTCTAATTAATCCACGAGCGTTTTAATTAACGCAACGTTTCTGTTTACCGATGGGTTTAGGAAACCCTACTTCTCTTCTTATCCTATTTAAAGGAGGATAGACGGCCGATATCTATATAAGATATAGAGAGACGCTTTTAGGTTATTCTCACGTACAAAACCTAGCCGTCGTCGTCCTTAGGAGAGAAAGGAGAGCAACGCGGCGCTAGCACGCCGCCGCAGAGACACGCTCCTTCCTGCCGGCTTGAGAAGCGCGACGTGGAGTTCCGTCCATCCGCGTGGACGAAGTAGAGACGCAGACGCCTTGACGCCTTCGTTCGGAGGACGTCGACGACCACCTGTACGTGCTGCGAGCAACGTACATCACCGCCGCAGAGGAGCATTGCCGGATCAACCTGCGACAGCGAACGGGAGAGAAGATCCGTCCGTGTTTGACAAGCAGTGTTGCACCGTCGTGCAGCGGGACATCGCCGGACTTGCTCCGTGATAAGGTATATCCCGCAAACCTATTTCCGAATACGTTGTTATCGACGAGATCCTGTTACGGGTTGCGTGGATTTTATCGCTTCCGCCGCGCATGTTTTCTCCACAAATCCCAACAGTGGTATCAGAGCAGCGTCGATCTACGGCGTATTTGGATTCGTTTCGATATGATCGAATCGCTGTATACTGTTTTATGTTGCATACGATGTGAATTAAACATGTTAATGTGCAAATCTAAACCTAATTCCACATACGCCGCAGGATATTGTTTTTGACGTTTTGGACGGGGTCGACTGTGGAAAATAGTGATTTTCCTAAGTGCACGGAAGTAAAATTCCGTAGACCTTTCAGGGGCTCTGCCCCTGAGACCCCGCGAGGGGCGGCCTCCCCTCGACCCCCGCACAGGGGCGCTGCCCCTATGTACCCCGCATTGTCTGCGTGGGAGTCAAAATTCATTTAATGGGGAATGACCCGCATTAAAAGTACTGCAATTTTAATATGTATATACGTATATGTAGATATACCTATGATAGCATACACGTCGCCTTTAAAATCTGTTTTATGTGGTGAGTGCATGCACGGTTATGGCCTAGTATCCCCTTTTGTGAATGTTGTGAATGGATGTGGATGTTGATCTTGTGGATATGGTTGTTTGTGAATGTTATGGATGTATAATCGTTGCATATGGATCCTTTGTATAATGTATTCGGCTTGCATGCCGAGCCTCATCTCTTATTTCAAAGTGTAATTAATTCTTTCTCTTTAATTTTGTAATCATATGATGTAATAAAGATAGGATTAGTTTTAGTCTTTGTAATCTTGATGTAAGGAGGCCACTTGAAGATCCAACTCCAAGGAGTGTCCATGGAGAAGCACCATGAAGATCTAATTCCAAGAAGCAACCTGAAGATCCCACTCCAAGGAGCATCCATGGAGAAGCAACAAGAAGATCCCATTCCAAGAAGCAACTTGACATTCCAACCTCACGAAGCATCCATGAAGTTGTTCATTGTAATGTTGATCATTATAGGCTTACAGGTTGTTTTCACAGGTGTTGCATGAGATGCATAAGACCATAGGTGGACCGTAATCCTTTGTTGCTCCAAAGGATTACAATAGTATGGCCATAACCGATGTATTTGTGATTGCATGTCTATCGTTTGTGGTTGTGGATATAGTAGTATATGATACGTACTATAAGTATGTGGTGTTTGGATATATATATATATGTATTAATAAAATCCCTCAATTAATAATATTAAGTTTTAGTTGCCTTCCATAAAGCAACACACATGAAAAGCTTGATCGACTATGTGTGGGCACGCCTCCGCGTGGTACACTGTCTATCTCGTGGAAGTGTGATGGTGGGTGTGTGGGTCTGCCTCCGCAGGGTGCACACTCATCGTGTTGGCTTATGGGTTGGACTTAACTAGGGAACCTTGATAGGATCAAGTACCTAGAGGCACACAGATGCATCATGGCAAGGAGTTGTGTATGATCATCTATCCAAGAGTTGCATATGATGCAATTGGCAAAAGTTGCCTACCTTAGTATTTGGTCTTTGACGCCGGCGTTGGCTGGGCATTGATCCAATTATTTTGGGTCTTGGCTCACTAGAAGGTTGTGCGTTGCAATCTTCCGAGTTGATAGTGAGGGCTATCAATTTGAATAAAATAGTGGGAGCGTAATTAATTAAAGGCCTAATTAATCTCGTTTATCAAATATTTACAAGTCAAAATGTTTTGGACTAAATGCAAATTTTTCCTTTTGTAGCAATCAAATGGCAAACAACACTCACACGTTCTCGTTGCGATCGGTCCTTGAGAAGGACAAACTTATCGGAACCAACTTTCAAAACTGGTTTAGGACATTGAGAATTGTTCTCACACATGAGCGTAAGCTCTATGTCCTTGAAACACCAGAGCCAGAGGAGCCCGCCGTAAATGCGCCCAAGGCTGAAAAGGATGCTTACAAGAAGCACCTTGATGATGCTGTGGATGTCAAGTGCCTAATGTTGTGCTCAATGAACTATGAGTTGCAAGAGCAACATGAGAACATGAATGTCATGGAGATGGTAACACATCTCAAGAACATGTATCAACATCAAGCAAGACAGGAGAGATATGATGTCTCAAAGGCGTTGTTCAAAAGCAAGATGAAAGAGGGAGACTCAGTTGGCACCCATATACTCACCTTGATTGGGTACGTGGAAAGCCTATCCAAGCTGGGATTTCCCCTAGGTCAAGAGTTGGCCACTGATGTGATTCTACAATCGTTGCCTGAATCATATAATCATTTTGTCATGAACTACAACATGAACAATTTTGACAAGCCGTTGTCAGAATTGTTGGGCATGTTGAGGACAGCCGAAGCACAGATGAAGAAAGACAAGCCCAAGTCTGTGATGATGATCAGCAAGATAAAGGGAAAGTAAAAAGGCAAAGGAAAGGCTAAGAAAAGTTCTAAAGCCGGGCAGAAGCCAAAGTCATCGGCGCTCAAAGCTAAAGGTGGGATCTCCAAAGAAGGCAGTTGTCACCATTGTCACCAGCCTGGACATTGGAAAAGAAACTGTCCTCTCTACCTGGAGGAACTAAGGAAGAAGAAGCAGGGGATAGAGATCTCCACTTCAGGTATATACGTTATTGAGATAAACTTAAATACTTCTTCATCATGGGTACTGGATACCGGATGTGGATCTCACATATGTTCTAATATGCAGGATCTGATAAGAAGTAAGCCTTTACGAAAGGGCCAAGTCGAGCTGCGGGTCGCTAATGGAGCAAGAGTTGCTGCCACCGCAGTTGGAGTTATTAGTTTATCTTTGCCTACGGGCCCTGTAATAGAATTAGAGAATTGCTATTATGTACCTGCCATTAATAGAAATATTATTTCTATATCTTGTATGGACAAGAGTGGATTTGAATTTCACATTAAGAATGGAATTATTTCTATTTCTAAAGATGAGATCTTTTATGGCAATGCCCCTATGTCTTATGGCATCTACTTGTTAGAACTTGAGACTAGCATATATAACGTAAATACTAAAAGGCTAAAACTTGACAGCTCAAACAAAACATTCTTATGGCATTGTCGTCTTGGGCACATAAACGAGAAGCGCATATCTAGACTCCATAAGGATGGTTATCTAGACTCTTTTGATTTTGAATCATTAGAGACATGTGAGGCATGTTTATTAGGGAAGATGACCAAGACTCCTTTCACTGGACACAGTGAGAGAGCCAGTGATCTGCTAGGGCTCATACATACTGATGTATGTGGACCTTTTAGATCAAATGCTAGAGGAGGCTATCAATACTTCATTACCTTCACTGATGACCTCAGTAGGTATGGCTATGTATATCTTATGAAACACAAGTCAGAAACTCTTGAAATGTTCAAGACTTTCATGAATGAAGTGGAGAAGCAACTTGGTAAGAGTATTAAAGCACTCCGTTCAGATCGAGGTGGTGAATACTTAAGCCAAGAGTTTGAGGACCTTCTGAGAGACCGTGGTATTGTATCACAATGGACTCCACCTGGTACACCACAACATAATGGTGTGTCAGAAAGAAGGAATCGTACATTATTAGACATGGTACGATCAATGATGAGTTCAGCCGAACTTCCAATATCGTTCTGGGGATATGCTCTTGAAACTGCATCATTTACACTTAACCGTGTACCTTCCAAATCGGTTCAAAAGACACCATATGAGATATGGAATGGGAATCGTCCCAATTTGTCTATGTTAAAGATTTGGGGATGTGAAGCTTATGTTAGGAAACAATTTCCTGAAAAGCTTGGACCCAAATCGGAAAAATGCTATTTTGTTGGATACCCCAAGGAAACTCGGGGATACTACTTCTACACACCAACTGACAACAAAGTGTTTGTTGCTAGGACTGTTGTATTTCTTGAAAAGGAATTTATTTCCAAAGGAATTAGTAGGAGGAATGTAGAGTTCGAAGAAGTTCGAGACCAACAAGAAAGCAGAGAACCTGAGGAGGTACATAAGGAACATGAGGACTCACAAGTTGTTGTGGAATTTCAAGTTCCAAATGTAACACAGGAACCTCGTAGGTCTAGTAGGACACGAATTGAGCCTGAGAGATTTGGATTTCTTGTAACTCAAGACAGTGACGAATTGGGCATAGCAGATGAGCCAACTTCCTATCTAGAAGCTACTAAGGGACCAGAATCTGAGAAATGGCTCGAAGCCATGAGATCTGAGATGGAATCCATGTACACCAACAAGGTATGGACCTTGGTGGATCCACCCGAAGGGGTAAGACCCATAGGGTGCAAGTGGGTCTTCAAGAAGAAGACTGACATGGATGGAAATGTTCAAACCTATAAAGGTAGATTGGTTGCGAAAGGATTCCGTCAAATTCAAGGTGTTGATTATGACGAGACCTTCTCACCAGTTGACATGGTTAAATCCATCAGGATCATGCTTGCCATTGCAGCTTATCATGACTATGAGATTTGGCAGATGGATGTTAAAACAGCATTCCTTAATGGGAATTTACTCGAGGATGTGTACATGACACAACCTGAGGGTTTTATCGATCCAAAGGAAGCCAATAAAGTCTGTAAGCTACAAAGGTCAATCTATGGATTGAAGCAAGCATCTCGGAGCTGGAATCTACGTTTTGATGAAGTAGTCAAAAAGTTTGGCTTTAGTCAAAATGAAGATGAACCTTGTGTTTACAAAAAGGTTAGTGGGAGCACAGTCGTATTTCTCATATTGTATGTGGATGACATACTATTGATGGGAAATGACATCCCTACTCTTCAGACAGTAAAAGGTTGGCTAGGGAAGACTTTCTCTATGAAGGATTTAGGTGAAGCATCCTATATACTAGGGATCAAGATCTATAGAGATAGATCTAGAAGGCTTCTAGGCCTAAGCCAGAGCACATACATTGACAAGGTGCTAAAGAGGTTTAGCATGGAGGGTTCTAAGAGAGGTAACTTGCCCATGTCCCATGGGGTTACAATCTCTAAATCCCAATGTCCTAGTTCATGTGATGAACGGGCACGCATGAGTAAGATTCCATATGCATCAGCAATTGGATCTATCATGTACGCGATGTTATGTACTCGTCCTGATGTATCGTATGCTTTGAGCATGACGAGCCGGTATCAGTCAGATCCAGGTGAATGTCACTGAACAGCCGTAAAGAACATCCTAAAGTACTTGAGAAGGACTAAGGATCAATTCTTGGTATACGGTGGTGAGGAAGAGCTCGTAGTAAAGGGTTACACCGATGCTAGCTTCCAAACTGACAAAGATGACTACAGATCGCAATCTGGATTTGTGTTTTGCCTGAACAACGGAGCTGTGAGCTGGAAGAGTTCCAAGCAAGAGACGGTTGCGGATTCTACAACAGAGGCCGAATATATTGTCGCATCTAATGCTGCAAAGGAAGCTGTGTGGATCAAGAAGTTCATTTCTGAACTTGGAGTGGTTCCAAGCGGTGGTGATGCAATTGAGTTGTTTTGCGACAACAATGGAGCAATTGCACAAGCTAAAGAACCAAGATCGCACCAACGTTCCAAACATATTCTACGGCGGTTCCATCTCATACGAGAGATCGTACAACGAGGAGATGTGAAGATTTGCAGAGTACCTACAGAAAGCAATGTGGCTGACCCGCTCACAAAAGCACTTTCACAGCAGAAACATGACGGGCATGTTCGATCACTTGGATTGAGATTCATGGGTGATTGGGTATAAGTGCAAGTGGGAATCTGTTGGTATGTATGCCCATAGAGACTATCATTCGATGATTGTAATGGGATACTATGTAAACGATTTGTAATACTATATTGATCATATCAATAAAGGCAAGTTTCCAATCTATATGTTTGTGTTTTATATTGTGAGATGACCATAAAACTTATAGATGTCTATAGAATAATATACTCAATGACATATGTCTTCGGGTTGATGACCTGAACAGTGAGATCATATGTATGCTAAGAGTATGTATTCTTGTTTTGTCCCTAATTGGTTGTTATTGTGGAAATATCCATAGACATCAATAACACATAAGATTAGAATGTATGTTGGTTGATGGAAGAATCTCATTATCCATGATATGGAGATATCAAACCAAATACATAGATACTTGTTAGAGAACAGTGTATCGGATAGACCCACCTTGAGAGTGACACATGGATACCATGATTGGTAGTTAGAGTCACATCTCATAATGATGGTGGTGATTGTGGTTCTTAGACCTGAAGTCACTACACTTATCACATGACGTTTGGTGTACTTTGACATCATCCATCGTGGTCCTGAATAAGGATTGCTATAAAGATGGTGCTTGGGTGCACTGTGACACATGGGGATGACTGTGAGTGATGTAGATGGAATTTGTCCTTCCTACGGGAGTTTGATATTCCGGCCACTTGATAAGCGAGACTGAGAAATGCATGGCCATGCTTATGTGAGTCAATATGTGATATTGAGCTTACATATATCTCAGACAGTCTGCTCTAGTTCAAGGAACATGGATTGAACATTGAAGAGGATAACAATTCCATGACTTGAGTTCAATCCGGATATCAGCGACAAAGGAACTGTACAATCACTGTAACACCAGTCATGTATGATAGGTTAAGTTGTTCTCCAACTTCTCCAATTACTTGGGTAGCAATGAAGTCTTGCTAGATACCAATCATTGCTTGTGAAATCATAATATGATTATGGATATCACTGCCAACGTAATTTGGAGCCTACCGGGTCACACGCACAGGATGTGTTGGAATAGGAGTATAATTGTGGATTTGATTGAAATTGCTTCGAATCACATTGATTACTAAAATGTTTATGTAATCGATTAGAATAATATTGGAGTGACTGGCTCTAAGTGCAAGTGGGAGTCTGTTGGTATATGTATGCCCGTAGAGCCATCCCAAGCGATTGCATGGAGTCGGATATTAATTAATCAATTAATGCGATTATTTGGTTAATTAATGAATTCCGAAATATTCTAATTAATCCACGAGCGTTTTAATTAACGCAACGTTTCTGTTTACCGATGGGTTTAGGAAACCCTACTTCTCTTCTTATCCTATTTAAAGGAGGATAGACGGCCGATATCTATATAAGATATAGAGAGACGCTTTTAGGTTATTCTCACGTACAAAACCTAGCCGTCGTCGTCCTTAGGAGAGAAAGGAGAGCAACGCGGTGCTAGCACGCCGCCGCAGAGACACGCTCCTTCCCGCCGGCTTGAGAAGCGCGACGTGGAGTTTCGTCCATCCGCGTGGACGAAGTAGAGACGCAGACGCCTTGACGCCTGCGTTCGGAGGACGTCGACGACCATCTGTACGTGCTGCGAGCAACGTACATCACCGTCGTAGAGGAGCATTGCCGGATCAACCTGCGACAGCGAACGGGAGAGAAGATCCGTCCGTGTTTGACAAGCAGTGTTGCACCGTCGTGCAGCGGGACATCGCCGGACTTGCTCCGCGATAAGGTATATCCCGCAAACCTATTTCCGAATACGTTGTTATCGACGAGATCCTGTTACGGGTTGCGTGGATTTTATCGCTTCCGCCGCGCATGTTTTCTCCACAAATCCCAACAGAATTGAGCATGAAGATTTTTTAGAATAATATCACTTTCTCTTTGAATCCTATGGACCTAGATGGACCAACACTTGGGATGGAAGTGAAGAGATAAGTGGGTGTTCTCCGTTGAAGAACTCATTGAGAAAAACATTCTATTTGAGCCAAATTAAAGAAGAGATCTCAAACTGACTGAGGGGCATTAAACCCAATCTCTAGTGGGAGGTAGCCAACATTTCACATTTAATTTAGATTTTTATAATTTCTTCTACTTAATTGTTCCATTTATATATAAAAATTTGTGTGTGAGAACTCTTTTAATGGTTCATGTATGATTCATGTTGTTGAACTATGAAAAATCTAATGCATGTGAGATAGCATAATAAAGGTTGATACTCCTCAGTGCATCATGTGCAAGACAGCAAGCATTATTTGCTCATGTTAAGAATATGGAAGACGATTTCTAAAAACATAGAGCACAACATGCCCAAGAAAAATATTGAAGTGTCACTTCATCGTCAATAATATGTCCACTATTGAGGATATTCACAACATGATAGTGCTATCACACATTTTGCCACTTGGTGTTTCAAAGAACCAAATTGATCTAGTTTTATGCATTTGGTGCATCAAATCAACTTAACGTACTATGAAGTTTGAAACTTAAAAAAACATATAGACCAATGCATATCATGCCCACCAAATAGCATGGCATGAAAAAATGTAAGGGGTCGGTGATGGCCGATGACACCACACTGTCCTAGGTCAGGAACATCCATCCACTTGTCACTCCCTTTCACAACCACCAGTATTCAAGCAACTCTAGCAAGAAACCACCATTGTGAATGATTGAGCCAGAGATCCGTCCAACATCACCAACCACTTTTGCACCATTCTTGAGCAAGAGAGAGGATAATCATCTCCCCTCTAGTTGTCACCACTAACATACAAAATAGAGGATTATCTTCACTAACACCCTTCTCCAGTGCTTATCTACGGCCAATGAAGGCGTTCTAGGCATCCCTTAACCTTCTTCATTATCATCTCTCCCTTCTCAACTTTCCCCTTGCCACAAAGCACCAGTAGTTGCATTTCACATACTCGACTCCATGATTCATGACATGCGGATGACTAGTGCATGATGTGCACGATACCAAGAAGACAAATTTTGTTGGTTTGTGCACATCTTGCAGTTACAGGTGCAAACTATGCACAGTATCACGGCACTCCACACTACTATCAATTCAAGATCCTATGTATTTCCATCTCCAACACCACCATGGTTAGGAGCCAAGGAGGAGGCAAGAGTTCAAAAATAGAATCATCTTGCACTCTAGAGCCTAATCTTGATCCTGAGGTGGAGGAAGAAGAAAGTGAGGAAGAGAAGGAACAATGCTCCTATGTATTTTCTCCCTTAACAAATATAGTATGAGGAATCACTCGAGCTTTTTCATAAACTTGTATCCTATCACATCTACGCCACATGATTCCTATGTGAGGACACACTGGAGGAATTTGACTTAACAAACAAGGTTCAGGCCCTATTGTATCACATTTCCATTCTCTGCATCGTCTCCAAGGGTAGCAATAGAACTTATCCCTCTATTTTCCTCAATTTTTTTACTACTTTACAAGAGCATGATAAATAGGTGAGTAGGGTGATTACTTTAAAGATGAATGATAGAGAATTTTCAATGAAAAAAATATGTTTTTGAGAGGTTAGGGTTTTATGTGGATGGTGGTTCTCGATTTGAGCCAAATTTTATTATTAGAAGTTTTAGTCTAAGATACAGATTTGAGGCCTACAAGCTCAAGAAGTCTAGGGAAACTCACATCCATAGTGTTGTTCTTTGCATCCTCATTGTGTTTTGTCAGAAAAAAATTTTGGGAGAAAGGAGGCACACAATGTGGTTTCCTATGTGAGCTTTATTGTCTATGGTGCATGTTTCACAAGCACAAAAACAATATAGGTGCATTCTTTCTAGAAAAGTTGATGAGGGTGGTTTCTTGCAAGAGTTCATATGGAGATATCATAATTGGGGTTTTGATCTTCAAGCTATATGAAAAGCTTGAGGTGGTCCTAAAACCACCTACCCTTGAGGGCATTGATCTAACTGATACTTGCCTTATGGTGGACACTACTCTGAGTTTCAATGTAAGGAACCGTAGGTACTATGTTAACATAAACATGCATCCTCATGCCTCACATTACGTGCATGTCCACATTGAATCACCTTATTTGACCCAAAGAAACTCAAGTGGCAGCCACAAACTTAGCAGTAGGGCATAGACGATGTCGACCCCCGTTCAGCACCATTGTCCCTACCAACAATGCCTTCCATTGGGACCTAGACGGAGTAAATATATTCCACACCCGATTGGCAGCTTATGTACACATTCATGTCATCCTCCTTTGAGAAATAATTGGTGAGGTTAGACCACTACGACATGGATACCTAAGCCCTCTATAGACCATACTAGGAGATGTCTTTATCCAGTAGTCAGATGGATTCATGGAACATCAACTAGCAATACTACCCCAGCCAATATGCTCCAGAGGCTTCTATAGGATACCAAGATGCCTACAGCTCGCCCATGTGGCCCAAATAGCATTCAAGGTCCTTTCACCCTAATGACCTATGTGAGCATACAATTGTCCCTTGTACAAGTTTATTCTTACAGTGTGGAAACTATTTTGATTAAGCTTGGGTAGGGTGGCAACTGAACTTTCTTTTTAGTTATTTGTTGTATTTGTTCATTTTATATTCATGACATAATACTTGATTGATTCCCATGTTTATGTATCATATTTTCTTGTTTCATGTATGCATCATGTTTGAACTCTGCCATATTTGTTTTTAGTTATTTCATTTAGCGTAAGAACATTTATTTTTGTTGTATGTTTGTGTAATTGTAAGTTTTTTTGTAGCCAAAATGCAAGAAATTTGAATTTTTTTAGAATTTTACCATGTAAATTGGGCATAGGACTATTTTGTCAAAATACTTTATGATTCCATTACATTTTCTATACCATGATTTGTCCACTCTTTTTTTGATATAATGAGGAGATAAGCATGATGATCTCTTAAAATTTTTAAAATTGAACTAATCTACTTGAAATATAGTACTGTTGCAAATGATTCAAGAACATGAGTGATGAAAATTACTATTGAGATTGTTCAAGTGAATTTAAAATATCAATCCTTTTTCTTGAGGTAAGGAGTTAGCCTCCACATTATCACCTTGAGTCTACCCATTTAGAGTACTTAATTAAATAAATTGAGGACTATACCACTTGGAGTTACTCATCTTTAGAATCAACCTCTATATATTTCCATTTAATTGATGAAGATGTTATAGATTGTCCACTTATTGTGTTAACCTAGATTAATATACCAATCATGTTGCAATGATTAGGTGCTTCGTCAAAATATGAACGGAAATGTAAATCTTTAAAATCACAAAAGAGACAATAACATCCCACTTGGTATATCAATCGTAAAATATTTATATGGTCTTGACAATTGGGTACATTGAGCTTGATTGGAAGAAAAAGATGTGCCAATGTGCCCCAATGTAAAATGCTAGAATTACTTCATATGAAAACAAAAGGCATAGTTATGCTTAAATGAGGAGTATTTGAGTGAGGATGTGTCTTTGAGGTTTCTGTTTGGGGGTAAATCTTATAAAGCAAGGGATTGGTGAGTATATTAGGTAGAACTTGGTTGTTTATCTCATTTGAATAGAAAGATACCTTTTATAATAGGGTTTGTCATCCATGTGAACAATCCATTGAACACACAAAAACAATTATGGTCGATATTAGTTTAATTTTATTTTATGAATGCTTGCATATTTGTCTTTGACTCTCATTTTTGGATTCCTCTTATTGAAGACAAGCAATGGTTCAAACCTAAGAGATTTGTGAACATAATTCATGCTACACTTTATGTTGTGAAAGCATTTAATGGTCCAAATATCATTCCTTGGCTAAATTTTAAGTTTGTAATGGTATAACTAGAATAATTAGCCTTTTCAATGGCATTCATACTAATAGAATGCATCTTAATGTGGATATTATGAAGCTTGGTTCATCGAGAACCCGTGAGCCTTTTTCACCAAGAAGGAACTCTAGTAAATCAAACCCATGCCTTTCTATGAAGAAGCATGGTGTGCACTCATAGGTGTAGGACGTGTGCTCATCCAGACACACCCACTCATTCTCCCTATGTCATGCATGATGTTCTTCTACTTGTGCATGCCACACTCTATCCTAGAAGCTATTAGCAAACTCCACCTAGACCTACATGGTGTGCTACATTTGAGCACGACTTGCACCGCATAAGTAACCACAGCCTTTTCAATCATCACCATGCATTCTTTATTTAAACTCATGGGGGGAATTTTCACCTAGATTTGGTGCAACTGGTTAAGAGGGGTGCCTCCTAGCCAGCCCACCTGAGTTCATATCCTATGGGGAGCAAGCTATGGGCAAAAAAATGATAGGTAGGTGTCTTGACAATGAAACGCTATGATGGCATATCACATCAGTTGTGGCGTGGGGGTGAGTGACCACCACATGTCTGACCCTGGGGTCTAACTTGCTAGGGGAGTCCATTAGTGGTTCGTTCTAGGAGGTGTTCCTCATAATTAAAAAATCATGGGACGAATTAACTTCAATTTGAAGATTCTGAAAAGTAATGAAAGAGAGGATAAAATTGATTGTCGATGATATCCACCATTGTTGGAATTCATAGAGTTTGTTAAGTCACTAGATGGATCTTATAATCAGCCATGGTGGTTCTTTTTGGAGTATATGGATGATTGGTGCTGCCAACATGCACACTATTGTCCTCTTTTGACTCACACTAGTGAGGTAGTTATGGAAGGTCATATGCTCCATTTTTTGGATGGTTGATTGTGGAGGAATGTAGTGAGCATCATTTTCAAAGAAGCAAACATTTATGGAATTATTAATGTTGGGAAGGATGAGAAGGACTAACATAATATGCATCTAATCAACCTAAGGAGTATTACACTTCCCTCATGGATAGTAGGTAGCCAAGGTCACTTTGAGTCAACCATACATATTGGTTTCACTCCCAATAATGATGAACATATAGTCAACCACTAGTGTCTAGCCTATGTGCTCCATGACTCAAGGAGAGAAGGGAACACTAGATGGTTAGAGCGGTAATGTTTTAGAGGGATCTTATGTCATTGGCATTCATGTAGATTTCATTTCTGTATATGGTGGATATAAATTAAATGTGTTGTAGTTGTGCTCAAGATCTATTTCAAGGTTGATGTTATGGTTATTACGTATTATTCAAAGCCCACTTCATTGAGGTGAAAGGAAGGTGTTGTTTCCTTGAATTTAATGTTGTATGTAACCCTTTTTAATTAGGTTTATGATTCTTTTTATTCATTTGTTGTAGTGTTTCTATCCATCATTTTTGTATGGGTTTACCTTGATGGAGACTTCTTTTTAATTCTATCATCGCATGCATTGGGATTCATGATAGTATGTTTCATAGGGAAGTGGGTTTACCATGAATGAATTTGTGTATTGTATATCTTGTTTCAAGGTTGGTGTAATGAAAATATATCTATCTAGTAGATGACTGTGCAAATTTTAAAACAATTTAGTATAGCATAAAGGGAATCTTTTTTATTTTACATACTTGACTAAAGTTTTGAACATTTTATAGTGCACTTCCTTCTTGATTGATTCTTTATTTTTGGATACACACCACCCTAGCTTCATGGCATTTGTTGCAAGCATGTTTTTTACCTCTCCGGTATAGTTTTTGAGGTTGAATATGACTCCATCTGTCCACATCCTTGGGTGATTAACCTTGATCTGTATTGAATTAGGAGACTATATAGTAGTGTTTATGTCCGATGTTGAGTCCCATTCCCTGTCATCTTTCACTTCGGTAGTGTTTTTGTTCTAGTGAGATCGTCTCCCCTATCTATCAATGTATTGTGTGAAGTGGATCCTTTTGGCATGAAATTTTAGTAGTCTATTAGTCCTAGGGGATATGTGATTAATCTTCTTTCTTGGGTGGGATAGGAATAAATAAGCTTTCTTCAACATGGAACAGACCAAGTTTTGATTTACTTATTGATTTTAAAATATAATTCCTATGTGCTCGGTAATAATATTGTTAGATATAGAAATATGCATGATCCTTTCTCGAGCCTCCTTGGGTATGAACCATCAATTCATCCCCACCACCAACCAAGAAATAAGCATGGTTATCATGAGTCATAACCAACATTTGGTTTTTTCTGTATGTTCTAAACTTGAAGATAAATAATAATGAAGAATGAGTAATTTATATACTTATATTGTACAATCTTTTCTATGTATACTAAATTAATTATTTTCATGGTTTTCCTCATTTTAGCGTGGTAATGTATATGGGTAACAACTTTTTATTCGAGTATCTTATTAGTGAGTTAGTTGGTGATGAACCCAAACAAGGGCTTGATTATGGTCCAAGAATAAGAACTTTGGGAATGTAAGGAAGCTAATTCATACTGGAGGGTGTGAAAGAGTCATGTTGGTCTCTAGCTCCGATACATAAGCTATATGTCTACGTTTAGTTTTACACTACACCAACGTGTGGGGTGTAAAAGTGTATCATCAAGTGAGTTGCAAATAGTATAAGCCATTTGTGTAACTGGCTAGCAGCCAATGAGGTCCATTAGTGACCTCTATGGTGTGAAAAGAAAGGGATTTTCATTGGATATTGATATTAATTTTTTCAAATTGAATATTTGGCATAAATTTCTAGTTTTACTAGAGTTGGAATTAAATTAAAAGTAAGTGAGTATGTTTCCTACATGTATTTTGCAAAGCTCCATCAATGTTTGGATATGGGTGATTTTACTTTTTTTTCTAAAACATGGGTTGGATCTTTTCCACTTATATAGAAAATAAAATGTAATTGGTTATTAATCACATTTTTTCATTTTTGGTAGGTTCATTTATTTATCATTTTCCTCTTCAAAAAAGGTTTCTATATTGATAGGTAGTTTTTTCATTGGTCTTTAGTTTTGTCTTTGTTTTGACTAATATCCTTGGTTATATTTTTAACAAGTGGTATGTAAGTGAGGTTTTAGTAGTCATACAAAAAGGTGGAAAATGACTTTATAGTGATTGGATTGACAATATTAAATAGTGAGAGGTCAAAATGAAGAATATCTTTTATTTAAATTGACACAATTGAGTAGTGGGTGATAAGAGAGATGATAAGAGAAAGATAAAATAAATGTCCATGGAGGATTAGAAGAAGTTAAATGGAATATAAGGCATCATATATTATTAGAATTTTGTCAATATTAACCATTATATATCTAAGGATACATTCACCAAGGTTTAAGGATTAGTACATCTGTATGAGCAAAGGAATATATAACAAAACCCTTCATAATCAAAATGTAGTGAACTTGAAGTTTAGTTGTGAGGGGAACATCGCATAGAAGTTTGGTTATTCTATACTTTAATAAACCATGTGAGTTTTAGGGTTAGGCCCACAATATTCTCTTGTTGGGATCCTAACTTAAATTTCAGAGGTACATGTAGACACTATTGACAATTTTTATTGGAAGGAGTATTGACTATGGCTCGTGTAAGATGTAACTATTTAATGATAAGATTTGTAAGTAATATTTTGTATAATTGCTTGTTAAGTGTTCTACATGTAAGACTTAAATAAACAAGATATTGTTGGTCATTCATAGGGAAAATAAATATCCATTAGCATATAAAGTCATTGATATATAGTTTTGATGGTACTTTTGGTCACATAAAGTGGGATTGTTAAATCAAGATATATGCTAGAATATGCTCTTGCACAAGGCAATGTGGGACTTATCAAAGCAATTCCATGTGGTAGTGGGGAGTGTAATGTGTTAAATATTCAAATATGTTTGTTGCATGTAGGGAATGATAGTGTGTGGTCTGCGGTTGACACCTAATAGGAATTTACTCATAGTGTATGAGTCTAGAGACTTCCATGTGAATCTATCAAGAATAATTATGTCTAAGGATATACAAAACTGAGACATATGCTAACGACACCAATTACATAGTAAATTTTATCGTGTTCTATGTTCGTAATATGGTTTGGGTCCTTAGTTGACTAGGAAGTATATCATCATCTTTGTAGTGTTAGTAGTTCCAAGGTGACAAAGAGGTCCCTATTATGATGTGGGTCAGTTTATGTTACTAGTTTAGCATATCTAACAAAGGTCTTAAGGTGTAAAGTTTGAGGTGACTGAGTCTTAAGATTAGTCTAGAGGCATCTAAATATCTTAAGTCTATCTGGTTATGGAGTTCTACCCATTGGTGCATCACATGTATATGTGAAGAGAAAATCTTTTAAGATAATTTTGTACTATGTGAAACTAATTTAAATGCACATTAGAAGCATAGAGGTGACAATGTCTAATCACTTTGACTATTATTATGTAATTAACATCATTTCACACCATCTTAGATAATACAAAAATGGTAAATAATAATTGTGTATATTGGTTGCATGAGTTCCACAATCGTATTCAATAGGGATTCAATTCTATGAATATCAAAAGGAGGGCATAGACAAGGTATTTATAAGATTGGTTGCAATAAAAAATAGATTTTAGTCATCATGATTGGTTATGTTGAACGTTTAGGGGTAGTTTCATTCTTCTTTATGGATGTATATATGAGAGCTCCAATGTTTTGGATACATAGTTTTTTGGAATTAGAGTGAAGTAAGTAAACGATTCATACATATAAATGGCCATGATAGATTATCAAAATGTATGAGTAGGATGACTGCCTTACCAAATTCATCACATGCTATGTTGAAGACCAATATATTTTTATGGACATTATGTTTCACTGGTTGGAGAAAGAAAATTATGGGTACTAATATCATCCATTTCTCCTAGTTCAAACTAAGGTTAATTGAGTTAAATAATGAATATTAACTTGGAAATAACCTATTCAGTATTTCTCTTTGTCTTAGTTTGAAGGAAGATCGAGGATGCAGATCAAGCTATCTTTCTAGAGTGCCTCTTGTTCTTTATGTGAAAGAATAAGAGGGAGGGAGAACTCGGATAGAGTTAAAAGTGTAAAATGATGTCAATGGCATGCATTGGTGGACCATGAAAAAACCTTAGCTTAAGTGTAGTTGAATGTAGAGAACAACATTGTTGTATCCAAGGTAAAAAATGAGAGAGCATGAAAGGAGGTTAGTTGCTTAGATATTAAATAATGAGAAGGGAACTCAAGATGGTCTTAGGTTCATGAACAACCTTGATAATAAAATAGAAACATGCATGGGGTACATCAAGGATTGGCACTCAGCCCATATCTATTTATTCTTTTTATGCATGAGTCGACAAAGCATGTTCACTATAATATCCCTAGTGCATGTTATTTGCTAATGATATTGTGTTGATTGATGAAAAAAAGAACTATTGAATGATAAATTTGAACTTTGGACAGATGCTTTAGAATCTAATAAATTTATTATCAGTAGAAGCAATATTGAATGTATGCATTGCAATTTTAGACAATCCAAAATTGTTAATGGTGGGGTCAAGTTGGATGGAATGGATGTACTAAAATGTGATAAGTTTCGTTACTTGGGTTCTGTTATTGGAACGGATGGTGAAATTCAATATGATGTTTATCACAGGATCATGGCACGATGGTTGATGTGGAGGAGTGTAATTGGAGTAGTATGTGACCAGAAGATTATTATCACATTAAAAAGCAAGTTTTATAGAACAGATATACGACCAGCCATGATGTATGGGAATGAATGTTGGGTAGTGAAGAAACATGGTCTCAACAAGATGAATGTAGATGAGATGCATATGTTGAGATGTATGTGTGGGAAGATAAGTAAAGATCAATGAGGAATGACTATATCAGGAACAAAGTGGGGGTTGTGAGTATTAAGGCCAAGTTGTATGAAGTCCTTCTAAGATGGTAAGGATATTTGTAGTGCAAACCACCAAATGCACCCATTCAAAACAAGGTTATTGAGTCAAGCACATTAAAAAAAGCATAGGCAGGCCTAAATTAACTTGGGAAGATCTTATAAAGAGAGATTTTGAATATTTACGTCTTAATAAGAGTATGAACCATAATAGAGATGATTTGAAAAGAATGGTCTATGTAGCCAAACCCAACATAGTTGGGATTGAGATGATGATGATGATGATGATGATGATGATGATGATGATGATGATGATGATGATGATGATGATGATGATGATGATGATGATGATGATGATGATGATGATGATGATGATGATGATGATGATGATGATGATGATGATGATGATGATGATGATGATGATGATGATGATGATGATGATGATGATGATGATGATGATGATGATGATGATGATGATGATGATGATGATGATGATGATGATGATGATGATGATGATGATGATGATGATGATGATGATGATGATGATGATGATGATGATGATGATGATGATGATGATGATGATGATGATGATGATGATGATGATGATGATGATGATGATGATGATGATGATGATGATGATGATGATGATGATGATGATGATGATGATGATGATGATGATGATGATGATGATGATGATGATGATGATGATGATGATGATGATGACGACGACGACGACGATGATGACGATGATGATGACGATGATGATGATGATGATGATGATGATGATGATGATGATGATGATGATGATGATGATGATGATGATGATGATGATGATGATGATGATGATGATGATGATGATGATGATGACGACGACGACGATGATGATGACGATGATGATGACGATGATGATGATGATGATGATGATGATTACGATGAAAATCTTATTTTAACTAGACTTTTACTTGGATTGTATGGTACCTTAATTTAGTATTTTCCCAAGACCTAACTTCTTATGCAACTTGAGTTTGATTGACCTTCTACCCAATCAAACTATATGTTCCATTGACCTTCTTTCCTTGTGAAATCTAGGTTATACTAAGAAGGTTACTAGCCTTTCCTTCTTTAATTAGAATTTAACCAAGTAATTTAAAAAATCTAATGGTTCAGTTGGGTTCATGAGGTTGTATGAGGAAATTTTTAACCAATTTTGTCCACCCATCCTTTTGTTCTTGAATGAAATATAAATAAGTAGTCATGTCTTGTTACAAAATAAATTTCATGTAAATATACAATATAAGAATTAATTAGGTGTCATCGTTCTTTCTTCTTGCCTTGAGTTGGCTTGAAATAACTTATAGTAACATAAGAGAAATATTGTATCATCAAAATAGTTATAGTATACCTAATTCTGCACCAGTAGATGTGGCATTCATATAATCAAAATAGAAAATTAAAATATTTGAGAAACATACCAACTTTATTCCTTACTTTAGATAACTTATACATCATTAGATCATAATGAGACACCATGAGATGATATTTTTGCATACCATCAAATTATAAATATAAAGACAAATGAGAAAATCTATTAACCTATGACTTATTGCTTTAGCATCCATTATGTAGGTTTGATGATCATATTTTATTCAAAGTTATGTGACAAAATTTCTTGAAGACATATAACACATCTCTTACTAATATAATCATTAGGGTCAATGATTGTAATCATAGGGGTCATTCTTATTTGAACTAGACATGTATTTGTAAAAAAAGTATGACATTTCTATTTCTTTTTCTATGGTAATATTTTCCCTTTTACCTTTTATATGACATTTTATTTCTTTTTCTTTGATAAGATTTTCTTTTTTTCCTTCCGTCCTCATTGTAATGTCTATGGGTGTCTAATTTTTCATTGATTCTTTCTAGATGAAAGGCTAGTGAATTAAATTAAATTCATTATATATGTTCTTAACTTTGTGATATACTCTTTATTATTAAAATCGATAAACTTTGATAGTATACACTCATAGTGTTAATTTAAGGATAGTGATTAAATATAGGATGTCTGCTAAAGAACTCAAGTTGGTCATGTCTTTTTAAACCAAAAATCATAATTGATGAAATAATTAATAAGTTAATTTTCAAATGCCACGATGAAGCCCCAATATTTGGACCTAATTAAAATGATCATAAATCTATATGATGATCGTTTCCTTATGTATTTATAATTAAGTTATTGTAATGATTTCAATTAAATGAATTGAAATGAAATTCATCACTATAAATTAGACGTCCAAGTACATTTGCTCTCCTCTTGATTTAGTTAGGGTTTATCTACATGTGCAAAACAACTAAGTTAATTAAATTCAAAAAAAAGTAATATGCCAAAAGGGCAACTAAATAAAGTTTCAAGTAGAGATTGGTTTACTTTTAAAAATATGATTTTCATGTTTTTGAGGGAGGTTTATATCCTTAAATTTTGATCCAAAGATAGTCAATCTCAAGAGTAGTTGGATTTGACTAGGCATTTGGGTTATATGGCCTCATTAGTACCCGTGGAAGTTGATCAATTTATTAGGTAAAACATTGAGTAAATATTTCCATCTATAGTGCATGTATGGTTTAGGCATTCCCCTTCTCGGTTACTTGTCCTAGTATATAAGAGATCAGTTAACCCCTAAGAAAATGGTTGACTAGATACATGACCACATGGTTGTATGGGGAGGCAAGTTTCACGATGAATTAGAAGCCCCTCTTCCTTTGGCTACATGCTTCATATTCTTAGCAATCACATATCGTCCTTGGGACCAATGTATGGGTATAAAAATTGTGCATTGCTAAACATATTGAAATTGACTTAAGTAGTTTAAGGTCTAACGTTTGATGAAACAACCTAAAATTTGTGCAAACCCAAAGAACTAAATATTATTGAGATTCAAGTCTTTATTTAGCCTGTAAACCCATACATACCTATTTTTGTAAATACAAAGTTTTCCTTCCTCAAATAAACTTGAAAATATAAAATGATTACAAAAGAAATGACTTATAAATTACTTAATCCCTCTAATTATTTCAATGAATCTATAAATGTGTACCGTTTATAGGTTAATTTTTGTTATTAGTAAAGGCATGATCCCATGTTCCCAATTTACTAGATTCAAGTGTTAAAACCTCACATACACAAAAAAAATTATTCAATAGTCTTAGACTTGTTTGTAAAGAAACTTTTCAACTATATTTTTGTCCTTGATAGTTTTAAATGAATCATAGATTTTATTTAGTTTGTTATTTTATTTGTTATCTTGGAGAGTACCAATAAACCCAGAGTATTTTAGGTTCTAAAGTTTAGAAACAACAATGTATGTTTTTTGAGTGTTGGTTTTTCCACAAAGATTTACCTCAAATAAAACTCTATAAACCCTACATAGTTTCTAAAATACATGTGGGTGCAACTAAAGACTTATTTTAAAGTGCCTATTTGTTTCTTCCTCCTTTGTGTTGTATAAAGACTGCATATCTTGTACTCTTTCTGAACTATAATTTTGATATTCATTTCATCTTCTTCCAAGGGAAATTGGTGGAACCTTGATGCTTTGACCTCATTCTTCCCCTTTGGGAATCCGTATACAAATTCTCTAAAAGAAAAGTCTTCATGACTTCCTCATTTTCTTCTGTGTTTCTTTCTCCAACACACTTGGTGTAAAGGACACTCCATTGAGCTTTATTAAATGTATCATCATCGTTGAGGTACATAAGGATTGCAAAGATTATTTGCATATTTTAGTGGTGCGCACACGTTCCTTGGGTCTAGGTAGAGCTACTTAGAGTGGAGTAAACTTTTGTTGTGTGTGCATTATCATTGTTGTAGTTGTTGATTTGATCTCTAGTTAAGGAATTCAATGACTATGGGAGTGTAATAACTTTTCTAAGGTTGTGTGTGCAGAGGTTACCACATGTAATTCCCCATATAAGGGAAGCATGATGATTTTTTCACTTGCCTTGTCATCTTCTCTTCTTATTCCCCTTAGCGATGTTCTTTCTTAGTCATTTATTCTTGCACATTTCGTTCGTCCTCCCTTCAACCTCTAACTAATTCTCTATCATTTCTTTTTACCATGAAATCCCTCTCTAGTGGTCAACAAAACTACATGTAATGAACTTATATCATTCTCAGCAATGTCTGAATAACTGTTCAAATGAAGGGTGTCATTTACTTATGTGAAGTGAGTAGTTTAAATGGGCATTGGCCTATTTAGTTAGCATGAGGCAAGATGGAAAATGTAAGAAGGCAAATAGGTAGGTCAAATCTAGGATAGGTAGATTGGTTGATAGAAATGCATTATGTGTGTAAGAGGGAGAGGGACTATGATGTAGTGTGGTACTTCTTATTGCAATCAACACCCTAAGATCTTAAAATTTTAGGATATATATAAAAAATATCTAGAAACTTGAGCTGACCAGAAAAATATCCAGAAACTTGCAAAATAGTTAAAACTTTTCATTGAATAAGAAAATGTATTTCATTTCTGGAAAATAATATTTCACACATCAGAAGGTCTACAAACTCTAATGTGGTACTATTTTTTTGAGACATTGAAACCACCCTCGAGGAGGAGTCACTTCGGTGACCCCACCCGACAGTGTAAATCTTTGGGGCCCTCTCGACTACCCACACACTAGAGGAGACATGTAAATCACACAGTGGACCAGCCTGTGTGACGGAATAATTTATTTTGGAAGCACACAACCTACATTTTGAACCCCGACCCCTTCATCGGGGAGCTTGTGCCCTTACCACTCGAGCTACAACCTTGTTGGCGGTACTAATTTATTTTTGGTGGGAATTTTAAAAACAAGTTAAAATAAAAAGTAATATAGTAAGAATCAAAAGTGAAACCTTAAAAAGGTCTAATAATTGTTTGAAGATCTTAGAGCCAACATAATATGGATTTAACTGTGAAGATTGCATTAAACTAAGAAGGGTTGAACTAGCGTTAATGAAGGATGGAGTTTATAAATATTATATATATATAATGGTTAGGTCATTTAGGGTTGGTTTTACTTAATTTTTAACATATCTATAAATGTGATATTGACTCTCAATTTAAAAATGTTGTCCCATGAGTAATTATCCATTTTTCCAAGTCTAAAAAAAGCATTCCTTTTGAGTGAATGAATAAGCATTGCAGGTTGAGCAGGCTTGAGGTTGTTTGTCTACATTATGCCTAAATGTTTGAAATTCCTTCAATGATGCAATGGGTGGGGATCCTTTGCATAGACCCATGGTGTGTTTTTCGTGGTCAGTCCTAGGTTTGTGGTAAATTCCCTTCCCTTACTAAACTAGTAATCAATTTTTACATAATTCTAGTCAGTCCTAAAACATGGAGATTCAATATCATGTAGAGTATCCTTAGACACAAAAGCAATGCAAGTATAATACTTTAAAATGAATTATTCTACATCGATAACTGGAAGATCAGGAGTATACATTGATCTTTCAAAAGATTTTGCAAGTGCGACCATGAAACTTTTGAATAGTAACAAACATGTGCATATTAATATTCTTTACGCCCTCATGAGTGTTTGTGTCCTCCATTGGATCAATCTTATTTTAGAAAACGTTTTCCATGCCCTGAATGATACTATAAAAGATTCAAGCCTTGATGTCTCCAATCTAAAGATGAAAATCCAGAGCCCTTGGCTTCACAATGTTATACGAGGAGACTTGTTTTATAAGTAGTTCCATGCATTAATAAATTGCTTATAAACCACGCGTGAATTCCTGTAAACATGGGATAACAAGATGCTTCTCCATGGATGAAACATCCTAGGATATATTATATGGTCAGATGATGATAACCGAAAGTAAGGAAAAATTAGAGTAGCAATGTTCTTGGGGGAGGCACCCATGAGTCTCAACATGTAAATGGAAATAAACTGAAGTAGATCCCTTCACTGATGTTGATGTTGGTGGTCTGGTTTTAGAAGCCAGTGTCGTCCTCTATGATGTACTCTGGCAGCATTCGCCATTGTGATCTCTAAGAACGTTCGTCCCATCTTCATCTACTCTCATCACCTATGTCATACGAGGAGACTATAAGTCCATGTATTTTTCATTTCGTCCATGTTCGTCAATTAAAAAAAGGTATTGCATACATACACTTATTTCATAATAAGATCCTAGATAAATAATCCATAATCTGAAACATGACTCAAAAAAGGCGGAGGTAAAAGAGACTTGCCACTATCTAGGTTACATGGCCGTATTTATTGCTAAACTAAAAGGTCCACATGAGATGCCTAGACACGGTTAGATATGGATCATTAGAAGTCCCACTCTTCTACATGCATCTGCTTGTGCTCTAAATTAAGGCAACTCTTCTCTGATTATTAGAAATATCCAAAATAAAACTAAAGTACAATGCATATATGGATGTCATCGATCTCCAATATGTTTTATGAATAGGAGGTATAGTTAAGCATAATGAGGAAGTAGGAAGTAAATGGAGTAAGAAGATGAGAAGGATCCGTATAATCTCAAATTATACAAAGAGAAGTGAATATGAAAAATTCGTGGAGGCATTCAAGAGATAGGGCATCTCAATAGTTAAATATGAACTATCTTGCTATGTAAAGTATGAAACAACTATAGAAATGTGACACTAACACAAAAATAATGTAAAGCGACGTCTAATGTGGAACGAATGACTAGTACCATTCAAAAAATAAGAGCAAAGAAACTACATTGCAAGTTCTTCCTGGTAATGGCATAGACAATTCTTTATGGTTGCATCTCAAAAAGCGGAAGAGACCGAGAATATATTCAACCATTACATAAGGGATGGCATTGTGAACAACCCTCGCCTCTCACAACAAGTTAGATAAATGTGCTCCTCATTATTGTTGTAAACGATATATGACAAATGCATTTAGTTCTTTAATAAAATATATATTTTTCAAATGACTCAAGAAAGAATTGAAATAAATCTATCATTAAAATATAGTTGCACAAAGAGATGCATAATATGTTAACAATTAGAATAGGTTTCAACTAAAGAGGCTCAATTTTTAAAGAGTAATTTCAAAGATAATTTAGGAATCAAACTCTGATATGAATAGAAGGTAATGTAGCCTCAATTATCAAAATACAAAAAATATGGAGAAAATGCCCAAGTACTTAAACTAAGAAAAACATACCACAAATCATGGATCTTATCTTTATGAGTCCAATTCAGTGCTCAAATCCATTTGTGGACCTATTTAAATAGTAGATATAATTTAACCTATTTTCAGAGCATTAGTAACTTGTTAGAAATATTTGGTCATCAAAATACACATCAACTTTTTACCAAGGTATCTAGAGAATGTTCATCAATATATGTTATCCAAAAAAATAACTTCTAAATAAGTAGTTGGAATATAAATGATTACATATTGAGAACTTAATCATAAAAATGAAAAAATAAATAAAAGACACGCCAATATTATATCTTTTAATAGAAATTGAGACCCAAAAATTCATGAACCACAGACACAAACAAACTTTCATCTTTGTTTACTCCTCTTTGTTGATCTCTAGCCAAGCAGCAATGAAGCCATGGCTAGAGAAAGCCTAATTCAACTATTGTTACTCCATAGAACTACGAGGTGGATCATCAAATAAAACAAAGAGCTTAGGACTAATAAGATGGCAATCTAAATAAAGCATTAGTAATGAGTGAAAGTGGAAGATCCAAGTCAAGGCCAAACAAAAGCAAAAAAACTCGAGAAACAAGTTTTGCCAAGATAAATCTAACAAAAAATGATACTACAATGATAGAATTAATCAAATCTATAGATAGAACATAATCAAACTGGGACATTTTGACATGACATTTTTTCCCACACCAATGGTCACACAAACAAGCATTCGTGCTCAAATCAAGATTTCACCAATCCTATTTTGTCCACCATCCCATGTATTTCATCATTGGGTCTACATGAGTAATATATTTTATCTTGTATTTGTGTGTGTCTTGGACTTTAAATGGACTTTCTATGGGCCATATCCTAATTGTTACCCAGTTAAATTTTCTTTGATTAGAATATACAAGTATGTTCAATTTCTTTCGCAACAAGGAATAAGTTGAACAAAATCATTTGTTTTAGGGTAATGGAAACGAACTAGAAAGGAGAATTGTCAAATTAGATTATTCAATATCAATATTATTGACTAAGTTTAAGAACTTATGATTATGAGATTATTCTTAGAAATGGGCAATCAAGATAGGGAATGGATCTCACTAGATAGGAAATATTCACCTAGAGAAGTTGCCTCACATGAACTTAAAAATTGTGAGGTGCCATCTAGAAAGACCCATCGTTCTATCATTCAGAGTGGGGGGCACAAAATGTCACATTTTGTGACAAAATGTCACATTTTATGATATTTCCCTTGGTGAAATTCTATGTCCCATTAAACTAAGATTTTCTCTAGTGCAATGCTAGGTCCCATAGTCATATCACACTCTCTGTAGGTTTGTGACAGTATGCACTCTACATTATAATAAGATTTTCTCTAACCTTGGTGTTCCCATGATCTTATAATTACACCTCCACATCACACATACATTTGTCCCTTTTCTGCTCTCTTGAAGTTAAAGAACATATTATCTTCCTCTTACTCTCTCAAATCTTCCATATCTAGTGGATCCTTCTTCTATGGAAAAAGTCCAGTTCTCTAGGAGGATGCAAAAGAGGTGAGAAGGCATCTAGGGCTTCAAACTATTTACTTCTTCTAGTTAAGTCATGGATATTTATTTAAAACCACCTCTTTTGTCGTTTATCATGATCTTTTCTAGTTGAAATCACTTTTTCTACTTAATAGTGATATTTTCTAGTTGAAGTTAACTCCTTTTCTAATCAATCATGATATTTTGTAGTTGTAGATGACCCATCTTCAAGTTGATTTAAAGGTGTTCTAGTTAGAATTTAGTGTTGACTAATCATTCTTGATGATATCTTTCTAAATCAAATGATACTTTTTTTTTAATGATGCTTACTTTAATATAGTAATTTTGGTTGTCTTTTAAAAGGGTTATCTTCTAAACTTTTAATTGTGCTTTCATCTTCAAGTACTTAAACTCAGTGAACCTAGAAATATTTTCTCATTAGTACATATCTTCTTGCTATAGTTTGCAATTAAAGATGAAATAATGTTCTTCTTAATCATGTGATCACAAAAGTTGTGGTCTTTTTTGACAACTCATGTTTTTTATTAATCATTGAGTTGAATCATGTTAACCGTGTAACAATTTACTTCAATCTTAGTTTGTCTTCATTTTGCTTCATTTAGTTCAATTGTTCTCTCATTAAACCCACCCAATACATACAAGCATCCCATGATGGATCTCATTAACGTGAGATCCTAATGTGATTGGGATCCTAACAAATTAAGATAGTCAATCCAATCACATAAGGATTGTGGTCATCTTAAGGCATCATAGTTTCTCCGAATAACATGACAAGTTTTGTTGAGTTTTTTTATTTTTTAATCTAGTAACACAAATAATATCTTTCCCAACTCAAACATGTGCAATACTAAGTATTATTTGGAGTTTTGATGATACCTAACATCTTCAAGGGTCACAACAAGAATGTGTTACCTAGTATTTTTCTAAGATTCTTTGACTATCCACCCTTTGGTGGTGCCAATTTTAGGTTTTGTTTCTTTGTTGATTTAGGGGAATATCCCAAGTTCTTCTTTATTTTCTATCACACAATAAGGCGGTGACTCCTCTTATACCTTTTCATACAATTTCATTTCAAAATAATGTTGGGATCTTCATCGATTATTTTATATGTAAAATAGAGAGAATATATGGAAGCAATAGAAATTAAAGTGAGATGAGGGTGGAAAGTCTTCTTTGTTGTGCCATATGTCATTTTGTAAGAAGAGTATGACCAAAATATAGTCTACTTGTGAGACTCTAATGAGATGTGCAAAAAGGAGGAGAAGATTTTTTTGTCAATGAACAAGATGAAAATAAGGTAAGGTTTAAGAAATAAAATTGTTGTGAGGAATGTATTGAAGTAGTTAAAGCTATCACTGCCCAAAGTTACACCAATTCATGCAAACGAAGTTCAAGAAGCATAGAGGATTCTCAAGGTAAACTTAAAGAATCATAAAACTCATGAGCAAGCGAAATATGATTGGACATGTATATTTATTATAGATTGGGGACATAAATTGGGAAATCAATATCAGTATTAATAAAGAATAGTGATACAGAAGTAAAATTAAAAGGAATTGGGTGTATGGATTATGTCAATCATATAATCTAGTTTAAGGTTTGATTGTATTTGGAAATAAAAGAAAAAGAAACAGCACAATCATTGATAAATAAGACGAAGATAATGAAATATTACCACATTTAAGGGAAAGAAGGTAACCTGAACCGACTACTATAAATGAGTACACAATATCATATATGGTAAAACCTATGAGTTATAATAATCATAATGCAAAAAAAGAAAAATCAACAGAAACTAGATGACTATGATTATGTGCATATTTTAAAAAAACATATTATTATGAGCATGGATTTAAGGGTCTTTGTTTCCTATGTTTTTTGTGTTAAATAATGTACATATGAGCATAAATTTTGAATTTGGTTCATCTTGAAGTTTTGACTATGAATACTATCTCTCTCTTTTAGTGCTAGGAATAAAGAAAAGTAGTTATAATTTATACATGTATAACTCTTGTTGTTTAATATCCATCTATTATTCTCAAACTATGAGATAGGTAAATTTATTATCATTGTTATCATTAATTAATAGGTACAGCCATGGGTCATACTTTGATACATTTTCAAAAATATTTCACTTCTTTGATGAGTATATTCTTCTATTATTACTTTGAAACAAAATATTTAACCTAAGTTTATAAACGTATAGATTACTAGATAAATGAAATCAGGTAAGAGTGTACCAATTCAACTAGGACAATATATATATATATAATAAAGTTGGTATTAATAAAAATTTTAAGTATTTAATATAGGTGGTTGATATCAACAACAATATTTGAATAAAATATAACATCAAAGCATAAAATCTAGTACATTGTGGATAATGATAGACATGATGTGAAGAAATTAGGATATGTATACTATATTTTCCAATACCATCTTCGTTGGCTTTAGATTTTGTGTTGCTTCCATTTCAACTCGAGTAGTTATAGAAGTTCATCAATGTGTTTGTGTATTATCCACTGCTAATGAGCACTCTATGCTAGTATTTAGTTCTTTACATGCCCATGTAGTGTAAGCCATGTTATTGTAACCATGGATTGAGAAAAAAGACTGAAGACATCTAGTAACACTATAATAGTTGGGATGGGGTGTTTCTTTATCTAGATCCACTAAATGTGCCATAAACAAATCAATCTACGTGCATCATTGTCCTCTCAACTAATCCCTATATGTTTCTAAATCTAAGGACATAGAAGATATTAGACTTGATTCAGGCTTGATTTTCTAAAAGTAGTTATGGATGGTGATAGGTCTTTAGCAGGGACATATTCAATAACATTTATGATTCATATTTTTATGAGCATGGAATCATTCAATCTATATCAAATTCCTCGTTTTCACTACCCTATTTTCTATTAATAGGTCATATGTGGGATGGAGTAGTCCATTAGGATACAAGAGGCATTTCACAACTTCTTTCTTAACAATCATGTCTCTTGGGATGATAACCCTATCACAAATGCCCAAGGTGGGTCGAATTGCATCTGAGATCAAGCCTTGTCCTAGTATTGTGATAAGCTTGACACATTAGCTAAAATTAATGGTTAATGTTATATGGATCTAGTGGTGACTCGAGATAGCTCCATGGTTCACTATCATGACCCCACAAACACAATACTAGCATCACCTCTACCCCTGATAGATGTATTATAATGTATCTGGCAGCAAAAAAAGGATATTAGTATAGCATGTTGTTGATGCCAATGTGGTGGGAACTACTTTGAGGAGTTGACACCTCCAATTTCATGCCTAAGTAGATATTTGGGTGTCAAGATTCCCATGAAGTATAAATCCATGTGAGAATGGAGTCATCCATAGGGAATAAACTAGTTTCATCGATAACAAACATACATCTAGGACCCAATGAAAAACAAATAGGGGAACCCAAAATTCTACAGTGGGGCAAGCTTTATTAGTGTAAGTGGGCCTTCGTATTAGACATGTGTGCCGCCATGTTTCAGTGTCTTTTGGATGTGTGGTATTTAGAGTCAAGGTTGCCTTGAATTTGCATGGATCGTAACATTGTTAGTTGTCAAAAATAGGTAGATAAGCTAGAATCATTTTTAATTAGAGAGTGTATCACACATTAAGATACATTGATGATTTAACTAGTTGTAGACTTGGGGTCCATCTTAATGATGTCTATAAGAATTATATGGAGTTGGGGCCTATAAAGTATGCACTCCTTTATCACATACTTTGATTTTACTTATTAACTTATATTTACGTTTCCCATATCACATAAACCCTAGCATACTTTATTCAATCACTCCAATTGGATTCATTATAATGTTTGATCGCACGTGATTGACTAGCAACTACGAACAATTTTCAAATGTGAGAGCTTATCCAACCTAATTTTGTATCTGCTACATAAGTCAAGTAGGCATCATGCCATATATTTTTAGCTTTCACTTTTACCACTTCCACATCAAATATCCTTATATCTGATACATATGAATAATAGTATGTTCTCTTCATTTGCCATAACCCCGAAATTATACAATTTCATTCTAGAGTTTTGAAAAAATGTGTTATCATATGCTTCTTTTGGCATGCTAGTAACAAGTTAAAATTTTATATCCTTGACCCTAATTCTTGCCATTGATTACACTATCTATTAGGGAAAGGGATTCAAAGATAGAAACTTCTTGTGACACTTAATAGGCTCAAGATTAATCAGTTGCGTGAAGAGAACTATTGGGTTAATATTTCCACAATTGTTGATTGTCTGAGACCCTAGCCTAGGATCTAGCATGGACACATGAATATCTACTTCGTAGAACCTTTAAATTGGTATTGGCTCGTAAGGATATGTATTACAATGTTGGATCGTGCATTCTGTGTTTAAATTTTGGTATTCTTATGTGGTCAAATATATGTGGCATATGGTTCAAATGGGTTTCCTTTATGAAATGTTCAACGTATATATTCTTGAACACATGTCCACACCAATTATGATATTTTGTAATATGTTTTTTTATCAGAAAAGAAAGTACAGCAATAAAAATTTCACAGTTTCACCATAATCAACTTAATTGAGATTAAAGTATTTATTGTATAACATAAGCTCCGGTTATTTGATTAAACTTATCATAATTGTAGAAGGGGGGAGGTATAGTTTTCCATTTGAGTTGTGTTTCATCCCTATATTTTATATTTTGTTCTATTCCAATCGTTGATTGAGATCTTCTAAGAGGTATCTCAAAGAAACAATATTGAAACGTCATCATGCATATTTTCCACCTTGTATTTGTCCCTTTTGGGTGCCTCCACTTGCCCATCCCCAAAACCCTTGATGGCTTCCTTTTTTCCTAGCCTATGTAGACTAGTTCAACTGGTTAGCCGACTATCATGGTGGGTGTAGGTTGCAGGATTGATCTTGTGTGAACTTTGTGGTGCGATGAGTTGAGAGGGTTCTAGGGCAAGTGGGTGGGTGAGGAACATCTGATATTCTTGAACACATGTCCACACCAATTATGATATTTTGTAATATGTTTTTTTATCAGAAAAGAAAGTACAGCAATAAAAATTTCACATTTTCACCATAATCAACTTAATTGAGATTAAAGTATTTATTGTATAACATAAGCTCCGGTTATTTGATTAAACTTATCATAATTGTAGAAGGGGGAGGTATAGTTTTCCATTTGAGTTGTGTTTCATCCCTATATTTTATATTTTGTTCTATTCCAATCGTTGATTGAGATCTTCTAAGAGGTATCTCAAAGAAACAATATTGAAACGTCATCATGCATATTTTCCACCTTGTATTTGTCCCTTTTGGGTGCCTCCACTGGCCCATCCCCAAAACCCTCGATGGCTTCCTTTTTTCCTAGCCTATGCAGACTAGTTCAACTGGTTAGCCGACTATCATGGTGGGTGTAGGTTGCAGGATTGATCTTGTGTGAACTTTGTGGTGCGATGAGTTGAGAGGGTTCTAGGGCAAGTGGGTGGGTGAGGAACATCTGATATTTGTTATAGCCTTCACCCCCTAGACCCTTTGTCCTAACCACCAACACCATTTAGTCAGCCTTCACCAACATTGCCCCTATCACTTTACTACATTCGTCCCCTCTACCTCATTACAAGATAACCTTCAATGATATGCCAAAGGAGATTGTCAAGACATATGACCAGAAGGTGTCAGTGGAGGAGATGAGGGGTGAGGTGGAGAGGTAGGGGTTAGAAGGGGTTAGTAGAGAGGCAAAGTAGTAGCAGTTGCAAGGGGTAAGCATAGGATTGTAGTTGTAGGTATAAGACAAGGTCAAGTTTGATGAAGTCCATGCCAAAAACAACATTGAGCAGAGCGTGTGCAAGATTAGGAATTCTGGAAATTATATGCTATAATTGAGTACTGGGTAAGATCTGTGATGTTTAGGAAAGATCTTATCGTATATAACAATTGAGTCAACAAATAAGGGAAACAAATATCAATCTGAAATGAGGTAATAAAGCATGTGATCAAGATAAAGACAATAATAATGGAAATCATAAACATTGAGCGTAGCAGGACGACTAACACTCCTTAACTCATCACTCACGCCTGTCATCACATTGTGTCTTAGTTGTATACCAATCCCAACCAAGGTGATTAAAAACATTGATATTATTCATAAGAAGCTTTTATGAGAAAATGCAATGGAAACTAAAAAAAGTACACCTGGTTAAATAGGACACCATATGCAAACTTAAACTCTTAGGGGGTTGGATTATTATCAGCATCAAACTTCATTCACATTGTCTCATACAAAAAGTTATTACAACTCGATGTTCAAACAAACAATCCTTATAGTGATCACACATACTAAAAAAATATTATAAACATAAGAATTAGTGGGACATCATTAGCAAGAAGATTGTATCACCTTTACAGCGTTATCTTTTCAGTGCCCCTTATATCATACAAAATAGTATCATATTTCAACCACACTCCTTCAAACATGTCAAATCTGAACTGACCACTAGCTTTTCGGAAACATCATAAACAACACAAATCTTCAAATTGAACACCCCCCTCTTGTTTGACTAACAGCAACACTGATAAAGATCTATTCTTGCTAAAGTCAAATAGACAATTTATATAGAAGAATCATTCAAGAATATTTTAACAATATAGAGATCGAACTTGTCAACAACACATTATCGACCAACACAGAAAATCACATTTATTGGAAATGGGATATTACACTGTCAACCACTAGGGCATCGCGATAGAATACGACAACAAACATTGAAAAATAAAATACCCAAAAAATATGTGTACTCATATAGCTCACAAGACATGACAAATTCTTATTGGAGAAAATAGGATCAGAAGCGAATTTCAAAGAAACACAATTTGACTTCTATGTAGATCCTCACATGAATCCACATAACATTTATTCTTTCACTGTGAATTCACATAAACAATATGACAAATACATTTTCACATTCCTCGATGTCTAGAAAGCATTCAAAAAGAAACTATCAACCATATATTTCATGCCAAGTCTAAATAAAATAATTTTATTTATCGGTGTATTTGGAAAGAAAGAAACAATAGGATGTCAGAAAACAAATAAAACTTCCAAAACAATTATTTACACATATAAAAAATCTTATATGAAGATATTCTCCAAAAACAAATGATTCAGGTATAGGTGCAATCATCCGAGAGGCGAAGGCTACTAAGATGATCCATTTTAGAATGCAGATTCATGCGACAATTAGACCTGTGAAACTGGGTCCAAATCCGCGGGCACCCATGAGTTAACCCATTTAAGTTGGATTTGAGTGATAAAATTTGCCACCCGCTGGAAATTATCCAAACCCATACCCACTCGTTTATTTAGCGGGTTTCGTGGGTGGCCCACAGGCATCCACGGATGACCCGCTTAACTGAATTACTTATATAAAAATAAATATAATGACACACTAACACTTAGAATACATGATCTACTACTAATCATTATTGTTAAGGAGTTCCAATCCAAACTCAAAACTCCCAAAAAGATTTGATATGGAGAGAGATGTTGAGGAAAATAAATCCGACTCTACGTGATCCAATTGTTCTATAAAACTATTGTTCTATAAAACTTAACTACGGTCAAAGTACAAGTTAATAACTCCAATTTATTGATCATAAGCATGTATCAGAGGATTTTAATTGTACATCAGAAATTTTACCTAAAAATATGCATATGCTTGAATGGTTATAAAAATATAACATACATTTTAATTTGATAGCAATAATGTATAATAATTGGTTCTTCTTATGCTATATTTAATGTAAAAACACTAACGGTCTTCCTTTACCAATGCAGTAGCAACTTGCAAAATAATTATTTATTGAACACATTATATAGACACCCACGGATGACCTGTAACCCGTTGTGTCGAGTTTGAATTTGTGTTTATTTGACCTGTTTATAATTGCATCTTTTTGACCTACGCCCGCGAGACCCAAACCCCTAATGACCCAACCCACCCACTCATTTAACAGGTCTAGCGATAGCTCATACTCACTGCAGCAAATACTCAAGGAACGACATGAAGAATAAAAGTAGTCAGTTAGCAGCACCATGCTACTAGATAGTCATGATGTGTGCCTTCTAGATCTAAAGCGTATTAGGGGTGCCTACCCCTTATATCCTAGTACTTTTAACATTTTGGTCACCTATTTTGCAGTACCTAAATCACAAAAAATCTATCTAGACTTGCGGATGTGATTTTAGGACTTTTTTTGTATTATATGCAATTGAATTATGTATCAGAAGAAGATAATAATAACAGTAACAAAGCGGTCTAGCATATCATCACAAAATTTGAAGTGACACGAAGCATTACCTGTCTAAAGAGAATTGAAACAAACTTTTTAGAAGCCATCTACGATTACTTGGTCGAAAGAGGAAAACGGGTTTATTTTACACCACATCTAATAACTTGTTTAATACTTGGAAGTATACAATTTTGCATTGAGCGGCTAGCTTGCAATAATTACATCAAGATCTACCTGACATGCAAAATTAATGGTTTTTTAAGTGCAACTCATTCTTGGTTTAGAAGTAAGAACTTTGAACACACTTCACCAACCAGAATGTCTAGGGAAATCAGACCTGTTTTGTCAATCAATTTAAACTTGGTTTGGTTCCAAGCTTCAAGCTCCCATGGATCTTAGCTTATCTTTCATAATCTATTATAATTGTAAGAACGTTCAAAGGAGACAATTCTCACTCCGATGCTGCATTCCATAAGATCTTGAACCGGTAATTCGCTCAATAATTTTTATTAACAACTATTTCAAATCAACAAGATAGTCACAACTCTGAAATAAATTGGATACTAGTGCCATCCTATTCTTAACCAAAATGACTTTTTTCCGTGACACAGTGATCGACTTCGCAGAAGTTAGAATGCGATTGTGAACATTTAGTCAACGTGTGCCACTACCAACCAGTAGGCGGTCAAGTCCATAACACTTAACTCTGTAATTAATCTGCTATATACATGTTCCATCATATTCACAACGAAATTAACTTGTTTCCATGCCACACGGTGATGAAGCTTCACAAAAGTCAGAATGTGATCACAAACATTGAGCAGCCAACTTTGTTACTACCAACCAGTGGGCGGCCAAGTTTGTTCCGATTGTGTATCACGATCTGGATTGCAGAATCCTTCAAACTGCGAAAGCCAGCATTTTCAGCCGCTGATAAAATTAAAGAAACACAATTGCTTGTAAGCTAATTGATGAGCACTGCAGCAGTAAACAACCGGGACTGAAATTTGGTTGTTCGTTGTGACTGGTCATTGGGGAGTGGGGGTGGGGGATTTAAGAGGAAAAGCTAAAATTTGAGTTGTACAGAGAACTTTGATTTACAGGAGGGACATATGAAACCAATGGACTCCTGCATTTGGTGGTTGACACCTTGCGGATTAAACTCTGAGCCACACCAATTGCACACCGCAGGTAAGTGATGATGCCTTTCACCCAAGCTTCCACTGGTCAAATCCCATTCAGATTGAATTGATGATTCAAAAACATTTCCCAACTCTTTGTTGCAGGTCAAATTGATTTGAACTTCAGGCATTATCTGTGGAGCTTGATTGGGCATCACTGCAGAATTGGAAGAACTAAAATTTTCCAACTGAACCCCTTCGAATTCAGTGTAGTTGTGCCTCTGATTGGCGTAAAAATTTTCTGCATACTAAAGAAAAACGAATTCTTAATCAAGAGAGAACGAGAAAAGAAAAAAAATGTGTGTACGCGTGTGGAAATGGGAACAGCAGCGCAAATAAGCAGTAACTATATTGGTTGCCTAATTGTATGTTGCATTTGACGATATCTGATAGGGGGGTACAAACACAGCATTTCACGTATCTGTACCTATTTATACCCTAGTTGAACCTAATCTGTAAATTGTAATGATGCATAACTATGACTTATTTTTAAACTGATTTTAGAACTTTTGATGATATTGGTAGAATGGAATTATATTCTTATCTATATGCTTACCTGTTTAAACCCTAGCTGAACCTATTCCCAAAACTGTAATGCATGATTATGAATTATTTGTAATATTTAAAATGTGTCAGTGAAGACAGCAACTCCCCATTGTTCCTTTGGTACTTTCATATGAATAAGAAGAGTTTTGGCAGTCTCAACAATGTGTTCTTTCTTTTCAACTACCCCATTTTGTTGAGGCGATGTAAGTGGACATGAGGATAGGTGGATGACACCTTTGGTGGACAGAAAATGAGTGAAATTTGTAACTAAAACACTCTTTGGCATTGTCCATTTAAAGAATCCAGATTTGCCAAGAAAAATAAGTTTCAATTTCGTGCTAAAACTTTGTATAATTGATAAGATTTCAATTCAAATTTTCATCGGATACAGCCAGGTTACCTGATGATAAACATCAATGAAGGAGACAGAATATTTATAACCTAGTTTCTTAGGAACTGAACAAGGTCCTCAAACATCAAAATGAATAATTTCAAATTTTGACTTAGCATTCATTGATCCCGACCTAAATATGGATAGGTGATGCTTGCCTAACAGACAAGACTCACATTCTAGCTTATTACCAAGGCTAGAAAGTTGAGGATTGACAAAAATAGTTTGTCCAAGCACGTATAACCAAGTCGACTGTAGATGTGAAGACGAGTGGCCGCTAGGCACGTCTTGGACTTGCAGGTATGAACTAGGTAGTAATAGTGAATAAATGGGATATGTAGAGCAAGTTCATATGTGTCGCCTATCACTTTCTACATCTGGAGATCCTATGCTACGCAATCATAAGGGATAAGTGTTCCGAGGCCTAAAGAGGGTGGTTAATTTGCTTATAGACTCGATTAAAAGAAAAATTAGGAACAAATAAGGCTAATGGCAAACGTTAATAGGGGTAGAGTCTTGATGGTCCCGGTGCCTTAGATAGCTACCATAGATCCATACAATAATAGTGGATAAATGGGATATGAGGTTGGGTATACTTGTAATGTAATATGATGTACTAGAGTCGAGAACCCAAGAAGACAAAGCCATGTATTATGACTGAGACATGCATGACGTAGAATCACCATAATGTTGAGCAAAGGATGCAATTGAGGCAACATATGACGTGGATTGTTGAGGTGCTTTGAACTGACAGATATGCTATACTTTTTATTTGCTATTCGTATATGGCAAATGGTGTCTTTTACAACTTCTTGACAGATCGACCTTTATGTCCCCATCCACGTGTAGAAGGACCAGTGTAAGTATTCATGGAAAAAATTGTGGTTGAATGAATAGTGGTTGTATGTGTGGTTTGGTCTAGAAACGCCTGCAAGACTCGCTTGTATGCTTCAATAAGAGGAGGAATTTTGATTCATAGAGAACTTAACTATGTACCCCTTCATAATTATGTCGGAGGCTAGCGTGAAACTTGATCACTGTCATTTGATCCTTTTGAATTTGGAGTTTCATGAGATTTAGTGATTATGCATGAAGATCATCAGCGATGTGAGTGATATCGTCAAAGTATTGGGTTAGATATATATCCTCTTGTTGAAGATGGTACGTTTCCACAATCATGTTATAAATGCATTAGATATTTCATGATATCATCAAGTGAAGGTGATCCCAAACGTCTTTGCATTTTAAAAAATGACTAGTGATATCAGCTATGTGAGCCTCCATAAAATTCCACATAATAGACAAACAATTTGCATCAGTTTGTTCCTATTGCTCTAGAGTGTCTTTAGCATGAGGACCATCTATGGATATTTATACTTTCCTTTCCCCTTGATGTAGATCTTGACAGTAGACTCCATCAATTGAAATTATTTTGTTGAGTTTCCGATTGGTAATGACTTAAACACAAACAAGGGGGGGATGGTTGTAGAGCGGCAACCGCTGTTTCTTTATTCTCAGACGTGATGGAGAAAGAATATCGATTGACATGGTGTATGGTAGATAAACACGGCGTGTGATTGTAAGCAACAGTTCAAGGGCACACCCTGTGATGAAGTTACATATCATGTTCTAATACACAGTGTGCCTGGATCTTGAATGTAAAGAGTGGGCTCTAAGCTACCGCGGCTTGTGTGGATGGAGCGTGTGTGTCTAGATCGCACGCCGTGTAAGCAATGTATTAGAAAGCGGGAAGCGGGAGGCGTGTGGACGGCACCCTGTAACCGATTAAGCGGTAGGCGGGCGATTAAGCGGGCGATTTTTGAAAAAGCGGGTGTCTAAATTTTATATATTTTTATACAAAATTACATGTATGTGTATATAAAAAGTATATTTATAAGGAACTTCTATACATATCTAATCAGCAAATCAGTAGTTAACTAAGTATTCATCAATACTTACTACTAATCAGCATCTCTAATCACTAAAATCAGCAAGCAGATCAGTAATTGTATATAACAAACTATGAATTATTGAATTAAAGTAATCACTAAAGTAATACTAACCAGCAGTACCAATCATTAATCACTGAAAGCAGCAAGGAAATCAGTAAAACTTATTAAGTGGAAAGGTGTTGTTTATTCAGTGAGTAAAAAGGTTTACAGGGTACTCTCTTATATAGCTACAGAGAGTAAGACATACATACAAGCAGGCAATATGGGACTAATACAAAGGAAAATAACACAGTAGAAACAGAAAATAACACAGTATTTCTATACTCCCCCTCAAGCTGGAGCGTAGATGTCGAATAAGCCCAGCTTGTCAATCAGAGTCTGGAAGCGAGTTTTAGGTAGAATTTTAGTGAAGATGTTTGCAAGCTACTTCTCAGTACTGAGGTATGGAGTGCAGATATGTCCAGATAGGACTTTCTCCCGAACAAAATGGCAGTCAACCTCAATATGCTTGGTTCTTTCATGGAAGGTGGGGTTGCTCGCAATGAAAATAGACGCCTTATTGTCACAGAACATAGGAATAGGGCTAGAAAAAGTTATATCAAATTCATTCAGAAGGCTACGGACCCACAGGAGCTCACATGCAGTATGAGCCATAGCTCTATATTCTACCTCTGCACTTGATCGGGCAACAACTGTCTGCTTTTTGCTGCGCCAAGTAACCAGATTTCCTCCCACAAAAGTACAATATCCAGAAGTAGATTTTCTGTCAGATCGACTGCCTACATAGTCAGAATCAGAAAAACCAGATAAATTACAGTGGCCATGTTTTTTGTACAGAAGACCTTTCCCTGGAGAGCTTTTCAGATAGCGTAAGATATGACAGATAGCATCCCAGTGGCATTGGCGGGGTTTATCAAGATACCGGCTTATGAATCCTACAGCAGCTGCCAGGTCAGCCCTAGTGACAGTCAGATATATAAGCTTGCCAACCAGTCTCCTGAACTGGTGGTGATCAGCATAAGGAGGGGAAGTATCATCATCCCAATTCATATTGGGATCCAGAGGAGTGTTGGTTGGCTTGCAACCCAGCATACCAGTCTCTTGCAAGAGATCAAGAACATATTTTCTTTGTGACAAGCATAGTCCTGCAGAAGATCTAGCAACCTCAATACCTAGAAAATATCGTAGTTTTCCTAGGTCCTTGGTGATGAAGTGTTGTGCTAAATACTGTTTGGTTGCCTGTATCCCTGCACTGTCACTGCCAGATAATACAATATCATCAACATATACAATAAGTATGACAAGTCCTGCTGCAGTTTTACGAATAAAAACAGAATGATCAGATTGAGAACGCCGAAAGCCAAAGGTAATCAAGATCTGACTAAGCTTGTCAAACCATGCCTGTGGACTTTGTTTCAGACCATAGATTGCCTTTCTGAGTTTGCATATTTTAGAAGCAGACTCCCCCTGAGCAACAAAACCCGGAGGTTGCTCCATGTAGACCTCCTCCTGCAAATCCCCATAGAGAAAAGCATTCTTGACATCAAGTTGATACAAAGGCCAGTCTTTATTCACAGCAACAGATATCAGAATTCAAACAGAATTTAAGCGGGCAACTGTAGAAAAAGTTTCAAAATAATCAACCCCATATGTTTGAGTATATCCTTTTGCAACTAATCTGGCCTTCAGGCGTTCAATGGTACCGTCCGGTTGATATTTAATAGTAAAAATCTAGCGGCATCCAACAGTTTGGCATGAGGAAGGACGATCAACCAGATCTCAAGTCTGTTGATCACAAAGTGCATGCATTTCTTGCTCCATAGCATGTTTCCAGGCAGGATGATAGAGTGTCTCTGTGGCTGATTTAGGAATTGTCACAGCAGACAAAGCAGTAGTAAAACAAGCAAAGCTACCACAGAGATTGTCAGACGAACAGAAATTACTAATAGGATGTTGAGTACAGGAGCGAACGCCTTTCCGTAGACTGATAGGAATATCCAGATCAGAAAATACCTCAGTGGAAGGTGGATCAACCGCAAACGCAGGAGTTGGTTCGGCCGGGGCTTCAGAAGTAGTGTTCTTTGACCTGCGCCGATAGACTTGCAAAGAGCGTTCTTGAGGCACATCATGAGCAGGAGGTTCTTCAACAACTAAAGGTAATGGTGTGGGAGCCATAATGTCATCCGACAATTTTTCACCAGAAGTAGAAAAATAAGGCATATGCTCAAAAAAGGTCACATCCGCACTAACCAACCACTGTTTTTTTACAAGATCAAAACAGCGGTAACCTTTCTGAGTACGGGAGTATCCCAAAAACACACATTTGACCGAGCGAGCATCAAGCTTAGTGAGGCCAGGACGAAGTTTTTTACAAAACAAGTACTCCCAAAAATGCAAGGAGGCAGAGAGAATAAGGGTTTATCAAGAAACAACATAGTATATGGGACCTGATTTTTCATAACAGAAGAAGGCATGCGATTGATAAGATAGCATGTTGTAGAGACAGCTTCAGGCCAGAAATGTTGGGGTACTTTATAGTGTAGGAGAAGGGCGCGAGCAACCTCTAGAAGATGGCGGTTTTTTCGTTCAGCAACGCCATTTTGTTGAGGAGTGTAAGGGTAAGAAGTCTGATGTATGGTTCCACGGTCAGCACAAAAAGATGTAACAGAGTGTTGCATGAATTCCATAGCATTGTCAGTACAAAAAAATTTAATGGGGCGATTAAATTGTGTTTGAATTTCAGCAAAGGTGTGAATAGTATCTAACACAGTATCCCGACCTTTAAGCAAAAACAACCATGTGGTGCGAGAATAATCATCAATAAAGGTCATAAAATATTTCACACCAGACAAACTTGATATAGAGCATGGTCCCCAAATATCAGCATGAACCAAATCAAAGATTTCTTTAGATGCAATAATGCTCTTAGCTGGAAAAACAGATCGAGTTTGTTTGACCAAAACACAAGTTTCACAGGAAAAAGTTTTCTCAGATAAAGTGGGAAATAAATGTCTTAGTTTGGCAGCAGATGGATGACCCAGGCGAAAGTGCAATCATGTCACTGAAGTAGAAAGCAGAGCCGCAGCAGAAGGGGGTCTATCCAAGTATTATAGCCCGTCTGGTCCTTCACGGCCCGAACCAATCCTCGTCTTCGTGCGGAGATCCTTTAAAACACAGCCAGAAGGATCAAATTTAATAGAGTACTGGAGTTGTTTAATCATCTTACTGACGGACAATAAATTAACAGGAAATTTTGGAATATATAAAACAGATTTCAAGTGCAATTTTGGTGATAGCGGGACCGTGTCAGTGCCATGGACAGCAGTTTTGGAACCATTCGCAACAGTAACAGAAGTTATAGGAACAGTTTTATTGAGACTTGAAAACAAGTGAAGGTCACCAGCCATATGAATGGAAGCACCTGAATCAATGCACCACTGTTTGTTACCAGATGATGGAGAGGCTAGCATGGTAGAGGGTCCGGAAGTAGACGAGGATGGCATCTGCGCAAGACGTTCCTGGAACATCTTGTCGAACTCTGAACGTAACCAGTCGGTGTTTGCTGGAGCAGCAGGTGGGTCAGCAGCAGAGTCAGCAGCAGCATCTGTGGAAGCCTGGTTAGCCCAAGCTGACTTGCCGTGTTTAATCCAACAGCGATCTTCATTATGATTGTCCCGGCCACACCAGTTGCAGTAACGAGAGCCGGGAGGAGCACCACGTCCAGAAGAGCCGCGGCCTCCTGAGGGAGGAGGACGACCACCACGACCGCGACCACGGCCACAGCCAGAATCAGCAGAGCGAGCAATAAGCGCAGGATGCTCAACAACAGAAGTGGGAGTCATGGATGGCAGACGCTGGACTCTTTTTAGAACATCCTGAAGAGTCGGTAGCGGGTCGCTGGAGAGGATCTAGCCAACCACTCCAGAGGAGGCAGGAAGTGCAGCCAAGAACTGCACCAGTTGTAGTTCATTGCGTTGTTTCTGAGCAACTTTGATGTCTGCCGTCAAAGGGTGGTAGAGTTCAAACTCATTCCACAGTGCCGAGCATTGGTTGTAGAAGTCATCAATAGAAGTGTCAGCGGAGAACTCCTTTTCGCCAAGGTTTTGAAGATTTCAAACACGCGCTTTGGATTCTCCTGATGTGAATAAACATGGGATAGTTGATCCCACATAGCCTTCGCATCATGAAGGCAGAGAAGAGATTGGCTAATACGAGGCTCGGTACTGTTGAGGATCCAAGACATGACGCCAGAATCATCCTTGGACCATTGCGCATAACTCTGTCTGACTTTGTCATCCGAATCAGCCGTAGGGGCAGCAGGAGGTTCAGCCGTAAGATGATGATATCGGCCTTGTGCTTTGACGTATAGCACAAAGGACGTCGACCAGAGATAGTAGTTGGAGCCACCGTCTAGCTTCACTGTGGTAACGCACAGAGACCGGGGAAGCTCAAGAAACGCCATGGCAGAGGCGGGCGGCGCAGAAGCAGATTAGAGCAGAAACCCAAAAAGGGCAGATAGCAGCAGCAGAGATCTGACGTGTCAGATCAGAAGTCTCGTACCGGGGAGAGAATGCATAGAGAAACCTACGCCGTCACGAGGGAAGCTCAACGTTCCACCATGAGGCGCAGGCAAAAAGAACGAAGAGACGGAGAGACTCTCAACTTAACCAGCCAGTGGGTGTCCGAATGTAGATCCGACGAGCACCCGAACGTAGAGCGAAAGGAGAGGTAAAAATCAGTGACAGTCGGTCGGAAGCGAAGGAGCCCAAAGAAGAGAGAGGGCTTTGAGGCGGTAGTTTGTGGAGGAGAGGAGGTGGCTACGGGAGGTGTGTGCCGGGAAGGGAGGGTGGGCGGAGGCGGGAGGCAGGGGGTGGGCGGCGGCGCTGGGGTGGGGTGGGGTGGGGGGTGGGGTTGGCGGTGGGTAGAGAGGAGGGGAGGGCGGCGCCTGGGGAAGGTGGTGGTGGGCTGCGGTGGAGGAGGGGGGAGGGGGCGGGCTTACGTCATGGGTGGGCTGATGGGTGGGAAAAAATAACCTGCTCTTGATACCATATTAAGTGGAAAGGTGTTGTTTATTCAGTGAGTAAAAAGGTTTACAGGGTACTCTCTTATATAGCTACAGAGAGTAAGACATACATACAAGCAGGCAATATGGGACTAATACAAAGGAAAATAACACAGTAGAAACAGAAAATAACACAGTATTTCTATAAAACTAATCATGCATTACTAGTATAATAGAGCAATAGGATATTACTTAGATGCATTACAGCAGTACCCAATTATTACAGCTTACACACAAAGTATGCATTCTAAATTAGGACTAGCTATATCATAGAACATTTAATGTATACAAGTTTCGTATATTATAGTCAACACTACTTGGCTATGTAATTAATTAATGTTAGATGCTTACATTAGGATTTTTAAACAAAAGCGGGAAAAAAGCGGGAAAAAAGCGGGAAAAAGCGGGTGAGGCGGGCAAAAAGCGAGCGATTTTGTTCAAAATGATTAAGCGCGCGATTAATGGCAAAATTAAGCGGCTGGGGGTCATGGGCGTTTAAGCGGCCCGCCTGGCCGTTTTTTAATTCACTGCGTGTAAGATATATGCACGTCATGAGGAGTTGCAAATGTAGACTTGTCATATTTCTAAGGCACACATGTTTGCACATGACATAATGTCTTTGGACGGCATGTCGTGTAGAAGGTGTACTCATTGTGTGCAAATTGAGGATGATCTCCGATCCGAATGAGGGTACACGACGTGTGAAAAGGTTGCACACTGTGTAACTTCATGTTTGGAAAAAAAAGTAATTACCCTGAGCAATGATATACACCACATGGGATCCTGAAATGTCGTGTAACGCGTTACCTTGACAATCATGATCAGTGAATCTGGCTAATTGCATAAAGAGGGGATTCCACCCTATCTGAAAGGATGAATCTAAAGGTAAGCATGGACCTTAGAGATGGAAATCCTTAGAAAACTAAGAAGAAACGCCATCAAGATTGGACAGTGTCTCCTTCCCTTTGTGCAAAGAGATGTTGGTGAAGATGGGGATCCACATTGGTGGCATGGTGGAAATGACAGAACGACTATCATGACGATGGCACCCTAGTCCAGGAGGTCACTGTCTAGGCCTAACTGCCTAGACAACTACAATGTCTTGTAGTTGTGGTATAAAAAATCTCGCCTATGGCTTATGGGGCTTACACCAAGGCAAAGCTATCCCATTTACACCTCAGTCAGTGTCCTAGACTGAGGCTCGTGCTTCGGAATGTTTGAGGCTCATCTAACGGCATTGAGGCTCTGAGGCATAACCGAGGCATAAACCTCAATTCTAGGTAATAATGTCTTATGTTAACCATCATGTTTTTTGCTTTTGAGGCAATTACATACATTTTTATTGTATCTCACTATTCTTCATTGATATCTCATTATTTGCTACGGATGTATGTTCTTAATTTGGTTGTCTGTGTTATTAAAATTGCTCTTAGTCCATATTTCTCCTTGTTAACTTAGGTAAAAGCTTTCTAATTAGTATTATTTTTCCTTGAACATATTTATATAATACATAAATACATCCATAGATACATATCTATACACATAATACATGTGTATATCTCCTTGTTAGAATACATAGAAATATGTATATATATGTATATGATATTTACATCTTCTACATATATGAGGTCGACGCATGCCTCAATAGTAGAAAAATACTTTGTTACGCCTTGCACACTTTAAAACCTTGCTTCTAGCATGAATTAAACATAGATTTGGGATGGAATTAACATACATGAAGTTGTTAAAGCTATTAACTGTAAGCATGTCCAAAAATTAGCATTCAACTCCACATAAATGAGTTTAAAACATATAAATTGAATGATTGGCATTCATTTAGGAGTACTATAAGTCTATAAGTTATTCTAATAGTACCCAATAACACAAGAATTCATTATATTTATGTAGTAGTTTTTGGTATACGATGCATATGTGAGTGCGGACTATGGAGTATGGACAATGTTTGTGGCAGCATATGTATGAGTAGCCAAACACTAGACCAAACCACATACATATTTCCTGAACAGTGGTGTGCAAATGTCTAATAATATAATTGAGGATTGTGGTTGCAACACCACACGAATTAGATTTCGAGCCATACTTAATGAAGAGAGACAGATGAGCAAAATATCCTGATATATTCACAAAAGTGGAAATGTGTACATAAATGAAATAGTGACTTTTTCAATTATTTCATGAATTACACGTATATTTTGGTAGAATAGTTTATTAACCTATATTAGTTAAGACCACTGTTAAGGCCATTAGGCGGACACTTAAGCGAATCAGGACCCTAGCCGCTTTTGTCTTAGGCGCCCGCTGAGGTCTTTGAAAAGCACCCACCTTTTGCCTGCTTTAACCGCTTAATATGTAGCCTGAGACCACTTGTTATGCGCCCGTCTAAGGCCTTCTAAGTGAAATACACACCTCAAACTTAGATCAATGTTATTATACTGAATTAGTGACTCGCCTTATGCATGATCTAGTGATTGGTATAATGCATTAGCTTTAAGCTAGTCAGATTATACAAATACAATGATCGCCTTAACATTGCATTGCTTTATAATTATTTGTACCAAAATGTCAGTAATATATTGTTGTATTATTAACTATATAAATATTACTTTTGGATTATTACTTAGTCTACTAAGTATTACTTATTGATTGTTAAATATTGTATATAGTTACTAAGCATTATTGCTATTTACATGTATCGATTCAGACTTATTAGGCAATAAGTACTAAGTCATATTATTTACTACACATATTACCTTCTAAGTATTATTAATTATCATCATTTATAGTCTACTTACCACAATTACAAGTTACGAAGACTGACTAGTATTGAGTGTTAGTATTCTACCTGTTGTTACCTTTTTGTATTGAGGTTTAGACCATGGACTATGTACATTCGACTAAGAGATTGCTTCAAAAAAAATACTAGTGATGTTGAGACTATTATTTTGAACTTCTAAAAAAAAAAATAATATAGGTCCAACCATAGATGGGTTCAAGTGTAATATTTATTCCATATGAAACATCACAATTCATATTACATACTAACAGATGTTTGGAATATGTATAAATGTTCAAGATTTCTATATTATATATAAAAACTCAATACCCCGTATTTTGTAAAAGCACCCATTTGGCGCTTAAGCGGTCACAAAGTCCCATCCGCTCGGCTCCTGCTTCACGCTTTTCAAAACATTGATTATAACATACAGAAACACAAGCACCTTCAACACTACTCAAACCCCTGTATATATCTTGAGCTTCCTGTGTAATCTATCCAGCTAGTTAAACAACTCTGACAGATGGGGTTCATTGCAGTGTGTGTGTGTGTGTGTGTGTAGATAGAGTCAGGCTAGTATACACTCGAGTGTACACATTGCACCATACACTCTAGTGGTTTTCCATCATGTAACAATTGTTTTTGAGAATCTAAACCGTTGCTCTTTTTAAACATATAATGAATAACCTACATATATAATTTGAGCCTATTTGGACACTTATAGGTTATGCATATAAAGACAAGAAAAATGATGCACTTCAAATTAATTATGTGTGATGATTTTATTGTCCTTGGATGAGTAACGTACACTCGTCCAAATGGGCTCAAATTTTGTATACAGTCTGTTTTTATTATGACAATGAAGATCACGGGTTTAAATTTTACAAAAAATAGTCTAGATAGGTAAGCACCACAGGAGTGTAAGGTGTGATCTGTACACTCAAGGGTATTCTAGCCTGACTGTTTGTGCGTGCGTGACGTGTGTGTGTGCGGTCCAGACGGTATTCCCATTAATTTATGATAAGTATGGGGGATGAAGGAGCTATGTGGTAAACAAGTTTCTTTAACATGATTATAATGACAAAGAAGATGTCGGATGAATATTGAAATTGTACTATAGTTCCGATCTACAAGAACAAAGGATATGTTCAGGGTTGCACAAACTACAGAGGCATCAAGTTGATGAGTCACACTTTGAAGCTTTGGGAGAGGATTATTGAACAAAGGCTAAAATCGATAACACATATATCAGACAACCACTTTGGTTTAATGTCGCAAAGACCAACATCTACTATTTTTTGATGAGGTTGATGGAGAAGTACAGAGAAACAAAAGTGATCTTCCTATGGTGTTTATTGATATGTAAAAGGCCTATTATCGAGTACCCAGGGAAGTGTTATGGAGGGTTTTGCATAAAAAGCGCATGTCTATCCAAATACATTGACCTGATTAAACACATGTATGATGGTTCAACTACAAGTGTTAGGACTCCTGGAGGAGAGAAAAACTTTTCCTATCACACCGTTGAGGTACATCAAGGATTGGCACTCAGCCCATATCTATTTGTTCTTATTATGGATGAGTTGACAAAGTATGTTCAAGATAATATCCCTTGATACATGTTACTTGTTGATGATATTATGTTGGTTGATGAAAGAAAAGAAATATTGAATGATAAAGTCGAACTTTGGAGAAATGCATCAGAAGAAGCAAAGCTAAATATATGTATTGCAATTTTAGGCAAATCTAGAATTGTGAATGGTGGGGTCAAGTTGGATGGAATGGATGTACCAATATGTGATAAGTTTCGTCACTCGAGTCTATTATTCAAAGGGAGGATGAGGTTTAAGATGATGGTTGTCAAAAGATCACAGCAGGATGCATGAAGTGAAGGAGTGCAACTTGAGTAGTATGTGACCAGAAGATCCCTCTCTAATTAAAAAGTAACTTTTATAAACAACTATATGGCCTGCCATGCTATATAGGAGTGAATGTTGGGCAGTGAAGAAACAAGTTTTAAACAAGATGAATGTGGCCAAAATGTGTATGTTGAGATGGATGTGTGGGAAGACAAAAAAATATCATTTGAGGAATACCTATATCAAGAACAAAGTGGGGGTGGTGAGCATCGAGGACAAGCTGTGTGAAGGCCGTCTAAGATGGTATCACATGTGCAAAGCAGACTGACAAGTGCATCTATTCGAGAGACAAACACAATGAAAAGAAGCAGAGGCAGACCTAAATTAACTTGGGAAGAGCTTATAAAGAGAGATTTTGAATCTTCTTATCTTGATCAGAGCATGACCCATAACAGAGTTGATTGGAAAAAGGAGGATTCATGTAGCCGACCCCAACATGGTTGGGATTGAGGCTTAGATGATGAATTGATGATGATATATATGTATCCACATGAACACGCATATATATACATATACACACACACACACACACACACACACATATATATATATATAGAGAGAGAGAAGCTGGAATACACTCGAGCGTACCGGAGACGATATACACCTCAATCATTTTCCATTATGGAGCAACTATTTTAGAAATCTAAACTGTAGATCTTCCTAAATATCTTAAGAACATACTATATAATAAATTTGAGCTCATTTTGTCACTTATAGGTCATGCATGTAAAAGACGCAAAAATCATGCATTTCAAATTAGTTATGTGCGTTGGTTTTGTTGTCCTTGGATGAGTGACTTACGCTCATCTAAATGGGCTCAACTTTTGTATGTGGTCTATTATTATTGTGGAAGGATTTGGGTCAAACTGATACCCAGTTAGAGCGGGCTTTATATAGAGGAAGACTATTTACATAATAGACCCAATAGGAAAAGGAAATAGTAAAGAGATACATAAGTAGAAAAACTATTTTCTAACACTCCCCCTCAAGCTGAAGCATGCACATCATGCATGCCCAGGTTGGAAGTCATATGCTTGAAAGTTAAAGATGGAAGTGGCTTGGTGAAGATATATGTCACTTATTGACCAGTTTGAACATGAGGAGTCTGAATCTTCTTAGAGAGCACTAAATCACGAACGAAGTGGCAGTCCACTTCTATATGCTTGGTCCTCCCATGAAACACTGGATTGTTAGCAATATGAATGATTGCATGGTTATCAGAGATGAGGGAAATAGGTATCTCAACAGACACTTTCAATTTTGATAAAACAGACATAGCCCACTGTAGCTCACAACAAGCATGTGTTATGGCTCGATATTCAGCTTCTTTGCTGGATCGTGCTACCACATTATGTTTCTTGCTCCTCCAACTCACCAAATGTGACCCAAGAAACACACAATAACCAGAAGTAGAGCGTCTATCTCCAACATCACCTGCCCAATCAGCATCAGCGAACCCAGTGAGTTTCAAAGATGTATGTGCGAGATTCTACCATGTAAAGTAAGGCCCTTCCTTGGAGATCCTTTAATATAACGAAGAATTTGGGTGAATGTCATCCAATGTCACATCTTTGGCGCACTCATAAACTAGCTAACAACTCCAACAGCATAAGAAACCAGGACGAGTAATTGTCAAGTAAATCAGTTTCCCTGCAATCCTTCTATACTTTGATGGATCAGAAAACTCATTGTCATCAAAAATAGAAGTTTTAGTATGATAATCCTTAGGCGTGAAGATAGGTTTGCATTGTGCCATGCATGTCTCTGCAAGGAGGTCAAGAACATACTTCCGTTGAGAGAGGTTTGTACCCTTTTTGGAGCGTAGAACTTCTAAGCCAAGGAAATAGCAAAGATTAACCAGATCATTCGTCTGAAATTGTGTTTGCAGCCATTTCTTGAGTTGTACAATGCCAGAAGAGTTATTACCGGTGACGACAATATCATCTACATAAACAGCTAGAATAATAGTGCCACTTGAAGACTTATGCACAAAGAGTGAATGATCAGTAGAAGACCGGATGAACCCAAATTTTATAACTGCAGCACTGAATTTATCAAACCATGCCTGAGGTGACTGCTTCAGACCATACAAAGATTTCTTTTAACTTGTGCACCTTCTGACACTCCCTCTGAGCAACATACCCAGGAGGTTGCTCCATGTACACCTCCTCAATTAGATCACCATGAAGAAAAGCATTCTTGACATCCAGCTGAAGATGCCAGTGAAAATGAGTAGCAACAGAAATAAGAAACCGCACAGAAATGAGTCGAGCCACTGGAGAAAAGGTCTCAAAGAAGTCAACATTGTGTATCTGAGTGTACCCCTTTGCCACCAGACACGCCTTCAAGCGATCAATAGACCCATCGGGTTTCTGTTTCACAGTATAAACTCAGCGGCAACCTACAACAGACTTGCAAGGAGGAAGATCCACCAAGTCCCAGGTAGAGTCCTCATGAAGTGCTGCCATCTCACTTTCCATATCTTGGATCCAACCATCATGTCAAGCTGCTTTGTATAAGAACGAGGAACAGCAGTAGAGTCATGTTAAAGAGTAAACGTGCGAGCTACGGTTGACAAATGACACAAGCAACAAAATTCGCTAAAGGATGACGGATAGTGCAGGACCAGACACCTTTTCGAGCTGCAATTGAAAGGTATAAATATGAAACTGAAGCATCAAGAGAACTCTCAGTAGAAACAGGTACCTCATGAGTGTCAGACGATGAGGAGACATGTTGTTGGACTGGTGACGCTACATCCTCTTGGCGATGCCATGCTCGCCAGGTGTAAACAGTGGAAAAGATGGAAGCGGTGGTGGAGGTGGTAGTGGCGGTAGTGGTGGTGGTGATGGTGGGGGTGGTATCTATAACACTCTCATCACACGGCATAGGGAGTGGTGGCTTTCTCTCACGCTCAAAGATGTAGTCACTCTCGAGATTGTGCTCCCCCTCACTCTAAACAGTCACTAAAGAACGGGGTAGACCCATGAAATGTAACGTCAGCTGACACAAAAAGACGACGAAGACGAAGACAATAACACATGTATCCCTTCTGTGTGGGAGAATATCTCAAAAAGACGGTGCAAACTGCGCAACGAGAGCTTGTCAATGCGTGGATCAAACACATGAGCAAACACAGTGCACCCAAACACACTAAGACGAACAGGAAAAGGTTGCTCGTCAGGTCATAAAACAGAGAAGGGGGTGGTCCCTTATAAGACGGAGATGGCTGACAGTTAATCAAAACACAAGCAGTGAGAGAGAATTAGACCAATATTTCTTGAGCACGGACATTTGAAAGAACAGTGTACATTCTACATCAAGTGACGGTTTTGCGTTCAGCAACCCCATTTTGTTGGGCTGTATGAGGACAAGTCGTCTAGTGAATCATGCCAACAGAAATATAGAACGTAGAAACAGCCTTTTGAATATATTCGACGGCATATCAGAATGAAGAATCTTAATATTAGCATCAAACTCATTTTTTATTAAGTGATGAAAAGTTTGATAATAGACAAGACTTCATCGCGAGACTAAAGTAAATAAACCCAAGTCATGCGGGAGAAATCATCAATGAAAGACAGAAAACATCGAAAGCCATTATAACTTGACTCTTTAACAGGACCCCAGAGATCACTATGAATAAGATCAAAAGGACGCTTAGAGTGTTTCACAGTGCGACTCGGAAAAGAAAATGTGATGATGCTTGCCTAAGTGACATGACTGACAATCTAACGACATTATTGAGACTAAGTCTGGGACAAGCTTTTAGAGACTCTGTAGGGATGGATGTCCATAGCGGCAATGCCATTGCAAGGGAGAGCAGCTGAAAACTATGGATGTGGTGGATGGAATTTGGCGAGTTGGGCGACCACTTTCAAAGAAGTAGAGATCACCTTTCCTAAACCCCCCACCAATCGTCTTCTAACTGTTGGAATCTTGTAACACAAAGAAAGAGTCTCCAAAAATTACCAAGCATTTCAAAGAATCAACCAGCTTAGCAACAGACATTAAGTTAAAAGGAAAATCTGGAACATAATGGACAAAATGTAAAGTCAAATTAGATGATGCTTGTACGGTGCCACACGCTTGGACTCTTCTGGCAGAGTCATCAGCCAATGTCATAGAAGAATGTGGGATATATGAGCCCGAGAAAGAAGCATAGATTGTAGACCTGTCATATGATGGGACCCCCCCCAAAATCGACCACCCATGTAGAGGATGGATGAGAGGCAACAAGTGAAGTCCCCTTGTTACCTGCATCTGAAACGAAATTGACAGAGGCGCCAAGGGAAGCCTATTGGGTAGCCTGCAGAAGACGGTCATACTCCTTGGAGATCGTAACATCTGATTGCACCTATTTAAAACCTCCAGATGCAGACGCTCCGGATCAACTGACAGTATAATGCGCAGCACCAATTGGAGGCCAACCATGCTTAGAATAGCATTTTTCTTCTACATGACAAAGTTTCCCACATAAAGTACATTTACGATGATTTCCAACACCTCGTCCTCGGCCAGCACCTCGTCCTACTCCTTTGGCAGCAGCAAGGGAAGTTTGATTCTCAATGTGGTGTTCTCCTGGAGTAGAAGAAAAGGATCCAAAAAATGACTGTTGAATTCACACAAAGGCTTCTTCAAGGCTTCGTAGTTTGTCTGTAGCCAGAATAACACTCCTAGTTGAAGCATACACAGGATTTAAGCCAGATAGAAACCTTGATGTCACTCAATCATCTCGGTCCTTCATCTAGTCATCAGTCTTTAGTGGTTGGTAAAAACTGAGTTCTTGGGAAATAGATTGGATAGTACCAAAGGAATCCTCGAGAGAGTGACTATTTTGTTCTCTACAAAGAGGTGGTCATAAACAGTATAAAGACGAATAGCATTCTTCTAATGAGAAAAATGTTTCTTTGCTGCTTCCCAAATTTGTTAGGTTGTAGAATAGAACATGAATCTAGAAGTAATCTGAGGCTCCATGCTATTCCATAGCCATGACTTTACCAACCCATTGTTTTTCCTCCAAGTAGGGTAGTCTTTGTTGCCTTCATCAGGAGGTTCTGACTCAATAATATCCACCTTCTCACGAGATTCAAGGACAGTGTAGATAGCATTCATCCAGAGGAGATAAATAGTGAGTTCAGCTTGACAGAAGTTATCTGAGATTGGTCGCTATAGACCACTGTAGCATAGGGCTGTAAATGGGTACGGGTAGACCCGCGGACCCGCAAATCTGGACCCTTAAAACCCCTATCACGGGTCTAATGTTTTATACCCGCATACTCTTGGACTTGTATACCCTTGGACCCGCATATAAGTGGGTCCAATAATGGGTATGCTTGGACCCAAACCCGCTAGACCCGTGTACCCGCTATACATAAGTAACTATTTATATAATGTGTTATATATCATACTTTACTAGTCTAACTAATAAAATTATTGAGATTATATCCTACTCTAACCACAATAAGGTTGAGACTAGTCATATAATTAAGAATTAGCTATTCTAGTTACAATAATGAACATCATATGTAAACTTAAAATCAAAATATCTACTAGTTTACATTGTTTTATACATAAGGTAAACGTTATGATGATGACTACAAATATGTAAACTATTAACCCAATTAATGTTAGTGTATAAAATATGAAATTATCTAATATAACTATGGCATGTTAATATACTATATAACAACAATATCTTGTTGTATTAAAATATATAGAACATTGTCATTTTTCTTACATAAACTATATGATGTTTATAGAACTGCTCACCCGCATACCTGCTATTATTGCAGGTACGGGTATGGTGCGGATCTAGGTTTTGTATGATGCGGGTCTAGAACCGGAACCGGACCCGCTAAATTAGATGGGTATGGGTATGGGTATGGGTATGGCCAGACCCGCACCGTTTACACCCCTACTATAGCAGAAGCAGTTGGCTTTGAATCACCCATATGGAAGTTGAATCAGAGTATGTGACACTTTAGACATGTCGTGTCTCCTTGCAAAAATAGAAGATAGGAGTGCTAAAAACCTTGCACACACCGTGTCTTATATTAGACACGCCATGTCTCGAGACAAAAGTGTTGACAGAACCTTTCACACGTCGTGTCTTATATTAGACACGTCGTGTCTGGAGACAGAAGTGTTGACAGAACTTTTCACACGTTGTGTCTTTAATGGGACACGCTATGTGCCGAGACAGAGGCATAAACAACAGTAGCTAGGACACGTCATGTTTTTAATGAGACATGCGTGTGCAGCGGCAACAGACGTAGACCTTGACGGGAATTAACTCTGTCAACAAGGTAAAGATCTCCGGGAAGACGCACCGGAGAGAAGGATGACCCCAGGAAGACACGTTGGGGGCGTAACGGGAATTAGCGTCGTCACTTGTCAATTGAGGATGTGAATTTGATGCATCAACAGCCCCTAGAGACTTAGGCACTCATCCACATACGGGGACTACGTGGAGAGGAATGAAGATGGAAGGAAGTTTCTCCTCTATGTTGGATAGAACTAGGGTCTTCTCTTTCTCTCCTTCAAGCGGCCACCGTGCTTCTGACGGAGAGGAGGGAAGACCAGCCTGGTGAGAGCCGACACCGGCGGTGAAGACGGCAACGGTTGATCCCTGCGGCGACGGCGGGTGGTGCTAACGGAGAAAAGAAGAGAAGGTCAAGGAAGAGAGAGGGAGAGGGCGGCGACTAGGGTTACAGCAGTCGGACACGCTCAGATACCATGTGGAAGGATTTGGGCCAAAGTGATACCCAGTGACAGTGGGTTCTCCTTTATTATATAGAGGAAGACTATTTACGTAATAGACCCAACAGGAAAAGGAAATAGTAAAGAGATTCATAAGTAGGAAAACTATTTTTTAACAATTATTATATAATGAAGATCAACGGATTAGACTTTGCAAATATATGGTCTGATGTCTAAGACTATATTCAAAATGAGAAAAAGAAAAAAAAGAACCACAAGAAATTAGAAATACCTGGTTAGACATCATAGATGTTGACAGAAAATTGGAAGGGCGCATCAATTGATAAGTGTTTGCAGATACATTTTCAAGTGCATTTCTCTCATAATCATCTTTGCATCCATCAGGATTGTAACGAAATTCACCTCCTAACCTATTACCAGACCCTTCAATCATATCAGACTTTTGAACATCACCAGGAAATGTGGCAAGCATCTGGTTTTTTGTACTATGGTTTTGATTGGTATTTAACAAACCACCAAGACAGTTTGGGCCACTGGACTCGTGAGTTACCCTTTCACTAGGTGCATGTTCCACGTTCTCAGTACTATCTACTGTTCCATTTTTTGCCAGAAACGCTTGTTTGTTCAAGCTATCAAAATTTAAAGATTCATGTCTTGCAGCAGCAGCACTGTCCAGTATCATATCATCATCACCAGTTTGAATCTGATATGATGTTCCATCAACAGATGGGGAACTCAAGTTGTGTTCAAGGAAAAACTGATGCTCACGTAAAGAGTTATCTGTTTCTTCCAGGCATGTATTGCCAAAGAGGTTATTTTCATAGGAACTTTGCCAAGTTATGGACAATCTAGATAAGTTGCTATCAGAATTGAGCTTATCGCCGTGTTGGCTTGACTTGCATGGATATATTGTAGGATTGGAAGAAATCTCTTTATAGAAAGATGTCTCACATAAAGAACTTTCAACAACGCTTGAAGGCCCCAAAACTCCATCATTTGGAGATTGATTTAAGGAAATATCTGTGTCATAGGTATTGTTTGTCAAATCCTGCAGAATCGTATGAGAAACAGCTTCCCCAGTAGATGTTTCATATAGAGAACTCTTAGAATCAGTGAGCATCACACCTCTTGCATCAGCAACTTTATCAAAACAAACATCTGTGTCGTTACTGAATTTAAGAATGTTGCTGGAAGGTTTATTTGCCGGGTCCTGGTGATTTACAAAATCAGAACCCAATTCAGTTTCAGCTACAGCAGCCGTTTCTGCAATTTTATCCACAGAACTGCAATTGAAAACAAGATTTCCTATAGATGTCTCGCACACAGGACTTCCAGAACTGTTGAGTTCCAAAGCCCTTAGATCTAGAGATGGATGAGAACTAATATTGACGACTGGAGTGGAGTTTCCAGCATCACCAGATGAATCATTTGCCAAAATTAGTGGACTTGCATGATTACAAGTTGAGTCAGTTTCAGCTACATCACACGTCTGCGGCATTGTACTCTCAGGAAAGGAACGAGAAACCAGTTTTCCTGAATAGATATTAGAATGCACAGAATTTTTAGAATTATTCATAATACCTAGTGGATTAGCATCTAAACTTGCTAAACAAGAAGTTTCATCTAAAGAAGCAGCTTGTACTGACTGACCCTCTGGATCAGAATGAGCACCTATACGTGCATCAGACAGAGCATTGCTAATATCAAGAGCATCACCTAACTTCTGACTAGCGCTGTCATAACTACAATCACTATCATTTGCAGATTCACATAATGGCATCTCACTACATTCAACTTCACCACCATTTTCAGCCAAACAAGAATCTTCCATCTCACTCTCAAAAGATTTTGATTTCTTTGAGTCTGTCAAATCTGTTCCTTTGTCTCTCTCTACAGATGCATTAGCAGACAGTTCAATTATCCGTTCAGAAGATCCAGCTTTCATGGTGTTCATACCATTTCCTTTCTCTGCATCAATCAACAGAATAACTTTGTCAGCCAGAATGCTTGAAGATACGTCAAAAGCTGGTTCAGACGGTTCTATGTCCCTATAAATGTAATCAGTTTCCTTCTCTGTATGAATATTAATTACCTTGCTATCAGCAAGTATACTTGATTGAGCGTCGAGGGCTGTCTCAGATAATTCTGCTGTCGTATTAAAAGCTGGAGCCATGTCAACCACATTATCAGTGCAGGGGGCAAAACACTCAGATGCTTTGCCAGAATCAACCTTGTCATCAGGAATACCAACAGGTGAACCCTGCGTCACTGGAGGAAGATTAAGCTTTGTGTGAGAATTAGAATCAATATATTCATTGAGTCTGTCATCCACTTCAGATTCAACTACTTGCTGATCAACAATACACTTCTTTTCAATAATAGAATTACAACCTATTGTAGAGAAGTTAGAGATACAGTCGGGAACGGTAGTGTTTGCCACCTTACACACAGCATTAGTGGCTGTTTGAATTATACTGGTATTATCAAACTGTCTACTCGACCATGTATGCAGTTGTTTGCAGGTACGATCATTAACTTTCATTTCCTTCATCCCATTACAATTATCAACGTTGACGCTGGTGGAGTTATGAGACAATTCAAAGGAAGGATCCGGAGTGTAGCAGCTAATTGGACTCAAAGAACTTTCCGCTTTCTCATACTCACTAATTTCTGTAGTGCTCGTGGCTGATTCACGTATGGGGATAACGCTGATCATTTTGTTTGCACTGTTAGACCTTTCATTTTCAACTATAGGATTGATTTCAGATACAATCAACAGGCCGGCAAGGATGGAAGGCTCTGGCACATGATCAATGGTTATATCATTGGACAATACCTGGCTACTTTGGCAGTAGCTTTTAACATGAACACCAACATGCCCATTATACCTATGCCTCTCAGTAAACACTTTATGACAAAATTGGCACTCATATGTTCCATCCTTCACAATCACGCCATCAGTAATGGATTTTGCATATTTGCACCTTTTAGCATTCTTTCTATCTACAGATCGCAGGTTTTGAGCACGGCTTTCCTCGTCTGGGACTGCAATATCAAATTTCTGGCATTCTAGAATGCTGTTGAGTTGAACTTCTAGATGATTCTCTACCTTACTGGACGAAGATAAAGAGCAACTTGGAGTTTCAATGGCAGTGCTACCTTGAACAATGGCACCTGCAGCCTGGTTCTTACACAATAAATCGAAGGAACTTCAGAATAAATATCAATCAATGCATTGCACTTACACATCCATTTAGTGATTTGTCAGAACTGGGAGATATCCCGTCTACTTTGACATTATCTATCTTTATGATGCCTTCAGTACCAACAAGGGAAAGCAAATATGAAGAGATCTCCTTGCAAGATTTGAACTGTTTACCACTTGGACTGTAGAAATAAAGACATAAAAAGTGCAAAAGGGATTATGTTCTAGGATAATTAAATTAGGAAAATTGAATCAGAATGTAAAAAGTGTACACATAAATATATAGGTTAAAAGAATTGTGTACCAGAGTACATGTACCCATTTTCACTTATGATGATTGTAAAATTCTACTGAACGATCTAACCTAATGAATATGATGTATAGCCCTTAGATAAGTTGTGTATCAAAGATCAACACAATTTGATATCGATAGATCATCCAATGAAAGAATATATGTATTTTGTAATCAATGGTAAGTTGCAAAAACTACCGAAACCGTTCAATGATATATTGCTATGTCTCATGAACCATACAGATATGATAATGACGTTTTAAACACATCTAATCTATAGTGTGTTGAAACAATCCATATGGTTGGATTTTATGAACATACTCCACGTGTACCATTTTAATGGTCGGTACACACAAGTTACATGTACCGGCCGGTACACACTTCCTAACACCTCATATAAGTATATAAATATATATATATATATATATAGAGAGAGAGAGAGAGTCAGGCTAGAATACACTCGAATGTACAGATTGCATGGTACACTCAAGTGGTGTTTGCATATCAAGACTATCTTACAATCAAGTTGCTATCAACATTGCCAAGAACCCAGTCTTCCATGAACGCACTAAGCACAGAGGTTGACTGTCACTTTATTAGAGATCAGATCAAGAATGGTATTGTGGTGACTCCGCATGTCAAATATGAAGATCAACTTGCAGATGTTCTCACAAAGCCATTGAGTCCAGCAGCATTTCAGAGTTTTTGCAACAAGCTGGGCATACATGATGTGTACGCTCCAGTTTGAGGGGGGGTGTTAATATATTTCATTATATTCAGCTGTTTATTCTATTTTGTAATTTATATATCCTGTTGGACCTCTATGTAAATTCTCCAACTTCTCTTATTAATAAAAAGGGAGAAGGCTCATTGCCTCTCCTCACGCTGCATTGCACACAGCATTGCGGCAACCGTGTTCACATTTATGTATATATATATATATATATATATATATATATATATATATATATAGAGAGAGAGAGAGAGAGAGTCAGGCTAGAATACACTCGAGTGTACAGATTGCATGGTACACTCAAGTGGTGTTTGCATATCAAGACTATCTTTTTGCAAAACAAAACAATTGATCTTCATTGTCATACTAGGCTACAGACAAATTTTGAGCCCATTTGGATGAGTGCAAGTCACTCATCCGAGGGCAACAAAATCGACGCACGAAACTGATTTGAAATGTATTATTTTTGTGGCATTTATAACATGACCTATAGATGTCCAAAAGGGATCAAACTTTATATATGAGCTATTCACTAGATATTTAAGAAGATCAGCGGATTAGATTTAAAAAAAATTGCATCATGAAAAATTACTTGTGTATTCTGCTCCAGGTATACTCAAATGTATTCTAGCCTCTCTCTCTCTCTCTCTCTCTCTCTCTCTCTCTCTCTCTCTATATATATATATATATATATATATATATATATATATACATATATATAGATATATAGTTACTGTTCTGGAATAATGGTGCTCTCAGCATATCATTATGAACGTTGGAGAGCTAGCTAGTAACCTCCGTAATTCAGATTATACATGGCACTATACTCGGATTTTCACAAATTGAGGCCCCATTAAGGAGGAAAAGCCTTGATAGAATAGCAGCTATATTTGTGAATTAATGAATACATTTATACAACAGGTGATAATAGACGAACAAACTTGATCGCATATGACAAGCATAGTCACAATATACTCCGTTTTTTTGAAAAAAACGTGTTTAAAACGCGTATTATTCATGTGTCGTATATGACGGCCGTTTTAAACTCCAAACCGAATAATAGGTTTTAAATGCGTTTAATTCGCATTTTATTCGTGTATTGCGTTTTAAACGCGTTTAATACGTTTTTTTGCCATTTTAAACAGTTTTGTACTTTTGCTTCTCATTTATTTTTTTCACGTCCTTTTTAACTTGTAGCAGGGTTCCACTAAACCGTCCATCCTTTCTCTTCTATCCCTTGACACACCAGGAGGAGTAACCCTCGACATTCTACATGTACGCTCCATCTTTCTCCTCCATTCTCCCCCTTTCTTCCCTGATTTGTGCCTGCTGCTCCCACTTCTTCCCCCTTCTTCCAATATTAGAGTAATCAGTTTGATGTTTAGTCATTTTCAATCATTATATATGTGGGTGTATATATATGTTTGTATGTGTGTGTGTGTCTATATATATATATATATATATATATATATATATATATATTCCGCTTTTTTGCCAACTTTTTTCCTAATAGTTGACCGAACTTTTACCGTACGTTGACCGAACTTTATCCGAATTTTCTGTATAATTCCCGATTTCCGAATTTTTCAGCTTGGCCATACGTATCCCGAATACCGAATTTGTGACTATGATGACAAGAAACAAAAAGGATTGATGTTTACATTGCAAACAAATCTAAAGATGAGTCAACGTAAACTGTTAAGTTCATAATTTTGTGTTTATGATTTTGATAAATGCATATTTTCAATTCCATATGCATTCACACTACAAATGATTCCATCCGAGTATTTGCATTAATTTGTTGATCATTTTTGCTAGTATGGTAAAACATTAGCAAGCTATCTATATGACCTTAATCGATTGTAAAGATGCATAAAATACTACAACTTTTCCATTTCCTTTTTATTGTTTTTCTGTGATAGTTTAATATCAAAAAGAAATAACTCCCTTAAGGCAGTTTATCCAGGTCAAAACCCCACATTTGTGCAGCTTTATGCCTTAGCCTAGTGACTATAAGCCTCTATTTGCATTTCATCTAGTTATTCCATATCCTTTTTTGTTCCTTTCAATTACTTATTAAGCAAGTCCAATGAAATCTAGGTGTGATTCGTTTATATTAGATATTCATTTGATTATGCAGAAAATCTATAGCATGCTAACATTTTCAAAATTCTGAGTAATAATCTTAGATCTGGATATAAGTCTGCTCCATATACAACAACCACCTTATCTTAGTTCTACAAGCAAAACAATTGTTGAAGAATGTAGTAGACATAATTACTTCCTAGCTATATTTCATTTTTATTTCTGCGTGTACTCTTAGGCTTTAGCATTAATTTACTAGCCTTTCTTCAATTTCCACATATCTTCTTAGGTGTACATATCTTCTAGATTATATACATAAATACTTAACTCTATTGCAGGGTTGTTAGAACCGAACTGAACCGGACCCGATCGTTTCAACCAATTGAACCGACAACGGATGCTCACACAGTGATTCCATTCAGCCTCAAACCCATATATGGCATTGACCCTGCCAAGAATCCATCAACCAACCAGTTCAACTGGTGAATCTTTGAACTGGTCCGGTTTTGAGCCGACCAACCGGATCAACCACAACAGCATTTACTCCTGCAGCACAAGGGGAAGTGAAACCCCTAACACTGCTTCCCTATTTACTTCGTGCTGTTCTGTCTTCCACCTTCCCCCTTCTTCCCTGTCATCTTCACGCTCATGCACCATGTCCTTCTCCTTGTGCTAGTCTGCCTCATCCTCATATTCATCCACCTCCTCTCAGTGTTTTGCCTCCCCATCTCCCTTGTCATGCTCTTCCTCCAGATCTTCTAATCTTCTCCCGCCGTCTTTTTACTCTTCCTCCTCACGATCCTCCCATTCAACTTCCTCCTTCACCTCCTCCTCTTCTTATTGTAGTCCTCCCACCTCTCCTTTCTTCTGATAGCGACCTGTTGGACCAATAAGCCAGGAACAAGTAGCCTCACCAGTTTAAGCTTTGATTTGGTTCTGACCATCGTACAAAATTTCGATCGAAATTGCAAAATTTCGATCGAAATTTCCGATTTTTTTCCAATCGGACATCGAAACGCATGTACGCAGAGAATGGGACGTCATTTTGCAGAAATTTCGCAAAACAGTGCAAATTTCGCCCAGTTTGGGCCATAATTTCGCAAAATGGCACAAAATTTCGATAGAAATTTCGAAATATTTGTTCCTAAGACTGCTGCCACTACATGTTAGGTATTTTGGCGATTCTCTTTGTATCTTTTGCTTATAGAGGCTATTTTCTTTGATTCTAAGGTACGTTTCCCCTATCCCTAGCCCATGTATACCTCTTTCTATGTTTACACTCTTCTAAAAGATGTGAAGAGATACTATTAAAAATAACAAAGTTCTAAGTGCTGCTACTACCTACTACATGTTAGGTATTTTGGCGATTCTCTTTCGAAAATCACATGAACTACAAACAAACTTGTGGATCTATGAAATAATAGTATTAAGTCTGCAATTCTACAATAAATTTGTTATTATTACACATATGTATACATAAAATGACTTAAAAATAATGCATTTTCTTTGATCTATGTATACATGACCCATGTAACCTAACTAAATTTGAACACTAGACTTATATAAGTTGTAACATGTAAGTTTGTAACTTGCAACTGTAAGTTTTAAGGTCTAAGTGGTAAATTGTGGGTTTATAAGCTGTTTACAGTCTAACAGACTTGACAATTCTGTTCATTTGTGCACTCACTCATTAAGACATGGATCCCACCCTAACCTCTAAACATATAACTTTAATATATAATCTAGTGTATCTTTGTCTAAACATTGTGTATGCAAAATTTCATAATCTAAATCCTTCATTTTGTCATCGAAATTGCCATCGACATTCTGTCGAAATTGTTCAGCTTCCTTCACTTACAAATGTGGGAGACCCCCCACCCCACATATCCAATATGAAATATTATTGCATATTTGAGTAGATCTTGGTGTTTAGATCGTCCTGGTAAATTTTCATAATTTAATTCGCTTATTTGGTCGTCGAAATCGTTAGGGCCGTAAATATCAAAATTTCGTGCGGAATTTCGAAAAATTTCTGTTTCTGGGCCATCGGACACGGCATCGAAATCGGACATTTAATTCTATGGTTCTGACAACCTTGGTTTTCTGCCAAATTCATGTGAAGTTAATACTAGTTCAGTTGTTCTTATATATGAAAGAGGGGCAGGTTGAGTATTATATCAGCCTGACTTCTATAAATAAATACTTGTCCTAAGGAAAGAGGTATCCGACTTTGATGCAGTTTTGACATTGTGGAAATAGAAATTTTCGGAAATTTGTCAACAAAAACTTCCATAATGAAATCGTGACTATTTTGACGCTAAAATAAACAAATTAAGCCATGCAATTTTCTCAACCTAAATGCATCATTTTATGCAGTAAAAAATTATATGGGGGTAGGTTGGGGTCCTTCATGTGGGAGGTATGAAAACCGCTTTGTATCATGGGGATTTCGATGAGAGATTTTGATGACCAAATTCAGGATTTGAGTTATGAAATTTAGCTAGCATGCGTTATATACATGCATGCACTTATTTGTGCCGGAATATCACAGATCGGATATGTAGACATCCCCCCCCAACATATTTGACTTGGATCGATAGTTTGCAGTTGTTATTGACTCAACAATCAACCATTTCAATGGCCATATGAAAAATCATTATCTTTTGGTGTGGTCGAGTGCCTAGCACCCTCATTGTCTGATAAAGCACCTACATGTTGCCCACATTGAAAAAAATAAAAAACAACATAAAGCATGCATTGCATTATATTTAATAACATTGGATAGCAAATATTAGGGAATGCAATGCGAGTATGATATATATGAAGTATATACTAGGTATGAGTACTATAGAATCAATCACACAATCTTTTAATACATTTAGGTATGAAGTATTTTTTATAATTAAGAAAACACGAACGATATTATATATATAGTTGTACTAATGTCTTAGGTATTAATCAATAACTAATATCACATTAGCAAGCACATTTGAGCAAAAAAATATATAGTTTCACATTTTATGTAATTTTCCAAGTTATATAATTTAATAAATCAAATACGAAATATATAATTTGTGTCCTTTACAGCATTTGTTATAGGTTATTCTACTAAACCTAGGTGAATTATTCTAATATTAGTAGTAATGATCTGAAAAAATATTTATAATAGTTATTAACGTAGATCTAGTTATAAAGAGAAAAGCCTTTATTTGATGTGTGGAAAAAGGCTACAATGCTCTCTCTTTTATAGAACAAGAGAGTAAGTAAGAAACTGAACTAGGCAAAATGGGATAAAAGAAAAGCACATAACTAAACACATAACAAAGAATAACACAATAAAACACACACCCCCTCAATCATGCCCAGCTTGTCCATCATGGTAGTGAATTTGGCCTTGGAAGGAAGCTTGTGAAAATATCTACTACTTGATCATAAGTATGAGTGTATGGAGTAGAGATATTGCCAAATATACAGCTTCTCGAACAAAATGGCAATCCACTTCACCATGTTATGTGCGTTCATGAAAAGTTGGATTGCTAGCAATGAATACAACAGCTTTATTATCACAATATATAGGGATAGGATGAGGATCAGAATATCAAACTCCTTTAGTAGACCACGGATCCATAACAGTTCACAAGTAGTATGAGCCATAGCTCCATACTCAGCTTCAGCACTAGAGCGGGCAACTAGAGTCTGTTTCTTACTGCACCAGGTAACAAGATTACCTCCCACAAAGGTACAGTAACCAGATGTAGATTAACGATCTATTCTGCTGCCTGCATAATCAGAGTATCCTGTGATTTTACAATGTCCAATTTTCTGTAAAATAGACCTTTCCCTGGAGAATTTTTCAGATATTTTAGAATGTGACACAGCATCCCAGTGGCACTGCCTGGGTTTATCCAAATATCTATTGTGCTGACTAAGCCAACTGCAATAGATATATCAGCCCTTGTAATAGACAAATATATAAGTTTACCAACTAATCTACAATATTGTTGGTTATCTAGATAAGATGAAGTATCATTGTCCCAATTGGTATTAGAATCTAAGGGAGTCGCAATGAATTTTTCTCCAAGCATGCCAGTTTCAAATGAAAGATGGTATTAAAAACCCGCCTTGAGGCTCTTGAGGCTTACGCCTCGAGGCAAGGCTATCCCAAGTATGCCTCATTGCCCTGAACTGAGGCTTACGCCTCAAATGTCTGAGGCTCGCCTCAAATCACTGAGGCTATGAGGCTTAACTGAGGCACTAGCCTCAATTATGGATGATAATGTCTTCAGTTACCCACCAACTTTTCTACTTTTAAGATTATTAAAACATTTTAATACAAGTTTTCTATTCATTGTTGCCATAGTTTATTATCATCGTCTTATTAGTGAAACTATAACTATTATTCCCTGAGTGAGATCTTTTAATCTTCATTGTTAAATTTTGTTATTGTTTGCTACCTTTTAAATTTTTTATGTTGGTGAATTTCATTTCATTGTTAACTAATTTTGGTTTCTTGTTCCTACTAATTCTTAAAAGGATCTCTAAAATCATTGATACTCCCTATTTGATGAACATTTTTATTAGTATTGTAGTGGTCTTTAATCTTTATTTATCCTTAGTAAGGTACAGTTTCCATTTCTATTTAATCTTGGTTTTGCTTGTATATACATATTTTTGTTTTACATACACATATACAATATATATACACATACACATATAATATGTATACAAATATGTATATACATGTACATATTTATTAATTTATGAACGCCTCGTACATATTTCGAGGCTTACGCCTCAAACGCCTCTCCTCTTTGAGAGAAAAATGTCTCGTTATGCCTCACACACTTCAAAACCTTTTCCAGAACATATTTCCGCTACGATAAACAAATACCTAAAGAGGAGCAAGAAACTTCGATACCCAGAAAATATCTCCATTTCCCTAGGTCTTTTGTGATAGTGTTTTTACTGGTATTCTTTAGTAGCTTGGATGCATGCTTGTTCACTTCCAGATAAGATATCATCTACATAAACAATCAATATTGCAAGGCCGTGGGAAGTTTTCTTGATAAAAACAGAGTGATCAAAATGTGAACGGCGGAAGTTAAATTTCTGAAGAATGGTGCTTAGTTTGTCAAACCAAGCACGTGGACTCTGTTTCAATCCATAGATACCTTTGTGTAACATGCACACTTTAGAAGACTCCCCCTGAGCAACAAACCAAGTGGTTGCTCCATGTATACCTCCTTGTGCAGGTTACCATATAAAAGCCATTTTTAACATCCAACTGAAACAAAGGCCAATCACAGTTTACAGACACAGAAATAAGAACACGAACGGAATTCAGATGGGCAACGGGAGAGAAAGTCTCAAAGTAATCAGACACCATATGTTTTGATTATATCCTTTGGCAACAAGGCGAGCCTTCAATCTTTCAATAGTGCCATCCGGATGATACTTTATAGTACATATCCAGCGACAACCGACTAGAGAATAAATGGCATGAGCATCAACTAATTCCCACGTATGTCGATGTAAGAGCCTGCATTTCAATCTCCTGAGCAGCATTCTTAGGAATGGATGCAGCAGATAAAGCAATGGTAAAATTGGCAAAGTTTGTGCCAAGGTTAGCAGTAGAACAGAAATTCTCAACAGGATGCAAAGTGCAGGACCAGGTCCCTTTGCAGAGACTAATATGAACATCAGAAAATACCTGAGGTTGAGGTTGATCTGCCGACGAGGATGAAGGAACTGGTGGAGGAGCCATGGAGGGAGTTGTAGCTTTTGGTCTTCGTTGATGCACTTTCAAGGTGGAGATGTTGCTATTTCAATAGTTTGCAAGTCAGGTTTAGACATCACATGTAGAGGTGTATCATTCAATAGATCAGATGACAGACCAGATCCCGTTGTAGAGTAGAATGGCATATGTACCACATCGACACTAACAAACCATTTCTTTGTAATCATAGCACTTGTACCCTTTCTGAGTCCGAGAATATCCCAAAAAACACATTTTGTGGACCACGGATCTAATTTAGTTAAGTCAAGACGGAAGTTTTTGATAAAGAAAGTACTTCCAAAAATACGAGAGGGCACAGTTAAAGGAGGAGCATCATGGCATAGGATTTGATAAGGCACATGATTGCCAAGGACAGAGAATGGCATGCGATTAATAAGATAGCAGGTAGTGGAGATAGCTTCAGGCTAGAAGGTTTTGGATACATTGTAGTGAAAAAGAAGGGTTTGGGCGACCTCTAGGCGATGTCGATTCTTTTTCTTAACAACCCCATTTTGTTGGGGTGTATGAACAGGTAGTTTGATGAATAGTACCCATTTTATGACAAAATTGGCTGACAGAAGTTTGCACAAACTCGAGAGCATTAACAGTGCAAAAATTATTAATTTGTGTGTCAAACTATGTAAGGATTTCAGCAAAGAATGAGGTGATAGTGTCTATCATGTGAGAGCGATCTTTCAATAAAAATAGCCATGTCGTTCTAGAAAAATCATCAATGAAGTTCATAAAGTACCGAAACTGGTTGTTACTTGGAACATAACAGGATCCCCAAACATCAGCATGCACAATATTAAAAGGTTTTTTTGAACCAATACAAGGTTGCTTGGAAAAACTAGTACGAGTTTGCATGCCCAGTTGGCAGTCTTCACAATGAAAAATAGAATCTGAGATTGCAGGAATTAAATGATTTAGCTTGGCAACATATGGATGGCCAAGACGATAATGCCAATGGAGGCATGTTATAGATGCAGTCAGAGAGCAGCAGTCTTTGGCATATCCAAGTACTATAATCCATCTAGTCCATCATGGCCCGAACCAATCTTCATCCTCGTGTAGAAATCTTAAAAAATAACACCATCTGGGTCAAAGGCTCTTCACAGTACAGTTAACATATAGCAAATTCAATAGAAAGTTGGAACGTAAAAGGCATAGCGTAATAAGAGATGGCTAGGAGTGCATATATGCCCTATGCCAGAAACTGGAGTCTGGGAACCATCAACTAGTGTAACGGGTGTAATATAGCAGAAGTTTTTTTTATCAGAAAATAATGTAGAATTTCTAAAAATATGGGAAGTGACGCCATAATCAATCATCCATTTATTTTTACCATAAGTGGCAGAGGAGGCAAGTAGAGCATCCCTCAACAGAAGTATCAGTAGTGGAGTGGAGACGAGCCTGAAGTAGCTTCTCAAACTCAGAGTGAATCCAATCCACAGATGGTTGGGATGATGAGGATGATGGAGATTCAGGTTGATCAGTAATAACATGATTGGCCCATGCCACGCTTAATCCAAGAGCGGTCTTCAGTATGGTTTGCGTGTTGCAGAAGTGACAGTAGTGTTGTTCAGAAGATGAGTCAGGACTAGACGAGGAAGAACCACGACCAGGCCCGGCAGTAGAGCGACCACAACCGTTACCTCACCCATGGCCATGAGAGGAGATCTCATGAGCAGACAGCTAGAGCAAAAGCATCGGAGTGGTCAAGTGACAGAGGAGAGACAGATGGAAGTCGTTGGACCCGTTTTAGGACATAACGCAGGGTAGGCAACAGGTCGTTGCACAGAATTTGATCTGCCACTCCAGAGGAATGGGGTAAGCCCCCAAGAAATTGCACCAATTGAAGTTCATTGCGCTGGCATTGTATATCAGTGATATCAGCAGAGAGAGGGTGATAGACCTCAAACTCATCCCAGAGAACACAGCATTGATTATAGTAATCCTCCACAGAGTCGGTAGCAGAATACTCTTTCTTATCCGGGTGTTTAAAAATTTTAAACACTTTCTTCGAGTTTTGTTGATGAGAGTAAACATGCGAGAGTTGGTTCCACATGGCTATGGTAGTCCGCAATTGAAGAAGTGACTGCTTGATTTTGGGTTCAGCACTATTGACCATCCAGGTTAAGATGCCAAAATCCTCCTTAGACCACAGATCATTGGCTTGTTTAGTTTTATCATCAACATTTGTCAGTAGGGGCAGCCGAAGAATCAGAAATAAGATGTGAGTAACGACCATGAGCTTTGAGATAGAGCTCAAAGGCCGCAAACCAAGTGTGAAAATTGGAGCCATCCAACTTCACAGTAGTGACGCATAGCGTCTGAAGTGACTCAGCAAAGGCCATCTGGCGGATGACAAATACGTTGCCAAGAAGTAGCAGAGCAAAAAAGGGTCCAACTCAGGGGCAGCAGAGCAAGCAGCAACAGTGATCAGGAGGCAGCAGCAGGAACAATAACCCAAACGCATGGGCAGTAGAAAATTTGGATCAATAGATCCGGAAAAACCCACAACTGAGCAGTAGGCAGCAGCAGCAGCAGATCTGACGCATCAAATCTGAGAAACCCCACAGAGGGGCAGAAGAAAGCAGAGAAAGACCTATGCCACCATAGGGAGAGGGCTACTCCACCATGAGGCGCAGGCAGGCAACAAACGTAGACATGTTACAACGTCAACGTGCAATTTTTAGAAAGTTTCCGAAGGTGAAGGGGAATGAAGATGAAGAGAAGGGGATTTGGAAGCTAGATGAGATGAAATAGTGGTCGATGGTAGGGGATGAGGGAGGGTGGTGGTTGTGAGGGGAGAAGAGAGGGGGGTTGTGGCGGTGGCGTGGAGAAGGGGATGGGGGTGGCGGCGGCAGCAATTGAAGGAGGGAGGGATGGTGGCAGGTTATGGGCAGCACGAGGGGAAAAGGGAAGAGAGGAGGGGCGGCAGGAGAGGAAGGAGAAGGAGGAGGAGGAGGAGGCGGAAGGAGAGAAAGAAGAGGGAGAGTGCCAGCGGCGACAGGAGAGGAGGGGAGTAAGCGACTGCAGCGGCGGGTTAGGGGGTGGAGGGGTTGGCGGCTGGAGTGGGAGATGGGTGGGAAGCATTAGGGTTGGGGGGGTTAAGGGAGATCGTATTGCTCTGATACCATATAGAGAGAAAACCTTTATTTAATGTGTGGAAAAAGGTTACAATGCTCTCTCTTTTATAGGACAAGAGAGTAAGTAAGAAACTGAACTAGACAATATGGGATAAAAGAAAAGCACATAACAAAGAATAACACAGTAAAACACATATACTAATACTAGTAAATATATGTAGATCTAAGTCTTAGATATATAGATCTACGTCTAGAATACAAATTGTATAAGTATCAAAGTAGATCAAAGATCTAGTGTGTAATAGATGCTAAATCATTTTTTTGTTTTGAAAGGGGTTGGAAATGATGGAGAATGGAAGACAATATAATTACTTACCTTGATGTAGGAGGATTTAAGCTCTAAATGGTGAAATCACCCCAATCCCCCTATTCTCCTCTTCAAACAACAACAACAAAACCAAGGATTGCAATTCCAAAATTTTCATTTAAACTGTTGTTTGTGCACAAAAATCTTGAAATCCATCAGAATAGATGAAATTCATTCAAATCATAAAAAAAATCAAAATTTTGATAGATGTAATCCTATCAACAAAGTTGCATGATTGTGTCACATGTTCTGGCTAAATCAATTTTTTTAGAATTCTGATGATTTCAACGAAACCTTGTTCCTTTAAGAATGCCCATTATGAGCACTTGCAGCAAGAGTGTAGAGTTTGACTCCTAAAAGGAGCGCCTTCAATACCAAGGCCTCTTTTAGTGGAAAAATTAATCCTTTTTTGAATCACTTAAAGAATATGTAGGTTGATTCATGTAATAAAGGATTGAAACTAGGTTACAGACTGAGATCTAAACCCTAGGTCTAGATCCCGGGACCCATGGGAAACGACCAAAACCCTAGTTGCAGCCCTACCCACATATCCTCCATTTGTTGGTGTAGGAGCAATCACCACCATCCATTAAAGGCATTCATTGCTTTTGAATTTATACATCAGAAGTGTGATGTTCGTTAAAGCAGTTTTCTTTGCACAAGACATGGTGTTGATCTACATGATCAACTAGTGGTTTTGATCTCAGGTAAGTGAGTAATGTAGGACAAGTCCTACTAAATCCAGAAGTCATCTCACATCTGAATAGGCTAATTAATTTTTTATGTTTTCATCGTGTTTTCGAATCTATTATGCAATTGTTTCAATTTCAAGACTTTTGTGTAATATTAAGGACTTACTTGTAAGTTCATAATTTTATTTTATTTTAGTCGGGTCGTTAGCAAAATAAGCCAAATAGGGCTTCCCACGAGTTGTCTATATAAACCCACATCTGGGGGTATTATCTAGGCGATTGATTAGATGAATAAAATTAGTTTTTGCAAATGTGGTTTGCATGGATCTCGATGTAGGGAAAATGTTTGATGAGTGTAGTACCATAATTTCGTTTACAAAAACAAGGGAGATGTTCCAATCCATGCAAACTACATGAGTATCAAACTCGTGACAGTTTAAATTGTTATCGGAATAAGGCAATATGAGGTTTTGAACAAATTTGACGACCAATTTGGTTTCATGTCTAGAAGATTAATCATGGCGGCTATTTGTCTGCTATGTCGAGCATGGAGGAAATGTAAGATATTATATAGGGTTTTCATTGCTTTAAAAGACATATAATCGAATACAAAGAGAAGTTTTTGATCGGTTCCGAGGGGAAAGGGTTTCTAATTCATTATAATCATAATCAAAGAAAAGCATGAAAGCTCAAGAGCCAATGTCAAGAATCCAGCATAGGAAATAGCAAGACTTCCTATAACCATAAGGGTGTGTCAACGATTAGCCTTGAAATTTATCAAGGATGCACTAACAAAGCATGTTCATGATAATATTCCTTAGTGTATGTTTTGGTTGATGACATTGTCCAAAAAAGTGGTATGCGATGTACGAGCAAAGAGGGTACCACGTAAGGTATATGCAGTGCGCGGGAATATAAGCGAAAGTATACACGGGTATGGAATTGCTATAATATATACTTAATTATAATCATAAAATCATGTATTGAGCTTATAGAATATATATTTACAATGTAGAATATGCAATTATATATATATATATATATATATATATCCAAACATAAACATTTTGATATACTTGTATGTGTGATATGTTTATATATGTGTTTGTGTGTATATATTTGGAATGTGTGTAATATATGTAAAATTTATAAAATGTAAACATATATGTGTAGAGTGTGTATTAATGTGAAAAAATCAAAAGTATGCATATATGTGTGAAATGTGTGTATGTATATTATTTACATATGTGTACATATGAATATATCAAAACTCAAAAGGTATACAATAATTCTATAAGTATGTGTATGGTAATAATATTAGATTATATACACATAAATATACACATTGTGAGAAATAATAATGAATGTATTGAATTGATTCGATGAATAAAAGAGATACAACCTTGTCCTATATATAGGAGCAAGGGAGAAACCGTGAGACTTGGGACTCAAGTAATCTAAACGAGCCGAGACACGAAAGGCCCACTAACTACAGAATTGCCGCCTGTAGCCATGTCGGTACTACCGACATTATCTTGGTAGTACCGAGATCTGTAGTCTTCAACACTCCCCCTCAAGCTGGAGCATGGGTGAAACACATGTCCAAGCTTGAAGTTACATGACTCGATAAAACGATAAAAAAAAATTGATAAAAGATAAATGTCACTCCCAGACAGTTGATACTCCCCCTTAAGCAATACTCCCCCTGAATCATAAGATGACGACGCCTCTCTACTTTGAAATTATATTCTACATGTTGCAGATCCTCGAGCTTTGAAGAAGGTCTTTCTCTTGATATGCATATGGAATGAAGAGCATCTGATAAATGGAACATGAATACTACAGCAGTAATTTGCCACTTTGAAGCAAACGGTCATCAATACCACAACTACGCCATCTTCACTGGAATACGTACTTAACGCGGCACGAACGTTGATACACAGTGGTGATGTAGCAGGTGCGGAATCTTCAAATTATCTGAGAAGACGTGCATAATGTGGCACGAACACAAACGGACGATGTACTGATGATACGATGCAGGTAGCATAACTCTGGCGCATGAACCTTGGGGGCATGACGGGAAAGGAGATCATCCATCAAGGAAAGTCCCAAGTAGATCAGCAGAAGGTGATGCTAATACAATTGATGCGGCTCGGAGAAGACATGATGAAACAGCTCGGTGAAGATAAATCTGGATGAATCAACCTTGTAGATGTAGACTTTAAAGACAAGAAATTGTTGAGCTTCTGAGAATCTGAAAAAGCACCCATTCATCTCTTGAGAATGCAGCAAGAGCGATCAACTGAACCACCATTAACATCAGAGGAAGAGGAAACAAGAGGGCTGAAATATGCGCAGCAAACTCTTGTCTCGACGTAAATAATGCGGTACGAACGCGATAAGCTCGGTCTCAACGCTGCAATGGAGATCCTTCAATGTTGTCTGGAAGTGGAGAACATATGTGTTGAATAATACGAAGCTCCATAATTACAATATCCTGGAATATATATATATATATATATATATATGGAGTCAGGCTAAAATACACTCGAGTGTACAGATCGCACGAATACACTCAAGTGTGTTTGCATATCAAGACTATTTTTTGCAAAATGTAAACCATTGATCTTCACCGTCATACTATAACTAGGCTACATACAAATTTTGAGCCCATTTGGATGAGTGTAAGTCACTCATCCAAGGGCAACAAAATCGACGAGCGAAACTAATTTGAAATGCATAATTTTTGCGGTCTTTATAACATGACCTATAAATGTCCAAATGTGCTCAAATTTTGTGTATGAGCTATTCACAAGATGTTTAAGAAGATCAACGGATTATATTTTTGAAAAAAATATCGCATCATGAAAAATTACTCGAGTGTATTCTAGCTTGACTATATATATATATATATATATATATATATATATATATATATCATCACTCTCATACTTACCCTCATACTCTTCTCATGCTCTCTCTTCTCATACTCTTCTTGTCCTCTCTATCCCCCCCCCGCACACCAAATACGACGAGAATGAGTATATGGTGTAGAAGAAAGGATATATGACCCCCCCTTACATGGAAAAGGGGATACGCACATGATGGGTGGAAGGGTGGGAAAGGAAAAGGGTAAAACTAGAGGTGTAGTATGTAGAGAAGAGTAAAGGAATTACCGAAATGGAAGCATTGGTAGAAACAGGAGATACACTACCGGAATTTTGCTCGGTAGGGGAAGAAGTGGCACTGCCGAAATGGTTTCTCGGCATGAAAATCAATAATCGGAATCAATATGCAAAACAACCCGATTAAGATCCAGATAGAAAAAATAAATGAATCTTTTCTTGACCCGAAAAGGACATTTGTGCGGCCCTTAAGTCAACAAATGTGGGGGTGCGGGGGCGGAGCCCCGCAAAAATTTTGCTGGGTCGAAAAAATAGGAATAAGATCCGATTATCATCAAATATTGGAGGAGAGATAGACCTTTAGAGGACGTCAAATTGGAACTGGGAGAAGATAGAACTGGGGGTAATGGCATGCTTGAATATGGTGGAGTGATGAAGAGCAATAGGGCAGCAACGTGGAGCAGCAACCTAGGGGCCAGCATGATGGCGACGGCAGCTGAAGATTGCGATCGTCGGCAAGGGATATGGTTATTGGATAATGAAGCAGCAACACTGCAGCGAACTGACACAGTGGATGGCTGGATTATGTCGCTCGGCTAATGTAGCACTTAACCGCAACAAAGGAGATGGTAACAATCTCTTGCACGACTCCGGAGATATGGCATGCCATTAGGCTGCATTCGGAGTCAAGTACGGAGCCTCTCAATGAGAGGCGGCGAAGGTTGGTCCTGAGGATGGTGGCGTTGGGGCAGCAGTTGATCGAGAACTCTCGATAGTACCGACCTTAGAGTTGGTAGTACCGACGAGGTCACAGGCTGCAGTCATCAAGGGAGTCAGTAGTACCAACATCCTGTCGGTAGTACCGACCCAGCGGTGCAGCGACAGATGTGATGGCTGCTATTGATGGCGTTGATTGGTGGTTGGTCGCGGTGGTTGTTGCTACTGCTTGCGGACTAGTGTCTTGACCAATGGCGGTTGTGGCTGGTAGCAGGGGATCGGAAGCTACGTGATGTGGCGGCGTGATGCGGCAGCGTGACTGACGGTGACTTGTCTACGGCGGCTTGATGATGGTGGTTGATAGCGCCGAGAGATAACGGATAGATAGGAAATAACCGGGAAGGATAGCGCCAGCGTACAGAAATAAAAAATTGGATCTTTAAGAAAGAGAAGGAGAAGCCATAGAGGTCGACATGTGCCTGGCAGGCAGCCGGCCTAAGCCATGGAAGAGGCGGCGACGGTCGCCCGCAGGTGTGGGCGCTCCCCCTGTTGCTCTCTATAAGAGAGAAATGCGGGGGCCGAGAGAAGAGGGAAGGAGGGACGGCGGCTAGGTTAGGGTTCCCTAGGACGGAACACGCTCGGATACCATGTGAGAAATAATAATGAAAGTATTGAATTGATTTGATGAATAAAAGAGATACAACCATGTCCTATATATAGGAGCAAGGGAGAAACCCTGAGATTTGGGACTCAAGTAATCTAAACGGGCCGAGACACTAAAGGCCCACTAACTACAGAACTGACGACTGTAGCCATGTCGGTACTACCGACAATATCTCGGTAGTACCGAGATATGTAGTCTTCAACACATATATTTAAATATTTAATAAATGTACATATATATGTATGTATGTAGTGGGTTTTTCAAAAAGCAAAGTTTAATAGGACACTTAATCGACCAAGCGGGGGTATATGCGGCTCATGACCACTTAGTGGATTAATCAAACATGCGGTGCGGCAGGGTGATAACTTGGGCATAAGTGGTAGTCTACGTGGCCATGCGGACCGCTTTCGAAACAACAGTTGATGATATTGTGCTGATTGGTGAAACGAGAAGGGGGATTTGATGAAAATTAGAGCATGTAAGATATACTTTGGAAGTTAAAAAAATAAATTATTATAAATATATATATAATAGATTAGTATAAATATGCATATAAAAATTAAAATAGTATAAATATAAATATCCTAAGTGGAGTACAAGAAAACGTCTGTCAGCTAGAATTTACAAGGTGTTCAGAAGACCATAGTTATTAAGGCAGCTAGGCACTAGGCGTTTCTTGGGGGACTAGAGTGTCCAAGTGTTTCTAGGCGTGTGCTTTTTTTTATAAATGATATTGATTTTTTTAAATTTACATTCATAATTTTATATATGTAAATATTAAATAATGACATTATTACATAGTATTACATAGAATTTAGGCTAATCACACCTACCATGACCTAAACTAGAAGTCATCGGCCCTAATTTTAACTCATTTAATCCAAAGTTGATGTAAGTTGACCTAGTTTCCCTAATTTGGCGTAAATCAAAAATAATTTTGTCCAACATAACCTAATTAGACCTAACTTCCATAAATTTTCCTTATCTGGACCTAAATGAGACCAAATTTGGCCATATCAGAGCTAATTGTTCCCATGTTGGCCTATTTCCCTCAAATCATACCTATTTTCACCAAATTAGACACGATGTCCCAAATTTGACATGATTTGACCTAAATCAAACCTAATTTTGCATAATATGACCCAATCAGACCTAACTGCCTCAAATTTTCCCTATGTTGAGCTAAACTAGACCTAATTTGGCAAAATTAGACCTAATCTCGCCAAAATCAGACCCATTTCCCACAAATCATATCTAATCTTGTCCCAAATTTACATACTTTGGCCTAAATCAAACCTAATTCTTATAGCATGACCTAACCAAACCTAACTACTAATTTATCTTATATTGATCTAAATCAGGCCAAACATGGACAAATCAGACCTAATCTCCCCAAATTGGACCTATTTCCCAAAATCAGACCTAATTTACCCAAATTTGACCTGAGTTGGGATAAATTAGACCCATTTCAAACATAAAATGACTTAACTTGATCAAATACAAACCTAACTTATGCTAAATTAGCCTTTAAGTGGCTTAATATGGCCTACGAGGCCTTAGGCGGACATTTAGGTCACCTACTAAGGGGTTGGGTGCCCAATTTGAGGCAAATTGCCCAGAGCCTAGGGCGTCTTGATAACTAAATAGAAGACATACATGTCATGAATGAGAATGTTAAGGTAGATGTCTGGAAAGATGTGTGAGAAATGATTATACATGAATAAAGTAATGGTGGTTAGTGTTAAAGAAAAACTACAATGTGGTCACTTTAGATGGCTTAGATGTGTGCAATAAGATTAGCACATGCATGACTCTAAAGTGATACAATTGAGTCAAACAAAAGGTAAAAGAGGAAAAGGTAGACCCAAATAAACTTAAAGAGTGCTTATAACGAGAGAAGTACATTCACTACATCTTGATGAGAATTGATCCAAAGAATCTAAATTGAAAAGAAATGTCCACATGGTCGACACAAACTAAATACTATCAGTATTACAATTATTGCATGTTAATCACTTAACGCTTGGGTTGTGTCTACTACCAAAAACTAAACAACTGGTATTCTAACAATCATTGTACATGTGGGTTTTTTCCATCAGCATAGAAGCTTTTTGTGAAACGAAAATTTTATCGTGTATGTCTGTGAAAACTCGGAATAAAGAAAAACGCGATGATTTCAAATCTTTCAATTTTAACATGATTTTGAAATACAATTTTTACTATTGAATTCAACACAATAGTATTTTTCATAACTAGATATAAGACAAAATGTACAAGAAGTGAGGCAAGAATGTTGCTTTTTAAACTAGACATCAAAACTAAACCTTTAGATATACTCATTGCCTTCGCCTACTTTATAAAACTCTTGCAAGCCAATCAAAATTACATTTGAATTTATCACCATATGCTAGCAAAATGATGGTGTATTTTTGCTTTTCAAAATTACATTTCAAGTTATCACCATATGTTGGAGGAGAGACACCTACATTTCCTATCACAATGAGGGCACATCAAGGATCAGCATTGGCATGTATCTATTCGTTTTTGTTATTGATGACTTCACAAAGCATGTTCAGGATGATATTCCTTGGTGCATGTTGTTTGTTGATGATATTGCATTAAATGATGAAACGAAAAAAAAATTGAATGATAAAGTTGAACTCTTGATAAATGCGTTGGAATCTAATGGATTTCATATCAATAGAAGCAAAACAGAGTATATGCATTGCAATTTTTAGCTAGGCTAGAATTGTAAATTGTAGGGGCCCAGTTGGATGCAGTGCATGTACCAAAATGTGATAATTTTGTTGGTTTCTATTATTCAAATAGATGGCAATGTTCAAGATGATGTTTGTCAATTGTCACATGATCCGCAACATTTTGATTAAACTAGAGGAGCGGAACCAGAGTAGTATGTGACGGAAGATCTCTCTCAGATTAATAAGTAATTTTTAGAACATACATACATCCAACTATGCTATATGGGAGTGAATGATGGGCGATGAAGAAACGCGGTCCCAACAAGATGAATATAGTTGAAATGTGTATGCTAAGATGTATGTAAAGATTGCTTGAGAAATGACTGTATCAGGAGCAAAGTAGGGATGACGTGTATTGAGTACAAGTTGTGTGATAGTTGCCTGAGATGATATGGGCAGGTGCAACATGGACCAAAAACGCACATGTTTGAAGCAATGCTATTAAGTATAGCACGATTAAAAGAAGAAAACACATGCCTAGATTAACTTGGGAAGAGCTTATAAGGAAATATTTTAAATCTTTTTATCTTGATCAGAATGTGACGCATTATAGAGCTCATTGGAAAAGAAGGATCCATGTAGTTAACCCCGACACAGTTGGTATTGAGGCTTAGAAGATGATTACGATGAAATGTCACCTTCCAAAGTCATAGATACTCAAATTTAGAAAGCACCCTACATACTTGATACAACAAGATAAAAGATAATTGATTATAAATAAAAGTACTCAAATATACGATTTCATTATATATTGATGATTTGTTGAGACCTTGATTTGTTTCATTTACTACAACTAATGTCAAAATGTTGGTTGTATGTATGCAATGTATTGTTAATCATGCAATCACTAAACGATGCAACTAAAATTTAAGTACATTCAAGAAGTATCATGTAGAAGTATGACTATCGTCAGATCATGAAGAGGAACAAAATTAAACTATAATATGCCCTCCTAACGGTAGGAATTCAAATTGTGCAAAAAGGGATTCTTTAAGAAAGCAATTTGCAAGCCAATGAAATATTTAAGAGGTGTAAATTTTAGGATAGGGTATACAATACTCAATCTTGTTCATGCTAATGATAGGTGCCCTCATGTACAGTTTAGGCTTAGTTTTTAAGAGACTCTTGATAATTTCTAAGTTGATATATCTACAAGGTATCTATAAACACATCCTTAGAGAGACTCACTCTATAAGAGAATAAATACTATGCCACTCAAGGCAATTGGCTATGGGTTTGGACGATATATAGACTGCTCTCATGAACGATCCAGATTGCACATCCATAAAACGATGCTGAGCAATTGTAGAAAACTTGGACAAAAAGAAGTGTAGAGAACAAGTTCACTCCACCTCTTCTAGATGAGAACATCAAGCAATAATAGTTCTTTAAGAGAATAAGCTAAAACAAAAAAATATCCAACTACATTATGTTTTCTCCCTTCACTTTTCTTTGGGAACGTTTTGCTTCAAGGGAGATTGTAACAAAAAATCAATTATTTCACGTTAATTTAATTTTTTTTATCACATGGGGAATCAATCCCATATGCATTGAATTTAGGTGACATGAATCACACTTCTTTACATTAGAATGTTTTGTATGCCTTCTTCTTTAAAGCGGTTAGATTAAATATCAGCAATCCGGTTGTAAGATACGACACTATTAGAGTTTTCATTTCCACATTCCAATTTCTACTGGTTTTCTACTATAGTTGACTGATGAGGTGAGAATTCACCAATTCCTTCCTGTCCCCCCCCCCCCCACATGAGAAAACATCCATTGGCATCCTAAGCCCCTGGGGTGCTGATTCTGGCAGGCTGGGCTGGATTATGCCTTGACCCACAACCCACATGCCTCTGGGACGTATTTTAGCTATTTGATTTTCTCACTCTTCATTTTTTTAGTAATGGGTATTTTCTTACACAATTCGGTCACTGTATGAATTATTTTTTTAAGAAATACATTTGATCGTGTCAAAAATGTAGATCTAACATACATCTGTTCCAACAGAGTATGTACAATAATACCTGACGAATCTCCTGCAGTGTAGCCACACACTCTTTCCCTGCCTCTTCAAGCCAAGCAAAAGCTTCCATCCCTTTGGCAACCAGTCCCCAAAACCGCCTGCATCTACAATTTTTCTCCTCTTCCTCCGGCTTCCCCAGCGCCCCTCCAGCACAGTGAGGTAGTCCAGAAACTCCTCCTCCGTCACCAGGCCTTCCGTCCTCTTGATCAGCTCTTCCCTGAACAGGTTCTCTTTCTCCCCCAATCTTGTCAAATCAATGGGCACATCGTTGACATTTCGCAACTCAAAGTCATTACCTTCGGTCTCGTTAAAGCTCAAGCCAAACACTTCTTTATCCAATTTTTTCTTCCTTCCTCTCTTCTTTGGGCCACTAGCAGGGGACACATCATTCACCGCCAGTACAGCGTTCTCAGGCAAAGGGTTCGCTTCTCCATTTGCATTACGTGTAGAGCCAGTGCTAATGTTAGTTTCAGTGACAGGCACGGGTTTGGGGTTCAATGTGAGCTTTGGGGGGGTTAGGTTTTCGGTCCGCCCGTTGTTAGCAAAGAGCTGGCGAAGAAACTGTATGATCTCCTCTTTCTCTTTCTTTTCATGCTCGTCCAATGCAGCCGAAGCGTCGGGCGTGGCGGATGAGGCGACTGACGGGACCGCGTTTCCAGGGAGCGCGCGGGCGGTGGAGCGCGGGCGGCCCCTTCGACGGGCTGGGGTGGGGCCAGAGGATGCGGCCTTGGGAGGCGCGAGGCGCAAGCGGGAATAAGTCTGCTTGCGACTGCCGGCGCTCTCGTTGAAGACAGAGCGGTCGATCTTGGGGACGATGATATCGTCGGCGCGGCGGGGATCGAGGGCAGAGGAGGCGGATGAGGTCGCAAGAGCGTTTAGCTCCGCTTGCGTGAGAAGGCGAAGGTCGATGACCGGGATGGCGTCCATGGCTAGGTGGGAGATCCGGGAGGTGGACAGCCGGAGTGGGAGGGGGGCAGTGTGGCGTGGGAGGGAAAAGAAGCGTAGCTGCGACGAAGACGAATGGGACGGCCGAAGTGATGCTAGATTCTTTTCTCGATTCGATTTGGGATCGGACGGTTTTGATTGGGATGAAGATAGTTCTGAGCAGGCCTACCGGAACTGGGGGTCGACGATTTGCATTATCAGGTGGGCGTACGATTGGCACCGGCGCAGCAAGCAAGAAACATGGTTACCCGTTTATTTTGTAAGTCAAAACTTAAGCCTGTTGTTTGGTTCTCGATCGGGATTGGGCCGTGGTTTTTTATGCCATGTTGTAACTCGATCCGGGTTGGATTGGGTTGGAGTTTGGTTCGTAATGTCCATGGATTTTTTTTAGATGATCTTTTTTTATATTGATATTTTTTTTTATGACCGAGAGAACTCACTCCGGGCGAAGCCGACATGGTAAACTCTCGAGGCATGAGAAGGTGTGGTCCGGTCACCCCCCCTCCCGCGCCTAAAGTACTTTCGGTGAGGTTCGAACCCGAGTCCTTCATTGAGACTTGTCGAGTTCTTACCACTCGGGCTACTATGGCCGGACTTTTGATATTGATATTGACTTATGTAAACCGCTATAAGTCATAAGGATAAACATTCGGCGGATAATAGAGAGTGAAAATGAAATAGATATCGGCATATAGGAGATTCGATCACCAGGGGTGTATCTCCATGCGGTAGAGTTTTGTTAATAATGTACATATCATCCTCAAAATCATCTTCAAAATGTGGGCTTCTCTTGATCCATAGGAGTGGTCTGTATAGTGTCAGCAATGGACATGGTTTTGTGTTGGCTACTTCAGTTTTCTCTTGCTCCTTCCGTCGGGCAGTGTGTTAGTGCTCTTGTGATGCTAGGCTCGACAATCTGGTTGTAGAGGTCCTTGTGGGCTCTGTCCTCGTTCCCGTTGTTGTATCCTGACATGCAGAAAATTGTGATAGTTTGATCCACCTGATGAAAAGCTAGTCGTATGGATAAAGTGTGGTTATCATACAAAATCTTGTTTCTAGACGTCCATATAACCCATATAATGGCAGCAAGCAATGTGTCATGTTGGGCATATCTGTCAATTCTGCTTCTAGTATATTGTAACCTATGGATGGTGTTCAGGTAGGAGTCGGCTAAGATGATGGTGGTTGTGATGTAGTGTTTCTATATTCTTCTAGATGTGTAGCATCCATAGAAGTGGTAATGGGTTGATTCCTCGTTGTTGTTGCAAAGTGGGCATCTTGAAGGTGGTCATGTCCGTTAGTAATTTGTCGTGGTAGATGGCCACCATAGATTTTGTAACCTCAAAACTAAGCCTATACTCTAGCAATGGGCAGGATTTGAAATCTCATTCCGGTTTATAGTTATCTCATTCATCTCTCTCCTCTCGTGACCTCGACTCCTTTCTCGGGAACCGACTCTCCTCTTCATATCTCTCCTCTCTTGAAGGAGATGATGGAGTCTCGCGAGTAGATACATGAGCTCTAGGGTCAGATGGAGATCATTGTTGTTGAGCACGTTGTACTTGCCACCCTCGGACGAGATATCACTATCGTCGCTCTTGGTTCCCAACTTGTGTCGGTCCAATAGAGGTAAAGTGAGAATCACGGTGAAATGTAAGAGGTTCTCCCCGACACTTGTCGAATTGTTGAGGAAGGATGAGACAGAGGGGCCACGAGGATTGTAGTGACAAAGAGGGATTCCATTCAAGAAGAACTAGAAGGGAGTGTGGAGGAGAAAAGGCGATTGGAGATCAAGCTCAAGGATATGGAGATGTGAAGGTGGCAGAGGAGACTTTACAAGGTGCGCAAGAAGAATGTGATGCTCTCAAAGAGGAAATAAAGGAGAAAGATGTTGTCTTACAATTGATTTGCATAGCAAATACTACTCTTGAGGGGAGCATTTATGATGAAATCGTTGTACATCTTATAGTGAGGTAGAAAATTTTGCATCTTACAACGAGGTAGCGACTAGCATATGAATTTTTTTTCTTCTAGAAGTACATTTGACGCTTTTTTTCTTTCTATAAAACAAGTAAATACATATTGCTTTTTCTCTCCCCCTTCTAAATTCTGAAGTCTTTATTCCAAATTGTTGTAAAAGAATACTTTGACACAAATGACATGTTCATATAACTGGGCCAGTCTTGAATATCAATTTATTTGAGTAACCTATAATATCTTGAGCATACAATGTCTTGTTTGCTTTTGTGTTTATACTCACTTCATATTTCAAATAAATGTGTCAAAGTGAGTCATTTGAATTTTTCGAGTCGGCAAGTTCAATGCTTTATTTTTAGAATTACTTTTTAAGATTTTTTATAAAGTTTTTGTCAGCTCCTACTCAGACATTCAAACCTATTAGGTGGCTAGTTTCTTGTCCAGGAGAAATCAAAGTAACTCAGTAATTGATTTTGTAGTATTTATGTTTGTACACAATTAGCTAGCAATAAATATGAGGAACTACCAAGTATACAAGATTATCAACTTCTAAAAATAACTTTGTTTATGTCCTAATTATTCTAGAAACTTTCACAAGCTCTGGTAAGATAGTTTGAAAGTGTTTACTCCTACCTCCATATTAAAGAAAAGAGTGGTTTGATTGTGTCACTCTTATTGTACGTGTGTAGTGTGATCTGCTTCAGACTAAGTCATTTTGTGTTGAGCCTTAAATTGGTTAAATTGTTTTTATCATTTTGGTTTTTAAGATATTACTTTCATAATAATCAAGTTTTAAACCAAAAATATACCAATTTGTGCTGCTAGTTTGTCCTATTCACACTAGGCACTTGGTTTTGAAGTTGTAGTGATAATCAAATACTTTCCAACATGTTTTTACAATTTTAGTCTTTATGTAATATTATGTACTGGCATTAATAGTTTTATAGTAGTATTTCATATCACATGTTTACTTTCACTTATGATTTTACGTGTTTAGCTAGCATTATTTGATTGTCATACATCTATACGTACAACTACACAAGTTTCATGTATTATGTCAATACAATTAGATGAAGTCATTACTGGTCTAAAACTATCGATACAATTAAATGTAGATATAATAATATAGATTTCATATATTATGTCAATATGTGGATACAATAATATTGATTCTAAATATTTATGCCAACAAAAATATTCGCATTCATAATTTAAATAATTAATGTTATATATTTTTATTTTTTACAAATGCAGATTTTCTAGTGCACTGAAATATAATATGGAATGTAGTTGGGTTATAAATTATATTATCAAAATAGTTCCAAATTATAAACAGATCAGAGTCAAACCATGTCCTAACTAGGTTGCCAAAAAGAATTAGATTACAAACAAATCCTGATTGGTTTATCAAACAGAATCAAATTATATCATGACTAGATGGTCAGAACTAGACTGGATTGCTAAACGGAATCAATTGAATTTACCAAACTAATTCAAATATTCTGACTAACTCCAACTAACCCAATATTCACTATAAATTCTCAATCCCAAACCAAACAGGGGCTAAGAAAATAGTTATCTAATTTAAGCAACTTTTTAGTTGACAAGTATTGGGGCTTTCCCATGTTAATGATTTCTCATTCTCATGGCAGCTATTGCACTTGTTGCAAAAAAAACATCATCTTAAATTGATGAGGATCATCATAATTTATAATAACTGATCATTGTACAAGTGCTACATCCATTTATTTTTATATCACATCCTCTTAGGAATCCATGACACCATTCATTAACGCTTTGACAAACAGACTATATACCTTGACACATGTTGCGCTCGTGCTTGCATGTACTTGCCACCTATTTGGTAGTGTGTAGTCAGATGAGAAAGTTTGAATTTGATGTATATTTTACATTGCAAACTCATACAATACACCCGACCACACCTAACCAAACTAGTCGATAGTTCTAACATCTTATTGTTTATTTTTTATATAAAAATGACCTTGTATGCAATAATATTTGTGTAGATTCTTATTTATTCTAGGACATGTTATTTGATGCCATAAAATAAGTATTGGTTCATCTCCATATTGGCCTATCATGTTTTAACGTCCCATTAGATCATAATTGAATAAATAGGCCATTGGTCACTTAATTCCTATACAAATTTTTAGGCTCAAACTTCATGGCAATCTAACAACACTCATGTGATATCAAGTGATTTTGGGTGAGTATGAATCAAGTTCGTCTAAATTTGAGCAATTTGTATTGTTTTGTTCCATCTAATTGAGTAGAGTTTCTACATCTCTTTTGAGTAATTCCCTCAGGTTGTGATCTTACACACTAAGAAGGATTTCAATACAATTGTCAACACTTAATATTACCCAACCTAAGCAAGTCTAAATCAAAGAAGACGTAATGGCACGCCACTTCATTACATTTTTCTACTCTTAAAAAAACTAACCATTTTGCGTCATTTTAACCAAATCACTTGTTCACTATTAAAGAAAATCATTCCACCAAGTTGCTTGATTCTGGCCAAATCAATCTACTTTCAACACTCAATTGTGAGATGTAAATTGCAATGTATCTAGATATACTATCTTGACTCTAGAAATCCTATCCCACATATTGGGTTTTGTATTTTGGATCTTTCGTCCAAACAAGATTATATATATATATATATATATATATATATATATATATATATATATATATATATATATATATATATCTTAACACTCTTGTTTATACCCTAAGGAACATATAATCCACATGTAAATACTAAAACGAATGTAACCTCCAACACTTGTTATGTATGACCTAATCATGTTCTGGATCAATAAACCCTAATAGGGTGAAAAGGGTTTGTTTGGTAGGATGGTTTTTCAATTCAAATGGTTTGAATGATAGGTATTTTTCTTGAAATTTTTTTAGTAGGGTGTCATTGTATGTGGTTGAGAAGAATGCAATTCACGTTTTCTTATCCCAAAACCTCAAAATTTGATCATTCATACCACCCCGTAAAACCAAGTGGTCAGGTGTTCTTGAAGGACTAGATGCAAGAGCTCATGTGAAGTGTAGCATACTGAGCAAAAGTATTCTTTAAGTGTTTACTTTTGGTTGGGGTGTATTTACACTGTTGGGAGTCCATGTGGGGACTAGAAACTTGTATGTCATGTGTATTATTCCATCGTCTAATTTTTAATTTTATATGCAAACCAAATGACAAAAAGAAAATTCATCGAATTAAACCTACAACCACCCAAACTACAAATGAGTAATTTAGATTCCAACCTTTTATTTGTATAAGGGAAATTATGTGGGTGATATATTGATAGTATGTTGACTATGTGTTGGATACGGGAGAACCCCTCTCATTTATATAGGAGAAGGTGGACATGACTCTAGAGACTTCCAAACCTGATTGGACACTATATGGGCCTACATGCGCTAGCCCATGTATCATATGAATATGATATATTTATTACTGCTAACACTCCCCTGCAAGCTAGAGCATGGGAGTACCACATGCCCAGGTTCAAGGACTACAAAAACAAGACATAGAAAAATGTTATGACTAAAACATGATAGGTTGTGATATAGCATTATATGGACTTTGGAATCTTTGACTTTGAAGCTTCCTATGAGATTGATAAACATCGAATCTTTAGTAGAGATTGATAAACACTACATCTTTGAGACTTCTACAACTTTGACTAGGTTGGACCTTGTATCTTGGAGTATGCTGAAGGAACATGCAAAGATCATCTATGTCAGTTGTTATTGTCATTGAAATACTTTTTATAAGAAGAACATCATGTGATAGACTTGACATGATTTATCTCACTAGAAGACTAAGTTGTAGAAGACGGTCAACATTCTTAACAGGGCACATACGAACAAAGAGGAAACATTGCATACATAGCCAACTGAGTCATCTTTTGCAAAAGACGTGTGTGTGAGGCATATAACCACATGTGCAAACAATCCAAGATGCTTCAATTCTATGAAACTGAATTGTTGCCATAGTAGAATGACCAAGACATGGTTAATGAAGAAACATATTTGCCTACATCAAATTGATTTGAGGAATCATCTTCTCCAACTAATGAAAATATGAGAAGACGAATTCTTACGACATATCAATGCTTGGCAACTAAGAATCTGAATGGCGCAGATGGACATTGGCCTTGAACTAGGTAGTGAGATCTCGACAACGTGTTAAGTGCACAAAACTCTACATGTAAATGATGCTTTCCTTCATCTTTCCTCTTTTGACCTTTGAACTTTGCACCTCATCTCTTCTCCTCATCCTCCTCTTCTCATCTCCACTATCTCTCCATGAACATCAATCTCGGGTAGACCACAAAAGTGATTAGAAATAAAGAGAAACTCCCTTGTGATAATAAAAGTAGGGGACTCGAGGGTGGAGAGGGAAGAAACAACTGGATAAGGAATTGCTTGATAGGGATGGAGAACATATGTGTTCAATTTCTCGACAGGTTTGAGAGAATTGGACCTCACGCTTAAAAATGACTTGATTTTCTGCTTGAAAGGACGAATCTTACAAATCAGAGAGGTTGATCTTGTTCCTAAGATCAGATTGCATCACACATGTGAATACATGACTTCATGGTGCTTTGGAGAGGTCGACTTAGCAAGGAAGTTGCAGTAGACAAACTGATAACCAGATTTGACATAGATATGACTTGATTATAAGATCTAAATTTAAAAAAATGGTTCCTTGTATGGGTGCGGGGTGGAACCCCATGATATGGATCAGATCAAACAGTACATAAAATTAAAGATATGATAAATATGAATCTTTTCTAGATTGGACGCAATGTGCGTGATGGATGACACAGTGTGTGAAAACTTCATGGGGATATTATGACCCTTGACACACCATATGAACTGATAGACATGGTGTATTTGAATATGCCCAGAGAATTGATTTGGGACACTCTGTGTTGGACATGTGACATGTTGTGTAGTCATGGCAATTGGCTGAATCAAAACCCTAATGGTGACACATTGTGTTGGATACTGACACTATTTGCTAACTGGATTAGATTTATGGTGACATATTGTGTTAGGTTTTTTGACACAACATGTTGACTGGAGCATATTTTTTGTGACATGCCACGTTGGACTCTGACATTGTCGTGTTGATTGGAGTAGATTTTTGGTGATACGTTGTGTTAATGGAGAACTCCACTATGAATGGAATTGCACACTGTGTAAGATACGTACATGTTGTGTAACATGTCTTTAGGTTGGTTTTGACCCGCAGATATTGCCAAGACCAACGTAGAACTGCCAAAGGACTTTTGCCCTGTCTCCATGGATAAATCTCAGAGGTAGAGATGGAATTTAGAGACAATAGATGCAAACATGTTTGGATCTATGCATTGCAGAGTAGAGATGAACATTGATGATGAAGATGACTTCCAACACAGATAAGATCATTGTCGAGTTGTTGATGTTGAAGAGAACTTCCACTTGTTAGTGTGATTGGATCTTGATTGGTGTGACAATGAAAGAGTGGATAGTTGCATGCAGATTTTGTGCTTGGGGAATACAAACCTATGGAAGATGAACCCAAGGAAGACAGAAAGACGGATATATGGGGGATGCTAGACAATGGTGAAGATAATACTTGTCAGATCTGAAGTAGTAGATGATGTTGATGGAGAAGTATATGATGACGGAGACAGAAATGTTCTTGTAGAGAGAGAGAGGACGATAAAGATGGACCTACAAAGAGGGTGATGGAGATGGCCCTACAAAAAGGGTGATGGAGATGGCCCTATGGTCAGCCAGCTTGGACTGGGCGGAAGACACTTCTCTCTTTCTCTCTACAGTTAGGATCGACGTTGATACCATGTAGAAAGGAAATGATGTGGATGATATATTAAAAGCCTGTTGATTATGTGTTGCATACAAAGAACCCTTCTCCTTTATATAGGAGAAGGTGGACATGACTATACAAACATTCAAACTTGACTAAACTCTATATCATCCTATAGACTCTAGCCCATATATCATATGATATGATATGACTATTGCTTCTAACATTATTCACATTAATTTTGAAAACATTATTTGCACTCTATCTACTTGCAACCAAATAGGGCACGTGTTAGATGCTTGAAACATAACCCTCAACTTTGTACATGACGATGAGGTGTGCTCGATGAATAACAATGATGATGACCTAAACCCTAAGTTATACTCAGCTAACCCTGGCATACACATGTTTGGGACGATATAGGCTACATTAGTGACATTAGGTGTTATAATCACATAAGTTGTTATAATACACTTAAAATGGACCTAATAACCCAAAAAATCATTTACATATATGTTGAGCTCATAAACATGTAACACACATCGCGTTGTTCATTAATATGTGGTGATGACTAAAATAATCAAATAGCAACTGGATGTGACAAAATGTTTATAAATTATTAATGTGGTCTATAATGTACTTGATATATTTAAAGGATTAATAATTGAGGTGTCATTATGAAAGTTAATATTGAGTTAATAAATGTAATGCATTAACTTATTAATACATCATACTTTTTGAATGATGACATATATAATAATTTGTATAACAATATGATCTAAATACTAGATTCTTATAATTGATAATTATAAAGTCAAAACCCTAGTTGCATTGGAACTCATACAAGATACACTTAGAAGTTAAATCCAAGTTAACAAAACTCATGATCCACATGCCCAATTAGTCTAGCTGTTTAATTTCAGGATGATTGAATAATGCTTGATACTCCAATTCTATTCAAAGAGATAGTGTTTAATTAATAATCCCAATTCAATATTATTTGTTTTAAATCCCATTTTTTTCCTATGTTAGGTTAGGTGTTGGTGTGTCCTGTGGAGGATCCAAAAAATAACCATAGGGGGGTGAGTGTTAGTTGACTCATTATCATATGGTCTTTTGGTTTTAACAAATAGTGAATTGTTACATAATATATCAAGTATGTACCAACTAAAATTTGTGTAAATCAATTCACATTCACTATGTAGTTCACATCTCAAACAACATCTAGTTACAAAAACATCTAGTAACAAAACAAAAAAAATACACCATCAACTACCATAAAGGTATTGAAATCCATAAAATTTTACATATGAAGATGTCCCGCCATAAATGACTTGATTTGTTATTTATATTCCCTCCAAATTTTAACCAAAAACTAAGTACAATTATTGGAAGAAAAAAAACAAGATTTGGACCAAGGACAACATTAAAGCTAATCATGCTATCTATAATCTGAGCTACATAGTTTTTAACTAATGTTCATGCATTTACAATATATCTCCAAGAGTTGAGAGAGAGAGAGGTAAAAATGATGGCTGGGAATCAAACATGGGCCAACAAATAAATTGCAAAGGACTTCTACCCCTTGGGCTACAAAATTAATAATTAATGTTCACGCATTTATAAAATTTATCCATGAACTAAGAGAGTGAGGTAAAAATAACAACTGGGATCGAACTCAAGTGAGAGGATAAGTTGCAAGGGTTATCTACCAGCCGAGCTAACAACCATCCAATTTCTGGTAGCAATACAACCTATTATTATTCTATTCATTGGTATTAAATGTATGTCTATACATTAGATTTGGGGGAGGGTGGGGGCTAGAGCCCCGACAGCCCCCTAGATACGCCCCTGGGTGTGTCACAATTCAATTGCTTGCATGTTTGTGTTGTTACCTCCACTTGGTGTTTTATTGTAAACTCAACCACTATATCTTACTTGGAACTCTTCCATCTTACTGCTTGGACATTTAAGCAAAACATATATCCTAATTGTGATCTATATTTGTCCTTGTCTATTTGGAAGCTTACGTCAGTGTAACCCTTTATAATTAACTATTTCTCATCTCCATAAATTGTGAATTGATCATTAGTTCTTCTCAAGTACTTAAGTACATTCTTCACAACTATCCAATAACCATCACCTGAATCTAACTGGTACCTACTTGTCATGCTAAAAGCATAAAAAACATCTAGGCATTAATATATCATTGCATACATGATAGATCCAATCTGTGTGGTATGTGGAATCTTACTCATATGTGTCTGCTCTTCCAAAGAGCTGGTGAAACGTCTATTTCGAGAAAACAAGATTAACTAATGCGGAAGCGTTCACTAAGCATCAGATTACCAGAAATCACTAAAAATTTCAAACTTTTTACAAAGAGATCCTTTAAAGGTAAAGCTTTCTCATAAAGCAACATGATAAGTTGTTTACAACTGATTCATCAGTAAAACTCTATAAGGAAAGATACAAAAGTCTCTAAGGACTGGACCAAAAACTTGAAAGCACTAACTATTACTCCGAGGACCTGAGAGTACAGAGACGACATATAGGACTCTAACACTATCTACACATGACATAGCAGCCAATGCCTCCACTTGAAGCTTCACTGCTGTCCTTGGTACTGCTGATGTTGCCCCTTCACCTATTGAAGGATTTCTGCCTCCTCGCCCATGCCCACCTAAAGATTGAAATCTACGGGGTGAGACAATTATAAAAAATTGTCCCAGCGAGAGATATAACTCTTCGCCAGAAGCATAATTATTGCAACATAAGAGAATAAATGTACACAAAGAAGTTATGTATATTTAAGAGTAGTTAAAACAATGTTTAACAGATTAAACTATTCTTTCTACTAAAAGCAATGCAACTATAAATTGATAAAATCACATGTCACTTATCACATCACTAACTCCCTTCAGACTTGGATCATATATCCATTGCCTGGCATTATTATTTGGGAAAGGATGGCCTGTAGCCATACTCCTTCTCCCAAAGTGTTAGGATTCCAACTCCACAACATATCTGCATAACATGTACATATGATATCAGACTTAACATTACTTATGTAATACAAGGGTTATTTACATTCATAACCCATTAGTCTGTAGTTAAGCTTTTCATAGGATTATTCCGTAATAGAATTTCACATAGAAACACTTTGGTTTAGGTCATACCTCATATTTTTAATATTGGGATATCAATCCCTAACCATCTTATTAATATGAAATCCGGAATGTGGGAGTTCAAACCCCTGGACTAATCATAGAATTTGTTACCAAGCCACATCTCATTTTATCTGGTTATCTAAATAATATGACCTTTGAAGATCAACAAATCATATTACTCGTGGCTCATTCAACCTATCAAGCTCATATGTTATCACTTACCAGATAACATGACATTTAGTTATACTCTTGAATTATAGGTAACAAGTGTTCTTAATGCAATTAGCATTATAAATATTACCTGGATCTGATCACCTCTATATGAAACCTGTCAAGCTTAACTTTTATCAGTTATTCCATATACTCCCACATACTCTAAAGTATGTGATCCAGGAGTTCCCTTTGTAAAACCTATTTCACTATTATTTAAATTCTGACAATGATGGATCTATGATCAGGGCTCTACATGGTATGATTATACTTGATTATTAGGTACATATCAGTATTCTTTTAGCATCATACATGTTTCCAAACATTCAAGTACTAAACATGGCTATAACAGAAGAATACTAAATGTACAAGTATAACTCATATCAGTTATCAACTGGATATCAATTCTTAATCATCTTATCACTATGATTCAAGAACATGGGTGCTCACACCCTTATATCATCATAACACTTGCTATCAAGTGCCATATCAACATCAAGTCATCTATTAGCATGACCTTGATTGAAGCAATGTATATACTTTTCACATATCATTACTCTAAAACCTTATAATTGTTTTCAAGGAATATGACATCATAACTCATACCTGGCTATGATTACCTCATAATATCAACCTGTATGACTTATACAAATAAGGACATGCATATATAACAATGTCAGCACAATACCAAAACTTTTCAATTTCATAATAGGACACCACGGCCGTGCCACCTTGCACGGTCATGCAAAGTAAGACTACCACGGCCGTGCTCCCTTGCATGGTCATGCAAGCTAAGGCTACCACGGCCGTGCTCCCTTGCACGGTCGTGCTACATAATATCATTCCATGATTCATATATATATATATATATATATATATGTATGTATGTATTCTAATCTTTCATTCTTTTAACTTGATTAGGTCACATCAACCCTTCAATCAAGTACATGCTACTATGGTTAACATAGTGTATCAAGCTATTAATCCTATAAACAATTAAGAATTCTCCCTTTAATTGGTTCTTAATCACTTAGGTATTATTAGGGTTTCAACCTTCACACCTTCATTGATTATCATTACTAATCATTATTGGATCAATAGAACATTCATCATCTTAATTCTCAAGGATTCAATCACATTGGACCTCCACTTCATAAGGTATTCAATTGAATTAGGGTTTCCAATGTTGATTCCTTCAATCTTTGAATTCATGGAACCAATCATCAATTGGACCTATACTCATACCTTAATTGAGTTTAATAGGTAAACCTTCAACTGATTTGTCCCTCACTTGACCCTCAATTGACCATCAATTAGGGTTTAACTCAATTGAATTAGGGATTGGAATCAATAACCCTTCAACATATTTCAATGTGGGACTAATTGATTTGAACCTATTGAACCATCATTACATTGGCACATGACCTGACCCCAAACGGTCTTGAGGTCGTTTGGATTACCTCCAAACGGTCTTGAGACCGTTTGCCCATCATATCATCAAAATCCAAGTCAACCAATTAAGGTTTGGATCATTGGATTGATCACCAAAACAACAATTGATTACATTCCAACTTAGTATCATTGGATCATCAATTGCTTAACCATACTCACCCCTAGACCTCCAAACGGTCTTGGGTGACCTCCAAACGGTCTTGAGACCGTTTGGATGAGTTCCAAACGGTCTTGAGACCGTTTGTCTCACCCAACCCTTGGATTCTAGTGAAAAATCATTAGGGTTTGAGCTATTGAGTTGATTGTCAAATCAGCAATTGATTGCCTTGTAATTGTGTACCTTTGGACCTTAAATTGGTCAACTATACTTGACCCCAGACCTCCAAACGGTCTTGAGTGACCTCCAAACGGTCTTGAGACCGTTTGGGCCAATCAACCCCAAACAATCAACTCAATTCAATGCAAATCCAACACTTAGTCGATTAGGGTTAACACCATATCTTTTGTCCTTCAAATACTTAACCATATCCAACCCTAGACCTCCAAACGGTCTTGGGTGACCTTCAAACGGTCTTGAGACCGTTTAGGTGATCCTCAAACGGTCTTGAGACCGTTTGGGCAAGAAAACCCAAAAAGTCATATCAATCAAGTTGAAAGGCAGCACTTAATCCAATTAGGGTTTACATAATTGATTAGCCTTCAACTCACGATTCCTTTGGAGTTAATCTCTAAAATTTGGAGGGTTATTAACTAACATGATTATGAACAGGAACCCCAAACGGTCAACGCTTGGTCAACGCCCTCAAACGGTCTTGAGACCGTTTTCCCAAAAAGTTCAATTAATCAAATTGGAAAATCAGCACTTAATCCAATTAGGTTTATCCAATTGTTTAGCCTTTAACTCATGATTCCTTGGGAGTTAACCTATAAAATGTGGTGGGTTATTAGACAACATCATTAGGAAAAGTAATCCCAAATGGTCCACACTTGGTCAACGCACTCAAACGGTTTGAGACCGTTTGCCCAAGAAGTTCAAGTTAAACATATTGGAAAATCAGCACTTAATTCAATTTGATTGGCCTATTTGATTGGCCTTTAACCTACGATTTCTTTGTAGTTAACCCCTCAAATTTGGTGGGTCATTAGCCTACATAATTATGAACAGAAATCCCAAACGTTCCACGCTTGGTCAACGCCCTCAAACGGTCTTGGAGACCGTTTTCTCCAACCGACCTTGTGAAACCATTTGCCCCTCAAACGGTTTTGCAAAACCCCCAAACGGTTTTGCAAACCGTTTGGCCAAGGGTGCAAGACCGTTTGCTAAAGTGACATAGGTATTCACGCCCCCCTTATTCTACCTCCAGATCCCGGTCTGTTCCCCATGGTTTTAGATGCAAGAAAACAAGGAAGGATGGGGAAAAGAAGAACAAGCTACTTTTGCAAGTACAAAGATATGCATAAGAAAGCAAAAGGTTTAGAGTTATAAAACCCGCCTTAAGGTCGTTCCTTGAGCTCCAAGCTTCCAAGATTCAAGTCTTTAATGGTGTATCCACAGGTCGTCCAAGGGTGTTTCTCCAAGGAAAGGTTGGGAAAAGATGGCTAGAAAGAAGAAACAAGTAAGGAAGACCATAAAACCAACCTTGCACCATGAATTCCTCCATGAATTCGAGCAAGATGATGATCAAAGCTTACCTAGAACTGCTTGGCCGTTCTCCTCTTCTCCAGAGATCTATCCTAAGTCGGTCTAAGCAAGGGGATAAGAAAGGAAGTGAAGGAAACGATCCTTGCTAAGTGAGAAAAGGTGTATATATACTTTAGGTGAAATTTCAACATAAGGACAACTTGTTTCTCCATTTCTCCTCTAGGTCCTTACCTTATTATAAACCACGTTTCTCCCTTCCATACTTAAGAAAAACTCATCTTAAACCCAAGGTATAAAGGTGAAGAAAGCCAACTTCTTACTAAGTTGCACATATAGAAGGGTTATTAGGCTTATAACTTGATCATTTAATTTATAAGGGTTATCATTCTTATTTAATTATTCAATTGAAGTGACCTCTTCATCATTTTTACTCTTAATGATGCCAAGAGTCATAAAAGATACTCTAGAAGGTGTATTTTACAAGTTGCACCCCATATTTTGGGTAAATTGCACTTTACACCAAAACTAGAGTTTTAAGTACAAGGATTGCTCCACAAGCTGCATCTTGGTGCCCAAGCTTGGAGAATCCATCATACTTTATCATATTCATTCTTATGATGTCTCAACACCAAAGGAACATCTTAACATGTGCAATTTGTAAGTTAACCCCTTTTAATTGGGTAATTTGCACATAGGTCCCTGTATTACAAAACAATATTACAACATTGTTCAAAAGGGACAGAAATGGAAATGTAGGTTCCTTAGGAGATTTAATTACATACCAAAAGATAATCACAAGTATCTAATTACATAATTAAGAAAAACACCTAGGGTTAGTTCATAACCCAGGTCAGGGATGTTACAACAACATTGTTTTAAAAGGACAGAAATGAAATTATAGATTCTTCTAAAGCTTAATGACATATCAAGGGGTAATCACAAGCCTATAATCATATTTTAAGCAAAACATCTAGGGTTAGTTCATAACCCAGGTCAGGGATGTTACAAATTATATCCCCCTAACAAGGATTTCATCCTCGAAATCTCAGATAAAAGGAAGCAGATATTATTTAAGTATCATATCTTGCTAATCAATTAATTTGGAAACATTCACTGAGAAGGTTCACTATGCAATTTGTCTTGGAGGATTTCACTAAGTAAATTTACTAAGTGTATTGTTTCAAAGGCTTTTACTGAAAGAGTTCGTTAAGTATATTCACTAAGTATATTCACTAAGTTTGCTCACTAAGTATTCACTGAGTAAGTTTACTGAGTATATTCACTAAGTATGTTCACTAAGTTTGCTCACTAAGTATTCACTGAGTAAGTTTACTGAGTATATTCACTAAGTATGTTCACTAAGTTTGATCACTAAGTATTCACTGAGTAAGTTCACTGAGTATATTCACTAAGTACATTCACTAAGTTTGCTCACTAAGTATTCATTGAGTAAGTTCACTGAGTATATTCACTAAGTATGTTCTCTGAGTATTCACTGAGTATATTCACTAAGTATGTTCACTGAGTATTCACTGAGTATATTCACTGAGTATATTCACTAAGTATGTTCACTGAGTATTCACTGAGTATATTCACTGAGTATATTCACTAAGTATGTTCACTGAGTATTCACTGAGTATATTCACTGAGTATATTCACTAAGTATGTTCACTGAGTATTCACTGAGTATATTCACTAAGTATGTTCACTGAGTATTCACTGAGTATATTCACTGAGTATGTTCACTAAGTATGTTCACTAAGTATTCACTGAGTATATTCACTGAGTATGTTCATTGAGTATTCACTGAGTATATTCACTGAGTATGATCACTAAGTATTCACTGAGGAAGTTCACTAAGTATATTCACTAAGTATGTTTACAAAGTATGTTCACTAAGTATTCACTGAGGAAATTCACTAAGTATGATCACTAAGTATTCACTGAGGAAATGCACTAAGTATATTCACTAAGTATGTTCACAAAGTATGTTCACTAAGTATTCACTAAGATCCTCTCATTTAATTTTTCTTATACTCCTTAGATTGTTTCAAAATAATTACCTGATCAGAGTAATCAAAAGATAACAATCTAAGAGTTTCATACTTGCCTTATCTACAATAACCATATACCTGGCCAGGGTATATAAGTATTGAGATTGGGTAGTATGTATTTTACTTATCATCCTATTCTTTGCTTTTCATATCATTATACACACAGAATTTATCACTCTAGGTTATTCTTCAGGTATCACATATATATCTCATCCTTTTAATACACAGTTAAGGGAGATTATAAATTGTTTTAAAGAATATTGAGTAAGATATGAATTCTTATCTTTCTTGTGTCCTTCTAGGACTTGGTCAAGAAAATCAAAAGCAGCTAACTTCCATATTTTTAACACATAGAATCCTAATATGTAATAATAAAACAATACTTATTTCATCTGACCTGTATGGGATGTTTGTCCACGTCCTCTATTATTATATTGCCTCCCTTGTGGGCCTTGCAGACTCTATCCTTGAGGTCGAGTCATTATTGCATTCCTATCTGGACAATCCCTTGCCAGATGTCCCGGTTGTCTACATAAGTAACAGATCCTGGGTGCAAGGTGTCTATACGATCCAGTTACCGATGTTGAGGCTATGTCGAAGGGTCTTCTTGGAATACTACTATGGTCCCTATTTACACTTGACACCCATTGTGTCTGGGTAGGGAATTCTGATATTGCCGTTGGTGTAGAAAATCTTGGCTTCTTAAAACTTTTAGGCCTTTGTTTTTTAGGCTGGGTGTACATCTTCTTACTACTTGTCTGTTGTTTCACGGTTTCCTACCTCTCTATCCTTCTTACTGACTCCACAAAGGTGGCAAACCTTTCTCTGTTCTCCAAGGCAGACACAGGAGTGGCTAGTTCAACATTCAATCCTTTCTCAAAATGCCGAATTCTTTCTTCATCACTAACTGCCATCTGTGGACAAAACCGTAGTAACTCCATGAACTTAGCTTCATATTCGCTAACGTTCATCAGTCCTTGTGTGATCTTCTCAAATTGAGAGATCTTCTCATCTAGATACGTCTTAGGGAAGTATCTATTGACAAATTCTCGTCGGAAAACCTCCCATCCTATTTCTTCACCTGGTCTCTTATCTTCCTCTATCATCCACCAATTACCAGCACTTCCTTTTAGGAGGTATACCGCATGCTTAACCTTTTTAGCTTCAGGAATATCAAGGATCCTGAAAGCCTTTTCCAGCTTTGTCAACCATAGATCAACATCTGCTGGATCAGATGTACCAGCATAGTCTATGGCTCCCACCCGGTGAAGTCTCTCGAAAGTCTTGCCAGTTCCATAACCTTCCTGATGGGCTGGTGCCCTAGATGCAGATGGTGGCACCCTATCTGCTATGTGTGTTATGGCTGCCAGAAACTTATCAAATAAAGCATAAGTAGCTGGATTTTCTATCTCAGCTGGGTCAAACTGGGGTTGTTCAGGTACAGACCCTTCCCTATTCTGATCTCCTGCACCTCCTCCTAGTGCAGCAGAACTGCCCTCATCGGCATGCTCTTCACGTGGTCCAAACATCTTCAAGTTCTTCTCCTCCTATGTGAGTAGAAGATACTATCAGATAATCTGGAAAATACTTAGAACAGACTCTACAATCTTAGTCCTATGTCTCTGTAGACTCAACGAACCTAGAGCTCTGATACCACTAATTGAAACGTCTATTTCGAGAAAACAAGATTAACTAATGCGGAAGCGTTCACTAAGCATCGGATTACCAGAAATCACTAAAAATTTTAAACTTTTTACAAAGAGATCCTTTAAAGGTAAAGCTTTCTCATAAAGCAACATGATAAGTTGTTTACAACTGATCCATCAGTAAAACTCTATAAGGCAAGATACAAAAGTCTCTAAGGACTGGACCAAAAACTCGAAAGCACTAACTATTACTCCGAGGACCTGAGAGTACAGAGACGACATATAGGACTCTAACACTATCTACACATGACATAGCAGCCAATGCCTCCACTTGAAGCTTCACTGCTGTCCTTGGTACTGCTGATGTTGCCCCTTCACCTATTGAAGGATTTCTGCCTCCTCGCCCATGCCCACCTAAAGATTGAAATCTACGGGGTGAGACAATTATAAAAAATTGTCCCAGCGAGAGATATAACTCTTCGCCAGAAGCATAATTATTGCAACATAAGAGAATAAATGTACACAAAGAAGTTATGTATATTTAAGAGTAGTTAAAACAATGTTTAACAGATTAAACTATTCTTTCTACTAAAAGCAATGCAACTATAAATTGATAAAATCACATGTCACTTATCACATCACTAACTCCCTTCAGACTTGGATCATATATCCATTGCCTGGCATTATTATTTGGGAAAGGATGGCCTGTAGCCATACTCCTTCTCCCAAAGTGTTAGGATTCCAACTCCACAACATATCTGCATAACATGTACATATGATATCAGACTTAACATTACTTATGTAATACAAGGGTTATTTACATTCATAACCCATTAGTCTGTAGTTAAGCTTTTCATAGGATTATTCCGTAATAGAATTTCACATAGAAACACTTTGGTTTAGGTCATACCTCATATTTTTAATATTGGGATATCAATCCCTAACCATCTTATTAATATGAAATCCGGAATGTGGGAGTTCAAACCCCTGGACTAATCATAGCATTTGTTACCAAGTAACATCTCATTTTATCTGGTTATCTAAATAATATGACCTTTGAAGATCAACAAATCATATTACTCGTGGTTCATTCAACCTATCAAGCTCATATGTTATCACTTACCAGATAACATGACATTTAGTTATACTCTTGAATTATAGGTAACAAGTGTTCTTAATGCAATTAGCATTATAAATCTTACCTGGATCTGATCACCTCTATATGAAACCTGTCAAGCTTAACTTTTATCAATTATTCCATATACTCCTACATACTCTAAAGTATGTGATCCAGGAGTTCCCTTTGTAAAACCTATTTCACTATTATTTAAATTCTGACAATGATGGATCTATGATCAGGGCTCTACATGGTATGATTATACTTGATTATTAGGTACATATCAGTATTCTTTTAGCATCATACATGTTTCCAAACATTCAAGTACTAAACATGGCTATAACAGAAGAATACTAAATGTACAAGTATAACTCATATCAGTTATCAACTGGATATCAATTCTTAATCATCTTATCACTATGATTCAAGAACATGGGTGCTCACACCCTTATATCATCATAACACTTGCTATCAAGTGCCATATCAGCATCAAGTCATCTATTAGCATGACCTTGATTGAAGCAATGTATATACTTTTCACATATCATTACTCTAAAACCTTATAATTGTTTTCAAGGAATATGACATCATAACTCATACCTAGCTATGATTACCTCATAATATCAACCTGTATGACTTATACAAATAAGGACATGCATATATAACAATGTCAGCACAATACCAAAACTTCTCAATTTCATAATAGGACACCACGGCCGTGCCACCTTGCACGGTCGTGCAAAGTAAGACTACCACGGCCGTTCTCCCTTGCACGATCATGCAAGCTAAGGCTACCATGGCCGTGCTCCCTTGCACGATCGTGCTACATAAGATCATTCCATGATTCATATATATATATATAAATATATGTATTCTAATCTTTCATTCTTTTAACTTGATTAGGTCACATCAACCCTTCAATCAAGTACATGCTACTATGGTTAACATAGTGTATCAAGCTATTAATCCTATAAACAATTAAGAATTCTCCCTTTAATTGGTTCTTAATCACTTAGGTATTATTAGGGTTTCAACCTTCACACCTTCATTGATTATCATTACTAATCATTATTGGATCAATAGAACATTCATCATCTTAATTCTCAAGGATTCAATCACATTGGACCTCCACTTCATAAGGTATTCAATTGAATTAGGGTTTCCAATGTTGATTCCTTCAATCTTTGAATTCATGGAACCAATCATCAATTGGACCTATACTCATACCTTAATTGAGTTTAATAGGTCAACCTTCAACTGATTTGTCCCTCAATTGACCATCAATTAGGGTTTAACTCAATTGAATTAGGGATTGGAATCAATAACCCTTCAACATATTTCAATGTGGGACTAATTGATTTGAACCTATTGAACCATCATTACATTGGGACATGACCTGACCCCAAACGGTCTTGAGGTCGTTTGGATGACCTCCAAACGGTCTTGAGACCGTTTGCCCATCATATCATCAAAATCCAAGTCAACCAATTAAGGTTTGGATCATTGGATTGATCACCAAAACAACAATTGATTACATTCCAACTTAGTATCATTGGATCATCAATTGCTTAACCATACTCACCCCTAGACCTCCAAACAGTCTTGGGTGACCTCCAAACGGTCTTGAGACCGTTTGGATGAGTTCCAAACGGTCTTGAGACCGTTTGGCTCACCCAACCCTTGGATTCTAGTGAAACATCATTAGGGTTCGAGCAATTGAGTTGATTGTCAAATCAGCAATTGATTGCCTTGTAATTGTGTACCTTTGGACCTTCAATTGGTAAACTATACTTGACCCCAGACCTCCAAACGGTCTTGAGTGACCTCCAAATGGTCTTGAGACCGTTTGGGCCAATCAACCCCAAACAATCAACTCAATTCAATGCAAATCCAACACTTAGTCGATTAGGGTTAACACCATATCTTTTGTCCTTCAAATACTTAACCATATCCAACCCTAGACCTCCAAACGGTCTTGAGACCGTTTGGGTGATCCAGACCGTTTGGGCAAGAAAACCCAAAAAGTCATATCAATCAAGTTGAAAGGCAGCACTTAATCCTATTAGGGTTTACATAATTGATTAGCCTTCAACTCACGATTCCTTTGGAGTTAATCCCTCAAATTTGGAGGGTTATTAACTAACATAATTATGAACAGGAATCCCAAACGGTCAACGCTTGGTCAATGCCCTAAAACGGTCTTGAAACCGTTTTTCCAAAAAGTTCAATTAATCAAATTGGAAAATCAGCACTTAATCCAATTAGGTTTATCCAATTGTTTAGCCTTTAACTCATGATTCCTTGGGAGTTAACCTATAAAATTTGGTGGGTTATTAGACCACATCATTAGGAACAGTAATCCCAAACGGTCCATGCTTGGTCAACGCACTCAAATGGTTTGAGACCGTTTGCCCAAGAAGTTCAAGTTAAACAGATTGGAAAATCAGCACTTAATTCAATTTGATTTGCCTAATTGATTGGCCTTTAACCTACGATTCCTTTGTAGTTAACCCCTAAAATTTGGTGGGTCATTAGCCTACATAATTATGAACAGAAATCCCAAACGGTCCACGCTTGGTCAACGCCCTCAAACGGTCTTGGAGACCGTTTTCTCCAACCGACCTTGTGAAACCGTTTGCCCCTCAAACGGTTTTGCAAAACCCCCAAACGGTTTTGCAAACCGTTTGGCCAAGGGTGTAAGACCGTTTGCTAAAGTGACATAGGTATTCACGGCCCCCTTCTTCTACCTCCAGATCCAGGTATTTTCACCATGGTTTTAGATGCAAGAAAGCAAGGAAGGATGGGGGAAAGAAGAATAAGCTACTTTTGCAAGTACAAAGATATGCATAAGAAAGCAAAAGGTTTAGAGTTATAAAACCCGCCTTAAGGTCGTTCCTTGAGCTCCAAGCTTCCAAGATTCAAGTATTTAATGGTGTATTGAGCTCCACATGTCGTCCAAGGGTGTTTCTCCAAGGAAAGGTTGGGAAAAGATGGCTAGAAAGAAGAAACAAGTAAGGAAGACCATAAAACCAACCTTGCACCATGAATTCCTCCATGAATTCGAGCAAGATGATGATCAAAGCTTACCTAGAACTGCTTGGCCGTTCTCCTCTTCTCCAGAGCTCTATCCTAAGTCGGTCTAAGCAAGGGGATAAGAAAGGAAGTGAAGGAAACGATCCTTGCTAAGTGAGAAAAGGTGTATATACTTTAGGTGAAATTTCAACATAAGGACAACTTGTTTCTCCATTTCTCCTCTAGGTCCTTCCCTTATTATAAACCACGTTTCTCCCTTCCATACTTAAGAAAAACTCATCTTAAACCCAAGGTCTAAAGGTGAATAAAGCCAACTTCTTACTAAGTTGCACATATAGAAGGGTTATTAGACTTATAACTTGATCATTTAATTTATAAGGGTTATCATTCTTATTTAATTATTCAATTGAAGTGACCTCTTCATCATTCTTACTCTTAATGATGCCAAGAGTCATAAAAGATACTCTAGAAGGTGTATTTTACAAGTTGCACCCCATATTTTGGGTAAATTGTACTTTACACTAAAACTAGAGTTTTAAGTACAAGGATTGCTCCACAAGCTGCATCTTGGTGCCCAAGCTTGGAGAATCCATCATACTTTATCATATTCATTCTTATGATATCTCAACACCAAAGGAACATCTTAACATGTGCAATTTGTAAGTTAACCCCTTTTAATTGGGTAATTTGCACATAGGTCCCTGTATTACAAAACAATATTACAACATTGTTCAAAAGGGGCAGAAATGGAAATGTAGGTTCCTTAGGAGATTTAATTACATACCAAAAGATAATCACAAGTATATAATTACATAATTAAGCAAAACACCTAGGGTTAGTTCATAGCCCAGGTCAGGGATGTTACAACAACATTGTTTTAAAAGGACAGAAATGAAATTATAGATTCTTCTAAAGCTTAATGACATATCAAGGGGTAATCACAAGCCTATAATCATATTTTAAGCAAAACATCTAGGGTTAGTTGATAACCCAGGTCAGGGATGTTACAGCTGGAACATTGAGATTTTGAGAGACTTATTCCATGTAACATGGGGAAGTTTCCTCTCTTAAAATCTAGCATGCTAAACCTCTTTAGCACTTTGTCAATGTTTGTACTTTGACTTAGATCAAGAAGTCTTATATATATATATATATATATATATATATATATATATATATATATATATATATATATATATATATATATATAGGGTAGCGATCCAGTGAGAAACATCCTACGGTGAGAGCATGAGAGGCATTTGAATAACTACAAATTCGTAACTATTTTTTAAAATCCAACTGTATAGATGGAAAAAGCATCATGTCATTTACTTTGTCACAAAAAATCATTGCAATCAAACATTGTTTACATGTCAATATGTACAATATACACTTTTTACATCCAACGGTCAGCCTGGAATTCAATATAGAGCGTCGAAAAATATATGGTTGTTGTGAATGATCTACAAATTGGATGGTGATAAAATTTTATAGTAAGGTAGATATTAAGGTATACTTGTAATCTATACGGTTGGATTATGAAAAATTGATCTATGTTGAGAGTTATTTAAATGCCTCTCATGCTCTCACCAGATATGTTTCTCACTGGATCGTTTCCCTATATATATATATATATATATATATATATATATATATATATATATATATATATATATATATATATATGTGTGTGTGTGTGTGTGTGTGTGTGTGTGTGTGTGTATTTGATTCCTAGTATATACAATGCTTCTCCTAAGTCCTTCATAGAGAAGTGCCCTATCATGTTTTAACTAATTGTAGAGTAGGAACGCCATTTTCCTGTTGGGAAATTGGGGTGACAAATAAGGCAACAAAAACAAAAATTTAAAAGTCTGGTTCCCTAACCAGCATATCGCATCAACAACAATGTATCTAGGAAGAGAGTAACAAGAGTTATACTTGGTCTTAGATCAAGTCTAGTGACAACTCTTGATGTGATAACATGCTTCTTCTTTAGGCAGTAATGTGCTCCTTCTTCAGCAGTACTCGAACAGTCATCATGAAAGGCCTTCTGGTGTAGCACCACAGATAGTCATTTGATGTTGTCCTCCTAGAGGAAAAAACTCCTTGCCTCTAGAGTAGTCCACGCGAACCACCAAGAACTCCACGTTGTGCTATCAGAGACAATGAGAAGAAGTTGTCCCTTCAAATGTCAGTGAACTAGCATCATTCACTCTCTCACAATTGTCTCTCCCTTGCTATCCCTCCCCTTTACGGGTGGGATTTGCTCAGGCTCTCTATTGGTTATCAAAACTAGAGCGGACAACAATTGTCAGAGCTTATTGTCATGTCTAGTAAGCCCCCAATACCCCTCTATTTATAGGAGAGGCTAGGGTCAGGGTTCTCAATCTGTGTGGGAGTTGAAAGGACGTAGTTCACAAATTTTCAAGTCCACATGCCCAACCGGTAGGTTCGTGCATGAATTGGTCAGTTTGTGTAGTTTCCTGTTCTGAATCACGTTGGTATTCAATACATGACTAATTCACAACATGGTGTCAATACTAATCTTGAATCTAATCGAATTGACCATTGAATCAAGCGATGTTGTTTCCAATTGACCTGACACTCCAACCAGTCGATCCATAGTCCAATCAACCAATTTTGAAGCTCAGTTGTTTAATTAAATACCTAAATACTTTTAGTAATCAATTCAACCATAAATTATGAATAAGACCATATTCCAAGTGCATCCTATGCGTGTGTAACATCCCAGGATTTGAGGCCTCGGATAACATGATCTTAAAAGGAATGATTCGACTACCCATATCACCAAGGTGCACCTCCTTTTCAGGGAGACCATCTCTAAAGAACTCCATAGTTAAGCATGCTCAACTTGGAGTAGTACTAGGATGGGTGACCAGTCACAAAGTTAATCCTAGCTTGCGTGTCAGTGTGGATAAAGTGTGCAGTTAAGGCTAGTGGTGGTCTGTGGGGCCAATCGTCATTCGTGAAACTCTACTAGAGCTTTGCGTAGTGGGCCCAGACGTTACAAATGGTATCAGAGCCATAACCCCTCCAGTAGGTGGGGCCCACATGGGCATGTGGCATGCCAGTCTTGAGCCATGTGGTCCATACATGTAGGAATTGGTTGTCCATGGTTGACGTAGCCACCCTTGCGCTCGTATTCTGTGATCGGGAGCTGGGTGTCCATGGGCCATTGTGGGTCTGTACTGAAATGGGGTCAGATTATGAGGCCATATAGTTGAGCCTTGACGAGGATGTCAAGAGTCTAAGTGGGGGAGATTGTAACATCCCATGATTTGAGGCCTCAGATAACACGATCTTAAAAGGAATGATTGGACTATCCATATCACCAAGGTGCACCTCCTTTTCAGGGAGCCCATCTCTAAAGAACTCCATAGTTAAGTGTGCTCAACTTGGAGTAGTACTAGGATGGGTGACCAGTCAGGAAGTTGATCCTGGCTTGCGCGTCAGTGTGGACAAAGTGCACAGTTAAGGCTAGTGGTGATCATTCCTGAAACTCTACTAGAGCCTTGCGTAGTGGGCCCATACGTTACAACGTGTGACCCTATAGGTTCTAAATTACATTGGTAGTGAATGTCTATAACCAACTTATGACATCACAAGCAATGAGCGGTGTCTAGAAACACATCATTGCTACCCAAGTAGTTCAGAAAGTTGGAGAACAACTTCAACCTACATTTCGTGATCATTGTTACTGTGATAGTATAGTTACTTTGTCTCTGATATTTAGATTGAACTCAAGGCATGGACTCATCATCCTCTTCAACATTCAATCCATGTTCCTTGAACTAGAGCAAATTGTCTGAGATGCATGTGAATCCACATATCACATATTGAATCACATGAGTATGGCCACACATTTATCAGTTTCACTTATCAAGAGGCATAGATATCAATCTCTCATAGGAGGGACAAATCCCATCTACATCACCCACACCCAATCCCCATTTGTTACAATGCACATGAGCATCACATTTATGGAAAATCTTATTCAAAGTCATGTTGGATGATGTCTAAATGCAATGAATGACATGTGATGCGTGTAGTGACTTTAGGTCTAAGAACCACAATCACCACTATCACTATGAGAGTTGATTGTGACTACCATTCCATGGTATCTATGTATCACTCTCAGGGTGGGTCTGTCTGATACACTGTTCTCTAACATGTACCTATGTGCTTGACTTGATATCACATATCATGACTAACGAGAGTCTATCATCAATCAACACACATTCTAGTCTTATGCATTATTGGTATCTATTTTGCTTCCACAGTGATATCCAACTAGGGTCACAATTATGATGTATGTACTCTTATCATACATATGATCTCATCGTTCAGGTCATCAACCTGAAGACATATGTCATCGAGTCACATCATTCTTCTGACATATACTACATATGTGTCATCATCTCATGAGTGATATAAAAATCATAGATGGAATTACCTTTATTATCAAATTAGGTTTCTACTGCCCCATTGCAATCATCATATGATTGGTTCTCTAGGCATACATACCTATAAACTCCCACTTACACTTAGATTCAATCACCCAAGAATATGAATTCCAAGTGATTTTAACATGTCCATCATGTTTCTATTGTGCAAGCGCTTCTATAACGGGTTAGCAACATTTGCTTCAAGTTGGTATTTTGCAAGTTTCACATTTCCTTATTGTACGAATTCTCATATGAGATGGAAGTGTTGTAGTATGCTATCTAAGATTCCCAACCTATCCAGTAGCTCCATTATTGTCACAATATCTCTACTATGCCATCAATGGTTTGGAACCTCCCTCAAGTTCATCTATTTGAACTTCTAGATCCATACAGTATCCTCTATTATTCTCATAACACCAGGATACTCGAATTCTATTGTAGAATTAAACACCTATCTCTAGCTCATAACTTTTCCATATTATAGTTCTCATTTTAAGGTCAAACAAAAATTTATATTGCGATCATTAATTTTATTTGTTATTTTGGATGCTTGCATCAGTGTAACCCTTTACTCCCAACTCTTCCTTATTACTATAACCAAGGAACTGATCCTTTTAGTACTTCTAAAATACTTAACGATGTTGTTTATGGCCGTCTAATGACTTTGAATGGGATCTGACAGATGTCCTCTCGTCATGTCTAATACATACGAGATAAAGGTATGAGTACATAACATTTCTTTCATGATAGATCCAAATGTGTATGGTACCTATCCATATGTTCATGTTCTTCACAAGAACTGGGACACTATGCTCATGAGAGACTATCATGGACAAGTTTTCTCTCATTTAGTCTTACATGTTGAACACCTTCATCATTTTGCTAGTGTATGTGCTCTTTCTTAGGTTTATAAGCTTTCCAAATCTATCTCTATAGATATCAGTTCCTATCACATAGGATGCCTCGCCTAAACTCCTCACAGAGTAGGTATTTTCCTTGCCAAGTTTAATATATGTAGTATAAGGATGTTATTCCTCATCAGTATGTGGAAAATAAATATGCTCCCACTAAATCTTTTGGTAATCATAGATTTCATCTTCATTCTAGCTTAAGTCAAACTCTTTGACTATCTTGTCAAATTGAAGAATCTAACTCTGAGATGCTTGCTTCAATCCAAATATTGATGTTTGTGTCTTATAGACTTTATTTGCATAATATGGATTTGTAAATCCTTTAGGTCGTGTCATGTACACATCATGTATAATATCACAGTTAAGGAATGTGGTTTTAATATCCATTTTGCCAAATCTCATAGTCACATTAAGTTGCAATAGCAAGCATTATCTTAATGGATTTAACCATGGCAACTGGTGACAATATTTCATCATGTTCAACACCTTGAACTTGTTTGAAACTCTTTGCAACCACTCTTCTCTTATAGGTTTGTACACTACTATCCATGCTGGTATTTTCTCAAAAACCCAAACACACCCTATGGGTTTTACCCTTTCAGGAGGATCCGCCAAGGTCATACCTTATTGGTTTACATGGACTCCAACTTTGACCTTATAGCCTCAAGCCATTTTTCAGACTCTTATCCCTCAATAGGGTCTAGGTAGGTTGTTGACTCATCATCTATGATTAACTCATGACCTTTTGAGTTATAAGATATCATAATCTTTCAAACTAAAGGTGTGCTCTAGTAGAACTATGAGTTTTGTGTTAGATAAGGAATCTTGAGATTCCACAATAACTTGTGATTCTCATTGTTCCCATTGTACCCCTTTAGGTTTAATATTTTCTTGTTTGTCTCAGACTTTTTGAGTTCTACTTTTACTCCCACGGGTTCATTTGGAACTAAGTTCCCTTCTAGGAATACAACCATCTTGATGAACAAACAACTTTCTTGTTCGGTTGGAATATAGAAGTAGTATTCAACAAAATAGTATTTATGTGATTTGTGGACAAAGCCTTTCAAGAAACTATTTTCTTACACAATCTTTCATCCCTAATCTTTTAGAAGACATATCGGGACACCTCCCATGCCATATCTCATATGATATCTTTTAAACCATTTTAGACAGTACATAGTTTTAGTGTAAAGTATGTGCCAAAAAGGAAATTGGAAGATTAGCTACATTCATTGATAATCCCACCATGAATTAATAGGGTGTAATTCATTCTTTCTGATACACTCTCATGATACAATATCATCGTGTTTCAGGTAGAGTTCATTATGATACACTATCAATATCTCTCCAGAAGGTCCTCAAACTCTTGATTTAATATATTTCAACTTGATCATATTTAAGTGTATAAATATTTTTACCAAGTTAGTTACATACTTCATTCATGATCTCCTTGAACACTTCAAGAGATTCATACTTTTATTTCATTAAATACAAACTTTAATACATATTGATAACATCAATAAATATAATGAGGTACTGGTAACTATCTTTAGCATTTATTCTAAAAGGACTATATATATCAATATGTATGAGCCCTTATAGAATAGCCACTCTCCCACTACATCTAGTGAACATGCTTTTGTCATATTTCCCAATAAATAAGACTTGCATGTCTCTATCGGTTCAATAACTAAAAGAGTCTAGTTAACCATCATTATGGATTCTAGAAATGCACTTCTCATTTATGTGCTTTAGATGACAATGTTATAGGTATTCATTGTTTGAATCATCAAGTCATTCAGTATATGTGTCATATACATTTCTCTCTACAACTATTGATTATAGATTGTGAGACATTGCCATATAAAATCTCAAATTCTAAGTGAAACATCAATTTATTTAAGATACATGATGTTTTATTAATGGCATGTACATAATAGAAATTCACTAACTCTACTACATGCCCATTAGATTAATGAGAAATTCCAAGTGTAGTGGCGACATCTTGCTCTGCACAGTTCTAGCTTACTTCTTCTCAGGTCCTGAAGTGGAGATCTCTATCTCCTTCTTATTAATGAGATCCTCTATGTAAAGAGGGGAGTTTCTTTCCAATGTCCAGACTAGTGACAATGGTGGCACTTTCTTTCTTTAATCATTTAATTGAAAAGGACAATTTCCTTTTACACCTACCCAATGTTCTAAAATGCGTTATGCGGTATGCGTTCGGTCAGGGTACCGCATAGAGTATAAGCGGAATGCGGGAGCATAAGCGGGGCATATGCGTTTTTGGATTTTTTTAAAATAAATTATATATTTTATACATATATTTAATAAAAAATATAATCGTAATCATAAATTTCATACTATCTAGTTTTGTAGCCTAATAGCCCAAAATGTACCAATGGATCATTACATCATGGAAGAAGAAACACATTTTCCAATCATCAATAAGAAAAATCAATCAACAAAAGCCTAAGTTTATATAATGTACTAGAATATACAAGTAACAAAACACACTAACACATGCAGTTTGTAGGTATTTGAATGAACACTATAAGAAAAACCACAGTAACACAACACATGGTACTTCAAAGTAGAAATAGAAAAAGAACATCAAAAACAAAATCAAAACATCAAAATGATGTGAAGAAATCAAGTCACTAATAAATAGAGAAGAAAAAGTCACAGGGAATATAAATTACTCCCTAGGCAGCACACAAATTTGATACTTTGTAAAAGAAATATCATATCCAATTAATATCTGCAATAGGTTCCCCTTTATACAAGAAAAAATTAGAATTGTTGCAAGTGCAACATTTTCTAATCTTGAAAAAAATAGAAGAGAAAAAAAAATAGCAAAGGAAAGAACATAATGAAACATTAACAATTGTAAACTGTAATAAAATATATTGCAACACTCATTCAAAATAGAATTATTTTCGAGGTAGCAAAATTTCAATATCTGATCTTAAACCAACTATATAGAAGAAGTTGTCATTTAATTTGGTTGATTTTTTTGAGTTTTTTTTATTAAGTCACCAAATGAAATGTGGGGCCTAAGCGGCCGCATATACGGACCGCAGGCCGCATATGCGGACCGCAGGCCGCATATGCGGACCATGCCCAAAAATAGCACTGCATAGCTATATGTGGAGCGGCTGAGGGCCGCATACGCATATGCGGCCGCATAAGCGGCCTCATGCGGGGCATATGAGAACACTGCACCTACCCTTCTGCTTATCTTGAGTGCCGAAGACTTGAAATTCAGCTTAGCCTCATAACTCTTTTTGGCCTTACCTTTTCCCTTTGACTCACTTTTGTTGATCACCATCATGGATTTGTCCTTATTTAGTCGTGCTTTGGCATTAATCAACATGCCAAGCAACTCAGACAGTGGTTTGACCAAGTTACTCCAGTGACAGCTCTTTATAAACTAGCTATATGATTCAGGCAATGACTGTAGAATCATATCCACGGCCAACACTTGACTTAAAAGAAATTCCACTCTCTCTAAATGTCCAATGATATTGATAACATGAGGCTCTACTGGATCTACCTCTATAAGTTTGCACTCAAACAATGCTTTTGAAGACATTATACCTCGCTTGCTTTACATGATTCTTAAGATGTGTTACCATCTAATGAATGTCCATGTTTTCATGTTGTTCATGCAACTCATTGTTCATATAGCTTAGCATAAGGTCTTTGATGTCTATGGTATCATTGGCATGCTTCCAATAAGCATCCATTTCAGCCTTAGGTACATTTGGAGTGGGTTCCTCTGGCTCTAATCTTTCAAGGACATAAAGCTTTCACTCATTGGTGAGAATGCTTCTCATTGTCCTAAACCAGATGTGGAAGTTAAATCCGTTTTGTTTTGTCCTACTAAATATATTTGTGTTTGTCATTAGATTCTACAAAAGATATTGTAACTTTACTCAAAATAATTTTTGATTAATTTGATTTGATAAATTTAATGATATTAATTAGGCTTTTAATTAATTAGTACTCCCATTATTTTGTTCAAATTGATAACTCTCATGTATCAATTCTGAAGATTGCAGTGTATAATCTTCTAGTGAGCCAAGACACAAAATAATTGAATTATTACCCAGCCAATGACAACATCCAGAACTAATTATTAAGGCAAGCAACTTTTGCCAATTGCATCCCATGTAATTCTTGCATAGATGGTATGCTCAAATCCTTACCATAGTCAATCTGCATACTTCTAGGTGCTTAATCTCATTAAGGACACCCAGTTAATCCTGACCCAATAACCAACACGATAGTAATGCACCCTGCTTAGCAGGACCAGATAACTACCATTACACTTCCACGAGATGGACAAAGCACCATGCTTGGTCGATCAATCTTTTCATGTGTGTTTCTTATGGAAAGTATCTAAGTCTTAATATGTTTGATTGAGGATTTTATATAAATACATATACATATCCAATCATCACATTATAGTACATATCTTATGCATGTTATAACCACAATATAAGCATGCAGTTATAAACACAAGAGATGTTATGGCCATACTATTGTAATTTTTTGGAGCCACAAGGAATGACTACCATCTAAGGTCTCAATTATATGCAACAATCTATTGTTGGTGAAGACCCATGCTTGAACAAATCCACTCACCTCATGGATGCTCGGTTAGGCTCTTAAAACGCTCGTCTGGTCTCAGGTTCAACCAATGTCTGGACTCCTCCAGCTGATCGGTTGGTACACCAGATGATCGATTCATTCTCTTATTGTCTGGCCTCCTCCATCCTCTAGTTGATCAATTTGTTTAATGAACCAGTTAGTTTGTCTGGTGCAGAACGTCTTCTCACGATGAAATATAAATTAAAACTATCCTATTTCATATTATATTATAAAAAGGAAAACCTTGAGTTACATTCGAGGGGAAATAAGAAGAAGAGCATTAATTTACATTTAGAAGGGAGGAGAGAGGCTCGATACAAAAATTGAGTTATAAATAAGAATAAAAAACCACAAGCATGCACACACAGATCTAGGGTTATTGGTCATAACCATGCTAACATCCACCAGCAAAACCAACTTTTTGGTCGACACATGTGAATTTCATATATATCATATCATATATATTATTTTGTGAATCATATGTGGTAATTAATCAGAAATGAACATTAACCAATTTAATATTCACATCGTATATAATAAAAATTAATTCGATCGTATCGATTTAAATCTAGATACATTGTAAATTGATGCGTCTTTGATACCAATGTTGGGAAATCAAGACGACATATAAGGCTATGGAAAAAAATTATTAGCCTAATTCCCTAACTAGTAGATTGCCTCAACAACAATATTTATAGGAAAGAGAGTAACAAGAGTTATACCTGGTCTTGGAGCAAGTCCAATGACAACTCTTGATGCAGTAACTTGCTTCTTCTTCAGGCAGCATCATGCTCCTTCTTCAGCAGTACTCAAACATTCATCCCAAATGACCTCCTGGTACAGCACCACAGACAATCCTTTGACATTGTCCTCCTAGTGATAAAAAGTTCCTCACCTCTAGAGTAGTCCATGCGGACCACCGGGAACTCCATGTTGTGTTTCCAGAGCCAACATGAAGGAGTTGTTCTTTTAAACATCAGTGTACTAGAACTGACTCGCTCTCCCACAATTGTCTCTCCCTTGCTATCCCTCCATTTTATAGGTAGGACTTATTGGGGCTCTCTATTGGTTACCACAACCAGAGAGGATAATAATTGTTAGGGCTAATTGTCATGTTTGGGAAGCCCCCAATACCCCTCTATTTATAGGAGAGGCTAGGGTCAAGGTTCCCGATCTGTACAGGAGTTGAAGGGACATAGTTCACAATTTGTTTGGAAACTTCAAATAGAGAACCGGTTGATTCACATTCCCAACCAGTCAGTTCGTGTAGTTCCTTGTTCTGAATCACATTGGTATTCAATGCACGATTAATGCACAACATGACTTAGTCACTAATGATTGATCCAGTCAAATTGACTATTAAATCAGGTGATGTTGTTTCCAATTGACTTGGCATTCCAACCGATTGATTCAATACTTGAACCGGTCAGTTCACAATCCACTCAGTCAATTTTGAACCCCACCTCTTTAATTGAACACCTAAATACTTTTAGTAATCAATTTAAACATCATTCATGAACAAACTCCTATTCCAAGTGCATCCTATATGTGTGACCCTAAGGTCCCAAATTACGTTGGTAGTGAATGTCTATAACTAACTGATGACATCACAAGCAATGAGCGGTGTCTAGCAACATATCATTGATATCCAAGTAGTTTGGAAAATTGGAGAACAACTTCAACCTATGTCCATGATTAGTGTTACCATGATCATATAGTTCCTTTGTCTCTGGTATCCAAATTGAACTCGAGGCATGGAATCACCATCCCCTTCAACATTGAATTGTGTTCCTTGAACTAGAGCAGACTGTCTGAGATGCATGTGAATTTACATATCACATATTGAATCACATGAGTATGTCCATACATTTTTCAGTCTTACTAATCAAGAGTCATGCATATCAATCTCCCGTAGGAGGGACAATCCCATCTACATCACTCACACCCAATCCTCATGTGTCACAATGCACCTAAGCATCACCTTTATGGCAACCTTATTCAAGGTCATGTTGGATGATGTCTAAATGCAATGGATGACATGTGATGAGTGTAGTGACTTTAGGTTTAAGAACTACAATCACCACTATCACTATGAGAGTTGATTGTGAGTACCATTCAATGGTATACATGTGTCACTCTCAAGGTGGGTCTGTCTGATACACTATTCTCTAACATGTACATGTCTGCTTGACTTGATATCACATATCATGACTAATGAGACTCTATCATCAATCAACACACACTCTAGTCTTATGTATTACTATTGCCTATTTTGCTTGCACGATAATATCTGACTAGGGACATAACAAGAATGTATGTATTCTTATCATACATATGATCCATTGTTCATGTCATCAATTGAAGACATATGTCATCAAGTAACATCATTCTTTAGACATCTACTACGCACGTGTCATCATCTCATGAGCGAGACAAACATAATAGATGAAATTACCTTTATTATCAAATCAGGTATCTATTACCTCATTGCAATCATCATATGATTGGCTTTATGGGCATACATACCAACATTCCCATAAAAATATATCATCTACATATAATATGAAGGACACAATTATGATCCCACTAACCTTTTTGTAAACACAAGGTTCGTCTTCATTTTGAATAGAGCCAAACTATTTCATTATTTTATCAAAATGAATATTCCAAATTCTAGATTCTTATTTCAATCCATAGATTGACCTTTGGAGCTTATAGACTTTATTGATTCATTTGGAATGATAGAATCATCAGGTTGTTTATGCCTCAGGCTGTGTCATAAATACATCCTCAAGAAGATTCTCGTTAAGGAATATAGTTTTCATGTCCATTTGCCAAATATCATAGCCATGATAAGCTACAATGACAAGCAGGATGATGATGGATGTAACCATAGTAACTAGTAAAAAAGTTTCATCATAGTCAATATCTTGAATTATTTGAAACCTTTTGTATCCAATCTACCTTTGTAGGTTTATACATCACCATGCATGTCGGTCTTCTTCTTGAAGACCCATTTTTACCCTATGGGTTTTAGCCTTTCAGGTGGATCTACTAAGGTCCTTTCCTTGTTGGTATACATGGATTCCATCTCAGATCTCATTGCCTCAAGCCACTTACTAGATTTTTGTCCCTCAATAGCTTCCTTGTAGGTTGTTGTCTCATCATCTATGACCATCATATCATCTTGTTGAGTCACGAGAAATCCATATCTCTCTAGCTCAAGACATGCCCTGCTAGATCATTGAGATTCTTGTGTTATGATAGGGATTTGAGGTTCCATAATAGTTTGTGGTTCCTATGGTTCCTTATCAACTTCCACATATTCAATGTATTCTTGTTGGTCTTGGAATTCCTTAAGTTTTATTCCTCTCACATTGAATCCTCTACAAATGAATTCCTTTTTGAGGAATATAGCATCTCTAGCAACACACACACTTTATTGTCAGATAGAATATAGAAGTAGTAATCCTTAGTTTCCATAGGATATCCAAAAAAGACACGTCTATAAAATTTGGGTTCACGATTTTTAAAGAACTATTTCTTGACATAAGCTTCACATCCCCAAACTTTCATGAAATACATATTGGGACATTTCCCATTTCATATCTCATATGATGTCTTTTCAACAGATTTGGAAGGTATTGAGTTAAGTATAAACATGATAGTTTCTAAAGCATGTCCCCAAAAGGAAATTGGAAGATCAACTAAACTCATCATAGACTGTACCATCTCCAACAAGGTGTGATTCCTTCTCTGATACACCATAATTTGTGGTGTTCCATGTGAAGTCCATTGTGGTACTATACCATAATCCCTCAGAAGGGCCTCAAACTCTTATCTTAGTAAATTATTATAAGCTTAAGAGCCAACAATGGAGCTTTTGCACAAGCTGAGGAATCCAGATTGCATCAACACTCCAAGTACATACTTAGGCGTTTCCATCCCGTATGTGAGATTATACTATGATGAGATACAAAGATTTGTAGAGTACCAACTGAAAGCAACATTGTTATCACCACTCCATATCATAGTTTTAATATGGGAAATGATCCCTACACCCAATCTATACATGTTCTCATACCTTAACTCCACAATTTATGAAAAAGGTACATACCTTAATCGGGAGTCATCTAGAACTATAGGCAGTGGTTCTTGATCTTAGAACGCAACAAGGGGGAGTTATTGTTGTAAATAGGAGTGGACCAATTGAGAGGTGGAGTACAAGATGGTTGAGGAGAAACTTCTCCTATGTATACCCATGGATTAACATGGCTAAAGGAAAGCTAAGGTCACATGCTAGATTAGCACCGACTGTGCCTATCAATTTCTCATGACAATAGTTTCCCAAGAAATACACAACAAAGGTAAGTTTTTGCACAATAGGTGTAACACCCTATCACGCTAAATGAGATTACTCAAAACATAAAACACGATCAATTACTAATTGACCACATAGCCAGAAAAGCAGAATATTTAAAACTGATTTCCACATCATAAACAAGTTCCAAAGCATTTGTATAAAGGTCCATCTTTTCCATAAACTCATATACCATAACATGTATTACATCTATATCCAATAGCCTCAGCCACAATATGTATACAAAAGAGATATTCCACAAGTACATGCCATATATACAATCACTGCCACATTGCCAAAAACTCGTATTGATACAATTTTATCTATTAAACACTTCCCATACCTGGACTTGAGAGTACAAGGACAACACTAGGACTCTATTACTAACAACTACAACTATCCAACCTTCTGTGTCTACTGATCACCAGGCTGCTCGTCTTCTACAACACGATCTCGACCATGTTGCCGACAACCACCTAAAAAAGTGACCCTAAGATCCATGTCCCATCGAGAGATATAACTCTCTCCAATAGATATTGATTACAACAAATTATTTAACAATAAGTAGACTGATCATATTGAAGCATTTAATAAGCGATTAAATAGATTGAACAATTCTAACATATTAAGCAAGTTAAATAGATAAGCTTGGCAACAAATATAATTACTCATATTTCATAAGATTTCATCATATAAGAACTGTGTAGTATAAAGATATGGCAAGGTTAATCAACCGATGTGAAACATATTCAACCCTAGAAAATACACTACATGTCTTGTATTACCTCTTTTATTATGCCATGGGGAATTTGAGTCGTACCAACCAAGTCCAACTGATCACCGCTAAGTCAAAATCAGTGTGATACCAAATCTATGGAAGTGTAATGATCTGAAATCCATGTATATTTTTTGTTTATTCCTAAGCTTTTTCTTTCATTTATGTCCTTGATGTTGAATTAGTGGAAATTATAAAGGTTTGGTGTACATTTGTTCCCAATATTTTACTTTGTAAGGATTTATGCACAAATACCTTAGTGAAAGTTTACTAATGGGTTTAATTTGCAAAATGTCCACTTAAGAGGGATAAGGATAAATTAAAATCTATCTAGAAGTTTCTATGGCTTTTTGTGTGGGAAAAAGAAATGAAAATCCTAAAACTAAGATAATGTCACATTAAATTAATTAATTTCTCCATAAAGTAAAAATAAGAGTAAATTGCCTAAAATCTATAAAAGTGGAACTCAAAAGATAACTCTAAATCCAAATTCATTTTCTTTGGGTTCAAGTTTGCTTGGGTAGTAAGTTTCACAACCTTTGGGAAATTAGTAAGTATAATTGTATTAATTGAATGGAAAATTGGATACAACCAAAAATACAAAATAAAATAATTAATGATCCAAAAGTAACAATTGATTCCAAACTAATGATCTACACAGTAAAATATGACTTTGGGTGAATTTTCACTCAATTTGGAGAATATTTGATTAAAAGATGAACGCGGGAGAGAGAAAGTCTATAGAATCTTCAAAATATTAAATAAATGAACAAACAAATTTCAACATATAAAATTTATGGAAAATTTATATCCAAAGCACTTAATGTGCACTTATGGGTGAAGTTTCATCAAATTTGGGGAATCTTATAACAATTGATGATGGAGGAAAGAGAAAATAAGATTTGATTTATTTAACACATTAAAGTTCCCAAAAGGAAAAATGAATTGAATATCCGGATTCCTTATATCGAAAATAGGTTATGTGTAAATTTTCATTTAATTTGGAGCATGTTTGCACCCTCAATGGAGGAGAGAGAGAAATATTAAATAAAATAGGTGCCACTTTAGTCCGATTAAGATTGGGAATGCAATAAATATGTCATGTGCCTATTCTTTTTATTTTTTGTTTTTTAGCACCATTGGAAGGTCTGAATTACTCGTCTGCCTGATTGGATGGCTGGGAGCTTATCTACTAGCTCGCGACTAATAAGGAAAATAGGGCAGTTCACATTGGAATTTCAAATCGAGATTTCTTGATCTGTAGTCAATCTTTTTACGAGAATTTCGATCCCACACTTTCCTCATGTGATTCCACACTGATTGACCCCTATATTTTGGTCTTTTATCAACGATTCGAGAAACACCCAAAGTTAGCTGTCGGGCTCTCTTACCGCAATTATGCTTAGAACCCCAGAGCAAAACACACCTATACAAGTACCGCCAATACCTTCATCTCCTTTTACCCAACTCTCCTCTTTCCTAGATTTCCCCATTTCTTACGTGTGTGGATGTCAGGAAGCTTGGATAGGATCTGAGTTTACAGTGGACATTGCTCGTTCTCTACTCTACCTTGGGTCAAATTATCTACATTAGCATGTTTGTGGTGGTCTACTCTTTCTTTCTGTGTTCTTGTTCTCAAGTTTGATCGACTCTCGTGGATTTGCCCAAAACTCAAGCTACTGCTTGCTAGCCATGGTGAGGATTATAAGGGGGATGAATCCTCTGTGTGTTTTTCCTCTCCTACCCTCCTTGTTTCCTATTTTCCTTTGCTTTCCTCTTAAGGGCAATACTATCTTTTTGCCACCGCTTGCTTTGATTTGAGTGAGTCAAAGCCACGCCTTTGATCCCTAACTTGGTTGGCTTTTATTGGGCCAAGTCAGCAAGGTGGGCCTATTCTTTTCTCTCTTTTCATCTCTCTATGATGGTTTTAGTGTCGTGGCACTCTCTGATCGGTCAGAATAGGAAAAATCATATATTTATATTTCTTTATCCAAAAATAAAAAGAAAATATGTTTTGGAATCATAAAAATGTAAGCTTTCTAATAAAATTGTTTTCGATACATGGTTTGGAGTTTTGTCAAAAGGTGCTTTCTAAAAATGAATTTAATACATAAAAATCACCAAAAATGCACTTTTAACCTCATAACTCCAAAATAGACAAAACTATATGTTTTCTTAATCAGGAGAACCTAATAAGATCAATGGTGATAATTTCAAAGTCAAAATCAAGGTTTTGTTCAAAAATTCCAAAAGTTAGGGTTTCCTTACCCTTATACATATGTTAAACCCTAATACATGGTTATACCTTGAAAATAGGAAAAGTGGGCTTTGGAATCAATTAAAATAGTGAAAGAGAAATAATTGGATTTCATTAAGAAAGGTATGTGCTTTCCTTACACCTAAGTTGGGAAATAATTTGTGAACCCTAACCTAGTTTCCCTAATGAGGCTTCTATGAAACCCTAATTTTTCTTTTGATAATTCCTTTGCTATATTTGCCTCAAAATTGGTTTTATTACTTATTCCATGGGTCTTGTACCCCACTTCCATGTCTATATTTACTTGATGCTTATACTTGCCATAGTTCTTAGCATGTTGATTGTATTATACTATTTAACTAGTGTAGTGGTACTTTTGTACAACCACCCATAGATAGGCCATGTGTAAATTCACCCAGGGGAATGTGTTACTCTCCCCAATATAGAATATATGTAGGTGATTGTAATGTGTTACTCTCCCTCACCTACTGGTTGAGGTTAGGTAGGTAGCTCAACCTTACATAGTTTAGGTAGTCAATATAAATCATGCATGCAACCCTTTTCCTTTTATTACTTTTCTTATTCTGGTTGCGCCTACTTTTATCCAGTTAGAATTTCATATATTCTTCTATTCTCCAAGAGAATCCCGATTTATTTTTGAAGAGGCTCTGATTCCACAAAATAAATGTTTGACATAGAAATCTAAAAAAAGGTGGAAATCAAATTTATTCCATGATCGGAACAAAGGGAAATATGTGTTACGTCACGATTTATAAAAACTATTTTTATAAATATAGTTAGATTTATCTAAAAGTGAAGTCCTATTTTGATAATCTTCATCTGATGATGATATCTTAGCCTTACTTTCCATGTTATTTCTCATCTTTTGTCCTTGTTCATTATCTCTGACAGATACCTTTCTTTCTTTCCCTTTTGTTAGGTTCTTTCCCAAACACCCAAGGTTAGATAAAGGTGTTGAACAAGGCCAAGGTGACCAAGTTCAAGATTAGTGGATTTAAGTGTTGTGATCAAGGATGACTAGGTTGCTTATTTCTAGATCTTATAGTTTCATTTCAGTTTTTTCCTTTTCAAAGAAATTCATGTAGTTAACAAAGTTCAAAAAGCAATGTAATAACTTAGTTTTTTCCACTGCTATTGACATTTTACATGTATGTGAAACATGCTTATTTACTTGGATTATTATACATGCATTCCACAATGTCTATATTTCTTAGAAAAAGTGGATGTTTTCTATTTCCTTTAAATTTTAGTAAGGAGGTGATCTCACCTCTTTAGAACATGGTATCAGATGTTATTGGGAAACTACTAGGGCATAAGTTGAAAGCAAGGCTATCGAGAAAGGATCAGGGTTTGGGGTCTGGCAATATTTTCCTCCGCGCCACTAGCTTGGTTTACGAGAACTCCCGGATCCATATGATACCTGCCTAGCCTGCGCTGATACTGACTGCCTGAAATAGTATGCTTAGAGGCAATAGTAGCTTTAGATATCCTTGTTGTCCACTCATGTTATCTTATGTTATACCATTCTCTTTAAGGGAGGGATATTTGTTTGGAAATATGAACAACTCCTCTTCAGGATCCACCTCTGGCAACACTGACAATTGAGATACTCCGGTGACTCCCTCCAACACTAGGACAGTCCCTGCTGGCCCTGTTGGTACACCTCTTCTGACCCCTGAGTAAGAGCTGACCATGTTGCACCAGCTTCTCTCGACTACCTTGGTGGGACAACTTTCCAATACTACAACAACTATAGCTAAGCCGAAGGAGTTCACCCTTACAGACTTCATCAACCTGCAACCACCATACTTCAAGGGCGAGAGTGAGCCAAACATGGTGGATAAAGATGAAGAATGGGTTTTATCTTTGGATCATACCTTCAAAGGCATGGCGTGTTTTCCTCACCGAAAGGTTTGCTTTGCGACATATGTGCTGGATGGGCCAACATGGGTCTGGTGGACGGGTATGTCTTGTACCCGTGATACTTCGAGCATGACCTGGGAAGAGTTCCTCAAACTTTTCTGTGAGAAGTATATCTACCCCACCTATGTGAAGAGGAAAGAAGATGAGTTTTATAGTATGCGATAAGGAAGCATGCGTGTCTCTAAGTACGTACAATGTTTTCTTCTCCTGGAGCGCTATGTTGTGGACCTCAGAGCTGAAAGAAGATCAACCATGTTCCTCGAGGGTTAAGATACAATGTAGGACACAACCTTATTCTCCAACTACTGTTGACTTTTCAACAAATGGTGGACAAGGCTTTGGTGATTGAGTCACACCCCAGGTTCCAATCTTCTGGGCACAAAAACAACAACAAGAGAAAGAATGTTGATGGAAACTAAGGGCACGGCAAGTGCAATCGTTGCTCATGTTCTCACCTACCAAGAAGTGCCTTATTGGCAATGGTCAACCCTATAGAGATGATCGACCTTCACCCATCAGCCACAAGTGTGGTCAAGATGGACACATTCGACCTAACTGCCCCAAGCTTGGATGGGGACTAGCTCTGGCTCAACATCCAGCTTAGCATCTTGCCCAACAGCCGCAACAATGATAGAATCCACCTCCAAGAAATAACAACAATAAAAATTGACAAGGCCGACATCCACCTGTAGAGAGGTGTAATGGAAGGGTGTTTTCACTTAATGTTGAGGAATATGAAGGAGATAATGAAGTCATAAAAGATAGCCTACATCTTAATATGCCTCCAGTTAAAGCACTCTTCGATTCTGGTTCATCGAATACATTCATATCAACTGAGTTTGCTGCCATGTTAGAGATAGAATCAAAACATATGGCTCATGTTTTAGATGTTAAAACCCCTAGTGGTAGGATCTACTCTTCTTATCTCAAACTCCCAACCTTGGACCTCTGTATCTCTTAGATAATGTTTCCCTCGAATTTCATCTTGCTTGACATGCCCACCTTTGATGTCATCCTAGGGATGGAAGAGGTGCAAATCTATTTTGTTCTGTGAAGTATCAAAGGTTAATTTGTTACATCCTGCTGAGGGAAGGATGTGTGTCAAGGGTAGGAAGTGAGAGGATCACCAGTTTATCATCTCCTCCATCAAAGCCAAAAAGCTTGTCTCGCAAGGGTGTAGAGCATTTTTAGCCTCATCGTCCTCGATGGCACACCTCCTGCTCTCGATTTCATATGTCTTTCATGAGGAGTTGCCTGAGTTGTCTGTAACTTGTGAGGTGGAGATTTCCATCGATCTCACACCAGGAACCTCTCCTATCTCAAAGCCTCCTTATAGCTTGGCCCCTGTAGAACTTGTCGAGCTTAAGAAGCAGCTTCTGGAGCTTCTCGACATGGGTTTTGTGTGCCCTAGTGGTTCACCTTGGGGAGCCCATGTCTTGTTCATGAAGGAGGACAGTTCTTTGTGTATGTGCATGGATTATCATATGCCTAATCAAGTGACGATAAAGAATCGCTATCCTTTGCCTCACATCAATGATATGTTCGACCAGCTGAAGTTAGCCACTGTGTTCTCAAAGATTAATATGCAAAATGGCTACTACCAGATGTGAGTGAAAGATGAAGATGTCCCGTAGACAACTTTCAGAACACGTTATGGGAATTACATGTTTCCGGTCATACCTTTTGGCTTGACTACTGCCCCTGCTACTTTCATGTACTTGATGAATCAAGTGTTTTGTCCTTACCTCGATTAGTTCTTGGTGGTGTTCATCAACTATGTTTTGATCTACTCTGAGTCTGAAGAACAACATTGTGAACATCTACAAATCATGCTAAACACACTGAGAGAAAATCAACTATATGCTAAATTCTCAAAGTGTGAGTTCTAGATTAAGGAAGTGATGTTTTTGGGTCATGTGATTTCTGCCAGACATATTATTGTTGATCATGCAAAGGTAGAAGCTATGACCAAGTAGAAAGCTTTGAAGACTCTGTCTGAAATCCATAGTTTCTCACTTTAGCAGGTTAGTATTGAAGGTTTATCAAGAGTATTTCTGAGTTAGCTCTTCCCCTGACAAAGTTGACAAGAAAAGAAGTCATGTTTGTGTGGACACTAAAATGTGAGGACAGTTTTCAGAAGTTGGAGAGATGTTTGACATCTACTCCTATTCTTACTTTACCTATTGAAGGCAACCTTCATCATTTTCACAGATGCTTCTAAGAAAGGATTAGGGTGTGTCTTGATGTAAGAGGATTGAGTCATCTCCTATGCTTCATGCCATTTGAAACCTAATGAAGAGAATTGAACTACACATGATTTAGAGCTAGCCGCTATCATGCATGCTTTAAAGATCTGGCGACACTATCTATATGGAGTGAAGTTTGAAGTTTTCTCAAATAATAAAAGCTTGAGATATCATTTGACATAGAAGGATCTACATTTGAGACAATAAAGATGGATGGAGTATCTCAAAGACTATGATTTTACCATCACCTATCACCCCAGTAAAGAGAATGTAGTTACTTATGCTTTGAGTCAGAAGAAGAATGCAGTATGTGCTGCTATGAACCTGGAGTATGTTTCCCGTTGGCAACCAAAGCTTGGTGATAAGAAGATATTGAGAAGTTGTGTGTTCACAAGGTTAGTGTAACACCCAGATTTTCATATCACATGAGCGGAAGCATTTTTTTCCCATCATCTGGGAGTGTCACAAACATGATTATCATTACAATGAAATTAAATGAAACACTTTGCATAACTATAAAACTGATTCATACATAGTTCTAACAAAGGGAAACAAGTCATCTAATATACTGTGATAACAAGACCATGCATAAAAGAAGATGTCTAAACTCTAGATTATCTCGGTAGATGGCACCCCACTAGGCAAGCTTAAAAACCTGCTACACCTTTTCTTATTCTTTAAATCTTCAGCTGCTCCAAGCCCTGCGGACATCGCGTCCCCAGCCATGCATTGGAAAAAATAGTCATTAGAGTAAGTGGCATGAGTATTCTAAAAATGTACATGACTAATAATCTGAAATTGACATTATAAATGAGAAATTACTATCAAGCTCTGAGTAAAATCTGAAACATAAAATCTCTTATTTCTTAATCTGAAATTCATATCTTTCTATCTTATCTTTCTCTAGAGACATGTACCCTGGTACATGGATCTCATGACCTACACCAAAGTGCCTAGGTCTTACTTATCTTATCTAATTCCCTCTCATCATTACACATAGATGAGAATATGGGCATCTCTAATCTATGGTATCTTTTACTTATGATTTTTATCCGATTGTGGCCACCATTATACAATAAGTCCTCCTTTGTGACACTGAAGTGTCCTCTATGGTGAAACACACCCTATGTTGGCACAACGTGCCCTCTGTTGACACCGAAGTGCCCTCTATGGTGCAACACACCCTCTATTGGCATAGCATGCCCTCTGTGACACCCGCAATGTCTGGCGCAACGCGCCCTTTGAATCTTCCCGGGACTCTCTGGTGAGGACTTATTATATAATGTATTATGTGAAGGTTTTGAATTAATTATCTTAAGTCTATCTTTACTAAACTCTGAATCTGAACTTATCTGAAACTGAGTACTCAACACGTACTTAGTTTTGAATCTGAAATCTCTACTCTTTAAAATCTGAACTGAATCTATTATAGAATTTGGATATGTATCTCAAATTACAACACAATTGAGATTGGGTCTATAACCCATATCATGTATCTTTACTCAAAATCTGGCTACTCACACAGAGAGTGGTCTAAGTCTGAATCTAAATCTCTTATTCTTAAGTTCTAAACTGAATTCATTGTTGGATTTGAACATGTATCTCATTATCTGGGTAAACTCTATTCTAAAATTCTTATTTGTTAAGATTACTTTATTATACCAATTATATCATAAATGAGTCTAAAGTCTTATGAGAAAGGATCTGACATGGATATAGAAGTACTAAGTATACAAAGTATCTTAAGTCAAGCTTATGAAAGTATCATAAGTACAACATATCTAAAAATATCAATTCTGACAAGATGGTTCAATCCTTCTTATAAAATATGATGTTACCCTGAAACTTTACATATGAACTTACATATTAAACCTTAAATATAAAAATAGAAATCTTATAAAATATTGTATTGCAACCTAATCATAACTTAATGTGTCGTTATCTCATAATGCCATCATGAACTCATTTTTACAACACATTGTGATCCCATAAGTACTTTTATCTCTAAAAGTAGGCCATGTTTTAATATTCTAAAATTCATATTCTTATATTGTAATTAAATTCTAGATATTATTCATTCTATGGAATTTAGTTGTTATATCTGTTGACTCAAGGCCAATTAGGTCAATGTTGACTCACGTCTAAATTGACTAAACCCATGTTTTGATGATGACTAACCATTCCACATATTGGTGTCTAATGTCTCTACTTGAGTGATTTCAGATTAGGTATAGACACACTCCAATTGCCCTAACTTGCGCATATCAAATTGGAGAAAAGACAAGTCAAAGTCAATACAAGTGCACGCTTTTGTAATATGATGTAAATCCATTAGAATCATGTTGTAAATCACTTATAATGATTGTATGACTTGTAATTAATCTTAGAAAAATATTAGGAGCACTTAGATCGAATATTAGAGCACTTTAGATGCAACTTTGAAAATTGATTACAGGCACTTTGTCGGTCGAGTTTCCCAGCCTGAAAACTCGACCGATCATCCTTGATCAATTTTCTGGAGATTGCATCGGTCGAGTTGTGTTTACACAGAACTCGACTGATGGAGTAACTGACCAAATCGATTTTCATTGGTCGGTCAAGTTTCCTCAGGACAAACTCGACCGATGGTCTGAATATCAGCTTTGTCTTTTACTCTATCGGTCGAGTTACCCTTATAGAAACTCGACCGATTGCACTGTACGAAAAAGTGCAGAAAAGTGCTTCTAGCCGTTGTGGAGTTGCAACAAGTGAAAATAGATTTGGTGCAAGCCACAAAACGGCTAGTTTTCATTCACAAGTGTTCCCAAAGGCTAAGAGGCATCCCCAGCTATAAATAGGACCCCTTGGGCTTCATTCCAAGGTTGAGCATTCAATGCAAACTCTATGTGAGGTTCCTATTCTATAGTTGAGTGCTTCCTACATCCTCCTCTCTCTCTCTAAGCTTAATCACTTACTACATCCATTAGAGTGAGTAGGAAATCTATAAGAGAGCTAGTCCTACTTGTATATCTTGTGAGGCTCTCACTTCCACCACCTCCCCATCTCTCATTTGCAATCATGAAGATAAAGGTTCTCTCTCTTGTCCAAGAGAGGTGAAGAAGAACAAGGGAAGGAGTCCCTTGGTGAAGATCAAGGCTGAAGACTTGGAGCAAGAGTGGGTAAGTCCTTGGTGAAGGCAGAAGACTCCTTGCTCAAGTAGGTAAGTCCTTGGTGGAAGCTTCTCCGAGTGAAGGCGAAGTCAAAAGCTGAAGATCCAAGAAGAGTGGGTGATCTCTGCAAGGCTGAAGACTTGTGCAAGAGTGGGTAAGTCCTTGGAGAAGGCCGAAGACTCTTGCAAAGTGAGTAAGTCCTTGGTAAGGTTGAAGACTCTTTGTATTGGATATGTAAGTCTTTTGTTTGGTCATGCATTGTATGTCTTATGAATGAATATAAGAGTGCAATAGTTTGGAAGTCCTAGAGGTTGACCTCTCTAGGCAAGTGGACTGACACACTTCTAGTTTGAAGTGTGGAACCACTCTAAATAGCTTGTCTAATTGGTGCATGTTCAATCTCTCTCTCCCTTGCTATGTATGTTTTAGTTGCACACAAATTTCCTATTTAGCAACCTTATCTTGTGATATACCTTGAAGGTTTAATGAATTTTGTTTAAGTGCTTTCAGCTCTATTCACCCCCCCTCTAGAGCATCTAATCACCCATCTAGGATCCAACAATATCTATACATATGTATGAACTCTTAACGACATGTTTCTACTTGAAATTGTAATACATAATTATGCCTATAAATATGAAAAATCCTGACAACATATGTGTACTTAAATTCTCAATACAAAACTATCCCAAATCACCAACTAAGTATGGATACATTACTTGTATATCTTATCTTACAATCTTATTCATTAATTTCGAACATTTATAAGAAATCTCGTAGGAACATGATTATTTAAATTTTCTCATGGACTAGGTCCACGGGTCACAACTATTTTGAGCAACATGTCTCTAATTGAGATTTTAGATATCTGAACTTACATAATGATAAAGATATGAGAATATTCTTGTTTGCATTAAAATCTTAGAACATTGAACCATATAAATTATAAAAGTCTTATCAGGAGACATGTAAGCATACTAAACTTAAAACATGAGTACTCATGGGCATGGACCACTTACCTCTTATACTGGGGTATCTATAGGGAAGTCCTGATTCCAGTTCCATAACTTTAATAATCTGGATATCATCACAGTTTTATCAGTCCAAGCCAATGTTCCCTCTTTTTATTTCTAAATCTCAAGTCCCATCTTCCTAAATATATGTACCAACTTAGGGTTCTTAAGCATAACTTTAATCTATGATCATCATAAATTCTTGGCGTTGAAATAAAATAAAACTCATACTATATAATCAATATCATCTTTATACTCAAATAAGACATAAATCGTCTTATGCACTAATATGAACATATAGATCATATAAGAAGAAAATCTCAAATATAGTCATATATACTAATCTAACTTGACTCTATTATGAAATCAAATTAAAATACCATTTAGATAAATAATATCAGACTTTATTAGACATATATATCACTTATTGTCTCAAGATAATCATCTATTATTCTTTCATAATGGCTACTCGTCTACTACTAAATACTAATATAGTGGCACAATAAACTTCATCAAATCTCCAAAAAAGTATTCATATAATGTAGGAATGATCATGTATTTAAATATCAGATCATTTAAAAATCATATCATGGGTGAAATACCCAAAATATCCTTATTAGGGTTTACATTAAAAACCTCATTAAAATTTCATATATGAAAGATCAGGCTTTGAATTAGTGTTAAATATATCAAAATACACATTCAATAAAATTTGCATAAATTTCTAAAGGCGTTTACTATTTTTAATTGACAAAACATAAAAATCATATTTTTTTGAATACACTATTTTTAATAAATATTAGACATCAAAATCATAATATGGAAGTATTTTTATGTGATAGTCCTCATCATGAGATTTCTACAGGTATCTTGTTTGATAAAATCTGACTTCCCAATCTCAAGATATGAATTTTAAAAGAACTACTTCAACAAAACAAAGCTAACTATTCAAGATTGATCTGATGGTTGAGCGCCCGGCTTCCCAGATCTGGGCGGAGTCTTCTTCACCCGATGAAAAAAGGGGGTTTCTCCCCTGTTATGCTGTAAGAACAAAACACAATGACCGGTGCTTCTGACAGTGAACGTGCTCGTGTCTCCAGTTGGCGATGAACCTGACAAAGGTTGACCTGGCCGCCGATCCTCCTCCCCTTCATCTCCGTCGATGCTATGCTGCCTTGATGGCTATCAAAACAAGCCTCATCTGAACCCTAGAGCTTCTGCCATCATGGTCCTCTTCCATGTCCCCTCTCTCTCATTCTCTCTCGATCTATGTCAAAACCCTAGCATAGGGTCCGACTGCCACCAAGCATCCAAGATCGAGGGGTTTTATATCCCCACTTTGACCCGATCTTGAGCAACGACCGCCTATCATGGCTGCTCTGTTCATGAGATAGAACAAAGCCATTTCTCTGGCTGACTCTAGTGAGGATGGTCTCGCCTCTCCAGTCAAGTTGGTTCACATACTGGCCTTCATAATCTTCGATAATGCTTCAACAACTAGGAAAGCACCGTCTAGGACCAAAGAGTAGTTAGGATCACAAATCCCAACCTGCAAACCTCACCGCCGACGGAGGATCTTCTCCTCCTCTTCACCTCATCTGCACATGCATTATGTCGTATTGCACTGTAGGTTTTGCCCTGAGAAGGCAGTCGACATTTTGTCGAGTGCAACCTCAGTCACCGCTTTGTTAACACAAGAAGAAGCCTCCTCACCCAGATTCCAACTTGTTCAGTGGCTACCTCCATGTTTAGACCACCAGTAACTCGCTTGCGTTATGCTTGCCTCATATTACTTTGCCAAGGCTTCAAAAACTGTAGAGTAAGCATTATTCTGTTCTAGGTGCATTGGAAATCCTAGGCCATGGACATCACCTTTGTAGTACTGGGGGGCAGATCTGTGCGAACTCCAAGTTGGTCCCAAGTCTGTAGTGTCTTCATGGACGCAACTACTACCGTAGACCCCTCTGTGATCTTCTGTTATGCCCGTCGTCCACATGTGAGCCTCTGAAAGAGGCTGGTGCTGAGGAAGAAAGCGAACTGTCATTGTTCTTGGCACCTCTTGTCATCGCTCCATAAGCATGCATATTTCCTCCTCCCTTTCTATAAGTCTTCTTAATGTTGAGAAGAAGATGACGGCAAATGACTATGTGAAGGACTGAAACCTTATGCCCCCCATAACTTATAGTCTAACATTGTTCTAGACTCTTCCTCTCAGAAGTCCATGTTCTGATTGTACATATATTTTGAATCAGGATTGGAGTTTCCATAACTCTCGGATCTCCGCAAGGAATTAGCATTATTCCTTTTCTTTAATTAGACTTAACTAATCCCATAATGGCATGACCTCTTTATTAAAATATTATCGTAATGGCAATCAACCACTAGTTTGACTGACCCAAAAGTATTAGGAATCAGTTCCTCTCTACAATTGCTTTATCTAATCACCAATCAATTTGTCTAAAAAATCTTTTTATCCATGCATTGATAGACTTAAATATTGATACAAATGCAAACTATGATCTTATACTACTAATATGTAATATGCTCTATGAATATCATTATATCCTTAAATTAAAAACTTCAAGAACAACAAGTCACAAAAAAATAGAATTTCTCACCTATATCATAATAACATAATATGATAAATCATCACTTACACTTATGGAGATAGAACTAAATACCCAAAATTCCAATAATGATACATGTCCTCAAATTATCAGGCCACCATCAAATAATAGAAGAATCTTAGTCTCATCATATTAATTAGACTGGTAAAATATCTCATGATAATAAATTTATCAAAAATATCCTTGGATTCTATTTATACATAAAAGGACTCCAATATGAGCAGAATTCTATAAAACATGGCACACTTGTCTCAAACTTTGCTTAATTGGACAAACCATGCACATAGATAGTTATGAAATAATTGGGATGTGACAACTAGTTTGTCTATTACACCTTCTTGGATCTCAGAAGTTGTTGTTGCACAACTTGAAAGTTCTAAGCTTGGAGAAATGAAGGCCTTACCTGAGAAGCTGCAATCTAAACTTTTCAATTGGAGTTGATGGTGTTGTTTGTTTTCGTCAAAGGTTGTGGATACCTAAGGTCACCGATCTGCGATAGAAGGTTTTGAGCAAAGCCCATGGGTCCAAGTACACTATACACCCTGGTACAACCAAGATGTACAACAACCTACAACAAAGATTTTGGTGGGAGAACATGAAGAAGGATATCACTCTATTTGTTACCAAGTGTTTGACTTGTCAAAAAGTCAAGATCAAGCATCAACCCGGTGGTCTTCTGCACCCGCTTGAGATTCTAGAATGGAAATGGGAGAAGATTACTATGGACTTCGTCACTGGTTTCCCTAAGACCAGGAAGTGTTTTGATGCAGTGTGGGTGGTGATTGATCGACTTACAAAGTCTACCCATTTTTTGTCTTTCAAGTCCACTTACAAGGTTTATGAGATGGATCAGTTGGGTGTGGATTGGATCGTTCCTCTACATGGAGTTTCTAAAGTTATATTATCATATTATGACCCGAAGTTCACCTCTCATTTGTGGAATTAGATTCAGGAAGAGATGGATACTGACTTGCATTTTAGTATGGCTTATCATCCACACATCAATGATCAATTTGAAAGAAGGGTGCAAAATTCTAGAAGATTTGCTTCGTGCCTGTGTTATGGATTAGGGAGGTGCATGGGATAAGTTTCTTCCATTGGCCAAGTTTTCTTACAATAATAGCTACCAAGCTAGTATTGGTATGCCATCTTATGAAGCTTTGTATGGAAGACCTTGTCATTCTCCGTTGCACTGGAATGATGTGGGAGTACATGTTCTAGTGAAGTATGATGATATGCATATGATGATAGAGAAGGTTCAGTTGATTAAGAAGTGTATGAAAGTTGCATAAGATCGACAGAAGATGTATGCTGATAAGAAAAGGTCTGATGTGAGTTTCCTAGCTAGTAGGTGACTATGCCTTCTTGGAAATCAAGCCTATACGTTCTATTGCAAGATCTAAAGTTAAAGGCAAGCTTAGTCCCCACTATGTTGGACCATTTGAGATCTTGGATAAGGTTGGAGACTATGCATACTGTTGAGCTCTTCCTATTGCCTATGACAAGATCCATAATGTGTTTTATGTCTCTGCGCTGAGAAAGTATATGAAGGACCCTTCTCATGTACTCTCTATCATGCCTTTGGAGATTGAAGAGAATCTGACTTATGAAGAGTTACTTGTGAAAGTCTTATGGCAGTATCATGATTTGGAAGAAACCATTTGGGAGCTTAGAGATGAGATGTTACATACTCACCCTTCTCTTTTTGTATGAGATTTCAGGGATGAAATCCTTTTTAACAGGTGGAGTGTTGTAATAAATTGAAATCCATGTATAATTTTCATTTAGTCTTTTCCTAAGCCTTTCTTTCATTTATGTCCTTGATGTTGAATTAGTGGAAATTATAAAGGTTTGGTGTACATTTGTTCCCAATATTTTACTTTATAAGGATTTATGCACAAATATCTTAGTGAAATTTTATGAATGGGTTTAATTTACAAAATGTCCACTTAAGAGGGATAAGAATAAATTAAAAACAACTAGCAGTTTTATGGCTTTTTGTCTAGGAAAAAGAAAAGAAAATCCTAAAACTAAGATAATGTGACATTAAATGAATTAATTTCTCCATAAAGTAAAAATAAGAGTAAACTGCCTAAAATCCATAAAAGCAGAACTCAAAAGATAATTCTAAATCTAAATTCATTTTCTTTGGGTTGAAGTTTGGTTTGGTAGTAAGTTTCATAACTTTTGGGAAATTAGTAAGTATAATATATTAATTGAATGGAAAATAGGAGATAACTCAAAAATAAAAAATAAAATCATTAATGGCCCTAAAAGTAACAATTGATGCCAAATTCGTGATCTACACATTAAAATATACCTTTGGGTGAATTTTCACTCAATTTGGAGAATATTTGATTAAAAGATGAAATCAGGAGAGAGAAAGTGTGTAGAACTTTCAAAATATTAATTAAAAGAACAAATAATTCAAACATGTAAGATGACAAATTTGTATCCAAGGCACTTAATGTAACTTGTGGGTGAAGTTTCATCAAATTTGAGAAATCTTATTACCATTAATGATGGAGGAAAGAGAAAATAAGATTTGATTTATTTAACACATTAAAAGTTCCTAAAAGGTAAAACTAATTGCATATTCAGATTCCTCAGATCAAAAATAGGTTAGGTGTCATTTTCATTTAATTTGGAGCATGTTTGCACCCATAATGGAGGAGAGAGAGAAAAATTAAATTAAATAAGTGCATGATGCAACCTTATTTTAGGGTTTCATCCTATGTCTTTTTGCATGATAATCACATATAAACAGTTTAGATTAATATTTATTCCCTCCAACATGAACTTTTATGCCAAAAGCACTTATGCCTCCTTTTGTGTTTATTTCAGGGAACTTATGCATGCATTGATGCATGGGAGAGAAATAAAGAAACGTCTATGAGGTCTTACACCCCAAGAGTGGACCTATCTCTTCCCCGAGCTTTCCTTGGATGCACAAGAGCAATTCAAAGCAAAAGGAGGCTAGAGGAAGAAGAGAAGTAGAGATCAGCACCAAGAAGACCCAAAACAGCCTTGGTACATCACCACTGTCGTGGGAATTATGCTCCTAAAGTCACAATGAAGTTGTTGAATTTACACATGAATGACCACAGTCTTGGTCATCACAATAGCCGTGCTCACTAAAGACCCCACGACCATGGCCAACACTTCTCGCCTCGCCCGTGACAGTGGTGATTTATAAAGATCCCCCAAATCAACATGGAATTAGTCTAATTTACACGTGAATGACCACGATCGTGGTCATCACCATGACCGTGGACCATGAAGACTACCTCACATGTGTTGCTCACCATGCCCGTGGTAGGTTGAAGACATAAAGACCTCAAAACAGCCTCGCTCGTGGCCTCCTCCTCCAACACGACCATGATACCCCACACGGATGTGGTACCCTATACCCACCACGACTGTGGCCACCATACACACTTATCATTTCAACTCCAATTTCCACGTTGGCCATTCTACTATCCACGATCGTGCCATGCAACCCCCAGTACGGCCGTAGCACTTCAATAGGCCGTGGTGACCACCTAAACCTACCCATTTTCACCACTAATTTCCCCACTTTGCCTCTACTTACCCTAGTGCTTCCCCACCACTATATATACATAGGTGGTGGCCACAACATAGGGGTTAGCCTCCCTTAGCTGCCATTACTCCTCTCTACCCACCCTAGAGCATTCATTATACTCCCCTTACATTTATGCTCTCCACCCACCATTTCCACCTCATTTCCACCATAGAAACCTAGTTTTCTAGGCTTTCTACCATAATCCCCTTCATTTTCAAGCCCATCATCCACCTTGGAGGAGGGAGGTCATACTACAATAGCTAGGAAGTGAAGAAGGATGATCTACTTCAAGCTCCATGGAGTCCTATCCCCTTATTCTCATTTCTTTGAGCATGTCTAGCTAAGACCCTAGTGGTGGGCTATTTGGGGTTAAAATGTGACTTTGATACCATGTTGGGGGAAAATAATTTGTAACAGACATAATTTCATTCTATTATTATTGCCTCTTGCTTCTATCTCATTCCCCATTATCTTGCATGTGGTTTGTGCTCTTAAACATAAATTGCTTATATTGTGATGCTTGATGATACTTATATTCTAGGGGAAATTGGAATATATGTGGCAATCTTAGGAATGGCTCCTAGGTCCAATTAGTGGATCCCTAGCAGCCCCCTTTGTTCCTACATACATCTCCCATCTTCTACAAGTGAGTGTGAGATCTAAGTAGCTAGTGTAAGTGTGATTAGTGCAATTGCCTATTGTTCCTAAAGGCTAGATGGCAAGTAACATGAGGCGAAAAACCCTCATCTCTACTCCAATTCCTACCCTTGGCTCTCAATTGCCCTAATATCACTTACCCTAGAAATATAGACTTGCCAAGTCCTACTAGAATTACACCTAACCCTAGTTCTCCAACTAGTAGTATAGGGTATATTCTAATGGCACTTACCTTATTGTTTGGTTTGGTAATCTAGATCGAATTGTGAGATTTGCATGATATGTTGACCTTCACCCAACTAATATCAAGTTGCATTCCCAAATGGCCCACCTACCCATCATATTGCTTAAAATCCACCCTTGCCTTCTTAACTTGTTAATGCTAGTGTAGTCAATTTCCTTTGTTAATTCTTAGCTAATTACTTAGTTCTAGATAGTTAGTCTTTGCTCAAGTAGTTAGGGATCCTTTGAGCTTGCTTGTGGTCATTTAGTTAACTAGTGATAACTTAGACTCTTTCTTGTCTAATTGCTTAGTTTGCATCTTAATTGATCATTTAGCCTACTAGTGTAATGTAACTGCTTGCTCTAGACTAATTGCTTGCCTTGCTTAGTTTTATAGCCTTAGTTTGCTTAGAGTAACCTAGAGTGTTTGATAACTTGGTTTCTTTCATGCTTTTTCTTGCTTGCAATTGTAGTGTAATCAAACCAAACCCAAATTAAAACCCTCAAACCCTAATCTTCACTTAAGGAATATAGCTAACACAAACCTAGCTCTAGTGCCCCCTCTCTCCCTGAGGATTGACCCTAATCTTACCACTAGCCTATACTACAACACGACCCCATGCGCTTGCGGGAACATGTGATTAGTTAAGCCAGTGAGTTGGACTAGGTCCACATATAAATTTCAAGAGACCTATGTGTTTTCCCTTGGGTTGCATCTAGCCACCTTTAGTTGGTTAGTGTGTGGCCTTGAGAAGAATCGCACCAGTGACACTTTAGTCTGATTAAGATTGGGAATGCAATAAATATGTCACACACCTATTATTTTTATTTTCTAATTTTTCACACCATTATATAATCTGTATTGCTTGTCCTCTTGATCGGACGGCTAGTAGCTTGTCTCCTAGCTCACGACTAACAAGGAAAACAAGGCAGTTCACATTTGAATTTCAAATTGAGATTTCTCAATCTGTAGTCAATATTTTTGTGAGAATTTTGATCCCACACTTTCCTCATGTGATTCCACACTGATTTATACCTATATTTTGGTGTTTTGTTAGTGATTCGAGAAATGCCCAAAGTCACCCACTGAGCTCTCTCACCACCATTGTGCTTAGAACCCCAGAGCAAACCACACCTATAAATAGTACCACCAATACCTTCATCTCCTTTTACCCAACTCTCCTCTTCCCTAGATTACCCCATTTCTTGCGTGTGTGGATGTCAGAAAGCTAGGATAGGACCTAATTTTGCGGCAGACATCGCTTGCTCTCTACTCGACCTCGGGTCAAATTTTCTACACCATCAGGTTCGTGGTGGTCTACTCGTTCTTTCTATGTTCTTGTTCTTGAGTTTTATGAACTCTTGCAGATTTTCCTAAAACTCGAACTATTTCTAGCTAGCCATGGTGAGGATGACAAGGGGGGTGAATCCCCTATGTGTTTCTCGTCTCCTACCCTCCTTGTTTCCTATTTCCTTTACTTTCTGCTTGAGGGTAGTACTATTTTTTCTCCATCGCTTGCTTTGCTTTGAGCGAGTCAAAGCCGAGCCTTTGATCCCTGACTTGGCCGATTATGATTCGGCCAAGGTAGTGAGGTGGGCCCATTCTTCGCTCTCTTTTTGTCTCTCTGTGATGGCTTTGGTGACGTGGTACTCTCTGATTGGTCAGAATAGGAAAAATCATATCTTTATATTCCTTTGTCCAAAAATCAAAAGAAAATATGTTTTAGAATTAGAAAAATGTAAGCTTTCTAGTAAAATTGTTTTCAAGACATGGTTTTGAGTTTTGTTGAAAGGTGTTTTCTAAAAATGAATTTAATACATAAAAATCACCAAAAATGCACTTTTAACCTCATAGCTCCCAAAATAGAAAAAAATATATGTTTCCTTAATCAGGAGAACCTAATAAGATCAATGGTGATAATTTCAGAGTCAAAATCAAAGTTTTGTTAAAAAAGTTCAAAAGTTAGGGTTTTTTTTCCTTTATACATATGTAAAACCCTAATACATGGTTATACCTTGAAAATAGGAAAAGTGGGCTTTGGACTCAATTAAAGTAGTGAAAGAGAAGTAATTGAATTTCATTAAGATAGGTATGTGATTTCCTTACACCTAAGTTGGCAAATAATTTGTGAACCCTAACCTAGTTTCCCTAATGATGCTTCTATGAAACCCTAATTTCTCTTTTGATAATTTCTTTGCTAAATTTGCCTCAAAATTAGTTTTATTACTTATTCATTGGGTCTTGTACCCCACCTCTATGTCTATATTTATTTTATGCTTATACTTGCCATAGTTCTTAGCATCTTGATTGTATTAGACTATTTAACTAGTGTAGTGATACTTTTGTACAACTACCCATATATAGGGCATGTGTAAATTTGCCCAGGGGAAAGTGTTATTCTCCACAATATAGAATATTTGTAGGTGATTGAAATGTGTTACTCTCCCTCACCTATTGGTTGAGGTTAGGTAGGTGCCTCAACCCTACATGGTTTAGGTAGTCAATATAAATCATGCATGCAATCCTTTTCCTTTCATTACTTTTCTTATTCTGACAAGCATCTATTTATTTATGCCTCATACTTTTGATCATCTTCATCTTATGATGAAATCTTAGCCTTACTTTCCATGTTGTTTCTCATCTTTTATCCTTATTCATTATCTCTGACACATACCTTGCTTTCTTTCCCTTTTGTTGGGTGCTTTCCCAACTACCTAGGGTTAGATCAAGGTGTTGAACAAGGTCAAGGTGACCAAGTTTAGGAGTAGTAGATTCAAGTTTTGTGATCAAGGATGACTAGGTTGCTTATTGCTAGATCCTATAGTTTCTTTTCAGTTTTTTCCTTTTCAAAGAAACTCATGTAGTGAAAAGAGTTCAAAAAGCAATGTAATAACTTTGTTTCTTTCTACTGCTATTGACATTTTACATGTATCTGAAACATGCTTATTTACTTGGATTATTATACATGCATTCCAAAATGTATATATTTCTTAGAAAAAGTAGATGTCTTGTATTTCCTTTAAATTTTAGTAAGGAGGTGATCTCTCCTCTTTACAACATGGTATCAGAGCCTGTTGGGCAACTACTAGGGCATAAGTTGAAAGCAAGGCTGTCTAGAAAGGATCAGGGTCTAGGGGCTGGCAATATTTTCCTCTGTGCCACTAGCTTGGTTTACAAGGACTCCCAGATCTATATGATACCTTCACATCCTACACTGATACTAAATTCCTAAAATAGTATGCTCAGAGGCAATAGTTTCCTTAGATATCCTTGTTGTCTACTCATGTTATCTTATATTATACCCTTATATTTCAGGAAGGGAAATTTGTTTGGAAACATGAACAACTCCTCTTCAGGAGCCACCTTCGGAAACACCGACAACCAGGATACTCCAGTGACTCCCTCCAACACCTAGGACAGTCCTTACTGGCCCTGTTGATACACCTCTTCTGACCCCTAGCAAGAGTTGACCATGTTGCACCAGCTACTCTCGACTACCTTGGTGGGACAACTTTCCAATACTGCAACAACTACATCTAAGCCAAAGGAGTTCACATGTGAGAACCCATTATACGAAACAATATTACTCAACACATAAAACTCAATCGATCACCAATTAACCACATATCCAAAAATATGGGTAAATTAAAACTGATTTCAACATCAACACCCGCTCAAAAACATTTGCATAAGAGCCCAATATCTTTCTTGTATCATGATAAAATTTGATATAAATTGTTCTATAACCTTAGCCACAACATATATACACATGATAACAATATTTATGCCACACAAACAAGCATTAACATGCGAAAAAAATTTCGATTCGTTTGAAACACCATATACAAAATTTTCCTACCCAAACCTAAGAGTACAGGGATGACTCTAGGACACACTAGACATCTAATCAACTTTCTCAAAGATTCATTACTATAGCTCCTCTTTTCTGCCACAGGTTTGTTTTCATCACTTCTGATTACCTAAAAAGATGTGGTGAACCAAAAGGGTGAGACCCATGTCCCAGCAAGAGATATAATCTTCAACAATGTTTATTGATTCCAACATTTTTAGGTAATGAGACAATTTAAGCAGTTTAATCATATATAACAAATAAGCTCGACAACACTGATGATTAATAAAATACATAAAGGAGCAAATAATAACTATCTTCATTAGCCAGACTATTCTCATATCCCTATTAATAGTATAAGGAGTCTAGCAGCATGAACATCTCTAACATCATGAATAAGTCTAATATCAAAAGCATAGCTAACAACATCAACATGTCTAACAAGTTGAACATATCAACATCATAAGTAGAGCTAACAATATAAGTACAACTATCTTCATAAGCATGATTAGCAGTATAGGCATCTCTAGTTACAAAGGCATAACTAGCAATATAAGCATAGATAACAACATGTGATAACAAATGTCATAATCATAGCCAAGAGTAATAATATCTCTATCAACTTAAACATGACTATTGTATGTACACATTTATAACATGAGCATATCCACAACATAATAATATCTACTATCTTTTAATGCATTGAAAATCATCTCTATGTACAGAGAACAATAAGGGTTATCATCCAATATGAAGCGTCGTGTATAACCCTAAATAGATTTTCTAGACAACTGTATTACATCTTTTATTATACCCTGAGGAATTTGAGAATACCACTCAAGTTCCAACTGACCACTATTTGGTCAGAATTAGTGCCATACAAGATCTAGGAAGAGTCGAACTCCTAAGATCTTCTCCGCCCCCGATTAGTGTGGGTCTGCCACAATGACACATAAGGTCAAGCTGCTATAGCCTAGTATGTCCTTTGTACATGTCACGACAGTAGTGAAAGGAGGTGGGTACGCATACCCTACCATCTGAGGTACAACTGCAGTTGTCCTCTAATCTCGTCACATATATAATCATCGAGACACGACTGCAACCATTCTCAAACTGAGGGCTAGGTATGACTGCAATCATGCTCCCTAAACACTTGAATTCAGGATGACAAGCACCCCACATACTCATCAGTATGCGCTCCAAGTTTCCCTTAGGAATACTCATTTCACCATATGGTAAGTTCTGACACTCAGATGGATCTATGGCATAGGGCACTACATGATTAGAGTTCCACTTGATTAGTTATGCCAATTGGGTGAATTAAGGTTGCATCAAACAAATGGACATACAAACCCTAATTCACATCTAGCAAGCATATAAGTATCACAACTTCAAAAGTTATAAAACATGTAAAACACAATTTCTCATCTCATCATCACATGGTACTATTCACTTTCCATTCATGAGACTACACTTGTCATCATACTATCACAAGATATAAATCCTTTTCACAATATCACAAGGTATCAACCCTTATCAACACAAGAGAATTACATCTCATTCATGGCTCAACCATGCCCAAAGGTCATTAAGACAATCATACTATTACCTGCAAGATCATCATTATCATTTCATGCCTTATAGCAAGGCTCAACAACATCACTTACATATAATACACCAGATCAGCACAATATTGCATTAATGAGCTAGGAGATATTCATAAACAATCATAGAAGGGTTATATTAACATTAAGAATATTCCTTTATTACGTAAACATGCAAGGAACCTAGATATGATTAACCCTCATCATATTCATAATGCATATGTTTAGCATAAGAAAGTATCAACCATGTGGCTATAATAACCACCAATTAATGTATTAAGGTTATGATCATATTAAGGAGGTTATTTCACCATCATGCCATCATATAAGAATGTTAAACATGAATACTCATATTTATCTATTTGTGTTAGAGTTAGGTTCAACAAGATAAATTATATTAATGTTACTAATCAACACTCATACCCAAACCCTAACTCACGACATCCCCATTGGATCATAGATGCATAAGGTTAAGCATCACCATCACATTCCATACTATTCTCAAGTATGAACCCACACATAAATCAAGGTGTAACCATCAGGTTATAGCATACTAGGGTTTCAAAAACAATAAGAGATTACGACATGATTGTATTAGTCATTCAAGGACTATTCATACCCAATTACCATCATTTAGTTATATTAAAGCTAGGTATAACAAGATATACCTCAGTAGGGTTACCCATTAATTCATTATGGTGATTATAAATCATAATCATACGAGGGAAAGGGTAAGACTACAAGTTTAAGGCATTGAACCATCAAATTCTCATCATCAGAATCATAACATTACACTACACGCTTCACCCAAAACAATGGGAATATTGAGGCATCGACTTCTAACCATTAAATGTTGAAAAGGTAAAGCCATTAGTCGTTTACATAAGTAAACATCTTGAACAAACCACCTATGAAGTAATTTATTTGTGCTCTAGAAAGAGTCACCATCTAACCCTAGACATCCCTTGATTAACAACACAAAAAGTTCCATCGAGAGTAGGGTAAAACCCACAAGCGATTGTTTATTTAAAATAAGCCATCAGTAAATGAGCTTCTTAAGTTGATCTCATAAAGGAAATCGTTTAAATAAATTTATTAGTACCAACATATTACATTTAGGTATCATTCCAATTTATTGGATGAAGAAGCATTAGATCTTAATCATTAGGTCTAGTTCATATATTAAAACCATCAACTGGAGTATATGTTCGACCATTGCATCAAATGACCCAAGAAACCATTGGTTTAAGGCTTGATTGATGCTACAACTACATGCTTAATTCACCATATGTTGTGGAGACTTGACACACCATCAGTAGTGACCATTACGTCACCATAGGTTGTTAGATCAACACTATATTCATTAACCACCATCGAATATCAAACTAATATCACCATTGATTGATAGCATCATTAGGGTACTTAGTTGTTAATCACTAAGCTTCTAATTAGGACAACACTTGATCTAAGAGGTGAAACTCAGTTACCCTTGGTCACCACCATCAGTTTTCATGAAGACAACACCATTGGTTGTTGCAATGGTACCACCATTGAGTCATGTGTTTATAGAAGAAATCAACTTTAAACCCTAAAATTGACCATTGGTTGATAGGTGTTTAGCATCATTGGTTGTTAAACCAATCCGATCCAAGTCATATTATACCTTAGGAATAATGTAAACATGATCACATGTTCATCTAGAACTAAAATCAGAATAGGGAACACTATAACAATCGAAATCCAAGTCAAGCATAATTTTTTAGTGCATGGATCATCATTTAAAAGCAAGAACATGAGCTAGCAAGCTTATGGTAAGCAATAAACGTGGAGTAAGTTATAAAACTTGCCTATAATTAGAAGATAAAATCCCAAATAGAAGAAAACATGAGCATGTAGGGTATAAAATCCAAGCACAAGCTGTGAACTCGTCCATCTAGCATCTTTCTTCATCAAATGAACAAACCTTAAGCATAAGGAGCAAGAAAGGTAGGGTTTTAGAGCTTTAGAGCAATTTCTACCATAGAACAACAAGGTTCCAACCTAGAGAAAGGTAAGAGTAAGGATAATAGAGAAAGAAATGGAGGAAGAAAGGGGATTCTTACTCATTTAGGCCAAGATCACTAGAAGAAAGCTTTTTAAACCCTAAAAGAAAGCAAAACAAAACCCTAGGAGCTTCCACCAAGAAATTCACCTTCTTCTTCTACCTTGGACAGGTACTCCACAAATAAATAGATAGGGAATGAGGTTCTTAGTAGTAGAGAAGTTGTGGAAAGAAAAACTTTCATTTGGGGGCTCAAAAATAGATATATATAAAGCTCTAGGATAAGGGAGAGAAGAAGCATGAGGTGTCTAAAAAGCTCTCCATGCATCCATGGCCTTAAACTATTAAGGATATACAAGAAGACACACAAGCATATGACCCACCATCCATGGATACCTACTTATCCCTCATTTATTGATTTTGCAAGCAAAGCAAATAAACCATTTTCTTGATAGATCCTAAAGGTAACTCATCCATAAAGGGGTAAACCCTAAAATACTCTTGAGGAAAACACCTCCAAATCAAGGTTCAACTAGGTACCCCATGGCTCAAAAAGATCAAGAATAATGATAAAACATCCAAATAACATAATGAAAGTGATAAATTAAAAATAAAACCTCTCAATTGGGTAAATTGTAGAAAAGTCCAAAATGTGTATAAAATTACATAACTTGCACAAACAGTGTCCAAATTGAACCAAACTTGAAACTTAAGCTTTTATTATGATTACAAAGAATATAACAAGGTTAGATTAAGGTTATAACATTAAATTATGATAGCTAAGTATGTTTAATACTTTGAGCAAGGTCAGAGGTCTCTCATCACCCGTACAGACTTCATCAAGATGCAACCACCATACTTCAAGGGCAAGAGTGACCCAATGGTGGATAAAGCTGAAGACTAGATTTTGGATTTGGAGCATACCTTCGAGGGCATTGTGTGTCCTCCTCACTACAAGGTTCACTTTGCAATGTATGTGCTAGATGGGCCAACACGGGTCTAGTAGATGGGTATGCCTTATACCTGCAATACTTCGAGCATGACTTGGGAAGAGTTCCTCAAACTTTTCCATGAGAAGTATATCTATCTCACCTATCTGAAGAGGAAGGAAGCAGAGTTTTATAGTCTATGCCAAGGAAGAATGAGAGTCTTTGAGTACGTGCAATGTTTTCTTCTCCACGAGTGCTATGTTGTGGACCTCTGAGCTGAAAGAAGACCAACCTTGTTCCTCGAGGGTTTAAGCTACAGTGTAGGATGCAACCTTGTTCCCCAGCTACCATTGAATTTTCAACAAATGGTGGACAAGGCTTTGGTGATCGAGTCATACCCTGGGTTCTAGTCTTCCCGGCACAACAACAACAAGAGAAAAAACACAGGTGGAAACTAAGGGCACGACAAGTGCAACCATTGCTTATGTTCTCACCTATCAGTAAGATGTCCTATTGGCAATGGTCAACCCCGTAGAGATGATTGACATGCACCCATATGCCATGAGTGCGGTCAAGATGGACACATTTGACCTAACTGCCCTAAGCTTAGATGGGGACTAGCTCCATTTCAGCAGCCAGCTCAGCAACTTGCCCAACAACCGCAACAATGATAGAATTTGCCTCTAAGAAACAACAACAATAAGAATCGACAAGGCCAACAACCACCTATGGAGAGGCGGAATGGAATGATGTTTTCTCTTAATGCTGAGGAAGATGAAGGAGATAATGAAATCATCGAAGATACCCTGTATCTTAATATGCATCTAGTTAAAGCAATCTTCGATTCTGGTTTATCGATTACATTCATATCAATTGAGTTTGCTGCCATGTTAGAGATAGAATCAGAATATATGGATCATGTTTTAGATGTTAAAACCCCTAGTTGTAGGATCTTATCTTCTTATCTCAAACTCCCAACCTTAGACCTATGTATATCTATAAGGATGTTTCCCTCAGATTTCATCTTGCTTGACATGACCACCTTTGATGTCATCTTAGGGATGGATTGGTTGAAAAGGTACAAAGCTATTTTGCTATGTGAAGTATAAAAGGTTAGTTTATTACATCCTACTAAGGGAAGGATGTGTTTCAAGGGTAGGAAGCGAGAGGATCGGCAGCTTATCATCTCTGTCATCAAAGCTGAAAATCTTGTCTCGCAAGGGTGTAGACCATTTTTAGTCTCCATCATCCTCAATGCCACGCCACCTGCTCTCAATCACATATGTCTTTCCTGAGGAGTTGCCTGGGTTGCCCCCAACTTGCGAGATGGAGTTTTCCATCGATCTCGTACCAGGAACCTCTCATATCTCAAAGCCTCCTTATCACTTGACCCATGCATAACTCTCCGAGTTTAAGAAGCAGCTTCATGAGCTTCTCGACATGGGCTTTGTGCATCCTAGTATTTCACCGTGGGGAGCCCCTATCTTGTACGTAAAGAAGGATGATGGTTCATTGTGTATGTGCATAGATTATCATATGCCTAATTAAGTAACGATAAAGAATCACTATCCTTTGCCTCACATCGATGATTTGTTCGACCAGCTAAAATCAGCCACAACATTCTCGAAGATGGATCTGCAAAGTGGCTACTACCAGTTGCAAGTGAAAGATGAAGATGTCCTGAAGATAGCTTTTAGAACACGTTATGGGCATTACGAGTTTTTGGTCATGCCTTTCAGCTTGACTAATGCCCCTGTCACTTACATGGACTTGATGAATTGAGTGTTTCATCCTTACCTCTTTCATGGACTTGATGAATCGAGTGTTTCATCCTTACCTTGATCAGTTCATGGTGGTGTTCATCAATGATGTTTTGGTATACTCATAGTCTGAAGAACAACATTGCAAACATATGCAAATCATGCTGAACACACTGAGAGAAAATCAACTATACACTAAATTCTCAAAGTGTTAGTTCTAGATTAAGGAAGTGATGTTTTTAGTTCAAGTGATTTCTACTGAACATATTGTTGTTGATCCTTCAAAGGTAGAAGTTATGACCAAGTGGAAACCTCTGAAGACCCTATTTGAAATCCGTAGTTTCCTTGGCTTAGCATGTTACTATGGGAGGTTTATCAAGAGTTTTTATGAGTTAGCTCTTCCCTTGACGAAGTTGATAAAAAAAGAAGTCAAGTTTGTGTGGACACCAGAATGTGAGGATAGTTTTCAGAAGCTGAAGAGATGTTTGACGTATGCTCATGTTCTTACTTTGCCTATTAAAGGCAAACCCTACGTCATTTTCATAGATGCTTCTAAGTAAAGATTAGGTTATGTCTTGATGCAAGAGTTGAGTGATCGCCTATGCTTCACGCCAGTAGAAACCTAATGAAGAGAACTAGCCTACACATTATTTAGAGTTAGCCGCTATCGTGCATGCTTTAAAGATCTGGCGACACTATATGTATAAAGTGAAGTTTGAAGTTTTCTCAGATCACAAAATATTGAGATATATTTTAACATAGAAGGATCTGTATCTGAGACAACAAATATGGATGGAGTATCTCAAAGACTACAACTTTACCATCACCTATCACACTGGTAAAGCAAACGTAGTTTCTGATGCTTTGAGTCATAAGAAGAATACAATATGTGTTGCTATGAACCTGGAGTATGTTTCCTATTGGTAACCACAACCTAATGATAAACAAGATGTCGAGAAGTTGTGTGTTCACATGGCTAGTTTTCCCATTACACCTTCTTGGATCTCAAAAGTCTTTGCTAGACAACTTGAAAGTTATAAGCATGAAGAGATGAAGGCCTTAGCTAAGAAGCCACAATTTGACTTTTCAGTTGGAGTTGATGGTGTTGTTCGTTTCCATTAAAGGTTGTGGATACTTGAGGTTGGTGATCAACTACAAAAGGTCTTGAGCGAAGCCCCATGGGTCCAAGTACACTATACACCCTGGTACAACCAAGATATACAAGGACCTGCAACGAAGATTTGATGGGAGAACATGAAGAAGGATATCGCTCTGTTTGTTGCCAAGTGTTTAACTTATCAACAAGTCAAGATCGAGCAACAACGACCTTATGGTCTTCTACACTCACTTGAGATTCTAGAATGGAAATGGGAGAAGATTACTATGGACTTCATCATTGGTTTCCCTAAGACCAGGAAGGGTTTGATGATGTGTGGGTGGTGATTGATCGACTTACAAAGTCTACCCACTTTTTGTCTTTCAAGTCTACTTACAAGGTTGATGAGATGGATCAGTTGTATGTGGATTGGATCATTCATCTGCTTGGAGTTTCTAAAGTTATATTATCAGATTGTGACCTGAAGTTCACCTCTCATTTGTAGAATTAGATTTAGGAAGAGATGGGTACTGACTTGCATTTCCGTATGGCTTATCATCCAAAAATAGATGGTCAATCTAAAAGAACGGTGCAAATTCTAGAAGATTTGCTTCATCCATGTGTTATGGATTGGGGAGGTGCATGGGATAAGTTTCTTCCATTAGACGAGTTTGCTTACAATAATATCTACCAACCTAGTATTGGCATGCCACCTTATGAAGCTTTGTATGAAAGACCTTGTCGTTCTCCGTTACACTGGGATGATGTGGAAGAATGTGCTCTGGTGAAGTTTGATGATATGTAGTTGATAGAGAAGGTTCAGTTGATCAAGAAGTGTATGAAAGCTACACAAGATTGACAGAAGATGTACGCTGATAAGAAAATGTCCGATGTGAGTTTCCTAGTAGGTGACTATGCCTTCTTGAAGATCAAGCCTATATGTTCTATTGCAAGATCTAAAGTTAAAGGCAAGCTTAGTCCCTGCTATGTTGGACCATTTGAGATCTTGGATAAGGTTGGAGACTGTACATACCGTTTAGGTGTTCCTCCTGCCTGCGACAAGATCCACAATGTGTTTCATGTCTTTGTGCTGAGAAAGTATGTGAAGGACCCTTCTCATGTACTCTCTATCGAGCCTTTTGAGATTCAAGAGAATCTGACTTATGAAGAGTTACCTGTGAAGATTCTTGACTCCCGAGTTAAGTAGTTGAAGAACAAAGAGATTGAGATTGTGAAAGTCTTATGGCAATATCATGGTTTGGAAGAAACCACTTGGGAGCTTAGAGATGAGATGTTACATACTCGCCTTTCTCTTTTTGTATGAGATTTTGGTAACGAAATCCTTTTTAACGGGTGGAGTGCTGTAACGAACTGAAATCCATGTATAATTTTAGTTTAGCCTTTTCCTAAGCTTTTTCTTTCATTTATGTCCTTGATGTTGAATTAGTGGAAATTATAAAGGTTTGGTGTACATTTGTTCCCAATATTTTACTATGTAAGGATTTATGCACAAATACCTTAGTGAAAGTTTACTAATGGGTTTAATTTGTAAAATGTCTACTTAAGAGGGATAAGAATACATTAAAATTGATTTAAAAGTTTCTATGGCTTTTTGTCTGGGAAAAAGAAAAGAAAATCCTAAAACTAAGATAATGTGACATTAAATGAATTAATTTCTCCATAAAGTAAAAATAAGAGTAAATTGTCGAAAATCCATAAAAGTGGAACTCAAAAGATAATTCTAAATCCAAATTAGTTTTCTTTGGGTTCAAGTTTGCTTGGGTAGTAAGTTTCACAACTTTTGTGAAATTAGTAAAGTATAATTGTATTAATTGAATGGAAAATAGGAGATAATTCCAAATTACAAAATAAAATCATTAATGACTCCAAAAGTAAAAATTGATGCAAAATTTGTGATCTACACATTAAAATATGCCTTTGGGTGATTTTTCACTCAATTTGGAGAATATTTGATTAAAAGGTGAAATTAGGAGAGAGAAAGTGTGTAGAACCTTCAAAATATTAAATGAATGAACAAATAATTCCAACATGTAAAATTCATGTCAAATTCATATCCAAGGCACTTAATGTGACTAGTGGGTGAAGTTTCATCAAATTTGGGGAATCTTATAATGATTAATGATGGAGGAAAACGAAAATAATATTTGATTTATTTAACACATTAAAAGTTCCTGAAAGGAAAAACTAATTGCATATTCGGATTCCTCATATAAAAAATAGGTTAGTTGTCAATTTTCATTTAATTTGGAACATGTTTGCACCGTCAATGGAGGACGTCAATGGAGGAGAGAGAAAAAGATTAAATAAAATAGGTGCAACTTTAGTCCGATTAAGATCGAAAATGCAATAAATATGTCACATGCCTATTTTTTTTCTTTTTGCACCATTGTACATTTTAGATTGCTCATTCATTTGATCAGACGGCTGGGAGCTTGTCTCCTAGCTCGTGACTAACAAGGAAAACATGACAGTTCACATTGGAATTTTAAATCGAGATTTCTCGATCTGTAGTCGATCTTTTTGTGAGAATTTTGATCCCACACTTTCCTCATGTGATTTCACATCGATTCATCCCTATATTTTGGTATTTTGTCAATGATTTGAGGAACACCCAAAGTCGGCCATCGAGCTCTCTCACTGGCATTGTGCTTAGAACCCAAGAGCAAACCACACCTATAAATAGTACCACCAATACCTTCATCTCCTTTTACCCAACTCTCCTCTTCCCTAGATTTCCCCATTTCTTACGTGTGTGGATGTCAGAAAGCTAGGATAGGACCTAATTTTGCGGCAGACATCGCTCGCTCTCTACTCGACCTCGGGTCAAATTTTCTACACCATCAGGTTCGTGGTGGTCTACTCGTTCTTTCTATGTTCTTGTTCTTGAGTTTGATGAAATCTTGCAGATTTTCCTAAAACTCGAACTATTTCTAGCTAGCCATGGTAAGGATGACAAGGGGGGGGGGTGAATCCCCTATGTGTTTCTCCTCTCCTACCCTCCTTGTTTCCTATTTCCTTTGCTTTCTTCTTGAGGGTAGTACTATTTTTTCTCCATCGCTTGCTTTGCTTTGAGTGAGTCAAAGCCGAGCCTTTGACCCCTGACTTGGCCGATTATGATTCGGCCAAGTCAGTGAGGCGGGCCCATTCTTCGCTCTCTTTTTGTCTCTCTGTGATGGCTTTGGTGACGTGGTACTCTCTGATTGGTCAGAATAGGAAAAATCATATCTTTATATTCCTTTGTCCAAAAATCAAAAGAAAATATGTTTTAGAATTAGAAAAATGTAAGCTTTCTAGTAAAATTGTTTTCAACACATGGTTTTGAGTTTTGTTGAAAGGTGTTTTCTAAAAATGAATTTAATACATAAAAATCACCAAAAATGCACTTTTAACCTCATAGCTCCCAAAATAGAAAAAAGTATATGTTTCCTTAATCAGGAGAACCTAATAAGATCAATGGTGATAATTTCAGAGTCAAAATCAAAGTTTTGTTAAAAAAGTTCAAAAGTTAGGGTTTCCTTTCCTTTATACATATGTAAAACCCTTATACATGGTTATACCTTGAAGATAGCAAAAATGGGCTTTGGACTCAATTAAAGTAGTGAAAGAGAAGTAATTGAATTTCATTAAGATAGGTATGTGCTTTCCTTACACCTAAGTTGGGAAATAATCTGGAAGCTTGGATAGGACTTAAGTTTGTGACAGACATTGCTCATTCTCTACTCAACCTCTGGTGAAATTGTCTACATCAATAGGTTCTTGGTGGTCTACTCGTTCTTTCTCTGTTCTTGTTCTCGAGTTTGATCGACTCTCATGGATTTGCCCAAACTCAAGCTACTTCTCCCTAGCCATGGAGAGGACGATGAGGGGGATGAGTCCTCTGTGTGGTTTTCCTCTCCTACCCTCCTTGTTTCCTATCTTCCTTTGCTTTCCACTTGAGGGCAGTCCTGTCCTTTCGCCACCGCTTGCTTTGCTTTGAGCGAGTCAAAGCCGCGCCTTTGACCCCTGACTTGACCAGCTCTGATTGGGCCAAGTCAGTGAGGTGGGCCCGTTCTTCTCTCTCTTTTCATCTCTCTGCGATGGTTTTGGTGACGTGGCACTCTCTGATTGGTCAGAATAGGAAAAATCACATTTTTATATTCCTTTGTCCAAAAATCAAAAGAAAATATGTTTTGGAATAAAAAAATGTAAGCTTTCTAATAAAAATGTTTTCTAGACTTGGTTTTGATTTTTGTCAAAAGGTGTTTTCTAAAAATGAATTTAATACATAAAAATAACCAAAAATGCACTTTTAACCTCACAACTCCAAAATAGATAAAATTATATGTTTTCTTAACCAGGAGAACCTAATAAGATCAATGGTGATAATTTCAGAGTCAAAATTGAGGTTTTGTTTAAAAAGTCCAAAAGTTAGGGTTTCCTTACCTTTATACATATGTAAAACCCTAATACATGGTTATGCCTTGAAAATACGAAAAGTGGGCTTTGGACTCAATTATAGTAGTGAAAGAGAAGTAATTGGATTTGATTAAGAAAGGTATGTGCTTTCCTTACACCTAAGTTGGGAAATAATTTGTGAACCCTAACCTAGTTTCCCCAATGAGGCTTCTATGAAACCCTAATTTCTCTTTTGATAATTCCTTTGCTATATTTTTCTCAAAATTAGTTTTACTACTTATTCCTTGGATCTTGTACCGCACATCCATGTCTATATTTACTTGATGCTTATACTTGCCATAGTTCTTAGCATGTTGATTGTATTATACTATTTAACTAGTATAGTGGTACTTTTGTACAACTACCCATATATAGGGCATGTGTAAATTCGCCCTTGGGAATGTGTTACTCTCCACAATATAGAATACTTGTACATGATTGGAATGTGTTTCTCTCCCTCACCTACTGGTTGAGGTTAGGAGGTGCCTCAACCCTACATAGTTTAGGTAGTCAATATAAATCATGCATGCAACCCTTTTCCTTTTATTACTTTTCTTATTCGGGCAAGCATCTATTTATTTATGCCTCATACTTTTGATCATCTTCATCTTATGATGAAATCTTAGCCTTACTTTCCATGTTGTTTCTTATATTTTGTTGTTGTTCTTTATCTCTGACACATAACTTGCTTTCTTTCCCTTTTGTTTGGTGTTTTCCCAACAACCCAGGGTTAGATCAAGGTGTTGAACAAGGCCAAGGTGACCAAGTTCAAGAGTAGTAGATTCAAGTTTTGTGATCAAGGATGACTAGATTGCTTATTGCTAGATCCCATAGTTTCTTTTCAATTTTTTCCTTTTCAAAGAAACTCATGTAGTGAACAGAGTTCAAAAAGCAATGTAATAACTTAGTTTCTTTCCGCTGCTATTGACATTTTACATGTATCTGAAACATGCTTATTTACTTGGATTATTATACATGCAATCTACAATGTCTATATTTCTTAGAAAAAGTGGATGTTTTGTATTTCCTTTAAATTTTAGTAAGGAGGTGATCTCGCCTCTTTATAACATGGTATCATAGCCTATTGGGCAACTACTAGGGCATAAGTTGAAAGCAATGCTGTGTAGAAAGGATCAGGGTCTAGGGGCTGACAATATTTTCCTCTATGCCACTAGCTTGGTTTATGAGGACTCTCGGATCCATATGATACATGTCTGGCCTGCGCTGGTACTGACTACCCGAAATAGTATGCTCAAAGGAAATAGTAGCCTTATATATCCTTGTTGTCTACTCATGTTATCTTATGTTATACCCTTATCTTTTAGGAAGGGAGATTTATTTGGAAACATGAACAACTCCTTTTCAGGAGCCACCACCAGCAACACCAACAATCGGGATACTCCGGTGACTCCCTCCAACACCGTGACCGTCCCTACTACCCCTGTTGGTACACCTCTTCTGACCCCTGAGCAAGAGCTAACCATGTTGCACCAGCTGCTCTCAACTACCTTGGTGGGACAACTTTCCAATACTAGAACAGCTACAGCTAAGCCAAAGGAGTTCACCCTTACAGACTTCATCAAGATGCAACCACCATACTTCAAGGGCGAGAGTGAGCCAAACATGGTGGATAAAGTTGAAGATTGGGTTTTGGCTTTGAAGCGTACCTTCGAGGGCATCCTATCTCGATCAGTTTGTGGTGGTGTTCATCAATGATGTTTTGGTCTACTCCTAGTCCGAAGAACAACCTAAGTTGGGAAATAAAGTAGGAAAAGTGGGCTTTGGACTCAATTAAAGTAGTAAAAGAGAAGTAATTGGATTTCATTAAGAAAGGTATGTGCTTTCCTTACACCTAATTTGGGAAATAATTTGTGAACCCTAACCTAGTTTCCCTAATGAGGCTTCTATGAAACCCTAATTTCTCTTTTGATAATTTCTTGCTATAATTGCCTCAAAATCAGTTTTATTACTTATTCCATGGTTCTTGGGCCCCACTTCCATGTCTATATTTACTTGATGCTTATACTTGCCATAGTTCTTAGCATGTTGATTGTATTAGACTATTTAACTAGTGTAGTGGTACTTTTGTACAACCACCCATAGATAGGCCATGTGTAAATTTGCCCAGGGGAATGTGTTACTCTCCCCAATATAGAATATTTGTAGGTGATTGTAATGTGTTACTCTCCCTCACCTACTGGTTGAGGTTAGGTAGGTGTCTCAACCCTACATAGTTTAGGTAGTCAATATAAATCATGCATGCAACCCTTATCCTTTTATTACTTTTCTTATTCTGGCAAGCATCTATTTATATATGCCTCATAATTTTGATCATCTTCATCTTATGATGAAATCTTAGCCTTACTTTCCATGTTGTTTCTCATCTTTTGTCCTTGTTCATTATCTCTAAGACATACCTTGCTTTCTTTCCCTTTTGCTGGGTGCTTTCCCAACCACCCGGGGTTAGATCAAGGTATTGAACAAGGCCAAGATGACCAAGTTCAGGAGTAGTAGATTCAAGTTTTGCGATCAAGGATGACTAGGTTGATTATTTATAGAATATATAGTACTTTTCATTTTTTTTCTTTTTAAAGAAATTCATGTAGTGAACAGAGTTCAAAAAGCAATGTAATAACTTAGTTTCTTTCTGCTGCTATTGGCATTTTACATGTATCCAAAACATGCTTATTTACTTGGATTATTATACATGCATTCCACAATGTCTATATCTCTTGGAAAAAGTGGATGTTTTGTATTTCCTTTAAATTTTAGTAAGGAGGTGATCTCACCACTTTACAGGAAGAGTCAGACTCCATGATCTCACCAACAACTCCCGGTCACTAGAGAGACAATGCAGAGACATAACAGTCAACTGCCAACATAGATGAAGAATAAATAAATATGTATTCAGTGAAGTAACGAGAGTACATAGCGCCTCCTATATATAGGAGTGAGTCCACTTAAGTGGGTTATAGGAGCCCCACTTAAGTGTGAGTACAAAAGATAGAAAAGAGAGGATACAAATATACTAACACGCCCCCTCAAGTTGGAGAGTACACATTGTGAAGTCCCAACTTGGTGCCCGTATATTTAAATAAAGAAGGAGGAAGATGCTTTGTAAGGATATCAGCAACTTGATCACATGTTCTAATGTGAGGAGTGATGATATGCTTATCTTTGGTCAAGTCTCGAACAAAATGGCAGTCAACTTCAATGTGTTTTGTGCGCTCATGGAAGACTGGATTATTAGCTATGTATATAGCTGCCTGGTTGTCACAATATAAAGTAGCTGGAGTTTGGAAAGGGATTCCAAACTCTGTCAAAATGGACCGGACTCACTGTAGATCACAACATGCATGAGCCATAGCCCGATATTCTGCCTTGGTGCTGGAGCGAGCTACCACAACCTATTTTTTACTCCTCCAGGACACAGGGTGAGTGCCAATCATGACACAATATCCAGAAGTGGACCGTCGATCTTTAGTATCACCTGCCCAATCTGCATCTACATATCCAGAGATAGAGATCACCTTGGACTCAGGACGTTTATAGAGCAATCCCCATTCTGGAGCACTCTTCAAGTAGAGAAGAATGCGTTGAACTCTGGACCAATGGGCCTGGAGTGGTGCACTCATGTGTTGGCTAACTACACCAACAACATAGGTAATATCTGGATGAGTAATAGTCAAGTAAATCAGCTTCCCGACTATGCGACGATACAATTCTGGATCAGAAAAGAGTTCTCCTTCATGAATAGACTTTGTATGATAGTCCATTGGAGTGGAGACCGGTTTAGCTTCTGTCATGTTAGTGTCTTTAAGTAGGTCCAAGACATAACGTCGTTGTGACAAGTTAATACCTGAGGATGATCGAAGGACTTCAATTCCGAGGAAATATCGTAGGATGCCCAGGTCCTTTGTGTGGAAATGTGCATGTAGAGACTGCTTTAGCTGAGATATCCCTACTGTATCATTGCCGGTGATGACAATGTCATCAACATAGACAGCGACAAGGATATGGCCTTCAGAGGACTTGGAGAAGAACAGTGAGTGGTCAGTGGCTGATCTTCGAAAATCCACCTTTATAAGAACCTCACCTAGCTTGTTGAACCAGGCCTGTGGAGACTGCTTGAGATCGTAGAGTGATCGTCGAAGACGACACACTTTGTGATAAGACTCCCCTTCAACAACAAAACCAGGTGGTTGCTGCTTGTAGACTTCCTCTAAGAGATCTCCGTGAAGAAATGCATTCTTGATGTCAAGCTGATAGAGAGGCCAGTCGAGGTGAGCTGCAAGGGAGATAAGAATGTGAACTGAGGCGATCCTTGTCACTAGAGAGAATGTCTCAAAGTAATCTACACTAAATGTTTGGGTGAATCCTTTGGCAACCAGGCGTGCCTTTAGTCGTTCAACAGAGCCATCCGACTTGTGCTTGACTGAGAAAACCCACCGACAACCTACAATATTTTTATTTGTGGGTGGGTCCACAAGATCCCATGTCTTGTTGGCACAGAGAGCCTTCATTTCTTCCATCATGGCAGCTTTGCATCTAGGATGTCACAGAGCATCCGTTGGACACTTAGGAACAATGTTGTATCCAAGGTTGTAGCAAAGGATGAGGCAGAAGAAGAAAGACGTGCTAGACAACAAGTTTGAGAAATTGGGTGCTTGATTGTACAAGAGCGGATACCTTTGCGTAGTGCCACCGGTAGATTGGATTGGTCCGGAACTGATGGTGATGATGCAGGTGCAGCTGGTGACTCATCTTCCATGTGCTGGTTTGGGGGTGATGGTGGCATTGTTGGTGGGAAGAATGGATCGGGAAATGTGACCATAGTATTAGTATGATCTATGGGTGGTGAGGACGATGAAAAGAACATTTCATCCTTGTGAAAGGTGACATCTACAGAAATATACACTCTACCAGAGCTAGGGTCAAGACACTTGTATCCTTTTTGAGAAAAAGGATAACCGAGAAACACCGTTCATATAGCTCTGGGAGAAAGCTTGTCGGCCTTGGGATCAAAATTGTGAACAAATGTGACACAACCAAAAACCCGAGGCGGTAGCGGAAATGGTGTGGACTTAGGGTAAACAACAGAAAAAGGAGTGTGCTTCTTAAGAACAGAGGAAGGTTGACGATTGATAAGAAAGCAAGCGGTGAGGACAGCATCAGAACAAAAATTATTGGGTGAGTTGGCATGAGTGAGAAGAGAGCGTGTAATGTCAAGTAGATGACGATTTTTACGCTCAGCAATGCCATTTTGTTGTGGAGAGTAAGCACATGAGCGTTGATGAATCATCCCTACATCACGGCAAAAATAGGCAACAACTTTTTGAGTATACTCAAGGGCATTGTCTGTTCGAAGAATCTTGATAGAGGTTGAAAATTGAACGGAAACCAACTTGTGGAACTCGCAAATTAGTGTAAAAACTTCATCACGAGTTTGAAGTAAATAAAGCCAAGTCATTCTAAAGAAATCATCCACAAATGTCAGAAAGTATTTATAGCCATTATAACTAGTAGTTCTAAATGGACCACAAACATCACTATGAACTAAATCAAACATATGGGATGATTGTTTACATGTACGGGCTGGGAAGGACACACGATGGTGTTTTCCAATCTGACATGCATTACAAGAAATAGAAGAACATGAAGATAAAGAACTATCTAAAAGTTTAAGCTTGTCTAGAGGGAGATGGCCATGACGGAGGTGTAGTTGAAGTGGCGTGCATGCAAGAAGGGCTCGAGGTGGGCTTAGAGGTGGGGCAGAGAAGTAGTAGAGATCACCAGAGCGTACTCCCTGCCCAATCATCATCAAATTCCTCCAATCCTGTAAAATAAAACCAGATGGACCAAAGGTTAGAAAACATTTGAGGGAATCAACAATTTTTGCTACAGACATTAAATTATATGGAAAGTTTGGAACAAAGTGGACAACAGTCAAGTTGATTTTAGAAGAGATAGGAACGGTTCCACACCGAGTTACTTGTTTAATCGATCCATCCGCCATGGTGATAGAGGAGTGAGAGATAAAGGAATCAGATGTGGTAAGAAGATGGGGCATACCAATATATGTGAGTACATAGCGCCCCCTATATATAGGAGCGAGTCCACTTAAGTGGGTTATAGGAGCCCCACTTAAGTGTGAGTACAAAAGATAGAAAAGAGAGGATACAAATATACTAAAAACAGACATATAATCAAGTTGAAAACAACTAGCCACCGTGGTACAAGTCACGACGCTAGAGGATAGGTCACACATGCCCGTTCTATAAAAGACAAGTTGCAGTTGTATTGCTACCTTTCACACATATCATTAATATTGGAGGCATGACCACAACCATCCTCTATAACCACACTTGAGGACACAAGAAGATACTCTTGACTTGCGCCACCACATATTCAAAAATATGTGCTCCAAGTTTCCTGTAGGAATTGTTCATTTTACCATCCAACAAGTTCTAACATTGTTATGGATCTATGGCACATGGTAACTACATGATTAGGGTTTCACTTGACTATTTATTTCCAATTGGGGGAATCAAGGTTGCATCATACAAGTGGACATACAAACTCTAACTCATTTCTAGAAAGTGTATAAGTATAACAATCCAGAAGATATAAAAAACATGAGATACAAATCTTAACCATAATTACCACATGGTACTATTTCATTGCCATTCATGAGACTATAATAGTCATCATACCACCATAGCATTCAAATCCTTATCACATTGTTCCAGAGTTTCAATTCTTATAATATCATGAAGAGGATTAAACCTCCATTAGGACTCAACGATACCCAAGGTCATTAAGACCATCACATCATACCATGTAAGATCATTATTATCTTCCCATGCCTTATAGCATGGCTCAACAGCCTGTCACCAAACATGTGACATATGAGTATAATATAGTAAGGAACTATGATATTCATGTAGCAACATATTGAGGATTCAAAAACAATAAGAGAGCATTCAATTATCATATTAATCATTCAAGAGGGCTTATAACAATCTATCACCATCACTTAGTTACCTTAGGGTTAGGTGTAACAAGCTTTATCACATTAAAGTTACACATCCACTTATTATGGTGATTTATCAAATATATTCATATAAGGGCTAATGTAAGAATACAATTCAAAGGCATTGATCCATTGAATTCACATTATTAGAACCAACACATTATACTATAGACTTAATTTTAAACCATTGGATGTTGAAGCATCTAATCACAACCATTGGACCAGGTTTAACATTTCAAAACTATCAGTTGATATGTAGGTTTAACCTTTGGATCATATAACCAAAGAAACCATTGGTTAGGGCTTCATTGAAGCAACTCATGATACCTAGTTACACCATCATGTGGATCATATAACCAAAGAAACCATTGAACCACCATCAGTTGTGACACATCATGTCCCATCAGCTGATGGGGTCAACACTACCATCATTGAACACCATCAGATGTTGAACTAAAAAAATTGCCACTGGTTCATGCCATCTTTAGGGCACTAAATGATTGATCATTGAGCTTCCAAAGGAATCTAGAAATGAACTAAGGTGTGACCATCATTTGACACAATTTTTTATTACCACCAATTGCCAAAAGGCATCTCCATTGGTTCTAATATAAGGTCATCCATTGGTTCATGTATAAAGTTAAAAATCAGCCTAAAAACACTAAGTAGAAGCCATCATTTGATAGGTACTTAACACCATTGGTTGCCATGTGGACCTGATATAACTCTTCCTCTACCTCAGGAAGGTCGTGCACATAGTTTTAGGTTCATCTAGAATGAGAAACTAAGCAAGAAATGGTATTAAAATCGAAACCTTAAGCATACATAGCTTCTCTAAGCTTAGATCATCGTTTTAGATAAAGAACATGAGCAAGAAAGCTTGTAGTAAGCAACAAAAGTGAAGAGGGTTATAAAACTCACATCTAGGAAGAGTGTCCAAGGAGAAAGAAAACTCGAGCAAACAAGGTAAAGAACCCTAGCTTTAGGTCTGAATTTGGCCAAGTAAGATTCTCCTCCAAAAAAGGGAGTAAACCCTAGGTGAAGGGAGAAAGAAGATAAGTTCTTTGAGATTTAAAGCAAACTTTGACATGGAACATCATAGTTACTTCCAGGAAAAAGATAGGATGAATAATAATAGAAAAATAAGGAGTAGATAAGGATAAACTTACTAGTTTAGGTTAAGATCACCTAAAGGAAGCTTCACAAACCCTAGATGAAGGGTAGATCCGAACCCATGCTCACACAAGTAGTTTGGATACATTCTTATACCTTGGGCACTCTATTAGGCTCTAAGAAGGTGAAAAAAAATCTCTATAGAGGAGGGAAGAGATAAGAGTCCAAATGTTTTGTTTGTGGACTAAAGGATAGGTATATAAAGCTTAAGGATAAAGAAAGAGAGAAACTTGAGGTGTCCAAACAGCTCTCCACATGTCCATAGCCTAGAGCTTCCATGGCCATGCTAGAAGATATTCCAATACTCATGGAGACCTACTTAGCCTTCAGATATTAGCTCTTCAGACTGACCATCAACCTCCAAGCAAAGGAACCATTGGTTCTTTGGACCCTGATCACTTAAGTTGTGAACCATCAGTTGTCCATCTCTTTTAAGTGAACCACCAATCCAAGTGAACCAAAACTAGAAAACCATCAACCTAATACCATCTAGAGATGACCATAAGTTGTCACCACCTATTGGTGACCTTCAGATGTCAACCAAACAGGGGAACCATTGGTTGATGGCTCTTAAAGGTAGCTCATCCATGAAGGGGTAAAACCCTAAGTCACCATTGAAAGAAACACCTCGAAACCAAGGTTTAACTAAGTATCCCATGGATCAACAAAATCAATAATGATAAGAAAACATATACGGAACATAATTAATGTGAAAATTGCAAGGCAAATCTCAGATTTGGGTAAATTGCATAAAAGTCCAAAATGTGCATAAAATTGCATAACTTACCCAAACAATGTCAAAATTGGACCAAATTTGAAACTTGAGCTTGTCACATGATACCAAAACATATCACAAGGTTATATTAAGGTTCAAAACACTAAATTATGATAATTAAGCATGTTTAACACTTTAAGCAAGGTTAGGGGTCTTACAACTATAAACCCCTAACAAGGATTTCACCCCCAAAATCCTACGTAAAGAGAGATGGGTACTTCCTATGCATATCATACTCTAACTCCCGTATGGCTTCCTCAATGTCATGATGATGCCAAAAAACTTTCACTAACACTATATCTTTCTTCTTCAACTTTTTCACCCTTCCATCTAGGATCAACACATAACCCTCAACACAAGAAACATCCTCATCTAACTCAACCTCTACTGGCTGGATCATCTGCTCTATATTTGGATGACACTTCCTCAACATAGAGATATGAAAAATATTATGCAACCTGTGCAATTCTAGCGGTATCTCCAACTTGTATGACAACTTTCCAACATGAGCTAAGATAGGGTATGGTCCCATAAATCTAGGAGCCAACTTACCCTTCTTCCCAAACCTCATCACACCTTTTCAAGGAGATGTCTTGAGATACACTCTGTTTCCCACTTGGAACTCTAGCAGTCTACGATGGTTATCTACATAAGATTTTTTTTCCTGTCCTGTGCTACTTTCAGCTGCCATTGTATCACCTTAATCTTGTCTATAGTTTGATGTACTAGCTTAGGACCCAAAAGCTGATACTCATCTGTCTCATACCAACAAAGTGGAGACTGACAACGTCTCTCGTACAGAGCCTCATAAAGTTCCATATCAATGCTTCTATGATAGCTATTGTTGTTAGCAAACTCTATCAGACCCACATGTACATCCGAACTACCAAGAAACTGCAACACACATGCTCTCAAAAGATCTTCTAAAGTCTACATAGTCCTTTCAGACTGGCCATCTGTCTGCAGATGGAGAGATGTGCTGAACTACAACTTGTTCCCATTGCTGAATGTAAACGTTCCCAAAATATACTTGTAAACTGTGGACCTCTTTCAAAAACTATGGTAGCTACATACCATGCAAACATACTATCTCATCAACATATACATGTGCCAACTTTTCTACTGTAACTATTGTATTGACTGGAAGGAAGTGAGCTGACTCGATCAATCTGTCTACTATCACCCATATGGAATCATGACCTTTGGCTATCCTAGGAAGACCAACCACAAAGCTCATAGTGATGTGATCCCACTTCCACTGCGGTATCAATAAAGGTTGTAGTGTTCCTATAGGTTTCTGGTGCTTAGCTTTAACCTACTGACAGACTGGACATCTGGCAACAAACTCTGCCACATCACGCTTTGAACATGGCCACCAATACAAATCCTTTAGATTATGATACATCTTGGTACTTCTAGGATGCATCACCTACATTGAGCAGTGAGCCTCCTCAAGTACCATATTCCTCAACCCATCAACATCAGGAACCACTCTCCTGTTGTAAAAACAAACCGTACCATCATCTGCCTCATGGAAGCCATCATGCTTCTCACTGCCAAACTCTGATAGGATATTTTGTATCATAGTACCGTTCTGTTGTGCATCACAAATCTATTGTATTAAGGTAGGTTTAATTTTTATCTGTGCCAACAAACCCACCAAGAAAGAAACTTGCAATTATACATTCATCTAGCAAAGAGGCACTAACTTGTCTCATTTATGGCACACCAAGGAATACAACTACCCCATTCTCCTAGCTTGGATGGTAGTCTATCATTCAATCATAATATTTAATCAACTCCATCCATCTCCTCTCACTCATATTCAACTCCTACTTTTAAAAGATATACTGTAGATTCTTGTGGTCGGTGAAGATTTGACACTTTTCTCCATAAATGTAGTGTCTCTAGATCTTCAAGGCATGAACTATGGCTGCAAGCTTTAGATCATGTGTTGGGTAATTCTCCTCATGTTTATTGAGCTATTGAGAAGCAAAATAAATCACGTTCTTATCCTGCATCAGTACACATCCCATCCCATTCTTTGAAGTATCACAAAAGACAATATAGCCTTTCCCTTATTCTGGTAAGACTAACACTGTTGTTGTAACATACCAGATCTTGAACCTTACCCTAGAAGTTTGACCTTCTGGTCTTAGCCAAACAAAGTTGAGGTTAGAGTGAACCTAATAATCTAATGAATGAATAATGCAATCTAATATGCCACATAATTCATTTGGATGGTAAAAAGATGCTAAAGAACTTAATTGAATAAGTAATTAAGATAATCAGCCACCAATGAGCCATATGACATATCTCATAAAAAGAAATCCCAAAAGTGAGAAATAAGTTTAATTTCGTGTTCCTTGGGTCCCAATTACCTTGGGAGTCAAGTTTCACATTATTCACATAATAATAATTCATTTAATTCAAATTGGAAAAGAAGATGTGTGTTTTCCTCAAAATATCAAATAAAATAATAAATGACTTCAAAAGAGGAAAATAATCTTAGATTCATAATCTAAACATAACAATAAGCCTTTGTGCAAATTTGCAACTAATTTGGATAATGTTTGATTAATAGGAATATATAGGAGAGAGAAAATGCCTAAATGTGTAATTAATAAATAAATATAATTCATGGCACCAAAAGTTGGAAATAAAGGAAAATTCATATTCAACACACTTAAGTTAACTTGTGGATGAAGTTTCATCCAATTTGGTTAATCCATGAGTCATTAATGCATCTAGAAAGAGAAATAATAAATAAATTAAATAACATACCTAAAGTTTCCAAAAGTGAAATCTATTTTTATAATCGAAATTGACATGCCTAATTTAGCCTCTGTGCAAAATTTCATCTAATTTGGGTCTCGTTTGTGCCCTCAAAAGAGGAAAGAGAAAAAGGATAATAATGCAATGTCACTTTATTAAATAAACTCGATTTTGTCACGCTGGTTTTGATTTTCCTTTCCAATTTCAGGTGCTTTTGTGTCCATTGGATCAAGATCGCGCGGCTACTATCTTTTCCTCTACCTCCATTTTCACTGGGTTCCACGCTAACTGGGAAACCAGTTCTGGCCGATTTTCTTTCTCTGATTTCTCCCTCATCTCTCTATCTTCTTCTTCGATTTTTTCTCCCACACCTTCTCATACCAGTTTCTTGGGTATTTATATCCCGATATCCCAAACCATGAGGCGTCGTCATTGCTCTCTGTTTCCGCCCATGTTTCCCGCTCTGTGGCATCTCCTCATCACATCAGGCGATCGGACCGTAGGGAATTTGTTCCCTGACCTCCGTCGGGATCCCAAGTCCTGGTTTCCTGCCTTAATTTGGCTTCTTCAAACACCGTGTACTATTTCCCTACTCCAGCTACCTTCTTCTGTTGCTGCTTTGTCGACCCGGTGTCTTGGACCTGCTGGGCCGTGCGAGGTGAGGTTTTACATATCTTGGTTATCCCGTGAAGCTTTGGCCACTGCCAATTTAGTCTTTTAGCAGGTGAGTTGGTTTCCCCTCTTTACCTCCTCCCTTCTTGCTTTCCTGGCGGCGAAGGTACAATTCAAGGTTTTGGTCATCTCCGATATCTCCAAAGACATCCAGTGGGTTCGGCTAGCTTCAGAGAATAGGTTGGTGTTTGTCCTTTGGATCGAAGGTGAAAGACCGACGATGTTAGTTTTCGGTTCCTGCCCGTTGGATGTTGTTCTTCGCGTTTGAGACCAACGTAGAAGACAATCCCTGAGTGATTTACAAAACCGTCCTTGTTTAATTTTGATTTTTCTCACGCTCGAGAGGGGTATTTATGTCCTTTGGCTTCTGTGATTTGAGCGCCTGATCAGTGTTTCACCCGTCTTTGTTGGCCTGGTCTTATTGGGCCACATCAGCCGCTCTCTCCCTTTTTCCATGAATTTCTTCACCTACATGGCTTTTCAGGATTTTGTGATTGGTCAAGCTTTGAAAAATCCTAACTAATTCCTTGTTTGTCCAAAAATTACAAGTAAATACTCATTGAATTCATAAAAATATTTCCTATCTAATGAGAATGGTTTTGTTGCCTAAATATAATGTTATAAAGTGATGATTTTAATGGGTCTAATTAATAAATTAATAATTTGTATAATTCATAACTAATAATTTAAAAGTCATAAAAATATAATAAAATATGTTTTGGACTCATAAAAATATAACCTAAAATATGGCATGGTTTTGATAACCTAATTCATTAATAATAAAAAGGTGATTTTAGGGTTTTGAATACTTAATGGAAACCTAACCCTAATTCCACATATATGCATCATAGGTTCTTTGGAGGCCTAGGCTTGGACCTAGTTGGACTTTGGATCATTGACTTTGTAGTTGAGGTATGTTTGCATCCCTAATTATTCTTCTTGAGAAATTATCCTATTTTTGTCTTACTCTTGGTCCTATGGACATTAGCCTACACATTGTCTTGTTCTTTTGAAATCATGATTCATGTGAAGTGTCTTATTTTGTTATTAATCTTTTGTTCATGGATATTCTCTTGGAATCTTATCTTGTTTCCTTGGTGAAATTTAGACTTTTATGCCCACTGTGATGTGGATTTTTACTTGTTGATATATGCTTACTATGATGTGGATGTTATATGTATGTGTTGTCCATTGTGTGATGGCAACATTGTATATTTCTGACTATACTTTCTACTTGCCTCTACATTAAACATGCTATGTGATTCAGTAGCACTAGAGTAGTGTAAGTGCATTGGTTTTGTTTATAGAAGATGTGATATTTCCTGCTCTTTTTGGGACGGCAAGGAACCTCGTACCCTGGGCAAGATGTGTGTCTTGACCCATTTTATATATAATTGGGAGATTGGCAGTATTCCTTTTTCTATTAGGCTTCAACTTTTTGGGGGTTGGCCGCCAATTGTGTTTATATTGTTCTAGGGCTATGTTTATCTCACATGCATGCATGATATTGATTGTGGGGTGTGTGCCCTACTTGTGCTTTGATTCCCCACCATGGTAGTGGATTTATTTATGGCACAATCCTTTTATATGTTGTTTTATGGCAAGTATCCCTTTTGTTATGATTCTTTTCTCTTGATACCCGTTTGGGTGGTACTTATCTCTTGCATGGGAATCCTTTTTACAATTGATGTCCTTAATTCTTTATAAATTGCTCAATTTGCTTTTTAGTATGCACATACCAGCTTTTGCTGATGTCTCCTATTGTTTCTCTTTTGCTGGGGTATGCTTCCAACCCTAGGTGGAGGACTTGGATGACAAGGCATGTTGACCTGGACTTAGATTGAAAAGTTAAAGCTTAGAGACAATCTTGAGGTGGTTTAGATTTCCTCTACATGGATCCTTATGATGTAAGTTTGTAACCCTTTGTTTTATAATTGAACATAGTCATGTTTTTATTCCACTGCTATACTTTGGTCTTTTGTTACCATTATATAAAGATTTGAAAATTTTACACCCACTCCATCATACCTTCCGAGTGTGTTTGGACTGGAGGTGCTATTATTCAAATTTTTAGTAAGGAAGTGGTTTTCACTTCTTTACAGTTGTACTTGTCAACTCCTCTTTCAACTAATAGAAAGAATGCTAACACTTATCTTCCCAAGTAAAAGGAATATCCTTCATGGTTAACCTAGTTAGGGGTAATGCTATAAAATTAAAGTTCTTTATAAACCTCCTATAGTAGCCTACCAAACCTAGGAAACTACAAATATCTGTCAGTGTCTTAGGTTGTTCCCATTCCCGAACAGACTCAAACTTCTTAGGGTCTATACAAGTACCCTTAGCTGATATGACATGACCTAGAAAAGACACCTCAGACAACCAGAACCTGCACTTGCTAAACTTAGCATATAACTGGTGTTGCCTCAACAAAGTCAATGCATGATGAAGCTGTTGCTCATGATACTAACTATCCTTGAAGTATATCAGGATGTGATCCATGAACACGATCACAGAATGATCAAGATAGGTCCTAAACACCATGTTATTTAGATCTATGAAAGTTGTGGGTGCATTGGTTAGCCCAAACAACATAACCACAAACTCGTAGTGACCATACCTAGTCCTAAAAGCTGACTTGGGTATGTCATCTGCCTTGATTATCAACTAGTGGTAACCTGGTCTCTGGTCTATCTTTGAAAACATAGTGGCACCTCTCAACTGATCAAAATGGTCATCAATCCTTGGCAATGGATACTTATTCTTTATTGTCACCTTGTTCAACTGTCGGTTATATATAAACAATCTCATTGAACCATCCTTCTTTTTGATGAACAACACAGGAGCACCCCAAGGGAAAGTGTTTGGCCTGATAAAACCCTTCTCTAACAGTTCCTGCAACTGTTTCTTTAAATCCTGCATTTATGCTAGTCCAATATGATTTTGCTATGGGTTGTGTTCCAAGAACAACATTGATCTCAAAATGAATCTCTCTAAGAGGGGAACACCAGGAAACTCTTCAGGAAAAAAATCCTCGAATTCCTACACCACTGGTACCTCTTGGATACTAGGATCTTTCACCTTGGTATCCACAACATGTACTAAGAAAGCCTCACATCCTTGTCTCATCAACCTTTCTGTTGTCATAGCTGACATCAAACATGTGGGAAGAATCTGCTTGTCACCTTGGAAGACCCACAAGACATCACCATCATAGAATGTCTCCAGCTTAGTACTACAGTCCAACACCACCTTGTACTTTTCCAAGATATCCATCCCTAGTATCACATCAAACCCATGCATGTCAAGTTGCAAAAAATCCACTGGAATGCTACGTCTAGAGAAAGAAAGAACACAAGAGGAACACACCTCCCGCAACTCGAAGGAATCGACAAAAGGAGTCTCTAGTCGAAGACTATTAGATCTATTACTAATAGACAAATAACAACTTTCTATCACCTCTCTGGTGATAAAAGAGTGTGCCGCACCTAGGTCAACTAGTACAAATATAAAACAAGAAGCATTCAAATCAAAATGAAATAACTTCATCTGACATGTCACGACCCGTGGGTTAACCACTGCTTCTGGATGGCTCATGACATAGAACCTAGCCATCCCCTGCTGCCATCCACATCCTCTACTAACATGTCAGGAGGATCTTCCATGTGACTCTTGACCACACCCTCTTCTACCACCACTAATAAAATGTCACTGTTGCGAACCCTACTGACTTTGCCTTAGATGTTGGGTCACTTCCTCATCCTTCATTGGGAAAAATGAACTTGTATGCCTGGTCTGTCTACACCTAAAGCAAGTTTTTCTCTCATACCACGGCCTAGATGGCCCTATCAATGAAACTGACTATGAGCTGTGAGCTCCTGTTGGTAGAAAACTGCAGCCTCTGCCCCTACTCAGGGTCCATTGGGATGGAGTATGTGCCCTATGCTTGGTAAAAGTTGACTTTCGCTATGATTGTGGTGGAGAAAACCTTGACTTTTAAAGCATCCAGAAGATTTCCCTTGGAACTAAGCCAGTCTTTTCTTTGTGTTGGCTTCACACTTCTCTATAGCAGACCTCTAAATCCGCATTACCGACTTCAGAAAAGTGAAAAGCTTCTTTCTATTCTCCAAAATTGATGCCGTTGTAGTCCACTCCATACTCAGACTCTTCTCAAACCTACGAATCCTTTCCTTATCTTTCACTGCCATGTGAGGGTAGAACCTTAGAAGCCCCAAAAACTTTGAATCATACTCATTGATGGTCATCGCTCCCTGACAAATATTCTCAAACTGAGAGATCTTCTCATCTGGATAGGTCTCCAGGAAGAATCGACCGACCACTCTTGGCCTTTTCTCCTCTTATATGGCCCACTAGTGGTGTGCACTACCCTTCAAAAAGTTAACAATGTGTTTCACTTTATCTTCTTCAGGAATGTTCTAGATCTTAAATGACTTCTCGAGCTTAGTCATCCACATATCAATGTCTGCTGGGTCCAAATTATGAGCATACTCGATCTCCCTATGATTCAGCCTTATTTTAGGGCTTCATCTTGTGACATTTTGTATTTTAATCACATCTATACCTGTTAGATTACATGTTATTTCCCTCAATATGCATATTTGTGTAAAATGCACTTATGGACATTATTTGCACTTTTTTCAGGCATTTGGACCACGTTTGATGATAGAGAGAGAAGTAGTGATCCTAGGATTTCTCTACCCTTAGAGAACCCCAAAGTGAAGTCTAATTCTACCTCAACCTACCCCTAGTGTCCAAAGATCCATAGAAGCAAAGATGTCTAAGGAAATCCAAAGAATCAAGTCCAAGTGCAGCAGTAGACAGCACCACGACCGTGTAGCAAAGAATGTCCATGCAAGGGACAGCCACCAAGGCTATGCCTCCTAGCACAACCATGCTATAGAACTAAAGAATAAGCATGACAATGCACCACGACCACCATCACCTTACTCACTACGGCCGTGCTACCCAGCATGGCCGTTCTACCCTTTCCCTACCACGGCTGTGCCAGTTTTAGTACAAAAATGACCAGCAACTTGTGATCTTACCATTTTAATTCACACAATCATTCTACCCCACCACGACCGTTCTCACCCCTACCCACCACGGCTGTGGTGACCCACCACAACCGTGCTACTAACAAAACCTTGCTACTTTTTCCACTACATTTCCCACTTTACCCCTACTTGACATATTGCTTCCTCCCTACCTATATATATGTGGGTGGCAGCTGGAGGATGAGGTTGGCCACCCCTATCTACCTCCTACCACCTCTTATCTCCCCATTTTGCCCCTTAGCCATTCCACTCCATTTCCACCTCCATTTCACCATTTCCACCATCAAAACCCTAGTTTCATTCCATTTCCACCCATTTCCATCATCATTCCATGCCCCTACACCTTAGAGGAGAGAGGAGGATGCCTTGCAATAGCTGAAGTGGATGATTTCTTCATCTACACTGAGCTCCATGGCTTCTTCTATCTCCTTCTCTTCTCTTTTTATATTTTGCATTGTTATGAGTAGCTAGGCCCCTTGGGTGGGCTGTTTGGGGTGTAAAATGTTACTTTGATACCATATTGGGGGGAAATGATATGTAAACTTTGTAATTCCATTTGCTAATGATTATTTTCTATTTCTATCTCATTCTCCATAAATTTCTTGTTGGTTTGTGCTTGAAATCAATTGGGAATTTAGGGAAATTGCTTATATATGTGAATTTTGGGATTTGCTCCTAGGTCTAATTCTTGGATCCCTAGCTAGATACTCATCTTCCTACATCATAATCAATTCTCCTAACCCTAGTTGAGAGATCTAAGTATCTAGTTTAGATGAAATTAGTGTGTTTAGCATGGAGCTTTCTCAAGGTTAGAATGTGGGTGATGGGAGGCCTAAAACCTCACTTCCACCCCTTTACTAATCTCAACCCCTAATCATCCTAAGATCATCTAAACTAGAAACCTAGGCTTGTTTAGACTCTAATTGAATTACACCTAAGCCCTAACCCAGTTGAGCATCGCAAGGGTAGTAGGGAGTGTTAGGGACTAGTTCCCCTATACATAACCTAGCATATCCATGGCCAGTTAGTAGCTTAGGATAATTCATTAGATTCTAACTTGTTGTTTGGTTTGGATAATCTAAATGGAATCATAATGTTCATATGTCACCCCCAACTTAAGTGATAAGTACATCCCCTAAACAACCCACATCTTCCTTAATCACTTTAAAACCCTAGTTTCCATCTTGCTTAGCTAGTGTTAGCTTAGTTAGCTCTTTTCTTACTTAGCTAGATTCTTGCCCCATTTTTGCCTTGTTCTTGCTATTTTAGCTCTTTAATTGCTTTTTGCCTTGTTTTGCTTGCCTAACTATAGATTGTTCTCAAATTGCCTTTTCATACCTAACTTAGTCTTTTCCTGCTTCATTAGTCTTAATCTAGTCTAGGGTTAACTTAGAGTTCATTCTTGCCTTTAATTGCTTTCTTTCTCACCTAGTTTAACAAGCAAAACAACATTCAAACCCTTAACCCTAGTCTCTATAGTAGGAACCTAGCAAAACCAACCTAGCTCTAGTGCCCTCTTTTCTCCATGTGGATCGACCCTATACTTACCGCCCTCCTATACTACGACACAACCCAATGCGCTTGCGGGATAGTGTTTTGCTAGACATAGGTGTGTTTAAGTCTAGGTCTTTATAAAATTTGAAAGTGAATCCACCGTGCGTGTTTGTCCGCAGGGTTGCATCTATTCAAATCTCAATTGAGTAGTGTGCAACACCATTGGTAGAAACGCACCGCCTTGTCACATCTAAGATGTTCAATCATCTTCCCTACACCTTGGGATTCCACATTAGGGACTGCTTCCCTATCTTGAGGTGTTGGTGCTCTGTCCACTAAATGTATAATATTGGTCATCATCTATCCAAATATGGACTAAAATGCAGGGTGGGCCATAGTTGTCAGGTCAAATTGAGGCATCGTGTGTTCGAGTGGATAGTAGCATCAAAACTTTTATGTGGGGCAGTAGCTACAAGAGTCACCCTTTGTCCCTCGTGGCTTGAAACAAAATTACAAGCAACAAGTCTTATGGGGGTCTGGGGCTCAAGTCGACGAGGGAACTAAATATTGCGTTATTATCTAAACACGCTTGGGACCTCAGCACTGGGAGGTACTCAACTTGGAGTGAAGGTATGTTTTTGAAGTTTTCGGAGTTCAAAGGCGACAACCTTCCTCAAGTATCTAGACCTGGGCACGTAATGTTCCAGCGCAAGGAGTTTATTATGGAAAATTCTGTAATGATCCCAGTCAGTGGCCAAAATACTTCTGTATGGTTCGAAAAGTGGTGGGGCTCAACGCAAGTACTGGCAAACATAACTTCCAAAGTCATCCCCAAGGATCTTCTCGACTTGAAGGTAAGCAGTCTGGTTAATCTGGAAGGGAAGTGGGACAACAATTTTCTTAAACAATGGCTACCTAATGATGTGGTAAAGAAAGTCACAAATGTGCTACTACCGTATCCAACAAACTCTCCCGATCTGAGAGCTTGGTCTGCAACAGATTCGGGGTCCTTCACAACAAAGTCGACATATGAGATAATTCAGGTAGACAAAGATATCCATGTCGTTGGTAAGTGGGACCTAATATGGAAGGCTAAGGTGTCAATGAAAGTGAAAACTTTCCTATGGCTAGTGGGCCACAACGCCATACTCACAAACAGCCGAAGAGCCATTCAGAAGATCACTGATGATAATTCCTGTCCAAGATGTGGAGATAACGAAGAAACATCACTTCACGCGCTGAGAGACTGCAACTGGGTGTCTGCTGTGTGGAAGAATATTCTGAAAATGGAAGTGCTGGATTCGTTCTTTTCTGAAGATGATATTTGGGCGTGGCTGTCCAAGAACCTAACGGCAAAACCCTCACACAACATCCTCTTTATGGCAGGATGCTGGGAACTATGAAGAGAGCATAACCTTGTAGTGTTTGAGAAGAAAGAGAGGTCTTTCCAACACTTAACCTACTGCATTAAAAAAGAAGCCTCCTTGACCATGGCTGCATGGAGAAAAGACATAGAGGACCAGAGCCAACACCTAGACATGGACCTAACGTGGCAAAGGCCACAAGGTGCGCATCTCAAACTTAATGCAAATGCTACCTACAATGTCAAAACCGAAAAGTCCTTGATCGGAGTTGTCTGTCGGGATAGCATGGGTCGCTGGAGAGGAGGATGGGGTGCACACATTCAGGCGGGTAGTGTCCTTGAAGCACAACTACGGGCAATGGAGATGGCGTTTGATGTTGGGCAGCAACTGAACGCAAAAGAGATCCTGATTGAGACTGACTCCAAATGAGCATGCAAGGCTTTCCATGGAAAAGTGGAGGATAACCCCCAACTGGGAAGATGGCTGAAGGGGATGAAAATGAAGTGTAAGCCAAACTGGAGGTGCTCACATATCAGAAGAGAAGGAAATTCTATACCTGATGGCCTAGCAAAATATCACCAAAAACACCACAATGGAGCCTATTTCCATAGGACACCACCTAGTATCCTTACTGAGATTATTAGTAGGGAATCTTGTATCAAGGGTAGTAGTATTACCTCATTTAATTCTATAATCCATGATGTATTAACTGTTGCTTTGCCTGCAAGAGAGGGCCGGGATGAATAAGAAAGCCCTCTGGCTTCCCTAAAAAAAGTTGGAAGGAGGGAGACATGGGTGGAAAAGGTATATGAAAGAGAAAAAAGAAGAAAAAAATTGTTTTGTTTATAACTTACAACCAATAATGAAATTTTTGATGAAATTTCTAACAAAAATACACCATAATAACACTAATGTTGACATCATTTTGAGAAAATAATATAGAATATAAAAATATGAAAATGAGTATTGTTATATATTATAATATATATATTTTTAGAGCATAATACTCATATTTTTTCAGGATGCACATTGTAAGGTGTTATATTTTTTAGGGACAATGCTCAATTTTTAGAATAATGATACACTAACTAAAATGAGCATTGCATGTCGTTTTTTTCTATAATACTCATTTTTGATGTCAGTAAGTTTTAAAATAAGTATCGTGCTTCGTAATGTGAGTACGATACCCATTCATGTAAAGTAAATACTTAATTCTTGTATAGTGAATATTTGAATGCAAACAAATGAGTATTGCAATCTAAGCTTAGTGATTTATTTGTAAAACATATGCACTATATTTGAAAAAATAATATAGTGCATGTAAAGTTAAGTACTAATTTATAGTATCATTTATATTATAATTTTTTGGAGGATATAACTCATATTTTTAGTTTCTTTCTATGAGTACCATACCCATTTTTAGACAAATAATCTATTTGTTAAGAAAATACTTGCATCTAAAAATGAGTTTGGTAATTTGCATTTGTTATTGTACTTGTCAAGATAGTATGGCGTATGTCAAAAAAGTACTCATTTTTATAATGCATACACTACTCTAAATGAGATTGTATACATTTTTTAGTATTTTTATTCTAAAATAAATATTGTATAAATATATTTGTGGACAAAACTCTTTTCTGCATATATGTAGGTACTATATTTATCTACAATATTATCATTTTCTTCAGAAGGATTTCGACGTCAATCTCGATAGAAAGTATTTTTTATAACGAATATAACCATTTTTTTGCCAGAAATTCATCAATGAATTGAAAGTTATAAGCAAAATAAATTCTTCTCTTTTTTTTTTCCAATTTTTGGCACTTTATCCTCCCTCTTCTCTCTCCTCTCAACTTTTGTGTCGAGGTGCTACAAGTGCAGACTCCTAAAAATGGGAGTATAGGTGCGGTGATACACACACGCTACTCTTTTACTTTGCGTTTCTTACGTGGTGAAAAAATTGGTGGTAATGGAAAAGGAACAGTGATGGGAAAGGGATGATGATGAAGAAATGGTTAAAATGTGTGTTTAGATAACATGCGTATGCGTATGGTGATAGGGTAGGGATTGGAAGAAACCTAAAAATGTTGGGATGAAGAGGGAAAAAATATTTATAAAAAATACCATGAGAATCATATTTATTAGAGAATTTTTTTGTGTGTATGTGTATAAATAAGTCGTGGAGTCTTGAGGGGAAATTTTATCACCATGATTGGCCATATTTTAGTACGGGGACAAATGCCTAAATTTTCATGAATTCATTATGAAATATTTCCTTTTCCTATTACGATAACAAACATACAACATTTTTTATTTAACCATCATTTCTTTTCTCATGATTTGTAACAAACACAGCCTTAATATCAACAGTTGGATGGGTTTTCCTACATAGCATATGGGATGAAGATTCAGATCGACGTACTCTGTTTGTTTGTTACAGCTGTGGCATGTTGGGGTGGCCAGCAGATCTGCTACTCCCAATTTTGGAAGGAGCAGGCTGCTCCTTGTGGCATATAATGCCATGTGTCCCATCTGACTTGGGTGCAGCAAATCCACACTCGTTGGGGCGGGCCAGCAGGGACCAGCATTGGTCGCGGGAAATGGCATGGTCTTCGCAATCAATTGATTGCCCGCGGGTGTTTATAGAACGGCGCAGGACTCGGCACTCTGTGCGGCGGATGTTTATGTGAAGGGGCAGCCGCAGATAGCGAGCGACATCCTGGGGAAACCTCACAACTCTCACCAGTCACCAGCCACCAGTCTACCCACTTTCCACCACTTCGCTGGTATATCCACGTATATAAAACCAGACCTAGCTGCTTGCTTGGCCGGAGGAGGAGGAGTACGGAATACCTGGCACTCCTTGCAGCGGCGTCATTGAGCATAACACGAGTTCGCATACAATGCAGCCTTCCCCAGCAACACTCTTTGCAGCAGTAGCCGCCACAGGGCTCATCCTCCTCCTAAGCAACCTTCCCCGTTCCGCTGCGCTGCTGCAACATCCACAAAGGCTGACGCCCGCCGAGCACCACGCTAGGTTCGTAGAGAGAGCCGCCGCACGAGCCCACGGTACAACTGGCGCCGTCAGGGCCTCAGGGCCCATCCCGCCGGGAACCGCCGTCTCCGTCAGAACCGTAAGCCCACACGCGCAAGCGTCGTACCACATATATCCCTGTTTCTTCTGCTTCTTCTTTTGGACCATGCGGGGCCTGTAACTTCTGATAACCTTTCACTACTTCCTCTGCCTGCCGCACATGCAGATTGGGCGGGTGTTCTACCCTACCGAGTACGGCGCCGACCCTACGGGAACCAGGGACAGCAGCAACGCCATCGCCGCCGCCGTAGGGGACGCGTTCACGGCGCAGAAAGGGAAGGAGCTGGTCGCTGGGATCAATGACCTTGGAGGGGTTGTCATCGACCTCCAAGGCGGGGACTACCTCATCAGCAAGCCCATCCAGCTCCCTCCCGGCGGGGGAAACGTTGTGGTAAGCAGGCAGACTGGTAGCCGTAGCATGTTACTCCATCCACATATACGGCATATACGCGTCTGACGTACCATTTCCGTTCACGTTCACGTTCATGGTAAATGTTCATGTTCATGGTGTAAAATATAGCTTCTAGGATAGACACCTACTGCAACTGCAGTCAAAGATGACCCCACTGACTACTCAATTAATACACTATTGCATTACTGACACCGCTGCCATAAATCTGACGTACCCTTTTCCCAGTTCCTCACTTCTAGAAGGACTCAATGACCGACCTCCACTTTACTATCATTTACGGTGACACGACGGAACAACCCACATTTCGGCTTATGCAGATTTTAAAATAGGTTTGAAACTTAAAACGGAATCCCCAACAATCTTCACCACATATTATAAAATATAACAAATAAAATATCATTTACGGTGACACCACATCCGGAACAACCCACATTTTGGTTTACACAGACTTTAAAAGAGGTTTAGAACATAAAACGGAATCCAAACAATCTCCACCACATATTAAAATGTATAATAAATAAAATATATACTTTATAAAATGTGATAAAGGTTGTTTGCGGTTTTATTTTGAGTTTCAAAATGGTGTTCCCCTAACATTTGTCATTTTAAAACGTACCTTATACGCTGAAAAGCAATGTAAAAATACCTTGAACCTAACAGTATATGAAAATACCTTAGGTGAGTTTAGTGCATTGTTTATGCACTCTTTTACAGGAGATTTCTCTTTTTTGATGACATGATGTAAGCTATCTCGTTTTTTTAGTATGAGGAACGGGATGAATGCGATATCTTCTCATTATTAATATGAAAAAAACATGTGTTGAGGTTGGGTGGGTGGGTGGTGGGGGGAGTAACAGAAAGGTTTACTTTATCAAAATGACAAGACCAATACACAAACGACCAATTCTTTTTTACCGTTCAGTGAACTACATGTTTACTAGAATCATTTATTGATGAAAAAGGGATAACGACAGCATTGTAGAAAGCTGTACAGAGGAGAACCAACGTCAACCGCTTGTCCTAGCTTTTAGTACATAGAGACTAATAATGCATAAACGGCCAACTAGTTGCTTTCTTCTCATCACCCACCTCAACATTTTGTCCTTAATTGTCTCTTCTTTTTTCTTTTCGGTCATGAAAATTGTTTGGCTAGATTAATCTTCTCGGTGACCCGCCCAATGGTAAGAATTACCTTTTCTGTCTCTCTTACACGAGACGGAACTCAATATTCTTCTGTTCACTTGACGACTTATACTCCGGCAGTACTCGAGTCAGCCCACATGGAAGGAAATTTTTGTTGTCATAGTAGCTAGCAGGGGCGGAACTAGGGGGGAGGCTGCCGGGGCTTTAGCCCCCCCTCCCCCAAAAAACTAATACAAATAGTTATCTTTTTAGTATTAAGTATATCTTAAAGTATAAATAAATACATTAACTACGTATAAATTTCAAAGAATGTGACTAGCTGGAGTGGTATATAGCTTGATTTTTAAAGCAAATGATGCAGGTTCTATTCTCATTGGGGACAACATTTTTGGCTCAGCCCCCCTCTGTGCTAAAATGTACACATGCAGCCCCCCTTAGTGTAATTTTCTGGTTCCGCCACTGGTAGCTAGTATCAAGTTTAAGATCATAAGACTGCCTTGACCACTAAAGCCCTCCACGCTTTACGATTTTTATTCTCTTATCCATGAGGGAGTAACATATGCATCATGTGTCTTCCATCATAAATTTGAGTTGTTGGGTTATTTGAGCAAGGATCACCTTTGCATTTCCTTTTTGTAGGAACGTTGGATTTCCATTGTCCTTATCCGTCAAGGAATAAACAAATTTTACTACTAGAAAAAAAAAATCAGAGTTCTAGGATTGCTAAAGGGAGGCTTGGGATATTAATGTGTTGCTCCTTTTCAATGTTCATTTGGAAACTCCCTTGTATATAAAATATTAGATGTCCAATGTAAATTTTCTACTTTATTCAAGGTTTCCATCATAATTTTGGTCATATTTTGAGGCCGCACTACATATATGGATATCTTTTTGTGATTCCTTGCATACTAGTTTCTGTTTAGAAATTTATTATTCTACCAATTATATCGTTCCATATTATGGTGTATAAACCGTGTCTATTTGTGAACTTATTCCCTACTTTGGAATCTTCTAGAATCTCTTAATTTTAAACACTTTATAATTAATTCCTCTAGTGTGTCACTTGCTTTTGTTGAACAAAATTCTTTGTTCCGTACATAAGGATCACCTTTACAATTCTTTTTTTAAGAATGTTGGATCTCCATCGTCCTTATTCGTCAAGGAAAAAACCAAATTCCCACTAGAGAGAAAAATTCAGAGTTCTAGGATTGCTCAAGTGAGGCTTGGGATATTATGTGTCTGCACCTTTCCAATGTTCATTTGGCAACTCCCTTGTATATGAAAACATTAGCCGCCTCCTGCTTATTTTACTTTATCCAAGGTTTCCATCATATTTTTTGGTCATATTTTAAGGCCGCACTACATATAGGGATATCTTTTTATGAATCCTTACATATATTTTGTGTTTTGAAACCTATTACTCAACCAATTATGTCGTTCCTCATGTTAGTTTAGAAATCATGTTTATTTGTGAACTTGCTCCCTACTTTGGAATCTTATAGAATCATTTAGTTTTAAACACTTGATAATTAATTCCTCAAGTGTGTCACTTGCTCTTGTTGAAAAAACTTCTTTGTTCCATGGACAAAACTTACTAGAGGCACTACATTCGAATAGAAATTGTCTTAATTGGAACCATCAACTTGCCAAGTTTGTGTCTAATATGTGCAATTATGAAATTACAATCCAGCATTGAAGCACCACTAGTCAATCTTATATCCTTATAGAGGGGTGTAACAAGCATTCTCAAAGAAATGACAAGCTAATTTGTAAAAGGCAATTGATTCAAGGATAATAATATAAACAAAAGTTTTGAATTTTTTAATCTTCAATGAACTTTTTTAATATGAAAACACTAAAAAAATGTTGAGTATCATTCATGATAATCCCAATAACTCAAAAACTGCTTCAATATATAGAAGTCTCCATTTTTGTAAAATCCATCCATGTATATGTGTCTTCCATGAATTCAAATCAATTATATACAAATGAAACTGATATATTTTGTGATAGTCAAGGACATTGTCCAAGATTTTCACTTGTTTCCCCCATTGTATTGATTCCAAAGGGATTTCAAGGAGGCAAAGATAGTATTGATTGCATACAACTATCATAGGAACAGGGCATCATCTCTTCTTCATGGAGCATATTGACAATCGTACGTAAGAAGAGCACAATCCTTAAGCTTGCTAGAGGCTTCAAATAGTAGGTGCGACAAGAACATAAGATCCAATTGAAAAGACAACATAATGATGGCCTATGTACATTTCAAGTAGAAGCAACACAAAACTCAAACATATAACTTAAAAAATAACAAATCTCAATATTACTCACAATGGTAATCATGGTTGCTCAATTCCCGTGGCTCAATATGGACATAGATCAAGGAGTATAATGTCATTGAGTCTGGTTGTTCCTATCACGTGCCTTATAGTGTGGGTCACATCAACATATTTTGGGTCAAGTAAATTTTAAACTATTAAGTAAAACATAGTAAATGAACCAATGTTCTCATTCACCAATTAACATTGACAATGTTAAGTCATGTGTGAATGAAATTAATCTTACTATGTCTGCTTGTGGAGATGTGCACCTAAATATAAAATATTGGATTATTTCTCCCAATGCCAAATGGTTCTGGAATGGAAGGCCAATTAAATTATATATTGGGTCGGACCTTCTCCACTCATTTTCTCTCCTATAAGTGGTATCAAAGATACGGGCTTAGGGTTTTGTGCTTTTCTAAAATACACTATTGGGCTGTGTGTCTGACTTATATACTGTGCATCCATGTATAAGATATTGGACTATTTCTCTCATTCCAATTAGTTTTGAAATAAAACCTCAATTGAATTATATATTGGGCCGAATTTTTCCCATGAGTAGTATTTTGTCACACGTGAGGAGAGTACGACTTTTTTTCTTCCTTCGGGGTTATGCCATTCTTTGATAAAATTCCGCACCAAAAGTGATGGTAACCGCAGGCACGAATTTGATTAACATTTATTGGCATATTATCAAAATACAGAGCAAAGCCCATCATTTCCTTGAAAGAGACCAACAACAAAACAACGGATAGAGTGCTTCTTAAAGAACGAAGTGTGGCCAATACACCATTACCAAGTAGTCGTTGAAGAGAAGCAATATCCAATTAGTACATTTGAGTGCATGTTGCAAATCAAACTATCATCACACCTATGCGTACGAGTTGATTAATCTCAAAATTCTATGTTCAACCGTTCCTCACATATCGTGGGCCGTATGTACACAGGTGCAAGGTGGAACATTGAGGGCGTCGGGCAGCTTCCCAGGCGACAGGTACTTGGTTGAGCTCCAACCACCACCGTCTTCAAGTCGGAGCATGCAGTACGAAGACATCACCTTCCGAGACATCCTGTTCGACGCCGGCTACCTCGGCGGCGGTCTATTGGTGGTGGACTCGGCCCGTATCCGCATCGACAACTGCTTCTTCATCCACTTCGCCACCTCCGGCATCAAAGTCCGAGGCGGGCACGAGACCTTCATCTCCAGCACCTTCCTAGGGCAGCACTTGACGGTCGGCGGTGACAAGGACGAGCGCAACTTCTCGGGCACAGGTATTGAACTCGACGGGAACGACAACGCCGTCACGGACGTGGCCATCTTCTCAGCCGCTGTGGGCATCGTGCTGACGGGACAGGCCAACATCCTCACCGGCGTGCACTGCTACAATAAGGCCACCTTCTTCGGCGGAGTGGGCATACTTGTTAAGCTGGCTGGGAACGGCCAGACAAGGATAGACAACTGTTACATGGATTACACCGGGATCGTCATCGAGGATCCCGTGCAGGTGCACGTTACGAATGGTTTCTTCCTCGGGGACGCCAACGTGCTGCTCCGATCCGTTAAAGGGGTCGTCTCGGGTCTCACAGTAACGGACAACATGTTTACCGGGAGCGGCGCCGGCAGGCCCATTGTGGCGCTGGATGAGTCGAGAGGGCCGTTTCAGAAGGTGGAGCAGGCGGTTGTGGATAGGAACAGCGTGGATGGGATGAAGTTGAAGGCAACGGTGGCGGCAAAGACAGTAGCGGCACGGGATAGCAGGTGGGTGGTTGACTTTGATGATGAGCTGCTGTTCCCGAATAGGATTACCCATGTTCAGTACTCGATGTACCTTCCGCCGCCGACGATACCAAACCAGCTCAGGGCGATGATGTCTAATTTCCCTCAGCACGCGTTGACTGGTATTTCGGAGAATAAGGTGGTGGTGACGGCCAGGAACAAGGTGGCTGCCGTGATTTCTGTGATGGTGGATCAGTACGCCCTGCCGGGTGAAATCATGCCCTACTTGTAATTATTATGTAGTCACTCTATGTTTAGTGCTTTGTTGAACATATGCTTAAGTCGGTTATGAATATTAAACAAGAAATTATTCCCCTTTGCAACGACTCACAACTCACAAGTCATTGTCGTTTTGGTTCTTGGTCTAACAGAAACTTAAGGCATCTTTGACTTGTGTCTTCGGGTCACCAACATTGGCCAGAGTCAGGATTTTTTATTTTGTGTGTGGGGTGGGGGGAGAGGGGGGGAGTTGCATCACATAATATGACAATAAAAAAATATATTCATTTATAAAGGCCAAAATACAAGTGAAATATTTGATAACGAAATCAATGTCCACCATTTTTCCTATCCGTAAAACCTACCAAAAAAATCAATTAAAAACAAATGATTAACAACTGTCTAGGACGCCAGACATCCCTTGAAAACTATTTATAATAGTTTCATTATTTTTAGTGGAGATAATGTCCTTTCAATGTAGTTAAGAAGACAATTATTGGGCCAATTATCCTCTGTCTTGTTACAGACTTTTTATAATCTTCATGGCACAAAGAACTATTTTTATTGTAGGAGTTGCAACGGTTAGAAGTAAAGTAAATTTCAAAAACTTGAACACCAGTGAAAAATCTTTATCTTTCTTCAACATTACAAGTATCTATGCAAGCTTGTCAATAGATGCTAATCGTGAAAAAATCATTAGAAGACCATATATCTAGGATATAAGTATCAAATTGCATATCAAGTTCATCAAAATGAAAAGGATACAATTTTGCAAGCCATAACAATTTGTGCTTGTCGAGAAGGATAAATTCCATGACTTAGATCCAGACAAGTAACACAATAATATCTCTGTGTTAGTCTTAGTAAGTCATCAAAAACAATTAATATCCAATCAGTGAAAGTATTACATATCTCAAAATAATAACGATGCAGATTGGTAACCTTATCCAGCTTTCTTCTTGATATTTGAGGTGGCAAGAAAACTTTATCCATATTTGGAATTTCAATACCAAATTTATTGCAAAAGTCAACCATTATTTGAATAAATATTTCCAAGTGGTCATCTCCAGTCCTCAAAGTGTGCAATTATTATTTGGACAAATTGACCATTGTCATAGCATTTACAATGTATTGTCTTTCCTGTGCAAATCCCAAAACAAATTTCATCAAATGTCAAGTGAATATATACACAAAAGTTTGACTCTAAATGTTGAAGATATTGGCAAAGCCTTTTTATTTGTCTACCTTTCCATCTTTCACAATAATGACATCATCAATTGAAGGAAACAATTGAATGAAATTTGACAAAGTTGCATTATGTCCATCATTTATCAGTTGCTATTTTAATACCAAGTTTTGGATTCATGCTTATACTTTTTATTAATTCTCCATGTCTTATTCATCATCCAAGCTTTCCATTTCTTTAACCCTAAGTGTATCACTTCACTTACATAATCAACCTTCTATATTCATAATGCTTGAGATGGATTCAAATAAGGAGGCAACAAGTGGATGACTTTGTGCTATACCAACAAGAACTAATTAAAGCTAGTGAGAAAAATAATGAACATAAAATTCCATGATTTTTCTCCTAAAATAGGAGCTCTTAGTACGTTGAATTCTCCTATTGTGTTGCTTGTCCCGTCATATCTTTGACCTAGCATATGACATGCTAAGTTTACAAGCACAAAGAAAATAATAAATTTGTGTCTTGAGAGAAGGTAAAGATGTGTTATTGACGTGATCAATCTCAACAAAATGATTGATTTTTTCTCTTCTAAAATTCAAATATCTTAGAATTATGCCCATTTGTTCCTTTGTATATGCATCTTGTGCTTCATCAACCAAAACAATAAATTGATCTTTTCCATTGTTTTGAATATTTTTTTTCCTTATTTCAGTAGTAATTACATTTCATAGATATTCTTAAATGTCTAGAGAAGTTAATTTTATATTCCCAAGAGCATAGTCCAAAGTCATTTTATTAATAGTTTCATTATGAGAAGTAAGAAATTATAAAACTCTAAAAATTCCCCAATTTAAAAAACCAGCACTTTTGTTGCGGCCGTGAAATGCTAATCTTTTATTTAAAAGATAAACATATACAATCAATAAATGCTTCTAATCATATATGATATTGTTTTCTAGAAGCTTCATCTTGTTTACACAATAGAACTTGAACATGTTGATCTTATCTAATAACTGACTCACACATTTTTCTTGCATTATTATGAATACCACTACTACTACCAACATATTTTTAGCCCCTTTTTGTCTTTCCAAATTGTATATCCTCTGCTGACAAATGCATTACATGATCCATTTGAGGAAAGAATTAACAATAGAGATAAAATGTAGCATTTTATTTATTCTATACTCCAGTCAACTAGGATATTCATTGATTCAAACTAGATTAAACCAAGGAGATTTAATTTGTATTTGTGTGAAGGATAATTTAAGACCAAGTGGTTGTCATATATCATTTTACAACCCTACAAATGTTGTCGCGAACATTGTCACCGGAACTAGACACATTTGGCCTCAAGAGAAAAATGTTCTTCATGATTAATTTCTCTCATCGAGCCTTTGAGCAACTACATTCTTATATACATCGCTTGTATTATAACTATGATCTGGTTGCGATTTATGATGCATGGGTTTTAAGTCATTATTATAGGATTATTTTATATCTGTTTTATGCATGTATTTGTCATTTTCTTGATTATATTTGCATAATTCACTATAGTTGGCCTTTAAACTCTTTTTGCATCAAATTTTACTTCTTTTATCATATTTATATGATTTTATATAATCCCCGGACTTATACACATGTTTCGGCACTTTTTCAGGCACTTTTGCATTGTCCGGAGTCGATACTATCGACCCCCAGGTCGATAGTATCGACATTTCATCAAAAAGCAACCCCAAAACGTGATCTTGGAAGGAATAACCTGTGCCATGGTTGATACCATCGACAGCGTCGGGATCTGGCGATTTTCAGCACTAAAACGGAGCGTTTTAATCCGACGGTTGAGCTTTTTCGGAGCCGTAAAGTGGTCCTATGACCTAAGAAGAGCACGGACGGCCCGAGGAGGACATTGTGTTGCACAACATCTAAAAAGGAGAGAGAGAGAGAGGAGACGAGAGACGAAGGCCGTCAACCGAGCGATCCGGGAACCTCCGACGGACGATTTTGCTGCCGGAAGACTGCAAAACGCATGTTTCTCAAGGAGGATCTCCAGGAACACCTTTGTATCAGGGGTTACACGAGTTTGCTCCATGTTTCCCATGTTTTTCTTCTCTACTCCTCTGTCTTTCATTGAGATGACCATGCGGGGCTAATCCCCTTTGTCTTTAGGACCGGGAGTAGCCCGGGGATTCATTGTATGACAATTTTATAATAGTAATTCATATTTTATCTCTTAAATCTGTGGTATAGTTTCGTTTTCTCCATATATTGTTATGATTTATCACCATAATAATAACCTAATGCCCTTAATCACTTTGAAAGAAGAATTAACGGCTGAAAAGAGACGAAATCTACATTAATCGATAAATCCCTTGACCAAGGTGGTGTAAAATTAATGGTGGATACTGAGAGATCGTTCATAATGCACCGAGTTTAGGGTATAGGTTACTATGACGGTGGAACCGACCTAGACCTAGGTAGTGAATTGCACCACGACAGTGGGCAATTCTGTTTTCAGGCCACTACCCGGATAGAGAGATAAAATTGAGGCATTATATAAAATTTAATACAATGAAAACCCGCGGTGAAACCGCAATCCTAAAGATACCTTTTGAATTGATTAAACCAACATTTAATTGATTGCTTCTTTTGTTTTGTTTTTATTTTTCTTTTAGTTTTAACAACAACTCTCAACTTGTTAATCGGCTTAGCTGATCGCGACTAGTTAGTAGGAGTCACCAACAATTCTGAGTATCCCTGTGTTCGACTCGGGCCTCACAAAGGCTTGTACTACTCGACGCGTATACTTGCGTTTTTAGCGCGTAGTAAAATACACGTCAAGTTTTTGGCGCCGTTGCCGGGGATACGACGGAATTGTTGGCACTTCGAGCGCTACGCGCGGCCACTCTAGGCCACAATTTTTTTTTTATTTTTCATTCAATTTCAAATATTTTTACATTGGGCTATAATTGTTTATACTCGTCTAAGTATAGTACTGAACTCGAATTTTCTTATTTCAGGTACTGTGTATGGTGCAGACGCGTAGTACTGACTACGCAGAACGCGCACCCGAGGTTCCGTTTTCGAGACCTGAGGACGAGGAGCATTCTGAGCAAGAGTACCAAGAAGAGGTAGATTCTGAATCTGAAGCAGAAGAGATGGCCGAGCCACAGACCATATGGGAGAAGATCAAAGCTTCTTCCTCATCAGCTTCAAAGGGGCCTATAAAGAAGTAGGCGATCAACATACCGGCATATAAGATCGATCCTGCATTGATAAATTTGGTGAAATCAAATGCGTTTCATGGGCTAAAGAATGAGGATCCTGTCGCGCACATCAGCCAGTTTGTTGAGAACTGTGACATGGTAAAAATCGATAGGTTTCTACAGGAGGCACTGTATCTCAAGCTTTTCCCGAGTTCATTGGCGGGAGCCGCGCGAGAATGGTTATATAATTTGGATGATGAGTTTGTGGAGTCCTGGAACCATATGGTGGAGGTTTTCTTTGAGAGGTTCTTCCCTCCTGAGAAGACTAACGACATGATCCGGAAGATTCACAACTTTACCCAACAGGCCGGTGAAACATATTCTGAGACCTGGGAGCAATTTCAGGTTATGCTGAGGAGGTGCCCACATCATGGGTTGGATAAAGAGACGCAGGTGAAGATCTTTTATTTTGCTCTCTCCGAGCACGATAGGAGTAATCTGGATTCAGCTGGGTCAGGATTCTTTCTGAACAATACGGACACCAGATGTTGGGAGATATTAAAGAACATGGCTAGGAAACAGTCATGGGGTGACAGAGGTGCCGTGGAACAGGTCAAGGCTGTTGGCGAATCCAGAATAGTTAGGGAGCTGAACGATAAGTTAGATCTTCTAGCCAAGAAGCTGCTAGCTAAGGAAGATTCATCTGAGGATGAGGAAGCCCAAGGAAAGTACATGCAACAACAGGGCTACAGAAACAATGACTATGCGTGGAGGAAGGACAAAAAGTTCTCCTGGAAGGATCCTAACAATTTTCTACAGGATCCGGAGGCGAAGCCACAACCTAGAGCTGAAGATAAGAACACCGAATTACTGAGTCAAATGGTGCAGCAGAACCAGGAGATGATGGCTATGTTTGGTAAACAATTGCAATCTCAAGGTGATATTCTAACCAAATTTGGGAAGACGCTACAAAGCCATGGAGCACAGATGCGGGCATTAGAAACTAGTGTGGCACAGATTTCAAGTGAAGTGGCGGCCATCAAGCATGCCAATCAACAGAAACCGGCCGAAAATGCAAATGTGGCCCAAGCACACCATCAGGTCAAGTATATGTCTGTGGTAAGCAATGAGGAGGAATCTCAGGTGCAAGAAGCTAAAGAAGAAAGAAAAATGACTTTTAATACGCATGCGTCACCGGCGATACCGTATCCACGCACTTACTATGGACTGTCGGGCGGAAACCCGTTCTTCAGAAAATCACAGCGAGTTATGAATATTGCATCTCCATCTTGGCAGGAAGAACAATTGAAGGCTGTTTGTGCACGTGTGGAAACATCTAATGCGAGAGAGAAACCACAACAAGATATTGCTGTTGATGATGTCTCGCCCAAGCCCACATCAGAGTGATTGAAGCAAGCTTAGGGGAGTTGGCCCCGAAAAGCTCATATGTGCCACCTCACAGGCGTGTGAGTGCAACAGTTGTGTCAAGTCCAGGAAATCCAGGGCCAAAGAAAGAGCATCGTCATTTTAGGAAATTCTTGGAAATATTCCGAAAACTCCACATCAATATTCCATTAGTGGAGATGATCGAGAAGGTTCCCGCCTATGGGAGGTTCATCAAAGAAATCATCAATAAGAAGAGGTGGATAAAAGATGATGATATTTGTCGGATGAATGAGACAGTGAGTTCTATGATTCACGGGAGTTCGCCAAAGAAGAGAAAAGACCCAGAAGGTTTCTACATTCCATGCTCAATAGGTGACCAACATTTTCCACAAGCACAGTGTGATTCAGGCGCCAGCATTAATCTTATGCCTCTGTCTACATTTTAAAAGCTTGGGTTGAAGGAGATAAAGAAATCGGCCGCGACAATTGAATTGGCGGATGGGTCCATTGTAAGGCCATATGGAGTGTGCGAGGATGTACTCATCAAGGTAGATAGGTTCATCTTCCCGGTAGATTTTGTTGTCATGGACATGCCATAGCTCCAAAGTTGCGAGATGCTATTGAGAAGGCCGTTCCAAGCTACGGCTGATGTCATCGCTGCCATTGGGAGAGGTACATTGACCTTGGGGATTGGACAGGATCGAGTTCAATTCAAATTGCCACATGACTCATTGGAGACATCTCTTGACAACCCAGGTTAAATGTATCTTTATGTCAAGCCTAGGACATTAAACAAGGGTGCTTGTTGGGAGGCAACCCAACTTTAGGTTCATTTTGATGTTTGATTATGTTCTTTTATGTTTATGTACTTAGTTTTTGCTTAGGTTTTGATAATTTTTGTAAAAATGGTACCCTAACTCGTGTTTTGAAGTGTGCAGAATGTTAAGGTCGATACTATCGACACCCATGTCGATAGTATCAAGTTTGGAGAAGTAAACGCTGAAGAAAAGTCGATACCATCGACCCTAGGGTCGATAGTATCGAGATTCCTGAAGATTTATAGAAAAATTGGTGCCAGTAAAGTCGATACCATCGACCCTAGGGTCGATAGTATCGATACTTTTGAGTTCCCAGGCTTTTAGATGCGTCGATTCAATAAAATCGCTGAGTCTGGGTCGATACCATCGACCTTGGTCGATAGTATCGACACCTGCAGGACAGCTACATAAAATAGGCCGTTAAAGGTATCGAAACGAGATTTTTTCGAACCGTTTTTTGCAGAGGAAAGATGGATGAAGCAAGTCACGTCTTAGAACCACTAAGACACAAAAATGGGCCACAAAAAGGAGGGAGATATCAAGCATCACTTGGTCTACTTGAGCATCTGACCATCCTTCTTCACCACACTTCAAAGTGAATGGTACCGTTGTTCCACCTCTTAAGTGAGAATGTTGACTATGAGTCCATAGTCATATTCAAGCTTAGGGGGGGTGTTGGAACAACCCTCTATCTTAGTTTTTACTTAATTATTCATGTTGATTTTACTTTTGAGATATTACTTGTTTTTATTTCTAGGTTTACCGCTTTTGTAGGATCCACATCTATCTAGTGTAATCTGTGGAGCAATAAATGCATGGTTTCAATTGGGAGTTTTACTCTTGGGTTGTGGGAACATGAAAATATGAGCATATTGAAAACTTTTTGAGCTTATTCTTGTGAGTAATTGAGTGGCATAATTGAGGAAGTGCTTGGGTGATTCAGCTTCAGGACACAGGGACATGAATGACCATCTTTATTGTCCAAGGAAAAGTGATTGACAAGGATGTTTGAGCCCAAACCGACCAAACGCTAACGTGACCTTAGACTAAAGTTTAAGAGAGAAATCCTTCAGTTACCCTGTACACAGGTCTTTAGAGAGGGACATATGATATTTTCGAAAGGTTCTGTCAATTAGTCTTGTGATCTGATCCACCGCAATTTCATTCACACTCCACCATAAGAAATGGGAGCACATTACTGTCTTTCACTCTTTGATTGCATACCATGTAGATAGGTCTTGCATTACAACTATTTTCACATTTTTTGCATGAGAATGAAAAAAAAAGATAGAGTAGTTATACATGCACATTATCCTTAGGTGCATGTCATAGTAGTTGCATAACTGTCATTATGTAGTTGCATTTACATCTTTTGAGCATATTGTACACCATGTATCTTATGTTACTCTGAAAACATTAAAGGTGATGAACTTGTTCCATACCCTCCAAATAGAATGCTTCTAATGTATAAGTTATGTAACAAGAAGTGAGCCCGAAAAATAATTCATTGTCATCTATGAAAATAAGGGCTTAAAAAAATTGAAAAAAAAGAGAAGAAAAAAAAAGAATTGAGAAGTAAGTAGGAATGAGAGGGAGAAAGGAACATGTTCTCACTTACATACTAAGAAGAATAAGCACATGGTGTAGTTTTCTTAGATATTCCATCTCACCTTGAGACGGAATGATAGTGCATGCATCATTCCACCAAAAATGTAACATTAGGACATTTTCACTTGCATTTTACATCATGATAGGTCATTAATTTTTGTATTGCATGATTGACTATTATGTGCTTCCATATCTTCCACAACCACCTATCCCATCCACCCGTTGCTCTAATTGGTAGGCCACCCATGATATTCTCCTCATTCATTAATATCAGGAGATCTGCTTCCATTTAGATGGTAGTTAGGAAATGAGCAACGTAGATAGGAGATCACAAGATGCATCAAGTATGGACCGGATGAGTTTATCATATTAACTGCTTTAATTAATAGTGTTTCACTGATTGGGGGATAGACATCTTTTACATAGGTCTTTGGTCGCCTGGATGGCAGTTAGTGTTCAGTGGTCAATGAGGGCCAGTTTGTGGAAAGAAAGCGGGGATGATGTAGATTCATTTCATGTATTTATGTCCTGTTGCTGGCTTATCTCAACCAGATCCAAAGTTTTGTTGCTTGAGGACGAGCAAGGTTTAAGCTTAGGGGAGTTTGATGCATGGGTTTTAAGTCATTATTATAGGCTTATTTTATATCTGTTTTATGCATGTATTTGTCATTTTCTTGATTATATTTGCATAATTCACTATAGTTGGCCTTTAAACTCTTTTTGCATCAAATTATACTTCTTTTATCATATTTATATGATTTTATATAATCCCCGGACTTATACACATGTTTTGGCACTTTTTCAGGCACTTTTGCATTGTCCGGAGTCGATACTATCGACCCCCAGGTCGATAGTATCGACATTTCATCAAAAAGCAACCCCAAAACGCGATCTTGGAAGGAATAACCTGTGCCATGATCGATACCATCGACCTTGGGGTCGATACCATCGACAGCGTCGGGATCTGGCGATTTTCAGCACTAAAACGGAGCGTTTTAATCTGACGGTTGAGCTTTTTCGGAGCCGTAAAGTGGTCCTATGACCTAAGAAGAGCACGGACGGCCCGAGGAGGACATTGTGTTGCACAACATCCAAAAAGGAGAGAGAGAGAGGAGACGAGTGACGAAGGCCGTCAACCGAGCGATCCGGGAACCTCCGACGGGCGATTTTGCTGTCGGAAGACTGCAAAACGCACGTTTCTCGAGGAGGATATCTAGGAACACCTTTGTATCAGGGGTTACACGAGTTTGCTCCATGTTTCCCATGTTTTTCTTCTCTACTCCTCTGTCTTTCATTGAGATGACCATGCGGGGCTAATCCCCTTTGTCTTTAGGACCGGGAGTAGCCCGGGGATTCATTGTATGACAATTTTATAATAGTAATTTATATTTTATCTCTTAAATCCGTGGTATAGTTTCGTTTTCTCCATATATTGTTATGATTGATCACCATAATAATAACCTAATGCCCTTAATCACTTTGAAAGAAGAATTAACGGCTGAAAAGAGACGAAATCTACATTAATCGATAAATCCCTTGACCAAGGTGGTGTAAAATTAATGGTGGATACTGAGAGATCGTTCATAATGCACCGAGTTTAGGGTATAGGTTACTACGACGGTGGAACCGACCTAGACCTAGGTAGTGAATTGCACCACGACAGTGGGCAATTCTGTTTTCAGGCCACTACCCGGATAGAGAGATAAAATTGAGGCATTATATAAAATTTAATACAATGAAAACCCGCGGTGAAACCGTAATCCTAAAGATACCTTTTGAATTGATTAAACCAACATTTAATCGATTGCTTCTTTTGTTTTGTTTTTATTTTTCTTTTAGTTTTAACAACAACTCTCAACTTGTTAATCGGCTTAGCTGATCGCGACTAGGTAGTAGGAGTCACCAACAATTCTGAATATCCCTGTGTTCGACTCGGGCCTCACAAAGGCTTGTACTACTCGACGCGTATACTTGCGTTTTTAGCGCGTAGTAAAATACACGTCAATTTATTTGCTAACTTTTTCTTACAATAGTTTTTATACAAGATTAAGTGTTGAACACTATAAATTATAAAAAGAGGGCACTTTCCAGAATTACAATATAAATCATCCATATACAAAATTAAAAAAGTAAGAGCAACTCTTATTATAAACATAGAATAAATCCTATGTGATTACCTACGGGATTATAATATTTGCACTTGCAAACGTAGTAGAAGGAAGAATAAGAACTAAAGAGGAGTAGTAGTTTGATTCATTTTTAGAGTGGTAGAGGTAAGGAAAAATCAATTTGCATCAGAAATAAGGAGTAAGAGGAGGAGAAATCATAATAGGATTTGGTATGAAAATTGAGATATGCAGAACATTCTAACCATCATGTATTCATGTCGAACTATGTGTACCATTGTGTCTATACAAGAATACATAGATTTCCTCTCATCTCATCCACAATATCACCTTGTCTCTATCGATGCATAGATAGAAGAATAGATTATTTGGCACCTATCACAATGTGTTGTCTCTACTACTATGTGGGTACAAAAATTGCCAAGACGTTTTTTGTTTTTCAAATGTCTGATTATTTTCTATTTCAAAATGTTAAGAGAATAACCAAACTGGACATTACCAGACGTTGTGTTGTTTTTGCCATCTCTATGTGATAGCATGAGCAAGAGAATAGATAAATCTATTTGTTCCCTTCTCGTTGTATTCTCTTGCACTGTGTGAACAAAAAAACTAGCCTCTATTGTTTAAAGAGTTTGTGGATGTGTTCCTGTGTTCTCAAAAGGAAACAAATCATCATCCTAAATAATGGCTAATTTCTAACTTTATATCATCCATCACGTTGAAGGTCTTTAACGGAATGGACACTAATCACAATATATATATATATATATATATATATATATATATATATATATATAAAATAGTCTATTATTATAGGCGGGTCCAACATGTGCCCACTCATGCACCTTTTTAGCTCCATAATAGATCACCAAGTGTGATTTTTTAATGGATTTTTACACTTAGATTCACATTTAACAGTTCAACTACACTCAACCAAATTAGTCATGATATTTTCTTTAATAAAATATTGAATGCATTACTAATGAAAAAAGCTTGAGAACACAACCTTGAAATTAGATATAAAAAAGCACAAGATAATGTTTTAATGTGTTAGGGTACAATCAATACAAATAAACATAACATCGAGATGTTTCATGGAGGAGGCACCCTATAACAAGCCCACGAAAGGTCATATAAATCCAAATAAAAGGAAATAGTTGGGTGAAAATTTGAGTCACTGGGATACATCTAGTAGTCATCCTCAGATGCTATTAGGAGGGAATCTAGAGAGTAGGAGCCCTTGCATTGTTCTCCATCATTCCTTAGAATATAAGATACTGACCTATCTAATAGTATGACCATCTTCTCGATGTGTGTACTTCATGACTGTCTTAATGGCTAAAATTGGGGGTTTGCTACTTGGAGATTGCGAATTTGACCCCCCATGGAATTATAGGGCCCACTCAACCCAACCAAATCCATAGAATGAAGAATATGGGATGATACATTTTGTTAAGGTTGTAAATATAATTTTTTCTTGGTTCTGGATTGGTTATGCATTCTTATCATTGTTAAACTACCCCACTCAAATTAAGGTCTTTAAACAAAATGATATATTTAGTAGTTGATATGATTTCATAATGTCAAACCTAAAATTATATATAGAATACAAAGTTCATATCAATTCATGTAATATTGATATATGCCCCCATGTTAGAATAAAATTGCCATCCAAACCAATCCATACTAATAAAATTAGAATATGCAATTGCTCATGTAGAGTTAGATCTCAATTTAGACAGAAACATCTAAACTCAAAATTGAATCTGGTTGACAAAACTCAAACATGAAACCTATTTTAACCAGTGAGGTTAAGAAATGGGAATAATTGTGATAGACCTAGATTTTCTTTCCGTTTATGTTGGATATATACAATATATATGAAGATGGTAGTTAACATGTTAAATTATTTCGATCCGTAAGTTAGATTTAAATGAGATAAATAAAGAAGATTATGTATGGTGATATAAACCTGATTATAACTTGAAAACCAATAAAAATTATACACTTTTATGCTTATTCTCAAGGCCAATACTCGTCACAAATAAATCATATGATACTATATCCCATTTTAAACCATTATATAGCACAAACATCACATTATATCACTTGCAAAATGTTTTATACACATTAGATTTCTTAGTAAACAAACTAAGAGTACCACTAACTACATATTACATTACTAAATAAAAAAACACTTGTAGATGAAAATTGCGAGAGAAACATGGAACATATAGGTTCCATTTTCTAAAGAAAAACATGATATAGATGAAGAAGGCTTTTAGGAATTCTGAAGTATGACTAGAAATAAATGACCACTAAAATTTTATTCAAAATATAATGTGGGTATACTCGACAAAGTAACTAATTCTATTTCTCTCCAATGCATAAAAATTCTGGAGGTCTAGAAGTCATCAATGAAGAAGGAAATGTTGAGGCTGATAGCATAGAAGCCCATGGTATTAAATAACCCCACCACATCTCATTTCTTCTTGGAACATGAGAGGCATAAACAACAAAATCAAAGGTTTCCAAGAAGAAAATACAAGATCAAAGAGTGATCTTGAGATTCTGATTGGAACTAAGATTAGAGTTGGCAAATTGACAAAGCTCATGAATAAATATTTTCATAGTACAAATGACTTTTTATTCATTATTCCCATGTATTGGAGATAGTGATTATCTTGTGGAAGTATTGTAGTTTAGTAAAACTTTTGAATATGGTTAAATGATACTTGTCAAAGTTGAAGTCAACAACTTTACTTTCCTTTTAATGACTATCTATGGGCAAAATGGTGATGCTGAGAAGACAAATTTATGGAGGTTTTTGGAAGATTGATGAAAATTACAGTGATTACCAGATCATGTTGGGGAATTTCAACTCTACCACGAAAGTAATCAAGAAAGTAGGAAAAAAACCTTCATCAAATAAATTCATGGAAGATTATAATGACTACATTCTTAATTATGGATTATTTGATCTTGTACTCAGTAGTCCTTTCTTCATTTAGAATAATCACCAATTTGGTAAGAATTTCATTACATCTGAAATCGATAAAGCTCTTTAAATTCTAAATTCGTATCTATTATTCCTGAGTTTCATGGAGCAATTGTTTGTAATACCATTAGTGACCATAGAAGAATTTCTCTAAAGATTGGGAATCCTAGAATTTTGAAAGCTCCGTTTAGATTTATTAATGAATGGTATAAACATGAGGATTTTATGTCCATTATTAAGGAGGCCTAGAATATTGATATTTAAGGATTTTCTATGTTTTGTTATAGTAAAAATTATGTAATTTAAAAATCTATCTCAAAAGATGGAACAAAGTTTCTTTTGGTGATATTTATGATAAAGCTAAGACTACAAGAAATCCAGGTACTAATGCACATGTTGAAGAAGATCTTCATCCTTTTGATGAAGACCTAAGGGAGATAGCAAATAGACTTAGACTAGAAGCTAGAGCAACTGCTTTGTTTGAATTTTTTTTTTATTTGACAAAAATCTTAGATCTAGTGATTAAAGGAAGCTGATTCTATAACTATGCTCTTTTATTCCACTATGAAGACTAGAACACATCGTAATCAAATAAATATCCTTATGATTAATATCATTATTAACCATAAGATTGGTGGTATTAAGTGCTCCATTAATGAATTCTACATCAATTTGTTTAATAGTTCTATTGCTACTAATGAAGTTTGGAAGGAAAATTAGACTAGCCGGATTCTTTTGGATAGACAAAGAATCAACATTGCTGGTCCTACTTATAGAGAAGAAGTTGATGATGTGGTTTCTGACCAAAACACAAACAAGGCCCCTGGGCCAAATGGTTTCAATGGGTTGTTTTATAAGAAAGCTTGGAGTATTATAGATGATGATACCTTTACAACTATGATGGAATTTTTTCAATAGGGATCAATGCTCATGGAAGAAAATAAGACTTTTATTACTCTTATCCTAAAAGGTAAGGATTCTAGTTCTATTTCCAATTAGATCAAAATATCTTTATGTAATGTTTTCTATAATATTATTGAAGATTCTCGCCAATAGACTCCAACTTGTCTTACCTTCCATTATTGACATTAACCAGTGTGCTTTTAGTAAGGGTAGAAGCATTGAAATTCCACCATCATCACTAATTAAATCCTTAGTGGCTTCAAGAAGGAGTCATGTAACATCATGTGCAGTCAAGCTGATTTCTAAGGCTTATGACTCTGTTAATGGACGTATCACTTTTCTATTAAGTTCAGAATGGTTCCCTTTTATATGGAATAATTGTATTGATGCTATTTTCATGTCTACTTCTTATCAAACCCTTTTTAATGGATCACCAGTTGATATCTTTAAGCCTTCAAAAGTCATAAGACATGATAACCTGATTGCTCCCTATTTGTTTGTGATTGTCATGCATGGATTCATAGAAATGATGAAAATGTGTTTGAATGAGAAGAATATTTATCCAATTTAGGATTTCAATCATCTCAATATCTCTCACCTCATATTTGTATACTATCTTATGATTTTTTTGAAGGCCAATGTTCAAAGTGCCATTGGTGTTCGAAACCTTCTTTCTTCATCTAGAAGAGAATCAAGTTTATCTATTAACCTTTCTAAAAGTTCTATTATATTTAGCAAAAATTCGGACTCTAAGTCTATTGTGAACATTCTTGGTATGCTTCAAAGTTGCATTGATTCCAACAAGTACCTTGGTTTACCTCTCTTTTCTGGGAAACTATCTCGGGAATATCGTCATGGTCTTGTTGATAGAATTGAAATGAAACTATAAAGTTGGAAAGAAAATGTTTTAAGTTTAGTAGGAAGAATGGAGATCATAAACTCTACCCTATGTTCTATGCATGTATAATGGATTCTCTCCTTTCCTATCCTATGTTCCATCTTGGTTGAGATTGATAAAATGTGCAGAAACCTCATTTGGGGGAAATTAAACCAAAAAGGAAATTACATCTAGTTGAATGGGATAAGGTTGTCGTACCCAAGAAAGAGTGAGGTTTATGTATATGAAAGGGTAAAGATGTCTAAAAATCTTGTTTAATTATGAATGGTTGGGATAATCCCAAAAAAGATACTCTCTAGGTTACATTGATCTCTGAAAAATACTTAAATAAGCACACTTTCTGGAGGATTGAGGAGTATACCAAATTTTCTTGGCTCTTCAATAATATCCTTAGTATCATAAATGACCTTCTTCCTTTAACTTAATTATATATTGGAAATGGTAATACTTTCAAACTCTAGAATGATCCATGGATAACATCAAAGTTCCTTTCTGCTTTTGTTGGGAGTGATATGTTTATAAGATCTGGGCTTCCCTCCAATTCTTTCATTTATTCGATTATTTAGGATGGTGAATGGCATTTTCCTCAAAGAAGGTATTCTGGCCTTATCACTAATCATATGATGAGGAATGAAGTCAATTGATGTGATATTGATCATCTTACCTTCAAGAAGAGGAAGGAGGTTAACCTCAAACACATCTAGGATAACATTATGATCAAAGGAATTCATAATCCAAATGATCACTGGATCTGGAGTTGCAAGGCACCCAAGAAATGTGTAATTCATGCTTGGAAAGTTGAGCATAACAAATTCCCTACCTCATAATAGACAAGGAGAAGGAGGATTTAGGTAGACTCAATATGCTTTCTTTGCATGAATGATTATGGAGACATTGTCCATATTGCCAATATTATTGTGATATATGGACTACATCTTATAAACAAAGATAGTTTGTAACATGTCCTAAGTGGGTGTAGTGAACTTATTAATTTTGAGCAAAAGATAACTAAAACTACTTGTGTGATTATTATCTACCACATGTGGATGGAAAGAGCCTTATGAGTACATGATGGTAAGACTTGTGATTCTGATAACTTATGGAGCAATATTGAAGATGATATAAATGTGTTCTCTAACTTTAAATGATGAGGTTAATTTGTTTTCTCTATAACTTGAATCCCACTTCATTTGGCACTCCTTATTTCTACATTTTTTTTGAGGCTTCTATGATTTCTGGAATATTGCAAGTGTTCCCCTTGTACCTTCTGAGTGTTTTCTTTACTGATTATCTAGTGGGAAGCTTTTTCTAGATTTTCTCTTCATATATGTCTCAAGTTTCTAGGAATTGATGTTTCTAGAGGCGTTGAATATTGGTAGCTAGATTGTTGAATCTGAGGAATATCTTTCTAGATATGAGTAAAAAGATTTTTTTATGCAATATAGATTCCACCTTTCTGCCTATTCAGTAGATGAATGGGGTATATGAGTTTTAGTATTAAGTGTGGAATTCTTTCTTATGTTTCATGATGAGTATTTCATCATGCTGGTGGATTTCACTAACGAAGGAACCTTGAGTATATTTTGTTGGCTCTGATTTTTCTATTGGTCATCCGGTTCAAGTTCCAAGAGTGTTTTATTATCTTTCTCTACTACCTAGTCTAAGTTCAAGCTTTTCTTTACAAATCATTCTTCATTCTTTGACCCTTGGGTCCTGTAAAGTTCTTTTCCTGAGTTCTTTTTTTCTTCTTTCTTTACATACTTCATAAAAAAAGAGGAAGTCATTTTCTGACTAAAAAACACTATATTGAGGGGGGGTGTTATTACATATCTAACCACATTACTCAAGTATCGATTCTCTACTAGACAACTTGTTTGGCATATGTCCAAATCCATATAGTTTATTAATGCTTCAACAAATGGGTGATTTGTCGGCTAGGTGAATGAAGTTTTGTGCAACCAATACTTGATGTCCACACAAGACTACATAAAGAATAAAAAATATGCCTACTTTGTTACTAGTGTTATATAGATAGTACTATCACAAACTAGGACAAAAGAGTGGGTGGCCTTATACTAATAAAGAATGGCAAGTACAATGACAACATGTACAACTATCAATTCAATTTTCATATTATTACAATAATGTGGTTCTATACAAGCAACCAATAAATGATAGTACAAGCCCAAAATTCTAGTATAGGCTTTACTAGCAGACAAAAATGATGGCTATACTATTTTGGGCATATGCTTTTATCAAGATTTTTTAAGGTTATACTAGCACTTAGTGCCATGTGATAAGTGTGTTAATTACCTCCTTTGAGTCATTATACCTTCTTTAAAAACAACCAACCTATGACCTATATGCCACCATTGATAAGCCACCAATACTGAGATAAATCGTTGACAAATAGTTGTTTGTAGACATGACTATAAACATCTACTAGTAGATATTTAAGCATATTAAGCATTTCAACATAAATTGGTCTACAAAATGGAAAAATTTATCCTAGCATATTTAGACTCTTGGTAGATCTAGGCTATAGTTACTACATATTATTCAATATGGTTGGCATCAAGATACAAGATGTCTTAAAATTGTAAAAATCACATCCAAGTTATAGCAAAGGTTGAGCATCTGTATGATAATTATGTATCCTTGTAGAATTAATAACATATAGATTATTCAAATAAAATCTTAATTCTTGAGCAAAAGAAATGAACATATATTTAATATTTCAAAAAGAGTCTACAATATAGGGTCATTAGTTGTTTGATGCTACATGAATACAAGTCAAATAAAACAAAACAAGGAACTTCCTTCAAAAGTTTCAACCAAATTAAATAAGTAACTTGATCAATCTCAATTTTGAATGGTGTCATCTTGCTTTAGGTTTCTTGATGATTGATTACATTTTCCTATATAATGAAAATCATGAATTCTAACCATTTATTTTAGTGAATGTAGAATTTATTAAATTGTATGTAGGTGAGAAAATATGCAAAAATATATAAAGACACTCAAAATTGTGTCAGATGTAAAAATGTTTTCCAATTTTTGTATTAGAATTGAACATATTACTAAATGAGTGCTAATCATGTCATACTTGGAAAGAATTTGACCTATCTTTATGAATTCTAGATGACATGTGTGACTGATAAAGTATTACATTAGAATATTGTACAATTTATTAAAACATTAATAAATATGTATACGTTTAAGACTCAAAATATGAATGTGATTGAAATATGTTAGATTTTTTTGAGCAAGTATTGAAAAGGAATCACCTATATGTAGTTTACATTTCATATTCCTCTCTTCAAGTCTTTAAGTTATGTTATCAAGAATTTGGAACTTCTCTTATAATTGTTGAATCTGGGAACAATGATCATATTCACATATAAGAGCCTCTTGCAAATGTGTTCAAGCTCCCATTCTTAAGGTTTTGGCTCCTTCATCCATGTATTAAATCTTGAGGCACCAAGACCCCATTATTGAAGTCTGTCATATTTTAGGAAAGAACATGTGAAAGTATGTCATGTATACCCTTTTCCTCTATCATTTTCAGAATTAGCATCTTGAGTTTGGAGATTGTTACCAAATCAGTGGGAATATCTTATGTGTATAATGGATAAGAGGGAGAACCTTTATATAGGACTATGGGTGACTGCCAATAACTATTTACATGGTGCGGGACTAACCCCAATATATAGGAATATAGACAAAATTACATATAAACATACTTACAAACTTAACTTTCACCCTCAAAGTGGTGTGTAGATACCATAAGCACTCAATTTATTAAATAAGATTTTGAACCAACATATATTTAAGGGTTTAGTGAATAGACCTACAAGTTGGTCTTCTAAGGAAATTTGTGTGAGTTTGAGGAACTTGTCTTGAACCTTATCTTTGATGAAGCAACATTTGGCATTGATGTGTTTTATATGACCATGAAGATAGAATGGAAGCAATGTGAATGCAACTTGATTGTCACACTACAACTCCATGACTTCAGATTGTAGAAATCCCAATTCCTTGATGAAGTTTCTCACCCATAGAAGTTCACTAGTGATGTGAGCCATAGACTAATACTCTTAGTGCTTGAGAGAGAGATGACAATGTGGTTATTTCTCTTCTAGGAGACTAGGTTAATCTAGATGAGGATACAATATCCAATCACCAATCATGATCAATAACAGAAGATACCCAGTCCGCATTTGAAAAACTATGCACCTTTAGGTGCCCATGACTAGTGTGGATGAGACCTTTCTTGGGAGTTATTTTGAGATAGCAGAGGATGTGAATAACAACATCCTAGACCAGTGTATGGATGTCCAGTGTATGGATGTGAATAATGACATCCAATGACCAGCGTGTGTTTTATCCATCAACTAACCAACCACACTTGTAGTAAAAGATATGTTTGGACAAGTTACTATAAAACAATTTAGTTTCCCAGCCAATCATCTATACCTATCCAAGATCTATAAGAAGCTCCCCCTAATTTATATAAAGTTGAACTTTAGGTTTCATATGTGACTCTACAAGTTTTAATCCCAACATACTAGCTACTTCAAGGAGATCTTGTACATGAGAGATGATAATTACATCTTTGGATCTTTCCACCCTCATACCAAGGAAGTAATTGAGAAGGCTAAGATCTTTCATTTGAAATTTTCCTTGAAGAAACTATTTTAGATGTACAATTCCTTGGTTATCATCACTTATGATAACAACATCATTAACATAGATGACTAGAAGAATATAACTAGAGGGTCCATGTTGATAGAAGCGAGAGTGATCTAGATTGGATCTCTATGGGCCAAAGGATTCAACAAATTGGTTGAACTTCCTGATTCATGCTCAGGGGGGCTACTTTAGACCATAGATGGATTTATGAAGCTAGCATACAAGATGGGACTCCCCATGGGAAACAAAACCAAGTGGTGTCTCCATATGTATCTCTTCATAAATGTCACCATGAAAGGCGTTCTTGATTTCTAGTTGATGCAATTTCTAAGAGAAGTTAGCAACTAATGAGATAAAAAGACAAACATATGTCACTTTGACCATGAGAGAAGAGGTTTCTTAGTAATCTTCACCATAAACCGTGTGTAGCCTTTTATGATAGGTCTTGCTTTAAGTTGATCAACAATCCCATGTAGATCAACTTTAATAGATAAGACACCATATGCAACCAAATACTACTTTATCTAGAAGAGAGGTCACGAGACTCCATGTGCCAATTTTGGACAAAGCAACCATCTCATCCTCCATAACTTGTTTTCAACTTGGGTGATTGAGTGTAAAATATATACTACAAGGTACTGAGTAACATATAGATTGGAAATAAAGACATCTTATAAAGGGGACAATAAATCATAAGAAATAAAACTAGAAATATGACGGGTAGCACATGAATGCTTCCCCTTTCTTAGGGAAATAGATAGATCATTGGGATATGGTAGAACCATAGAACTCATAGAGGGATCAATGATTGGATAAAGATTTAGATATGCCCCCATCATCTTGTGCGTGTCCCAAATTATCTAGATGACGTGCATGCTTATTACTTCTACCTAGAGATGGGTTACTAGAACTAGGTGATGGACTTAGTTTAGGGTCAAAGACAACTGAAAACAGTGGAAAGTCCTATGAGGTTTCTATGGATTTTCCAAAGTAAGGGGTGTCTTACAAAAATGCGTGACATCAGCAAAAACCAGAAAATGATGTGTAGATTATAACAATGATACCCCTTTTGAGTTTTGGAAATCTAAAAAAGATACACTTCATCATATGAGGATTGAGCTTTTTCATGGTAATGTTTAATTCATGAAGAAAGCCAACACATCCAAGATTTTAGGAGGAACACTACATAACGAGCAGTTAGGATACAAAATCTAAAATGGAATTTGATTATTAAACACCAAGGAAGGCATATAATTAATTAGATAAGTAGTAGCAAGGACATCATGTCCCCCAAAACTAGAGGAAACATTTATATGGTGAATAAGTCTTCTCACAGTTTCAATAATGTTCCTATTTTTCCTATTTGCTACCTGTTCTGCAGGGGAGAATGAGGAAAAGAAGGTTGCTTAATAATGCTTTTTTTGGAAAGAAATGAGGTGAGTACATGATTGAAGTACTCTTTTGCATTCTAGGTTTGAAAATAGTGAACACTATGAGAATTGCGTCTTTATTTCAAGATAAAAATTTTGTACGATAGAGAAAATCTTAGAATGATCTTTCATGAGACACAACCATGTAGTTCTAGAAAATTTATCAATATGTGTAACAAAATACTGAGAGCAAAGTTTGGAGGAGACTCTATGGGTTCCCAAGAAATTGGAATGAAAAATAAGAAAAATAGAATCAACATGAATAATATATACAGACTAAAAAATATATCTATGGTATTTAGTTGGTGACAAGCTTCGCAATAAAGTTTATCTAAATGGTAAAATTGAGGATGGAAAATGCAAATCTTCTCGAGAGATAAGTGACCAAGGCAACCACGTATGTGTAGAGGAGACACAACCATGAAAGCCTTTAGAGCCATATCTAGATGGTAGAGACTAGCTTCCTCATACCCAACACCTATCACTGCCTTTGTTTGAAGGTACTTTATCTAGCACCAATCAAGATAAAATGTAATGTAGGCATGAAGAGTGAATGCTAATTTACTAATATAAAGTAGATTGAATGGGAAGGAATAAATTAAAGGGGGAGGGGTGGTAGGATGATATTTGGAGGGGGTGAGATGGTCCCAATGCCTTAAATGACAATTCAAAATCCATTCATAGTATAGACCTTAGGGATACTAGCTATTGCAGTGAACATATGGAGATAAGGCTAGTTATACAAGTAATATTACATGTTACATCAAAATCAAGTATCTATGATGACAAACCTATAATTGTGTATCAAGATATGCATATTGTAGAAATATTTGAAGTGACTGTAGAAGGATTTGACAAGCCTTGCATATGAACATATGAAGTAGAAAATGAGGATGCTTGTTGAGAAGCTCGAAACAGAAGAAGTTGAATTTACATTTTGACTTGATGAGGAATATGCTCATTGGACTCTTTAGTGATGGTGAGGCTAATAACAAGAGTCCAAGATGGGAAACCATGGATGAAGTAGTGCATATCCTCCCATTACCCTTTTTGCCATAGTTGGGTGCACTTGGGTTTTCCTCTACCCCCAGAAGAGTGTACTCCCCATCTCCCACCATGACTAGGTACTCTAGTAGATAGGTTGGTGGTGTTTTGGGAGACAAGGATAGATGAGTTTGCGATATGATTGGCTAGAAAGTTTTTCTCAAGGAAGAATATATAGATGCAATGATATGTTTCTACCAATGAGGGAAGTTTTATCCGTAACAAAACATGACTTCTAACTCTGTCGTATTCCTAGAGAAGGCCAAAAGGAACTTGATGACAACCATATGATCTTGCTTCTTTTGGAGCTTGATAGGGTTGGTAGAGATGGGAAGGAGGCTGTTTAGATCTTCCATGATGGGAGCGACCTCTCAAATTATTATTGTACACTCTTCTCCTCCTGATGAAGATTATACATATCAACTTCCATGTCATACATCCATGAGATGTTGGAGTACATCCCTGGAGATGATTCAAAGATGACTTGCAATCATTAACCGATTCATGTTTCTAGCAACCTGAGGTTCCATGGAAACCATATATTTCATAGGGTATTAGCATTATATTGTTCCACTGTATATGAGAATTTTCAACGGGAGGCTCTTATGTAAGATGATTCCCCTCCCTCTAGCCTTTGAACCAGATGAAAATCTTGCATCTCCATTGATTGAAGTTGCTTCCATTTAGCTTTCTTGAGGTGATGACAAAGTTCTAGACAAGTAAAGGTGTGGATGACAGAGGTGTAGGATGGGGAGGCATCATGTCTCCCATTTGAATGATGTAGTGCAAATAGACTGCAACATGACATGTCAATGCAGTGACACAACATGTTAGCCACCAACCCTATTGTCAAAATGACATGTTTATAAAGTGTCTTTTGCCACTAAAACAAAGTGTTAGGGATCTGATACAACGTTTCTCCACATGTCTTCCTCCAATAAGTTTAACCCTAGAGCCAACACGACGTGTTGAGGATCTGACATGACATGTCACCATGTGTCAACCACCATCTAGAGATCCTATAGAGATGTTGTGCACATATGGTGCACTAAGGAGAAAGAAGAAGGGACTTGCATGAAGATTACTTCAAAAAATATGAAGACAAGTGGAGATGACTTAACTAAAGAGATATTTCCACAGTGATGACTTCCATGGGAATGGAGGTTTGATGGAGGTGACTTCATATCTAGGTGTGTTAGCAAATCTGATAGAAAACTTGTTGGGCTGAAAAGTCATGATTGTCATGTTCTTATGCATCAACTTCTACCTGTTGCCTTGAGACATTGCATAAGCTTAGATGTGTACAAGCCTATTGCTAATTTGTGCTCATTTTTCAACAAGCTTTGCTCTAACATTATTGATGTGGAGGAATTCAAAGAATTGGAACAAGAAATTGTTGTCACTCTTTGCCAGTTGGAGAGAATCTTCCTGCTGCTCAACCTCTGTTGCACGATCTCTACCTCCCCGTGCACGTCCACCTAAAAAGATGTGGGGAACCCATGGGGTGAGATTCCAAATCTCAGTGGGAGATATAACTCTCCACCAACACTATCATGGATGATAAGTAGCCAATGAGGATGACAGAGAGAATGATGTCAATGCCTAGAGCACTCAGTTTCTTCTCACTAAGGGAGGATTGAGATGTTATGATACCATGTTACTAGTGATAAGGTGGAATCTCTTATGTATATTATAGACAAGAGCGATGACCTTTATATATGACTACGGGTTGCTTCCAATACCCATTTACATGGTGTGAGACTAATCCCAATATACTGGAATATAGACAAACTTACATATTTATAGACTTACATAATTAAATGTGATAATTAATTTGTTACTACATGTGACAAGAACATTCATTATGTGTCATAACATAAGACCATACATTATAAGAATTATCTCTAGTTGTAGGAAGTGTCTTCCCACAATGTTTATACACCTCACATTGGCACAAGATTATCTCCTATTGGATGCATGTCCAAATACAACTAAAAACGTTTGTAGTCCTTTAGCACACTTCAAAGAATCTCAAACTATCACCGTCAATTTCACGTACATGTTTGTTTTAGTTCACCTTGCTTTGTGTATGTCCCAATATCCACTCATATGATGATTGTAATGGAATACTTTGTACTTGATTTGATTACTAAGAAAGACATCGACATATGTTTATTTTGACTTGAAATAGTGATAAGCATGATAATTTACAAAAATGTTTGACTAAATCATAAATGAATGTGAGTTAAGGACCTAAATATGAGATCATGCATATGCTAAGAGTACAAATTCTGGTTTCACCCTGATAAAAAATTATTATGGAAATTAGAACGAAAAGAACTAGTATGTGTGGTGACTGATGACTACGTCTCACCAGTCATGATATGAGATATCATGTTAGACACATAGGAACATGTTAGAGAACAAGTGTACTAGGAAAACATATCTTGGGAATGATACATGGACGTCATAGAATGACAGTCAGAATCATATCTCAATGTGTCAATAGTTATTGTGATCCTTAGACCTAAAGCCACTATAATGATAACATGTTATTCAGTGCACTTCAACAATACTCAATCTTACCTTGAATTGGGGTTTCCATACAAGTAGTGATTGGGTGCACTATGACACATATGCATTATTGCAAGTGACATAGATGGAAGTTTTCCCTCCTATTATGATGGTCTCATGGCCGCTTGACGAATGAGACTATAAAATGCATGGTAATGCTCACTTGAGTCCATATTTGATATTGAGCTTGCATGTCTCTCAATAGTCTACTCTAGATCAAGAAACATAGATTGAATGTTAAGTGGATGATCATTTTGTATCTCATATTCAATCTGGATATCAGTGACATTGGTATTATATGATCATGGTAAAATTGTACTCACAATGGATGGTACTCCCAAATAATCCAACACTTGGGTGGCAATGATGTTTATACAAGTACCTCTTATTGCTTGTTAATTCATGACAAGATTATGTAAATCACTACCAATGTAATTGGATCCTATAAGAAAACCCACATATGATGCTCATTAAAAAGGGTCTAAATATCATAATCATAAATGGAATGGTTTCAAATCAACAGGGTTCGGTCTTGAGTAAGTCTAATGGTTTAGAATCCAAATAGTGTTAATTTATCATGAGTACTGCTCCCTTTGATCGATTGAAAAGTTAATCAATCGAATGAAATTGAAGTACCAATTATAGATCAACTGATTGACTGATTGGGAATCAAGAATTTTGAGTAATAAACTTAAATGATAAATTGATTGCATCAATTGATTAATTAAGTAATCAACTGGTCAACTAAGACAAATATGAAAACATTTGACATACACAATCAATCAATTCAGAGTCCGATTGAATGATTGGAATTGTCTATGAGTGAATATAAAATTATTTTGTCAAACCCAAATGAGATTTTTTGGATCCTATATGGGTGGTTAGATGCTCTAGAGGGGGGTGAATAGAGATGAATGCACTTAAACAAAATTCATTAGACCTTCAAGATATATCACAAGATAAGGTTGCTAAATAGGTAATTTGAGTGCAACTAAAACATACTTAGCAAGGATGAGAGAGATTGAGCAAACACAAGTAGACAAGCTATTTAGAGTGGTTCCACACTTCAAACTAGAAGTATGTCAGTCCACTTACCTAGAGAGGTCAACCTCTAGGATTTCCTAACCATTGCATTCTTATATTCATTCATAAGACTTACAATACATGACAAAACAAAGGACTTACCTATCCAATACAAAGAGTCTTCAACCTTACCAAGGACTTACCCACTTTGCAAGGAGTCTTCCCCCTTCTTCCAAGGACATACCTACTCTTGCACAAGTCTTCAGCCTTGCAGGGATTACCCACTCTTCTTGGATCTTCCGCCTTTGACTTCACCTTCACTTGGAGAAGCTTCCACCAAGGACTTACCCACTTGAGCAAGTAGTCTTCAGCCTTCACCAAGGGGTTACCCACTCCAGCTCCAAGTCTTCAGCCTTGATCTTCACTAAGGGACTCCTTCCCTTGTTCTTCTTCACCTCTCTTGGACAAGAGAGAGAACCTTCATCTTCATGATTGAAATGAGAGATGGGGAGATGGTGGAAGTGAGAGCCTCACAAGATATACATGTAGGACTAGCTCTCTTACAGATTTCCTACTCACTCTAATGGATGTAGCAAGTGATTAATCTTAGAGAGAGAGAGGAGGATGTAGGTGTTGGATCCTAGATGGGTGATTAGATGCTCTAGAGGGGGGGTGAATAGAGCTGAAAGCACTTAAACAAAATTCATTAAACCTTCAAAATATATGACAAGATAAGGTTGCTAAATAGTCAATTTGAGTGCAACTAAATCATGCATAGCAAGGATAAGAGAGATTGAACATGCACCAATTAGACAAGCTATTTAGAGTGGTTCCACACTTCAAACTACAAGCGTGTCAGTCCACTTTCCTAGAGAGGTCAACCTCTAGGACTTCCAACAATTGCACTCTTATATTCACTTATAAGACTTACAAGACATGACCAACAAAGGACTTACCTATCCAATACAAAGAGTCTTCAACCTTACCAAGGACTTACCCACTTTGCAAGAGTCTTCGGCCTTCTCCAAGGACTTACCCACTCTTGCACAAGTCTTCGGCCTTGTAGGAATTACCCACTCTTCTTGGATCTTCCGCCTTTGACTTCACCTTCACTCAGAGAAGCTTCCACCAAGGTCTTACCCACTTGAGCTTGAGTCTTCTGCCTTCTCCAAGGGCTTACCCACTCTAGCTCCAAGTCTTTAGCCTTGATCTTCACCAAGGGACACCTTCCCTTGTTCTTCTTCACCTCTCTTGGACAAGAGAGAGAACCTTCATCTTCATGATTGGAAATGAGAGATATGGAGGTGGTGGAAGTGAGAGCCTCACAAGATATACATATAGGACTAGCTCTCTTACAGATTTCCTACTCACTCTAATGGATGTAGCAAGTGATTAAGCTTAGAGAGAGAGAGGAGGCTGTAAGAAGCACTCAACTATATAATAGGAGCCTCACATAGAGTTTGCAATGAATGCTCAACCTTGGAATGAAGCCCTAGGGGTCCTATTTATAGTTGGGGATGTCTCTTAGCCTTTGGGAACACTTATGAATGAAAACTAGCCATTTTGTGGCTTGCAACATATCTATTTTCACTTGTTGCAACTCCACAATGGCTAGAAACACTTTTCTGCACTTTTCCGTACAGTGCAATCGATCGAGTTTCTATGGGTGTAACTCGACCGATCAAGTAGGAGGCAAACTGATGTTCAAAGGATCGATCGAGTTTGTCCTGAGGAAACTCGACCGACCATTCAACTGGAAATGACCTACTACCCAATTGGTCGAGTTATGTGAGTGCACAACTCGACCGATGCAATCTTCAGAAAATCGACCAAGGTTGATCAGTCGAGTTTCAGGGTGGGAAACTCGACCGACCAAGTGCCTGTAATTGATTTTCAAAGATGCATCTAAAGTGCTCTAATATCTGATCTAAGTGCTCCTGATATTTTTCTAAGCTTAATTACAAGTCATACAATCATTACAAGTGATTTACAACATGATTCTAAAGGATATACATCATATTACAAAAACGTGCACTTGTATGACTTTGACTTGTCTTTTCTCCAATTTGATATGCGCAAGTTAGGGCAATTGGAGTGTGTCTATACCTAATCTGAAATCACTCAAGTAGAAGCATTAGACACCAATATATGGAATGGTTAGTCATCATCAAAACATGGGTTTAGTCAATTTAGACGCGAGTCAACATTGACCTAATTGACCTTGAGTCAACAATCTCCCCCTTTTTGAAGATGACAAACCATTCCATAAATATATTGAAAGCTTTTAAGTAAAATTCATACCTTTGGAGAAACCTAGGGGTTTCAATGGAATTGAGTTCATATGCTCCCCCTCAATTGATGCGCATGGAGTTTTCATACTCCCCCTCAATTGATGCTATTTCTCCTGCATGGTTAGCTTTCATAACATTTATAGAATACTATGTCTTCTACTCATATATGTTCTACACATATATGTCTTCTCCCATTTACCTTCTCCCCTTTACATGAACATACTTCTCTTCTTCATGTAAGACATGCCTTCTTCCTCTTTTTAAAAGAAGACATACCTTTCTCCCCCTTCATCATTTCAAAAAGGTGGGGGTATGAAGAAATAAGAAACATCACTTGTTAAAGAGAAAAAAGATAACACAAAATATATATAAGAAGAGTAGAAGAGCACAGATAGGGGCTTGTCCAAGCATAGAAAGAAAAGCAAGTTAAAGCATATACTTGAACAACCCAAAAATGCAAGATAAAGTGCTACAGAAAAACAATAAATCACAATTTTGACCCTCAAGATGATGGAATTTGACCAAAAACCATCGGATCTCATGGAAAAGCAATGAATGTTGCTCAGAAGGTCGTTTCTGCATGAAAAACACTAGTCTTGCACCAAAAACTGAAACTAGAGCAAAATCTGCATAAAAATCCATAAATACTCCAATTCCCACATATCATGTAGATCTATGTACCCTGCATCACAATGTTATGCAAGCAACTCAAGATAGTAGATATTCAATTTAAGGAACAATCTTGAGTATGTGTGAGACAAGAAACAAGCATAGCATATAGATGAGCAAAGAAGCCAATTATAAACAGGGTTAGAACTACATGTATATGAACTACTAGTAGATGATATCACAAGTTAGGACTACTAGTAGGATCTAGATCATAGCAAGAGATACACAAGATAAAGCAAGCTATGAGTAGATATAGAGATATATCCAAACAAAGAGATATGCAATTTTAGAAGCATGAAAGGATATAACTCACATACAAATATGCATCATTACCAAAAGATGATTACCACTAAGAACCTCAAGGTTGTATCAAAACAAGATATACACCTAGAAAGATGTAGCAAGTTAGAGCACAACAGAAGCAATTTAAGACACAACCAAGAGATCCAAAGAGATCATCATCAAAACATGCAAAACAACTCAAAGCAAGTAATTGCAACATTATAGATATACCAATTTAGAGCAATTAGAGAGATAGAGTTGTAAGCAAGATAGTCAATTTAGAACATGGCAATATGCATATATAAAGGTACCAAATGAGAGTGCCAAAGAATGAGGCTATTGGTTGAGAAAAAATAGTTGAGAGGGAAATTCTCACTCAATAAGCTAAATGTATATTCTGTGCACAGTGTTATCGGTCGAGTTCTGTGCATGGACAACTCGACCGATGACAGCTGTTGGCAACACCCATTGGTGCCTATCGGTCGAGTTTCAATAGGGCAAACTCGACCGACAGACCAGCTGTCAAAAAGCACATATATTTCATAAAAACGTATTTAAAGGCATGCTAAAAATACAAACCATATCCAAACATGTCTAAGCAAGTTGGTAATGCACTATAGAAGCATTAGAAATAGTTTTTGAGCAAGAGTGTGAAGAGAAACACAAAATGCCACTTTTGACTCAAAAACCATATGTATAGTGCACACTAACTTGACAAAAACAAGTTAGAAATGGTTAAAAGCAAGAGAAACATTACCTTTGTGCTTACCATTCCTTTTTTCCATTTGTTGTCACCCTCTGCACATCTCACCTTTCTTCTTTCATGTGGATTGAGAAGTCAATTTGCAATTCAATAACTCAAGTCAATCCATTTGCAAGTACCTACAAGAAGAAAGATGAAATGGCCCCAAATCATATTTTTGGGTCCGGAGGGGTTAGTTTAGCAACCCAAGTCCTATTGCTCTTGGGTGCTTTCCTAAAAGGACAACAAGTAGAATAATAACCAATTTCATTGCAATAATTACATGTGCACATAGTCTTGGAACTAGAGGATTCTCCATGGAATAATGGAGGTCCTTTATCTTTGTTGTTCCCTTGACTACAGTCAACTCCAATGCCATCTCTACCCATTTGTTTGGTAGTATGGTCTAGGATTTGATTAAGATTCTTTTTATCACCAAAGAATCTTTGCAAAGAAGATCTCAAACTATGATTGTCATGCATAAGAGAAGTAAAGGTAAAACACAATAGATTCATATCATCTCTAGCATGCACAAGATAGATTTCTAAGCAAACATCTTTAGTCATATAAGAATCATTATCACAAGATAGAGCATCAAAAACTTTCTCTCTATAAGAAAAGATAGTATGAGGGTCAAGAGCAATTACACTACTATGCAAGGAAGCAAGTTCATATGCAAGACAAGTAATCTTTGAAGGATAAACTTTATCTACACATTTTATTCCTTGAAAAGTAAGCTCTTGACTCTCATAAGCACATTTAAGAGCATGAGAAACAATAGAGAGAGAAACAATAGTAGTAGCAAGCTCTATAAATGAAGTAGTCATAGAAGGTTGAGATTCTAAAAAATTAATCTTATCAAGCAAGCTAGAATTTGCAAATTTAAAAGCATTTAGTTGACTAAGATAATAATTGGTTAGAATCTCAACACTTGGATTTACCTCATTTAAATCTTTAATTGAGCTTGTCAAGAGGGTGAAATGGCATCTTCCATCTTCAAATTCACTAGATCTTCCACTAGTGCTTTTGTTTGTTGATGGAGCCTTTGTGATCCCCTTTTCTCTCTTGTTTCCTTCTATTTCTCTCTTTGAAGGTTGCCCATCTTCATAATCACCCATATTCTCCTACTTGTGGAAGTATGCTTGGAGAAGACCCGCTCTGATACCACTTGTTGGATCCTAGATGGGTGATTAGATGCTCTAGAGGGGGGTGAATAGAGCTGAAAGCACTTAAACAAAATTCATTAAACCTACAAAATATATGACAAGATAAGGTTGCTAAATAGGCAATTTGAGTGCAACTAAATCATGCATATAAAGGATAAGAGAGATTGAACTTGCACCAATTAGACAAGCTATTTAGAGTGGTTCCACACTTCAAACTAGAAGTGTGTCAGTCCACTTGCCTAGAGAGGTCAACCTCTAGGACTTCCAACAATTGCACTCTTATATTCACTTATAAGACTTACAATACATGACCAACAAAGGACTTACCTATCCAATACAAAGAGTCTTCAACCTTACCAAGGACTTACCCACTTTGCTAGAGTCTTAGGCCTTCTCCAAGGACTTACCCACTCTTGTACAAGTCTTCGACCTTGTAGGAATTACCCACTCTTCTTGGATCTTCCGCCTTTGACTTCACCTTCACTCGGAGAAGCTTCCACCAAGGTCTTACCCACTTGAGCTTGAGTCTTCTGCCTTCTCCAAGGGCTTACCCACTCTAGCTCAAAGTCTTTAGCCTTGATCTTCACTAAGGGACGCATTCCCTTATTCTTCTTCACCTCTCTTGGACAAGAGAGAGAACCTTCATCTTCATGATTGGAAATGAGAGATATGGAGGTGGTGGAAGTGAGAGCCTCACAAGATATACATATAGGACTAGCTCTCTTATAGATTTCCTACTCACTCTAATGGATGTAGCAAGTGATTAAGCTTAGAGAGAGAGAGGAGGCTGTAGGAAGCACTCAACTATATAATAGGAGCCTCACACAGAGTTTGCAATGAATGCTCAACCTTGGAATGAAGCTCAAGGGGTCCTATTTATAGTTGGGGATGCCTCTTAGCCTTTGGGAACACTTATGAATGAAAACTAGCCATTTTGTGGCTTGCAACGGATCTATTTTCACTTGTTGCAACTCCACAATGGCTAGAAACACTTTTCTGCACTTTTCCGTACAGTGCAATCGGTCGAGTTTCTATGGGTGTAACTCGACCGATCAAGTAGGAGGCAAACCGATGTTCAAAGGATCGGTCGAGTTTGTCCTGAGGAAACTCGACCGACCATTCAACTGGAAATGGCCTACTACCCAATCGGTCGAGTTCTGTGAGTGCACAACTCGACCGATGCAATCTTCAGAAAATCGACCAAGGTTGATCAGTCGAGTTTTAGGGTGGGAAACTCGACCGACCAAGTGCCTGTAATTGATTTTCAAAGATGCATCTAAAGTGCTCTAATATTCGATCTAAGTGCTCCTGATATTTTTCTAAGCTTAATTACAAGTCATACAATCATTACAAGTGATTTACAACATGATTCTAAAGGATATACATCATATTACAAAAACGTGCACCTGTATGACTTTGACTTGTCTTTTCTCCAATTTGAGATGCGCAAGTTAGGGCAATTGGAGTGTGTCTATACCTAATCTGAAATCACTCAAGTAGAAGCATTAGACACCAATATGTGGAATGGTTAGTCATCATCAAAACATGGGTTTAGTCAATTTAGACGTGAGTCAACATTGACCTAATTGACCTTGAGTCAACAGTAGGAAGCACTCAACTATAGAATAGGAACCTCACATAGAGTTTGCATTGAATGCTCAACCTTGGAATGAAGCCCAAGGGGTCCTATTTATAGTCGGGGATGCATCTTAGCCTTTGGGAGCACTTGAGAATGAAAACTAGCCATTTTGTGGCTTGCAACAAATATATTTTCACTTATTGCAACTCCACAACGGCTAGAAGCACTTTTCTGCACTTTTGCGTATAGTGCAATCGGTCGAGTTTCTTTAAGGGTAACTCGACCGATCAAGTAAATGACAAGGCCGATACTCAAATGATCAGTCGAGTTTGTCCTGAAAAAACTTGACCGACCATTAGGAATCGAAATCGTCAGTTACTTGATCGGTCGAGTTCTATGTAAGCACAACTCGACCGATGTAATCTCCAGAAAATTGATCAAGGATGATCGGTCGAGTTTTCAGGCTGGGAAACTCGACCGACAAAGTGCCTATAATCAATTTTTAAAGTTGCATCTAAAGTGATCTAACATTCGATCTAAATGCTCATGATGTTTTCTAAGATTAATTACAAGTCATACAATCATTACAAGTGATTTACAACATGATTCTAATGGATTTACATCATATTACAAAAACGTGCACTTGTATGACTTTGACTTGTCTTTTCTCCAATTTGAGATGCACAAGTTAGGGCATTTGGAGTGTGTCTATACTTAATCTAAAAACACTCAAGTAGAAGCATTAGACACCAATATGTGGAATTATTAGTCATCATTAAAACACATGTTTAGTCAATTTGGACGTGAGTCAACATTGACCTAATTGACCTTGAGTCAACATTCTCCCTCTTTTTGAAGATGAGAAACCATTCCATAAATGTATTGAAATCTTTTAAGTAAAATCACACCTTCAGAGAAACCTAGAGGTTGCAGTAGGATTGAGCTCATATGCTCCCCCTCGATTGATGTGCATGGAGTTCTCATACTCCCCCTCAATTGATGTTATTTCTCCTACATGGTTAGCTTTCATAACATTTATAGAATACTATGTCTTCTACTCATATATGTTCTACACATATATGTCTTCTCCCATTTACCTTCTCCCCTTTACATGTACATACTTCTCTTCATGTAAGCAATGCCTTCTTTCTTATTTAAAAGAAGACATACCTTTCTCCCCCTTTATCATTTCAAAAAGTGGGGTTATGAAGAAATAAGAAACATCACTTGTTAAAAAGAAAGGAGATAACACAAATATATATAAGTAGGGTAGAAGAGCACAGATAGGGGATTGTCCAAGCATAGAAAGAAAAGCAAGTTAAAACATATACTTGAACAACCCAAAGAGTAAGATAAAGTGCTACAGAAAAATAATAAAACATAATTTTGACCCTCAAGATGACGGAATTTGACCAAAAACCATCAGAGCTCATTGCAAAGTAATGAGTCTTGCTCAGAAGGTTGTTTCTGCATGAAAAACACTAGTCTTGCACCAAAAACTGAAACTAGAGCAAAATCTGCATAAGATCCAAACATACTCCAATTTCTACATACAATGTAGATCTATGTACCCTACATCACAATGTTATGCAAGCAACTCAAGATAGTGGATATGCAATTTAAGGAACAAGCTTGAGCATGTATGAGACAAGATACAAGCATAGCATATAGATGAGCAAAGATGCCAATTATAAACAAGGTTAGAACTACATGTATATGAACTACTAGTAGATGATATCACAAGTTAGGACTACTAGTAGGGTCTAGATCATAGCAAGAGATACCAAAAGATACACAAGATAAAGCAAGCTATGAGTAGATGTAGAGATATATCCAAACAAAGAGATAAGCAATTTTAGAAGCATGAAAGGATATAAATCACTAGATATGCATCCTTACCATAAGATGATTACCACTAAGAACCTCAAGGTTGTATCAAAACAAGATATACACCTAGATAGATGTAGCAAGTTAGAGTACAACGGAAGCAATTTTTAGACACAACCAAGAGATCCAAAGAGATCATTATCAAAATCTACAAAACAACTCAAAGCAAGTAATTGTAAGATATAAATATACCAATTTAGAGCAATTAGAGAGATAGAGTTGAAAGAAAGATAGGCAATTTAGAACAAGGCAATATGCATATATAAAGGTACCAAAAGAGGATGCCAAAGAATAAGGCTATTGGTTGAGAAAATCTAGTTGAGAGGGAAATTCTCATTCAATAAGCCAAATTTATATTCTGTGCACAGTGTTATCAGTCGAGTTGTGTGCATTGACAACTCGACCGATGACAGCTGTTGGCAACACTCTTGGTGCCTACCGATCGAGTTTCAAACAGGGCAAACTCGACCGACAGATCAGCTGTCAAAAAGCACATATATTTCATAGAAACATATTTAAAGGCATGCTAAACATACAAACCATGTCCAAACATGTGCAAGCAAGTAGTAATGCACTATAGAAGCATTAGAAATAGTTTTTGAGCAAGAGTGCGAAGAGAATCACAAAATACCACTTTTGACTCAAAAACGATATGTATAGTGCACACCATCTTGACAAAACAAGTTAGGAATGGTTATAAGCAAGAAAATTTTACCTTTGTGCTTACCATTCCTTTTTCCACTTGTTGTCACCCTCTACACTTCTCACCTTTATTCTTTCATGTGGATTGAGAAGTCAATTCGCAATTCAATGGCTCAAGTCAATCCATTTGCAAGTGACCTGCAAGAAGAAAGGTGAAATGGTCCCCAATCATGTTTTTGGGTCCAGAGGGGTTAGTTTAGCAACCCAAGTCCTATTGCTCTTGGTTGCTTTCCTAAAAGGACAACAAGTAGAATAATGACCAATTTCATTGCAATAGTTGCATGTGCCCATAGTCTTGGAACTAAAGGATTCTCCATGGAAGATTGGAGGTCCTTTACCTTTGTTGTTCCCTTGACTACTATCATATCCTAAACCATGTCTACCAATTTGTTTAGTAGTATGGTGTAGGATATCATTAAGACTCTTTTTACCAACTAAGAATCTTTGCAAAGAAGATCTCAAACCATCATTATCATGCATAAGAGAGGTAATAGTAGAAGACAAATGATTAATATTATCTCTGGCATGCAAAAGATCATTTTCTAAGCAAAGAGATTTAGTTAAATAAGAATCTCTATCAATACGAAGAGCAGCAACATCATTCTCTCTACTAGTAGAACTAGAACAAGATTCATGTACATTGATTTTAGCAAGCAAGGAGGCATTTTCTATTTCTAATTCTTGCAAAATGAAATCTTTATCCTTGTTTTCAGATTTAAGAACATCAATATCATGCATGAGAGAATCAATAATTAAAGTATGCTCTTCATTAGAACTAGGCATGAGAGGTTGAGCTTCTAGAAATCTAATCTTATCAAGCAAACTAGAATTTTCAAGTTTAAGAGAGTCTACTTGGCTAAGACAAGCATTTTTATCATCAAGCAAGTAAGAATTAGCATGTTCAAGATCATTTAATTTTACATGCAAATTATCAACAATTCTAGCAAGCTTTTTCTTTTTCCTTTTAGAAGACTTAAGAGAGGCACAAGTATCATAAATAATAGTAATCAAAGATTCTTTATCAAAAGAGTTTAGATTTACCTCACTTGGGTCCTTACTTGTTGATGCTATAAGAGCAAAATGGCATTCTCCTTCATCACTAGAGCTTGATCTTGATCCTTCACTTGAATCTTCACTTGAGCTTGAGTTGGAGGAGCCACTTGAGCTTGAGTGCCATTTCTCCTTCTTGTTGTGAAGATGGGTCTTTTTGCCTTGTGGGCAATCTTCATTGTAGTGACCCTTCTTTCAACATGTGAAGCACCAGAAGGAGGAGGACTTGCCTTTGTAGAATCTACCCTTGGAGTACATGGCATCTTCTTCAACTTGAGAGGATGGAGAAGCTTGACCAACAATAGCCTTGATTTTAGCTTTGATTTCAACCTTCTTCATTCTCTTGAGTTCTTTCTCCTCTTGTCTTTCTACTTCCTCCCTCTTGTCAAGTGTGGCTTCATGTGCTTGTAGATTTCCAATGAGCTCTTCAATAGGAATATCCCTAAGAGACCTTGCTTCTTCAATGGAAGTCATCTTGGGTTCCCATCTCTTGGGGAGAGTTCTAAGGATCTTTGAGTTGATCTCTCCACTAGACATAGGATGTCCTAGAACAAAAAGACCATTCAAAATGGTGTTGAGCCTTGAGTACATGTTGGCTATCCTCTCCTCCTTTTCCATCTTGAAGTTCTCAAGCAGCCCTTTGAGCATGTAGACTTTGCTTTCCTTCACTTGATCTGTCCCTTCATAAGTGATGCAAAGCTTTGTCCATACCTCATAGGCTGTTTCACATGAAGAAATCCGATTGAACTCGGTGGGGGTCATGGAGGCATAGAGGATGTGCATGGATCTAGCATTCAAGGTTGCTTTCTTCAAGGCAGCTTCATCCCATTCTTCAATCTTTGTCTTTGGTAGCATGTATGGGTTGTTCACCATTTGCCACATATCAATACTTGATCTTTGGATGTAGGATTGAAGCCTTCTTCTCCAATAGAGGAAATTGCTCCTATCAAAGATTGGAAGGCTGATAGAGTATCTCCCTCCTTGGTAGTCACCCATCTTCTCCTACTTGTTGAAGTATGCTTGGAGAAGACCCGCTCTGATACCAGTTGTTGGATCCTAGATGGGTGATTAGATGCTCTAGAGGGGGGGTGAATAGAGCTGAATGCACTTAAACAAAATTCATTAGACCTTCAAGATATATCACAAGATAAGGTTGCTAAATAGGTAATTTGAGTACAACTAAAACATACATAGCAAGGATGAGAGAGATTGAGAAAACACAAGTAGATAAGCTATTTAGAGTGGTTCCACACTTCAAACTAGAAGTATGTCAGTCCACTTACCTAGAGAGGTCAACCTCTAGGATTTCCTAACCATTTCATTCTTATATTCATTCATAAGACTTACAATACATGACCAAACAAAGGACTTACCTATCCAATACAAAGAGTCTTCAACCTTACCAAGGACTTACCCACTTTGCAAGGAGTCTTCTGCCTTCTTCCAAGGACTTACCTACTCTTACACAAGTCTTCAGCCTTGCAGGGATTACCCACTCTTCTTGAATCTTCCGCCTTTAACTTCACCTTCACTCGGAGAATCTTCCACCAAGGACTTACCCACTTGAGCAAGTAGTCTTCAGCCTTCACCAAGGGGTTACCCACTCCAACTCCAAGTCTTCAACCTTGATCTTCACCAAGGGACTCCTTCCCTTATTCTTCTTCACCTCTCTTGGACAAAAGAGAGAACCTTCATCTTCATGATTGAAATGAGAGATGGGGAGATGATGTAAGTGAGAGCCTCACAAGATATACATGTAGGACTAGCTCTCTTACAAATTTCCTACTCACTCTAATGGATGTAGCAAGTGATTAAGCTTAGATATAGAGGAGGATGTAGGAAGCACTCAACTATAGAATAGGAACCTCACATAGAGTTTGCATTGAATGCTCAACCTTGGAATGAAGCCCAAGGGGTCCTATTTATAGCCGGGGATGCCTCTTAGCCTTTGGGAACACTTGAGAATGAAAACTAGCCATTTTGTTGCTTGCAAAGGATATATTTTCACTTTTTGCAACTCTACAACGGCTAGAAGCACTTTTCCGTACAGTGCAATCAGTCGAGTTTCTATAAGGGTAACTCGACCGATCAAGTAAATGACAAGGTCGATACTCAAATGATCGGTCGAGTTTGTCCTGACAAAACTCGATCGACCATTAGGAATCGAAATGGTCAATTAGTTGATCGGTTGAGTTCTGTGTAAACACAACTCGACCGATGCAATCTCCAGAAAATTGATCAAGGATGATCGGTCGAGTTTTCAGGCTAGGAAACTCGACCGACAAAGTGCATGTAATCAATTTTCAAAGTTGCATCTAAAGTGATCTAACATTCGATCTAAATGCTCCTGATGTTTTCTGAGCTTAATTACAAGTCATACAATCATTACAAGTGATTTACAACATGATTCTAATGGATTTACATCATATTACAAAAATGTGCACTTGTATGACTTTGACTTGTCTTTTCTCCAATTTGAGATGCGCAAGTTAGGGCATTTGGAGTGTGTCTATACTTAATCTGAAAACACTCAAGTAGAAGCATTAGACACCAATATGTGGAATGGTTAGTCATCATCAAAACACGGGTTTAGTCAATTTGGACGTGAGTCAACATTGACCTAATTGACCTTGAATCAACAAGATTTATAGTTTCTGAAACTCTTACCTATGTGTCTCGTATACACGTGAGGGTGGCATCCATGGTAGATAACATGAGAGTACATACTTTGAGAGCAAGAAAATACTAAATGTCCACACCAGATGAGAGGGACAAGATACATGGATATGATGATAGCATGCAAATGTCCCCTAGATACTCATGCTTAGAAGCAATCATGAGGGTTCCATAATCCACATGGATGACACCGAAGTCTCTTACACATATGTGGAGGCTGGAGGATCATCTTCAACATGAAGATGATGTATTTCCCCTTGTTGTTGCAAACCTAATAGTGCTGCTACAACACCCATTGCTAGATTTTGGATTTTGAAAGACTATAAATAAGAACACATGTCATATTGAGTGACAGCTAGATCATGATAAGGTATAATCATTATCCTTATGTATTCACTTCATTTAAACCAACAATTAGTTGGATATAATGAATATGTGAGCATGGGTATATAGTGTATAAGTATTAGTTGTTTGATGCATAACAATCTACCATATCCCAATAGTATCCTCGCCACATTATAAGAGAGCTATGTTGGATATGGTTTTGAACCTCACTTTTATTATTGCACAACATGTGCAAATTGTATTTGTGCATAATTACAAATCAACAAATTGTATTTATATATAATAAGATGTCACTAAATTGTTCTATTTTCTGCTCTTCGATATGGCACTTAGGGTGGTGTGTGGTGTACATTTATTTTCTTGTTGTACATGTATTTGGTTGATTATTATCCATGTACATGTATATGTTCTACATGCCATGCCTCTCTCTATAAATTATCCTTGTAAATTTTATTTACTAGATTAGGTAGATGTAATGACATCTCCAATGGAGTATGGACAAGAGTTGGATGTGATAAAAAGAAAACCAACCAAGGAAGGTTCTTGAAATGCATGTTATGGACACAAAATGATTGAACAATCATAAAACATAATTTGTCTTGTAGACCTCCCAATAGATTGAACGAAAGCCCTAGTAGGGAGAGATTGGGTTTACATAGTCATTTGACCCATGTGAGTGTGTGTACACAACACTTGTTGGCTCAAATAGTTGTGCTAGTTTCCATAACAAAGTTGTATTGCATGCGGTGATTGATTATATTATATGGTAGTTATATACTATATACATGTAATGGTGATTGGACACACAAACACACACATATATACATATATATGTATATATGTATATATATACATAAACCTCAATAAAAAAGGTTTGAGATGCCTTCAATCATGAAACACACACTGGACCGTTCATCGTCCATGCTTGAGATTTCTTAAGCAAGGTGAAATGTATTTTTTCTTGAGTTATGATAATAAGCATGTAGGTTTAACAAATAACGGTGAAAATATTTTTTTCTTGGCTTTTTGGGTTAGGCTTAAATAGGTAATCTCAGTGGATTTGAGCAGCTATATGCATGTAAAGAGTATATTTTTCATTTCATGAAATATTGTTAAGAGGTATGCACCCATCTATCCATGAGTTGCGTTGAATGTAATTGGTATACATTACCTACCTAAATAGTCCAATTGTGGGCAATTGAACAATGATGACTCATAACTAGATGAAGTATAGTTCTTGGCTAGATCTTGTTGTAATTATCTGAAGTAATAGTGAGGGTTATTTGTATCATTCAAAATAAAGGGAGTGATATTTTAATTAAAGTCCCAACTAATATCAGTAAAACCATTCAAATTAAAATTTTGACTATTGCAAATTTTCTTATTGATCGAATGGATAACAACAATAACCATTTTTTGTGCTAATCACACCTCGATAAATAAAAAGTAAATGGAAGTAACTTCTAGACCTAGTAAATGATATTGATACTAGTTCTCATATATGAGCACAAGCTTTATTTCTTGAATACACCATTATAAAGAAATAAATCTTGATGTCCTAGGCAAGAAAGGAAAGATTATAGTAAGCATGTTTGTGATGCCATAGACATCAAATGCATCATCTTGTGTTCCATGAACCATGATCTTCAAAAGAAACATGATAACATCAATGCTTTGGGGATGTTTGCAAATCTTAAAATTATGAGCAAGCTAGAGAAGATATATATGATGTGTCGAAGGCATTACTTAACTGCAACATGAAAGAAGTTGGACCCAGTTGGGACCCGAGTGTTTAATATAAATGAGTATGCGAAGGACCTGGAAAGACTTTGATTTCCTTAAGGAAAATAGTTTGTCTCATATGTAAGAGTCATTTCTAGATCCTATGACTAATTTTTCATTTATTATATGAAAGATTTTTGTTAAACCTTGTCAGGGTTACTCAACATGTTGAAAATAGTTGAGACTTAAATGAAGAAAGACAAGGCAAGATCCATTTTCCTAGTTAACATCGAAAAAAAGTCCAACATCAAAGGAAAAACTAAGTTGAAATCTAAGGCTAGTTAAAAGTCAAAGTCTTATGCAATTAAAAAAACTGAGTAGTTGGCAATAAGGGTAGTGGGCACTATTGTGACCAGGTCAAACATTAGAAAAGAATTTATTTCTCTACCTAGTGAAACTCAAACAAAATAAGGTGGGGATAGAGATATCCAATTCATGTATATATATGATATAGAGATAAATTTCTCAACTTTAACATCATGGCTATTGGATACCATATGTGGATGTCATATATTCTAATGTACATGATCTAAAAAGAAATATGCCATTAAAGAAGGGAGAGTGGATCACTACATTTATAATGGTGCAAGAGTTGTTGCTACTATGGTAGACATCTATTAGTTACTTTTTTTATTGGAATTTTCATATAGTTAAGTAACTTCCATTACTTATCTTCTATAAATAGAATGAATATTTCTATTTTTTATTTGAAAAGAAAGGTTTTGAAATCCTGACAGAAAATGGTCAATATTTTATATATAAATATGAGATATTTTATAATACCTCGATGTCTAATGATATTTATTAGCAAAATAATCAAGAGACGTGTCTATAATATATATATCTATAACTTTCTGACTCATATATATCTTATGTCTGTCATTATTATTTAGGTAAAATAAATGACAATCACAATTCTAGACTCCATAACGATAGAAATATAGACACATTCCACTTTGAATCAATAGAGACATGTGAATCTTGTTCATTTGAAAAAATGACAAGAAAATTTTACTGCTAAAAATGGAAGAGCGGGTGACTTACTATGACCCATACATTTACGGGTGAGTGAATGTCAGTGTAGATGGATAGATTGTTGACTTGTCCATTTGATCTAGTCCTAAATCATTACAAGTTCGGTCCGATTTGCATTCAACTTTTTTAGAAGTTTGGTCTATGGTCTAATCTTGTCCAAAATTGATTCGAGTATGGATAGCGCTAAGGATCAACTTACATATATAAAAAATTTATATTTATAAGTTAAGTCTAAAATACACAAAATTACATATATAAAAACTATTAGTGTATATATTTTATATTAACATGTATTTAATGTAAGTGATTTAGATGACCGAAGCTTAACTATTATATAAGTTGCAATCTATGTAAATGGTATGATTATGGTCCAAAGGGTATGATCGCAATCTAGTCCTACATTGAAATGATGTTGTCCAATAAGCCCTAATTTAAGATGGTCCAATCCATGATTCACTATTTTAGACTGATTAAAATTTAGTAAATTCCAAAATTTTATCACTACCTAAAAAATAGGACATGGCTTTCTTAAATAATGATAGTTAAAAGATACCATGAAATGATGTTACTTATAGAATAATGTAGTATGAAGAACAAAATAAAACTCAAATACAATTCCCCTTACATATATACCATAATGTATTACAATTAACTCAAAAAATGAATGTTAGCTTTCCCTTTCCCTTTTTCTCTATCATCCAAGAGAATGTCTCCAAGAGGTATAAAATACATACAAAAATGACCTTTGAGGAGTTAATTAGTGTTCATCTCAAATTTTGACTCAATGGATCACAAAGGAAAGTTTTTCACATTGTCTCAACCTTTAATTCATTAAATCAAGTTAGATAACCGATATAGAAATTATGGACAAAAGATATGAAAAACTCGAATTATATTGTCTAGGAAGGATTTTGACTGCTTAATTAATGTGTGATTCAAAATTGATTCCATTTTGACTTGGTTTGACCCCTCAATAAAATTAGTAATGGTTTACATATAGTTTTATTATGATTTAATTAAAATTTCATTTCATACATGAAATATATATATATATATATATGTATATATAACACATGCTTCATTTATTTTATTTCCTTTTTTGCATGTCCATCCAACAGCTATATTTAGATGCTCGTGATCTAACAGATTTCTAATCATCTCCCTCCTTCAAAGTTTTTGCTAACATAAAATAGTTTTGCAGTACCTTCCTTCCCAGATCCCTATCTCCCTCATTGTTCCATCTCTCTATGATATTTCTTTACCACCGTCTTTGCCTACTTTCCCAATTTTATTGAGCCTTAACTCACCTTATCCTTTGGTCTGTGTGAGAAACACCCATTTAGGGCTCGATCCCTCTCGTCACCTCGTGAAGACGCTGCCATCACACTACCTCCTATTGACTATATAAGCACTCTAAAGCATCACCACCCCAATGACGATCCTCATCCATCTTCAATTGCATCTCTAGAGCCCTCAGACTCCCCTGCCTACTCACTTTTCCTCTATGGAAAGGACCTTCTCTCCTCATAACTCAACACTATCTCCTGTGAAATTGGATCTTTAGTAAGCATCCAAGACTTTCAGCCTAGCTTATCCCATGTCCAGTTTTCCTCGAGATATACCTAGTCATTCTACCTTATAGTTTCCTCTGTAGATGATGTTGGTTCTCACTACGTCCCTTCCTAGTAGCTCTCTGATCACGAAAATGCCTTCGACATTTTCCACTCAATTCTACAATCATTTTTTGACCCTCATGGAGTTCCCTTATGACTTCTGATTGAGGTTTGGACCTCAAATTTGCTTCCCCTATTTTCTCGTCCTTGCATCAGGTCTCAGGAACAAAGATGTACCCTCTCTTTTGTGTATGCTTGTGAGAATCCGCTAGACTCTTATGTTTTATCTCACGACTTTTTCACACCCCGTTTCTCCAGTGGTTTGGTTTTCTACATGTTAGTAGCCTCTAGCCATGTACATGGCTTGTAGATGGAGTTCCCATCTTCCCTAGACCCTGAGCTTGGGCTCCACAGACATGGCAAGAATCTCCCCTTCCCCCTAGGACCTATAGGTCATATCTTCGATCGAAGCTTCAAGCTCTAGTCATGGTGCTCGCCAGAGCAATGGAGTGGAAGAATCTAGGGAGTGAATTCCCTTTATTTCCCACACCATCAAAATTAGGCAATGTATCTCAAATGGGTAATTCCAATATTTTTACACACCTTCAATGCATCAAACACATGATTTAGATATTATTATTGAATGACATGTCTGTCCCCTTAGTTTTTATTAAATTTACCACACTCCTATGGTTTCTCTGTCCTTTAAACTACTATTTAGATTGGTTTGTTTGCTGATTTAGATCGGTGTCACACATATAGTTTCTTGAATTCTGACCGGTCCATATTGCAAAAATCATAGAAATTGCATATGACCTTAGAAAATAATGGAAAAATATGCATTGGAAAGCTATTTTGATTTGCTATCGATCTAGCCTATTTTCAAACCCTATTTTCCACATCCAAACTCTTCAATATATCAATGTATACAATTAGGGTTGAATTATTATGAAACTATGTACATATCATATTATTAATCAAATTACAGGTGATTAAGGGCTCAATCAAGTCAAATGACTTGACCTAAGGTGATTTTATATACGTAAGTTGTCCATGCTTCTTGGAAGAATTAAATTTTGTTTGGTTTGATGTTTTATCTTTATGATTATGCATGATAATATGTTTCATGAGATTATGAATGCTTTCTCTATTAATAACAAGTATAGATATCACTGCATGATTAGTTGATTTCTTATAGTCTATTATAAAATCCTAACTATGCCTATGATTTATGATTAATGAATTATGTTCAAGAATGGAGAAATCCCATTAAGATATTATGAGGGAGAAATCTCAATATGTCACTAAGAGGAGGAATTCTCGTTATGGTTAAGATTAAGTTTAAAGACATTAATGATTATGTCAAGATCTAAGATGATGAACAAAGTTAGGGAATTGGTTAAATTTTTATATGCACCTCAATAATGGACCTTTGGGTTGTTATGGGATTTCCTAGGATTATGGGTTTCATAGCAATTATGGGCTCCAATGGGGCATTAAGAGATGCATCATATATTCACTTATCCAGTTCACCATGTTTAAATGATTCAAAGAATGCTTAAGATAATCGATGGTCAAGTTCAAGTCAAGTTTACTTCATGTCAAGTTATAGATACTTTCTGTTCTATAAAGTGCCAAATACTAGTTACTTATGTTTATGTTTGTTTTGCATGGCTGGGGACCCAAATTACAAAACTTGGAGCAATTGAAGATTTAAAGAAACAAATAATGACTAGAGGGATTTGAAGTCTATCCTGGTGGGGTGCCATCTATCAAACTGATCTAATGCCTCCAAATATCATTTACATCATGTCTAAGTTATCTTATCCAAGTCTAGGTCAGTAAATTTAGATTTCATGATGACCAAATTTTAGATTCATGTCAATTATGTATGAATCTATTTCAAATTAGAGCAAGGTGTTTCATTTACTCAAATCATAACTATTAGCATTTTGTGAAATCCCACTTGAGAATAATGCTTCTGCTCAGTGATTTACATATGTTTAAAAAGTGGGATCTTGCACCTTCGGTTTAGTATGATTTGGAAATCCAATCCAATTTCTAAAATGATGCTCAACCCTACATACATATTGATGTATGTTGACCTTTTAACACTAATGCAAAAGGTGGATATAGTACTTCATCACATATTATTGATGATCTGAGTAGAAATAGCTATGTGTATCTTATGAAATACAAACAGGAATCTATTGAACAACTTAATGGAATCCATAAATGAAGTATATTTGCAACCTGGAAAAAATCAAAAAGCATTTTGATTAGATCAAGGTGGCAAATATTTAAGATAAAAGTTTGAATTACTTTTGGGAGGTTGTGTTACTATCACATATTTATTATTATATGTATCATACACTTTAATAATAAACACAACTGAAAAAACATAATATGTCAACTAGTATAACATTTAGAGACAACAAGAGTTGTAAACAAATAATCAAAACATTCACATTCCATGTAACCTCAAATCTACCTTTATAAGGATTTCTAGTTGATTGACTAGCAAGCTAGTCCAATGGCTAGGTCTGATCTGGGAAGTTCTTTAGATGTTAATGGAGTTGTCACTTCACCTTTGTTATGAACCCTTCAAGGACATTTGTATGTCTTTCTGATCATGTCCTCTACAATGCTATCCATTGGAGATGTCAATACATCATCCTAATCTTATTACAAGAATTAAATGTTATACTAAGAATGTGGAAACATGTGGTATGTATTGCAAGCCATGTATATGTTATGTATATTGATCACAATTAAAATCACAAACTTACATATTTCAGATCTCTAGAAATAACCAACTATCTACTTATCATATGCTCGTCCAACAAATAAAATAATTTCAAAAGTGTCACTTATATATATATATATATATATGTGTGTGTGTATATATGTGTGTGACACTCATTCATTACACACTTGGATAACTAAGGTTAGTTACAATGCATATATTTTGGGATTGAAAGGTGTAAAACTATAATGAGACATACAAAATTATAATGATATGGCTACAATTATAATTGAGAGACTCATTTTGTAGTAAAATGTTCTAAATATTTTTGTACTATTTTTAGCAGTACAAAAAAAAATTTTACATTGTAATTACAAAATGAGTATTTATATTATAATTTTGATCCTCTCACTACGATTATGTGCCCTCTTATTATAGAGAAGATTCAGGGGTAACAAATGTTAGTTACCCGTACATGTGGCAACTATACCCCCATAGATACATATATACATATTTACAAACATATATACATATATGCCGACAAGGAGTGGCTTAGGTGGTCAAGCATGATGTCTCCTAACAAAGGGACCTGGGTTCAAATCTCAACTACTGCTTTGGTTTACCACCCTCTCGGACGTTCATCCTCCATCACGAGCATGGTAGAGGAGGAGATAATTCCTCTCTTAATCCCATACATATATATACACATATATACATATATACACATATATATATATATGTATATATGTATGTATATATATATATATATATATATATATATATATATATATATATATATATCTGAATGTTTTTATTACCTGTGTGGGTAGGTACCCGCTCTAGAATATAGCTACTTTTTAGTAGTTCTTCACATGGAACGTTTAGAGGGATACATTATCTTCAGAGTTACATTACATGCATAATAATTGCAGTTGTTGCAAATATATACTTACAATTTTTACTAATTCAACATTTTTATGGTGTATCTTTCACATTTTTACCTTTTCAGTCAAATAATTACTTTTCAAACCCAATAGTTATGTAACGACCCCACCCCTTAGTGACCCCCAATTAAGGAAGGCCAAGAAGCTAGTGTCGTTATCCCAAACAGGATCAAATGGTTTTGCAAATAATAAAAAATAATTAATAAATTCTACCACAACTAAGCTTAAAACAAGATTTTTTTTTCTTTTTACATACCTTTCAAAAGTAGGATTTCAGAACTTTACCCATAGAAAGAACTAACTATAATCCTCCAAACATTATTTTTCCTTGTTCTTTTTCAATGTCACCTTTTATTGAGCATTCATTTTTCATAAACGCAACTACATATTTTCCTAAAATGCCGACAAACAAATGTCGGTCAATATAATGGATTATATGGTATGTGGGGGAAAACAAAGGTTTGCATCTAGTTGTAACAACATATTGAAACCAAATCATTGTGTAACAGATCAAACTTTACATCTTAAAGATAACTACTCAATCCTGACATATCCAAGCCTCTATGCTGTCCTTGAAGTGGACATGGATACTACCTCTCTCATATGGTAGATTCTCAATATCCCCTTTTGGTCCTACCCCAAAGGTAGACCAAGACTTAGAGATGTGTAGTTGTATGATCCTACCCAATGGTAGACCAAACCTCGACTCATGATAATATGTTGATCCTACCCCAAGGTAGACCAATACCTAGATCATCAATTTCTCACATATACAAAAAGCTACAGAGGAGGATTAGGATCTGGGTAGTCATGCACATATATATATGATGATAACCATAGTCACTTTATAGTTGAAAGGATTAAAGTTCATACAAACAGTTAACTTTAAGCAAATAGGTGAAACCTCAGAAATCATCGTGAAACTAGAGCGATTAGCTATAAGCATAACCACATACCTAATTTGGAAGTCTCAAAACCAAGCAAGACATCTAATCCAATCAATAAGTCCAATTAACCAAGTCACTTAGCGAATGAAATGGAAAGTGAGAGTAGAGGGAGAGTCCGAAGGTCAGTAGAAATATAAAGATAGGCAGCCGGTGGATTTCTATCTCCTCCTTGAATTCCATTAAGGGAGTGGAGCCGAGGGATAGTTCTTGCTTGAGTTTAATTAGTGGAGTTTTGGGAGGTTGGGAAGTAGTTAATCTAAATGGCTACTTTTACTTGGGATTCCATTCTAATGTTTCGAAGCCTTATTAGGGTTTCCTTAGGGTTTCTTGGTTTTCCTTTCCAATTTTACCCTTTTAGGTCAATAAACCCTAAAAGCACTTTTCTACTCATAAAAACCTAATTACTCATATTATCCAAATTAAGAGTATTTATCCACAAATTAATTCAAGAACATCATTTTCATATATTCTTGATTGATCTCGACAATTAAAACCATTAAACATCACAATTATCAAAATTAGGGTTTTAAGCCCATTAATGCACATCTACCATTATGAAACCCTAATTAAGAAAAATATGAACAATTAGCATCCCATTAAATCTAATATATAATTTTTGTATCAAAAGGTTAAACTTTGCTCATAATATCCAGGGAACATCATTAGATCCTTTAATCTTCTAAACATAGGGTTTTAAATTAATTAAAATCAATAAAGGTAACACTTTTACATACTTTTAGAGTAACACGAATATTTAGGCCTTGAATTCATTTTTATTGAACGCTACATATTTTTCTCATCAAAAATCACTAACTACTTTTATTTTTCGGCCAAAGGATTGATTTTTAGTGAATTAAACAAGATCTATCTATTTTCTAGGATTTTCCGACCAGAGAGATGATTACCTTTTTCTTTTTAATAAAATGTTGGCTGTTGGATCATGGGCCTTCGTTGACTGGGCGGGGATCAGGTGGCTCACATTGATCGCGTCAACTCACACATTCTGAAACATGGAATGGCCTGGTCCATTGATCTCTTTCAGCAGTCAGAGGTTGATCAAGATTTGAGGGCCTTTGTTCCTCGTCTCCAACAAACCCAGACCTTCTTCTTGTGATAGTCTGTGTCAGAGAGCTTGCTAGAGCAGGGGCAATTGAGAGAGAGATAGATAGATAGATAGAGAGAGAGAATAGGGACAAGAGGTGGTCATTTGGGTTCATGGGATTTGGGCGAATTCGAGGGTATCCCTATTTATAGGTGTGGTGGTCTAGATTAGGGTTTCCAACCCTCTCCGTCAATTGAGCTTTCATGAAGATTGGGCGTTTGCTTGAGAAGCTTCCATGTGCCACGAAACCTAGGTTAGTCATGTTCGGAATCCCCTCCCGAACCTAACCAAGCAATTTCCATGCTTGCACATGTAGTATATTTTGAGAAATCTGAGATGGAAAATCTTATTTCCTCTGTTCCTCTCCCAATCCAGTTAGAACCGAATGACGCACACACACCATTTCTTATTCTTTTAGGAATAGATATAATGTGTGACATTTATTGATATTCTATCACTTAAGGGAATTTTTGTAAATTCATATCACTAAAACACACATCCTTTTAATCCCAAAATTTTAGGAAAAATCTTTAATGACTTAATTTACTTGTGTGCAAAGTTTGGAATGAAAACTCTAAAATAAAGGAGACTTTTCTTCACATGAAAGTCATCATCTCAAAAGGCATATAATATGCAATTAAAATTCATATTTTCTCTTTCCTTCTCTTCTATTTTCTTTCTTTTGACTTCTTTTCTTATTATAAACCAAAAAGGAATCGAACTTAATCAATAGTGGTCATCCATACAACTTTCTAGATAATTCTACATAATTCTCTCATAGGCACACAATTATCCCTTTATTTCTTTTATTATGGGATTTCTTTTAGCTCTATTCCATTTTTATCATTATTGGATTTATCAAATCAATATGAACCATGAAATCATGCATCTAAGGGAAATATTGCAAAAGAATCCATTCTTTGAAAACAAACCATACAATTTTCCATTCAACACCTTTTTATTTGAAAAATTGCATTTCAGTTTATACAAGCAAAATTGAGGTTATAAAAAGTTACATTGTGTACTATATACTTACCCTTGAGACTAAATTGTTACTTTTCAAGATGCATGGGTAACTTAACCTTAGTTACCCATGCAAGTATCAAATAAATCTTTTATATATACATATACACATATAAGATATATACATTATATATATACATTATATATATATATATATATATATATATAGAGAGAGAGAGAGAGAGTCAGGTGGTGCGCTCCCTCTAGAGGCTTGCAACAAGTGCAATCCACGAGGTTGGGAGGCACGGGATATGGGATTGTGTTTTTAAAATTTATATGGTCCCACACTAACTACCTACGTCTACTAAGACACTACACCCGCAAGCGCACGGGGTCGTGTCGTAGTATAGGTGAGGCGGCAAGTACGGGGTCGATCCGCGAGGATAAATGGGGCGCTAGAGTTAGACAGTGAGAGCTACGTTCCTAATGCGGAGAGTAGGGTTTTTAGGGTTTTAAGGTTGATTGTTGGTTGATTACACTAATGATCAAGTAAGAAATGCGAAAAGGAAACTAAATTATGAAAGAGCAAGCAAATTAGAAAACTAAGTTATCCAACTAACTAAGCAGGAACAAGAAGGGTTACACTACTCTAGCAAGCCAAGAAGAAAAAACGAACTAAACTAACCACTAGCAAGAGCGAAAGCCTAAGTTAACACTAAAGAGTAAAACCAAGCAATTGACTAAGTTAAACTAAAGCAATTGAACTAAGCTAGCATTAACAAGCAGACTAAGCGATTAGGGTTTAAGCAAGGTGATTAAGGTGGGTGGGCCGTTTGGGGAATGTCACTTTGATTTTAGTTGGGGGAGTTCATTAAACATGCATGGTGCTCGATTCATATCTAGATTACCAAACCAAACAACAAGGGCAATGTCATTAGAACATACCTTATACTACTAGTAGAAGACTAGGGTTAGGTGTAGTTCTAGTGAGATTGGCCAAATCTAGGTTTCTAGGGTAAGTGATAGTGGACAATTGAGGGTTGAGGGTAGAGATGGGAGTGGAGATGAAGGGGTTAATCCTCATTCCACTAGCCACTCTAGCCTTTAGAAGGCCCTAGGCAATTGCATCACTCTCACTTACACTAGCCGCTTAAATCTCACACTCATTTGTAAGAGGAGGGATGTGTATGTAGGAACAAAGGGGGCTAGCTAGGGATCCACTAGTTGGACCTAGGAGCCATTCCTAAGATTGCCACATACACCCCAATTCCTCCTAGAAATGAAGTGTCATCAAAAACCTCAAAACAAGAAATTCATACAAGAAGCACAAACCACATGCAATAAGATAGGAAAAGAGATGGAAGAAAGAAGTAATCATCACAAATATGAATTGAGTTCAGTACAAGAATTTATCCCCCAACATGGTATCAAAGTAACATTTTAATCCCAAACATCCCACCACAAAGGGGCTTAGCTAGACATAGTCATGAAAACAGGAAAAGAAGGGGGTAGAAGAGGAAGAAACTCCATGAAGCTTGATGAAGTGGCCTTATTCTTCACCTCCAAGCAGCTGCAGACGTCCTCCCTCCTCCAATGGTGTAGGGGTGTGATAACCTCCCATTTTGTGACGTTATCTTATTAGTTATCCTTAATTTTCCATACTCTTTCTTAGATAAATTAGATAGAATCATTAACTTTTTACTTTATTACGGATTTACCAATAAACTAACTTTTCTTCTTTATCATTTACAGAAAACACAAAAAAAAAATTACAAAGACTCCACACGGTCTCAAGACCGTATGAAGACCACACGGTCCCAAGACCGTGTGAAGGTCACTCGGTCTCAAGACCGTATGAAGACCACACGGTCCCAAGACCGTGTGAAGGTCACTCGGTCCCAAGACCGTATGAAGACCACACAGTCCCAAGACCGTGTGAAGGTCACTCGGTCTCAAGACCGTATGAAGACCACACGGTCCCAAGACCGTGTGAAGGTCACTCGGTCCCAAGACCGTATGAAGACCACACGATCCCAAGACCGTGTGAAGGTCACTCGGTCCCAAGACCGTATGAAGACCACATGGTCCCAAGACCGTATGAAGGTCGCTCGGTCCCAAGACCGTATGAAGACCACACGGTCCCAAGACCGTGTGAAGGTCACTCGGTCCCAAGACCGTATGAAGACCACACGGTCCCAAGACCGTATGAAGGTCACACGGTCCCAAGACCGTATGAAGGCCACACGATCCCAAGACCGTGTGAAGGCCATACGGTCTCAAGACCGTTTGGGCTCAACTTGAGCCTATAAATAAAACCCCAAGGGTCACTTCAAAAGGGAGATCTCTTAGATGCCCAAAGGCTGCCCCTCCAGTTCCAGAGCAATTCCATCCTTCATCCATTGCCCCAAGGCTGCCAGTTTGAGATCCACATTCCATCATCAAGCTACCTTCTCTCTCTCAACAGCAAAGAAGGTGGGAAGAGAAGATCCTTCATCAAGGCAACCACGAAGTGCGAAGATCGTTGCTCTCTTCACCAAGGGTTCAACCTTCCCTCCTCCGTGGAGATGACGTTCTTTCTTTCTCTTCTCGCCTCCTTCTTTGTCCTTGACATGAGCGAGTAGTCTCATTCACTATGGTGCGGGGAGTAGCCCCGCTACCCATGTTTTCATTTCATGCAATGTAATTCAATTGTTTGCAATAGAGATACTCTCCTTTTCAGTTCAACATCAATTGTTTAATGAATGCTAGTTGCTTGATCATCAACTTGTGTTACTTATTATCTTTCAGTATGAATTGCCTATGTTTGTACCCTTAGATCTGAATATCGATTGAATGTTGGTTTTAGATGTATGTAGTCACCATATGTCTGTTTCAGTATCTAGGAGTTCTTTCATGAGTGGAGTAAACTCACCCCCCATCGTTGCACTTCCATACTATGAAATGGAATCAGTTGACGTATGGAAGTGCAACCTTGGTAAGGTTGAGGAACACATTTCATGAAGGAATAATGCAAAGCAAGTGACTATTCATTATGGAATGGCTGGCGTTGCAATACTCCACACTTCTCGTAGCTAGTTATCCGAAAGGAAGCTAGGACTACAAGATACTAACTGATTTGACTCTCTTTGCAGGTTGTTTTATTATGTTGCATGTCTTGATCCATGTGTAGTGGTGTGAAACCCGATAACATCCTAGTGGTTTTTAATCATTGTTTACAACCTTAATTTCTACTTTCTTGCTTTACTTTCCTCGCACTTAGCTTAAAACCAAATCAAACTTTCGATCTAAATATTAACTGTTAAGTAGTTAAGTACGACTAAAACATTTTCCATCTTGATTACATCAAGACCGTTGTCCCGAGGATTCGACCCTTAACTATACTACGAGAAGACTTCCGCGTGTCTTAGCATACGTGGGTAGAGATCTTACCATAGTACTAGCAAGGCTAAACTTAGGGATTCATCATCTCTAGGATTTTTAGTGGCGTTGTAAAGCTCCATCAAAAATTGGCGCCGTTGCCGGGGACAACGGAACGTTTTAGATTTTACTTAACAACTTCTTGGTTGATTAGGATTTTACACTTTTTCTTGATAACTACTCCAAATCTTCTTGATTTCTTCATTTCCTTCCATTATCTTAACGTGTGATTCTCTTTCTACTCAGGTAGAAAACGTGTATGCAAACCCCGCATAGCATCGGAATCTCCCCTGAACCAGAGTACGACTCTGAGGTAGAAAGAAGTTTCCACCGAAGGATTAGACTTAACCGCCAAAGAGCCAGACAGATGGCTGAAGAGCAACACCTTGTTGCAGAAAGAGTTAACGCCGCCATAGCAGCACAACGAGCACAACTTATTGCAGACACTCGTGCTCAAGTGCAAGCTGAGATTCGAGCTGAGGAACAAGCCCGCATCCAAGCCAAGAATGCTGCTGCTCAACTTGCGCTAAGAAACAAGCAACTTCGAGATTACGCAGTCCCAAAGAATTATGAAGATGATCACCCAGTCCGACCACCAATTATTAACATACCAAACTTTGAAATCCGGACGCAATGGATCCAGATCATACAAGGCATCTCTTTCTCTGGAGCACCCAGAGACGATTGCATGGATCACCTTAAGAGATTCAAGTCACTCTGCCAACTTGTACCTCAAGCAGGAATCGCCCTGGAAGCAATTATGTTACACCTTTTCCACTTCACCTTATCTGGAAGAGCGCTAAGATGGTACAATGCTTTAGATAGACACCCCATCATCACTACTTGGAATCCTTTAGAAGAAAAGTTTCTTGAGAAATTCTTTCCACCTTCACTAACCTATGAGATTAGGGGACAGATTAATCACTTCGCCCAACTACCTGGAGACACACTTGCGGAAGCTTGGGAAAGATTCAAGGAACTCCTGAGAAAGTGTCCTCACCATGGCATATCTCAAAATCAACTAATAGAAACATTCTACAGAGGAGTAAGTGATGATATCAAGCAATTTCTAGATTCCTCATCTGGAGGAAATTTTATGAGAAAGAACTATGAAGATGCTTGGAATATAGTTACGCTAGGGGCCGAGAACCAATCCAATTGGGGAAGGTCGTCTAACCAACCCAAGGGAGTTCTTAAAGTCTACAAAGCTGAAGAATCTATGGAACTCAAGGCCATTGCAGAGTCCCTGAAGACTATTGCTAGCAAGCAACAAGCCCTCGAAACTTCTTTCGGGGAATATGACAAGAAGAAAAGCTCTCAAGTTCAATAAGTAAAAGCAGCTACTGGAACTTGTGAAGCTTGTCATGCATCTGATCATCCCACATTATCATGTGGTCTGTTGTACAATGTCATGATGGATTTACAACCACCCGTGCCGCAATATGAGCCCATTATTGAGCATCCCGAGGACCAAATGCCAGAGAAAGTTAACTCCATCCATTCAATACCTGGCCAGGTGTATTACAATCCAGATAAACCAAGAAATCATCCTGGTTTTCAATACGGGAATCCTGCAGGGACCGACAACCCACAACAACAGACACAAGTGGATCTTTCAATAGACAACCACCAGGATTTCAGAATAACTTCAATCAGGGGAATTATAGACATGGTTTCCAAAGATCTAACTATCCTAGGAACCCTTCTTACCAATATACCCATCCAGGGCTGCACCCGCAGCTGCAACAACCTCAGTTGGAGCAGCCACAACAACCTCAGTTGCAGCAACCACAACAACCACAGTTAACTGCACCTCTACAACAACCACAAGGACAACAAGTCACTCAATATCAATAGAGGGGTGCTCCTCCCCAATCATCTGATGAAATATATTTGATTAGACAGATGCTTCAATCTCAACAGACTATGCTCGCAAACCGGCAAGATCAACAAAAGGCCGTGGAGGCCCAACTAGCACAGATTGCCACCCAATTGAAACCACAAGCCGACACCTTTGCTGGACAACCAGAGGCAAACCCACGACACAACCAAAACAGACTAGAACAACTGAATGTCGTCACCACATGGTCTGGTCGTGTCCTGCCTGATGTCACCAGAATCATCCATGATGATGATGAGTAGCTATTCTTTCCCCAACAGGAAACTCAAGCAAAGAAACAGAAAAGTCTACTGAGAAAGAAAAAGAAAAGGAACCAATGCCAGAAGTCCCACCCATAATTCCTTATCCAAACAGGCTGAAAGGGACCAAAATGGACACTAGGTTCCAGAAATTCAAAGAAGCTATGAAAAAACTATACATTGATATTCCTTTCCTCGATGCTCTTTCCGAAGTGCCCGCTTGGGCCAAATACCTGAAAACCCTGTTATCGAGAAAATATACGACAGAAGAGCACGAAACGGTGAAACTAGCTCAGACCACTTCAGACATTCTGCTTAACAAAATGCCAAAGAAAAAGAAGGACCCAGGTTCCTTCGGTATTCAGTGTTCTATTGGAAATGGCTCCAGCAAGAAAGGATTGGCAGACTTAGGAGCAAGTATATCTATTATGCCCTATTCTATGTGTAAAAGATTAGGCTTCACTGATTTGTTACCTACGACAATGACAATTTAGTTAGCCGACTCTACCATAACTGCCCCTCTTGGAATTATCGAGGATATTTCTGTCAGAATAGGAACAAATTCTTACGTCCCGTGCGATTTCGTTATTATGGACATACAAGAAGATCTACGATACCCGATAATCTTCGGAAGACCCTTCCTAGCTACCGCCCGAGCACTCATCGATGTAGAAGCAGGAATGATTATACTAAGACTTGGGAAGGAAGCTTTCCAATTCAGAGTCCTTAACAACATGAAAGGACCAAGCATTCAAGAGGAAGTTTTTCTCCTAGATGCTATATATCAAATGTCCCAGTTAGAAATGTCCGAACCCTCCGATGAGTTGGAAAGTGCCTTGACAAACCCAGAAGTAGAATTTTCGGCAAATGAACTAGTGCAACAATGCCTTCAATATTTAGAAAAAGCTGAAGAAGCCCCAACAGCCACCTTTGAAGAACTCAAGGCTGTCACCATTATAGAAGCGACCGAGCCACCTAAGGCCCCTGAATTGAAGGCCTTACCCGAGGGACTCAAACATGTCTTCCTTGACAGCGAGAAACTTTGTCCAGTGATTATCAACTCTATTCTGGAAGAAGACCAAGAAAACAGACTTCTTGATGAGCTAAAGAGACACAAGAAAGCTATCGGATATAAAATGACTGACTTAACTGGTGTAAACCCAGCTTTATGCATGCACAGATTGCCTATGGTGGAAGAATTCAAACCATCGAGGGAACATCAAAGGAAGTTGAACCCTAATCTCAAGGAGGTAGTTCGCATCGAGGTTCTCAAACTCCTGAAGGCAGGTATCATCTACCCAATCTCGGATTCTCAATGGGTAAGCCCCGTGCAGGTGGTCCCTAAAAAGGGGGGGACCACTGTTGTTCTTAATGATAAAAATGAACTGGTGCCCACTAGAACCGTGACTGGGTGGCGAATGTGCATTGATTATAGAAAACTTAATAAATCAACGCGAAAAGATCACTACCCCCTTCCCTTCCTAGATGAGGTCCTCGAGCACTTAGCTCATCAGAAGTTCTTCTGTTACCTAGATGGTTATTCCGGGTTTTACCAAATCCCTATACACCCGGAAGATCAAGAGAAAACTACTTTTACCTATCCTTTTGGGACATATGCTTTCAAAAGAATGCCATTCGGGCTTTGTAACGCACCAACCACTTTCCAAAGATGCATGTCTGCTATCTTTGCAGGATTAACAGAATCTATAATGGAGGTATTCATGGACGATTTCTCAGTTTATGGAGACTCTTTCGACAACTGTCTGCTCAACCTGGTTCAAGTTTTACAAAGATGCGAGGAAACAAACCTCATCTTAAATTGGGAAAAATGCCATTTTATGGTAACTGAAGGTATCGTTCTCGGACACAGAGTGAGCTACAGAGGGATCGAGGTGGATCAAGCAAAAGTTGACGTTATCTCGAAATTGTTGCCACCAAAAGACGTAAAAGGGGTACGTGCTTTCTTAGGTCATGCTGGGTTTTACATAAGATTTATTAAAGACTTCTCTAAAATAGCAAAACCCATGACACAACTGCTGACCAAGGGCACGGAGTTTAACTTTAACCAAGAATGTTTGCAAAGTTTCACAACTCTGAAAATGCCTTGATTTCCGCACCCATACTAAGAGCTCCAGATTGGTCACAACCTTTTGAAATCATGTGTGACGCGAGCGATTATGCCATAGGGGCCGTATTAGGGCAAAGAATCGACAAGAAACCCTATGTTATATACTACGCATCCAAAACGCTTGATGAAGCACAGAAAAATTACACCACTACAGAAAAGGAATTCTTAGCTGTCATCTACGCGTTCGAGAAATTCCGCTCATACCTGATTGGAGCTAAGGTCATTGTCTACACTGACCACTCCGCTATACGGTATCTAATTCAAAAGCAAGATGCAAAACCTAGACTTATCCGCTGGGTATTGATGCTTCAAGAATTCGATTTGGAAATCAAAGACAAAAGCGGAGTGGAAAAAGTCGTCGCTGATCATCTCATCCGTATTGAAGTCGAGGATGAAGACAAAGTACCTATCCGAGACTCCCTCCCGGACGACCAACTAATGAAAGTCGCTAATGAATTCCCGTGGTATGCCGCCATTGTTAATTATTTGGCAACAGGAATCATTCATCCGTCTGCATCTTATCACGACAAAAAGAAGTTCATTCATGACGCTAAGCAGTATTTCTGGGACGAGCCCTATCTATTCCGCTTATGCGCAAATGAACTTTTTCGTCGATGCATTCCAGAAACGGAAATCACCTCGGTTCTAGAGCACTGTCACTCAGGCCCCACTGGGGGCCACATGAGTTCTAAGAAGACAGCCCTCAAAGTCCTGCAATCTGGTTTTTACTGGCCAACCATCGCAAAAGATGCACATGAATACGTGCGATCATGCGACAAGTGCCAACTATCCGGTGGAATAACCAAAAGAAATGAAATGCCATTGAATATATGGCAAGAAATCGAACTCTTCGATGTATGGGGAATAGATTACATGGGTCCTTTCCCCCCATCTTATAGATTCATGTACATCTTGGCTGCTGTGGATTACGTTTCGAAATGGGTAGAAGCTCTACCAACCATTTCTTGTGATTCAAAACCGGTAATCAAGATGTTTAAAGAGATAATATTCCCCAGATTCGACATTCCAAGAACGATAATATCCGACGGTGGATCACATTTCTTGGAACGGAGCTTTGAAGCCTTATTAAGAAAATATGGAGTTAACCATAAAGTTTCTACACCGTATCATCCACAGACATGTGGACAGGTTGAAGTCTCCAATAGGCAAATTAAAGCTATCCTGGAAAAAACTGTCAATCGGCACCGCACCGATTGGTCCACCAAACTATCTGACGCTCTATGGGCCTACCGCACAACTTTTAAAACACCAACCGGAACAACACCGTTTCGATTAGTGTATGGGAAGTCTTTCCATTTTCCAGTTGAATTAGAGCATAAGGCCTGGTGGGCCATTAAGCAACTAAACTTCGATCTCAAAGGCGCTGGTGAATTCAGACAACTTCAACTCCAAGAACTAGAAGAATTACGAATGACAGCCTACCACAATGCAAGAATCTACAAAGAACAAACCAAGATGTGGCACGATGGCCACATAAAAAGAAAGGATATAATCGTCGGAGACAAAGTCCTCCTATTCAATTCCAAACTAAAAATGTTTCCTGGAAAACTGCGTACTAAATGGTCGGGGCCTTTCACAATCAAACATATATACCCGACAGGAGCTGTCATTATTCTCGATGATAATGGAGGAGAAAGGACCGTTAATGATCACTGATTAAAAAAATACCACACTCCGGCAGACAAATTATCAAGACAAACTATAGGGATCCATGATCCTATAACAACAGCATAGCTGGAGCAAAATTTTGTCGAGCCATCGACGTTAAACCAAAGCGCTTCTTGGGAGGCAACCCAAGACCTGAGTACCACCTTTTCTAAGTCCTAGCCTTTTATTTTGTTTTAACCTTTTTTTGTTTTCTTTAAGTTCTTTCATCATTAATCTAAAAATACATAAAAATTCATATAATTTTGGGGCCAAACGGTCTCAAGACCGTTTGCGACCAAACGGTCTCAAGACCGTTTGTGACCAAATGGTCTCAAGACCGTTTGAGGCCAAACGGTCTCAAGACCGTTTGCGACCAAACGTTCTCAAGACCGTTTGGTAAGGCCCCCCCCCCTAAAACCTATAAATATATCCCCCCTCGCCTACGTTCTCTCTTCTAGAAGCCCGAATTCTCGAACTTCCCTGTTTCATTCCAGAACTTCATCTTTACGCTCGTCTCCCTCTCTGACGCCGCCATCGTCTCTACCGCCATTTCATCACTTCGCCGTCGACTCAGCTTCTCCTCTGTCGTCTCCGGCTTCGTCGTCGTCCCCGCGCATTCCCGTGCTCCTGCTCTACCGCTCGCCGCACCCAGACTTCTCGTCGTCCCCACCGACAGGTAGACCACCCAACTGTTCACCGATTTACACCACCGCCAGACAGTCGCAGGTTTTCGAACTCTATCTTTACCCATATTGCCGTCGTCGCCATCGCGGTTCCCTGCCGACAAACGGCCGCACGGTTCGTCTCCCGCGCGGTTCGCCTTTCTTTCGGTCTCCAGACCGTTTGGGACCATTCGGTCTCAAGACCGTTTGGGACCTTTCGGTCTCCAGACCGTTTGTGATCAAATGGTCTCCAGACCGTTTGAGCTATAAAAAAGAAAAAAAAAAGAAAAAAAAAGAGAGAATACCCAAACCGTTTGGGACCATTCGGTCTCCAGACCGTTTGGGACCAATTGGTCTCAAGACCATTTGGGACCAAACGGTCTCAAGACCGTTTGAGACCAAACGGTCTCAGGACCGTTTGAACTCAACCAATCTGCTAAAACTCAAACTCCTATAATATTACTTTGTTATAATTTCAAATTTAAGAATTCTAACTTTTGTTTTCTTGTCAATTATTTTAGAATGACATAACCTTCCAAGCAACCTCAAGGAACAGCTGATGCCCCTTTCTGGACAAGGGAACAATTAGAAGCTGATCGGGACAAACTACAACAAGTCATAGATAGCTATGAAACAACTGGACAGGTCCCGGCAAAGGTGAACCTGCTAAAAGTCATGCATGAGATCAGACGCATCAACAGATGCTTAGCTGAAGAGCCCTCTGAAGAAGAGGTTGAGGAAATTTCATCCGACGAGGCCTCGGAATATCAGCCTTCCCCCGAGGAAGAATCACCCACTGCAAAGTCTAAGGGGAAGAGAATGGCCCAAGTAACCACAGCTGAACCAACACCCAAGAAAAGGGCCAGGAAGCAAGTACACCCTGCCTCTGCAAGGGAACAAACCCTGGCAGGGTACATCCCACCATCCACCACCACCATTACCACCCCTGCCACAATAACTGTTCCAATTTCCCCCCACATCACCCCCACCGCACCACCACCTGAAAATCTTCATCTCCATAACATCCCTTCCATCAGCCAAACTCTTAAACCAACAAAGTATGTCTGCCCAAGCATACTTATGAAGATGGGGATCTATAATAGAATCCTCACTCTTCTTGACAATTCCAACCTCTCCCGGCTATGCTTTGTATCTGAAATTCCCTACATTGAGCCAACAACAGAATTCTTCACCTATTTCCACAAAGAATCAGTGGACATCATGGATAGAGCAAGGGACGGTGGTGAGCGTAAAATAACCACCAAAATCTTTAACAACGAAGTGGTCATCACTAAAAATCTTCTGAATGAAATTTTCATCGATAATCAAGACCAGCTGAAGAAAGCTAAGGCCGCTGGTATAGAACACCCCAAGTTCAACAAACATACCTTCTGGAAATCGCTAATGGGGTTACCAACTTTTGATGCAAAGACAAGCAAGGCCTCTAACATTCATTCTGGCCTAGTGCGCACTCTTCACAAAATCATCATTGGCGTACTATTCCCCAGATCAGAAGGAGGAGCTGTACTCATATCTGATCTCTATGTTCTCTGGTCCGTCCTAAATGGAATGCCAGTTAACATTGGATGACTTATGATCCTCAAGCTATCAGCCTTCGCCTTCGGAAAAGAAATTTGCACGGGTGGTCATATCACATATATCATCAAATATCTTAAGATGGATAGACTTCTACCCAAATGCAACCCAATAAAGGGTGACATCCTTACCAACGAACAGACATTAAAGAACTCCTATATCTTAAAAGAAAAGGATGCAAAGCTGCACTACGTGTTCTGCCCCACAACAAAATCCTCCAGAACCCTGCTTCCACTTCCAGAACTTGCTGACTATGACAAGGACAAGCTCCTATTCACAGACGATGAGATCGCCAAAATCATAGCCTAAGTCAAAGCCAAAGAGAAGAAAGCAACGGCAGGGCAGGCAGAACTCAGCATAAATGCCCCGGCAGCTAAAACAACAAAACTTCTAGTCAAACGACCTTCCAGAAGGCTTGTAAAGGCACATGAGCTGTCGGGGACACCAACATCAAAACCTCACCCCGAACCTGAGCCCCCCCTTCCAGAGGAGCATATTACAACCTCATCACTAGACTCTTTTATAATGAGTCTAAATGTTGAGCTCACTACCACCTCTCCACCTTCCACCACCCCAATATCTACTACCCCACCACCATCAACCACCCTTCAATCATCCTCCACACCACTTTTTACCACACCACCCTTCTCCACAACCATACCACCACCCTTCTTCACTTCGGGCACCCCATTCTCCACTACAACGCCCGAATTCACCTCCTTCACATCCACCGACTTTCCATCAACATTCTCGGATCCATTTCTCTCTCCGGGTATGACACCACCTTTTCCACCCACCACCACCCCGATATCACTGGTGACCCCATCCACAGTCACCACGCAATTCGCGGGTCCATCAACAGTGTCTTTTCCACACGACACTACCATTCCACCCCGACCCCAGCCACCTCACTCTTCATTTACTGGGGTCCCTTTTTCTAACGTCGGTGCGGAATTCGGACGTCAATTCGACACCATCCGAAACCTCCTCACTGACCCCTCTAACATTTTGAATTCTATTTTTTCTTGTGTGCAGAGGTCACCCAGATTGACGAGCAGAACCGCGCCATGCCAAACATCCTCCAAGGAATCCAACAACGACAAGATTCAGTGGCCAAGCAAGTCGACCACATCGACGACCGCTGTAAAAACTTGCCCGAGTGGATCCATGGAGTACAACACCATCATGAAGCGTTGGCAAAGCAGGTCAATAGGATCTCTACGCAGACTCAACCTCTGCCAGAGACCCTCCGCGAGCTCAAGCAACAATAGCAAGCTTTCAGCACGCGCCTGGACGACATCAACACCACCCTCACGCAACTACATAATCGCCAGGAGGAGTCGTCAAAAAATGAGCTTATTCAACTAAGAGCTCAAGTAATCGACCTCACAGCACGACTCCTCTCAGCCGAAGAGCGCTACTCTGATTTAAAAGAAACCCATGAAGCACTGCTCGAAACACACGAGAACGTGCAAGTGGCATACGATGAGCTCCAATCCATCAATCGTCTGTGCAAGAAGAAAGCACATAAGAAAACAACTGATAAATCAGCAGCAGATGACGATGACGATGATGATGATGACGAGGAAGATTCTGATTCCTCCGCTGACTCAAACAACAGTACCCCCTCCGCTGATGACTCAGATAAGCCAGATGATGCTGGGGCAGGCCCCAGCCAAAGAACAGAACCAAAACACCAGAAAGATCACCAAGTTGGTGATAAAGATCCCAAATCCCCTGCTCACACGGAGAACGTCAGCATACATTTCGGGGATCAATTTCTCAACTTTTCCATGGGATATTTGGGGGAGGCTGCGAAAGAAGTGGCTTTTGCTGAATTCGAAAAATGTATCCTGGGAACCAGCAGTAGTATACCAGCCACATCAGCTCAACAACTCTCTGCACATGAACCTTTAGTGCCTGAATAGGAAGAATCAGACAGAGTATGCCTAGACACTGATGACGAACTAGATACTCCTTCTGATTCTGACAGAGATGACGATCTGCAACATTACATGGATGACTTAGAACATACTTCTTCCCCCACACCGCAAGAACTACCTCTGCCACCACCTCTACCTAGCAAAATGCACGATTTAGACATGGCGGCCATCTCTACCCTAGACACACAGGATATCTTCATCCTAAACACTATAGTAGATGATGCCAAAGAAGGGGGGGATGTTATATACCATAACACGAAGACTAAACGCAACCTAACACGTGAAGATTTCCGCTCCATCCTTTGATCCCAGTCACCGGTAAAGATGGCAATGTTCCGTACTCTCCTTGCCAACTCTATCGAGATCTACAAAAGCTCTAGGCGACAGCAACCAGTTCTCAACGCCTCACCCACACTGGGGTTGTGCTTACTGTACAAAGAACTACAACACAAATCCATTACGAGGTTGCACAGGGGGATCGCAAGAAAAGCTAGATACATAACCATGCCTTTCCAAGTTTGTAACCACTGGTTGCTCATGATTGTGGACACTGTCGCCCGCGACGCCAAAGTGTACAATTTCTGTGCCACTGATTTAAAAGCCGGGATCATCAACTTCGTTGGAATTGAAGCCGGGGAGGCAAGATGCATCCCTTTCCGGCTTCTAAAACTCATATGGGCCGCGTTCCCTTCTCTCCGCCAGGATTGGCGTTCTCCCTGGTTCAGAATAATCAACCCACCAGTCCAAGCCGCCGAAGGTTCCAGGGACAACGCTTTCTATGCTATAAGGCACATTTTAGTGCTAAACCAGCAAGTCCCATTCACCGAGCTCATTAACGAAGATTTCCACTCTTTGCGAGGACATTACGCCATGGAGCTTATCTGCGAGAGAAGGTTCTTCAACGACCCTACTATGGTGCCAGACGACGTCCCTCGTTATCTTTTTTCATCCATTCAACGTCCGCAGAGGAGACCATTCAGACAAACCCTAGCGGAATTGACAAAAGAAAAACAGCCAACCAAAGTCACCAAGCAAAGTCAATGGAACCCTTACATCTTCGACCTGGCTCCAGATAAAGGTGAAGTTGATCCGATATCCGGGGTTACCATCAAAAGATCTTCACCACGTATGGAACCCCAATCTGCCATTGAACCTTCATTTCCCAATTTCGATCAGGAAGCTTGCAAAAGTCTCTCAGACAATGAGCTCCGACTAATAATGTCACGACTGTATGCCGAAAAAGACGAGCTGGTATATATTGACGGGGATATATTGGTTATGGCAGATGCCCTCCGTGAAACCATACAGTTCAAAGGTTCCATGTATGTAAGTGTAATGACTGCTTATCAATACTTACTCGCACAGAATCACCACACGGTCTATATGGTGTCCGCTTACATGAAGGACGATCTTTTAGGGCTGAAGAACTTCAGAACAAAGGAGACACTCATATCTTATCTCTAACATACAACTCCGAAGTTCATCATGCTACCTTTCCTTCATCAAGAGCACTGGATGTTACTGGCAACCAATCTTCATGAAGGAACAACAATAATCTACAACAGTTCTGACAGCCAGTATGATCCAGACCGGAAAGCATACACTACAACTCCAAAGACACCAACGGAGGAGGTGGCGAAGGAGTGTGCTGACAAATTATACAATCTTTTGGGTCAGCACACGTGGGCATATGACAAAGATCACTTCAAACCACCAGCCTTCTGCCACAGGTGCCCCCAGCAAATCAGAGAATCCAACGACTGCGGCTTCCACGTCCTCTTCTGGATGTATACAATTCTGGACATTCACAAGCCTATAGAGGACATGACAGAAGTGGACTACCACGCACTACGTGGAAAGCTCGCAGCCACCTTACTCAGAACTCATGGGGCAAATAAAGGATTAACTGAAGCCTAATGCCCTTGTCCATGCATCTCTCAACCTATCACTTTGACACCCTGTGGACAGAGTGAGTGATAAGTTAGGGGGGGAGTGCACTGGACAAGGGCGATGTATCATTCTTCTTCAACCCTTCCTTTAACTCATACTTTTTCGCACATCATTTTCAAACTTTCTGTTCATATTTAGACTTTTTCCAATAATTTCTTCAATAAAATAACTCTTAAGTATAACCTTCATCCTGGAAAGAATCACCCCTAGCTAAGTTAGAGATAAAGTAGTCCTAAAAAATAAATAACAAGATTAGCATACAGGCATGAATGGCATTCACAATTGGTTTTTATGCTTTTACTTCAATTCTATCTCAGACTCTTCACAGGTCAACTTCAGGGCCAAAGCAAACCAAAAACTCTCAAAGTCAAGAGGGAAATCAGGGGGAAATCCAAAATCAAGAAATCTTGCTAGCGGACCACCAAATAAAAATAAGTGCATGTCAGGAACCCTAAGAACAGTTTTCTTCTTCCAATAAAAGAGGCTTGGCCGCCCAATCAGAAACCCTAACAAAAACCCACTTCCTAAGCCTGTGAGTTTCGAATAAAAGCCAGAGTGTTGAATAAAAACATGAGAGTTGTGCCACGCATTAGGACCTATATGAAGAGCCAACAAAGATCTCACCCGGCCGGTACATACAGCTTCCCTCATGAAGGCAGATGTGTCGTGCCCGGTAATGAGATCCTAAGGTTTCCTAATATATGAAAAGGCTGATAAAAGAGCTCACCCGGCCGGTACATTCAGCTACCCTCATGAAGGCAGATGTGTCGTGCCCGGTAGTGAGTCTCTAAAAAGCATAGACAAACCCTTCCCCACTTGAAGGGGGAGTTACACAATAAGCCTTTTAAGCCAGCCCTCATACCCACTCTAGTTGCCGGTAGGTTTCTCAAAAGAAGTATAAAACTGATTAGAGTCGATGACATGCACGTAATAAGAAAGGTGGTCCCAATGCGAGATTCACGATATGAAAGGAACCTGAAATCCATGCAACTCTTGATACTCGAAAGAGTTAGTGTAAGCAGAAGCCCTAATAAGACCTCGGTAGATCTCTCATCTAGAATTGAAGCAAGAGTATGGAAACCCTAATTAATTAAAATCACCTCGCCACTGCATGCCTTAGCTCTATCTAACTTGAGGACAAGCTAGACTCTAAGTTAGGGGGGGTGATAACCTCCAATTTTGTGACATTATCTTATTAGTTATCCTTAATTTTCCATACGCTTTCTTAGATAAATTAGATAGAATCATTAACTTTTTACTTTATTGCGGATTTACCAATAAACTAACTTTTCTTCTTTATCATTACAGAAAACACAAAAAAAAATTACAATGACTCCACACGGTCTCAAGACCGTATGAAGACCACACGGTCCCAAGACCGTGCGAAGGTCACTCGGTCTCAAGACTGTATGAAGACCACACGGTCCCAAGACCGTGTGAAGGTCACTCGGTCCCAAGACCGTATGAAGACCACACGATCCCAAGACCGTGTGAAGGTCACTCGGTCTCAAGACCGTATGAAGACCACACAGTCCCAAGACAGTGTGAAGGTCACTCGGTCCCAAGACCGTATGAAGACCACACGATCCCAAGACCGTGTGAAGGTCACTCGGTCCCAAGACCGTATGAAGACCACACGGTCCCAAGACTGTATGAAGGTCACTCGGTCCCAAGACCGTATGAAGACCACACGGTCCCAAGACCGTGTGAAGGTCACTCGGTCCCAAGACCGTATGAAGACCACACGGTCCCAAGACCGTATGAAGGTCACACGGTCCCAAGACCGTATGAAGGCCACACGGTCCCAAGACCGTGTAAAGGCCATACGGTCTCAAGACCGTTTGGGCTCAACTTGAACCTATAAATAAGACCCCAAGGGTCACTTCAAAAGGGAGATCTCTTAGACGCCCAAAGGCTGCCCCTCCAGTTCCAGAGCAATTCCATCCTTCATCCATTGCCCCAAGGCTGCCAGTTTGAGATCCACATTCCATCATCAAGCTACCTTCTCTCTATCTCAACAGCAAAGAAGGTGGGAAGAGAAGATCCTTCATCAAGGCAACCACGAAGTGCGAAGATCGTTTCTCTCTTCACCAAGGGTTCAACCTTCCCTCCTCCGTGGAGATGACGTTCTTTCTTTCTCTTCTCGCCTCCTTCTTTGTCCTTGACATGAGCGAGTAGTCTCATTCACTAGGGTGCGGGGAGTAGCCCCGCTACCCATGTTTTCATTTCATGCAATGTAATTCAATTGTTTGCAATAGAGATACTCTCCTTTTCAGTTCAACATCAATCGTTTAATGAATGCTAGTTGCTTGATCATCAACTTGTGTTACTTATTATCTTTCAGTATGAATTGTCTATGTTTGTACCCTTAGATCTGAATATCGATTGAATGTTGGTTTTAGATGTATGTAGTCACCATATGTCTGTTTTGGTATCAAGGAGTGCATTCATGAGTGGAGTAAACTCACCCCCCATCGTTGCACTTCCATACTATGAAATGGAATCAGTTGACGTATGGAAGTGCAACCTTGGTAAGGTCGAGGAACACATTTCATGAAGGAGTAATGCAAAGCAAGTGACTATTCATTATGGAATGGCTGGCGTTGCAATACTCCACACTTCTCGTAGCTAGTTATCCGAAAGGAAGCTAGGACTACAAGATACTAACTGATTTGACTCTCTTTGCAGGTTGTTTTATTATGTTGCATGTCTTGATCCATGTGTAGTGGTGTGAAACCCGATAACATCCTAGTGGGTTTTAATCATTGTTTACAACCTTAATTTCTACTTTCTTGCTTTACTTTCCTCGCACTTAGCTTAAAACCAAATCAAACTTTTGATCTAAATATTAACTGTTAAGTAGTTAAGTACGACTAAAACGTTTTCCATCTTGATTACATCAAGACCGTTGTCCCGAGGATTCGACCCTTAACTATACTACGATAAGACTTCCGCGTGTCTTAGCATACGTGGGTGGAGATCTTACCATAGTACTAGCAAGGCTAAACTTAGGGATTCATCATCTCTAGGATTTTTAGTGGCGTTGTAAAACTCCATCAGGGTGCATGAAAATGGTGGAATGGATGGATAGAAACCTAGAGAAACTAGGTTTCTATGGTGGAAATGAGTGGAAAGTGGGTGGAAATGGGGTTGAATGCAAGGAAATAGGTGGATGGGAGCAAGGGATGCAAGGGAGCAGCTAGATTGCGGCTAGGGAGTGCTCTCCCTCGAGCCCTAGAAGCAACTAGTGCTTATATAGGAGCTAGGGTTGAGTGGGGGTAAAAAAGGAAAAACAGTGGAAAAGTCTGCTGGAAAGAAGGCCACCACGACCGTGATGAAGGGCCACGGCCGTGGTGAAGACGGTATAACATGGCCGTGGTCAGGTGGTACGACTATGGTGAAGGGAAACTGGAAATGAATGGAGTGGCTCAATACGATCGTTGTGAGGAGCCACGACTGTGGTGAAGTGGCTGGGTCACGGGCGTGGTGTGCGGCCACGGGCGTGGCATCTGGTGAACATTCCCCTGTTGATTTCTGGCAATGCACATTACGGCCGTGGGCAGTGGCCACGGCCGTGGTGACTCTGGCTTGTCATGGTTGTGGCTGAGGGCCATGCCCATGGTGATTCTGGGCATTTATCCTGTTGGAATTGCTGCTCTTGGCAATAAACATTATGGCCGTGGGCAGTGGCCACGGCCGTGGTGAGGGCTTGAGCAGGCTGATGAACTTCAAACTTTGTCAAATTCGGATGTCCTTGCTTGGTGATGACTCTTTGGCCACTAAGGTAGGTTGGGGATCTTTGGGGCCTTCTTTGGGCCCCTCCATCACACTCGTCCATCCATTGTGGTCCAAATACCTGAAAATAGTGCAACGAACATCCATAAGCGTATTTACAATGATAATCAAATTGGGGGAAAATACTTGTAATCTAACATGTTTAGATGCAACTCATATACAAAATGGCACAGGATGGAGCCCTAAAATAGGGCTGCATCACCACCCCAAACTTAAAACATACTTGTCCCCAAGTATGCTCCAACTTAATCTCTCTTTTTCGTTCTTTTCAACAAAAACAAATGACAAATGCAAAGCAGCATAAGATTATTGAAAATATATAGTCTTGGAAATGACTAAGTGCATGTGTCTCACATCTCTCCTCTCCTTCTTTCACAACCCAATCATGAACTGAGCACTGAGCATACAAACTTCAAATATAAATCCTAGAAACACAAGTTGTCCATATGTCCTTTATGTCATTCTGGGTAAACCGTTTCATGTTGATGTTAATCACATGTGACTAGGAGTGTTGTTTCACTTTCATGCATTCAGTCTTATGCTCCAAACCACACTAGATGATCCACTTGGCTGTAGAAAGGGTAAAGTGAGCTAGATTTGATGTTTTCTAGCTCAATGGGTATAAAAGAAGAAGAAAGGGTTGCGATAAGATTTGGGGTGCTTTTTCACACTCCTCTTTTCTTTATTTGAATGCTCTTAAACATGAGCATCCTTTTATTTTATTATTGCTTTTTTTTCTTTGCCCTTGGTGTAGGTAGGGCACATGGTGGATGGAGTGAAGCGGGGAGATAAAGATGTGGCCACCCCAAACTTTTGGAGGTGGCCACGGCTAATATGTGCACTTTGGCATCTTTTTATGAGGCAGAGGGGTATGAAGATGGTGGAAGAATAGTCGGATCAAAGAGGGGTCATCAGTGTAGTTTTCAACATAAGATTCCCTGCATGAAAGCTAATTCAACACTTCACCAAGTAATATCACACCACATGATAGAATTAACACAAAATTCATATTTCTACCAAGTGATTCCATTGGCTTTAAGCGTTTGTCGCTTGCTCAATTCATGATTCAACCAAAGCATTCACAGACTTAAGAGATGTGGTTCACATGTAGAAAGTCACAAACAAGACCATATATCAATAAGATCTAAGAATGTAGCATGCATTTGTCACAGGAGTAAACCTTTTCATTTCAAACATTGGAGATTAAGTCAAAACATCCTATCGGAGCAAGAATATTCAAATCTGGGCAAAATTGGCCAAAATGGTGCCAATTTGCACTAAATCACATCTAAAACTACTTTAGGGAATTTTAAAGACATAAAGCAGCAGATCCTACTTAACATGCACAAGAAATTATCAAAACTACATGAGAATGCAATGCATAGTATGAAGAAGCAAAAATTTTGAAAAATTACTCAAAAAAATGCAAGAAGTTAACTACATGAATGCGTGAATGCAAGTAGGCACACAAGGTCATGATAGACAAATGTGAAGGTTAGTCAAACTATTTGATCATCTTGCAAAAAGTAGCACAAGGCGCATAGAGAAAAATGCGGCGAAAGAAGGCTTACCGCCCTACCACCCCAAACTTTTAAATCATGATGTCCTCATCATGAAATAGAAGTTTAGACTAGTAGGATAAAAAGGTGTGGGGTTGCGAAAGGAAACCGACGAGAACTGGAGTGGTCAAAGTAACTTTAGATGAGCAGGTCAGGGCCACCACAGTCGTGCTGAGCAGCACGGCCATTCTGGCTTTCTTCCTGTAGCTCTTCCATTGAGTTGCAATATTTTCTTCCACTTTGGCCTCCGTATCGGCTAAACCCTTCAGTATCATCTTTCCTTTCTTATGCCTGTGCTAAAATGATTCATAAACAGAAAAACTATCAAGTATAGTGTGTGTGTGTGTGTTTCTTGGAAACCAAAAGAAAGTATAGTAAAACAAGGTTCGAGAATCTCAAACCACGTGGGTTGCCTCCCACTAGCGCTAAATTTATAGCCTTCAGCCGGGCTTGTTGCTCTTTTTCATTAATCAACCATTGTCCAAAAGCAAAATGTTTTCTTCCTCATCGTACGCAATCCTCTCAAATGCCTGCATTGTCTCCCAAGGGTTATGTGAGTTTCTCAAGTGTTTTTCTTCATTTGTCTCTCCTCTGGGGTCATCATCATAGGCCTCAATGTAAGAATCCTCATCAACAAAACGTTTCAGCTCATTTAAGATGACCTTCTTAGGCATCTTCCCTCTCATCTTCTTCTTGAGGGTGAAAACACCCTTATGGAACCTTACATCAGTTGGTACTTGCTTGATGATGGCAAGCAATGAGTTGTCTGCCTTGGTCAATCTTAAGACCTTCAAACTTTTCATGCCACAGTTTTGCTTTCCCTTGAGGAATGGGTCTTCATAAGCATAAAAGAAAGGGGTTTCCATCCTGTTGGACACTTGCAATCCTAAAAATATCACATTGGGATGTCTTGGATCAACAACGGGAGAACTTGGTGGTGTCATATCAATGGAAGATGGGACATAAGATATTATCTTCTCAAAATCTGCCAGGACTGTAGAATTTTTAGTGCACTTAGCACTCTCACAAGGACTTTGCGGCAGGGGTTCTCCATCATGATCTTCTTCTAATTGCTTCCCTCTCTTGTTGATCTCCTCAACAACCTTGTCACACCTCAATATTGAAATTGTATCCACTTGCTCATGGGGAAGAAGGAGAGCAAGTGATGGTTGTGGTGGTGTTGGTGGTAGTGGCGGATTAGGTTTGTGAAGGATGTAGGGAGGTTGTTGTGGAGGTGGGTGGTATGGGGGTGGTTCTTGCAATTGATGTTGTGGTGGTGGTTGTGAGGTGTGTTGGAAGTTATACGAGGGTTGAGGAGGTGGTGGATCATAGGTAACTTGAGGGGAGCCCATATAACTATTTGCATTGTTTGGGTTGGCAATGGTTAGTGAAAGGGATCTTCCCTCCTCACAAAGGGCAAGTGAAAGGGAAATCTCATCCAACCTTTGCTCTAGTCGATCAATGGTTTGTCCTTGAAAGGACACCTCTCTCTTCACTTCATCAAGGCTTCTCAACCTTATAAGAACTTCTTCTTCAAACATGGAGCTATCTCTTGGCTCGCGGTCTCCTTGTGGTTCCCATGAGAAGTTTGGACCATTTATGCATTCTGAAGTGCATGAGCTTGACATGGGGCTTTGGGTCTCATAAGATTGTAGAACCATGTCTCCATAAAGAGCTACCATGGAGTCAGTAGAATGATGAGAAGAACCTCCCACATGAATCTGCATTAGATACATCATGTCTTCCAACATCTTCATCATGTAGGGAGGTTGAGGGATTGAAGGGGCTTGCGTATCTCGGTACACCATCTTGACTCCAAAGGGTTGCTTGTCACATGCACAAGGCACAACCAAATAGAAGAGGGAAAGTTAGCAAACCAAGATGCAGAAGTAACACAAAGAATAAATAATAGCAATGGTGAGGGCAAAAGGAAAGGCTAAGCTACACTATCTAACTAGGCCGAGCGCCTCTATCCCCGGCAACGGTGCCAGAAAGCTTGGTGCGCTCCCGCTAGAGGCTTGCAACAAGTGCAATCCACGAGGTCGGGAGGCACGGGATATGGGATTGTGCTTTCAAAATTTATATGGTCCCACACTAACTACCTACGTCTACTAAGACACTACGCCCGCAAGCGCACGTGGTCGTGTCGTAGTATAGGTGAGGCGGCAAGTACGGGGTCGATCCGCGAGGATAAAGGGGGCGCTAGAGTTAGACAGCGAGAGTTACATTCATAATGCGGAGAGTAGGGTTTTTAGGGTTTTAAGGTTGATTGTTGGTTGATTACACTAATGAGCAAGTAAGAAATGCGAAAAGGAAACTAAATTATGAAAGAGCAAGCAAATTAGAAAACTAAGTTATCCAACTAACTAAGTAGGAACAAGAAGGGTTACACTACTCTAGCAAGCCAAGAAGCAAAAATGAACTAAACTAACCACTAGCAAGAGCGAAAGCCTAAGTTAACACTAAAGAGTAAAACCAAACAATTGACTAAGTTAAACTAAAGCAATTGAACTAAGCTAGCATTAACAAGCAGACTAAGCGATTAGGGTTTAAGCAAGGTGATTAAGGTGGGTGGGCCGTTTGGGGAATGTCACTTCGATTTTATTTGGGGGAGTTCATTAAACATGCATGGTGCTCGATTCATATCTAGATTACCAAACCAAACAACAAGGGCAATGTCATTAGAACATACCCTATACTACTAGTAGAAGACTAGGGTTAGGTGTAGTTCTAGTGAGATTGGCCAAATCTAGGTTTCTAGGGTAAGTGATAGTGGACAATTGAGGGTTGAGGGTAGAGATGGGAGTGGATATGAAGGGGTTAATCCTCATGCCACTAGCCACTCTAGCCTTTAGAAGGCCCTAGGCAATTGCATCACTCTCACTTACACTAGCCGCTTAAATCTCACACTCATTTGGAAGAGGAGGGTGTGTATGTAGGAACAAAGGGGGCTAGCTAGGGATCCACTAGTTGGACCTAGGAGCCATTCCTAAGATTGCCACATACACCCCAATTCCTCCTAGAAATGAAGTGTCATCAAAAACCTCAAAATAAGAAATTCATACAAGAAGCACAAACCACATACAATAAGATAGGAAAAGAGATGGAAGCAAGAAGTAATCATCATAAATATGAATTGAGTTCAGTACAAGAATTTATCCCCCAACATGGTATCAAAGTAGCATTTTAATCCCAAACAGCCCACCACAAGGGGGCTTAGCTAGACATAGTCATGAAAATAGGAAAAGAAGGGGGTAGAAGAGGAAGAAACTCCATGAAGCTTGATGAAGTGGCCTTCTTCTTCACCTCCAAGCAGCTGAAGACGTCCTCCCTCCTCCAATGGTGCAGGGGTGCATGAAAATGGTGGAATGGATGGATAGAAACCTAGAGAAACTAGGTTTCTATGGTGGAAATGAGTGGAAAGTGGGTGGAAATGGGATTGAATGTAAGGAAATAGGTGGATGGGAGCAAGGGATGCAAGGGAGCAGCTAGATTGTGGCTAGGGAGTGCTCTCCCTCGAGCCCTAGAAGCAACTAGTGCTTATATAGGAGCTAGGGTTGAGTGGGGGTAAAAAAGGAAAAACAGTGGAAAAGTATGCTGGAAAGAAGGCCACCACGACCGTGATGAAGGGCCACGGCCGTGGTGAAGACGGTATAACACGGCCGTGGTTAGGTGGTACGACTATGGTGAAGGGAAACTGGAAATGAATGGAGTGGTTCAATACGACCGTGGCGAGGAGCCACGGCCGTGGTGAAGTGGCTGGGTCACGGGCGTGGTGTGCGGCCACGGGCGTGGCATCTGGCGAACATTCCCCTGTTGATTTCTGGCAATGCACAGTACGACCGTGGGCAGTGGCCACGGCCGTGGTGACTCTGGATTGTCATGGTTGTGGCCGAGGGCCATGCCCGTGGTGATTCTGGGCATTTCTCCTGTTGGAATTGCTGCTCTTGGTAATAAACATTACGACCGTGGGAAGTGGCCACGACTGTGGTGAGGGCTTGAGCAGGCTGATGAACTTCAAACTTTGTCAAATTCGGATGTCCTTGCTTGGTGCTGACTCTTTGGCCACTAAGGTAGGTTGGGGAGCTTTGGGGCCTTCTTTGGGCCCCTCCATCACACTCGTCCATCCATTGTGGTCCAAATACCTAAAAATAGTGCAACGAACATCCATAAGCGTATTTACAATGATAATCAAATTGGGGGAAAATACTTGTAATCTAACATGTTTAGATGCAACTCATATACAAAATGGCACAGGATGGAGCCCTAAAATAGGGCTGCATCATCAGGCTAGAATACACTTTAGTGTATAGATTGCACCATACACCCCAATGTCACCTCAATGGTGTTTGCATATATATTATTTTTTTGAAAATATAAACTATTGATCTTCATTGTCATAATAAAAATAGGCTACATACAAACTTTGATCCTATTTGGATGACTGTAAGTCACTCATCCATGGAAAACAATTCAACGGACATAACTAATTTGAAATGCATCACTTTTTCTTTGTTTATATGCATAACCGACAAGTATCCAAATGAGTCAATTTATAAATACAAGCTATTCATAAGATTTTTAAGAAGATAAATGGTTTATATTTAAAAAAAATGTTTCATGATCTAAAACCCAATGTAGTGTACTGTTTGATCATATATATATATATATATATATATATATATATATATATATATATATATATATATATATATCTGTGTGTGTATCATAATAGGGAGTTAACATAGATACACATTGAACAATTTGCATAATAATTATGTTGACAGTTAAACTCAAATGATGTTAAACACATAAGACGTCAACTCTGATACTGCTATAGGGTTTTGTGGTAAGGGGGCCTCAAACAAGTTAAAACATGTTCACAACAAAAATCCTTAGCTAATGGATCCTTAGTAACCATAAAATGTCTTTATATTAAAGACATAGAAGGGATGTTGAGTATACCTTGGTGCACACTAATTTCCCAACAGCTAGACACATCTTATGTCAGTGCATGTCACCCTTTAGATCTAGATATGAAGTCATTATTGTTATTTGGTTGTTGACGCCACTTTGTCTTATCATTGAAGAAATTTCTCGTCATCAAGTCTCCGTACAAGGGCCTCAACCTCTACATTGCTCATGCATATGTGAGAGGTCTTAGTGCACCATCTCATTCTCCAATACGAAGCAGAGATCAGAGGCATCGATGTGGCAATCTTCATTATATCTCTTTCTCCTCCTAATGCAGAATGTGATCCTCAGTATTAGTTTTTCTCTCTTTAAGAGGAATAACTTTTAGATCACTTGTGTTTCAATATGTTTATCTCCTTTTAGATACCCACCCTATATAGGAGAGCCATTAGCTTGGGTTTCTAATAATCTTAATTCCATTCCTAACACAAATCATAATTTAATCAAACTAGGAAAAATCAATCAAACTTCTAAATCAACCTGTTGGTCATCCAATCAAATTATTGGGTAGCCTGGTTGACTAGTTGGCACATCCAATCGATCAGTTGCCCAAATTAGGCAAGACTAGCCCAAGTCAATTGAGTAGTTTGATTCCAAATAATAAATGTCTCCTTTTCCCTTTTTGTTTTATGAATTGTGTCCAATCAACTTGTTGGGTTAATCGATCAACTGACAATGAATCGACAACATGATTTGCACCAAACATTTGACTGACTAGCTTACCCAATCTATTGGTTGGATATAAAATTAACCTTTACATAATTTAGAACCAGTGTTGTCAGGAATATGATTGCAAACTTCAATTACCTTAAGAATATTTATGTGTGTGATCCCATAAGTGGCACATTATGTTGTCAGTGATGTCAGAGACCTCACAAGAAAAGAGTGGTATCTAGAAATAGATTAGTATTATCCAAGTAATGGGAATAAGTTGAGAACAACTTTAACCTGTAAATGACCAATGTTACCATGACCATATAATCCTTTTCTCATATATATCTAGATTAAACCCGAGGCACAGATAGTCATACTCCTAATATTCAGTCCATATTTCTTGAACTAGATCAAACTATTTTAACAATGTGAGTTCCATATCATATATTGACTCACATGAGCATGTCTATGCATTTTAAAATCTCACTTATCAAATGTATAATATATCACTCCAATAGGAGCAATAAATGATAATCCACAAGTTTCATAGTGCATTTAATCACTACAAGTATGGAAACCCTTATACAAAGTCACATTGAGTAGTGTTAAAGTATATAGAAAAATAAGATCATTGTAGTGACTTCAAGTCTAAAGATCTTAGTCACCAATGTCACATTTGGATATGACTCTTTTTGGGATTGGATAATGGATTCTATAGGAGGGTGAATAAAGCTAGACACACTTAACAAAATTCATTAGACCTTCAAGATATTTCTAAGTTAATATGGAAAATATAAATTTTGAGTGCAACTAAACATACATAACAAGGAGGAGAGAGATTGAATAAGAAAAAGAACAAGCTATGTATAGTGGTTCCAAACTCCAAACTAGGAGAGTGTACGTCCACTACCTAGAGAGGTCAACCTCTAGGCTTTTTCAACCATGTCTTACTCCTTATATTCCATTATAAGAGTTACACCATATGACCTACCTTTTATGGGACAAGGATACCCAACCTTCCCTTTAAGGATAAGAGATCCAATAATCTTACAAAGGACTTACCTATATATGACCAAGAGTCTTCTACCTCACCTAGGACTTACTTACTTTTGCACTGAGTCTTCCGCCTTCACCAAGGACTTACCCACTCTTGAAACAAATCTTCTGCCTTGAGGATTTACCCACTTTTGTCTTGGATCTTCTTCCTTTGACTTCACCTTCACCAAGGAGAAGCTTTCACCAAGGGACTCCTTCCCTTCTTCTCTTCACCTCTCTTAGCCAATAGAGGGAACCTTCATCTTAATGGTGGAATGAGAGATTTGGAGGTGGTGGAAGTGAGAGACTCACAAGATATACATGTAGGACTAGATATCTTACAAATCTCCTACTCACTCTAATGGATGTAGCTAGTGATTAAGCTTGATAGTGGAAGGAGGCTCTTAGAGTCACTCAACTATAATATAGGGATCTTCATAGTACTTAACTAACCATGGGATGAAGCCTAAGGGTTCCTATTTATAGTTGGGGATGGCTACTAGCCAATAGAAACACTTAAAGATGAATTCTAGCTGTTTGGGGGTGTTGTAACAGTTATATCTCTGAGTTTTGCAACACTCTAATGGTTAGAAACACTTTTTCTGCACATTCTGTATAGTGCGCTCGATCGAGTGTACTTTTGGGAAACTCAACCGATGGCATTATGTGACAAGTCAATTTTGAGTTGTCGGTGGATTTTATCCTAGATGAAACTCGACCAATGGATTAAAATTGATTTGCTTGTGTAGGGGTGTCAGTCAAGTTTGTCCAGAGGAAACTCGTTCGATCCAGGTAGTTCACAAAATCCATCAAGGATGTCTGTCGAGTTTATCCTATATGAAACTTGGCTGATAAAAGTCCATGTGATGAATTTTGGAAGTGCCATAGAAGTGCACAAATATTCAATTTAAGTGCTCCTAATTTTTTCTGAGCTCAATTACAAGTCATAGAATCATTACAAGTGATTTACAACATGTGAGGCCTTTTCCACAAAAGTGCATGTGCATTGATTTTGGCTTGTCTTTCTCTAAGTTAGGATGTGCAAGTTAGGGCATTTGGAGTGTGGCTCCACCTAATCTAAAATTACTCAAGTAGAATCATTAGACATAAATAAGTGGAATGGTTAGTCATCATCAAAACAAGGGTTCAGTCAATTAGACTTGAAGTCAACATTCTCTCATGTTTTGAAGATGACAAACCATTCCATAAATGTATTGAAAGCATTGTAGTAAAATCATACATTTGGATAAACCTAGGTGTTGCAATATAATTGAGTTCATATGACCCCCCTCAATTGATTCTAATGGGGTTCACATACTTCCCCTCAATTGATGTTGTTTCTCATGCATGGTTGTCTTTCACAACATTTATAGAAACTATGTCTTCTACTCATATATGTTCTACATATATGTCTTCTCCCCTTTACATCTCCCTTTATACATAAGACATGTCTTCTCCCCATATGTCATTTCAAGAAAGGGGGTTGAAGAGATAAAACACAACTTGTTAGTAAAAAGAGATACCAAATATTAGAATGGACAATAGAAGAGCCAAAACTAGGGGCTTGTTCAAGCAATGTATATAAGGAAAATCAAGACATGCATTTTGAACATCCCATGATGAAATTCTAGCAAATATCAAGGTAACTCTATGCAAGAATGTAACTCAAGATAGTAGATATGCAAGTCAAGGAACAAGCTTGAGTATGAAAACAAGATACAAGCATAGCATATAGTTGGATACCAATATATGAGCAAAGATATCGATTGATAAACAAGACTAGAACTACATCTAGATGACTACTAGTAGATGATATCACAAGTTAGAGCTACTAGTAGGATATAGATCGCATCAAAAGATGCACAAGCTAAAGAGAAAGTTATGAGTAGATGTAGAGAAATATCCAAACAAAGAGATATGCAGTTTTAAAGCATAAAAGTATATAAGTCACTAGAAAAAATGCATCATTACTAAAAGATGATTACTATTAAGATCCTCAAGGTTGCTTCAAAAAATATATTACTAGATATATGTATCAAGTTAGAGCACAACAAAAGCAATTTAGATCACACCAACAGATTCAAAGAGATCATTATCAAAACATGCATAACAACTCAAGATAAGTAATTGCTAGATATAGGGATATCAATTTATAGCAATTAGAAAGATAGAGTTGTATACAAGATAGATGTTTTAAAGCATGGAAATATGCATATAATAAAAGTACCAAAGGGAGTGCTATAGAATAAGGCTATTGGTTGAGATAGTCTAGTTGCGAGAGAAATTATCATCTAAAAGCCAATTATATATTCGGTGCACAATGTTGTCAGTCGAGTTTGTGGTTTGAACTTCTCGTCTGACAACAGTTGTCGGTGACACCCATTGGTGCTTGTCGGTCGAGTTTCTTTAGGATAATCTCGACCAACAACAACTGCGGTCTAGAGGCATGACAAAAACATAAACTATATCCAAACTTGTATAAGCATGTTAATAATGCACTATGAAAGCATCAGGGGCAGTTTTTGAGAAATAAAGTGATGACAATCACAATATACCAAATGACTCAAAAACCATATATAAAGTGCATACAAACTTGGTAAGAACAAGCTATGATTGGATATTAGCAAGAGTACCATTACCTCTATTCTTACCATTTTTTTCCACTTCTTTCCACCCCATACACATCTCATCTTTCTTCTTTTATGTGGATTGAGAAATTAATTTGCAAATCAATAACTCATGTCAATCCATTGCAAGTGACCTAGAAGAAAAAGATGAAATGGTCCTCAATCATATTTTTGGGTCCGGAGTGGTTAACTTAGCAACCCAAGTCCTATTAGTCCTGGGTGCTTTCCTAAAAGGGAAATATGTAGCATAATGATCAATTTCATTGCAATGATTACATGATCCCATAGCCTTGTAACTAGAGGATTCTTCATTAAAAATCGAAGGTCCTTTGTCTATGTTGTTCCTTTGGCTACAATCAAGTCCAAAACCATCTCTAACCATTTGTTCGACAGTATGATCTAGGATTTGATTAAGATTCTTTTATCATCTAAGAATCTTTGCATAGAGGATCTCATACTATGATTTTCATATATAAAGAGAAGTAATAGTAGAATATAATTGATTGATATCATCTCTAGCATGCAAAAGATCAGTTTCTAAGCAAAGAGATTTGGTCATATAAGAATCTTTATCAATATGAAGAGCAACAACATTATTCTTTCTACTAGTAAAACTAGAAAAATTCAAGGACATTGATTTTAGCAAGCAAGGAAGCATTTTCTTTTTCAAGCAAAGCAAACTTAGAAAGATAGACACTATTTTTAGATTCTATACCTTGAAAACAAAGTCTTTGTCCTCATTTTTAGTTTTATGAACATCAATATCAAGCATGAGAGAATTCATAATTTTACTATGTTCTTTATTAGAACTAGGAATAAGAGGTTGATATTATATAAATATAATCTTATCAAGTAAGTTAGCATTTTCAAGTTTAAGAAAGTCTACATGACTAAGATAAGAATTTTTTTCATCTAGCAAGAAAATTTTAGCATGTTCCAGACCAACCTTTTCTACAAGTAAATTATCAACAATTCTAGCAAGATTTTTCTTTTTCTTATTAGAATACTTAAAAGAGCACGAGTAGCACGAGCAATTGCAAGTAAAGATTCTTTATCTAAAGAGTTTAGATTTACCTCACTTGAGTCTTCACTTGTTGAGATCATGAGCACAAAATGATATTCTCCATCTAATCTTGAGCTAGATCCTTCACTTGAATCTTCATTTGAGATTGAACTTGAGGAGTCACTAAAGCTTTTGTATCATTTCTCCTTATTCTTGTGCTTCTCTTCTCTTCTCTTCTCTTCTCTTCTCTTATGATGATGGATCTTTTTGCCTTGTGAGCAATCTTCCTTGAATTAACCTTTCTTTCCACATTTGAAGCACCGAGTGGAGGAAGAAGACTTGCCTTTGTAAAGTCCATCCTTGGAGTACATGACATATTCTTCAACTTGAGAGGATGGAGAAGCTTGACTAACAATAGCTTCAACTTGGGATTTGATTTCATCCTTCTCCATTCTCCTAAGCTCTTTCTCTTATTCTCTTTCTTCTTCCTCTTGATTGTCAAGTGTAACTTCATGGGGGTAGATTTCCTATGAGCTCTTCAATGGGAATTTCACCAAGGCTCTTGCTTTCTTTAATGATAGTCACCTTGGATTGCCACCTCCCGGGGAGAGTTCTCAGGATCTTTGAGTTGATCTCTTTTTTAGCCATAGGATGGCCTAGGTGACAAGACCATTTTAAATGGTGTTGATCCTTAAGTACATATCTACCACCCTTTCCTCCTTTCCCATCTTAAAGTTTTCAAGAAGCCCTTTGAGCAGTAGACTTTACTTTCCTTCACTTGCTTTGACCCCTGATAAGTGACACATATATTTCTCCATATCCCATAGGATATTTCACATGAAGAAATCTGGTTGAACACAGAGGGGGAAATGGAGGCATGGAGAATGTTGATGGCTCTAACATTCAAGGTTGCTTTCTTCAAAGTAACTTCATCCCATTCTTATATCTTTGTCTTCGGTAGCTTGTATGGATGGTCCACCATTCTCCATAGCTCAAGACTTGATCCTTGGATGTAGAATTGTAGCCTTATCTTCCAATAGAGGAAGTTTCCCCCATTAAAGATTGGGATGTTGATGAGGTATCTCCCACCTTAATAATCACCCATCTTATCCTACTTTTGTAAGTGTGCTTGTAGAAGACCCACTCTGATACCACTTGTTGGGATAAGATGATGGGATTTACCGGGGGGGGGGTTAATAGCGCTAGACACACTTAAATAAATTCATTCCTTCAAGATATTTCTAAGTTTATAAAGCAAATATGAACTTTAAGTGAAAGTAAACATACATAGCAAGGATGAGAGAGATTGAATAAGATCAAGAACAAGATACGTATAGTGGTTTCAAACTCCATACTAAGAGAGTGTACATCCACTACCTAGAGAGGTCACCCTCTAGGATTTTTCAACCATATCTTACTCCTTTCCATTATAAGAATTACAATATATGACCTTGCTTTATTAGGACAAGGATACCCAACCTTCCCTCTGAGGATATGGGACCCAATAACCTTACAAAGGACTTACCTATCCATGACCAAGAGTCTTCTACCTCACCAAGGACTTACCCACTTTTGCATAGAGTCTTCCACCTTCACCAAGGACTTACCCACTCTTGCAACAGTCTTTTGCCTTGAGAATTTACCCACTCTTGTCTTGGATCTTCTACCTTTGACTTGATCGTCACCAGGATAAGCTTTCATCAAGGGACTCCTTACCTTCTTCACTTCACCTATCTAAGAGGGAACCTTCATCTTCATGGTGGAATGACAGATTTGGAGGTGAGTAAGTGAAAGACTCACAAGATATACATGTATGACTATCTCTCTTACAAATCTCCTACTCATTCTAATGGATGTAGCAAGTGATTAAGCTTGAGAGTGGAAGGAGGCTCTTGGATTCACCAAACTATAATATAAGAACCTTCATAGTACTTGGCTAACCATGGGATGAAGCCCAAGGGTTCCTATTTATAGTTAGGGATCCCCACTAGCCAGTAGAAACACTTAAGGATGAATTCTAGCCTTTTGGGGTGTTGCAACATATATATATTTGAGTTTTACAACACTCTGATGGTTAGAAATGCTTATTCTACACAATTCGTACAATGCGGTCGGTCGAGTTTACTTTTGGGAAACTCACTTAATGGCACTATGTGACAAGTCAATTTTGAGTTGTCGGTCGAGTTTATCCTAGATGAAACTGAGTTTATGGCTTAAAATTGATTATCCTGTGCAGGGGTGCCAGTCAAGTTTATCTTGGGGAAACTTGACCGATCCTTGTAGTTCCCAAAATCCGTCAAGGGTGTCAATAGAGTTTATCCTAGATGAAACTCAGTTGACAAGAGTCCCTGTGATGAATTTTGGAAAGTATCATTAAGTGCTTAAATGTTTGATTTAAGTGCTCTTGATTATCTCTAAGCTTAATTATAAGTCATAAAATCATTACAAGTGATTTACAACGTGATTCTAATGGATTTGAGGTATTTTCCATAGAAGTGCACTTGCATTGATTTTGAGTTGTCTTTCTCCAAGTTAGGAGGCATAAGTTAGGACATTTTGAGTGTATCTATACCTAATCTAAAATCACTGAGGTAGAAGCATTAGAAACAAATAAGTGGAATGGTTAGTCGTCATCAAAACAAGGGTTTAATCAATTAGACTTGAAGTCAACAACTCTAAATGCCATGATATGGATTTGATGTGTCATTTCAAAGTGCGTCTATCTAGTAAAACTTGTTCTCTAGCAAGTGTCTTTTTATATGAATTGACATCCAATTTTATGACCAAAGATACATAGTCATCATTCAACATAGATAATAGTACAATGTTATTGTTGCCCTATAATATATTCAATAATAATTGAAAAAAGATATATCAATAATGAATACTCTTGAGCACACATACGATCTCATGTTCAGGCCCTTAACACGTATCATGTGTCATCAAGCTAAAACATTCATAGAACAATATTATATTTATTCATAATTCTAATACTTAAACAAAGAATAAGTGGAATTTCATTTTATTAATAATCAAATCATATGTAATATATTCCTTTTACAATCATCACATATGTCTCTTAGGACATACAACCAACATAGCTAACAACCTACATTGAGGCTACTAAGAGGTTTAAAAGAAAGTTGTATCTAAAATAAGGTTAGTAAGAGCAGAATATTATTCTATAGAGAAAGATTTAAAAGTTTTCTTGGTCTGAGTCAATGTATATGCATTTATAATGTTATGAAAAGGTTCATCATGAAAGAGTCTAAGAGTGGAAACTTACCCATGATTGATGGCATAACTATGTATAGAGATGAATGTCCTAACACTTTGAAAGGGAGGGCACACATAAGTAATATTCCATACGTTGATGCAATTGCATTTATCAAGTATGCAATTTTATGCACATATCTTAGCTACTCATGTACTTTGAGCATGGTGAGTAGATAGAAAATTCCAATGAGTATCACTAGACTATCATACAGAACATTATAATTACTTTATAAGAATGAAGGATCAGTTCTTGATATATGAAGGTGATGAATAATTGATTTTAGAGGGTTAAAACATTGCAAGCTTCCAAACTTCATGCCAATTATAGACCACAATTGGGTGTTGTATTTTACCTCAATAGTCGAGGTGTAAGCTAAAAAAGTTCCAAGAAAGACACAATGGCTGATTCTATGATAGAGGTCAAGTATATTCCCTGCTCCAACATAACAATGTGGATCGTGAAGTTCATTAGTGTATTTGGAGTGGTCGGATCCACTGGCAATTCAAGAGACCCATACAATGAGAATAATGGAGCTATTACACAAGTTAAGAAACACATGTCATATAGGTATTCTGAGGACATATTATAATGTTTCCATCTCATATGTGAGATTGTTCAATAAGAAGCTGGAAATATTTGCAAGTACAAAAAGAAATATTTTTGACCCATGGAGGAAGGCACTTCCAAAGAAGAAACATGTGGGCATATGATATTGCTTGCAATTAGATTAATGAGTGGTTGTCTCAAGTGAAAATGGAAATTGTTTGTGTAAGCGTTGAGAGCCAATTTTATGATGATTCTAATGGTATACTTTATACTTGATTTGATTATTAATAAATACATCCATTTTTATTATGTTTTATTAGGAGAGAAGCAAAATAATTTATTGATAATGTTTGATTTAATGACATGATTTTAAAAGATGAAGACATGAACATGAGATCACATGTATGCTCAAATATTCATTATTGTTTAGTCCATAGTAGTATGTTATTATGGAAATTTAGACAACAGTAATACATCAAGAAAAGTATGTTTGGTGACTTTTGACTACTCTCATTAGACATGATACTAGATATCACATCAAAGACATAGGTACCGAACAAACCCACCTTGGGAAATGATACACGAAGACCACAGAATGGTAGTCAAAATCATATCTCAATGTGATAGTGGTGATTGTGATCCTTAGACCAAAATCATTGTAATGATCACATGTATTTTAGTATACTTTAATACTACCCAACATGACCTTGAGTAAGGGTTGCCATACAAGCACTGATTGGGTGCACTATGACACACATGGACCATTGTGAGTGACATAGATGAAATTTATTCGTCTTATTGGAGTGATATAATGACCACTGAATGAGTAATACTATGACATGCATGACCAACCTCATGTGAGACTATATTGGAAACTTAGATCATGCATATCTCAATAGTCTAGTCTAGATCAATAAGCATATATTGATTATTTAGAGGGTGGAAATCCAACTCCCTAGATTAATTCTTGAGATTGGTGACTAAGAGGATTACATAATCATGGTAACACCAGTCACATAAAGGTTGAAGTTGTTTTCCAACTTATCCCCATTACTTGGGTGACAATGTGTGTTTCTCGATATCATTGATTGTGAAATCTTGATAAGAAAATAGACATCAACACCAATACAAATTGGAACCTATATACAAATAGAATGCTCAGGAAAATGGAGGAAAACATCAAAATTGTGATTAGAATGATTCCATATCAAGTGGGTTGTATTTTGAGTAAATGCTAATGATTTTAACTTGTAATTGTGAATGTATGATTAACATTTTAATTGACTGACTGAATAGTCAAATGATAGATTGTGATTTAAGGCTTGATTGAGGCTAGTTGATCAGCTGATTGAGAATCGTGGACTTTTTGAAATTTTAATAGAATGCATGACAAAAAAATTAGTCAATTGTCTGTATCAATCAGTTGACTGACTAATCAATCGATCGAATGAGACAATGCAAACATATAACACATCCTATTGATATTTAAAGTCCAATCAATAAAATAAAATTGTCTCCAAGTCATCCAAAAATTATGGTTCCAAATAGGAATAAGACTTAGGGTTCATGAAACTCATATCTATGCCTCCCATATATAAGTGAGGACAGAGTACATAGTAGAGAACATAAGAGTCTTTGCTTTTATATATAAAGAGAATGCTCTTGATGGTGGAATTATATGTGTAACATATCAAAACGTAGGATCTTACCCTATTTCATGACTATGATGGTTTGTAATCTTAGTTCCTTAGATTTGGCCAAACATATCATATTAAGTATCATAAGGTTTTATAATCCACTTCATGCAGCATAAAACACTCATATTAACATAATAATATGAATTATATGCTAACATATAAGTAAATTCATTAAATACATCACATATATTTTCTTTGCTAACTAATATGCACATAATGGCTAAAATATGTTAATACGAAGTATAATATGCTTAATACACAAACTATAACACTAATTGTTGTTTCCATGTCCATAAATATGAATAATGTATCTTTATATAAATATATATTGAACTAATGGACTTAAGATGCTAAATAAGAAAAATATGGAAATTCTTGCATAATAATGTAAGAAAAATCTTTTGCAAACAATGTGAAGATAATGAGACTCTAATTGAAGATTGTCAATTAAAAAGAGGATATATATAATATATATAGGAAGATAAATAGCCTAAACCATAGTTGTGTTAGAACTCAAAAATAAAACTCCAAAACCTAAATCTAATGTGAAACTTGTGATCCTTGGGTCTCAATTAGCCTGGGTCCAAGTCTCACCTTATTTGAACAATCCTTACTATCATAATTCAATTAAGAAAAGAAAATATAAGATAAATAAAAAATACCAAAGAACATAGTTTTTACCCCAAAAGTGGAAATTTGTGTCACAATTGCAATCTATATGCCTTAATTAGTCCACATGTAAATTTTTATCCAATTTGAACAATAATTTCTTTCTCAATTTGATTAGGAGAGAAAAGGATCATCTATTTATAACACTTTAACCAAATGATATCAAAACATGGTTTATTAATTTAATATATGTCATCTTGGTTTTTTTTATTCTTTAACATCCATTAGATTCCAATCATGTGGTGCTTTGTTTATCCTATACCTTTAGTTTTTCACCACTTACCTATGTGAATATGTCTGACTTTCTAGAGCGATTCTCTCCTCGCCTTTCTTTCTTTTCCCCTATGATTTCTTCCCCCTTTTCTTTATCTCCTCTTTTCATTTACTTTACCCTCCCTCTCCATTTCCTATGCCCTCATGTCACCACACTTTTGCATATTGTCAACTCATTATGGGTCTTCGATCCTATCTCACCAACCCATACAAATACATGCATGTTGTCCTGGGCATTTCGTCAAAACTCTTCTCTACTGACTATTTTCCCTATCTTCTTAAAATTCATTGTCCTTTCTCTCTAAAGTCGCACCATATTTCTTTTGTTTTCTCTAAATCTCCTTGACCCCCAAGAGGTGATACTAAAGCTTCTCTCGCATCCATCTACCCAGTGTCTCCATCTTCTAACCCATGAACGTCCATAGTGCTTCTTTGGGTTCAGTGTGACTCCCTGACTCACCAAGGCACCAGGAACAGTTATAGAGATTACATGAACAATCCCAGATAGAAATCATAGGACTTCCTCCAACACAATTGACAGACTAATACATTTCCATGTGTCCAACTCAGTGTTGCTATGTCACGAGTCTATAGCCAAACTAGAACATCAACAATCCTACCTGTGTTGCCCTCTCACCTTTACAAGATCTAACAATCTGTACACGATGATGGATTAGCTGATTCCAAGCACAGTTTTGTTTTCCCCTCAACCTCTAACCACCTAGCACTAGGCATATGTTCATGGCTTTGAGAGTTCTTACATCCTTTCATTAAGCTTGTTGATACCGAATGTGATCGAAAGAGTCGAAGATGTTGTCCTCGATGCATGCCTCACACCGGCAGGCTTTGTGTTTGATTCTCTAGATTCAAACCCCGATCATCATTGTGATTCCCCGTGATAGATAACTAGCAAAGGAGACCATTCATGTACTTTTAGATGTCTGCCTCTATCGCACTTTTTTTATATCTTAGGATCAAGGGTATTTTTGTCATTTTTTGTTTTGATGACCTGGTCATTCAAGCTTTGAGAAGTTCTAGTGTTACCAGTTTCCCTATCATGTACCATGGTTTTAAAACCATATGCGGGAGTATAAGGGAAATATATCAATGGGTTTTAATTTATTATCTAGATTCTGTATTTAATTTATGAAATTCATAGTAAATTTTATATAACTCAGAAAAATGAAAAAAAATATGTTTTGGAGTTGGAAAATTATAGTCTACCAAATAGTTTCAGTTCATTGTCGAATTTAAATTTAATAAATATGTGGTCTTTTCAAGGATTTCCCCAATTGGCTAGATTTTTTGAAATTCATAAGTAATAATATATAAGTAATAAAATAAAATAAAATATGGCATGAACTAAGAAAAATTCAAGATACAATATGCTATGGTTTCATAAACTAATATAATAATAATAAAAAACTACATTTAGATATTATGTAATTAATATGAACCTAGCCCTAATTCCATATAATATGTTCAATTGGTATTTTGAAGGCCCTAGCTTGGACCTAAGGTTGACTTTGGACATATGTAGGTTTGATCTGAGGTGTTTTACCTCCCCATTTATATTATTGAGCATTCACCCATATTTATCTCTCTCTCTTGGTACTTTGAGACATGTTACCCTATACACTTTTCTCTCTCTCCTCTGATAGATTAACTCATGTGAAATAGATGAAATGAATATTTTATTGGATATTCTTATTGAATCTAAATTTTATTTTTATTTATGATAAAACTCTAGTTGTGGATATGAACTACTTTCCCACTTATGGGGTGTATGTTCCATATTGACTTATGTGATGAAAATCTCATTAATTTTATTCATATGATTGAACTTTCACCTGCCTCTACATTATGTGTGCTTTGTGATTCACTAGCCCCACAGTAATGTTATGCTTTGGTTTTGTTGGGTTTTATTCCCTTCTGAGTGTGTGTTTCCACTCATACTATATATATGGGCACACCTTTCCACTCAAGGTGCGCCTTCCCACCCGATGTTATATTTTTGGGAGTCTGGTAGTACATCAATCTCTATCAAGTTTTAGTTTTTTACCTAACCTCCAGTGACTTTATATTTATACTAGTGATATGCTTATATCACATGCATGCATGTTGGTGATTATTATTGATAGTTTTGTGCCCTAAAATATTTATATGTGCTTCTGTGGCATGTCACACTTTTGGTAAATGGCAAGTCTTACTATTACTTATAATCTTGTTTACATTCTTTTCCTTTTGATATCCACTTATACTGTACTTTTCCTTTTGGATGGGAAGCCTTGTTATATTTGATGTCCTTTTTACTAAAGTTTCTCAATACATATTTTATGTACATGTCAGCTTTAATGCTAACAACATCCATCTTTGTTTTATCTGGTGGGGTTTGCTTCCAACCCCTAGGTGAAAGACATAAAAGACTTGACATGATGATGTGGACCTGGATAGCGGAGTTGATTTTGGGAGATAGACTTGGAATAGCTTGGATACCCTCTATTTAGATCCTACTGTTGTTACTTTCATGTAAGCCTCTTAGTGGGAGATTGTTATTCAATATTGTATAAATTGAATATAATCATGATTTATTATTCCACTGCTATACTTTCGTCATTTTGGACACCATTATTTGAGAAATGAGAAAAACTCTCCTATTCCAACATACCTTTTTAGTGTGTTTGGATTATATGAGTTTATTTCTCAAATTTTAGTGAGGAGTGGATCCCCTCTTGGGTTCCACTCCTTACAATATGAGACGAAAAGGATACATGGATCTGAAGCTAGCATGTCAATGTCCTCTACTTGCTCTCTTTAGAGGCTTAGGAGTGCCCTATGGGTTCCTATCATCCATGTGAATAACATAGAAGTCTCTTGTATATATGTGGAGGCTAAAGGATCATCTTCAAGTAAGAGAAGATGAATTTCACTTATTATTTGTACAAGCTCAATGGTACTTCTGTAACATTAGATAATAGACTTAGAATATATAAGATCAACAAGCACAACATTCGTCTTATTGTCTGACAAAAATTTCATGCTAGTCTATAATGGTTATCCCCATATTGTTGCCTAATTTTAGTCAATTATTTTAAACCATAAGGGATATACAAGCGTAGGTATGTGTTGGACATGTTTTATTTTTGTTTTAGTGTAATGATGATAAAAAGTATTTGTAACAACAATTATCTTTGGTAGATAAAAGAGCAAAATCTTAATCAAGATACAACAATTACATTTACATTTCAAATTCACTATATTGAAATATACTTAAAAATTTGGTTACTCCACAACCAATTTTTCCTTCTTTTTAAAATGTTATCATACATATAACTAATTTTTTTTAACCCAAGATAGAGTCTAGATGAGCTGAGTGTGTCTTTAATCACATCCTATGAGGATACATAAATTCAAAAACTCAGGGATAAGTTTATTAATAAAAACTGAATGACCAATGGTTATCATTGAGGTCTAAGTATTTCCATATTTATAACATGTTTTGTAATATATCTTCTTTCAAAGTCAACCATAAAATCTTGTTGATTTATATGTAGTGGTTCGGTAAGGCAACAACCTCCCATCTTTTTCATCTATATTTTCTAAAAATATAAATTGTATAAAGTTTGTAATATTTGTTTTTTTTATAGTATTTAATAAGAATACAAAGAGTGAAAAAGTTCCTAAAATCAATCAAAAATTAGGACCATCATTTAAACATTAGTGTGTATGGGTTATTGGAAACATAATGTAGAATCAATGTAATAACAATATCATAACTTCAACCACCACAGTAAAAGATAACAATGATGGTTCGACATTGCATACATGTTGGTGAAGCCTTATGCATACAAATTTTACTATATCGAGGTACAAGACCTAAAGCACAAAATTGAGATTAACACTGGACTTGAATCTTTAAAAAACTTATATATGATTAGATCATCATACACCATCTTTGATAAAAAAAATAGATAAATATTTTATGTGAAATGAATAAGTCCGACAAACACAATTTTCCCATGGCCTCTATAAGAATAACAATGTTTAAGTTTTAGGCCTCATTTGGATTACTATTAATACATTAACATTGCATTAAATCATATAGTCTTAGACACAAGAATGCGTTCAATTTAATGTAAATGATGAGTTTTCAAAGCTTGTCTAGCTGGTATTAGAATCTTATGCCTTAGTTCATGCATTGGTTTAGCATATCTCACACTAAAGACCATACCCTCTAATTAATCTATCTAATGAAGTGTCTATATCATTTAATAGGACTAGAAAAATACATACCAAATGAGAATTTAGCCAATTTTTTTGTCATTGTGTAGTCAAACATGTTCAAATTCGAAGTTTGGTGAGAAGATGGATGTGGAGGTTTCATGAATCAAAATCTTCTCATATCTAGTCAAATAATGTTCATAGTTTTGTATAGTCAATGACCAACAATATATATATATATATATATATATATATATATATTTGATAAGGATATGGAACATATTCCTATGATTTTGCAAAGTGAATTGTCTTCATCTCTACAAAATTGTGTAAGTTTGCAAGCCTATGGGGTGGTTTGCTTCATACATTTACTTTATATTAGGATACTAGACTCAATCAACCTACAAAAATGATAAATAAGTATGATAGTTGACAACATTACCAATCACGAGGTTTCTTAATTATCTATTCTTATCATGTGGTTTATTTGGAAAGGATTGTATCTCAAAAGTTTCAAACCAACGGGTATAAAATTGGTAACAACAATAATATGTATCAGTAAATTTATACCAGCTCAAAACACACAACATTAGGACAATTTACCAATATTGGAAATTCTTATAGTTATGTTGTAATGCCTAGGTCCACCTCCCAAGTCTATAATAGGGTTTCAAACATGATGATTATCCCCAAAAACCACCACAAGCCTCGACCATGTGCTTTGTCCTCAATCACATATAGACTAGGATCAACTTCTCGACAGGTCACCTGTCCTATTACTACTCTGGACTAAGCACACTTGATTATAGAGTTCTTAGTGATGAATCCCTAAAAAGTAGGTACACCTTGGTGATATGGGTAATACAATCATTTATTTTAAGATCATTTTATCCAAGGCCTTCAATCGTAGGATGTTACAATCTCCCCCACTTAAGCTCTTGATACTCTTTTCAAGGATCAACTATATGGCCACATAATATCTTCCCCATTTCAATGCAGACCTACAATGGCCTCCATAACTACCAGCAAAAGGGTGTCCCCACTACAACTTATTGGATAGCTCTTTCTACATGCCTTTAACGCACGCCTAGGGACTGCAACACCCCATGTTCATGTGGGACCCACCTACTGGAGGAGAATTGGTTATAATACCATTTCCAATGCCCAGTCCCCCCGCTCAAGGCTCTAATAGAGTTTCAAGAATGAAAAATGGCCCCAAAGGTTACCACTAGCCTTGGATCCATGCTTTGTACTCACTTAGACACAACTAAGGATCAACCTCCCAATATGCACCCATCTTAATACCAATCTGAACTGAGCACACTTAACTACAGAGTTCCTAGTCATGGACTCCCTAAAAAGTAGGTGCAACTTGGTGATATGGGTAGTCAAGTCATTCCTTTCAATATCATTTTAAATGAGGCCTCAAATCCTAGGATATTACATATGTGATATGTATATGCCTTCCTATTCAAGTATTTGTGTAACATATCAAAACCTGACATCCTAAAGCTAGAACCCTAACTCCAGGGTTTAGATGCCTATGGTTTTATTTTAGGAGAAGATCTTGAAACGTGGAGTATGTTATGCTTTTTCGAACCTTAATAGAATAATTATAATAAAGTAACCTTAATAGTATGATATTAAGAGTACTACTTAGATGAGTAGTACTAATGAATAAATAATAATAGGAAAATTTTCACAATCAACCCTAACTCACTTTATTTGAGCGTTTTTGTTACATCCAATTTGATGAACACATAGTTTGGAGACCCTATAATAAAGCATGACATGATGCCAGTACGTTTTATATAAGAGATTATACAAGTAAATAAATGAATTCATGTGTATTGTAACTAATTCCAGTAATACCTTTAAAATGCTTAAAATAAGATGACACTTCTTCTTATAAACAATAATTATGTGAAACACCTTAATAGGCACACAGAGGAAAATATAGATAAGGGGATATTGGTTTGTTTTTAATTGTATGGAAATGTCACGAAGTGACTTTAAAAGTAATCTTGAAAAAAAATGGATATGGTTGCATATAATAATTAGGGAAAGTAATTCTTAATAAGAAAATCCCATAACCAAGTCTAATCAATAAACTTTCAAAATATATGTTGACTAGGAAAATATAAGGGGTAATTATATCAATAAAACCTAGTAGATTAAATCACATAATAGATCATCATAAAAAAACTACCTTAAGTAATATATTGATGATGACTGGATATACATACGAAGAAACTTTTTAATGGAGAGATAAATAAAAAAAGAGACTAAATGCCCAATTATTAGAGGAAGGCATGAACATTAGTATACTAAAATAATGTCTTTTAACCCTAATCTATCAGTATTTTAATTAATAATGTCAAAAGTGTCAACTAATGAGAAATTTGGAATCTACATGGTCGAATTAGTCACCATGACAAATTTCACTTTGATTGATTCTTATTTAATAGCCCAAATGTTTGAAGGAATATGACACATTAATACTAATCCTAATATTAGTTGGGTTGATTTTATATCAATGATTTACTATAGTTTATAAAACTAGTAAATGTCATGTGGTTTGGATTCTAAGTTCCATCTTAAGTGTAGTGAGTTTGATGACCTGAGTGTGTTCCTAGATTTTTCACAAAAGCCATCATGGTCCAATCATGATTGTTTTACCCTACAACCTGCCTAGATAAGTTTTTCTTTATGCACACATACGCCAATTTTATCTACTAATTTTCTCCCTCATGTGTCCATCTTTTTATAAGATTTCTTTTTCTATATTCCCCCCTTTCCATTCCACAAAGTTTGATCCCAATTTTTCTAGGTTTTTGTGGTTTCCATTTTTCTATAGAACCCTAGATCTTATCATTCCCATGTCTCTTTCCTTGTCTCATCTTCCTACCACTTTATTCCTTTGAATCCCTATCAAACATTTCCCCCTCCAAACCCTTCTACATCACTATTAATGCCACTTTGAACTAGTTTTCTCTCCAACGTATCACCCAGACCGCTCTTGGTTGATCACCATGGCCAGACTTCAACACAAGGCTTTGGGTCTCTGAAAGGGCCAAAAATCACCACAGACTACTGTGGGAGGTTCTACAAAGTTTATTTAGTCTTTATTCTTGTGGGATATGTATATGATTCTCTCCTCTTCCCCCTTTGTTTTGCTAATAATGAAATCAATTTTCATTCCCATGCTTTTGATGCTATCGATAATTTTTTGGTTTCCTTTCATCCTTATCAACATCCAATTCTCTTTGAATACTCCTACTTACTAGAATTTCCTCTATGCTTGGTTTCCTAACTCCTTCCTTTAGCCAGCCATGTATGATGACCTTTCTTGAGATTCTAATGGCTTCTATAGCCATGTTTTGGCTTGATTGAACATAGAACTCAAGATATCCTCTTCTGAACTCACTCTTAACTCAAGTGTGGAATTTGACTCTCAAATTGTGACTCTAAGAGGGACTATTCTTGTTGTTTAGAAATAGAATCATGGAGGTGAATCTTGTCTTTTTCCCTCAATTCGTCTCAATTTTTTTGTGCATGTTGTGGGACTTCTACTCTTTTTAGCGCTCTTTGGGTGAATTTGTTACATTATTTTTGAGGTATTTAAATGATTGTTACTTCCCTATCACAAATTAGTCTTTTGATGTATGCTATTGGGGTAGTTTGGTCTTTTTATAAAGTTTTCTTTTTTAATATTTCATTAAATCAAATAGGATTCAAATATTCATACAAATTAATATATAAGTAAAAAATAGAAAATATAAAGGGAATTTTAGGGATAATGCATAGATCTTTCTCTCTCTAAATGCTCTGATTCATCTCTAATCTAGGTTGGTCATGCTCGATGGAGGCTAGCCAAGGCCAGACATGCTCCTCTGTGGTGGCCTCCACAAGAAATGCCACCCCGACCCCCCCCACCCAATGCCCCCCTGGGGTGACCCCGATGCCGATGTCACAATTGGGAGGTCGTGGGTGAAAACCATCTCCAAGCCGATGGAGGTACACCACATCTTCAAACCTCTCCTCCTACCGGGTGAGTGCAAGGAGCCTGTGTATAAGACCGGTGACAACTGGCTGTGGATGACCTTCTCTGAACAAGTGGTGGCTGCCATGGATGAGTACCACAAATACTCTATGATCGTCCAGGTTCTGGGCCATACGATGGCGGTGGAGCAACTACATGGTTGGATGCTGAGATTATGGAGGCCCAAAGGGGACCTCCACTTCTCACAACTAGTCGAAGACACGTTCCTTGCCAGGTTTGCCTCTGACCACGAACTTGTCACAATTCTCGAGAAGGGACCCTAGTTCTTAGACAACCAGTTGATCCTAGTCAGACGCTGGACACCAGAGGTGGATCTCAGGCACGTTGCCCTCACCACAAACCCTGTATGGGTCACCCTTCTGGAGGTCGGCCATCACTGGACCAGAAGGGCCATCTCAATCATTTCCTGTGGCATAGCAGAGCCTAAGGTCAATGCCTTCATCACAAAAGGTAGGTTTGCAGGTGCCACACATATTTGTGTGGAGATCAATGCCGACAAGGAGCCATCTCGGGTGGTTATGGTGGAACTAGTAGATGGAAAGCATCTCAAGGTTAGGGTCAGCTATGATGCCTTTTTGGATAGATGTGGGAACTGTAAAGTCTTCGGACATGGAGAGGGCCAATGCCCAGGCGAAAGGATGGCCAGGGAAAAAAGGGGAGGTCTTCCTATACCAGAGTCTATTTTGAGACGTTTCAATGATGCTGTCCATGCAGCAGGCCTTTTCGAGCTCAACATGAGTGGTGGTCTTATCACCTGGCATAATAAAAGAACACCGATTAGAAGAATATCTAGCAATCTGGATCGTGGCTTGGTGAATGAAGCATGGCTGGAAGTGTTTCCTGAAGCTGCTCTGAACTTGGGTGGTCACCCTAATAGTGACCATTCATGGATGGAGATTATTCTTACGAGACAAAAGCAACCCAATTTCCCTTTTAGATTCCTTAACCACTGGATCTCTTGGCCCTCCTTTGAGGGAGTGGTCAAATCAGATTGGGATGAAAGGGTTGTTGGTAACCCTCTTTTTGTTGTGGCAGACAAGCTTAAGAAGGTCAAAGCTGCCCTAAAGGTTTGGTCCAGGTATCTGGTGGATTTACCTAATCTTATCAGGGCAGTTAGAAAGGAGTTTGACTTGAAGGCGACTAATCTCAGATTGAATCCTGAGGATCATAGGTGCATGGAAGAAGAGACTTTAGCTAGCAAAAGAGTTACCCAGCTTGAGAAGGCCTATGAGATATCGAGATGGAAAAGAAGCAGGCTCAAATGGCTGAGAGATGGTGATTGTAATTAAAAAATTTACCATGCTGTCGTGAAGAGAAATAACATGAAGGATCACATACATAATCTTGTTAATGAGAAGGGGGAGCTAGTTGATGAAGTTACTAAAGTTGAGGAGATGTCGGTGAGTTTCTTTATAGAATTATATAATCAGAAGGATGTCAATATTTTGAATAAGGTGTCGGCCCTGGACAGAAGGGTTAATGATGTTATGAATTCTGACCTTCTGAAGTTGGCGACGGACAAGGAAATTAAAGAAGCTACTTTCTCTATTGGTGCTTCTAAGAGCCCTGGACCAGATGATTTTAATGCTAAATTCTTTCAAAGCTGCTGGCATATAGTGGGGAGTGATATTTGTAATGCAGTTATATGGTTTCTGGTTGGTGGGAGGATGGTTCGTCAAGTGAATCATGCTTTCATCAGGTTGATTCCCAAGAAGACGGGGGCTACTACCATGAATGAGTTCTGTCCGATTGCGTGCTGCTCGATGGTTTACAAAATCATTTCCAAGGTGCTATCTCATAGATTGAAGGTTATTCTGCCAGATATTATATCCCCTCATCAGGGTGCTTTTGTGAGAGGCCACTCTATATCTGATAACGTCCTCCTTGCTATTGAATTTCTAAAGGTTTTCCAGGTTAAAGGTAGCTCCAAGCAGGCGTGTTTAAAACTTGATATTTCTAAATCTTATGACCATGTGTCGTGGGAGGGCTTGTGGAGCTCTATGGAAGATTTAGGCTTCTCCAATCGGTTCATTAACATTCTACAATAATGTGTTCAGACTACTTATTTTTCTGTTCTTGTTAATGGTATTCCTAAAGGCATGTTTAGAGCCTCCAATGGTCTTAGGCAGGGTGACCCACTGTCCCCTCTACTTTTCACGATTATCATGGATAATCTTACCTTTCTGACTTGCAAGGATGAAGAGGAAGGGAGGATCAAACCCTTTAATATGAGCCATATGATTTTTGCCGATGATCTTATGTTCTTTGTTGTAGATCATATCAAAGTCTTCATAGGTATTAGATGCATTTTAGATACTTTCACTGATCTGACGTGTTTGCACATTAGTGATATTAAATCCAAGGTCTTCCTTTCCAAGTCTTGTGATACAAGAAGGGTGAGGTTAAAGGATGCACTTTAGTTGGAGGTTGTTTGTTTTCCTACAAAATATATGGGTGTTCCCATCTCAGGTGGTGTCAGTAAGGGTGTTGATTTCTAGAGCTGCTTGGACGTTTTACATCTGAAGGTTGATAACTGGAGTGGCTTGAAGGTGTCCATGGCGGGCAGAGTTGTTCTCATCAAATCTGTGCTTAATAGTTTGATCAGGTACTGGTGTAGGCTTGCGGAAATGTCAGGTTTCATCGTTGAGAAATGTCGGTCGGTCTTAGCGGGGTTTCTGTGGAGTGGCGGACAGCACTCTGTCGCCTGGATGGAAGTCTCTCAACCTCGGCTTGGTGGTAGGCTGGGGTTGGTGGATCCAGGTGACATCTAGGACGAGGCTACGACCGGAAGAGTTTATGACTTCCTGCTAAAGTCTGAGTCTCCTTGGAGTAGATGGATGAGAGGAAGATATGGCGCCAGCCTCGAAAATGGGAGTTTGTAGTTGAACTCATGCTCTAGAATTTGGAGGAGGATGTGTACTGCCTGGAACTACTGTAAACAAGATTATAGATGTACGGATGGTAACTGGATGTTGGCTGCAGGGGGGCATCCTTGGAGGATAAACCGCAACCAACCTCAAGTTATCTGGGGTCAGCGGCCGTGGAGTAAAATACACTGCCCCAAGTGGAGTTTTTGTGCTTACAAAGCTATTCTTGGTAGGCTGGCTACCTTGGAAAGAATTAGTAGATGGTATACTATGCCGAGCTTGGTCTGCCCACTCTGTCGGTTGGAGGATGAAACACAACATCACCTGTTTTTTGACTGTGGTTATACAAGATACTTATGGACCAGATGCTCCCTCAAACTTAATTGGGGTGGTAACCCACCTTCAAATATTCAGGATAGCATGGTGTGGATCTTGGACCAGACAAGAGGTGATAGCCATATGAGGTAGTTTGTGGGGCTCATTTGGATAGGTCTCATTTACCATATATGGTACGAGAGGAATAGCAGAACACATGGGAAAAAAGAGAGAGACAAAGTCCAATGTTTTGAGGTTTTTGTACAAAATCTTGCTTGGTTGTACAAAGTGAACCCGGGTACCCTTTCAAGGGTTAAACCTGTGGTCATGCTGATGTGGGGTCTTAAGTGACCATGTATAGTATATGGGGTGGTTTATACTTGTATACTTGTTTTTTATGATTAATAATATTTTACCTTATCCAAAAAAAAGGATGACACATCGTGAGCCTCCTATTTTCAGAATGGGGGACCATGATGAGGAACAACATCGAAGCAAGCAAAAGAACAACCGAAGAAGTAAAAGCCATAGTAAGCCCCTTGCACGTATGGCCAAAAGCAAAGAGAGAATCAAAGAGGGAGTAAAGCCAGTGGAGATACTTGACACAAAAATACTGGACACAGGGGAGAAAGAAGCTACCACAGAGAAAGAAGAGGAGGACTCGACTCAACATGTCACTATGATTGACGAGTTTGAGGTGATTGAGGAAATGCCCAAGACAACAGAAGGGACAACAACGGCTAGTGCAGCCAATAACGGTGGTGAAGAAGGAGAGGTTGTAGGGGATGATAACCCTTTAGCAGTCCTAGACCAGATTGCAAAAGCGGAGGTCCAAACTACATCCAACAGGAGTAGAAGCCCAAGATCTACCAGGAGCAACAGAGCAAAAGGAAAGGAGAAGGTCACCCCCTACTCGATAGGAGAAAGAGGGGGGAAATCACGTAGAACCCAATGATTGTACTCGCATGGAATGTGCGAGGATCTTCCCTACCAAAAACATAGGAAAGACTGAGGAGGACACTAAAGGAAATCAAGGCAGAGATAATTTTTTGTTTTGAAACCAGAATCAAAAGGAACACTGCTAAAAGAGTTAGAACCGTCTTCCCGACCCAATGGAGTAGCTTATCTAACTTGGAAGCATGTGATGGAGGAAGAATCGTCTTGGGTTGGAACCCAGACATATGGAAAGTGGATCCCATCCGCATTGCAGATCAAATAATCACGGTTAGCTACTTCAACCATGGTGGTTTCTCATGCATACTCTCAGGGGTATATGGTGAGAACCTAGATAAAGATAGGGAGAGATTATGGAGAGATCTAAAGGCTACTGCACATCACAGAATCCCCTGGCTGATTCTTGGTGATTTCAACTGCACAAGGAAAGCTAGAGAAAAACACAGATGACTCAGAGTGCCTGACCGCATCCTTGCCTACTTCAATGACACGACTGCTGAAGCAAAACTGATTGAAATCGATAGAGTTGGGGGACTCGTTTCCTTAATAGATGATTTGCAAATGAAGCATGGCTCGATATTCTACCACACACTGTCATTAAAATGGGTGCCCACCCATTCAACGATCATACATGGATGAGGGTGTTTTTATCAAACAAAAAACAACCGATAAGACACTTCAGATTTCTAAACTTATGATGTGAGTGGGAAGGAATTAAAGAGGAATTAGAGCGTAGCTGGAACTATCCTATAATAGGGAATCCTCTCTACGTGGTTTTAAAAAAGCTTCAAAGAATAAAGAACATATTGAAGGATTCGTCAAAGATGAAGGTGAATCTACCTAACCTACTGACCACTGCAAAGTGAGAATACAGTGAAGCTGCTGAAGTCCTTAGATCAAAACCCCTCTGACCCACAACCATGGAGGAGGAAAGAACAAAGGAGAAAAGACCATGTGAGCTAGAGAATGCCAATGAACGTGACCTCTGGAAAAGAAGCAAGGTAAAATGGATAAATGATGGTGATAGAAACACACACACCTACCACTCTGCAATCAAGAAGAAATAAATGCAAGATACAATCCATTAACTCATTGATGAGAGAGGACATGCTGCAAACTATAGAGAGGAGATATCTACCCAAGCCTTGAACTACTTCCACAACCTATACAATAGAGATAGTAATGATGAACAGACTTGCTACTTCTACACAGACAAAAAGATTCCTGAGGGCACTAATGAGGATCTCTGCAGGGAACATACTGATGAAGAAATACATAGTGCTTTGAAGTCTATACACCCATATGAAGCCCCGGGCCTCGATGGTTTTAATAGTAGGTTCTTCCAGCACGTGGCATGTGATCAAAACTGATGTGTGTAAAGCTGTGAAATGGTTCGTGAAAGGGGGCAACATGATCATGGCAGTTAATCACTATTTCATAAAGTTGATACCAAAGAAAATTGATGCTAATGAAATTGTGGAATACAGATCTATAGCCTGCTTCTCTGTGCTCTACAAGATAATCTCAAAACTTTTGGCCAACAGACTCAAAACTGTGCTACCCAACATAATATCAGTAGAATAGAATGCCTTCATAAAAGGTAGGAAAATTGCTTATTGTTCCTTAATTACTGTAGAGTACCTAACTGACTTTAAAGTATACAAAGTCAAAGCCAAAGCTTGTATGAAGGTGGATATAAGTAAAGCTTATGATCATGTTCAGTGGGGCTACCCGTGGAAGATAATGACCATTTTTGGGTTCTCGGATAAGTGGCTACACCTCATGAGACAATGTGTGGAAACTAGTTCCTTTATATTATGATAAATGGATCACTAGAAGGTATTTTTAGAGCAAACAACGGCCTTAGACAAGGGGACCCCTTATCCCCCTCCTCTTCACCATTGTTATGGAGGGACTCACCAACCTTATTAATGATGCAGAAAGCAAGGGGTTGATCAAACCTTTTAAAGTGTAGGGTGTAAAGGTGAGTTCACACCTTATTTTCGCAGATGATGTCCTCCTCTTCTCAGTGGGACATGCTAAGAGACTAAAGTAATTTTACAAAATTCTCACCCTATTCGGTAGAAGTGCTGGTCTTTATATCAGCACCATCAAATCACATATTTTTCTATCAAAATCTTATGATGCAAGGAGAGGAAGACTAAAAACAAAACCTGGAATGGAAAGGAGTACACTGCCTACAAGACACCTGGGCATACCAATCGCGGGAGGAAGAGGTTCGACTAAAGACTTCAACATGTGCAAAGACAAGGTGAGAGATAAAGTTGAAGGCTGGAGTGGGCTGAACATTTCCATGGCGGGTAGACTAGTCCTTGTCAGGTCAGTTCTACAAAGCCTAATTAACTACCAGGCCACTATGTGTGACATCCCCAACCCAACCATCCTCCAGTTCAGAAGCTTGACAGCTAAGTTTGTTTGGGGTGGGCAAGCCCATGCCATATCCTGGGATACCATTACCAAACCCTACGAACAAGGTGGGATGTAGATCGTGGATCCTAATGAGATACTAAGGATCAACACAATGAAGAGGATTGACAGATTCCTTTGTCATATGAACAACATTTGGTCTACCTAGACGAAACAAATGTATGGCAGTGAAGTGAGGCTGCACGAGAACTAAAATGCTTTAAGGGTCTGGAGGAAAATGTGTTTGTTGTACCTGACTATTCAATAGTTGTACTGAGTTGATAACACTGGTTCCTGGTCTCAGGCTGAACAGCCACCATGGATCAACTCAATAATAGCCCCGGGTCCGGAATGGACCAAGGTTGTGTGGGGCAAACAACAATGTCCGAAGTGGAGCACATGCCTATACATAGCCATTTTGGGCAGGCTACTGACTAAAGACAGATTGATCAATTGGGGTCTCCCTGTCAACCTGACATGTCTATTATGCAAAGAATCTAATGAGTCGAAGGACCACATGTTCTTTAACTATAGGTACACTAGAAGGATCTGGATCATCGTTTGTTTGAGAAATGAGTGGTTCAGGGCCTCAAACCTCAACTTTATGGCCACCATCAGCTGGGTTCTAAGGAAATACGATCAGGATAAAAGGAAAATGGCTTTCCCTGGCCTATGTATTGTTGTTGTGTGCTATTGTGTATGGTGGGAAAGGAACACTAGACTAATTAGGAGTAGGGAGAAGAATGAAAATGAGCTGGTGAATGATATAGCTCTTAACCTGCGTCAAGTGGTTAAGTAAAAAAAGGGGTTGGACTGTTACCTCAGTTGTAGGATGAGAGCCTACTGGGATTTTATAAATTAACCCAGTATTGTGTTTTATGTTTTGATAGGGTCAGGCTAAGACGCCTTGTTTTGTACAATATAGCTTCGCTATACACCCTTTTTGGCAATACAAATTTTACCTATTTCCAAAAAAAATATAGTCGATGGAATCATAAAAAATACTATCTAAAAGAGTAGTACATATTTGGTAACCTAATTGATCAATAATAAAAAGATCAACACTAGGGTTTAAGTAATTAATGAGAGACTAACCCTAATTTTAGATATATATTTAATAAGATGTTTAAGGCCATGTTAAGAAACCAGGGTTTGACAATGGATGCTTTTTGGATGGTTAATTATTGATTTCATAAATTAATTATTACCTATTTTATCTCACTTGATCTATTTGTTGACAGAAATCCTAAATTTCCTCTAATAAGATATGATACCCTAAATTATTTTTCATTTATATCTCTTTTGGAAAATCATATTGAAATATCCCTATTATTATTTGTTTCTCTATCATCAATCACTCAAATTGTTGATCTTCAATTATGAGTTCTTTGACACCACTTACTATATTATGGAATTTTCCCATACCGTGTATTTGAATTGAAATTTTTGTCCTTTTATTATGCATCATGGGGTGGCTAACTAGTAGAATTTAACATGTGAGCTTTTGCATGGATGTGATAAATTACCAAACTTTGTAATGGTACAAAAGTGATGATTCCTATAAATGAATTTGAAAGAGAAGATGTGCATCATGTTTTACTTAGACGAGATGTATATATTTCCCTATTGACCCATATTACTATGCAGATGTGTATGTTTCATGATTTCCCCATATAATAGAGTAGATGTGTATCTTTTCTTACTCACCCCATATTTGTGGTAGATCTATTATTTTCTACCTACATGTTTTATATTGTCCTAGTATTGTCACACGTAAAACATATGATTGACTTTCTTATTTTTGATATGCAAGTAATTGGCAATTTTTCATATCAACTCATGATGGTGCCTCATCTTTTGATAAGTGATTTTCTAGTGATATTTTCTTATGACACTGTAACATACCAGATCTTGGACCCTACCCTAGGAGTTTTACCTTTTGAGTTTGACCAAAAAAGGTTGAGGTTAGAGTGATCCTAATAATCTAATGCATGAATAATGTAATCTAATATGTCATATAATTCATTTGGTGATAATAAGATGATGAATAACTTAATTGGATTCATAATGATCTAATGGGCCAAATGACAAAACCCATGTAAGAAAGCCTCAAAATAAAGAATAGACTTCAAATTCATAATCTACACCTTAAAATAAGCATACATGTCAATTTTTATTTAATTTGGACCACCTTGAAATAATATGGTAAGATAGGAGAGAGAAATTGCCTAAAAGGTGTAATTAATAAATAAATATAATTCATGACTCCAAAATAGGAAAACAATCTTGGATTCTTAATCTATATAATAAATATAGCATTGGGGTGAATTTTCATCCAATTTGGAGAAAGTTTGCTTAAAAGGTAAAATCAGGAGAGAGAAAGTATGTAGAACCTTCAAAATATTAAATAAATGCTCAAACCACTCCAACATGTAAAATTGATGGTAAATTCATATCCAACACATTAAATATGACTTTATGGTAAAATTTATGTATAACGAAGCTATACTTTACAAAACAAGGCGTCTTAGCGAGACCCTATCAAAACATAAAACACACTACTGGGTTAATTTACAAAATCCCAGTAGGTTCTCATCCTACCACTGAGGTAACAGTCCAACCCCTTTTTTTACTTAACCACTTGACGTAGGTTAAGAGCTATATCATTCACTAGCTCATTTTCATTCTTCTCCCTACTCCTAATTAGACAAAGGGACCCCTTATCCCCCTCCTCTTCACCATTGTTATGGAGGGACTCACAAACCTTATTAATGATGCAGAAAGCAAGGGGTTGATCAAACCTTTTAAAGTGTAGGGTGTATTGGTGAGTTCACACCTTATTTTCACAGATGATGTCCTCCTCTTCTCAGTGGGACATGCTAAGAGACTAAAGGCATTTTACAAAATTCTCACCCTATTCGGTAGAAGTGTTGGTCTTTATATCAGCACCATCAAATCACATATTTTTTCTATCAAAATCTTATGATGTAAGGAGAGGAAGACTAAAAACAACACCTGGAATGGAAAGGAGTACACTACCTACAAGACACATGGGCATACCAATCGTGGGAGGAAGAGGTTCGACTAAAGACTTCAGCATGTGCAAAGACAATGTGAGAGATAAAGTCGAAGGCTGGAGTGGGTTGAACATTTCCATGGTGGGTAGACTAGTCCTTTTCAGGTCAGTTCTACAAATCCTAATCAACTACCGGACCACTATGTGTGACATCCCCAACCCAACCATCCTCCATTTCAGAAGCTCGACATCTAAGTTTGTTTGGGGTGGGCAAGCCCATGCCATAGCCTGGGATACCATTACCAAACCCTACGAACAAGGTGGGATGTAGATCGTGGATCCTAATGAGATACTAAGGATCAAAATGATGAAGAGGATTGACAGATTCCTTTGTCATCCAGACAACATTTGGTCTACCTAGATGAAACAAATGTATGGCGGTGAAATGAGGCTGCACGAGAACCAAAATGCTTTAAGGGTCTGGAGGAAAATGTGTTTGTTGTACCTAACTATTCAATAGTTGTACCGAGTTGATAGCATTGGTTCCTGGTCTCGGGCTGACCGGCCACCATGGATCAACTCAATAATAGCCCCGGGTCCGGAATGGACCAAGGTTGTGTGGGGGCAAACAACACTGTCCGAAGTGGAGCACATGCCTATACATAGCCATTTAGGGCAGGATACCGACTAAAGATAGATCGATCAATTGGGGTCTCCCTGTCAACCTGACATGTCTATTATGCAAAGAATCTAATGAGTCGAAGGACCACATGTTCTTTAACTATAGGTACACTAGAAGGATCTGAACCATCGTTTGTTTGAGAAATGAGTGGTTTAGGGCCTCAAACCACAACCTTATGGACACCATCAGCTGGGTTCTAAGGAAATATGATCAGGATAAAAGGAAAATGGCTTTCCCTGGCCTATGTATTGTTGTTGTGTGCTATTGTGTATGGTGGGAAAGGAACAATAGACTAATTAGGAGTAGGGAGAAGAATGAAAATGAGTGGGTGAATGATATAGCTCTTAACATGCGTCAAGTGGTTAAGTAAAAAAGGGGTTGGACTGTTACCTCAGTGGTAGGATGAGAACCTACTGGGATTTTGTAAATTAACCAAGTAGTGCATTTTGATAGGGTCTGGCTAAGACGCCTTGTTTTGTACAATATAGCTTTTCTATACACCCTTTTTGGCAATACAAATTTTACCTATTTCCAAAAAATATATAGTCGATGGAATCATAAAAAGTACTATCTAAAAGATTAGTACATATTTGGTAACCTAATTGATCAATAACAAAAAGATCAACACTAGGGTTTATGCAATTAATGAGAGACTAACCCTAATTTTAGATCTATATTTAATAAGATGTTTAAGGCCATGTTAAGAAACCAAGGTTTGACAATGGATGCTTTTTGGATGGTTAATTATTGATTTCATAAATTAATTATTACCTATTTTATCTCACTTGATCTATTTGTTGACAGAAATCCTAAATTTCCTATAATAAGGTATGATACCTTATATTGTTTCCCATTTATATCTATTTTGGAAAATCATATTGAAATATCCCTTTTATTATTTGTTTCTCTATCATCAATCACTCAAATTGTTGATCTTCAATTATGAGTTCTTTGACACCACTTACTATATTATGGAATTTTCCCATACCGTGTATTTGAATTGAAATTTTTGTCCTTTTATTATGCATCATGGGGTGGCTAACTAGTAGAATTTAACATGTGAGCTTTTGCATGGATGTGATAAATTACCAAACTTTGTAATGGTACAGAAGTGATGATTCCTATAAATGAATTTTAAAGAGAAGATGTGCATCACGTCTTACTTAGAGGAGATGTATATATTTCCCTATTGACTCATATTACTATGTAGATGTGTATGTTTCCTGATTTCCCCATATAATAGAGTAGATGTGTATCTTTTCTTACTCACCCCATATTTGTGGTAGATCTATTATTTTCTACCTACATGTTTTATATTGTCCTAGTATTGTCACACGTAAAACATATGGTTGACTTGCTCATTTTTGATATGCAAGTAATTGGCAATTTTTCATATCAACTCATGATGGTGCCTCATCTTTTGATAAGTGATTTTCTAGTGATATTTTCTTATGACACTGTAACATACTGGATCTTGGACCCTACCCTAGAAGTTTGACCCTTGACCAAACAAGGTTGGGGTTAGAGTGATCCTAATAATCTAATGCATGAATAATGTAATCTAATATGTCATATAATTCATTTGGTGATAATAAGATGAAGAATAACTTAATTGGATGCATAATGATCTAATGGGCCACATGACAAAATCCATGTAAGAAAGCCTCAAAATAAAGAATAGACTTCAAATTCATAATCTACACCTTAAAATAAGCCTACATGTCAATTTTTATTTAATTTGGACTATCTTGAAATAATATGGTAAGATAGGAGAGAGAAATTGCCTAAAAGGTGTAATTAATAAATAAATATAATTCATGACTCCAAAAGAGGAAAATAATCTTGGATTCGTAATCTATATAATAAATATATCCTTGGGGTGAATTTTCATCCAATTTGGAGAAAGTTTGCTTAAAAGGTAAAATTAGGAGAAAGAAAGTGTGTAGAACCTTCAAAATATTAAATAAATGCTCAAACCACTCCAATATATAAAATTGATGGGAAATTCATATCCAACACATTAAATATGACTTTATGGTAAAATTTATGTATAGTGAAGCTACACTGTACAAACCAAGGCGTCTTAGCCAGACCCTATCAAAACATAACACACACTACTGGGTTAATTTATAAAATCCCAGTAGGTTCTCATCCTACCACTGAGGTAAAAGTCCAACCCCTTTTTTTACTTAACCACTTGACGCAGGGTAAGAGCTATATCATTCACCAGCTCATTTTCATTCTTCTCCCTACTCCTAATTAGACAAGGGGACCCCTTATCCCCCTCCTCTTCACCATTGTTATGGAGGGAGTCATCAACCTTATTAATGATGCAGAAAGCAAGGGGTTGATCAAACCTTTTAAAGTGTAGGGTGTAAAGGTGAGTTCACACCTTATTTTCACAGATGATTTCCTCCTCTTCTGAGTGGGACATGCTAAGAGACTAAAGGCATTTTACAAAATTCTCACCCTATTCGGTAGAAGTGTTGGTCTTTATATCAGCACCATCAAATCACATATTTTTCTATCAAAATCTTATGACGCAAGGAGAGGAAGACTAAAAACAACACCTGGAATGGAAAGAAGTACACTACCTACAAGACACCTGGGCATACCAATCGCGGGAGGAAGAGGTTCGACTAAAGACTTCAGCATGTGCAAAGACAAGGTGAGAGATAAAGTTGAAGGCTGGAGTGGGCTGAACATTTCCATGGAGGGTAGACCAGTCCTTGTCAGGTCAGTTCTACAAAGCCTAATCAACTACCAGGCCACTATGTGCGACATCCCAACCCAACCATCCTCCATCTCAGAAGCTTGACATCTAAGTTTGTTTGGGGTGGGCAAGCCCATGCCATAGCCTGGGATACCATTACCAAACCCTACGAACAAGGTGGGATGTAGATCGTGGATCCTAATGAGATACTAAGGATCAACATGATGAAGAGGATTGACAGATTCCTTTGTCATCCGAACAACATTTGGTCTACCTAGATGAAACAAATGTATGGCGGTGAAGTGAGGCTTCACGAGAACCAAAATGCTTTAAGGGTCTGGAGGAAAATGTGTTTGTTGTACCTGACTATTCAATAGTTGTACCAAGTTGATAGCACTGGTTCTTGGTCTCGGGCTGACCGACCACCATGGATCTAATTTCAAAAGGTAAATCTAATTTCATAATCAGAACCTACAAGCTTTAATTAGCCTATGGGCAAAATTTCACCTAATTTGGGGTTCGTTTGAGCCTCCAAAAGAAGAAAGAGAAAAAGGAGAAATTAATGTGAACATACTTTATTCTAATTTGACTTGGATTTGATTTTCATGTGTCACGCCCCATCGGATGGATGTCCGCGAGCTGGTCCATTATGGACCCAGATTAGATGATAGAAAAGTCATCTCCTACCTTGAGTAGGAGTTGGCCGCATGAACAGTGCATATGCTTGGTGTTTTAAGAATTTCTCGGTCTACACTCAACCTCTTCTCGAGATTTTCTTTGAGTTGGTTTCCTTAGGAGATTCTGCACAGTTTAAGCTAAAACTTGGACACTACTTTCCTCTTTACACGCTTTCCCTGAATCCTTGTGCAACCATGCTTCTCGGCTCTTTATCTTTTGCCTCTTCTCTAACCCAAGCCTATATTAATGAGTATTTGGGTGTATGTGGTTTACCGAGCAACCGTTCTAGATTCTCAATTTCCTCGCATAAAGTGGCTTTGGTCACTGATGACTAGATCTATTTCCTCGGTTTGTGGTGCTCATTTGTGGTATTTCATGGCACCAACAGCTAAATTGATTATCTGGGTAAGTTTGAATACCACTCCTTGTTCTTTCCGCAGTTGGGTTTCACAAATCGTTGTGTTTTGAGGATTCACCCAAAATTTCCACCTTGACCTGCTGCTCCGTTTCACGGTAATGGTGTCACACAGTGTAATGGGGAAGATGACCCCTAAGGAATGTACCTACTTGCCCCTCGTTTCTCTATTTTTTTTGCCAAGGGTACTTTAGTCTTTTTCCTTTGTTTTATTTGGCTTGGGCGAGTCAAGGTCAAGGGTTGACACGGTGACTTGTCCAAACCTGATTGGGCCAAGTCATGTGGGCCTGGCCTGATCTTCCCTTTCTTTTAGTGGTTTTTCTTCGCCTATGTGGCTTTATCAGATTTCTTGATTGGTTGGTTTTGTAAAATTGATAACTAAATATCGGTTTGGCCAAAAATTACAAATAAATATTCGTTGGATTCAGAAAAAGAAGGGCTTTCTAATGGTATAGGTTTTGATGACTAAATATAATGTTTAATAATAGGTGTTTTTAATGGATCTAATTAATAATGAATTAACTTGTAAAAATCATAACTAATTATCTATAAGTAAAAAAATACAATAAAATATGTTTTGGACTCCTAATGACATATAATAAAATAAGGCATGGTTTTGATATCCTAATTCACATATAATGAAAAAGGTGTTTTTAGGGTTTGTATAATTTACATGAAAATGATACAAAATTTACATATGTGCTTAATAGGTTCTTTGGATGCCTAGGCTTGGACCTAGATGTGACTTTGGATCATTTGACTATGAAGTTGAGGTATGTTTGCATCCCTGATTATTCTTCTTGAGAAATTATCCTATTTTTGTCTTACTCTTGGTCCTATGGACATTAGCCTACACATTATCTTGTTCTTTTGAAATCATGCTTAATGTGAAGTATCTTATTTTGTTATTTATCATGTGATTATGTATATTCTCTTGACCCTATTTCTTATTTCTTGGTGCAAGTTGGACTTTTGAAGATATATACCCACTGTGATGTGGATTTTTACTTGTTGATATGTGCCCACTTTGAAGTGAATGTTTATATGTTTGTGTTGTCCATTGTGTGATGGCAACATGGTATAAATTTGACTATACTTCTTACTTGCCTCTACATTTTACATCCTATGTCATTCAGTAGCACTAGAGTAGTGTAAATTGCATTGGTTTTTGTTTATGGCAGATGTGATATTTCCTGCTCTTTTTGGGACGACAAGGAACCTCGTACCCTGGGCAAGATGTGTGTCTTGACCTATTTTATATATATTTGGGAGATTGACAATATTCCTTTCTCTATCAGGTTTCAACTTTATGAGGGTTGGCTGCCAATTGTGTTTATATTGTTCTAGGGCTATGCTTATCTCACATGCATGCAGATTGATGATGGGTTATGTGCCCAAAAATATTGATGGGTTATGTGCCCAAATCTTGATATGTGCTTATGTGGCACAATCTTTATTGTTTTGAATATGGCAAGTATCTTCTATCATGATGATGATAATCCTTTGCTTTTATGCCCTCTTTTGGGTAGTTCTTATTTCTTGCATGGGAAGCCTTTTTGTTTGATGTCATTTATTTTATAATAGTGCTCAATTTACTTTTTAGTATGCACATACCAGCTTTTGCTAATGTCTCATATTGTTTCTCTTTTGCTGGGGTATGCTTCCAACCCTAGGTGGAGGACTTGGATGACAAGGCTTGATGACCTGGACTTAGATTGTGAAGTTAAAGCTTGGAGACAATCTTGAGGTTGTTTTAGATTTCCTCTACATGGATCCTTATGATGTAAGTTTAAGATGCTCCCATGTTTTATAATTGAATATAGTCATGATTTTATTCTGCTGCTACACTTTGGTTATTTTGTATACCATTAATAAAGATTTGGAAGTTTTACCACTCCATCATACCTTTTGAGTGTGTTTGGATTGGAGGTTTGATATTTCAAATTTTTAGTAAGGAGGTGATTTCACTTCTTTACAACATGGTATCAGAGCCCATGGTAGTTGGAATTTGACTATTTCAATTTTGTCTCCCTATAAAACCCTTGACTTTGCTAGTTATCTCTAAGTGAGTTGTTGACCCTAGAGTTGATCAATGAAAATCTTTTGTGCAACAAGGTTTGTTTGAGGATGAGACTATGTTAGGATATCTTGTTATGGAAATATTATGACTTGGTTCTCATATTGATTTTTAGTGCACATGTTGGATTTATATCACAAAGTATTTCATCAACAAAAATTATTTTCATTATAATACTATATGTATAAATCTTTTCTCTGATTTGTCAGTGTTTTCTTGAACTAAGTCACAATCAAGAGAAACTTTAGTTGAGTAGAATCTAACCCTAGTTTCTGTGATAAGGACTGATATAAGGGTGTAGTTGGCCTACCCTATCACTTATGGATGTTCATATAGGAAAAAATGACCTAAAACTCAACCTTAGATGGTGACCTAATAGTTGGATACATGAGAAACATAAATCTCTAAAAACTTTTATGACTTTGAGTTGTGAGTAGCGCTAAAAAGATGTTTAGTTTGACTTGTTAGGTTGAACCTTTTAAGGGATGGAGAGTAGTTAGTTGTTGATATTCTGATCTATAGATTTTGAGGACGAATTCCTTTTTAAGGGGTGGAGTGTTGTAACATACCAGATCTTGGACCCTACACTAGAAGTTTGACCTTTTGGGTTTAACCAAACAAGGCTGAGGTTAGAGTGATCCTAATAATCTAATGCATGAATAATGTAATTTAATATGTCATATAATTCATTTGGTGATAATAAGATGATGAATAACTTAATTGGATGCATAATGATCTAATGGGCCTCTAATGGGACAGATGACAAAACCCATGTAAGAAAGTCTCAAAATAAAGAATAGACCTCAAATTCATAATTTACACCTTAAAATAAGCCTACATGTCAATTTTCATTTAATTTGGACCACCTTGAAATAATATGGTAAGATAGGAGAGAGAAATTGCCTAAAAGGTGTAATTAATAAATAAATATATTTCATGACTCCAAAATAGGAAATTAATCTTTGATTCTAAATCTATATAATAAATTTAGCCTTTGGGTGAATTTTCATCCAATTTGGAGAAAGTTTGCTTAAAAGGTAAAATTAGGAGAGAGAAAGTGTGTAGAACCTTCAAAATATTAAATAAATGCTCAAACCACTCCAACATGTAAAATTGATGGCAAATTCGTATCCAACACATTAAATATGACTTCTGGGTCAAGTTTCACCAAATTTTGATAATCCTAATACCATTGATGAAGGAGGAAAGAGAAAATATAATTTGATTTATTTAACACATTAAAAGTTTTCCTTAGAATCTACATGCTTTAATTAGCCTCTGGGAAAAATGTCACCTAATTTGGGGTTCGTTTGAGCCTCCAAAAGAAGAAAGAGAAAAAGGAGAAATTAATGTGAACACACTTTATTCTAATTTGACTTGGATTTGATTTTCATGTGTCACACCCCATCAGATGGATGTCCGCGAGCTGGTACATCATGGACCCATATCCGATGACAGAAAATTCATCTCCTACCTTGAGTAGGAGTTGGCCGCGTGAACAGTGCATATGCTTGGTGTTTTGCGGATTTCTCACTCTACACTCAACCTCTACTCGAGATTTTCTTTGAGTTGGTTTCCTTAGGAGATTCCACACAATTTAAGCTAAAACTTGGACACTACTTTCCTCTTTGCGTGCTTTCCCCGAATCCTTGTGCAACCATGCTTCTCGGCTCTTTAGCTTTTGCCTCTTCTCTAACCTAAGCCTATAAATATGAGTATTTGGGTGTATGTGGTTTCCCAAGAAACCGTTCTAGATTCTCAATTTCCTCTCCTAAAGTGGCTTTGGTCGCTAGTGACCAGATCTGTTTCCTCGGTTTGTGGTGCTCATCTGTGGTATTTCATGGCACCAACGGCTAAATTGATTATCCGGGTAAGTTCGAATACCACTCCTTGTTCTTTCTACAGTTGGGTTTCACAAATTGTTGCGTTTTGAGGATTCGCCCAAAATTTCCGCCTTGACCTGCTGCTCCATTTCACGATAATGGTGTCACACAGTACAATGGGGAAGATGACCCCTAAGGAATGTACCTACTTGCCCCTCTTTTCTCTGTTATTTCTTTTTTTTCGCCAAGGGTACTTTCGTCCTTTTCCTTTGTTTTTTTTGGCTTGGGCGAGTCAAGGTCGAGGGTTGATGCGGTGACTTGTCCGACCCTGATTGGGCCAAGTCATGCGGGCCCAACCTTTTCTTCCCTTTCTTTTAGTGGATTTTCTTCGCCTATGTGGCTTTATCAGATTTCTTGATTGGTCGGTTTTGTAAAATTGATAACTAATTATCGATTTTTGGCCAAAAATTACAAATAAATACTCGTTGGATTTAGAAAAAGAAGGGTTTTCTAATGGTATAAGTTTTTATGACTAAATCTAATGTCTAATAACAAGTGTTTTTAATGGATCTAATTAATAATGAATTAACTTGTAAAAATCATAACTAATTATGTATAAGTCAGAAAAATACAATAAAATATGTTTTGGACTCCTAATGACATATAATAAAACAAGACATGGTTTTGATAACCTAATTCACATATAATGAAAAAGGTGTTTTTAGGGTTTGGATAATTTACATGAAATTGATACAAAATCTACATATGTGCTTAATAGGTTCTTTGGATGCCTAGGCTTGGACCTAGGTGTGACTTTGGATCATTTGACTCTGAAGTTGAGGTATGTTTGCATCCTTGATTATTCTTCTTGTGAAATTTTCCTATTTTTGTCTTATTCTTGGTCCTATGGACATTAGCCTACACATTATCTTGTTCTTTTGAAATCATGCTTCATGTGAAGTATCTTATTTTGTTATTGATCTTGTGATCATGGATATTCTATTGACCCTATTTCTTATGCCTTAATGTGAGTTGGACTTTTGAAGATATATACCCACTGTGATGTGGATTGTTACTTGTTAATATGTGCCCACTTTGAAGTGAATGTTTATATGTTTGTGTTGTCCATTGTGTGATGGCAACATGGTATAAATCTGAGTATACTTCTTACTTGCCTCTACATTTTACATGCTATGTGATTCAGTAGCACTAGAGTAGCGTAAATTGCATTGCTTTTTGTTTATGGTAGATGTGATATTTTCTGCTCTTTTTCGGACGACAAGGAACCTCGTACCCTGGGCAAGATGTGTGTCTTGACCCATTTTATATATATTTGGGAGATTGGAAGTATTCCTTTCTCGATCAAGTTTCAACTTTATGAGGGTTGGCCTCCAATTGTGTTTATATTGTTCTAGGACTGTGCTTATCTCACATGCATGCAAATTGATGATGGGTTATGTGCCCAAAAATATTGATGGGTTATGTGCCCAAATCTTGATATGTGCTTATGTGGCACAATCTTTATTTTTTTGATTATGAAAAGTATCTTCTTTCATGATGATGATGATCCTTTTCTTTTATGCCCTCTTTTGGGTAGTTCTTATTTCTTGCATGGGAAGCCTTTTTGTTTGATGTCCTTTATTTTATAATATTGCTCAATTTACTTTTTAGTATGCACATACCAACTTTTGCTGATGTCTCCTATTGTTTCTCTTTTGCTGGGGTATGCTTCCAACCCTAGGTGGAGGACTCAGATGACAAGGTTTGATGACCTGGACTTAGATTTTGAAGTTAAAGCTTGGAGAAAATCTTGAGATGGTTTATATTTCCTCTACATGGATCCTTATGATGTAAGTTTAAGATGCTCCTGTATTTTATAATTGAATATAGTCATGATTTTATTCCGCTGCTACACTTTGGTTGTTTTGTATACCATTAATAAAGATTTGAAAATTTTACACCCACTCCATCATACCTTTTGAGTGTGTTTGGATTGGAGATTTGATATTTCAAATTTTTAGTAAGGAGGTGATTTCACTTCTTTATAGACACACATTTGATTGATTTCATTTCTCTCTTTTGTTGGAAGTCTTGATAAGTTAATTTTTTTTATCATCCTTATTGTTGACAAATTCTCCTATTCAAAGCACATAGAATTGCTTCTGATATATTTCCGACCCCTTATATAAAGAGGGGTTTGGATGAATGACTATGTTGATCATGATTGAGACATGCGTATATGATTTTCCTTGAGATATAGAGTTGAAATAGCATACATACTATAATGACCTCACTTTTTAGCAACCCCCAATTAAGTAAGGCAAAAAAGAGTGCCATTACATAAACTTTTTTAGTAAGTATCCCAATTTAACAAATAATAAATAATAGTAAATAACTTCTATTAATTTGAATATATTGCTTTCAAGATGTTCCTCTAGAACATACATAATTTTCCACTATCAGAATTGTACATAGGAGAACTATATCAGAATAAGTATCTATAATCCTCCTTACAAGTTAACGTTAATGTCTTCAAGCGATTTGATTAGTCCATCACATCTTGATATCATTTTATGTAACATGTACCTAAAACATCGTGAAACCAAAATGCAGATCAGTATAACAAGTTATATTGTGTATGTGGGGTGAATGCAAAAGTGTGTAATTATATAACAACATATATTTCATAAATTACTTGCAAATAAGAAGTGGCACTTTCTTCAAATATTCTTCCTTTATGTGATACTCATAGTGGAATTATAATTGTACATAATGTAAATAAACATCCAACAATTTAGTTGTTCAATCCTAAACAAATACTCAACAAATACCGAAAAACTAATATGGGTAGTCATAAGCGCAACCACATACCTTGATGGTGATCCATGCAGATTATACAATTATACTTCAAGTAGAGTCAATCAATCCAATCAATGAATCCAAGAAAAATGAGCAATCAACTTTAGTATGCACATATGTAAATCCTAAAGTGTTACCATCACATTATTTACTTTAAACCCTACTCGTTCCTAATCTAGGGTTTAGATTTCCTTGGACTCGAGTTATCATTAGGGTCATGTTTGACATTCCAATTCAATGGTTCATTAATTTGATGGCTTGAGAACCTTATTATGTTCGGTGTAGCCATGATTATCAAATTCACCATGTTAATGTATTATGAACATTGTATTCAATTATGTCCCTTAATGATACACCAAGTTATGATCTTTAACCCTAAAAATTCATATGCATGATTATTCACATTAGCAACTCTAATTATCATCATTAAGTTCATGATCATCTTGGATTATCAACTTATTAAACAATGTCAGATAACAATAGGAGTGAAGAGCATTTAATGTATTCCATTATGTCAATGTACAAATCTAGGATTTTTATGCCGTAATCACCACTTTAAAACATATGATCGATTATCCACTTTAGAAACCCTATTTTAGCAACATATGAACTTTTAAGCCAAAATAGGCCTAAGATGATCTTTTTATCCAAAAAGATTAAGCTTTATCCATTAATATCATTTAAACAAGTAATAGCCATTAAAATCATGATACTAGGATTCTTATCCATATTCTACATTAAAGATTGCATCTTTATGCTCTTTTGGAAAAAGAAGCATTATCAAGTCTCAATTATAATTGCATTCCTCTTGTTTTGCTCATCAATTTTTATATAAGGATTGTCATAATCAGAGCTACCAGTAATTTATTGGATTTAAAGAAAGATTAAATCTAAATGGCCAATAAGGCACTGACACATCAACATTAAACTTTACCAAAGCTCAGCTCTTTAATTAGGAGGAAAAGACTTGGTCACCCTCATGTTATAAACGTGTGTAGAGGGGTATTTGAGTCATTCGACTCTATCTCACCTTCCTTCTCGCGTGGGGCAACTCCCCGACACAACTCTCTTCTTTGCACGATTACAACACCGTCCCTCTTCCTTGCTCGTGGGCTCTAACAGGCGTGAAAGGCTTGATCGCCTCCGTCGCCACCCTATTCTGGTCTCATCTCCCTTCCATAGACCTCCGTTGTCATTCTTTCCATGGTCATCCCTTCTGCTCGTGCCGAAAATAGCAGCAAGGACATCACAATCGGGGCTAGAGTTGTTGATCACCACCACTTCATGTCACCGTGGTGTGGCTATTGGTGGCATAAGTCATCTTCGATCCTTCCACCACTACCATTTACCACTACTCTTCCTTAATCCTTCTCCCTCAGCCACACCTCCTTCCACCCTGTTATTTCATACTCACTCTCCCTTTCAGTCTCCTACCTATGGATGGAAAGGCTCAACCTTCTCTCTTTGCCTGCACTCTGTTGGTTGTTTACACTAACGAGTTTCAATCTTAAGAAAGATCTTTTACTCAACTAACCAATTCCCGCAAGTATACGGAAGTAGTTGTATTTGAGATCGAACACAAGGAGCTTTAGAAATTAATTAAATGCAGCAATGCTAAGGTTCAACAATCTAGACCGTTTTAAAGGTGATTTCGTTGATCAAATCTAAAAATTTCAAAAATAAGCAAAATAGTAAATAGATCACTCAAAGAGATTAAATTTCAGATATGGAAGTATCTTGTACTTAAGATTTTACCAACATATCATATCATAAAATAGGAGCAGGAAATTTAAACATACGAAGAACTTGTTTTAAAGGAGAGTTGTATGTTGCACTTCACCTCTCGGTGTAAGTACAACAATCCTAACTGAATTCAACATTCCCATGTATGAATTTTATTTTGGATCACAAACCTACTCCTCAACTCCATAATTTCCACTCTCGTGGTAAAGGAGTTTCCAAGAGAGTACCTCCTTACTCTCCTACCTATCTTCTCAGATCAAGCAAAAGAGCATAAAATATACACATAAGGTGGCCATCCATACATGCAGAAAAGAAGAAACTGGTACTTACAAGTTGGAAAAATAAGAAACATAGCATTTAGTACGAAATTTTCATGTTCCATACATGCTATGAAATGGGAGCTACTCTCCCATGTCCAAGAAAAGGAAACTACTCGTCTAAGATGATGTACAATAGAAAATGTATAGAAATTTCAGAGCTTGACATGATTTAGAGAAGGAAAAGCTAAGAGAACCAAAGGTGAAACCCAAGAAGAGTAGAATTCCAGCTTGGGGATGAAATTCCACTCCTACAACTGCTCTAAACCAGACAAAATCCTCTCTCGAGAATCTTTATGGAGTGAAGAAGCTCTGTTACACCTCTAGAGAAAAAAATGGAGAAGGAAAGAAGAAGAATGGGGGTTCTTTGACAAGAAACCACCTTCTTCCACCCCAAAATCACCCTCCTTGCTCTGGTCTTTCTCTTGGATGAAAGAGTTTCGAATTATGACCAAAGATAACCGCTCCATAGAGTGGTCTTGTCTTTAAAACTGAGTGGAGTCATATTTGAAAATTGCTGAAACTGACAGGCACACAGTGTGTCTTCCTATGGACACGTCGTGTCCTGTCTCCGATAGTTGTTCTGAGTGTAAAGCACACAGAGTGTTTGAATTAATACACGTCGTGTACATTACCAGAAAGGCAAGTATCGGTTCTGAATTCCCAGGTATACGTCATGTCTATGGAGGACACACCGTGTACTTTTCTTCTACATCGGAAGTATTAGGTCATTTGAAAATGTGCACGTCATGTCTTAAATAAGACACGTCGTGTGCATTGTTGTTTCAGCAGAATTAAAGTTCTGAACATCTGCAAGGCATGGAGAATTCTCGATGATGATGAATTTGAGTTGGGATATCTCCAATTTGATCCTTTTGAAGCAAATCTGCAATACAAATCATGTGATAAGAAAAATAACAAAAAGGTGACAAGAGTAATATGAATAGAGGCTAAATGAGAACAAAATGAACTGAATTTGTGTGTGAAATCATGTGAAAAGTTGATGTGGAAACCACACAACACATTCACTACTACAACGTTCAGTGTCCTCAGGAGATGAGTTGAACACCGTAACCCATCCCCAATCTTCTTGCATAAACCTCCTCCTCCACGTCTAATTTGTAGGGTCGACCTCTTCACAGTTCACAATTGCCAACTATGTCTAGGTGACCCTCATCTTTATGTTGGTGTGGTGAGTATTGTAGAGATCATAGAGATCTCTATGTTTCCTATGGTGGGCGATGGAGGGTGTGGGATAGTTCTGTCATCCATGTGTCGCTCACAGAACTGGTGAACTGCCCGTTGTCCTGCTCTTCTGGATTATCCAAAGAGGAGAGTTCAGGCCATTAAGGACCATTGTAGGGATCTCATGGAAAACATAAGTCGATCCCAAGTCCAAGATGAAGATAAGGGCTCTTGGTCTCTTCTATATATATATACCTAATATAAACCCTAATGTCAACTACATAAAAGGAAGGGAAGGGTGAGAGAGACAAGTATACCATGATCCACAAATAGGAAAGTGATTAACTACTTTCCCTCATATAATCCCTTAAACCAAAACAATAAATATTTGATTATAATAAACCAAAATTCATGAAAAGACACTACCAAAAATCCATTAAGGAATATCCATTTTTATATGGTTTCAATTGGATAATTGGTCATCTATTTAGGAAACACTATTAGATTCTAGATTGTTCTTTTATTTCTCTCCTTGGTATATCCTTTAATCCAAATATCCTCATTCCATGGCAACTCATCAAAACCTTTCCCAAGTTATATTTAGTGATTGGGATTTATGGCGATATATTTCCCATACAAAAGTTTCTCTTTTAAATATTAATTTAAAACAATTGCCATTATCTCATGGAATATATTTTTTCTCCCTATTTCTAGAATTATCATCTCTTCCTTATTTTCAAGTAAACCAAAATATTAGATCAAAAAATAATACAATTTGTGTCTCAAAACATGTGTTTCCAAACTGGGTAGATAATTATCCTTTTAATTATCTAAAACACCATGCATTTTATTTTCTTTTAAAAACTTGCAACTACCTTGTAATTTTATTATCCAATGATTCACAAGGCCATTATTCTTTATTTATGCACGAAACCTCTTATTTTCTTAACTTGTGCTGCAAAAAACCATGCCACTGAGGTAATTAACATTATTATTCCATCAAAAGTACCATTGGAGAAAATTATGTATCAAAAATGTTATATATATATATATATATATCATCCTGTTATACCAAAATTGAGGATATACCATTCACCCCTCCTTAAAAGGAAAAATTCAACCTATTAAGTTGAAAGGGGAAAGACTTTTTTTGTAATTTCAAAACTTAGGGTTAGCAACCCTACTTACATATCTTTAACAACTTTTATTGATATGCAAAATTCACACATTATTATTATGATTAATACTTGAATTTAATTCAGGATATATCCACATACTTAGTATTTATATAATATCATCTCTTAGTGATTAACTTTTTATTTTAATTTCTTTTTTCATTTGGTAATTACCTTTTCACCTAGGTGTCCAACCTATTGTTCATTTATTCCCACACTCCAACCCTAGATCACGTCATAAAGTTCAACTTAAGGCATTCATTCTCATTTGTCCATTTTAAGAAAAACATGTGTCTACCCCAATCTCTCCCACTCATAATGAGATGAATTAAGCCCGTGATTGTAGTCCATATACAAAGTTCATCCCATTCTAAGAGTAGAGATGGTATATCCACACATGATCTAAAATCTCACATTTTAGGTTGAATCATTCTCAACATGACTCTAAATCATGCTTACTTCTTATTCTACATTGTTCTTATAATTCATGAAGTCAAATGCCCTTTTCACTCTTTAGTATGTACATAACTCCTTTCATTATTTCATGACTTCTTGTATCTTTTGTATTTACACCTCATGTATAATGAGCCCTAGCCACTTCCTTGAGGTCTCTAGGGTTACATGTACTTTTGGAGTGATACGATCCTTATGCATCTAGGGAGTGCCTCTCACATTCACCCATTGGGCCACATGAACTCGTGAAGGTGGCCAATCTCCTGACCCATGGGCCTTTGGAAAACATAGATGCTACCTCCTGACTAGATGGTTTTTTGCATTCAAGGAACAAGTAACTCCTAATCCCATTGGTCCATGTATCTTTAATACTCCCTATTTGACCTTAGGATTGACTTAGGGCTCTACCCTTCCCAAGTGTTTATCGAGAGCACAATATTTTCATATGCAATTCTTTAAATCATATTCCCTCCATTTCTTATGATGTTCATTGTTCACTTTATGTCCCCTCATTGGATTCATGGCAACTTTCTCTTTCGAGCTCGGTCTCATACTGTCGTCCACTTCCATAGTGACTTTTCCTTATGTTCCTCGGAGATGACTTGCTTGGGTTCAAAGAATCATACTTAATATGTGTGCTTTCATCTTTTATATCATTAATTCTTTACACTTTGGGTGACATCTAAGGTTACCTCAAACTATAAATTCACCTATCATATCACCCTTGTAGGGAGTCCTAATATAGGGTGCCTTCTTGTCTCATGGGAGTAATTTAAGTTCTCTAGCCACAACTTGACCCCGAGGTCTAAGGTTTTGCCTCCCCCATAGGTCCTTTTCCCACTCTTAGGTTGACCCACCCCAAGTCAGGACACCAACCCTAAAGATGAATTTTCATTTTTATGTAACCATAACATGTTAAACATACATTTTATATTATAACTCTCAACCCTCACTTGCTCAATCTCTATGTATACCCACTCGCTGAGGGTATTCATACTCACTCGCCAGGAGCATTTCAATGCTCTGCCCACTCTCTAGGGGTAATCTCTAATCATACCCACTCACTTGGGGTGTCCATAATATCATACTCACTCTCTGGGAGTATTTCAATGACATACTGACTTGTTGGGGGTAGCATACTCATTCTCTAGAGGTAATTTCAATAACACACTCACTCGTTGGGGGTGGTTTCAATTACATACCAACTTGTTGGGGGTACGTTCAATGACATACCCATTCGTTGGGGTTAGTATCAATAGCTTACCCACTTGTTGGGGGTAGCATACCCACTCACTGGGGATATTCTTTATTCCTCCAGTCCTCCAGAGATAGTGCTAGTGTGATGAGCAAGTTATATTTGTATTTTCATTTTTATGTATAATCATTGGTTACATATGTATCTCATGTATAATCAAAATGTTTCACCTGCATCATGCATGAATTTCTCCACATCCATTCATGGGAAGTTGGGTCGCGTAAACCTATATATTTCTCTTGTTTACTCTTACCCTAAAAGTTTCATATTATCATATTTTAATGCCACCTAAATAAGCATTTCTTGTTTTAACCTCGCCACCCTTATCCTCTTTTCTAAATGGTGTGCCCTCTCTTTAGGGGAGCTTCTTTATGGAGAACCCTCTCTAAGGGTTTGGTCATTATAGTGGACATTTCATACATAGACCTTCCTCTCTTGTCCTGAGGTGATTTTATAACCATACATAGGATTTACTTTGTAAGACTGATCACCAGTCATCTCCATGATGACGTAATTCATCCCATGCCTTTAACTCACTAGAGATTGATACAGGGTTTGAGCAGGGTACGTCCATAAATGCATTATTCATAGGATTCTTATATTTCTTGAACTTTTATCATTATTTCCTTTTTCCACATGCACATAAGCATGGAAGACTGAATCACCCTAACTCATTTGTATTTCCTCTTTCTTTTCTTTTTCTCACCCTAATTGGGGTTTCTATAGGTAGGGTTACTCTATTAACTACACTACTCCCATTTTCTAGGATTAGGGTTTAGTATGCGGGTTAGTGACTATACCATGCACTACTACAGAAATGGCTTATAACATCACTTTTAAAGGCGTCAGTTGTATAAATACACCAACACCTAAAACCTAAAGTGTCGGTTAAAAAAAACCGACATCTATCTGTGAAGGGCAACCAGACACGGGTATCGCTTTTATTTAGTGTCAGTTCCCTAATAATACACCGACGCCTAAATTTAACCGCCAAATCCAAAATTTCCTGTGAAAACAATTCCTCCAAAATTTAACATATGGCATCGGTTATTAACTATTAAACCGATGACGAAAGGTTATTTACGAGACAGAAATTGGGCACATTTTGGTCGTCAATTTTACTACAATGATCGATGCTTATGGGTTTTCCCGCGCTGTTCTCGGGAAATTTTTCACACCCTTTAAGCGTCAAATTTTTTGTGTAACCGACGCCTTTAGTTTTATGTGGCAGTTTTTTGGAATAACCGGCGCCTATTGTTAACTTAATAGCACCCGCGCGAGCCAGGATCTTCCCCTTTCTCTGTTTCATCGACTCCACACACTTAGGTCTGACGAATTTCACCTGCTCCGATTGCTACCTCCGCCGCCATTCCTTGCTCCTCTGATCGCCGCCTCCGCCGCCGTTCATTGCTCTGGGCACCGCCGTTCCTTGCTCCTCTGTGCACCGGTGCCTTCTCCTGCTCTCCGGCCACCACCCTTCTTTGCTAGCTCCGGTGCCTGAGCCTGCTCGCCTTCTCCTATGCCATGGTTCGTTGCTCCGGCACCTGCCCCTGCTCTCTTCTCGCCCCTGCTCTCCAAGCCGCTGCTTTCCTGCCCAAGTAGGCCGCTGCCCTTCTTCTTCCTGCTCCCTCTCCTTACCAAATGGATTAAATCAAGCCACGACCGTGTGGGCTGGTCACGGCCGTGTCCAGCCCACACGATCGTGGACTTACTTTTATCCATTTGGTAAGGAGGGAGCAGGAAGAAGAAGATACATTTGCAATTGAATACTAATGCTTGACCAAATTTTGTAAATTTTTATGCATGTTGAATTAAGATATTAAAACCCTAATACACATTTCACCATAATCTTGAATTAACTATATTGCTAAAATCTTGTGATCAATCTATGTAAGATATTAAAACCCTAATGTTAAATCTCTGATTTTGTAGTGATGTGTCCCCCTAACATCCACATGAATCCCTATTGTATGATGTAGATTGATGATAATACATGAGCTAGTTTGAAATTTTGAAATCAATTATGAATCTCTCCATCCCTAGGTCATAATAATTTATGTGTAATCTTTATCTTGATGATGAACACACATGGACACTCGAAATGTTGAAATCAATGTTATAGAATGACAACACATGTATTTGTTGGCCTAGAAACCCGTCCAAGATTTACTCATTAGGAGTAAATCTTGGATAGTCCCCGGTTTGGGATTGTTCTTGAACACATAATCTCACTTAGGATGTAAGTGTATAATGTGTATTTGGTTTTCAAGAAAATTCTGGTAGCATTTCCCCGTTTGTTCTCTAAGTACATCTATACTTGGAGAACAGTGGGGAAATGCTACCGAAATTTTCTTGAAAATCCAATACACATTATACACTTACTAGTGAGATTAGGTGTTCAAGAATGGGATAGGTGGTACACATTTATTATATATAAGAATGACAACACATGTATTTGTTGGCCTAGAAACCCGTCCAAGATTTACTCATTAGGAGTAAATCTTGGATAGTCCCTAGTTTGGAACTGTTCTTGAACACCTAATCTCACTTGGGATGTAAGTGTATAATGTGTATTTGGTTTTCAAGAAAATTTCGGCAGCATTTCCCCGTTTGTTCTCTAAGTACATATGTACTTAGAGAACAAACGGGGAAATGCTGCCGAAATTTTCTTGAAAACCCAATACACATTATACACTTACTAGTGAGATTAGGTGTTCAAGAATGGGATAGGTGGTACACATTTATTATATATAAGAATGACAATACATGTATTTGTTGGCCTAAAGTTTTAACCATGCAAATACTCTAATCTGTTAACCCTAGACCCTAATCTTGTTGTAATATATACTTGTTTTCTCTTTGATCATAGAATGGATAGATCATGGATGTCCATTCGTAATCGCTGCACCCCAAAGTTTATTTCTGGTCTTGACCAATTTATTAGATTTGCTGAGGAACATAGGAAACAACCTGGAGATAGGTTCTGCTATCCATGTAGGCATTGCGGTAACAACTTGAAAGTCAGCACTGGTGACGAAATCAAAAGTCATTTCATGTGCAACGGGATTATACAAGGCTATACAGAATGGTACTGGCATGGAGAGATTTCAAACCCGAAACCAGTGGATGTCGATAGCAGTGCTTGTGTGGAAGAAGAAATTGCCTCCGATGACATAGATGTGAATGAACCAGTTCCAGTAGACATCGTTGATGCGATGTTGGATAGTTGTGGGGTAGATCACACCAATCCACCTCCCATTTTTAGAAACATTGTGCATGATGATGAGATATCGTTATACACATGTTGTACTAAGTTTACGAAGCTTAACATTGTGTTGAGATTGTATAAGCTAAAAGCTAACAATAGATGGAGTGACAAAAGCTTCACGTCATTGTTGTCTTTGTTGAAAGAAATGCTTCCTGAAGGAAACGAGTTGCCAATATCAACATACCAGGTAAAGAAATTGTTGTGCCTAATGGAAATGGATGCCAAGAAGATACACACATGCCCGAATGATTGTGTATTATTTCAAAAGGACTGTGTATTTGAAAGATTGTCCAAAATGTGGTGCGTCACGGTATAAATCGACAACTTCGGGGGAGTCCAAAACTAGTTATCTTGCCAAGGTGATGTGGTATCTACCTATAATATCACAGTTTCAACGCTTGTTTGCCAATCCGATAGATGTGAAGAATTTGAGGTGGCATGCAGATGTTAAGAAAAATAATGATGGGATCCTATGACATGCGTCTGATTCCCCATAGTGGAAGAAGATTGATCTATTGTACCCTGAATTTGGTGAAGAAGTCAGGAATCTAAGACTTGGGATTTCTATAGATGGGATGAATCCGTACGGGACATTGAGCAGCCAACATAGCACTTGGCCAGTCATGCTTGTTATATACAATCTTCCTCCCTGGCTATGTATGAAAAATAAGTACATAATGTTGTCGTTGTTGATATCGGGCCCTAAACAACCTGGAAATGATTTCGATGTTTATCTTGAACCTCTGATTGATGACTTAAAGAAACTTTGGGGTGAAGGTGTGATGACCTATGATGCTTGATGAAGAGAGACATTTTGTTTGCATGCTATGTTGTTTTGCACTATTAATGATTTTCCATCATATGGGAATTTGTCTGGATATAATGTCAAAGGAGCTAAAGTGTGTCCTATATGTGAAGAGAACACTGATTCAACAAGACTAAAACATGGAGGTAAGACTGTATATCTCGGTCATCGAAGGTTTCTTATAAAATTCCATCTGTATCGTAGGAAGTGCAAAGCATTCAACGGACTGAATGAGGAACGAAGTGCACCTAAACCTATACCAGGGGAGGTTGTTTATGAAAGAGTAAAAGACTTTGTCAATGAATTTGGTAAGAGATCACAATGTACTATGGCCACATAGAGTGACAAATCTTTATTCAAGAAGAAGTCAATATTTTGGGATCTTCCTTATTGGAGTTCTTTGACAGTCAGGCATTGTATCGATCTCATGCATGTTGAGAAAAATGTCTGTGATAGTGTCATTGGTACTTTGTTGAATATACCAGGTAAGACTAAAGATGGGATAAAATCTAGACTCGACCTACGTGAAATGGGAATAAGGTCCGAATTAACAAAATTATGTGAAACGGGAAATTAGAGAACATACTTACCTCCCGCTTGTTACACATTGTCTAGAAAGGAGAAGAAAGCTTTTTGTGAATGTTTGGTAAATGTTAAGGTGCCACAGGGTTACTCATCCAACATCCGTAGATTGGTATCAATGAAAGATCTGAAGTTGATAGGTCTTAAATCTCATGATTGTCACACTCTAATGCAACAAATATTGCTTGTGGCAATTCGATCTATATTGCTGAAGCATGTAAGGTTTGCAATCACCAGACTTTGTTTCTTTTTCAACAGTCTATGCAACAAAGTTATTGACCCTGATACTCTTGATAATTTGCAAAGAGAAGTGGTTGTTACCCTGTGTCATCTTGAGATGTATTTTCCTCCTTCGTTCTTTGATATCATGGTACATCTTGTTGTCCACTTGACTACGGAAGTGAAAATGTTGGGATAAGTTTTCTTGCATTGGATGTATCCCTTTAAACGATACATGAGCATTTTTAAAAGTGATGTTCGAAACTGTTATCGGCCTGAAGGGAGTATTATTGAGGGTTATGTGGCGAGAGAGGTTATGGATTTTTGCAATGACTTTCTCAGTGGTAATGACACTCCTGGTAATGATAAAAATATTGAGGAGCAATTTGGTAAAGGAATTTTGGGATCACGGGTGAAAGTAATCAGCCGTGAGCAGTTGGAATAAGGTCACTTGTATATTTTACACAACATGGATGAAGTGAGTGTTTATATCGAGGAACATACTAATTTCATCAAGAGATAATATCCTCGAGCCAATACAATGTGGCTTGCTAGAGAGCATAACAAGACATTTATTAAGTGGTTTGAAGATAAAGTCTTACATCAACTATCTCAAATACCAGATGATATTACTGAAACTATCAAATGCCTCGCCTTTAAACCAAAATTGAATGTTATGTCTTATGAAGGATATGACATTAATGGATTCACATATTACATAAAGAGCCAAGATGATAAGAGTGTCGTCCAAAACAGTGGGGTCACCCTTCAAGTGTTGACTATGTTTTTGCAAGTGCAAAGGATAATAGTCCACGTGAAGCTAAAATGTCATATTATGGTGTCATTGAAGACATATGGGAGTTTGACTACATAGATTTTAGAATTTCACTCTTCAAATATAATTGGGTTGATAACACCAAAGGAGTTATAGTGGATAAATTGGGTTTCACTTTAGTGAACTTTGAAAAGATTGGAGAGAAGGGTGAACCATTCATATTGGCATCATAGGTGAAACAAGTATTTTATATCGATGATCCTGCAAATGATAAATGGTCGGTTGTTCTTCATGGTAAAAGATAGTTCATTGAAGATCATATAGATGAAGAAGAGTACTATGATAAGTATGATGACTCCAGTCCATTCTCATTTGGGTTGCCAACACCAGCAAATAATGAAGCTAATAATGACTTGTATGTGCACGAAAATCACAATGAAGGATTGTTAATTGATAAAAAATCGCAATATTAGAGGCATGTTTATATTCTTTATATGTTTTATTTTTTTGAATGTGAACTTTACAATGTGAATTACTTTACAATGTGAATGTAAACTTTACAATGTGAATTACTTTACAATGTGAATGTGAACTTTACAATGTGAATTACTTTACAATGTGAATGTGAACTTTCAGATGGCTGAGCATTCTGCTGATGACCGTGCTAATGATTACCGTGAGGGTGAGAACATCAATGCACTGCCTCACAATGTAAGTTTTAAAAATATATCATATATTTATATCTATATGTCCATTTATAGTTATATCCTGTAAGTGTGTTTATTTTGTCAAATTTTAGGTTGATGATGCACATGTACCCTCTGAAGCACTTGAGGCACTTGATGAGCAACACCAAAAAGTTGACAAGAGAAGGGGCGTCACTATGATGAAGAAGTTAACAGTGCTAAGGGGCAATGGACCCAAACTTGTTGTGGATTTTGATAATGCAGGAAATGCAATTGGAGTGAATCGCAATTCGTTTGTTTCATATCTTGGGTATGTTACTCGTAGCCATTGCGGTTGTAAGATAGATTCTTGGCATAAAGTTCCTAAGGGGAAGAAAGACGTAATATGGAAGGATTTATGTGTGATTTATTATTATTTTGCAATTCTATTTTGTAGATTACTAATTTTTTGGATACTAGTTAATAGCAATTCTATTTTGTAGAGTATATTTGCATTGGATGAAAAGTTGCATCGTAAATGCATGATGCAACGCTGTGGGAGAGTCCTAAGGAACTATAGGACAAATCTCACCCGAGAATACATAAAAGAAGGTGACAAGAGGAAGAAGACAACCACTGAACAATGGAACTTCCTGGACCAAGAAGAATGGGACGCATTTGTTGCTTCAAGAAAAATTGATGAATTCAAGGTATTACACGTCACTCCCAATTTAATTAATATATGTTGTATTCACCTATTCAAGATTAACATTTAGTGTTACTAACCAAATCATTAATGTGCATACTAACTAGGCCCTCAGTGAGGCGCAAAGAGCAAGGCGTGCACTGAATGTGCATGACCACACAATGGGTCCAAAGGGGTATGCAGGCATTCACCAAAGACTACATGTTGAGTCTACTACTCAGTCTGCTGCTACTCAAGAGTCCTCTACTATGGGTACCACACCTCTGCCTCACCATGATGTCTGGATAGCTGGGCGGAAAAATAAGAAGGGAGAAATAAGGAAGCCCGTAACTGCTGAGGCGGGTGCAAAAATGGTAAAATACAACTCTTAGAGCAATCATTCAAATATTGATTATTTGTGGTGTTTACTTAATTACAAATTTTTGTTTTGGCGATTAGTGGGAGCTGCACGAGCTGAGGAAACAAAGAAAGTTCATCCCTGAGGGTACAAGGGATGAATTGACAGTTGCTCTGGGTAACCCAGAGCATCCTGGATGTTTTAGGGATGCAGGCGCTGGTGTGGGCATCAAAGCGTTCTTTGGGCCATCCCAACGTGAACATGTCCCAAAAGCGGGAATTTCATAAGAAGAGGTAACCTATTCTTTTTTTAGAATGTTACTGTAAAAGAGAATTCAATAATCAGAAGCTAACATTTCTTTTATCCATGTATAGGTAGATAAGATAGTTGATAGGAGAGTCGATGAAGTAGTTGATAAGAGAATCAAGGAAGTAGTTGATAAGACACTCCATGAAGCAATGAGCAAGTGGCAGGCATCTCTGACTACCACTCAGTAGACATTACCTATGGTGTCCCACTCTACTCCTACTGTAGAGGTTGGGAGTAGTAATCATGTAGACCTACCACCAAGCACATCCGTTGTAAGTATTTTTATGACATAGTAACTAGTTTTTTCAAGATGATATGTATATATGTATATAACATTCTTTACACAAATTTGTAGGGGTTGAATCCATGCCGTCTAAAAAGTAAAGAATATGTCATTGCAGAGGCATCGGCTTACCCATCCCTACTAGGGGAAATGTTTCATGGGTCTTCATTAGCAGCTGGTTGGGTTCGTGTGAGCCTGCTACGTATATTTCCTAAGTGGATAGATCTTCCATTGCCATATGCCCACCCAGATTGTGAAACGCTTGGTGAGGCAGAAGGCAGAGTGATATTATGGCCAAAAGTGGATGTCCTCTATACTGAAATTGTATGATAAATTTATATTACGTTAAATTGTTAGTGTGTGTATATGATGTCAATTGATATAAAATTATATATATATACATGTTAAAAAGAAGACACCCAGAGCATCTAGGCCTCCACCTCCACCTCCTACATTACCAAGTTGGGTTCCACAAGACCTACCTGTCCCGTTAGGTCCTAATTGTAGGGTTATGGCAATATGGTTAGGCGAACATGATATAAATTGCCCTATATCTGTTTCTATAGATGCAGATGTTGTAGGTCAGTCATACAAAAACAAACTATTTATACAAGATATTTTGGAGTTGTTTCGATATGATTGGCTGAATACATCTGTGATAGAGCTATGGATAAGGTGAGATCTTCTTTATACATCCATATACCTTGTGTAGGATCTAGTGATCTGGTTTCTTATATATTAATGCATACGTAATACATATTTTTCAGCTATTAGACAAGATATGTGTAGATTTTTCATTCGAACATGTAGGATTTTTGATTCCATCTTTGATTAGTCTAGTAGCTAAAGACCCTTCGTTAGTTCAACAATACTGCTGTGATGCTTTTACAAATTTTTCTCAAAATAACAAGACGGTGATAATAGCTCCATTCAATGTGGATTGTAAGTTTACTTCACTTATAATTTGGACTTAAGAAAATTACATTTTTATTGTGGATTTTGAGTTATTAATTTTTAACCTTTTTACCTCTAGGGGTATGCATTGGGAGTTACTAGTTATTGTCCCCGAGACGTTCACTGTCTATTATCTAAATCCTAAGGAGACTAAATTGAATTCAAAATATGGACACACAATGAAAATGGCATTATTCCGGTGAGAAATATTTCATTTTCATATCCGTTAACATATGTTATTACATTACTATTTAATTATGCAACGTACTGTGTTACAATATTAACATGTAGGGGTTTAGATGAGTTCAAAAAGGCTGGAGGAAAGGTCCCCAGGAAAAGAACCAACCAATAATTTGGAAGAATGTTGAAGTAAGTTCCCGACTACAATGTATATATTATTTATGTGAACAATGCTTAATTAGTTATGTTTTTTAATATTTTGTATGTTTCAATTTATAGTGTGCTACACAAGACAACGGATGGGCATGTGCATACTATGTGATGTGATTTATGTACATGATTATCAAATATTCCGCAGTGGACATCGATACCATTCCTGAGGTATTATATATAGTCTCATTAGATAATATGAAATATATCAATCTTATTTATATATTATTAATTATATATATACATCATTCTCTTTGCAGGTGTTTAAAACTGACCACACTACAGGAAAGGCCTTACTAGATGTACATGCACCCTATACGACGGAAGAATTAAATGATGTAAGAGAAGAATGGGCAAAAGCCATACAAGTAGTGGGGTTTTTTAAATTAATTGGGATGTTGATAGCGAATAATGACTAAAGAATGATATTTTGTAAATAAATTTCTGAATTGTAACATGTCTGAATGTTTCTACATGTGTCTGAATGTTTATACATGTGTGAATGTGAAAATGAATGAAACTATTGGTTGTTGTATGAATGTTTCTACATGTGTGAATGTGAAAATGAATGGAACTGCAAATTGCTACATGAATGTTTCTACATGTGTGAAAATCAAATGGAACTCCATGTTGCTAAATGTGTGAAAATTAATGTTGTTAATTTTGTAGGTTTGTGGCCTGTTGTTGAACGATATCAATAGATGTCGTAAAACCTACAGTTCATAACTGAACTGCAGGTTGCTCATCCTGCGACCAGCCACAGCAGGCCTGCAGACTGATTTAAAAAAATACATACAATAGGCGTCAGTTTGAAAAAACTGACGACAAATGCTTACAACATCGGATAATAGCTAAAACTAATGCCTAATGAGACAAGATACCACGACCGTGCTGGCCAGCACGGACATGGTAGAAAGTGATACGGCGCCAGTTATCAATAAAAAACCGACGTTGATGGTGTCCTAGATGGCGCCCTTTCTATGGCCCTACTGGCACGTTTTCCGTAGTAATAACTGACGCATATATCCCGCTGTTGGCGCATTTTCAGTGGCGCATGAAGGTTTCTGGCGTCGGTTTGGAAACCGACGCCTAATAATTTTCCTTTTAGCGGCGCCCACATAGGTGTCGCATGAAAACTGACACTAAAGAACTTAAATAACTGACACTAAAGGTGGGTTATGTACTAATGATGCCCCTTAGGGTTTCTATGTCCCTTGACCCACTAGGGTTTTCCTGAACTAACCCCAGCTCCATCTGGGGTTACCCTCATAACAAAAAAACCCATAAAACATTTTCTCTTTACCTTATCATTATTTCCACATTACATGTACATTATTAATTTCCACATTACGTGTACATTATTATTTCCACATTATGTGTACACTATTCAATGGAGGATGCCTTAATCCTACTTATTCTCAAAAATCATATTTTGAGATGAGAAGGGAAGTTCCTTTTAGGGTTTATTAATCAAATATGAAGAGAAGTGGATGAAAGAGATGATAAGACTTATAGGAAACATTACTTTAGGCAAACCCTCAGTTCAGGCCATGCTGGAATCACATTGGCCAAGGGGTCCCCGTATACCAACTCAATGGTGCGGAATAAAATATTGACAACCCCCAAAACCATGATCCATTCTAAACACCATTACCATCACATCACGCCTTAATAATTTTCCTTACCCTATATATAACTTGAAAGTATAAACTACCAGATATTATTTTAAAAATATGGTGCTCTGATACCAAATGTAACGACCTCATTTTTTAGAAACCCCCAATTAAGGAAGGCCAAAAAGATGAGAGTCATTACCTATTTTTTCCCCAAGGATCCAGATTTAACAAAACATAAATAATAGTAAATAACTTCCATTAAATCAAATATATTGTTAAAATAATGTTCCTCTAGAACTTACATAATTTTTCATTATCAGAATCGTACATATGAGAACTATATGAGAAGAAGTATCTATGATCCTCATTACAAGTTAATTTTAATGTCTTCAAGTGATTTGATGTGTCCATAACATCTTGATATCATCTTATCTAACATGTAGCTAAAACGTCGTGAAACCAAAATGCGGATCGGAATAATGAGTTATACGGTGTACGTGGGGTGCATGCAAAAGTGTACAAGTACATAACAACATATATTTCATCAATTACTTGCAAATAAGAAGTGGCATTTTCTTCATATATTCTTCCTTTATGTGATACACATAGTGATATTATAATTGAATATAAGGTAAATAAACATCCAATAGTTTAGTTGTTCAATCCTCAAGGTACACTCAGCAAACACTGACAAACTAATGTGGGTAGTCATACATGTAACCACATACCTTGATGGTGAGCCATGAAGATTATACGATTATACTTCAAGTAGATTCAACCAATCCAATCAACAGATTCAAGCAAAATGAGAAATCTACTTTACCAGCATGTATGTAAATCCTAAAGTGTTACTGTCACATTTTTTACTTTAAACCCTACTTGGTCCTAATCTAGGGTTTAGATTCCCTTGGACTCGAGTTATCATTAGGGCCATGTTTGATACTCTAAATCCTTGGTTTATTAATTTAATGACTTAAGAACCCTAATTCATATTAAGTGTAGCCATGATTATCAACTTCACCATGTTAATGTATTATGAATACTAGATTCAATTATATCCCTCAATGATACACCAAGTTATGATCTTTAGCCCTAAAACTTCATATACATGATTGTTCACATTACCAACACTAATTATCATCGTTAAGGTCATGATCATCTTTTGTTATCATCTTATTTAACAATATTAGATAACAATAGGAATTTAGAGCATTTAATGTATTCTATTATGTCAATATAAATATCTAGGGTTTTTATGCTTTAATCACCTTTTCAACACATATTATTGGTTATCCACTTTAGAAATCCTTTTTAGCAACATATGAACTTTTAACCTAAAATAGGTCTAAGATGTTTTTATCCAAAAAGGTTAAGATTTATCCATTGATATCATTTGAACAAGTAATAGCCATTAAAATCATGAATCTAGGGTTCTTATGCATATTTTACATTAAAGATTGCATCTTTGTGCACTTTTGGAAAAATAAGCATTATCAAGTCTCAATTTTATTTTCTTACATTACTATAATGTCCTCGTCAATTTTCATATAAGGATTGTCATAATCAGAGTTACCAGCAATTTATTAGATTTAAAGAAAGATTAAGTATGAATGGCCAAGAAGGCACTGACACGTCAGCATTAAACTTTCCAGAACTCGGGTCTATAATTAGGAGGAAAATACTTTGTCTCTCCCGTGTTGTAAACGTGTGTGGATGGGTATTTGACTCATTCGACTCTATTTCACCTTCCTTCTCACGTGGGGAAACTCCTAATGCAACTCTCTTCTTCATGTGATTATAACAATGCCCCTCTCCTTGCTTGTGGGCTTCGACAGCCATGAAAGGCTCGATCACCTCCTTCTCCACCCTATTCTAGTCTCATCTCCCATCCACAGACCTCTGCCATCGCTCATTCCCTAGTTGTCCCTTCTTCTCACGTCGAAAAGAGCAGCAAGGACACCTCAACCAGGGCCAGAGTTGTTGATCACCACCACCACGCATCGTCACAGTGTGGTTAATGACAGCGACCACTGTCTTCCATCCTTCCACTACCACCATTTCCCATTGCTCTCCCTTCACCCTTCTCCCTCAGTAGCACCTCCTTCCACCCCATTCTATCATACTCTCTCTCCCTCTCAGTCTCCTACTTGTGGATGAAAAGGCTCTACCTTCACTCTTCACCTACGCTCACTGCTTCGATGTTCGGGGTCCTCAGGAGATGAGTCGACCACCGTAACATGTCCCCAATTTTCTTGCATAAACCTCCTCCTCCACATCCAATAAGGAGGGGTCGACCACTTCACAGTTTCCCAATTGCCAACTACGTATGGGTGCCCCTCATCCTACTACTGACATGACAAGTATTGTAGAGGTCGGGGAGACCTCTAGGTTGCCTATGGTAGAAGATGGAGGGTATTGGAGAAGTTTCGTCATCCTTGCATCCCTCACAGAACTGATGAGCCGCCCATTATCCTATTTTTTTGGCTTATCCAAAGAGGTGAGTTCAAGCCATCAAGGACCATTACATGGCTCTCGTGGATAGTAGAGGTCAGTGCCAAGTTTGAGATGGAGACAAGGGCTCCTAGTCTCTTCTATATATAGATACCTAATGGTGACCACGTAGAAGGAAGGGAAGGGTGAGAGAGACAAGTATACCATGATCCATGAATAGAAAATTGATTAATTACTTTCCCTCATATATTCCCTTATACTAAAACTATAAATCTTCTATTCTAGTAAACCAAAAGTCATGAAAAGACACTACCAAAATGTCATTAAGGAATATCCATTTCTATATGGTGTCCCTTGGATAATTGGTCATCTATTTAGGAAACACTACTGGATTCTAAATTATTCTTTTATCTCTCTCCTTAGTATATCCTTTAAACCAAATATCCTCATTCCATGGAAACTCATCGAAACATTTCCCAAGTTATATTTAGTGATTGGGATTTAGTGAGGTATCTTTCCCATACAAAATTTTCTCTTTTAAATATTAATTTTACAAAAATAGCCATTATATCAAGGAATATCATTTTTCTCCCTATTTCCATAATTCTCCTCTCTTCTTTATTTTCAAGTATACCAAAAGATTAGATCCAAAAATAATACTAATTGATGTCTCAAAACAAGTGTTGGCAAACTGGATAGATAATTATTCTTTTAATTATCTAAAACACGATGTACTTTATTTACTTTTGAAAACTTGCACATTATCTTATTATTTTATTATCCAATAATTCACAAGGCCATCATTCTTTATTTATGCAGGAAATATATTATTTTCTTAACTTGTGTCACAAGAACCCATGCCACCAAGGTAATTAATAGTATTGTTCCACCAATAATACCATTGGAGAAAATTATTTATCAAATCATATTTTATATTTATATCATTCCATTTTACCCTCTTCATCCACAATTAGTTCTTATATCTTTTTACTTATGTCATCTACCATGTGGGTGTTCCATCATGCACTCTTATCAAGTTGTAATAGTTTAAATATTCTTTTGTTGTAATATTTGGTAATTTGAGAATACTAGTTGAATATATTGGGCCACATTTCCATGAAAATAAGTTTTGGTGGTTCTTGAAATTAGGATTATTCTTTTTCTTGTATTGAGTAAGGAGTGGACTCCCCTTTCAAGTCTCATTTCTTACAATTTGTTTAGTGAATCACTCATTCCTTGGTTCATATTCATGTTATTAATGCTCCCCTATTTATTAATCCCATATGCCTATTACTATAGACCCATTCCATTTAATTCTTTTAATAAATAATTTATAATAAGTTATAATACATTTTTATACCAATAATTTATATCATCAATTCATAATAAAATTTGAATATATCTAAAAACTTACATAATTACAAAAAGTTCCATGACAAGGCCAACAAGTATATTAAGTTTCATTTTTTATTACTTACATAACTATAAAAGGCAACACACCCAATCACCTTGAGAGGGGCTAAGTTATTGGTAGTTTCTAGAATGAATATTAAGGAAAGATCATAGTATTGAATACTTCTTAGTTGCCACACCTACCTTACTATAGAATACTAGGTGTAGAAAACAAAATGGAAGCACATTAGTTATAAAAACAGTAAAACCTCGGTAGGCAATATCATATATCAATGAGGAACTGGAAAGAAGAGCAAAAAAGATGAAAGTGAAGAAGAACATAAAATATGACGCAAGGTCAACATAGAAAACATGCTACACCTATATGGAGAAGCCCTAGTTTAAAACCATTCCATATTACCACAAACTCATTATAGACATGTGTTCCTATCTAGATGTCATTAATTGGTGTAGGAGACAAAGGTTGAGCATACATGTAGGTGTCTTATTATGTCATAAAATTGCTATATTTTTTCAATCCTTTGTTGAAAAATTGTATTATGATATAAAAATTTTGGTGTAATATGATAATTGGGTGGTCTTTTATCTAGTTTACCATATTACAACTTCTACACTAGTTTGATAAATCTCCAATACTATGTTCAGTATACCAGTTAAGAGCCTCCTCTTAAGTATTCATGCTTGGTAATAAAACCATTTTGGCCAATAGCATCACATGTGATAGCAAGTATATCCTACAAAACCCTCATGTTTCATATAATGTCATACTTCATTGCGTCCAATCCTTTTATCAACACATATTTAACTATTCAAATATGTTTTCCAATTTGGATATTAATTTGTTAGACAGGAGCTGACTTTCTAGGAAATTTGGTTCTTGTTGAATGTTTTGCCATTGGTCCTCATTTAGTCCATACTGTATTTTTCCTCGGATACCTCCTCATCTTGTATCATATGTACAAGGTGTATTACTATTGACAAAGACACTAAGGGCCCATTCGGTTGGGTTGTAAGCAAAATTGTGGATTTCTTATCAAACTTCATATTTTCTTCTGTATGCTTGGTTCCATGTGATTCAAACCCTCATATGAATAAAAAAATGATCTCATGTCATCATACATGTATGAGTTCATTGAAAACAACTTATGGTCATTTGTTGTGTTCTTCAAATACTAGCAATATGGGTAAATACCCATTCAGACAGTGCACAACCTCTGTTGAAATGCTCCCTTCTAGTGAAGTCTATAATTTATTGTTTTCATACATATAAAAGGGTAGTGGGCATCAAAAAATATCTCACTAATCACCTAAAACCCTATAAAAACAAATCAATACATATGTTTAAATTAAAAAAAATGTTAATTCATGTTTTGAAACTAAAATTGTGATTTGGTTTTACTACAACCAAACTACCTCTAAGTTACTTACTCATGATGGAATTATATAAATTGTATGGTGATTTCCTAAAGAGTTCTTCTTGATCAATATTATTATTGGCATGCCTCCATTACTTTTTATATAGGGTCGCAAGCATGCCTTTGGAGAATTAGTAGTACATGATAAACATGATATAATTTATATAAACTATGTATAGACTATGATTATTTACCATGTTGTTTAAGATGGTTCTATTTACTCGTCTTTTTATTATAAGATTATGCCCCAATAAGAAACAAAATATTGTAAATTCATAAAACCCATGGTTAAACTAATAGCTTTGTCCATCTGAAACATGTTTACTACATGTTTGGTTGGATTGGAACCAAAAGTTTCCACTTGCATTCCATGTGTTTTCTAATGTAGACTATTTGGATGAATGTGATGTTAAAACATATAAGAAAATTTAATTGTACGGTCACGTCCAATCCAAGTTGATAAGTAGTGCAGACTAACCACATCCAATACTAGGTACAATTGGTTTTCACAACATTCTAGCCTATGCAGTGCATATATGTACACACTTAGAGAAAATAATGATTCTATGTGGTTGTGAAGGGGACTGCTGATAGTAGCATTCTTGAGATTGATTCCTTCCAACCAAATAAAAACAAATGAAAATAATTAACTCTGATTATTTATACAAAATAATTATATGCAATATATTATTATGTCTTTTTTTAGTTTCCACTTTACAAATTTATTTACTCCTAACCAAATTAAACCTTAGGATTTTAGAGCGTAGACTGAATATAAAGTGTGATTTAAAAACAATACAAGAATTATCATGTACTTTAGATTATGACATAGTGTTTGTATGGTTTTAGTCCAAACTATTGTATTTTGTTATTTTACTTGAGATGCATCGGTATAAAGTTCTATTAAAGATATATATATATATATATATATATATATATATATATTACCTCACTTGTACCAAAAGATGTTGTGAATGTAACAATTATGCATATGTTTGAAAGGTATGCTATAAGTGAATGTACAAAAAGCACAATAGAAACACGTAGAAAAAATATAGAAAATATGGTCATGGTTGTAACTAATATGGAAACCATATAAATAAATAAATGAAATAGACAAGAAGCGAGAGATGCAAAGCTAATAGTTCTACATCTGGCAGTATTTGAATAGAGCATCGAACAAACTATTGTAAATGTTAACCATGTATCATGCAAATTTAAAAAATGAAAACATGGATAATTATTTAAAACATCACTTAATAGAGAAAAAAACAAGCAAAAAGCAACAAACCAAGCCATAACTCGATCAAAGAAGAATAAGTATATATCAATAACTTAATTTTGAATGGGTCATCTACAAGAATTGTTTGAGAAAATTGAAACCCACCAACTTACAAGGAATTTCTAACACTTTTTTTGCATGATAGAACTTTCTCATGTTCAAGATATGTACCTTGTCTCACATAAAATTCAACCATGTCTCAGTATCCTAAAGAATATCAAAGATGAACAACAATAATAATTCATAGAATCAATATGAAGAAGAAGATAAGTTTCTGAAATAGTTGTCAGTGCTAGGAAATGAGAGGGATCAAAACATATATATCCTTGCCTAGTTACCAACCAGACATACTTTAAGCACTCCTCACACGTCCATACATTTTGGAAATGAAAACATGAATGAATTAATTTTTCTATTTAATAGGTTCATATCCAACTATGTACAACTTGTATTCAACCATTATCTTACCAAGTTAAAGACATATTCAACCACATAATCTACATACTTGACCAGAAAGTCGAGATGGTCAACTTCTTGGACAAACCAACTTGATTGGTAGAATATAATTTCATATGGAATATTATAGATCTCAAATATGGTTTGGTTGTATTTTCTTTGGTAGTAATATAATTAACAACCATAATCTAGTTGGGTAGAGTCACCCTTGCACAATTGATTCTAACTAAGATGTGTCCATTTTGATTTTGATTGTACTTGGAACTCATTCATTTGGGAATAGTTATCATGATATTACAATAAATTGAGATTGTAAGAAGAAACTATTTTACCACAGGTAAGTTTGACACATGATCCTTTCACCATTAAACGTTCATCCTAGTTTCATCGGTAGCATACACATCGGCCTTATAGGTAGAACTTTCCATGATGGTTTGTTTCTGAGACTACTAGGTGACAACAGAACCGCTCAAAGGAAACACATATCTAGATACCCAATTACTCCTAGAATTCTTAGCTACCCAAATTGGGTCACGAAATCCTTCAAGAATTTTAGGAATTTTCCGTAATTAAACCCAAGCGAAAGAAGTTACATTTATATATCTAAGTACACTATTTACATATACCCCACTACAACTAGAGTTCTTAGCTATCCAAATTGCATCACTAGATCCTTCAAAAATTGTAAGAATTTTTCATCATTTAACCCAAGTGAAATAAGTTCCATGTATATAAGTAAGTATTATTTAGAGATTCCCAATGGGTTTTATTTGGAAAACAATTATATCTGCTTGATTTTAACACAACAGACACAATACCCGATCACTTATAGTTCATAAGATACATACAACCTCAAATTATATGATAGCATCTTAATTGAGACACATGAATACCACTTTGATTCTAAAGAAAATTTCAAAACTAATATGGATTTTTAAGAGGTGTGTAAGATGTAGAGTCAAATCTCTCAAGTGATGTATAAACACGGTGGTATTGTGAGAGTGTTGTGCCAGATGCTAATCATATGATTCTAATACCTAAATTGTATATGCAACTCGTAGATCCCTCATGTCAAACTTACCACACAAAAATGAATTTAATAATAACTCTCATATTGGAACTGCATAAAAGAGAATCATCTACATACTTGAAAATAATGCATACCTATCTTAAAATTTTGCAGTGGACACACTTACCAAAATCATTTGAAATGAAGTCAAAAGACGACCTAACTGTTGGTTATGTGTCTTGAGAGCCATCATCTGATGAACGTAAAAGTGATATTTTGTACTTGATTTGATTATTAATAAAAAAGAAATTCCATTTATTATTTTTGTTTAATATTGAGATAATTAATAAACTTAATAATGTCCTGAGAACATTTTACTCAATGGCATATGGTTTAGGTTAAGGACCTAAAATTGAGATCATATGTATATTCTGAGTATTCATTCTTGTTAGTTCCAAGTCATTTAATATTGTGGATAGTATAGGACAACAATAACACACAAGACTAGTATGTATGGTAAACAATGACTATGTCTCTTTAGTAGTTATATTGGGTATTAACTCAGATGCATGTGTACTTATTAGATAACAAGTGGTATTGTACATACCCACCTTGACATTGACACATTAAAGTGATGTAATGACATGCCATAGTCATATCTCAATGTGAAAGTGGTGATTGTGGTCCTTCGACCTGGTCACTATAGTAACACGTGTTATTCTGTGTACTTTGACACTAGCCCAACATGCTCATAAATACAACTTGCCAAAAAGGTGGTAAATGGGTACATTGTCGCATAGCACATGATGTGAGTGATCTTAGATGGAATTCGTCCCTCCCTTGGATTGATATACCAAGACACTTGACAAGTGATATTGTCAAATGCACAGACATGCACATGTGAGTGAATATTTTATATTGAGCTCACATTATCTCTATTTTTTCTCTAGTTCAAGGAATTGTATTGAATGATTAAGAGGATGGCATTTCATGCATCAAGTTCAATATGGAGATTTAAGACAAAGGGATTAGACAGTCACAGTAACATTATTCACTTTACATGTTGTAGTTGTTACTTAACTCATTCCTATTACTTGGGTGAAAATAATGTGTGTCTATACACAAATCTTTGTTTGTCTTTATCAAATATCACTACAACATAATTAGGGACATGTCGGTGCCACACACATAAGGATGCATTAGGGAACTAAGGTTCACAATACAAAATAGGGTTATAATGGTTTTGAATCATAAATATGTTGATTCACCCTATGACTAGGCAACCAGAATGTATGCTCAGTCGATCGCATTGACTGGGTCAATAGATCAATTAATTGCAAATGATCGGTTGAGATTTCCACTACAAACATGTAATTGGGTGATCAAGTCACTTGACCGGACGATCATAATATTATAGGAAAATTTTGAAATTAGAAAACAAATCAGATCTAGATCTGGACTACCGTGATCAGACGATCAGTTGTTGTGATTGGATCAATGGTTGTGATCGGGCGATCACAAGACGTGATGAATCGATCACAAATCCAATCTTATTTATCAACATTAAATCATTTTTAAGATTGCTATTAGAAAAGGGATTAGAATTAGGTTTTTCTGAGCCCATGAATCTCTTATATAAAGGAGGCATGTAGCAAAGGATTTGAGACAACTTGTGAGATAAGTTGGTTGTCAAAAAAATTTCTTTTACAGAGGAAGTAACCCAAAGGACCGAAGTTGTATAGCTATGACAAATTCGTCGACTTTGGAAGAAAGAGAAGAAAATTTTCATTACTCTATTGTGCCCCTTTTCCTAAAACCCAAAATTGATATCAAAGCCCACATTGTACACTTTTAACACTGATTTAAGTTTTTAACTACAAACAATTTGTTGGATAAATAATTATGCAATCTTGTATCCATAATCACCTAATAGCATATATGATATGTATTACATTTAGCAATGCAACATCTTGCAAATTGGTTTTGTTTGGTGGATGTAGATATGGAAATTAGATCATTGTAGTGTGATCTGAAACATGTAATGTTTTTGTTATGATTTTGATCAAACATCATGTAACATTTATATAGCTTGCATGACATGCCTCTCTCTATCCATTCTCCATGTAAATTTTGATTATTCAATTTAAAATAAGATGATGTCAAAACATCAACGGTGGACCATGGTGGAGAGGAGGAGATGATTATAAGCCCACGCCAAAGAGGGGTCCTTGGAAGATTTGTGATGAAAACGAGGTGGTGGATCACCAACAACACAAGATCTACCATCGGGGACTTCTAGTTAGTCGATCAGCTTGTCTGATTAGTTGATCAGGAACCTAGAAAAGGCACAATTAGGATTACATATAGATGTGAATCTCTTAGTTGATTTTCTACAACACTTATTGGATCAATTGGTTGTACTAGTTTCCATATCTGGTTTTATTGTGTGTGGTGATGGTTATAGTATATGATACACATAATAGTGTATATGATGTGATGATTAGATGCATATGGATATATAGTGTCTGATTCTACAATAGAGGTTGAGTATATTGTTGCTTCTAGTGCAGTAAAGGAAGCAATATGGATTTAGAAGTTCATTAGTGAACTTGGGGGGTTCCAACTATTGAAGACGCAATAGAGCTTTAGTGCAATAACAATGGAACTATTGCACAAGCTAAGGAACTCAGATCACATCAGCATTCCAAGCACATACTCATGTGTTGTCATCTCATATGTGAGATTATACATCGAGGAGATATAAAGTTTGTAGAGTACCAAATGAATGGAATATTGTTGATCCTCTAAATAAAGCACTTTCACTACAAAAACATAATGGTCGTGTTAGAACAATTACACTTAGGTTCACGAGTGATTGTGTAGCATCCTCAAAATCCTAGATCTATTAATGTACCTTAATGTGAAACCCTAGCTTGCAAGTTTAAGCTTTTAACAAACAAAATGGAATTCAATGGGACCTCTTAGTCTAATATATGATGAAATAATCTCATAAACCTATCTTTGGCTTAAATAGCTCATTAAATAAAGGATAATTTCATCCATGTCACCTTTTAATAATATGTGCATTAAATAGCAACCTATATGAGGTAATGAACAAAAGTTAATGAAAACCTAAATATAAGTGGATGGGGAGATTCTAGAGGTCCTAATTAACTTGTGGTTCAAATTTGAGGTCAAAATGACTTCATTTGACCATCCAATTCAATTAAGGAAGGTTGTATATAGTTAGATGAATAATTAACCAAATATTTGAGAAATACAATGGTTATATCTAATAATCTCATATTATTTACGCATGATTTCTCTTATTTTGGCTATGGTTTAAGTGTCATGCACTATTCTAATTTTGGATTCTTTCTGGGCCATTGGATGCCCATCAGACACCGCTGGACTTGTCTCCTACCTTGGGTAGGAGACTGGGAACATGCTGGCAGGTCTGTGCTTCCTTCACCGGTTTGGCTCTCTCACCATAGATCCCTATTTCCAGAAATTTCTTCACCATTGAGATCGCAACGTCGAGCTAAACCAAATGAGCCTGAGTTCACATGGACTTTGTGCCCTAATGAAGAAACACCCAATGGGGCTCGGACTCCCCTCGTCACCCTAGTTTTACAGGAGGTCTTCTCAGTGCCTAAACCTATATATTATGGGTTCTAAATGATCACCAGCCCTAGAAAGACCCCCTCTCCTCTCAATTTCATCTCATGTGCCCCAAACTTCCGCCACCTACTCGATTTGTATCTCTACTAAACTCCACCGTGGCTCAGCCTCCTCCGCCATCTCCGGCCAAATTGAAAATGAAGTAAGTATCTACGGACCTTTGGCTTGTGTTTCCTTTTTCTAGTTTTTCTCGCAGGTTCCCCAAACTCCATAACTTGTAGCCCAATTCAAGCTTTCCGTCGACGTTCCTTGCCTTGGTCATCCAGTTGTGTTTTAGCCAAGGAAGTGGTTGCTTTGGCTTCACCTTCCTCTAGTAGTCGGTTCTCCGTATTTGTTTGAAGCTCGGGCACCTTGTTTCTCGATGGTTTTGAAACCAAAGTTCAATGCTCTATTTCTCACGATCTGAAGCTGGGACCATGGCATTTGTGGTGCCAGAGGTCGTGAATCTTGGATTGCCAAGTTCGGAGAAGCCTAAGGAATCTCAGGGGTAGGTCGATAGTGTGAGATCTGTCTCTGGTCGCGAGTTGGGATGGTGATCTGGTGCCTCAGGGAGCCTGGTCACACCATGACCAAGGATCGAAGAAGCGATGTGCAACTTTTCCTTTTCTGCCCTCTGGATCTCATTCGCTATGTCACATATTTAGGGCATTTTGGGATTTTTGCCTTTATTTAATCAATCGACAACACCTTTGATTGAGACGCTAGTTTTACAACTTTTCCCCCATATGTTTAATCGAATGTAATACTTGCTATGGATTTCTCGGTCATCTTAGTTTCATTTAAATCAATTTTTGTTTTCATTTCACGCATATATTTCCTGGATTTTTGATTGGTTGATGCATGAAAATTCATAACTTTTAATTGGTAGATCGTATGGGGACAAGTTATATATGAATTTTGCTAAGTTTTTTTAGATCTATCCAATGGTAAAGGTTTTGATATATGTTTTGGTTTAGTTTTCATGAAGTGTTAGGTTTGAGACAATTAGGGTTTAAGGTGTAATTAAATTAATAATGAATGCAAACCATGATTAATTTTAGGAACCTAGGACTCGATTCAGGATCAGGGAAATTGAGATTAGGTTTTTCTCCAATAAAGGTAAGTGGGTCCATGCACTTTGAGTATTTAAGTAATGGTTTTCAATCTCTTTAAGATTATTGTATCATGATGATCAAGTTAAACCATGTGATAGCTATGTATTCAATTTTCAGAAAGACCTTGAATTAATGTTCCCCAAAAGTTATTATATGATGCCTATACTTTTAAGTTTTATGTTCAAGAACTTATGCCATGATCAAACAAAATTCAATTAAAGTGAAGAACTACCAAGTTATTGATTAATCATGTAATTGATTACATTATTTTGTCCTCATTATGTTAATGTTGAGCCCTTGGGCTTACGAGTTCAAGTGGAGCATAATTATGAAACTTATGTGCAATTCATGAGCTCAAGTGGAGCATAGTTATGGCACTTTGGTGCAAATCATGAGTTTAAGTGGAACATTAGTTGAGCCTATGGGCCTTATGAGCACGATTGGTGCATAAGAGTAGAGGACATTATAATTAACCATTAAGAGCATATTATGTGAATCAAGGATTTATTGTCCAGTTACTTTTATAATTTTTCTTGTTTTCAGTTATTATGTTAGTATAATAATACTCAATGTTGTTTACTCTAACGTGTTTTCCATTTTGAATGCATGGTTGGAGATGTGATGTCTACAGGACGAAAGAATAAGGAAGGAGTAAGAGGATTTTCACTTGAGCTTCAAGGGTAGCTGTTCGAGGAAGACTTTAGCTTGGTGGGGTGCCATCTACCCGTCAGTAGATCCTCTAGTCTAGTTTATATTCCCATGTTTTAGATTTTCTTAGCTTACATGTGTTAGACTTGAGATCAAGATGAGACAATTTATGCTTTAGTTTTGCTTAGCCTACATGTAATAGGTTTTGATATCAGATGAGATAGTTATGTCTTTTCCTTCCATGAACAGTGTATGAATTATATTTTTGAGTTAATGCAAAGTGTTTCATTTATCTTATTGCTTTTGAGTATCATGTTTTGTGACGTTCCTCCAAGACAAGTGACCCATGTTATGGACAACATCGGGTTTGCTTCCGCTGACTTATATAGGTGCTTGGAGGGGGCATTACAATATGGTATTAGAGCAATGAGTAGATGGCAACTAAGCTAAAGATTCATATGTTCTAAACCTAGATATAGAAGAAGTAGGTGAAGGATATTAGGAACCAAAGTAGAGATCTAGTCAAAAGACATAAGTAAAGATAATGATTAGGGTTATGTGCCTAGATGTTTTGGATTTTTATGTTAACTATGGAACTTTATATAGCATACTCTCTCTTTTTCTCGTGTGTCTGTGGTATGGGACACAGGCTCATGGGGTTTTGTAGAGAGAATGTTATATGCATAATCGTGCTTATCTTGTCCTTCCAATTGCATGTGGTATGGGACATGTGCACGAGGGAGGTACTAAGATGAGTGTGATAAGATAAGTCAACTTTGAATATATGATCAGCCGGCATGTATCCAAAGATGACTAATAAAAGAAGAGTTTGCATTAAAATTTTAAGACATATAGTCACCTAAACTTCGTCAAGACACATAGTAAGAGCAAGAATAAGTAGGGGGAGTAGATATTTGATATAGATAAGCAAGTAAGATCCATGGTAAAATTTGAAACCCTAGAGAAGAGTTCAGAGATGTAAATGATGATGTCAAATAGAATCATGAGTAATATACCCACATGGAGGTCAAGATAGTGTTCTACCATAAGAATGAGACTTTAAGATGATTAGTGTAGATAGAATAAGTGAAACCCTAAGGTGGGTAGGATGATAAAATTTCGAGGACAAAATTTATTTAAGGTGGGTAGAATTGTAACATCCTCAAAATCCTAGATCTATTAATGTACCTTAATGTGAAACCCTAGCTTGCAAGTTTAAGCTTTTAACAAACAAAATGGAATTCAATGGGACCTCTTAGTCCAATATATGATGAAATAATCTCATAAACCTTGCTTTGGCTTAAATAGCTCATTAAATAAAGGGTAATTTCATCCATGTCACCTTTTAATAATATGTGCATTAAATAGCAACCTATATGAGGTAATGAACAAAAGTTAATGGAAACCTAAATATAAGTGGATAGGGAGATTCTAGAGGTCCTAATTAACATGTGGTTCAAATTTGAGGTCAAAAGGACTTCATTTGACCATCCAAATCAATTAAGGAAGGTTGTATATAGTTAGATGAATAATTAACCAAATATTTGAGTAATACAATGGTTATATCTAATAATCTCAGATTATTTACGCGTGATTTCTCTGATTTCGACTATGGTTTAAGTGTCATGTGCTCTTCTGATTTTGGATTCTTTCTGGGTCGTTGGATGCCCATCGAACGCCGCTGGACTTGTCTCCTACCTTGGGTAGGAGACCGGGAATAGGCTGGCGGGTTTGTGTTTCCTTCACCGGTCCGACTCTCTCACCACAGATCCCCGTTTCTAGAAATTTATTCACCGTTGAGATCGCAACATCGAGCTGAACCAAATGAGCATGGGTTTGCAGGGACTTTGTGTCCTAATGAAGAAACACCCAACGAGGCTCGGACTCCCCTCGCCGCCCTAGTTTTACAGGAGGTCTTCTCAGTGCCCAAACATATATATTATGGGTTCTAAACGATCGCCAGCCCTAGAAAGACCCCCCCCCCTCTCTGCTCAATTTCATCTCCTACGCCCCAAACCACCGCCGCCTACTCGATTTGTATCTCCAATGAACTATGTTGTGGCTCAGCCTCCTCTGTCGTCTCCGGCAAATTGGCAACCAAGTAAGTATCTACGGACCTTTGGCTTGTGTTTTCTTTTTCTTGTTTGTCTCACAGGTTCCCCAAACTCCATAACCTATAGCCCAATTCAAGATTTCCACTGGCATTCCTCACCTCGGTCGTCCAATTGTGTTTTATCCAAGGAAGTGGTCACTTTGGCTTCACCTTCCTCTAGTAGTCGGTTCTCCGTCTTTGTTTGGAGTTTGGGCACCTTATTTCTTGGTGGTTTTGAAACCGAAGTTCAATGCTCTATTTCTCGCAATCTGAAGCTGGGACCATGGCGTTTGTGGTGTCGTGGATCATGAATCTTAGCTTTCCAAGTTCGGTGAAGCCTAAGGAATCTCAGGGGTAGGTCGATAGTGTGAGATCTGTCTCTGGTCGTGAGTTGGTATGGCGATCTGGTGCCTCATGGAGCCTGGTCACGCCATGACCAAGGATCGAAGAAGCGAAGTGCAACTTTTCCTTTTCTTCCCTTTGGATCTCATTCGCTATGTCACACATATTTAGGGAATTTTGGGATTTTTGCTTTTATTTCATCAATCGACAGCGCCTTTGATTGAGACACTAGTTTTACAAATTTTCCCCCATATGTTTAATCGAATGTAACACTTGCTATGGATTTCTCGGTCATCTTAGTTTCATTTAAATTGATTTTTGTTCTCATTTCACGCATATATTTCTTAGATTTCTGATTGGCCGATGCATGAAAATTCATAACTTTTAATTGGTAGATCGTATGGGCACAAGTTATATATGAATTTTGCTAAGTTTTTCGAGATCTATCCAATGTTCAAGGTTTTGAGATATGTTTTGGTTTGTTTTTCACGAAGTGTCAGGTTTGAGACAATTAGGGTTTAAGGTGTAATTAAATTAATAATGAATGCAAACCATGATTAATTTCAGGAACCTAGGACTCGATTCAGGATCAAGGAAACTGAGATTAGATTTTTCTCCAATAAAGGTAAGTGGGTCCATGCACTTTGAGTATTTAAGTAATGGTTTTCAATCGCTTTAAGATTATTGTATCATGATGATCAAGTTAAACCATGTGATAGCTATGTATTCAATTTTTAGAAAGACCTTGAATTAATGTTCCCCAAAAGTTATTATATGATGCCTATATTTTTAAGTTTTATGTTCAAGAACTTATGTCATGATCAAACGAAATTCAATTAAAGTGAAGAACTACCAAGTTATTGATTAATCATGTAATTAATTACATTATTTTGTCCTCATTATGTTAATGTTGAGCCCTCGTGCCTTATGAGTTCAAGTGGAGCATAATTATGGCACTTATGTGCAATTCATGAGCTCAAGTGGAGCATAGTTATGGCACTTTAGTGCAAATCATGAATTCAAGTGGAACATCAGTTGAGCCTACGGGCCTTATGAGCACAATGCATAAGAGTAGAGGACATTATAATTAACTATTAATAGCATATTATGTGAATCAAGGATTTATTGTCTAGTTCTTTTTATAATTTCTCTTGTTGTCAATTATTATGTTAGTATAATAATACTCAATGCCGCTTACTCTAACGTGTTTTCCATTTTGAATGCATGGTTGGGGACGTGATGTCTGCAGGATGAAAGAATAAGGAAGGAGCAAGAGGGTTTTGACATGAGCTTCAAGGGTAGCTGTTCGAGGAAGACTTTAGCTTGGTGGGGTGCCATCTACCCGTCAATAGATCCTCTAGTCTAGTTCTTCCCATGTTTTAGATTTTCTTAGCTAACATATGTTAGACTTGAGATCAAGATGAGACAGTTTATGCTTTAGTTTTGCTTAGCCTACATGTAATAGGTTTTGATATCGGATGAGTTAGTTATGTCTTTTCCTTCCATGAATAGTGTATGAATCTATATTTTTTATTTAATGCAAAGTGTTTCATTTATCTTATTGCTTTTGAGTATCATGTTTTGTGACGTTCCTCCAAGCCAAGTGACCCATGTTATGGACAACATCGGGTTTGATTCCGCTGACTTATATAGGTGCTTGGAGAGGCATTACAGATTGGCTCTAGTACAAGTGGGAGATTGTTGGTTATATGCCCTGAGACCATAAAGTAATGAGCGTAAAAGGGATATTTTGTAAATCATTTGATTATTAATAAAAACAACTTCACTTATTATGTTTTTTTGTATTGAGATGATGAATAAACTTTATACTGTCCTAAGAATGTTTTACTCGATGACATATGCTTTAGGTTAAGGACCTAAACTTGATATCATATGTACAATAAGAGTATTCATTCTTGTTAAGTCCCTAGTTGATTATTACTGTAGTAAATATATGACAACAATAATACACAAAACTAGCATGTATAGTGAGTGATTACTAAGTCTCTTTAGCCATGATATTGGATATCAACTCATATATGTGGGTACTTGTTAGAGAAAAAGTTCTACTGGACAAACTCACCTTGAGATTGACACATGGAAGTCATGTAATGACATGTCAAAGTCATATCTCAATATGAAATTGGTGACTCTAAACCTTAGACTTGAATTCACTGTCAAAGCACATGTTGTTTTGTGTACTTTAACATCAACACAATGTGCTTTGAAATAGGAGTTTCCAAAAAGGTGGTGATTGGGTATACTGTGACACATGGGGCATGATATGAGTGATCTACATAGAACTTGTCCCTCCTTTGGAGTGATATCCTTGTACACTTGATAAGGGAGACTATAAAATGCACAGATATGCTCATGTGAATCAATATATGATATTTAGGTCACATTTTCTCAAATAGTTTGCTCTAGTTCAAGGAACAAATATTAAAGGATTTAGAGGATAACATTCCATGCCTTGAGTTCAATTTGGATGTGTGAGACAAAGGGATTATAGGGTAATGGTAGCATTGTTTGCTTTATAGATTGTAGTTGTCCTTTAACTCATTCTGATTAGTTGGGTGGCAATGATGTGTGGCTAGACACAAATCTTTTCTTGTCTTGTTTTGAATATAACTACCAACATAATTAGGAACCTATATGGTCACATGCATAAGGATGCATAAGGGAATTGAAGTTTGCAATCAAATATATATATTAGAATGGTTCTGAATCATAAATATGTCGATTTACCATACATGCCTGAGTGACTAGAATGTGTGATCATTCGATCATATTGATTGGGTCAATAGATCATCAATTAATCATTTGGATTTCCACTAGACACCTGTGATTTGTTGATCATGTCGCGTGATTGGGCGATCACAATGTTATAGGCTAAGTCTGATATTAGAAACCAAGTCATAGATAAATTTGGAATGTCGGGTTTGGCCAATCAACTTTTGTGATTCGACAATTAGGGGTTGTGATTGCGCGATCACAAGACATTATTGGTTGATCACAAAGTACAGTCTAAGTTTTTAGCATAAACTATTTTTAGGATTGCTATTAGGAAGGGGGTTGGAATTAAGTTTTTAGAACCCCATGACTCTCTTATATAAAGGAGGCATGTCCCAAAGGCTTTAACATAATTCTTGAGATGACTTGTGAGATAAGTTGGATGTCAAACTTCTCTCTCTTAGAGAGGAAGTCACCCTAAGACTTGCCCAAGATAGGAGAAGAAAGGAAGTTCTGGGATGCCTAGTAATGGGCGTTCAATATCTAGATCTGAAGGACTGAGTTCTCAATCAGCATAACACATGTCTACTTGTTGGACAAGTAGTGTGAGTAATGGTATCATCTTCATCTCCTCTTATGTCTTTTATAAAGCTACAACAGACCAGTCGTCTTAGGTAGAAAGGGGGAAAATGTTATTGTGTTGCATCTCCATCCCTAAAACCCAACACTAACATCATTGAATTTTTGATATCATTGATTAGGGGCTTCTTTCAAACTAAAAAATTATTTCATAATGAAAAGTTTACTTTGAATTCATTCCCACATGCCAAAGTCATCATGTAAAAGTAAATTCTTTACATCCAAATCACAGTTAGTGAGGTTGTATGTGGAATCCAACAAGTAATCAAATTGTAGTCATGCTAGAAACATGAGAAAAGGTACCAAAATAATATGTTTTCTCCTATCATCTGTATCATTTGATAACTAATTTGTCCTTCCACTTACTAGTGACCCATCAGAATCAAATTTCTTTTGAAGATCCATTAACATCAAGTTGTAGTGCTATTATGATCAAAATCCATCAAATCTTAAGTTATGTGTAAAAGAATTGATTGGGTTTTATTGTTAACAAATTAATTCTAGAATATGGCTTTAAAGGAAGGCATAGCTTGCTGGTAAGAAATATGATAATCCTCAAAATTGTAGGTGGAAAAGTCACTGATGTACTCCTTAAATTTCCTTGCACATTTTCTCCTCCTTGGTTCAATTATTTCTGTATCATCTGATCTAGACATAGCACACTCACTACTAACCCCCACTTTAGGAATCATATGCATTATCAGATAGTTTTTCATTATAAAGTTCAACAATTTTGTTTGCATCCATTCTATAAATATCAGGTCTAGTGATGAGAAATATAATTTTTAGCCTATCTTCACATAATCTACGAATATGGTGTCAACAGTTGGGTTACAACTTCTTTTTCTTATGAGAGATAATTACTCTTGCAAGACACCCAACACTTTGAGATATTTGAAACTTGTCTTTCTACCACACTAAAGTTCAATACACTAATATCCTTGTGCTAATGGGAAACTCAATTCATGACCTAGAAAGCCATATTCAGTGCTTACCTCGAGTAAAATTAGGTTTCATGAAACTTATAGTATAGTGTTGACCTTATTTGTAGGGTCTATTTTTCCATTCATCTATTACATATGATTGCATTGAGTATAGATAGTAATCTTATGCACAATACCACCACTTTGATAGCAATCTAGAAAAATATTTGAGGTACACTCTCCTTCCCTATCAGTCTTAGTCTTTTGAGTGTCTTATTAATTTGGGCTTCCTCTTCATTCTAATAGAGTTGAAACTTTTTTATTGCTTCATACTTACTTTTAAGTAAATAGAAAATGTGTAAAGAATTCACCAGTGAAGGTTATAAAGTATCTATATTAAACCTAGTGGTTATATCATTGAATTAAAATAATGTCAACGTGCACCAATTCTAATATATCATATTTACTATTAAAAAGGGATTCTTGCATTGGTTAGCTTGTATACAAAAAACACATTTATGTTTTATATTTATGACCAGTACTATGAATAAGATTAAGATTTATAATTTTTTTGTAGGTTAAGATTCATAATTCTTTTTAAGGTTGACAAAATTGTATGTTTTCAAATCATTGCAGAGACATATTTTAGTAATCGATCGAGCTAATTTCTTTCTCTTCTCACACTCACATGTTTGCGAACAAGAAACATAAATGGATTAATTGTGTTGTTTTCTAGGGCCTTATCTGACGAGATACATCTCGTATCCATGCATGTACCTACGTGCATTAAGGACATATTCAACCCCGTTGCTCCACTTAATCAAAAAGTTGGACATCTATAAGAATTCAATCAGATTAATACAAATCTCAAGTACAATTTCAACTTCGTGCAAAAATCTCATTTCAAACTTTCATGGTTTAAAAAGAAACACATTCTTGGGCTAAATGGGCCTAGCATGCAATGTACATTACGAATGCAATGGGGTTTTGAAAAAACCATATCCGCAAATAGCCACACCACATTTTACACTGCATAACCAAACTAAATGGTTATGGTGCAGATATGATTTTAAAATTTTAGAAACATAATGATGTGGTGTGGTTATGATTCTAAATAAAATAACTATGGATGAGGCATCACCGCAATTAACTTATTAAAATATGTATAAATATGTATAATATTTTTCTAATCGCACTATATATTGTTGTTACACAATAAATTACTATATCTATATATTTATATAGAATTTAATGCATAGAATAATAGGGACTTTCATTTTTTATTGTAAATTACGCATGGACCCTCTTTGTACAATTACTAAACATACATGTGTCCTTAGAACATGAAAATATTACCATTTATTTTAAATTTTATTTATTTTGAATTTCATATTTATATGTGTATTTTCATACAATTATATAGTCATTTATATAACAGTGGTAAGTAGTTGTTATCATGGAAAAAATCATCTAATGTATCTTGTTTAGATTTTATAGTCTTGTTTCTTGCTGATCATAGATAGAAACAAATTAGAAAATGAGAGACATATAATTAAGATGACCATCCGATTAATTACTATAAGTGAACTATTATATGTTGATTGAGAAATGTAGTTGCATTTGAAGACAAAATCAAGTTCATATAAATAAACAAAGGTGAAAATATGGTATGACATAATGCAGAGAAAGAGAGAATTAAAAAGAGCTAACTGCACAATTATTACTAGCACTACTATAGAAATGGCTTATAATGTCACATTTACAGGCGTCGGTTGTATACAAGCAATCGATGCCTAAATCCTACAGCGTCAGTTGAATACACAAACCAACATCTATCTGTGAAGAGTGGTCAGATATGGGTATCGCTTTTTATTTAGCATCGGTTCCTCAATAAGCAACCGACGCCTAAAATCGACCAACAAATCCAAATTTTCCAGTGAAAAAAAATCACCTGCAAAATTTAACATACGGCGTCGGTTGTTAACAAATAAACTGACGACGAAAGGTTTTTTGCGAGATAGAAATTGGGCCAATTTTTATCGTCAGTGTTCTTGCAATAACTGACGTCGATGTGTTTTCGCGCGTTGTCCCCGTGAAAATTTTCACCCCCTTTGGCGTCGGTATTCTATGACAACCGACGACTATGATCATAATTCGAGAACATTTTTTTTGCTGGCATATGTAGATCGACGTCGGTTTTTTTAGTTGAAACCGACGACTGTCATTTAACATAGGTGTCGGTTTGTTTGTGGTGATCGACGCCTATTGTTACAAGTGTTGGTTGTTTTTAATAACCGACACCTATTGTTAACTTAATAGCACCCGCGTGAAGCAGACTCTTCCCCTTTTTCTCTGTTTCATTACCCTCTGCTTAGGTCTGGCGATTTGTGTGATTCCTGCCGCCGCTCGCCATCGTTGTTGTTCTGTTCATTGCCGCCACCGTCGTTGATGTGCTCGCCGCTCCCTTCTCCTGCTCGCCTTCTCGCCGCCATGTGTCATCCCTTATCCACTATTTCTCGCCGCCGCCTACCGCCAGACTGCTTCCCGCTGCTGCTACTACTCGCCGCCGCCTATCGCTCAGAACCTGAGCTCGCCGTCACCGGACAGGTACCTTTCTCCACCAGCTGAGCTCACCACCGCCGCTGACTTCCAACCCCCTTTTTTTTACTCTGTCTCCACCTGGAATAGTTGTGTAGCCCTATGGGTTAACACAAACCCTAACAATAGCCAAACGGGGTTGTTGTATATGAACCAAATGATTACTATTACAAAAAAATAGTAGTTCAAATCCTGATAAGAGGAAAATGAGGGATTTCACAATTAATTTCACAATTACATAGATGCATAGTGTGTTAGTCTTTGATACCAACTATCATAAAAGTGTTATTACATCAATCCAATCCCATTGCTTGGGTAGACAATGATAAAGTAATTTAGTGTGACTGCCCTTAAATAGCTCAAAGTTCACAAAGTTCACACACAACTTATGTAATAATTAAATATAGAGAAGAAGAAAGAAAGACATGTTAGATTTAATATAGATAAGCCACATTATCATTCCCAAATATTAGTTTATCCTCATAGACTTTATATTCGGTGATTCTTGTACAACAACCAAACATTATAATCATTAAGTAGCAAGTAGTAAAAGGCAATCTAGAACCTTAGTCACTAGATGAATAATGGCCATAAATGTGTAATGAAAGATGCATGAAAAAAATGTTTGGTTGTAAAATAATGAGTTGATCTTGTGTTTATCTTGCAATATATATTATTACTAAGCAATTATTTCATTATGCAGTCCATTTTTTATGATTTGTGTTTTTATTGATCTCATCTTGATTTTTCCCTATTATGGGGCATGTCAACATTATTCAAGATTGATGAGTGATTTAAACCTAGGCATGTCAACATTCTAGGGTCATATGGGGCATGTAAAGTTTTGCTTCTATTTAGGATCAACAAAATATTATGCAAGTCATGAATGAGAACCAACAAGCTATAGTTGAGTTGACTATTCATAAGATTCATTGAGTCATCTTCAAGTGTTTATCTGTTTGAAGACTCACTAATACACCAATTTGGTTTTAGTAAAAGGGAAATACTAATGCACTCACGTGACATGCTTGGAATGTAAATGATGAACTTTTCCCTAGATTGCCAATCATGCTTCTAAAGACATCAATAATCACCCTAACTTGAAGAAATAGGATATGAATGATGAAACTAAGATTGTAGGTATAAGAATGACAACACATGTATTTGTTGGCCTAGAAACCCGCCCAAGATTTACTCATTATGATTAAATCTTAGATAGTCCCCAGTTTGGGACTGTTCTTGAACACCTAATCTCACTTAGGATGTAAGTGTATAATGTGTATTGGGTTTTCAAGAAAATTTTGGAGGCATTTATGCGTTTGTTCTCTAAGTACATATGTACTTGGAGAACAGCGGGGAAATGCTGCCGAAATTTTCTTGAAAACCCAATACACATTATACACTTACTAGTGAGATTAGGTGTTCAAGAATGGGATAAGTAGTACACATTTATTATATATAAGACCTTAAACCCTAAAGTTTTAACCATAAATCCTAATCTTTTAACCCTAGACCCAAATCTTATTCTAATATATACTTGTTTTCTCTTTGATCATAGAATGGATAGATCATGGATGTCCATTCCAAATTGTTGCACCCCAGAGTTTATTTCTGGTCTTGATCAATTTATTAGATTTGTCGAGGAACATAGGAAACAACCTGGAGATAGGTTCTACTGTCCATGTAGGCATTGCGGTAACAACTTGAAAGTCAGCACTGGTGACGAAATCAAAATTCATGTCATGTACAATGGGATTGTACAAGGCTATACAGAATGGCACTGGCATGGAGAGATTTCAAACCTGAAATCAGTGGATGTCAATAGTAGTGCTTGTGTGGAAGAAGAAATTGCCTCCGATGATGTAGATGTGAACGAACGGGTTCCATTAGACATCTTGATGCGATGCTGGATAGTTGTGGGGTAGAGCACACCAATCCACCTCCCATGTTTAGAAACATTGTGCATGATGTTGAGATACCGTTATACACAAGTTGTAAGCTTATGAAGCTTAGTGCTGTGTTGAGATTGTTTAAGCTGAAAGCTAACAATAGATGGAGCAAAAAAGGCTTCACGTCATTGTTGTCTTTGTTGAAAGAATTCTTCCTGAAGGAAACGAGCCGCCAATCTCAACATACCGGTTAAAGAAATTGTTGTGCCAAATGGGAATGGAGGCCAAGAAGATACACGCATGCTCAAATGATTGTGTATTACTTCAAAAGGACTATATGAATTTGAAAGATTGTCCCAAATGTGGTGCGTCAAGGTATAAATTGACAACTTCAGGGGAGTCCAAAACTAGTTCTCCTGCCAAGGTGATGTGATATCTACCTATAATACCACGGTTTCAACGCTTGTTTGCCAATCCGATAGATGTGAAGAATTTGAGGTGGCATGCAGATGTTAAGAATTATAATGATGGGGTCCTATGACATGCGTGTGATTCCCCACAGTGGAAGAAGATTGATTTATTGTATCCTAAATTCGGTGAAGAAGTCAGGAATCTAAGACTTGGGCTTTGTACAGATGGGATGAATCTGTATGGGACATTGAGCAGCCAACATAGCACTTGGCTAGTTATGCTTGTTATATACAATCTTCCTCCCTGGTTGTGTATGAAAAATAAGTATGTTATGTTGTCGTTGTTGATATCAAGCCCTAAACAACCAGGAAATGATATCGATGTTTATCTTGAACCTCTGATTGATGACTTGAAGAAACTCTAGGGTGAAGGTGTGATGACCTATGATGCTTCACGAAGAGAGACATTTCATTTGAATGCTATGTTGTTTTGCACTGTGAATGACTTTCCAATTTGTCTGGATATAGTGTCAAAGGATTTAAAGTGTATCATATATGTGAAGAGAACACTGATTCAATACGACTAAAACACGGCGGCAAGATTGTATATCTTGGTCATCGAAGGTTTCTTCCAAAATTCCATCTGTATCGTAGGTTGCGCAAAGCATTCAATGGACATAATGAGGAATGGAGTGCACCTAAACCTATACCAGGGGAGGATGTTTATGAAAGAGTAAAAGACTTTTCCAATGAATTTGGTAAGAGATCACAATGTACGATGGCCACACGGAGTGACAAATCTTTATTCAAGAAGAAGTCAATATTTTGGGATATTCCTTATTGGAGTTCTTTGGCAGTCAAGCATTGTATCGATGTCATGCACATTGAGAAAAATGTTTGTGATAGCGTCATCGATACTCTGTTGAATATACCAGGTAAGACTAAAGATGGGATAAAATCTAGAATAGACCTACGTGAAATGGGAATAAGGACAGAATTAATAGAAGTAGTTAGTAGCGATCGGAGAGCATACTTACCTCCTACCTGTTACACGTTGTCAAGAAAGGAGAAGAAAGCTTTTTGTGAATGCTTGGTAAATGTTAAGGTGCCACAGGGTTACTCATCTAACATCCTTACATTGGTATCAATGAAAGATCTGAAGTTGATAGGTCTTAAATCTCATGATTGTCACACTCTAATGCAACAAATATTGCTCGTGGCAATTCGATCTATATTGTCGAAGCATGTAAGGTTTGCAATCACCAGACTTTGTTTCTTTTTCAACAGTATGTGCAGCAAAGTTATTGACCCTGATACTCTTGATAAATTGCAAAGAGAAGTGGTTGTTACCCAATGTTAGCTTGAGATGTATTTTCCTCCTTTGTTCTTTGATATCATGGTACATCTTATTGTCCACTTGACTCGGGAAGTGAAAATGTCGGGACCAGTTTTCTTGCATTGGATGTATCCCTTTGAACGATACATGAGCATTTTCAAAGGTGATGTTCGAAACCGTTATCAGCCTGAAGGGAGTATTATTGAGGGTTATGTTGCGAGAGAGGTTATGAATTTTTGCAATGATGTTCTGAGTGCTAATGACGCTCTTGTTAATGACAAGAATATTGAGGAGCATTTTGGCAAAGGGATTTTGGGATCACAGGTGAAAGTAATCAGTCCTGAGCAGTTGGAACAAGGTCACTTGTATATTTTACACAACATCGACGAAGTGAGTGTTTATATCGAGAAACATACCAATTTCATCAAGATACAATATCCTTGACCCAATTCAATGTGGCTTGCTAGAGAGCATAACAAGACATTTATTAAGTGGTTTGAAGATAAAGTCTTACATCAACTATCTCAAACACTAGATAATCTTACTGAAACTATCAAATGCCTCACCTTTAAACCAAAATAGAATGTTATGTCTTATGAAGGGTTTTCCATAAATGGAATCTCATATTACACAAAGTGTCAAGATGATAAGAGTGTCGTCCAAAATAGTGGGGTCACCCTTCAAGCATCTTCATTGTTTTTTGCAAGTGCAAAGGATAAGAGTCCACATGAAGCTAAAATGTCATATTACGGTGTCATTGAAGACATATGGGAGTTTGACTACGTAGATTTTAGAATTCCACTCTTTAAATGTAATTGGGTTGATAACACCAAAGGAGTTATAGTGGATGAATTGTGTTTCACATTAGTGAACTTTGAAAAGATTGGAGAGAAGGGTGAACCATTCATATTGGCATCATAGGTGAAATAAGTATTTTATATCGATGATCCTGCAAATGATAAATGGTCAGTTGTTCTTCATGGTAAAAGACGGTTCATTGAAGATTCTATAGATGAAGAAGAGTACTATGATAAGTATGATGACTCCAGTCCATTCTCAATTGGGTTGCCAACACCACCAAATATTGAAGCTAATGATGACTTGTATGTGCGCGGAGATCACAATGAAGGATTGTTAATTGATAAATGATCACAATATTAGAGGCATGCATGTTTATATTTTTTTATATGTTTTATTTTTCTGTATGTGAACTTTACAATGTGAACATTACAATGTGAATGTGAACTTTACAATGTGAATGTGAACTTTACAATGTGAACTTTATAATGTGAATTACTTTACAATGTGAATGTGAACTTTCAGATGGATGAGCATTCTCATGATGATCGTTCTGATGATTACCATGAGGGTGAGGACGTCAATGCACCGCCTCACAATGTAAGTTATAAAAATATATCCCTGAGGTTTCTATCTATATGTTCATTTATAGTTATATCATGTAAGTGTGTTTTTTTTATCAAATTTTAGGTTGGTGATGTACCCCCTGAAGAAATTGGGGAACTTGATGAGCAGAAGAAAAAATTTGAGAAAGTGAGGGCATCACAATGATGAACAAGTTACTACAACAAAGGGGAAATGGACCCAAATTGGATGTGGATTTCGATGATACAGGAAATCCAGTTGGAGTGAACCGCAACTCATTTATTTCATATCTTGGGGTTCTTACTCGCAGCCATTGTAGTCCTATTTTTGAATCCTAGCATAAAGTTCCTAAGGGGAAGAAACACTTAGTATGGAAGGAACTATGTGTCAGTTATTATTATTTGCAATTCTATTTTTTTAGAATACTATTTTTTAGGATACTAGTTAATAGAAATTCTATTTTACAGAGTATATTTGATCTGGATGAAAAGTTGCATCATAAATGCGTGATGCAACGTTGTGGGAGGGTCTTAAGGAAATATAGGACAAATCTCACCCGAGATTACATACGTGATGCTGAGAAGAGGTTCTTGACTGATTTCCAATTATAGACATTGATCACTTTTTGACTAACTCTACACTAATAACTTTTGTTTGTATTCTCCTTAAGAAATAAATTTAGGCAGAAGGCAGCCACTGAGCAATGGAACTACATGGACACCAAGGACTGGGAGGAGTTTGTTACCCAAAGAAAAACGGATGAATTCAAGGTATAAAGTGCCACTCCCAATTTAATTAATATATATTTTTATGTATTCACCTATTCAAGATTAACCTTTAGTGTTACTAACCAAATCAATGTGCTTACTAACAAGGCTATCAGCGATGCTCAAAGAGCAAGGCGTGCACTGAATGTGCATGACCACACAATGGGTCCAAGAGGCTATGCAGGCGTTCGCCAAAGACTACAGGCTGAGTCTATTGCTCAGTCTACTGCTACTCAGGAGTCCTCTACTATTGGTCTCGTACCTCTGACTCGCCATGTTATGTGAATAATTGGGAGGCAAAACAAGAAGGGAGATATAACAAAGCCCGCAACTGCTGAGGTGGATGTAAAAATGGTAGAATTCAATTCTTAGAGCAATCGATCGATATTTATTATTGTTATGTTTACTTACGAATTTTTGTTGATGTCGGTTAGCGGGAGCTGCACGAGCAGAGGAAGGAAGGAAAGTTCATCTCTGAGGGAACAAGGGATGAATGTTGAGATAACTTTATTTCTCAAATAAATCATACAGTCAATCTGAACCAGAAAGACTTTACATAAATGCCTTTACAGAAGTCCGGGTAACAAACTGGGCTGCCAGTCCTTTCTGAATGGCAAAACTAATGAACCTAAATACAAAATTATTAGATGCAGACGGCGAGATCATAAGATTCCTATTGATAATGTTCTGGAGTCATTGAAGAAGGGAAACTGCATCAACAGCAAACACCCCAAAACTGTCAAAAGTAAAAGGTAAAAAGTGATGATGATTAGCCTCACAAGCCGCGCCATGCTTGTGAACCTTTTGTATCGCCGCATTAGACGCAGCCATGCCTGCTTTAAAATTGCTAGAAAGAGTTCCTGTAAGGGGAGAAACTCCAGTGAGGTCTACACATGTATGTTTGTCGTATGTCCAATCAAATAATAAGATATCTGCAGGCCGTTGAGCGTGAAGACCATCAGAACGTGTGCCTAGAAAGGCAACTGGAGCTTCCTTCAACACTTTTAATCCAGTACGATATATAAGTTCAAATAGTGCATCACGAACGACATCATGACGAAACTTATAACCAGGCCGTGAGCGGCAATGGACAGCATGATCACCAAAGGCGTCAAGGTCTGCAACATTTCACAGTGGGCAACGTTCATCACCGGGGAATAAAGGAATCATCAGGCGATACTGAATGATAGAACGATACTCAAAAGGAGACATAGACAAGCCAAAACCATCAATAGGTACAGCAAGAAGAAAATCTTTTGCGTGATCAGCTTGTAAAGAAGAGAGAACCGCATGTTGTCGCAGGGAGAGACCACTTGTCATAATTTGCTGAATGATTGTCTTATAGTAAGCGTCTGCCAAAATAGACTGGGTCTTTGGAGTGGCAGAAGGCGTACGTGACAATTTGGACCAGCAAAAGGATGACAATGTGTTACATAGTGAAGCATGTGCAGAGATGAATTGACAATTTCTATGGGTAACCCAGAGCATCACGGACGTGTTAGGGGTGCATGCACTGGTGTGGGCATCAAAGCATTCTTTGGGCCATCACAGCGCAAATCAGTCTTAAGAGCGGGACTTTTACAAGTTGAAGTAACTTATTCTTTTTTTAGAATGTTATTGTGAAAGAGAATTCAATAATCAGAAGCTAGTGTTTCTTTTGTCCATGTATAGGTAGATCAGACAATTGAAAGGAGAGTCGAGGAAGCACTTGATAGGAGAGTCGAGGAAACACTTGATAAGAGAGTCAATGAAGCAATTAGCAACTGACAGGCATCTCAGACTGTCACTCAGACAGTACCTATGGTGGCCCGCTCTTCTCATACTGCAGAGGTTGGGAGTAATCCTGTAGACCCACCACCTAGCACGTTCGTTGTAAGTATTTTTATGACGTATATAGTAGCTAGTCTTTTCAAAATGATATGTTTATGTATATATGTATATAACATTCTTTACGTAAATTTATAGGGGTTGAAGTCATGCCATCTAAAAAGTCAAGAATATATCATTGTAGAGGCACAGGCTTCCCCAGTCCTTCCAGGGGAGATGTTTCATGGGACTCTAGTACCAGCCGGTGCGGTTCGTGTGAGCCCGATACATATACTCCTCGATTGGTGGGATCTTCCATTGCCATATTCCCACTCAGATTCTAAAACACTTAGTGAGGCAGAAGGTGGAGTGATAATGTGGCCCAAAGTGAATGTCGTCTATACTAATATTGTATGGTAAATTTATATTACATTAATTTGTTAGTGTGTATATATGAGTCAATTGATCTGAAATTATATATACAGGTCAAAAGGAAGACACTTGCTACATCTCGGCCTCCACCTCCAACTCCTAAAGTACCAAGTTGGCTTCCAAGGGACCTACATGCCTCGTTAGGTCCTAATTGTAGGGGTATGGCAGTATGGATAGGCGAACATGATTCAAATTTCCCTATAAATGTTACTATTTCGGAGGATGTTGCAAGTCAATCATACAATAACAATATATTTATACAAGTTTTGTATACGTATTAATGCATACGTAATACAAGTTTTGCATATGCATTAATGCATATATATTAATGCAGGTCAATCATACAATAACAAACTATTTATACAAGATATTTTGGAGTTATTTCATTATGATTGGTTGAACACATCTATGATAGAGCTGTGGATATGGTGAGATCTTGTTTATACATTCATATACCTTGTTTTATATACGGTGATTTGGTTTCTTATATATTAATACATACGTAATAAATGTTTTGCAGCCACTTACACACGATATGTATAGATTTTGCATTTTTCCATGTGGGATTTATGGTTCTATCTTTGATTAGTCTTGTAGATGCAGACCCTTCTTCAATTACTTCATATTGTTATGTTGCTTTTGAATATTTTGATAAAAATAAGAAGACGGTGATAATAGCTTCATTCAATGTCGAGTAAGTTTACTTTACTTGTAATTTGGACTTAAGAAAATTACATTTTTATTGTGGATTTTGAGTTATTAATTTTTAACTTTATTACCTGTAGTGGTAGGCATTGGGAGTTACTAGTTATTGTCCCCAAGACGTTCACTGTTTATTATCTAGATCATGCGGGGAAGGAATTGAATACATTATATGGACACACAATGAAAAGGTCATTATTCCCATGAGAAATATTTCATATTTTTATATCCATTAACATTTTTTATTACATTACTATTTAATTATGCAATTTAATGTGTTACATTAACATGTAGGGCTTTAGAAAAGTTCAAAAAAGCTGGAGGAAAAGGTCCCCAGGAAAAGGAATCAGCCACTAATTTGGGAGAATGTGAAAGTAATTTCCCGACTCCAATGTATATGTTATTTATGTGAACTGTGCTTATTTGTATTTTTGAATATTTTGTATGTTTCAATTTATAGTGTACTACACAAGAAAACGGTTGGGCATGTGCCTACTATATGATGTGATTTATGCACCTAATCATCAAATATGTCATAATGGAAATCGATACTATACATCAGGTATTATATATAGTCTCATTAGATAATATGAAATATATCAATCTTATTATATATTATTAATTATATATATACGTCATTCTCTTTGCAGGTGTTTAAAACTGACTTCAACACAGGTGGAAAGTTATTATATGTACATACTCCCTATACGAGGGAGGAATTAGATGTTGTAAGAGAAGAATAGGCAAAAGCCTTACAAGTAATGGGAATTTTTAAATATAATAGGGACAATGATGACAATAATGACGATGATGAATGAAGAATGATACTTCTAAACTTTGTTCTCATAATTATTTTTCTGTGAATGTGACTTTTTCTTATCAATACATGAATGTTTCTACATGTGTCTGAATGTGAAAAGAGATGAAATGAATGGAAGTGAATGTGAATGTAAATTACTTTGCAGGTTTCTACATGTATCTGATCAATACATGTGTTTGAATGTGAATGACTTTGCAGGTTTGTGGCTTGTTGTTGGCTGATATCAATGGATGTTGTAAATATGCAGTTCAGAACTGAACTACAGGTTCCCCATCCTGTTGACCAGTCATACAGCAGGTCTGCAAACTGATAAGAAAAAAAATCAGAACATAGGCGTCGGTTATTTGTATAAAACCGACAACAAAGACATACAGCGTCGTTTAATAGTAAAAAATCGACGTCTTTGTGTCCTCGCTGGCTTGGTGGCAGAAAGGGTAATGGCGTCGATTTTTATTTAATTACCGACGTCTTTAACCATGATATAGTGTCGGTTTTCTTTAATAACCAACGCATATAGTTCCCTTGTTGGCGCGTTTTTGGTGGCAGGAAAGGTTATGGCGTCAGTTTTTATTTATTAACCGACATCTTTAACCGTGATATAGTGTCGGTTTTTTTAATAATCGACGCTTATAGTTCCCTTGCTGGCGTGTTTTCAGTGGCGGGAAGGGTTATGGCGTAGGTTAGAAACCGACGTTGAAGATGTCGACTTTTAGCGGCGTCCACTTGGGTGTCGCTTAGAAACCGACGCTAAAGGGTCTAAATAACCGACGCCAAATGTCTTTTCTGTAGTAGTGTAGTCATCTTTCTCCATAATTTATTCAAATATTTCACCACCCTACTATGTCAATAGTTTTGACTTTCCCCTATCTCTCTTGGAAAATATATCTTAACACTTAATTCGAATTATTATCATATTTTTCTCTCATGAATTAATTATCATATTTTTCTCTCATTACAAATAAATATGTCGAGGAAAAAATAGATTATACTTGAAATGAAGAGGTTGGCTTTATAGGATAGAGAGATTTGAGGAGACGATTAATAGAATAATATCGTCTGAGAAAAAAATTATATTAGTGAGGAGGGAGACTTAATACATTTTAGAAAAGGATGGTGTTTCAACTGGGATAAAGAAGTATATGTGTAATTGGGAAACATATTTTTATATTTATTAGAAAATTCTCTTATATGAACAAAAAATTAGTATTTTTGTTATTGGCATGACATTGTAGTTTCATATTTCAGTGATGTTGTTTTTGTTTATTGTGTACAAATTTCTTTATAAATTTTATATACAACACAACTAAGAGTAATAAATCCTGATGTAGTGTAGTACATTGTGTTGTGATGTGGTGCGACTGCAGTGGATGTGATGCAAATATGGTGTTTGATTTTTATCCATAGTGTGGTTATGATTCTGACATAAAATGTATCATATTTGCACCACTGTCATTCCTAGTACACATGTGTGGATCATAATATCCTCCTAGTCCTTGTGAACAAGGATTTTGGAAACCGTTACATAAATAAGTGATAGTCCTATCTCAAAGGTAGGCAATGTAGGACTAACGAGTCCTTATACTAAAAAAAAAAACACCGCTCATATTACAATGTTACTCCTACTCTTGGACTTGTTTATCGCCCACATCTAAAACAAACTTGGTAATTTTGGGCTTGTCTGTATAACAGGATGAAGTTCCAATCACCATCTATATCTAATTTGCCAAACCAATTGAAAACCAAAACTGAAAAGGTGACATAACAAGGGCATGGTAATAAAACACATCCCACTAAAGAAGGAACAACAGTCAAGGACACATCTTTGGTTGTGTTTACCGGCTACATGCAGAACGGACCATTAGCATTCCTCGCCAAAAGCAGATTACAGGATAACTACATGGTCCGCTGCACTTGCCCCTCAACCCCACCTTCTCGGAAACACACCACGTCATGAGCAGGATAGAGAATGTGAATAGACCCTGTACGTCGCTCCCTGTGTCCTTGAGAAGAGTTTTATAAAGAAGTTAAATAGCATAGCAGCATAGGACTTGGACCTGCTTCTCTGACTTACTACGAAGCCCTCTCAGAAAGATGCACAATTGTCCAGAAGCGGTTTCGCAATAGCAAAAACAAGGCGGAAAAAAGCAGTTTCGCTATAGCTAAAAATCAGGTCCCACCGAGACTTGAACTCGGGTTACTGGATTCAGAGTCCAATGTCCTAACCACTAGACCATGGGACCAATTCGTGATAGGAAAGCTTACGCTCCATATATATTTTGTGTTTTGTGGACCGAGGATAGTATCAGTAAATAGTCTCATATGAACCATTGCTGTCAGCGAGTTCATTCATTCACAAAGGTTATGAAATGATAATACTAACTGTTATTATTATCAAAATTGCAGATCACGATACTCAAAAGTATATGTCACGCTTATATCTCACATGTGATCGCCTTCTTCTTGTTCAATCTTTTTGATGTAACTAGTGAACGCACACGTGCACATACACGTGACATATAAAATTTGTTGGAAATGTGCAGGGAGAGGATTCGTCCGTGAAAAAGTATCTACGGTAAAAGATATTTGTGTTGGTTGTTTGAAAGGAGATAATCAAGGAACTGTTTTTCTGAGATGGAAAGAGAAATACAGAATTAAAGATAATAAAAGTTAATAGGAGAGTGTGAGAATAAATATTTGTAGGAGCAAAATTCCTTGAAAAAAGAAGAGAAGAGAGTGAATCAAGGAGAGCGCAACATCAAACTCGCTCTTTTTATAGTAGTATAGATATCAAAAATCACTATGCGAGTTTTAATTGCTACAATCTCCTAAGGCAACTGCTATATGTTGTTGGTATAAACAAAACGAGCTTTTTCTTTGGTTATTTACATTAAACAAATGTACCATGTAGTACATTTAGTCAAATCTAGCTATGCCTAAGTAGTTACTCTTAACACATGTCTTGAGATTATTAAGTTGTCGCTTAGTCATCAACGTGGATGCTAAGTTGGCAATCCTTGCACCCAATGCATGTGTTTTTGGCACTGAAGTCGGGGTTTGTGCCAGCTTTGCCTATGTGATCCACTTTTGGATCATATTGTGTTTAGGCTCCGATTGATTTGTCGTAATTGGTCTGAAAATTTATGAAGTGAAGTTTCTTAAGCAGTTTTTTATGATTGGTTTAAAATAAGTGTTGGAACTTGAGTTCCATGACTTCCAGTGAGTTACATATAAAACATATTCCTGAGTTTCCTATTAAAAATAGCAGAAAATAAGTTCTGGAACAACTAACAACATTTCCTACACAATTATATTTTTCATTCTTCATAAATGACACATGTAAAAAAATTTTGACTAGAAATGTTGTCGGTATGGATACAGTTTATAGAAAAGCCATAACATAATATGATAATATATTATAATCACACTATGTAAAATATTTACATTATAATTACCATTATCTGTGTGCTTAATAAAATAAAAATATATGAACACAATGAAAAGTAATCACATTTCACCATGTGACAAAAAATTATCATTTTTCTAAAACATTTTATTTTTCATGTTTAAACAATATAATGTGAAAAATGATAATTACCTATAACTTGCGCAAAGTATACATTAAAAAGTAATATTGTACATTGTTAAATAATTTTGAACCAACACTCATATTTACAAATACATAAAATGTAGATTTTATTGCAATACTTTGTAGGTACAAAATGAAATAAAAGTATTGTAATGTTATTTTCATCATAATATTTTTATTAAAATTGCAATTATATAATACTAAAATATATTTTAAAGAAGAAATATTTGTACCATGACTACTTGTTGTGGTTATCATGGTTAAAAATATTATGGTTATTCACAGATACAATTCTTTCTTTATGTTTTTATCATCTTTACTTATTATATATTACATAGTAAAAATCAACAACAACTTCTTATGATTTTCATATTTACACTTACAACAAACCAATCACATGGAAATGAGTGGAATTTAAGTTTTAGAAACTGAACTAGAGTTCCTGGAAAATGAGTTACACATAACTTATGTTTTACACTAAACTAATCAGAGTTAACAGAAAACCCGACCAGAATCAGATTACTCACCCGTTAAGCAAAATGAAATCCCAAATTTGGTATTAGCTCGGCCTTGCTATCAATGGAATTAGGAGTGTCAAAAAATTGGGACTGAACTAACTGGTTTCGGGTTAAAAGTTCATCTTGGATTATTTGACTGTCGAACTTGGACCCAAATTTGGATTGGGATTTGAATCAGTCATCTCAACTGTGACCAAATTGGATTGAGAAATCTGATCTTGAAACCAAACTCAGACCTAGATTCAAAGATTTTCTAAAATAAATTTTCTGATAAAATTACACATACAATTATAAATAATTTCATTATATAAAATTTCAAAAGTGTCAATGATTATGTAATATTGCATAGCTAGAATATTATTTCTCCTTTGCTTTTATTGAAGAAAACTAATACCAACGCTAAAGCGTCAATATCCCCTAGACGCAAGGAAATTTCAACAAAACAACAACATCACATATATTATACTAAACCAACACATATATCACAACAATATATGTTGCAACATCATCTATATCATATAAAAACAACACATATATAACATCAAATTATAGTCTATCAAACGAATAGGAATGACAAAATCATATCAAAATAATATTCATACCACACCATAACAAAAGACATAGTCAGTGTTACCTTACACATAAGTGAATTCTAACACAATAGGAATATCATAAACCATTAGACAATAACACCTATATTATATCAAAAAACTAAAATATGTTTCACTATCACACATATTATACCAAAATAACACACATCACTTTTAAATACAATATGCACCCATTAGCTATATGTATATAAGAAACTATTCAAAACTCAATTTTTTCCAATTTTAGAATCCAGACTCGACCCCATTTGGATTTAGACATGTAATCTCAAAAGAAGAACATCACAAATGAAACCCATACCTGATTTTCTCTAGGTTACACACAATTGAGTTTGCGGATTTAGATACATTTTAGAAGCCCTGACGGGAATGGTGATTCCAATCAAGATTATGTCTAGTCCATGGCAGAGTTGAAATTAATATTTTCCTTCTCCGTTCTCCCTCCCATTTTTGATGGTTCATGCCACACCCATTGCATGCTAGTGCAACCATCCAACAATCACACTGACATATAGTGGTGTGACGATTACACGAGCCAACCACACAAGAAGAAGCCACATCTGAAATATTTGTCCACTCCTTGTCGTTGTTCTCAACTTGATGTTGGCCTGACAACATTGGAAGATTGTGTAATCTATCGTTCATTGTGGTACTGGGGCATGAGGTACCATCTTATCACCCTTCTTCCCCATATTCTGTCAAATTGTACCTTATTTTCTACCATGTTTCCCTTTTCATTTTGGGTTAAATTTTGAGAATGCTCAAGCGTTGTCATGCACATGTGATGTCTGCTCAAACCACCTTCCTATGGAGTTCTAAACCACCTCCCCAACTCCCACTATAGTTGTCCCTAGCCCCCATTGAAATTGTCTACCACTTCTCGAAGTGGTCTTGCTATCCTACCCACTAAGTGACCCATGAACTCTATAGATCTGCACCAAGGATGGATGGGGGATGGGGCTAATGTACCCAAATTTATTTATTTTTTCTTGGAGTCCCTTGATAGTGGTCCTTCTTCACCCTAAATAACCCCCTTTTCATTCTTCCTCCATCGAACAACTCAGTTCATATTTCCACCATTTCAATGCCACTCTCAGTAATAGTTGCATCCAGTTCATCTTCTTCGGCAGTATTGTGTCTACTGTAAGTGTATTTGTTCATGTAAATGGATACAAAATGCATTCCATTTAATAAGAAAATGTGCCTACTAATCATGTATATTTTCCTACCAAATGTAGAACATGATCCCATTATAGTGTACTCATGCCAAAAATGACTAAATGACGCCCAAAATGGCTAAAAGGTGTCTGAAATATTAAAAACACAACAAATTATTAAAGCAAACATCATATATGATTATGTATATACAACTATTCTTGATATATATACACCTAAAATGTGAATATGCACCCACTTATGTGGATAAAACACCGACTTATTGACAACACACTCACATTTGTGTGTACGGATGTGTGCCCATCCTGGCTAACACACACCCAAATGTGAGCATGTGTGCCTATTGTAGATGAACATTCACTCACTAATGCGGCTACACATACCTAATGGTTGACAATACATACTAGTTTGTGTGTGTGGATGAACACCTATTATTCTAACACACACACACAAACATGTGTATATGCACAAGCGGTACGTGAATATGTGCCTAGTTATTTAGATACATGGGCCTACCTATTGGCCACAACACACATATTGATTTCACTATGTGGATGTGTTCTTGCGTGTATAGATGAATGCACACCCTCTTATGTGGATACAAACACATACTTAGTGACCACAACAAACATATTATAGATGGAAAATCCACCCACTTATTTGGATACACACACCTACTTATTGAAGAAAAAACACTTGTATTTGTGTGTGTGGATATGCGCCCATTATGGATAGCACGCACCCAAATATGAGTATTTGTGCCTATTGTAGATGAGTAGGCGCTCACTTATGAGGCTTCAGTCGCATGAAGATTGAAAACACGTATTGATTTGTGTGGATGTGCACCCATCACGCTAAAAGTCACATGAACATGTGTGTATACGCCTTTGGTACATGAATATACACCTACTTATCTGGATACACGCTCCTACTATTGGTATGTATACCCAGAGAGCCAGTGATACAATGATTGTAATGTGAAATCATGTACTTGATTTGTTAATTATAAAGGTAATTTTTTGTAAATATGTTTCTTCATTTTTATGAGATGATGGTATGACATGATAGGTGTTTAAAAGAATTATATTACTCGAGGACATATGTCTTCAGGTTTAGAACCTAAATAGTAAGATCATATGTATGATAAGATTATATACATTCTTGTTATGTCCCTAGTTGGGTATTATTTAGGAAGTAATAAATAAACAACAATAATACATAAGACTAGAATGTGTGTTGGAAAATGACAGAATCACATTAGTCATGATATATTATACTGAGCCAAATACATAGGTACTTGTAAGAGAATAGTGTATTGGACAGACCTTGAAAGTGATAAATGGAAACCATTGAATGGTGGTCAGAATCAGTTCTCATAGTGATAGTGGAGGTTATAGTTCTTAGATTCGAAGTCACTACACTCATCACATGTCATTTGATGTATTTTGACATTATCCAATGTGACCTTGAATAAGGGTTACCATAAAGGTGGTGCTCAGATACGTTGTGACACATGGGGATTAATTTCAGTGATGTAGATGGAATTTTTCCCTCCCATCAGAGTTGATATATCATGGCCACTTGATAACGAGTTTGAGAAACATACGTCCATACTCATGTGAATAAATATGTGATATGTGAGGTCACATGCATCTCAGACAATCTGCTTGAGTTCAAGGAACATGGATTGAATATTAAGAGGATGATCATTCCATGACTCAAGTTTAGTCTGGATATCAGTCACAAAGTAAGTATATGATCACGATATCACTAATCACAAATGTAAGTTGAAGTTATTCTACAACTTTTCAATTACTTAGGTAGAAATGATGTGCTACTAGATACCGCTCATTGGTTGTGATATCATAATATAATTTTGGACATTCACTGTCACTATAATTTTGGACATATAGGGTCACACACAAAGCATGCACCTAGAGTAGGAGTTTTCTCATGGATAAGATTTGACTTGGTTGCTAAAGTGTTTGACTAATCAACTTAAATAACAATGGATGACAGTTGGCTGACTGGAGTGTCCAGTCGATCGGCTGGGAATGCCAGTCGATTGACTAGAGTATCTAGTCGATCGAATGGACAATCAGTAAGACTGGGTCAAAGAATTTATTATGACGTCATGACGTGCATTAATCATCACATTGAAATCCAGTATGTTTATGAAAAGGAAAACATTCCAATCAACCAACTAGATGTTCTAGTCGACCGAGTGGCATGCCAATCAACCAACTAGGAGCCCTATCCACCAACTGGTGATTCACTTCAGTCGAAAATTCATGAAATTCATCCCATCGTATCCCTAAGTTTGTGGAAATTGTAGCCCATCGACTCCTATATAAATGGGGGTGGCCAAGGCTCTTTACCATAAAAGGAAGAGATAGAGAAAGTGAAGAAAGTGACACTAGCACGTTGACAACGTGAAGGGACAATCCCTTCCCATTAGTTTTAGAAGAATGACACACGTAGAGGCGTGTAGGCCGTTGTCATTATGCTAGAAGGACATCATCAATAGCTATCCGTGGTGCTACACCAGGAGGCCACCGTTGACTGTTGTTGGGGTGTTGCTTGAGAAAGAAGCACAACAACACAAGGATTGTCGCCTGACTTGCTCTAGGACCAAGTAGATGACTTGCAACCTTCCTTCACATTCATAATTATTGATGCGATCCACTGGTTTATGCAAAATATGACAAGAATTTTTTTTACCACTTCCATCTCTAATACCATATTTTCCTACAGTGGTATCAGAGTCACGTCAATACTATGTTTTGGGATTTAATCGATATGATTGGTTTAGTTTTATCATTTATTTTATTACCACATTCGTTAGGTAATGTCTTGTATATATATACATATACAAACTATAAGTGTCACCTTAAAATCATTTTGATGGTGGATGTATGCGCAGTTATGGCCAATACACCTTGGATGTATGTGCTTGGTTGAATGGTTTAATTCTTTCCTTTTAATTTTATTTTGTTACTGGGCATCTCTCTCTCTCTTTCCCCATATGTAAGTTAATGTTTTCCTCCCTATACTCCCCTTGAATGTAACTCGAGGTTTCACCTTTTACAATATAATACATAATATGATAGTTTTAATTTCTCTTTAGGAAAAATAGAAGATGTTCTTCACCAGGAGAGTCAATCGACTAGGAGTCACGTCGAATGATTGGAGGACCAAAGAGGTAGATCAAAGGAGCGAATCAACCGACCGAGGCCAATCGACTTATAGGAGGAGTCCAGAAAGCAGCTTGAGCCAAGATCCACTCGAGCGACCAACGGAGGCCAATCAACTGATAGGCGGACAAATTGATTGACTAGGAGAGTTCAATTGACCTACTCAACTTTTTCTTTATAGGTTGTAAAATGTGATGTTTGATCTTAGATGGATAGAAATTCTTTATGGCTCCAAATAATTTCATTAGTGTGGCCATAACCATCACTCGCATTTTATAATTACATGTTTTATTTATGGATATAGTATGTATATGATACATATTATAAGTATGTGGTGATTGGATATGTATATGTATTTATATAAATCAAATCCCTCAACAATCAGATATTATGTTTATTATATTTTTCATAAGAAACACACATGAAAAGCTTGATCAACTAAGTGTGGTGCGCCATCTATGTCGTGGAAGTTTGATGGTAGTTATGTGGGGCTACCAAGTAGGGTGCATTACAATCGTGTTTGCTTTGGGTATGACTTAACTAGGTGACCTTAATGAGATTAATTACCTAGAAGCATACAAATATAATATGTCAAGGAGTTGTGCATATCATCTATTCAAGAATTATAAGAGATGCAATTGGTAATGTTGTATCCCTTATAAACTGGTCATGGACGTCAGTGTTGGCTGGGTAATAACTTAATTGTTTTGGGTCTTGGCTCACTAGGAGGTTGTACATTTCAATCTTCTGAATTGATAGTCAAGACTATCAATTTGAACAAAATAGTGGGAGCGATAATTAATTGAAGGGATAATTAATAACATTGAAGTTTCCTTTTTATTGAATCAGCTCAAAAGGGTTTTGATAGAATTCAATTATTTTATAGAAACAAATGGCAAATAACAACATGTTTTCTTTTCGAACAGTCCTTGAGAAGGATAAGTTGAACAGAAATAATTTCCATTATTAGTTCAATACATTGAGAATTGTTCTCACACAAGAACCCATGATCTATGCCCTGGAGACACTAGAGCCAGATGAACTCGCTCCCACTGCGTCTAACGATGACAGAGATGCTTACAAGAAGCATTATGAAGATGTTGTAGAAGTCAAGTTCTTGATTCTATGCTCAATAAACTATGATTTGCAGAGATCAACATGAGAATATGGATGTTCTTGAGATGGTTACACATCTTAAGAATGTGTACTAAGATCAGGAAATACAAGAGAGATATGATGTCTCAAAGGTGTTGTTCAAGTGCAATATCATAGAAGGAGATCCAGTGGGGCCCCATGTGATCAAGTTGATTGGGTATGTGGAAAACCTAGTGAGTCTGGGATTCCTCTTGGGCCAAGAGTTGGCCACAGATCTGATTTTGCAATCACTGCCAGAATCATATAGCCAATTTGTCATGAACTACAACATGAACAATTTTGATAAGCCATTTTCAAAATTGATTGGCATGTTGAGAACTGTTGGAGCACAAATGAAGAAGGACAAACCTAAATATGTGATGATGATCAGCATAGGAAGAGGGAGGACCAAAGGCAAAAGCAAGGCAAAGAAGAGTTCTAAAGCTGGCCAAAAACCTAAGTCTTCTGCACTCTAAGAAAAGGGAAGAGTGAATAAGGAAGGAAATTGTCACCACTGTCATTGGACTGGAAGTAGAAAAGGAATTTCCCTCTTTACCACGAGGAACTGAGGAAGAAGAAGTAGTATATAAATATCTCCACTTTATGTATATATGCTATTGTGATAAATATGTCTACTTCTTCATCTTAGGTACTTGATACCAGATGTGGATCTCGCATATGTTCAAATATGAAGGATTTGAAAGAATTAAACCTTTAGGAAAGAACGAGGTTTAACTATGTGTTGCAAATGGAGTAAGAGTTGCTTTTAATGTAGTTGAAACCTATCATTTATCTCTTCCCAGTGGGCTTGTAATAGAGTTAGAGAACTGCTATTTCGTACCTGCCACTAATAGAAACATCATTTTTGTATCTTGTATGGACAAGAATGGATTCAAATTTCATATTAAGCATGGATGATGTTCTATTTTCAAAGATAACATCTTTTATGGTAGTTCCCCTATGTTCTATTTCTAAAGTTTGAGGACCTTCTGTGAGACCGTGGTATAATATCACAAAGGACACCACTTGGAATACCATAACATAATGGTGTATCAAAAAGAAGGAACCATGCACTACTAGATATGGTGTGGTCAATGATGAGTTTTGCTAGTCTTCTGACTTCCTTTTGGGGTTATTCTCTAGAAGACACAATGTATACAGCTAATTGTGTACCATCTAAACCAGTTCAAAAGAAACCATATGAGATATGGTATGGGTAGCATCCCAATGTGTCTTTTATGAAGATTTAGGGATGTGAAGCTTATGTGATAATGTGTCATTTTGCACTCTCAATCACTAAGATAATTATCCTAGAGTTTAACCTTTTTTACTCTCCAGTTAAGGGTAGCATAGAAGGGTCGGTCCCAAGGAACAATGTGATTAAGAAAGGTTTTTCTAATCCCAAGCAGTTGATTCTTATTTTTGTTATTTTCGTTTTTAATTAACAGAAAGTTAAAAAAACCAGTTGAAGGTTGGGTGTTTATCTAAGGCAAGAACCAAACAACAAGAATTAGAGTTACACTACAACAAGAATTAAATGCAAAAGTAAAGATTGCACATCCTGCTAAAATGAAAAGAAGAAGAAGAATGTTAGCACAATAAAGAAGATGAGTTACTCTTGGTTGTGAAGAAGATTGAATTCAGATTTAAAGCATCAAGGCTTTAAGGGGTTTTCACCACCTTAGCCATGGCGAGAAACGAATCAACTTGATCAATAATTTAGATGACGGCATGTGGATTATAAATCCACAAAAGATGAATTCCACATGAGACCATTGGTCCTGGTGCTCATGCTTCCTAGTTCGTCATCTGAAAAAGGAAAAATCCACGTTCGTTTTAAAATCCCTATTTAAATGATTTAATCGTTCTAAATCCGGATTTCCATGGTCATTTCCATCTGAATTAACATATGCATCTAGCGAGCAATCACTTCGCTAGATCATCGATTATCTAAATCAAATGCCATCTAATAAAACCGATCGAGGAAAATTCGAATCAAACCCATAGATAAGGGGCTAGTCCCCTTGCCTCGATAAAGAACTACTCACTCATGCTTGAGGAGTAAAAGGAGGCATTGGAATAAAGCATTTGAGCCATAGTCTAGTCTTAGAAGGGAGACGAATCTCTATGCTAGAGACAATCAAATGGCTAGCGCTTAGTCCCTTGCTCCGGATCTAAAGAAGGGGGTAAAGAAGAAGAACTAAACTATAGTGAGAAAAAGAAGAAGGCGGAGAAGGAGGCCGATGAAAAACTCCAACAGTAACTCGAACGATCCAAAGGAAGGAAGAATAACTTAAAGAAACTAAATCTGAAGAACACGAACCATGCTCCAAATCTTGCTTTATTAAACTGAACTAGAAGATACAATATCCAGAATTTCCGTACAAAAATGAGATGCCCAAAGATGGAGAACCTTCCCTCCTTTTATAGGATAAGGATAGGGTAGGCTTCCCTCAAAAGAGGGGGGAAAAGGAGGGGGAACCATCGGTTTGAATTTTTAGATCTAGTCAACAAACTCTTGATTGTCTTTTTTAATGTAGATTCTCATAGCAGCAATTTAGAGCGAATTTCTGCTGTCCAGAGAATTTAAAGTGCGCCCGAAAATATTATTTTCCTGTATGCCTTTGAATTCTCTTTCCAAATCATATTTTAACATTAAATTCCACCTTGGGATGTGAGAGTTATGTTAATTTTGGTGCAAGGTATGAATTTAAGTCAGCACTGCGGGAAACTGATTTGCCTCCTACCTTCATCTCTTCTTATCTTCATTCATTCCTAAAAATTGAGGGAAATATTATAAGAATTCAAAAAAATAATATTGAGAGGATCAAAGTACAATTTATTTGTGATAGAGATAGGTAGAAGTTATTTTATTGCATGTTAGTCGATTAATAAAGAAAATCTATGAAATTAAGAGTGCAACATTATCCAAAATTAATGCCAGAATGGCATGTATCAAAATACCGCGGACTTAAGCTTTTGCTTGTCTTCAAGCAAATAAAATCACAAAACATCTGTTTATAAAAGAAACATGTTCATCCTCTTCCAATTAGCAAAGATTTCTATCATTTTCATGGCCAAGCAACCGAATCTCCTAGAATCACAAAACGCAAGGTTCTATATTTCTTATGATAGCAATTTTTATAACTTTTCTTTTAAGTCCACACTTTTTAAAAACTATTTTCTTCCTACTTTTGCTTCAAAAATTAAAAAAAAAATTCTCATTTTTTTTCAATTTTCATTCACGGGGACGAGAGAAGTGGGGGTGTGGAAGATGGATCCCTCCTCTATTTGACTTGGGATATTATTTATGGACTTGCGGTTACATTGACCACAATTTTTTTGTGCTCTCTTTTTTTGGCATCTTTTGGCGGTACGCCCCTATTACATTTACGAGGGGTATGGAAGAGAGAGGGAGAAGGGGCTTGCCACCCCAGACTTAGGGTTTGGCAAGCAGATTTATTTGTCCCCATGTGTGAATTTCAAACTCTTTTTTTTTAAGCATTGGTAAGACAGAACATGAAGATACATTGCATAAATAAAAAAGATCAGTTAATCAATGCTAAAGATAGGAAAATTTTGCATTTGATTCTGATTCATACTCTAAGGCTTACCATCTTTTCCAAATCTATTGCTAATTTAGGTCATAGGGAACATGCAAATTTCAGCTCATAGATGTTTTGGTGATAATATGTTTTGCAGGAAAGTTGCTTTATAATTCAATTTGACCGAATATACAACAATTGGCCGACTAGGTAAAGGCCAAAAATTCTAGAAAAAGAAAAGTACATGCAATATAATAAAAGGTACAGAAAAGAAATGTGGAAAAAGGGAAGATAATGGGGTGGATCACGTACCACCCACCCCCACCCCAGACTTAGAGTTTTGCTCGTCCCGAGCAAACCTTAGACTGAGATGGAGGGAAGAAGATCACTGCTGCGGAGGTGGAAGTTTCCCCAGTAAGGGGAGTTGGGATCCGGGTAAGCCTGCAGGCCCCCATACTCCTCATATGATGGGCGACTAGGAGCGTAGTTCCGCAATCTACATGCCAGGACTCCTGTGAGTGTAGCATGAGATACATGTGGAAAGGGAAAAGCAGAATGAAAGCAAAACAAGGAAAGAAACAGTTGGAAGGAAAGATAGCGTTGGGTTGCCTCCCAACTAGCATCATGTTTAACGTCGAGGCTCGACACGAGAAAACTCAAGTCTTGTGCTGGTGTTCAGAAGCGGTCTGTGGATCGGTCAAGGTGAGATCATCCGAGAAAGAGCATTTATTTGTTTCAGATGCAAGAAAATATTTGGTTGTCAAGTATCTTTTGAGACGGGCCCCATTCACCTTGAATTCACCTAAATGCTTATCCCAGAGGAGAAATGTGCCATTTGTGTAAGCAGACTTCACAGTATATGGCCCATACCACCTAGATTTAAGTTTTCTAGGAAAAAGCCTTAACCTGGAGTTGTACATTAAAACTAAATCGCCTTCTTTGATGTCCTTGCATTTTATATGACTGTCATGCCACATTTTTGGTACGGTCTTTGTATATTCTCGCATTTTCGTATGTAGTCATCCTAAGTTCGTCTAATTCATTTATTTGGAGAAGGCGTTTTTCTCCTGCGGCAGCAAGATCAAGGTTCAAGATTTTGATGGCCCAGCTGGCCTTGTATTCAAGTTCAATGGGGAGATGGCATGATTTTCCATAGACAAGCCGGAAGGGTGTAGCGCCAATGGGAGTTTTGTAGGCAGTCTTGTAAGCCCATAATGCGTCATTTATTTTAGAGACCCAATCTTTCCTAGTGCGGTTGACGGTTTTCTCTAAGATGGATTTGATTTGCTTATTCGAAACCTCTACTTGCCCACTGGTATGAGGATGGTAGGGTGTGGAGACCTTGTGGTGGACTCCATATTTTTTCAGAAGAGTTTCAAAGATTTTTTCTAAAAAATGAGATCCCCCATCAGAAATAACAGTGTGTGGGACCCCAAATCTCGAAAAAATGATATCTTTGAACATTTTTTTAACATGTTTGGAATCGCAAGTCTTGGTGGGTATGGCTTCGACCCACTTGGTCACATAGTCAACGGCGACCAGGATGTACTTGTACCCATAAGAGGAAGGGAAGGGGCCCATGTAGTCAATGCCCCAAACATCAAAAATTTCTAGTTCTTGCCAAGAGGTTAGGGGCATTTGGTTGCATTTAGAAATGTTTCCGGTTCTTTGACATTGATCACAAATAAGAACAAACTCGTAGGAATCTTTAAAGATAGTGGACCAAAAGAACCCATACTGGAAGATTTTCCTAGCGGTTTTCTGGGAGCTCATGTGCCCCCCATAGGGACTGGAATGGCATTGTTCCAGAATGTCAATGCTCTCTTCCTGGGAAACACAACAATGATAAAGACCGTCAGCACAAAGCTTAAACAAATAAGGTTCATCCCAATAATAGTTTTTAACATCATGTAAAAACTTAGCTTTAGAACGTCCCTTGTATTCAGGGTGCAGTACACCAACAGCTAAGTAATTTACATAATCCGCAAACCATGGAAATTGGGAATCTACCCTAAGTAATTCATAATCAGGAAGGGACTCATTTATGGGGGTATCATCAGGTTGAATATAGCTAAGGCGACTTAGATGATCAGCTACAACGTTTTCTATCCCCTTTTTGTCCAGAATTTCTAGGTCAAATTCCTACAATAGCAGGATCCATCTAAGGAGTTTGGGCTTGGCATCTTTTTTAGTCATGAGGTAGCGGATAGCCGCATGCTCAGTGTAGACAATGACTTTAGAGCTAACTAGGTATGAACAAAATTTGTCAAAGGCATACACAATGGCAAGCATATCCTTTTCTGTGACAGTGTAATTGTGGTGTGCCTCATCTAGGGTCTTGGATGCATAGTATATGACGTGATGTTTCTTGTCAACACGTTTCCCTAGGATTGCTCCTATGACAAAGTCACTAGCATCGCACAAGATCTCGAAAGGAAGTGACCAATCAGGTGCACAAATGATGGGGGGTCGTGGTAAGGGTGTTTTTCAGACACAAAAATCTCTCCATGAATTGTTCATAAAAAATGAAGGGTACCTCCTTTTGGAGGAGGTTGGTGAGAGGTTTGGTGATCTTGGAGAAGTCTAGGATGAATCGTCGATAAAATTCGGCATGCCCTAGGAAAGCACAAATGTCCTTGACTGAAGCTGGGGGTGGGAGCTTGGAAATGACCTCAATTTTAGCCTTATCGACTTCTATTCCTTCATTGCTAACTCTATGGCCTAGGATGATTCCCTCCTTAACCATGAAGTGACACTTTTCCCAATTAAGGATCAAGTGAGACTCCACACATCTATCAAGGATGAGGGAGAGGTTTTTGAGGCAAGAGTCGAAGATGTTTCCATAGACGGAGAAGTCGTCCATGAACACTTTCATGATTGTCTCGGTTAATCCTGTGAAAATGGTTGACATACATCTTTGGAAAGTGGCTGGTGCATTGCATAAGCCAAAGGGCATTCTCCTAAATGCATATGTGCCAAAGGGACATATGAAGGTGGTCTTTTCTTGGTCGTCAGGATGGATGGGAATTTGGTAAAATCCTGAATAACCATCTAAGTAACATAAGTATTGTTGATGGGCTAAGCACTCAAGGACTTGGTCTAGGAATGGGAGTGGGAAGTGATCTTTTCTAGTAGTTGTGTTGAGTTTCCTATAGTCAATGCACATTCACCATCCTGTGACGGTGCGAGTGGGGATGAGTTTGTCCTTGTCATTTCTAACCATAGTAGTACCTCCCTTCTTGGGAAAAACTTGAACATGGCTAACCCATGGTGAATCAGAGATGGGGTAAATGATCCCTACAGTCAAAAGTTTGATAACTTCTAAGCGGACAACCTCCTTCATGTTTGGGTTCAGTTTCCATTGTGGATCACGGGAGGGTTTATGGTTTTCATTCATAGGGATTTTTTTTATGCAAATTGATTGGTCTATCCCATGAAGGTCAGTTATCTTGTAACCAAGGGCTCCTTTTCTCTTCCTAAGTTCCATCATAAGTTTGGTTTCTTGTTCAAGTGTAAGGTCAAAATTTATGATGACAGGGCACACTTGTTCTTGGTCAAGGAAAACATACTTCAACCCTATGGGGAGGGGTTTCATTTCGGGGGCCTTAGGTGGGTCAAGCTTTTCTTCACCTATGGATATCATTTTAAGTTCCTCAAATATAACATCAAACATCTCCTCTAAATCATCTAAATGAACTCTAATTTGGTCCAATTGCTCATCATCAATTTCACATTCATTTGGGGCAGTAAGGGCTGTGTGTAAAGGATCATCAACTAATTCCCATTATTGTCTAAGTTGGGATAGCTTTTCAACACAGTCAAGGAGGTAAACTTCTTCCTAGAAACTAGGTCCTTTCATGCTTTGGAACACCTGAAACTCAAGGTTTTGTTTTCCTAGTCTCAACAAAATGGTTCCAGCCTCTACATCAATCAAGGCTCGGGCGGTGGCTAGGAAGGGACGGTCGAAGATGAGTGGGTAGTGAAGATCTTCCTTTATGTCCATGATCACGAAATCACATGGCACATAGGAATCTTTTCCAACCCGGACAGGAACGTCTTCTATGATACCCATAGGTTTGGTCATGGAAGACTCGGCTAATTGGATTGTCATGGTCGTGGGTGACATGTCGGTAAACCCTAATCTTTTGCAGAGGTTGTAGGGCATGATGGAAATGCTAGCTCCTAAGTCAGCTAGACCCTTTCTACATGCATTGTCACCTAAGTAGCACCCTATCCCAAAAGAATCGGGGTCTTTCTATTTTTTAGGCATCTTACTTAGGATAATGTCCGAAGTGGTTCTATCTAGCTTTACAGTCTCATATTCTTCAGTGGCATACTTCCTATTCAAGAGAGATTTCATGTATTTGGACCAGGAAGGCATGTCGGCTAGGGTGTCTAAGAAGGGGATGTCAACGTGTAACTTCTTCATGGCCTCCCTAAATTTCATGAATCGAGTGTCAAGCCTAGTTTGTCTTAAATGAGCTTGGTAGGGAGGTCTAGGTTTGTAGACAGGTTCTTCCACTTCTTCTTGAGTAGGTGTAGGGATAGATGATTCTGGGATGGGTTCTGGTTCCACTACTACCATGTCTTCATCTTCAAAATTTAAGGATGTGGATGAAGGTTGTTCTGGAGGAATGGGAGGGGAGTGTGCTTTTCATGAGCACGTAGAGACAACTTTGAGTTGCTCAGGGTGTTTGGGGTTGTTTTCAGGCTGCCCAGTAAAAGTGTCGGCAGGAGGTTTTTGTTGGGCGAATAGACGGGCAAACTATGCATCAATTTGTTTCTGATGTGCAATGATGAGTTGTTTTAGAGTGGCTATCCTATCATTTTCTGGAGGAGGGGGTGCATGATGTGTTTGATGAGGGGGTGGTTGATTGTGGAATTGTTGATGGGGTGGTTGATTAAGGTTTGGAGATAGAAGGTTGAGGTTTTGGAATTGTTGTCCTTGGTAGGGTGGTCGATTTTGGTAGTTACCCCAGTTGTTCCCTTGGTTCCCTTGGTTCCTAAAATTTCTTTGGTTGTTGTATGGGAAGCCAGGTGGTGGTCTACTATGGTCTTGGGGGTATGGTGGTCTTTTTTGGGATAGGATTTGGTTTGAATTTTCAACTCCTGCGGGGTTCCCATACTGAAGGTCAGGATGATTCCTAGCTTGGTTGGGATTGTAGTATCCTTGGCCTGGAATGGTATGGATGGAGTTAAGGTCTTCTAGTTGCGGCCCTAGATCTAATGGTGTGGGGGTGTTGAATAGGAATTGGCAATGAAGGGTGGTGTGGTCAAATCCTTGGCATATACCACAAAGGGATTCTACAACCTTAATTTGTTGGGGTGGCTCTCTATAGGCTCCAAAGGTTGATTCTAGCCTATCTTGTTTCAGGGAGATCAACTTAAGAGTGTCAGCAATGGCTTGAATGTCGAGATTGATTTTAGCTTTGGCTACCTTGAGGACCCCACCAGTTCCTTGTCTAGCTCTAGTTTTTTAGGCATGCTTGACTACCTCCCAGGCATTATCTAGGCTCTAATGCATGAAATTTCCTCCAGATGAGGAATCAAGAAAGAACTTGGTGTCATTATCAACACCACGGTAAAAAATCTCTATCAATTGGGATTGGGAAATGTCATGGTGAGGGCATTTTCTAAGGAGGTCTTTGAACCTCTCCCAAGATTCTCCTAAGGATTCTCCTGGAGACATAGAAAAATGGGTGATTTGACCCCTAATTTCATAAGTGAGTGATGGGGGGTAAAAATTTTCAAGGAATTTATTTTGCAAATCAATCCAAGTGGTGACAATATTCGTACTCTCCATGGTGTTGTACCAGCTACTAGCTTGACCGGCTAGGGAGTATTTGAAGAGTCTAAGGCGGATGGCATCTTCAGAGACACCAGGAATTTAGTTTAAGGAACAAAGATCTATGAACCTTTGTAGGTGATCGTGGAAACTCTCTCCATTGTTGCCAGAAAAAGGGTTGGTCTGGATCATGGTGATCTGTTGTGTTCAGATTTCAAAATGGGGAGCTTGGATGGCGGGTGGCACAACCGGATGTTGGGTGTAAGTTGTTTTAGGGACGGTGATAACACCAAATTTTGTGATGTTTTTGGCCTTTATTCTGTTATCAAAACTGCCCTTTTCTGCTATTTTCCTCTCTTTTATATGCATTTTCGCAATAATTAGCCAAGCAATGCTCTCAATCCAATATTTCTATCTTTTGCAGAGTTTCCTCCTATTTTGGCCCATTTTGGCACCAATAAGGCCGATCCGGCCCGCATATAAGTCCAAGACTGTCTCGGCCCCTGACGCCCGATACACACGCTGACCGGCTGGGGTGCGCGATACGACGACGCGCGACGCAAGGATGCCGCGCGAGAGGGTATCGATGGACGACACGCCTCTTTACCCGACAGGGAGCCGAGCACACCGCGCCTACTCCCTCTGACGCGCGATATCGGCCACCCACCGGCAGGCGCCTCTCGCCACAACGCCCAACGGCCGGCACCTTTGTGCCGTACGATACTTGCATCAGCCGACACCAGCTGAGTGGCGGTAAGGAGGACACGTGGCGCTTCAAGCGCCATATCTTCTCAACGACCAGCTACCTATAAATAGCAGCTACAGGGAGCCGAAAAAATAGTTTGGACAGTTCGGACAAGCTTGGTCACTTTAGGTTTCGGACGGTCGAGTGATCTTCGGAGGAGGCTGGGAGAGCAGGCGTATCGTGCTCCAGTGTTCGTACCGGGCGACACTAGGTGAGCTCTTCCTCATCCCGAGAGGGAGGGGACTGGTTCACCTAGGACTGTGCCGGGCGACACTGGGAGCCGATATCGACCGATGTAGATACACGACACAAGTGCCCGACACCAGTGCCTGGCAGTAGGATACACAGCTCCATGCCCGACATGATAACAAACCCGATACGCTCCGCCCGTCAGGCGTACCGCCCGAGAGGGTGTGCCGCCCGATTTGAGCGTATCGACCAGGTCCTTGAGTGATGCAGTCGCCCGTCGCGGTGTGTCGCTTGAGAGAGTGTGCCGCCCAACGCGGCTGTATCGGGCTAGGCCCCTGTCCGATATCGGGCGGGATGGTTACTGTAGCCTGTCGTCCTTCTACATCAAGAAGGCGACACATATCTTTAATTCTATTATTTAATTTCTTTACTTATGCATTGTAATTAAGACCTTTAATGCTTATAGAAATAGAAAAGCTTAATTACTTGCTGCTCTATGCTTGGTGCAATATGTTGGATGACTGCTATGTTTGATATCTGAACTCTAGCTTGCATATTTTGGATCGCGCTTCGCTTAGCTACCGAATCGTGTTTTCCCGTCGCAACAACTTCAAGAGTTGTGTTGTGGCTCTAGTGTTTGGTCTGATTCTGGAGTACGAGAGTGCTCGGAACGGAGTTGCTTTAGTAACCTTTCCACTCTAATTTGAGTCTGGTGACCCCGAGAGTGGAACCGATGGCTTGTTAGAGGTGCCCGCTTCAAGAGGAGGGGTACAGGATTGGTTCTACCGCCGCTTGTTTTATCGGAGTTCTATCCTTCGTACCTCACCTTAGCTCTAGGTATATCTTTCTGTCTCTGTTGCATGAAAACCCCTAAAACTGCTAAATGCTTAAAACCTTAAATCTCTCTCATAACTCCACTTGGAGATAGTTTTCTTGTTTTGTTCGTGACATCTTTATGCTTCCCTCCTTGGGAATTTATCATCTCTTTATACCTGTCGTAGTGTAGTGTGTCGATTCTGGGTTCTCAACACTACCCCCCTTGTCCCTGTGTTTGACCCCGTATATCTACTTCGACCTTGTAAACAAAGTTGCGGGGGCCTAGAAGGATTCGGGTTTATAAATGTAAAAGCTCGACTACCTCAAATCCGCCTCCAATTTTAGGATGCGCGATTTAGGCCGGTCAACTTTTTGGCGTCGTTGCTGGGGACAAGGCAAAAATGGTACTGTAGACGAATCTGAATCCACTAACTACACTCCTGTGCCTCAAGCTTGGAAATGAGCTTGACAGCACCCTTTTTCTTTTTCTTTTTCCTTACTATTATTCTTAGCCTAAGCTAAATAATTCAATTTTCTAACTTGATTTTTGTATGCTCTTGCAGGAACCCTGAAAGCTGACCTGCTCCACCGAGTTTGATATCATGTCTCATTGTGAGCAGTCTCTTCCTGAAGGTGAATGTCAAGGCCAAGGCGAGAGGGTGAGCCAGCCTAGCTTAGTTGGTCAGCTGTCCGCCTACATAAAAAGACAGGACACCATTATCAGCAAACTGGTGCAGGGAGCGCTTCCCGGCCCCGGAGTTCAGAATTCCATGCAACACCAGATGGCGAGCCTGCAAATGCGCCAATGGGAAGTCGATCAACGATTGGCCCAAATGGAAGCACTAATGAAGAACCCCGCGGGGAAGACACTCTCCTACCCGGAAACCGCCGGAATGGCGGTACTAAGGTCCGGGAAGATGGTGGAGCGCACTGTTGAAGCCGAACCGGAACCTGAACTGAGGTCTGAGAGCACCATTCCAGCAGAGGGCGAAGGTGGACAAGCAGAAGCTCAAGAGACTGCAAAGAAGCCTTCCGATGAGCTACCTAGTGGGAGGAATCCTTACACCCTGAGGCCGCCGTTCCTGTATAAGCTGATAAAGGCAAATCTGAAGAAGCGCCATGAGAGGTTCATGGACTCAATCAGGAAACTGCATCTTGAAGTCCCCTTCATGGATGCTTTGGAGGATATGCCCACATACGCCAAGTTCCTCAAGGACCTTGTCACCAAGAAAAGAAGGGGGGAGGATAGAGACTGTTCATCTAGCTTCAGCTTCCTCTGCCTTCGTAAAGCCCGACTTGCCTAATAAGAGGAGGGATCCCGGAGCTTTCACAATCCCGTTCGCCATCGGAGACAACGTCGAGCGCAAGGGTCTAGCAGACTTGGGGGCTAGCATAAGCCTCATGCCCCTAAGTTTCGCACAAAGGGTGGGTTTGACCGACATGTTTCGGACTAACATGCGGATCCAACTGGCAGACCACACCTTCAAGAGGCCTGTCGGCATTGTTGAATATGTACCGATCAGGGTTGGCGACTTCTTCATCCCTTGTGATATAGTCGTCATCGACACAGCTGAAGATCCCTGTTGCCCAATCATCTTTGGGCGCCCCTTCTTGGCGACCGGGAGGGCGCTGATTGATGTTTCCGAAAGATGATCACGTTAAGGGTCGGCAACGACCATATGGACTTCAAGCTGAAAGAAATCATGAGCGGCCCATCCCTCTCTGAATCAGCATGTTTCGCAGACGGCTACAATAAATTCTGCGATGAAGTAGAGGAAGATATCCGGATAGTAGACCCCCTCTTGAGGGCTATAAACTGTCAAGATACCGACCTCGAAGACCCTGAGGTCGCGAAGCTTCTCGACCTTTTCAACCTTTCTGACGAAGGTGTGCAGGAAGGGGATAAGGTGGTTGAGACTGTGATGTATGCCTCTCTTGAGGAGGAGCCTCAGGAGAAGGCACCCAGACCAAAGCCAGAGTTGAAAGCGTTGCCCGAAGGCCTGAAGTACGAGTTCTTAGATGAAGAGCAGAGAAACCCCGTCATCGTAAACGCCGATCTTTCAAGCAACCAGCTGGACCGACTCCTTGAGGAGTTAAGGCTCCACAGGAGGGCTATAGGATATTCGGTAGATGATATCAAAGGCCTTAGCCCCACCCTGTGCATGCATCGTATCAACTTGGAAGAATCTGCCAAGCCTCTGGTTCAACCCCAGAGGAAACTGAACCAAATGCTCAAGGAGGTCGTCAAGACAGAGGTAATAAAGCTTAGGGATTCGGGGATCATTTACCCAATCAGCGACAGCAGTTGGGTAAGTCTGATCCACGTAGTGCCCAAAAAGGGCGGGATGACAATGGTTAAGGGAGAAAAGGGTGACGAGGTGGCGGTTAGGACCGTCACCGGCTGGAGGATGTGCATAGATTAACAAAAGCTAAATCAGGCTACAAAGAAGGATCATTTTCCGCTACCTTTTATTGACCAAGTCCTCGAAAGGTTAGCACATCACGATTTCTTTTATTTTCTTGATGGCTTTTCAGGTTTTTACCAGGTCCCCATCTTGCCCAACGATCAAGAGAAAACAACATTCACCTGTCTTTACGGGACTTATGCCTTCCGAAGGATGCCCTTCGGACTCTGCAATGCCCCCGCCACCTTTCAGCGATGCATGATATCGATGTTCTCAGATTTTCTAGAAAACATCTGTAACATCCCTGACCTGGGTTATGAACTAACCCTAGGTGTTTTGCTTAAAATATGATTAGAGGCTTGTGATTACCCCTTGATACGTCATTAAGCTTTAGAAGAATCTACAATTTCATTTCTGTCTTTTTAAAACAATGTTGTAATATTGTTTTGTTATGCAGGGACCTATGTGCAAACTACCCAATTAGAAGGGTTAACTTGAAAATTTCACATGTTAAGATGTTCCTTTGAAGATGAGACATCATATGAATGAATATGTTGAGGTATGATGGATTCTCCAAGCTTTGGCACCAAGGTGCAGCTTGTGGAACAATCCTTGTGCTTAAAACCCTGATTTTGGTGTAAAGTGCAATTTACCCAAAATATGGGGTGCAACTTGTAAAATATACCTTCTAGTATATCTTTTATAACTCTTAACATCATTTAGAGAAGAAATGATGAGAGGGGCGCTTCAATTAAACAATTGGATAAGAAGGGTGACCGTTGTAGTGAAAACACCTAGTATGAGTGAGAAGACCCTTCATATGTGTATCCTAGTATGCATGCTGGTTTTCTCTACCCTGGATCTTGAGTTTTGATGGACTTTGCATAATATTATCATCCTTGGACGTGCCTTAGAAAGAAGGAGGGACTTATATGAGAATTCTATGCTTTGGAGGTCCTTATGGTGAGAATCAGCCTAAACTATATAAGCACCTTTCTTTCCAAACCAAACCAACGTTTCCCTTCACTTCCTCACTTCTTATCTTTCTCAAACCGTCTAAGGAAGCTCTGGAGCTCAAGGGGGCGACCAACCTGTTCTAGGTAAGAGAACACCACATTCTAGCTTGGATTCATGGAGAAAATTCTTATACAATGTTGGTTTCATGGCTAATTCACTTAGGTTTCTTGTTCTAGCCGATCATCTCCATCTTTTCCTTGGAGAATCACCTTGGACCAACCTGTGGAGCTCAAGACGCCATTAAAGGCTTGAAGCTTGGAAGCTTGGAGCTCTAGGAACAATGTTTGAGGTGGGTTTTATAACTCTAACCCTTTCACTTTGATAAGCATATGTTCTTTTATGCACATATTAGCTTGTTCTTCTTCTTCCCCTCCTATACTTGCACTCTTGCAAGCTTTTCCATGAAGAACGGCCCTTGGTCTCAAGGTAGAAGATGATGGGCATTAATATCTTTGTTGGTCCTTATCCAACTTTTCCAAACGGTTTGAGAGTCGGTTTGGACCAAACGGTCTCAAGACCGTTTGAGGGTCTGTTGGTAACATGTTGAATTTAATTTCTACAAAGAATCATGACCTAACTCCAAACCAATCTCAAGTTGAAGGCATTTCAACCTCCTAAACCCTAATCGGGTTGAGTTGATGATTTCAATGATAGGTTTTGGTGAACTTTAAGTTGAAGGGCCCAAACGGTCTCAAGACCGTTTGGGGGTTCACCCAAACGGTCTCAAGACCGTTTGGTGTCAACCCAAGACCGTTTGAAGGTCTAGGGTTAAGGAATTTGATGGTTTGAGGGTCCAATCGCAAGATGTTGATGAATTGATGAAAAGTGCTGATTTATAACCTAATTAGGGTTCAACCCTTATCAAATCAACTTAGATTTTGGTCAAACTTTGGGAAAACGGTATCAAGACCATTTGGAGGATGTCCAAACGACCTCAAGACCGTTTGGGCCAAGTTTGGGCCCAATTGGAGGTCAATTGATGGGTTCAACCTTGAATTGATTCACATTGTTGAACATTGATGAGTATCCGATTGAAAACCCTGATTGAGATGGACTCAACCCTAATTGGCTTTCAATTGAGGGTCAATTTGATGTCCAAGTGATTAAGTCTAATCCTATCTGACTCAATTTATTAGTGGTTAACATGGTTATAGCCAATTGGAGGCTTCAACATAGATAACCATAATCAATCATGACCTTTGATGGACTTTGGAGGTCCAAACGGTCTCAAGACCGTTTGGGCTCAAACGACCCCAAGACCGCTTGGGCCAAATCGATCTCAAGACCGATTGAGATCAAACGGTTTCAAACCGCATAAGCTCAAACGGTTTGGAAGTCAAACCTAGCAAACGGTCAACGCACTCAAACGGCCTCAAGACCGTTTGAGGCCAAACGGTCTCAAGACCGTTTGGTGGTTGAAGGTTGAAACTGTTTGGAGGTTTGCAAGGTTGTTTATACTTGATCAATTGAAGGTGCAATTGGCTCAATGATGGTTTGATCTAAACCTTAATGGTACCCTAGGACATTAAGGGACCAAGTGACTAATGGATTGACCCATGATGGTGATCAATGGTGTAATTTACCTAAATGCCCTTGAAGGGTTAAATCAAGGAATACCTTGTTCTAATCAAACCCTAATTACATGATAGTGATGTGTTGGTGTATGTTAGTCAATGAGGACTTCACCCAACCTAATCTAGAGTGATGTAAGCATCATCTATAAGTAAGAAGAGAGAGAGGGCGCCTAATATGATTGAGAATCAAGTAACATATCTTTAATATATAAGAATGTACTTGTTTAGGGTATGATTCATCAAGGTGAGATCATGGAAACCCTAATTATGATGATTGATGAATCATAACCTAATCAAAGGGCATCAATGATGATGTTTCTCATACATGATGATGATATGAGCCCAATTCACTATGAGGTGATTAGTAAACCCTAATTCTAGGGTAAAAACTTGTAATGTGAATAGTAAACCCTAATTTGGGTTGAGATTATATATGAAGTGACTCTAGGTTATACCTATGATTGTGAGACCCTAATTACAAGTTGAAGTATGATGAATCTATTTATCTTGTAAGCTCAAGAGGTTCAATCACCCCATGATAAGAGGGATGATATCCAACCCTAAAATCAGTGAAGTTGTACTGATTCATAGCACGCCCGTGCTATGGAGCACGGCCGTGGTAGCCTTCCTTTGCATGACCGTGCAAGGAAGCACGGCTGTGGTATTCTATAAATCAAATTTAATAGCTTGAGTATTGTGATGATGTTGGTATACATGCATATTCTCAGTTATACTAATCATGCAGGTGATTAGTAAGAAGTAATCATAGCCAGGTAAAGGTTATGACTTTATATTCATTGAAAGCATGTTATTAGCTTTATGAATAAGAATAATTATGTTGCCTAGATGCAAGTGGCAACATGAGAGACAGATATGCCTTAAGGGACATGCATAACACCAAGGTCATGTTATTAGATGACTTGATGCTGACATGTCACTTGATAGCGAGTGTTATGATGATATAAGGGTGTGAGCACCCATGTTCTTGAATCATAGTGATAAGATGGTTTAGAATTAATATCCATCCAATAACTGATGAGAGTTAAGATTGACAGGTTTCATAAAGAGGTGATCAGGTCCAGGTAATGATTATAATGCTAATTGCATTAAGAACACTCTAAACCTATACTTCAAGTATAACTATATGTCATGTTATCTGGTAAGTGATAACGTATGAGCTTGATAGGCTGAATGAGCCATGGGAAATATGCTTTGTTGATAATCGAAAGTCATATTAATAAGATGACTAGATGAAATGAGATGTTATTTGGTAACAAATGCAATGATTGGTTCAGGGGCTTGAATTCCCACATTCATGAATCAATTGATAAGATGGTTAAGGATTGATATCCCAATATTAAAATATGAGGTGTGATCCTAATACTATGTGTTTCTATGTGAAACTTTATTACAGGATAATCCTATGAAAGGCTTAACTGCAGACTAATGGGTTATGAATGTGAACAACCCTTGTACTACATAAGTATTGTTAAATATGATGTCATATGTACTAAACATGCAGATGTATTGTGGAATTGGAATTCTAACACTTCGTGAGAAAGAGTATGGCTACGGGCCATGATTCTTCCACAGCAATAATGCCAGGCAATAGATATAAGATCTAATTCTGATGAAAGTTAGTGTTGTGATAATGGTTCTATAATAAATAGATGTTGTACATGTTATCTTATTTGAAAGATAAGTGACATGTGGGTTTATCTATTTATAGTTGCTTTGTTTTAACAGAAAGAATAGTTTAATCTGTTAAACTTTGTTTTAGCTTTTCCCAAACATATATATAATTCCTTTGTGTACATCTTTTCTCTTAAGCTGCAATAATTATATTTCTGGCAAAGAGTTATATCTCTCGCTGGGACAATCTTTATAATTGTCTCACCCCATAGATTTCAACCTTTAGGTGTACGTGGACGAGGAGGCAGAAACCCTTCAATAGGTGAAGGGCAACATCAACAGTATCAGGGACAGCAGTGAAGCTTCAGGTGGAGACTTTGGCTGCTATGTCATGTGTAGATGGAGTTAGAGTCCTATGTGTCGTCTCTGTACTCTCAGGTCCTACGAGTAATAGTTAGTGCTTTTGAGTTTTTGCTCCAGTCCTTAGAGACTTTTGTATCTTGCCTTACAGAGTTTTACTCATGGATCAGTTGTAAACAACTTATCATGTTGCTTTATGAGAAAGCTTTACCTTTAAAGGATCTCTTCGTAAAAAGTTTTAAATTTTTAGTGATTTCTGGTAATCCGATGCTTAGTGAATGCTTCCGCATTAGTTAATCTTGTTTTCTCGAAATAGAAGTTACATTTAGTGGTATCAGAGCCCTAGGTTCGCTGAGTCTACAGAGACATAGGACTAAGTTTGTAGAGTCTATTCTAAGTGTTTTCCAGATTATCTGATAGTATCTTCTGCTCACATAGGAGGAGAAGAACTTGAAGATGTTTGGACCACATGAAGAGCATGCCGATGAGGGCAGTTCTGCTACACCCGGAGGAGGTGCAGGAGACCAGAATAGGGAAGGGCCTGTACCTGAACAGCCCCAGTTTGACCCTGTTGAGATAGAAAATCCAGCTATCCATGCTTTATTTGATAAGTTTCTGACAGCCATAACACACATAATAGATAGGGTGCCACCATCTGCATAGGGAACCGGCCCATCAGGAAGGTTATGGAACCGACAAGACTTTCGAGAGACTTCGCTGGGTGGGAGCCATAGACTATGCTGGTACATCCGATCCAGCAGATGCAGATCTATGGTTGACAGAGCTGGAAAAGGCTTTCAGGATCCTTGATATTTCTGAAGCTGAAAAGGTAAAGCATGCGGTATACCTCCTAAAAGGAAGTGCTGGTAATTGGTGGATGATAGAGGAAGATAAGAGACCAGGTGAAGAAATAGGATGGGAGGTTTTCCGACGAGAATTCGTCAATAGATACTTCCCTAAGACGTATCTAGATGAGAAGATATCTCAATTTGAGAAGATCACTCAAGGACTGATGAATGTTAGTGAATATGAAGCTAAGTTCATGGAGTTACTACGGTTTTGTCCACAAATGGCAGTTAGTGATGAGGAAAGAATTCGACATTTTGAGAAAGGATTGAATGTTGAACTAGCCACTTCTGTGTCTGCCCTGGAGAACAGAGAAAGGTTTGCCACCTTTGTGGAGTCAGTAAGAAGGATAGAGAGGTCGGAAACCATGAAACAATAGACAAGTAGTAAGAAGATGTACACCCAGCCTCATGAGCAAAGGTCTGAAAGTTTTAATAAGCCAAGATTTTCTACACCGAAAGCAATGTTAGAATTTCCTACCCAGACACAATGGGTGTCAAGTGGAAGTAGGGACCATAGTAGTATTCCAAGAAGACCCTCCGATATAGCATCAGCATCGGTAACTGAATCGTATAGACACTTTGCACCTAGGATCTCTTACCTATGTAGACAACCGGGACATCTGGCAAGGGATTGTCCAGACAGGAATACAATAATGACTCGACCCCAAGGACAGAGTCTGCAAGGCCCACAAGGGAGGCACTATAATAATAGAGGACATGGACAGACGTCCCATATAGGTCAGATGAAATAAGTATTGTTTTAATATTATATATTAGGGTTCTATGTGTTAAAAATATGGAAGCTAGCTGCCTTTGAATTTCTTGACTAAGTCCTAGAAGGACACATGAAAGATAAGAATTCATATCTTACTCAATGTTCTTTAAGAACAATTTATAATCTTCCTTAATTGTGTATTAAAAGGGTGAGATATAGATGTGATACCTGAAGAATAACCTAGTATGATAAATTCTGCGTGTATAAGGATATGAAAAGCAAAGAATAGGATGACAAGTAAAATACATACTACCTAATCTCAATACTTATATACCCTGGCCAGGTATATGGTTATTGCAGATGAGGCAAGTATGAAACTCTTAGATTGTTATCCTTTGATTACTCTGATCAGGTAATTATTTTCAAACAATCTAAGGAGTATAAGAAAAATTAAATGAGAGGATCTTAGTGAATACTTAGTGAACATACTTTGTGAACATACTTAGTGAATATACTTAGTAAATATACTCAGTGAATATACTCAGTGAATACTTAGTGAACATACTTAGTGAATATGCTCAGTGAATACTCAGTGAACATACTTAGTGAATATACTCAGTGAATATACTCAGTGAATGCTCAGTGAATATACTTAGTGAATATACTCAGTGAATACTTTGTGAACATACTTAGTGAATATACTCAGTGAATATACTCAGTGAATACTTAGTAAACATACTTAGTGAATATGCTCAGTGAATACTCAGTGAACATAGTTAGTGAATATACTCAGTGAATATACTCAGTGAATACTCAGTGAACATACTTAGTGAATATGCTCAGTGAATACTCAGTGAACATACTTAGTGAATATAATCAGTGAATATACTCGGTGAATACTTAGTGAACATACTTAGTGAATATGCTCAGTGAATGCTCAGTGAACATACTTAGTGAATATACTCAGTGAATGCTCAGTGAATATACTTAGTGAATATACTCAGTGAATACTTTGTGAACATACTTAGTGAATATACTCAGTGAATATACTCAGTGAATACTCAGTGAACATACTTAGTGAATATGCTCAGTGAATACTCAGTGAACATACTTAGTGAATATACTCAGTGAATATACTCGGTGAATACTCAGTGAACATACTTAGTGAATATGCTCAGTGAATGCTCAGTGAACATACTTAGTGAATATACTTAGTGAATATACTCAGTGAATACTCAGTGAACATACTTAGTGAATATGCTCAGTGAATCCTCAGTGAACATACTTAGTGAATATACTCAGCGAATATACTCAGTGAATACTCAGTGAACATACTTAGTGAATATGCTCAGTGAATGCTTAGTGAACATACTTAGTGAATATACTCAGTGAATATACTCAGTGAATACTCAGTGAACATACTTAGTGAATATGCTCAGTGAATACTCAGTGAACATACTTAGTGAATATGCTCAGTGAACATACTTAGTGAATATACTCAGTAAATATACTCAGTGAATACTCAGTGAACATACTTAGTGAAATTATCCAAGACAAATTGCTTAGTGAACCTTCTCAGTGAATGTTTCCAAGTTAATTGATTAGCAAGATATGATACTTAAATAATATCTACTTCCTTTTATCTGAGATTTCGAGGACGAAATCCTTGTTAGGGGGATATAATTTGTAACATCCCTGACCTGGGTTATGAACTAACCCTAGGTGTTTTGCTTAAAATATGATTAGAGGCTTGTGATTACCCCTTGATACGTCATTATGCTTTAGAAGAATCTACAATTTCATTTCTGTCTTTTTAAAACAATGTTGTAATATTGTTTTGTTATGCAGGGACCTATGTGCAGACTACCCAATTAGAAGGGTTAACTTGCAAATTTCACATGTTAAGATGTTCCTTTGAAGATGAGACATCATATGAATGAATATGTTGAGTTATGATGGATTCTCCAAGCTTTGGCACCAAGGTGCAGCTTGTGGAACAATCCTTGTGCTTAAAACCCTAATTTTGGTGTAAAGTGCAATTTACCCAAAATATGGGGTGCAACTTGTAAAATATACCTTCTAGTATATCTTTTATAACTCTTAACATCATTTAGAGAAGAAATGATGAGAGGGGCGCTTCAATTAAACAATTGGATAAGAAGGGTGACCGTTGTAGTGAAAACACCTAGTATGAGTGAGAAGACCCTTCATATGTGTATCCTAGTATGCATGTTGGTTTTCTCTACCCTAGATCTTGAGTTTTGATGGACTTTGCATAAGATTATCATCCTTGGACGTGACTTAGAAAGAAGGAGGGACTTAGATGAGAATTCTATGCTTTGGAGGTCCTTATGGTGAGAATCAGCCTAAACTATATAAGCACCTTTCTTTCCAAACCAAACCAACGTTTCCCTTCACTTCCTCACTTCTTATCTTTATCAAACCGTCTAAGGAAGCTCTGGAGCTCAAGGGGGCGACCAACCTATTCTAGGTAAGAGAACACCACCTTCTAGCTTGGATTCATGGAGAAAATTCTTGTACAAGGTTGGTTTCATGGCTAATTCACTTAGGTTTCTTGTTCTAGCCGATCATCTCCATCTTTTCCTTGGAGAATCACCTTGGACCAACCTGTGGAGCTCAAGACGCCATTAAAGGCTTGAAGCTTGGAAGCTTGGAGCTCTAGGAACAATGTTTGAGGCGGGTTTTATAACTCTAACCCTTTCACTTTGATAAGCATATGTTCTTTTATGCATATATTAGCTTGTTCTTCTTCTTCCCCTCCTATACTTGCACTCTTGCAAGCTTTTCCATGAATAACAACCCTTGGTCTCAAGGTAGAAGATGATGGGCATTAATATCTTTTTTGGTCCTTATCCAACTTTTCCAAACGGTTTGAGAGTCGGTTTGGACCAAACGGTCTCAAGACCGTTTGGATCCAAACGGTCTCAAGACCGTTTGAGGCCAAACGGTCTCAAGACTGTTTGGGGCCAAACGGTCTCAAGACCGTTTGGAAGGGTTGACCAAGGGACGACCGTTTGAGGGTCTGTTGGTAACATGTTGAATTTAATTTCTACAAAGAATCATGACCTAACTCCAAACCAATCTCAAGTTGAAAGCATTTCAACCTCCTAAACCCTAATCGGGTTGAGTTGATGATTTCAATGATAGGTTTTGGTGAACTTTAAGTTGAAGGGCCCAAACGGTCTCAAGACCATTTGGGGGTTCACCCAAACGGTCTCAAGACCGTTTGGTGTCAACCCAAGACCATTTGAATGTCTAGGGTTAAGGAATTTGATGGTTTGAGGGTCCAATCGCAAGATGTTGATGAATTGATGAAAAGTGCTGATTAGTAACCTAATTAGGGTTCAACCCTTATCAAATCAACTTAGATTTTGGTCAAACTTTGGGCAAACGGTCTCAAGACCATTTGGAGGATGTCCAAACGACCTCAAGACCGTTTGGGCCAAGTTTGGGCCCAATTGGAGGTCAATTGATGGGTTCAACCTTGAATTGATTCACATTGTTGAACATTGATGAGTATCCGATTGAAAACCCTGATTGAGATGGACTCAATCCTAATTGACTTTCAATTGAGGGTCAATTTGATGTCCAAGTGATTAAGGCTAATCCTATTTGACTCAATTTATTAGTGGTTAACATGGTTATAGCCAATTGGAGGCTTCAACATAGATAACCATAATCAATTATGACCTTTGATGGACTTTGGAGGTCCAAACGGTCTCAAGACCGTTTGGGCTCAAACAAACCCAAGACCGCTTGGGCCAAATCGATCTCAAGACCGATTGAGATCAAATGGTTTCAAACTGCATAAGCTCAAATGGTTTGGAAGTCAAACCTAGCAAACGGTCAACGCACTCAAACGGTCTCAAGACCGTTTGAGGCCAAACGGTCTCAAGACCGTTTGGGGGCAAACGGTCTCAAGACTGTTTGGTGGTTGAAGGTTGAAACCGTTTGGAGGTTTGCAAGGTTGTTTATACTTGATCAATTGAAGGTGCAATTGGCTCAATGATGGTTTGATCTAAACCTTAATGGTACCCTAGGACATTAAGGGACCAAGTGACTAATGGATTGACCCATGATGGTGATCAATGGTGTAATTTACCTAAATGCCCTTGAAGGGTTAAATCAAGGAATACCTTGTTCTAATCAAACCCTAATTACATGATAGTGATGTGTTGGTGTATGTTAGTCAATGAGGACTTCACCCAACGTAATCTAGAGTGATGTAAGCATCATCTAGAAGTAAGAAGAGAGAGAGGGCACCTAATATGATTGAGAATCAAGTAACATATCTTTAATATATAAGAATGTACATGTTTAGGGTATGATCCATCAAGGTGAGATCATGGAAACCCTAATTATGATGATTGATGAATCATAACCTAATCAAAGGGCATCAATGATGATGTTTCTCATACATGATGATGATATGAGCCCAATTCACTATGAGGTGATTAGTAAACCCTAATTCTAGGGTAAAAACTTGTAATGTGAATAGTAAACCCTAATTTGGGTTGAGATTATATATGAAGTGACTCTAGGTTATACCTATGATTGTGAGACCCTAATTACAAGTTGAAGTATGATGAATCTATTTATCTTGTAAGCTCAAGAGGTTCAATCACCCCATGATAAGAGGGATGATATCCAACCCTAAAATCAGTGAAGTTGTACTGATTCATAGCACGTCCGTGCTATGGAGCACGGCCGTGGTAGCCTTCCTTTGCATGACCGTACAAGGAAGCACGGCCGTGGTATTCTATAAATCAAATTTAATAGCTTGAGTATTGTGATGATGTTGGTATACATGCATATTCTCAGTTATACTAATCATGCAGGTGATTAGCAAGAAGTAATCATAGCCAGGTAAAGGTTATGACTTTATATTCATTGAAAGCATGTTATTAGCTCTATGAATAAGAATAATTATGTTGCCTAGATGCAAGTGGCAACATGAGAGACTGATATGCCTTAAGGGACATGCATAACACCAAGGTCATGTTATTAGATGACTTGATGCTGACATGTCACTTGATAGCGAGTGTTATGATGATATAAGGGTGTGAGCACCCATGTTCTTGAATCATAGTGATAAGATGGTTTAGAATTAATATCCATCCAATAACTGATGAGAGTTAAGATTGACAGGTTTCATAAAGAGGTGATCAGGTCCAGGTAATGATTATAATGCTAATTGCATTAAGAACACTCTAGACCTATACTTCAAGTATAACTATATGTCATGTTATCTGGTAAGTGATAACATATGAGCTTGATAGGCTGAATGAGCCATGGGAAATATGCTTTGTTGATAATCGAAAGTCATATTAATAAGATGACTAGATGAAATGAGATGTTATTTGGTAACAAATGCAATGATTGGTTCAGGGGCTTGAATTCCCACATTCCTGAATCAATTGATAAGATGGTTAAGGATTGATATCCCAATATTAAAATATGAGGTGTGATCCTAATACTATGTGTTTCTATGTGAAACTTTATTACAGGATAATCCTATGAAAGGCTTAACTGCAGACTAATGGGTTATGAATGTGAACAACCCTTGTACTACATGCCAATGAAGTGGCACCCAAGTGGTAAAAGTGATGATGTAAGACCAAGAGGTCATGAGTTCGAACCCAGGTGACGGGATGAATGAATCTCCAATTTTTTTTTTAAAACCCTTGTACTACATAAGTATTGTTAAATATGATGTCATATGTACTAAACATGCAGATGTATTGTGGAATTGGAATTCTAACACTTCGTGAGAAAGAGTATGGCTACGGGACATGATTCTTCCACAGCAATAATGCCAGGCAATAGATATAAGATCTAATTCTGATGAAAGTTAGTGTTGTGATAATGGTTTTATAATAAATAGATGTTGTACATGTTATCTTATTTGAAAGATAAGTGACATGTGGGTTTATCTATTTATAGTTGCTTTGTTTTAACAGAAAGAATAGTTTAATCTGTTAAACTTTGTTTTAGCTTTTCCCAACATATATATAATTCCTTTGTGTACATATTTTCTCTTAAGCTGCAATAATTATATTTCTGGCAAAGAGTTATATCTCTCGCTGGGACAATCTTTATAATTGTCTCACCCCGTAGATTTCAACCTTTAGGTGTACGTGGATGAGGAGCCAGAAACCCTTCAATAGGTGAAGGGCAACATCAACAGTAGCAGGGACAGCAGTGAAGCTTCAGGTGGAGACTTTGGCTGCTATGTCATGTGTAGATGGAGTTAGAGTCCTATGTGTCGTCTCTGTACTCTCAGGTCCTAGGAGTAATAGTTAGTGCTTTGAGTTTTTGCTCCAGTCCTTAGAGACTTTTGTATCTTGCCTTACAGAGTTTTACTCATGGATCAGTTGTAAACAACTTATCATGTTGCTTTATGAGAAAGCTTTACCTTTAAAGGATCTCTTCGTAAAAAGTTTTAAATTTTTAGTGATTTCTGGTAATCTGATGCTTAGTGAATGCTTCCGCATTAGTTAATCTTGTTTTCTCGAAATATACGTTACAACATCGTAGAAGTTTTCATGGACGATTTTTCCGTCTATGGGAAGGACTTTGATAGCTGTCTGAAGAATCTAACGTTGGTTCTTCAAAGGTGCGAGGAGAACAGCCTAGTTCTAAACTGGGAAAAATGCCATTTCATGGTGCGGGAGGGCATCATCCTCGGGCATAAGATCTCGAAGTGTGGGATCGAAGTGGACGCAAGCAAGGTTGAAACAATATCCAAGATTCCTCCACCAAGATCCGTGATGGGGGTGCAAAGCTTCCTCAGGCACGCAGGATATTACCGAAGATTAATCAAGGACTTCTCAAAGATTTCTAAACCATTGTCGAATCTTCTGGTAAAAGACGCTGAATTTGTTTTCTCTAACGATTGTCTAAGTGCTTTTCAGGCCCTTAAAAATGCTTTAATATCACCACCTATCCTTCAAGCGCCAGAATGGGGTTTACCTTTTGAGCTGATGTGCGACGCAAGTGACTACACGGTTGGAGCAGTCCTGGGGCAAAAGAAAGACAAGAAGCACCATGTGATCTGCTACGCGAGTCGCACTTTGGACGAAGCCCAGGTAAACTACACATCAACTGAAAAGGAGATGCTCGTGATCGTCTTCGCGTTTGATAAGTTCAGGTCGTATCTCGTCGGAGCAAAGGTCAAGGTATACACAGATCATGGGGTAATAAAATACTTAATGCAAAAGAAAGATGCAAATCCCAGACTGTTGAGGTGGGCCTTACTGCTCCAAGAATTCGACCACAAAATTATCGACAAGAAGGGCGCAGAGAATGTGGTAGCAGACCATCTATCAAGGATCGTGACTGAGAAAGAGAGAGGGCCTCCTATCAACGACGACTACACCGATGAAGCCCTTACGATGGCAGAAGCTCAAGAGGAAAGCCTACCCTGGTTCGCAGACATCTGCAATTATCTTGCTTGCGGAGAACTGCCCCCTGACATAATGTACAATCAGAAGAAGAAGCTTTTCGCGGAGGTTAAAAACTACTACTGGGATGATCCTCTCCTGTTCAGAAGATGCACTGACAACTTATACAGGAGGTGCATACCAGAAGAAGAAACTGCAGACATCCTGAACTAATGCCACGCCTCCCCCTATGGTGGTCACCTAAGCAGCGAAAGAACGGATGCAAAGGTGCTACAATCAGGTTTCTACTGGCCCTCCTTATTTGAGGATGCTGCACAGTTTGTGAAGGCTTGCAAAGAGTGCCAGTTTATGGGAAACAGAGGGCGGAGGGACGAAATGCCAATGGCGAGCTGGATTGAAGTCGAAATATTTGACGTATGGGGAATCGACTACATGGGACCGTTTCCCCCATCTCGGGGGTATCAGTACATACTCGTGGCTGTGGATTATGTATCGAAGTGGATGGAAGCGGTAGCCACCCAAACCTGCGACGCCAAGTCGGTCATCAAGCTCTTCGAGAAAACCATCTTCCCTCGTTTCGGCATCCCGCGCACAGTTATTAGCGACGGAGGATCGCACTTTGGAGAAAGACAGTTTGAAGCACTCCTGCGCAAGTACGGAGTGAAGCACAAGATCGCTACACCCTACCATCCCCAGACGTCAGGGAAGGTAGAGGTTTCCAACAGACAAATCAAGCAAATCTTGCAGAAAACTGTCAACCGAACAAGGAAAGATTGGTCCATGAAGCTTGACGATGCACTTTGGGCCTACCGCACCGCTTACAAAACACCCATCGGAACCACCCCCTACTGTCTCATCTACGGAAAATCCTGCCACCTTCCGTTAGAATTGGAACACAAGGCCCTTTGGGCAATCAAATTCCTAAACATGGACCTCGACAAAGCAGGAGAAAAGAGGTTTTTGTAGCTTCAAGAACTCGAAGAGCTGAGGATGAATGCCTACGAAAATGCAAAAATCTACAAATAGAGGACAAAGTTGTGGCATGATGCCCATCTCAGGAGAAAAGATGTAAGCGAAGGGGATAAGGTTTTGTTATTTAAGTCCTCTATTCGTCTTTTCCCTGGGAAGTTGCAAACGAGGTGGTCTGGACCATTCACAGTGTCAAAAATATATTCGTCAGGGATGATGGAGCTCTACGACAAAGACGACCCGACCAAGGCCTTTCAAGTGAATGGGCACAGGGTGAAAAGGTTCTAAGAAGATGAAGCGTTTGTCAGGAGAGCAGAGATCAGTCTGCAAGATATGGGTACAGTTGAGGGCTGAGCAAGATGATCTTACACCGGTCGAGCTGGCGACGCAAACTCCAGTGCTCTTCGGGAGGCAGCCCGATTCTTTCTTTCTTTCCTAGGATAGGACTCCTTCTTATTCTTTGTTAAAACAAACATTATGGACTGTAATAAGGCCCGAGTCAATACATGTGCCACATGCGCTGACTCTGTTTTATGGGCCACCGCTGTAATAATCTCTGAGGTCAGGGGCTTAACCCTTGTCCGATGATGTTTTACCCTTTGATCGCAGCTTCTTTAAGCCCGCCTGCTTTAACCGAGTCGTGCAGCCGCTCAGCTGGCGCGCAGGACCGCCCGTACCAGCATCTGGTCTCTCGGGCATCGCAACGGCCGTGACGGTTGGCATTCCCGGGCGGCATGCACCCTATCATGCATGGGAATAAATGCCCTTAATGAGACTGATGTGACCATCATCTCAGGAACCGCCTGACCCATTGGCTGACGCGCGCCCCCGAAGGTGTCTGTTGCGCCCCCGGCTGAGCTTGCTATAAATAAGAACGGTGGTTTTACCATGTCGGGCTGTCACACCTTGCTCTTTCTAGCCACCTGTAACGCATGCAGTAGACCGCCCTTTTGCTCCCATGTCGGCCAGTTGCCATCACCGTGGTATCGGGCGATGGCTCCTATGAGCGGAGGTATAGCCCGATAGGTTTATCGACCGACAGGATTATCGCCCGACACCTATTTTTCTTATCAATGCACTGTCAAACTTGTATCGCCCGACGCAGTCAAGTGCGGCATAACGGCCAATGGTGTTTGCCCGACACACCATGTCGGGCGACACGTTTTTCTTTTGTGATGCCTTGTCGAGCAGTTGCTCTTTGATGACCTTTTCGACCGATATACCCATATCGGGCAGCTTTCTTTTCACGTCTTGCTATCAGGTCTTTGTTTCATGTGACCTTGCCGCCCGACATGCTTGTCGCTCGATACTCTGGTGTCGCACGGCAAGTGGTATCACGCGGCAACCTCGTATCACCCGATTTCATATCGACTCGACTCTTTGTTTTGATGGACGATACCCGGAGATTCTAATAAGTTTATCGAGTTTCTTTTTCTTATATAACATTTTAAATGATTAATGAACTTGATAACAGGCAGAATGGCGGTCGCAGCCGAAGCAGCAACTGTCGGACAGAAACGTCACGAAGGGCCACCAACCACAAAAAAATGAGCAAGGGGAAATTTCCTTGATTAGGTAGCCTCGAAAGAGGCTCGTTTCCTTATCATAGTCTGTCTTCTGTAGTAGCCTGGGGCCAACTACAGAGACAGGACGAGTACAGCCCCGACGACTGTCGGGACAGCGCAAGAGCTCTCTGTCTACTGAGAGCACTTGCACGTGTTCCGGCTGAGCTGGGAAATAAAGCAGAGGCTGAGCTTGGAAAGCGCCCTGCCGACGACCTCCAGAGGGAACCTGGGCATCCCGGTTCCAGCTACTTAATAAAGAGGAAGCAGCCACAAGTGCCCGCACTTGTCGAAGCTGTTTCCAAATGAGAAAGAAGGAGGCGGCCGCAAAGAAGCATATTGCAGCTTCTACATAACCTTCACTGGACTAACATTAACTCACCCTCTTATTCAGTACTCTGGGACAGAGTATTGGATAAGTTTGGGGGGTACCCATGTACCAGTGAAGGAGGTATAAAAATTCTCTTGTGCCATTTTGCTTTTCCCCTATATTATGTACTTGCACCCTTGCTCATATAAAAATTTTGCAAATTTTGCTTATTCTTTTCCCTGGGAAGTTGCAAACGAGGTGGTCTGGACAATTCACAGTGTCAAAAATATATTCGTCAGGGATGATGGAGCTCTACGACAAAGACGACCCGACCAAGGCCTTTCAGGTGAATGGGCACAGGGTGAAAAGGTTCTAAGAAGATGAAGCGTTTGTCAGGAGAGCAGAGATCAGTCTGCAAGATATGGGTACAGTTGAGGGCTGAGCAAGATGATCTTACACCGGTCGAGCTGGTGACGCAAACTCCAGTGCTCTTCGGGAGGCAGCCCGATTCTTTCTTTCTTTCCTAGGATAGGACTCCTTCTTATTCTTTGTTAAAACAAACATTATGGACTGTAATAAGGCCCGAGTCAATACATGCGCCACATGTGCTGACTCTGTTTTATGGGCCACCGCTGTAATAATCTCTGAGGTCAGGGGCTTAACCCTTGGCCGATGATGTTTTACCCTTTGATCGCAACTTCTTTAAGCCTGCCTGCTTTAACCGAGTCGTGCAGCCGCTCAGCTGGCGCGCAGGACCGCCCGTACCAGCATCTGGTCTCTCGGGCATCGCAACGGCCGTGACGGTTGGCATTCCCGGGCGGCATGCACCCTATCATGCATGGGAATAAATGCCCTTAATGAGACTGATGTGACCATCATCTCAGGAACCGCCTGACCCATTGGTTGACGCGCGCCCCCGAAGGTGTCTGTTGCGCCCCCGGCTGAGCTTGCTATAAATAAGAATGGTGGTTTTACCATGTCGGGCTGTCACACCTTGCTCTTTCTAGCCACCTGTAACGCATGCAGTAGACCGCCCTTTTGCTCCCATGTCGGCCAATTGCCATCACCATGGTATCGGGCGATGGCTCCTATGAGCGGAGGTATAGCCCGATAGGTTTATCGACCGACAGGATTATCGCCCGACACCTGTTTTTCTTATCAATGCACTGTCAAACTTGTATCGCCCGACGCAGTCAAGTGCGGCATAACGGCCGATGGTGTATGCCCGACACACCATGTCGGGCGACACGTTTTTCTTTTGTGATGCCCTGTCGAGCAGTTGCTCTTTGACGACCTTTTCGACCGATATACCCATATCGGGCAGCTTTCTTTTCACGTCTTGCTATCGGGTCTTTGTTTCATGTGACCTTGCCGCCCGACATGCTTGTCGCTCGATACTCTGGTGTCGCACGGCAAGTGGTATCACGTGGCAACCTCGTATCAACCGATTTCATATCGACTCGACTCTTTGTTTTGATGGACGATACCCGGAGATTCTAATAAGTTTATCGAGTTTCTTTTTCTTATATAACATTTTAAATGATTAATGAACTTGATAACATGCAGAATGGCGGCCGCAGCCGAAGCAGCAACTGTCGGACAGAAACGTCACGAAGGGCCACCAACCACAAAAAAACGAGCAAGGGGAAATTTCCTTGATTAGGTAGCCTCGAAAGAGGCTCGTTTCCTTATCATAGTCTGTCTTCTGTAGTAGCCTAGGGCCAACTACAGAGACAGGACGAGTACAGCCCCGACGACTTTCGGGACAGCGCAAGAGCTCTCTGTCTACCGAGAGCATTTGCACGTGTTCCGGCTGAGCTGGGAAATAAAGCAGAGGCTGAGCTTGGAAAGCGCCCTGCCGACGACCTCCAGAGGGAACCTGGGCATCCCGGTTCCAGCTACTTAATAAAGAGGAAGCAGCCACAAGTGCCCGCACTTGTCGAAGCTGTTTCCAAATGAGAAAGAAGGAGGCGGCCGCAAAGAAGCATATTGCAGCTTCTACATAACCTTCACTGGACTAACATTAACTCACCCTCTTATTCAGTACTCTGGGACAGAGTATTGGATAAGTTTGGGGGGTACCCATGTACCAGTGAAGGAGGTATAAAAATTCTCTTGTGCCATTTTGCTTTTCCCCTATATTATGTACTTGCACCCTTGCTCATATAAAAATTTTGCAAATTTTGCTTATTTTGTTCCCATGCATATGTACAAAGTCGCTATATTAGTAAAAATCCCGATTCAACTGCTTGCCAAGTTTATTCTCTTTGTACTTAATGTGATGCAAGTTTTGTTATATCTTTTTGATAATGCTGCTTCAAACGAACAAAAGAATATGTTTCGTCTTGCCAAATATTTCGAAAAATACAATAATCTCGCAAACAGTTAAGAGACGAGTATGGAGAAGGAAAAAGCTGTCCAAACAGCAAGAATCTCTTTGTTCCTTTACCTAACAAAAATCCCAAAAGAGAGAGAAGCCTTATGAGCGTGAATAAAAGCATGAGAGTTGTGCCCAATAAAAGAAAAGAAAAATATACACACACTTGTTTTCCAAAAGTACCCATCTTTAGGCATGGTAGATCCGGGGCACTGGTACGTAGGATGTGAAATCACTGCTCTAAAGCCAACTGGCTTGGACTGCAGGGACCACTTGCCCGTTAACGGACCCTTACCTGGATGGATCGATGGGAAGCAAGAAGAAACCCCAAAAAAAGCCTTAGCCTACCCTATATACAACTTTCTGCCCCGAAAATAAAGTTGTTTGGTGTATAAGCTAACTTCGGAATCATACATCTAAGTCTCACCGAAGCTGTAGAGAAAAATCTTACTTAAAAAATAAGACAGGAAAACTAAGTCTTTTGTTCGTATTGAGACAACATTATCTTTAAGGTATTACGATCTTTGTTTCACTTTTTGAACAAGAAGCTTTCCCAGGCAAGAAGAAGCATCACAAAATAAAGTTTAAATATTGATTGAGGACAATCAAAATGCTAAGTTTGGGGGAGTTGATAACACCAAATTTTGTGATGTTTTTGGCCTTTATTCTGTTATCAAAACTGTCCTTTTCTGCTATTTTCCTCTCTTTTATATGCATTTTCGCAATAATTAGCCAAGCAATGCTCTCAATCCAATATTTCTATCTTTTGCAGAGTTTCCTCCTATTTTGGCCCATTTTGGCACCAATAAGGCTGATCCGGCCCGCATATAAGTCCAAGACTGTCTCGGCCCCTGACGCCCGATACACATGCTGACTGGCCAGGGTGTGCGATACGACGACGCGCGATACAAGGATGCCGCGCGAGAGGGTATCGATGGACGACACGCCTCTTTACCCGACAGGGAGCCGAGCACACCGCGCCTACTCCCTCTGACGCGCGATATCGGCCACCCACCGGCAGGCGCCTCTCGCCACAACGCCCGACGACCGGCACCCTTGTGCCGTGCAATACTTGCATCAGCCGACACCAGCTGAGTGGCGGTAAGGAGGACACGTGGCGCTTCAAGAGACATATCTTCTCAATGACCAGCTGCCTATAAATAGCAGCTACAGGGAGCCAAAAAGACAGTTTGGACAGTTCGGACAAGCTTGGCCACTTCAGGTTTCGGACGGTCGAGTGATCTTCGGAGGAGGCTGCGAGAGTAGGCGCATTGTGCTCCAGTGTTCGTACCGGGCGACACTAGGTGAGATTTTCCTCATCCCGAGAGGGAGGGGACTGGTTCACCTAGGACTGTGTCGGGCGACACTGGGAGCTGATATCGACCGATGTAGATACACGACACGAGTGCCCGACACCAGTGCCTGGCAGTAGGATATGTAGCTCCATGCCCGACACGATAACGAACCTGATACGCTCCGCCTGTCAGGCGTGCCGCCTGACTTGAGCGTATCGGCCAGGTCCTTGAGCGATGCAGTCACTCGTCGCGGTGTGCTGCTTGAGAGAGCGTGCCGCTTGACACGACTGTATCGGGCTAGGCCCCTGTCCGATATCGGGCGGGATGGTTACTGTAGCCTGTCATCCTTCTGCATCAAGAAGGCGACACATATCTTTAATTCTGTTATTTAATTTCTTTACTTATGCATTGTAATTAAGACCTTTAATGCTTATAGAAATAGAAAAGCTTAATTACTTGCTGCTCTATGCTTGGTGCAATATGTTGGATGACTGCTATGTTTGATATCTGAACTCTAGCTTGCATATTTTGGATCGCGCTTCGCTTAGCTACCGAATCGTGTTTTCCCGTCGCAACAACTTCGAGAGTTGTGTTGTGGCTCTAGTGTTTGGTCCGATTCTGGAGTACGAGAGTGCCCGGAACGGAGTTGCTTTAGTAACCTTTCCACTCTAATTTGAGTCTGGTGACCCCGAGAGTGGAACTGATGCCTTGTTAGAGGTGCCCTCTTCGAGAGGAGGGGTACAGGATTGGTTCTACCGCCGCTTGTTTTATCGCAGTTCTATCCTTCGTACCTCGCCTTAGCTCCAGGTATATCTTTCTGTCTCTGTTGCATGAAAACCCCTAAAACTGCTAAATGCTTAAAACCTTAAATCTCTCTCGTAACTCCACTTGGAGATAGTTTTCTTGTTTTGTTCGTGACATCTTTATGCTTCCCTCCTTGGGAATTTATCATCTCTTTATACCTGTCGGAGTGTAGCGTGTCGATTCTGGGTTCTCAACACTACCCCCCTTGTCCCTGTGTTCGACCCCGTATATCTACTTCGACCCCGTAAACAAAGTTGCGGGGGCCTAGAAGGATTCGGGTTTATAAATGTAAAAGCTCGACTACCTCAAATCTGCCTCCAATTTTAGGATGCGCGATTTAGGCCAGTTAGGCGGATCTCTTTTAATTGTTTTTGCCTTTCGGCTTCCCTCCTAGCAGCTTCTAAGGTTTCATGTTCGGCCATATAGGCTTCACAGATGGTGGCTTCTCTGGACGCTTGTTCACCTAGGATGTGCTCTCTTTGAGCAGCTAAGGCTTGGTTTATCCTAGCGGTGACTTCCTCTTCATTCATCATTGTACGGTTTTGTCAGCTCAAACGGTGGAAGGTCCTATCTATTTCGGGGTCAAAATCGAGTGAGAACCCGGCGTTTGAGCGTAGCAGTGAAAATCTGGAATTTGAACGTCGCATGCACAAAATAAATGACAGTTAATTGTGTGCAGAAAAAAATATATTGCCGGAATGAAAACTCGGCAGAAAGAGGAATAGCACTTCCGGAATGTTACTCGGAAGGCATAAAAAATGAAAATCAAGTTTTGAAAAAATTTTGGGGTGCGAGAAAACTTTCTGTTGTCCCCGGCAACGGCGTCAAATTGATAATGCGGCGTTTTGCACTCTCAATCACTAAGATAATTATCCTAGAGTTTAACCTTTTTTTACTCTTCGGTTAAGGGTAGCATAGAAGGGTCGGTCCCAAGGAACAACGTGATTAAGAAAGGTTTCTCTAATCCTAAGCAGTTGATTCTTATTTTTGTTATTTTCATTTTTAATGAACAGAAAGTAAAAAAACCAGTTGAAGGTTGGGTGTTTATCTAAGGCAAGAACCAAACAACAAGAATTAGAGTTACACTACAACAAGAATTAAATGCAAAAGTAAAGATTGCACATCCTGCTAAAATGAAAAGAAGAAGAAGAATGTTAGAACAATCAAGAAGATGAGTTACTCTTGGTTGTGAAGAAGATTGAATTCAGATTTAAAACATCAAGGCTTTAAGGGGTTTTCACCACCTTAGCCATGGAGAAAAACGAATCAACTTGATCGATAATTTAGATGATGGCATGTGGATTATAAATCTACAAAAGATGAATTCCACATGAGCCCATTGGTCCTGGTGCTCATGTTTCCTAGTTCGTCATCCGAAAAGGGAAAAATCCACCGTCATTTCAAAATCTCTATGCAAATGATTTAATCGTTCTAAATCTGGATTTCTATGGTCATTTCCATCCGGATTAACATATGCATCTACCGAGCAATCACTTCACTAGATCATCGATTATCTTAATCAAATGTCCCCTTGCCTCAAAAATCGATCGAGGAAAATTCGAATCAAAACCATGGATAAGGGGCTAGTCCCCTTGCCTCGATAAAGGACTACTCACTCATGCTTGAGGAGTAAAAGGAGGCAGAGGAAGAAAGCATTTGAGCCATAGTCTAATCTTAGAAGGGAGACGAATCCCTATGCTAGAGACAATTAAATGGCTAGCGCTTAGTCCCTTGCTCCAGATCTAAAGAAGGGGGGTAAAGAAGAAGAACTAGACTATAGCGAGAAAAGGAAGAAGGCGGAGAAGGAGGCTGATGAAGAACTCCAACAGTAACTCAAACGATTCAAAGGAAGGGATAACAACTTAAAGAAACTAAATTTGAAGAACACGAACAATGCTCCAAATCTTGCTTTATTAAATTGAACTAGAAGATACAATATCCAGAATTTCCGTACAAAAATGAGATGCCCAAAGATGGAGAACCCCCCCTCCTTTTATAGGATAAGGAGAGGGTAGGCTTCCCTCAAAAGAGGGGGGAAAGGAGGGGGAACCATCAGTTTGAATTTTTAGATCTAGTCAATAAACTCTTGATTGTCTTTTTTTAATGTAGATTCTCGTAGCAGAGATTTCGAGTGAAATTCCGCTGTCAAGAGAATTTAAAGTGCCCCCGAAAATATGATTTTCCTATAGGCCTTTGAATTCTCTTTCCAAATCATATTTGAACATTAAATTCCATCTTGGGAAGTGAGAGTTATGCTAATTTTGGTGCAAGGTATGCATTTAAGTCAGCACTACGAGAAACTGAATTGTCGTCTGCCTTCATCTCTTCTTATCTTCATTCATTCCTAAAAATTGAGGGAAATATTATAAGAATTTAAAAAAAATATTGAGATGATCAAAGTACAATTTATTTGTGATAGAGATAGGTAGAAGTTATTTTATTGCATGTCAGTCGATTAATAAAGAAAATCTATGAAATCAAGAGTGCAACATTATCCAAAATTAATGTCAGAATGGCATGTATCATTATGCAAGAAAGCAGTTTCCTAAAAAGTTTGGACCCAAATTGGATGAATGCTATTTTTTCAAATACCCTAAGGAAACCAAGGGGTACTACTTATATACTTCATATGATAACAAAGTGTTTGTTTCCAAAGATGAGGTATTCCTTGAAAAGGCACTTATTTCCAAAGTAATCAGTGGGAGAAAAGTAGAAACTGGAGATGTTAGAGACCAACAAGAAAACATTAAACCGATAGAGGTACAAAAGGAACATAGAGAGTCACAAATTGTTGTGAAATCTCAAGTTCCTCATGTAACACAAGAATCTCACAGATCTAGTAGGACATGCCTTGGCCTGAAAGATTTGGTTAGCATGTTACTTAAGACGGAGATGAGTTAGTCATAGATGATGAGCCAACAACCTACCTAGAATATATTTGGGGACTATAGTCTGAGAGGTGGCTTGAGGCCATGAGATCTGAGATGGAATCCATGTACACCAACAAGGTATGGACCTTGGTGGATCCACCTGAAAGGGTAAAACCCATAGGGTGCAAGTGGTCTTCAATAAGAAGATTGATATGGATGGTAATGTACAAACATATAAAGGCCAAATGGGTGCAAAGGGTTTCAGAAAAGTTCAAGGTGTTGACTATGACAAAACATTCTCTCCAGTTGCCATAGCTAAGTCCATTTGAATCATTTAGTCATTGCAGCTTATTATGACTATGAGATTTGGCGCATAGATATCAAAACGTACCACATTCCTTAATGGGAAACTGCTTGAGTATGTTTACATGACATAACTTGAGGGTTTTATAATACAAAAGAAGTCAATAAAGTTTGTAAGCTAGAAAGACCAGTATATGGATTAAAGTAAGCAACTCAGAGCTAGAATCTTTGATTTGATGAAATAGTCAAAGAGTTTGGCTTTAGTCAAAATGAAGATGCACCATGTGTTTATGAAAGTTAGTAGGAGCATGATTATATTCCTCATTGTATGTAGATGGTGTACTACTGATGGGGAATGACATACCTACATTACAAACAATAGAAACCCAGTTGGGAAATACATTCTCTATGAATTACTTAGGAGAAGGATCCTATATCTTTAGAATCAAGATCTATAGAGATAGATCTAGAGGGCTTCTTGGCCTGAGCCATAGACATACATTGAAAAATTGCTAAAATGGTTCAGCATGGAGAACTTGAAGAGAGGAAATTCACCCATGTCTAATGGTGTTAGAATCTATAGAGCTCAATGTCCCAGTTCTCATGAAGAACGAGAATGCATTAGTAAAATTCCATGCGCATTTGCAATTAGATTTATCATATATGCAATGTATATACTCATCCTGATGTCTCATATGCTTTGACAATGACGAGCAGATATCACTCAGATCCTAATAGTCACTAGACTATAGTGAAAAACATCATTAAGTAATTGAGAAGAAATAAGGATCAGTTTCTTGACTATGATGGTGAGGAAGAGTTGGTGATAAAGGGTTACACCGATGTAAGCTTCCAAACTGTCAAAGATGACTTTAGATTGCAATCTGGATTTGTGTTTTGCCTCAAAAAAGGAGTTATAAGCCGGAAAACTTCCAAGCAAGAAACAATTGTTGATTCTACAACAAAGGCTGAGTATATTTTTGCCTCTAATGAAACAAACAAAATTGTTTGGATCAAGAAGTTCATCATCTGAACTTGCAGTGGTTCCAAGCATCAATGATATAGTAGAATTGTACAACAATGGAGCTATTGCACAAGCTAAGGAACCTAGATCACATCAGCGTGTCAAGAACATACAACAATGATTCCATCTCATACAATAGATCATACAATGTGAAGATGTAGAGATGTGAAGATTTGCAAAGTACCAACTGAAAGTAATATTGTTTACCCTGACAAAAACACTTTCACAAGAGAAGCAGAAGGTCATGTTAGACCACTTGGGATTAAGTTCATTTTTATTGGCTATAAGTGCAAGTGGGAGTTTGTTGGTATGTATACCTAGAGAGCCAATCCTATGATAATTATAATGTGAAATCATGTACTTGATTTAATTACTAATAAATGCAATTTTTCATATATGTGTGTGTTCAATTATGAGATGATGATACAACATGATAGATGTCTAAAAGAATGATATTATTTGATGAAATATGTCTTCAACGTTGAGGACCTAAACAATGAGATCATTCTATGATAAGAGTGTATACATGTATCGTATGTCCCTAGTCAGATATTATTGTGGAAGCAATAAATATACAACAATAATACGTGAGACTAGAATGTGTGTTGGAAGATAATAGAATCTCATTAGTCATGATATATGATATCAAGACAAACACATATGTACTTGTTAGAGAACAGTTTACTGAACAAACCCACCTTAAGAGTGATACATGGAAACCATCCAATAGTGGTCAAAATTGATTCTCATAGTGATAGTGGTGATTGTGGTTCTCAGACCTGAAGTCACTACAATCATCACATGTTGTTTGATGTACGTTTACATCATCCGACATAACATTGAATAAAGGTTACCATAAAGGTGATTCTCAGATACATTGTGTCACATGAGGATCGATTGTAAGTGATGTAGATAGGATTTGTGCCTCTCGTCGGAGTTGTGTAGCATACTAGATCTCGGACCCGGCCCTAGAAGTTGACATTTTGGACTTAGCCAAACAATGTTGAAGGTTAGACCTAAATAGATGTTTAGTATGATCCTAATGAGCTAATACATGAATTTATCACCCTAATGTAGCCTAATGTTTTCACATTACTCTTAGGTTAATAACGGATACATAAAATATGCCACATAACTCATTTTGGTGGTAATATGAAGATAAGAAACTTAATTGGATGAATAACTTAGATAATGGGCCATATGACATATCTCATAAAAAAATCTCAAAAGTGGAAACAAACTTCAAGTTCAAAATCTACATATCAAAATTAGCCTACATGTCAAATTTCATCTAATTTGGACAACCTTGAAATATTAGGATAAGTTTAGGAGAGAGAAAATGAGTAAAAGGCATACATAATGAATAATGTGATTATATAATTTTAAAAGATGGAAATAATGGCACATTCATATTTAATACATAAAAGATAACTTGTGAATGAAGTTTGGTCTAATTTGGATGTTGTTTGTGCAAGTTATGCAATTTTACGTACATTCTGAACTTTTCTACAATTTACCCAATTGGGAGGTTTTCTTTGCAAATTGTCACATGCATTATAATACTTATGTATTCCCTTACCATTCTCGAGTTTTTGAACCATAGGGTGCCTAGATGCACCTTGGTTTGAAGGTGTTTCTTTCCAAGGGCATTTTAGGGATTACCATAAATGAGCTTACTCTTTAGAATCTATCAACCAATGAGGTTATTTCTTTGATTAGAGGTCGGTTGGGATGGCCTATAAGTGTCCATAAACCGACATTTGATATTTAAGAAGCCTCTATGAGCTGTCCTCTTGCATGGCCATGAAATCCCTAGGCTAAGGACACATGGAAAGCTCCGTGGACATCTCATGCTTGACTTCTTCCTTATCCATAAAGGTTTGCATGTCAATAGGCACCCTTAGCATTGGACACATGGAAAGTAACTTGACACCTCATGCTTAACTTCTTCCTTATCCATAAAGTTTTTCATGTCCATAAACACCCTTATACATGACACATGGAAAGTCTCATAGACACCTCATACTTGACCTCTTTCTTTATATAGCCATATCTACCCCTTCCCAACTCCAAATTTGAAAACTCTAACTCGTCTTTCTTTCCTATAGCTTAGACCATAACTCCTACTCTTTTTGTCCATGAAGTTGTTGTCCTAAGGTAAAATAGTGTGCCTACTTTGGTGAAGAAGGCTCTTAGGGTTCCAAATTTCTCTATTTAGGATTTCTTAAGCTCCTCCTTGATGATTTCAACTAAAACTAGTAAGTATCCTCCTTTTCTTCCCTATTTTCATGTTGTTAGTCTTCCTTCCACCTTCCTCCAGGTCGGAACCCTAGTCTGAAATTGTGAAACCCCACCTAGAGCCCTTAAACATCCCATCTTCATGTACTTTTGTTAGGGTTTTTCACCTCTAAAGTGGAGAAGGTGCTTCTTTCTCGAGATAGGAGCTTTGTTGGAGAAACTAGCCTCTCTAAGCTTAGGAACCTTACTTATTGGACCTCTCCACCTTCCCTAGAGGTTTTTTGGAGGCCTACTCTTGGATCTAGGACTGACTTGGACTATTTAGACTCTGAAGTTGAGGTATGATGTATCCCCTATTCTTCTATGTTGAGCAATTCACCTATGCTTATCCATTCTCTTTATCCTATGGACATTAGCCTATACACAATGTCTTTTCTTTTGATAATTATGGTTCATGTGAACTACCTTATTTGATATTGATCATGTGATCATGCATATTCTTTTGAATTCTTATCTTATGCTTTGTTCACGATGGAATTCTAAAAGATGACATGTGATGTCTTTTGCCCACTTATGGGGTGGATGTATATGTTAGTCACTTATGTGGTGACTAGTTTATATATTCTGACTATACTTTCTACTTGCCTCTACATTTAACATGCTATGTGATTCAGTAGCACTAGAGTAGTGTAATTGCATTGGTTTTTATGGCAGATGTGATATTTCCTGTCGAGCAGATGTGATATTTCCTACTCTTTTGGGATGGAAAGGAACCTCATACCCAGGGCAAGATGTGTGATTCTTGGCCCATGTTTTATATATATGGGAGATTAGTAGTATTCCTTTCTCTATTAGGTTTCAAGTTTATGAGACTTGGCCGTCTTTGTGTTTATATTTCTCTAGGGCTATGTTTATCTCACATGCATGCAGCTTGATGATATGGGGTGTGTGCGCTAATTCTTTACATGTGCTTGTGTGGAACAATATTTATGTTTTATTAATGGCAGGTATTATTTTGTAATCATATGATTTCAATTCCTTTTCTCTTAATACCCATTTGGGTGGTCCTTATCCTTTATATGGGAAGCATTTTATATTGGATGTCCTTTATTCCATATATCGCTCAATTTCCTATTTAGTATGCACATACCAGCCTTTGTGGATGTCATCTATTTTCTTTTCTTGCTGGGGTATACTTCCAACCCTAGGTGAAGAACATGGATGATAAGGCATGAATTTTTGGACTATCTTAAGGAGTTAAAGCTTGGAGACAAAGTTGTTATAGTTTATATATCCCTCTACTTAGATCCTTATGTTGTATCATACATGTAAACCCTTATGGGATATTATGATGTACTTTTGTAATCTTTTGTGAAAATTGAATATAGTCATTTCTTTTATTCTGCTGCTATACTTTAATTGTTTTTAATACCATTTATTGAAGTTTGAAAATTTTGCACCTATTCTAGCATACCTTTGAGTGTGTTTGGAATGGATGTTTTATTCTTCAAATCTTTAGTAAGGGGGTGATCTCGCCTCCTTATAACATAAACTGACATTTGATATTCAAGAAGCCTCTATGAGCTATCCTCTTGCATGGCCATGAAATCCCTAGGCTAAGGACACATGGAAAGCTCCATGGACACCTCATGCTTGACTTCTTCCATATCCATAAAGGTTTGCATGTCTGTAGGCACCCTTAGCATTGGACACATTGAAAGTAATTTGACACTCGTGCTTGACTTCTTCCTTATCCATAAAGGCTTGCATGTCCATGGACACCCTAATATATGACACATGGAAAGTCTCATAGACACCTCATACTTGACCTCTTTTTTTATATAGCCATATATACCCCTTCCCAACTCCAAATTCAAAAACTCTTGCTCTTCTTTCTTTCCTCTAGCTTAGAGTAACTCCTACTCTATTTGGCCACGAAGTTGTTGTCCCAAGGTAAAAGAGGGTGCCTACCTGGGTGAAGGCTCCTAGTGTTCCAAATTTCTCTGTTTAGGATTTCTTAAGCTCCTCCTTGGTGATTTCGACTAAAACTAGTAAGTATCCTCCTTTCCTTCCCTATTTTCATGTTGTTAGTCTTCCTTCCACCTTCCTCTAGGTCAGAACCCTAGTCTTACATGGTGAAACCCCACCTAGAGCCCTTAAACACCCCAACTCCATGTTCTTTTGTTAGGGTTTTTCACCTCTAAAGTGGAGAAGGTGCTTCTTTCTCAAGATAGGAGCTTTGTTGGAAAAACCAACCTCTCTAAGCTTGGAAACCTGACTTATTAGAGTTGTCCACCTTTCCTAGAGGTTCTTTGGAGGCCTAGGCTTAGAACTAGGACTGACTTGGACTATTTCGACTCTAAATTTGAGGTATTATGTATCCCCTATTCTTCTATGTTGAGCAATTAACAATGCTTATTCATTCTCTTTGTTCTATGGACATTAGCCTATACACAATGTCTTTTCTTTTGAAAATCATTATTCATGTGAACTACCTTATTTGATATTGATCATGTGTAATATGAATTTACCATTATTTCCATCTTTTGAAGTTATATAATCACATTATTCAATACTTATACCTTTTACTCATTTTCTCTCTCCTAAACTTATCATAATATTTCAATGTTATCCAAATTAGATGAAATTTGACATGTAAGATAATTTTGATATGTATATTTTGAATTTGAAGTTTGTTTCCACTTTTGAGACTTATTTTTATGAGATATGTCATATGACCCATTAACAGCCCATTATCTAAATTATTCATCCAATTAAGTTTCTTATCTTCATATTACCACCAAAATGAGTTATGTGGCATATTTTATGTGTCCATTATTAACCTAAGAGTAATGTAAAAACATTAGGCTATATTAGGGGTGATAAATTCATGTATTATCTCATTAGGATCATACTAAATATCTATTTAGGTCTAACCTTCAACCTTGTTTGGCTAAGTCTAAAATGTCAACTTCCAGGGTAGGGTCCGAGATCTAGTATGTTACAACACACCACCCCTTAAAGGGATTTCATCCTCAAAATCAAAACATCCATATATAAGAAAACAAATTATTCACCAACCCTTAAATGATTCATCTTATTAAGTCAAAACTATTCTTTAGGTACAAAAGGTTCAACTACACATCCTTACATCCAACTACATAAGCATCATGCAAAAAAACATAACTTGTAAAGACTAACTGTGAACTATGGTTTAACTTGCTCTTGTCTATCCTCAAACAAGTCTTTACACCTAGGAGACTAGTTCAACATATTAGGGTCCCTAAAGATAAATCTTATAGATGTCTAAGGCTACTATTACCTAAAGGCATGTTATTTTGAACAATTCATATCAGCTCAGGCCAAGCCAGTATCATATGGATTTGGGAGTCCTCGTAAACCAAGCTAGTAGTGCAGAGGAAAATCTTGCCAGCCCTCAAACCCTGATCCTTTCTAGACACCTTTGCTTTCAACTTCATGTCCTAGTAGCTGCCTAAAGGCCAGGCTAAACAACCTCAAGTTACTATGGTTACTTATGCATCTTTTACTTGTAAGTATTTTAAGGATCTATTCATCATTATTCTAATGTGAAACTATATGATCCTAAATCAACCCTTCATCATCTATTGATCAACTCTAGGGCAAACATGTCACTTAAAGTTAAGGCAAGGATTCTAACTAGGGAGACAAAATTAAAATAGTCAGATTCCGACTACTATGGGCTCTAACACCATGTTGTAAGGAGGAGGGATAATCCCCTTACTATTTTTTTTTAAGAATAAAACATCCATTCCAAACACACTCAAAGGTATTCTAGAATAGGTGTAAAATTTTCAAACTTCAATAAATGGCATTCAAAACAACCAAAGTATAACAGCAGAATAAAAATAATATGACTATATTCAATTTTCATAAAAGATTATAAAAGTACATCATAATATCCCATAAGGGTTTATATATATGATACAACATAAGGATCTAAGTAGAGGGAAATCTAAACCATAACAAATTGGTCTCCAAGCTTTAACTCCTTAAGATAGTCCAAAACTTCATGCTTTATCATCCAAGTTCTTCACCTAGGGTTGGAAGCATACCCCAGCAAGAAGAGAAAATAGATGACATCAACAAAGGTTGATATGTGCAAACTAAATAGGTAATTGAGTAATATATGAAATAAGGGACATCAAATATAAAAGGCTTCTCATAGAAAGGATAAGGACTACCCAAATGGGTATCAAGAGAAAAGGAATTGAAATCATATGATAACAAAAGAATACTTGTCATTAATAAAACATAAAGATTTTGCCACACAAGCACATGTAAAGAATTAGGGCACACACCCCATATCATCAAATTGCATGCATGTGAGATAAACATAGCCCTAGAATAATATAAATACAAAGGCAGCCAAGTCTCATAAACTTAAAACCTGATAGAGAAAGGAATATTGTCAATCCCCCAAATATATAGAACATGGGCCAAGAATAACACATCTTGCCCTGGGTATGAGGTTCCTTTCCAACCCAAAAGAGTAGGAAATATCACATCCGTCTGGTAGGAAATAACACATATGCCATAAAAACCAATGCAATTAAACTACTCTAGTGCTACTGAATCACATAGCATGCTAAATGTAGAGGTAAGTAAAAAGTATAGTCAGAATATATAAACTAGTCACCACATAAGTGACCAACATATACATCCACCTCATAAGTGGGCAAAAGACATCACATGTCATCTTTTAGAGTTTGATCATGAACAAAGCATAAGATAAGGGGTTCAAAGATAACTTGTGGATGAAGTTTGGTCCAATTTGGATGTTGTTTGTGCAAGTTATGTAATTTTAGGTTACATTTTGAAATTTTCTACAATATACCCAATTGGGAGGTTTTCTTTACAAATTGTCACAAGCTTTATAATCCTTATATATTCCATTACCATTTTCAAGTTTTTAAACCATAGGGATCCTAGTTGCACCTTGGTTTGAAGGTGTTTTTTTCCAAGGGCATTTTAGGGATTACTCTCTTTATAAATGAGCTTATCCTTAAACTGACATTTGATATTCAAGAATGGAGGTCGGTTGGAGGTCGGTTGGGATGGCCTATAAGTTTCCATAAACTGACATTTGATATAAGTTTCCATAAACTGACATTTGATATTCAAGAATCCTCTATGAGTTGTCCTCTTGCATGGCCATGAAATCCCTAGGCTAAGGACACATGGAAAGATCCATGGATACCTCGTGCTTGACTTCTTCCTTATCCATAAAGGTTTGCATGTCCATATGCACCCTTAGCATTGGACACATGGAAAGTAACTTTACACCTCATTCTTGACTTCTTCCTTATCCATAAAGGCTTGCATGTCCATGGACAGCCTTTTACATGACACATGGAAAGTCTCATAAACACCTCATACTTGACCTCTTTCTTTATATAGCCATATATACCCCTTCCCAACTCCAAATTTGAAAAATCTTGCTCTTCTTTCTTTCCTCTAGCTTATATCATAACTCCTACTCTATTTGTCTATGAAGTTGTTGTCCCGAGGTAAAATAGGGTGCCTACCTTGGTGAAGAAGGCTCCTAGGGTTCCAAATTCCTCTATTTAGGATTTCTTAAGCTCCTCCTTGGAGATTTCGACTAAAACAAGTAAGTATCCTCCTTTCCTTCCCTATTTTCATGTTTTTAGTATTCCTTGCACCTTCCTCTAAGTCAAAACCCTAGTCTTACATGGTGAAACCCCACCTAAAACCCTTAAACACCCCATCTCCATGTTCTTTTGTTAGGGTTTTTCACCTCTAAAGTGGAGAAGGTGCTTCTTGCTCGAGATAGGACCTTTGTTGGAGAAACTAGCCTCTCTAAGCTTGGGAACCTTACATATTGGACCTTTCCACCTTCCCTAGAGGTTCTTTGAAGGCCTAGGCTTAGATCTAGGACTGAATTGGACTGTTTAGACTCAGAAGTTGAGGCATGATGTATCCCCTATTCTTCTATGTTGAGCAATTCACCTATGCTTATTCATTCTCTTTGTCCTATGGACATTAGCCTATACACAATGCCTTTTCTTTTGAAAATCATGGTTCATGTGAACTACCTTATTTGATATTGATCATGTGATCATGGATATTCTTTTGAACTCTTATCTTATGCTTTGTTCACGATGGAACTCTAAAAGATGACATGTGATGTCTTTTGCCCACTTATGAGGTGGATGTATATGTTGGTCACTTATGTGGTGACTAGTTTATATATTCTGACTATACTTTCTACTTACCTCTACATTTAACATGCTATGTGATTTAGTAGCACTAGAGTAGTGTAATTGTATTGGATTTTATGGCAGATGTATTATTTTGTGCCGAGTAGATGTGATATTTCCTACTCTTTTGGGATGGAAAGGAACCTCATACCCAGGACAAGATGTGTGATTCTTGGCCCATGTTTTATATATTTGGGAGATTGGTAGTATTCCTTTATCTATCAGGTTTCAAGTTTATGAGACTTGGTTGCCTTTGTGTTTATATTGTTCTAGGGCTATGTTTATCTCACATGCATGCAGGTTGATGATATGGGTTGTGTGCCCTAATTCTGTATGTGTGCTTGTGTGGCACAATATTTATGTTTTATTAATGACAAGTATTCTTTTGTTATCATATGATTTCAATTCCTTTTCTCTTGATACCCATTTGAGTGGTCCTTATCCTTTCTATGGGAAGCCTTTTATATTTGATGTCTTTTATTCCATATATTACTCAATTTCCTATTTAGTATGCACATACCAGCCTTTACTGATGTCATTTGTTTTCTCTTCTTGCTGGGGTAGCTTCCAGCCCTAGGTGAAGAACTTGGATGATAAGGCATGAAGTTTTGGACTAGCTTAAGGAGTTAAAGTTTGGAGACAAAGTTGTTATGGTTTAGATTTCCCTCTACTTAGATCCTTATGTTGTATCATACATGTAAACCCTTATGGGATATTATGATGTACTTTTGTAATCTTTTGTGAAAATTGAATATAGTCATTGTTTTTATTCCATTGCTATACTTTGGTTGTTTTGAATACCATTTATTGAAGTCTAAAAATTTTGCACCTATTCTAGCATACCTTTGAGTGTGTTTGGAATGGATATTTTATTCTTCATTTTTTTTTAGTAAAGGGGTGATCCCGCCTTCGTACAATATGGTATCAGAGCCCATAGTAGTCGGAATCTGATTATTTCAATTTTGTCTCCCTAGTTCGAATCCTTGCCTTATCTTTAAGTTAAATGTTTTCCCTAGAGTTGATCAATAGATGATGAAGGGTTGGTTTAGGATCATATATTTTCACATTAGAATAATGATAAATAGATCCTTAAAATACTTACAAGTAAAAGATGCATAAGTAAACATAATAACTTGAGGTTGTTTAGCTTGGCCTTTAGGCAGCTACTAGGACATGAAGTTGAAAGCAAAGGTGTCTAAAAAGGATCAGGGTTCGGGGGCTGGAAAAATTTTCCTCCGTGCCACTAGCTTGGTTTACGAGGACTCCCGAATCCATATGATACCGGCCTGGCTTGAGCTTATATGAATTGTTCAAAATAGCATGCTTTTAGGAAATAGTAGCCTTAGACATCTATATGATTTATCTTTAGGGACCCTAATATGTTGAACTAGTCTCCCAGGTGTAAAGACTTGTTTGAGGATGGACAAGAGCAAGTTAACCCATAGTTCATAGTTAGTCTTTACAAGTTATGTTTTTTTTCGCATGATGCTTATGTAGTTGGATGTAAGGAAGTGTAGTTGAACCTATTGTACCTAAAGTATAGTTTTGATTTAATAATATGAATCCTTTAAGGGGTGGTGAATAAGTTATTTTCATATATATGGATGTTTTGATTTCGAGGATGAAATCCCCTTAAGGGGTGGTGTGTTGTAACATACTAGATCTCAGACCCTGCCCTAGAAGTCTATAGTACCTCTCTCTGAAAGCAGTAGGAGCTCCCTTATTTCATTTGTAGAGAAGTCCAATGTCCTTGCACCAAATTGTTGACCTAGAGTTTATACATTATCCATATTTTGATAATGACTTAACCATTTCATTCATATGTATCTAATATGTGTATTCAAGATTGATTTCAGGTGTTAGGTACATGAAAAGGATCAAATTGCTCAAGCCCTAATTTGCTCAAGTTCAAGTCAAAAGCTATACAAGTGTGCATTTTAGGAAATCCATGTAAATGACCTTAGAAGATTTTTTTAATCACTTATATTGATGATATGACTTGTAACTAAGATGAGAAAATTGATTGGGACACTTTACACTAAGTTTTAATCACTTTTGATGCACTTTAGAAAATTGATCACATGTTGTTGATTGGTCGAGTTACAATATCGATTGATCTACTGGATCCATTTTCTAGAGATTGCTTTGGTCGAGTTGTACATTCACAGAACTCGACCGATCGGGTTACTAACCAAACACAACTTTCATTGGTCGGTTGAGTTTCCTCAGGACAAACTCGACCGATGGTTTGAAAATTGGGTTTGTCTTTTACCCAATCGGTCGAGTTATCTTTATTGAAACTCGACCGAATGCAATGTACGGAAATTGCAGAAAAAGTGATTGTGGCCGTTTGTGACTTATTTGGACAAAAAAAGATCTATTTCCTTGGGAAAAATGGCTATAATTTGACCCTTAGTGTTCCCCAACTCAAAGGGGCACCCTCAGCTATAAATAGGACCACTCGGAGTTCATTCTAAGTTTGCTCATTCCATATATGTTTGGTTCTTGCTTAGTTGAGAGTGTTGTACACCTTTGAGCCCCTTTCTCTCTCTACCTTCAAGTCAAATTCGTGAGTATGAGTGAGTTTGGATCCGTTGTAAGAGTGCTACCTCTTGTATCCATGTAAAGCTCTCCACCTCCATCTTCCTACCCCCTTTCCTATTGAAGAAAAGGTTGAAGATCTTCTCTGAGTGAAGGAGAAGGAGTTGTTGTTCTTTAAGGTTGAAGAAATCATGGTGTATCTCCAAGTGAAGGAGATAGGCAAGGCAGATGTTCAAGAAGGATAGATAATTCTTTGAAGGCCAAAGACTTGTAGGTGGAGTGGGTAAGTCCTTGTTGAAGGCTGAAGACTCCCTTGTTCAAGTGGGTAAGTTCCTTCAGTAGGTTGAAGATCCTTGCTTGAGGTATTAAGTCCTTGGATGAATGTGGTTTTGTCTTGTAATCTTATTAATAAATATAAGAGCATCAAGATTGCAAAGTCCTAGAGCCTAACCACCACTAGTAATGGACTAAGTCACTTCTAGTTTGAAGTGTGGAACCACTCTAAACCACTTTGTTCAAGTGTATGTTCTTCCTTGTCTCTCGCCCTTGCTATGCATGTTAGTTAGGACCTCAAATTGGTTGTATGTTTAAGTTTCTGCACTTAATATAATTTGGTGGTCTAATTCAATTTGTGAGATTTGTGAAGCTCTATTCACCCCCCCCCTCTAGAGCCCTTGATCCAACAAGTGATATCAAAGCATGTCTTCTCCAAGCTACTTCCACAAGTAGGAGAAGATGGGCAATTTAGCACTTGGATCTCTCAACTTGGAGGGAAACTTCTCCATGCAACCCCCGGTCTTTGATGACACCAACTTCCTCTATTGGAAGAGAAGAATATAGTTCTATCTCTAAGGAGTAAGCTATGAGATGTGAAAGGTGGTGCATCTAAATTATGAAGATCCAAAGGGGGAAATCTCCACATGGACGGAAGCTCAAATGAAGCAAGCTCAACTCAATGCCAAAGTTGTGAGCATTATCTATGCAGCCCTCACCCTGTCTGAGTTCAACTGAATCTCTTCTTGGGACACCGCACATGAAATCTAGAACAAGCTATGTGTCACCTATGAAGCAACAGAGAAAATGAAGGAAACCAAGATCTACATGCTTGGTGGTCTATTTGAGAACTTCAAGATGGGCAAGAATGAAAGAGTGGCAGACATGTACACAAGGCTTAATGTGATCATCAATGGATTGGCAGCCCTTGGTAGTGTGATGGAAAAAGGCACAATCAACTCAAATATCTTGAGATCTCTTCCAAAGAGATGGGAGCCTAAGGTTACATCCATTGAAGAAGTGTACAAGCTTAGTGAATTGTCAACTGAGGATCTGGTTGGCAACCTTCAAGTCCATGAACCAAGGCTTGATAAGCAAGAAGAAGAAGAAAAGAGAGAAGAGAATGAGTCCAAGAAGATCAAGGGCACAGCCTTCAAATCTCAAATTGAAGAGATGGTTCGGCATCAACAACTTTCTCTCAAGTCTCCTACTCCTTCCTCAAGTGAAGATGAAGGCCCTAATGAGCATGAAGCTAACTACTCCAAAGGAAAACACTTCAAGGGGAAGCCTTCTTCATCAACTCCTAGATGCTATGAATGTGGCTAAAAAGGCCATTACAAGAGTGACTGCCCCAAGGCCAAGAAGAGTCACCACAAGAGCAGCCACAAGAAGGACAAGGAGTACAAGAGAGAAGGCAAATACAAGAGAAAGGAGAAGAAAGAAAGAAGAAGCAAAGATGCAGCTCATGCAGCTTGGGAGGAGTCTTCGTCAAGTTCTTCTAGCTCTGAAGATGGAGAATGTCACCTTGCTATCATGGCCTCTACAAGTGAAGATGTAGGTGAGGTAAGTGGGGTAAGTGAGGTAAGTGAAGTCAACTTGCATGAGTTGTCTAAAGAAACTCTTATTGATATGTTTAATGCTTTTCGGTCATCTTTTACTAAGTGCAAATCTAAAAATAAAAGGTTAGGAAAGATAATAGATTATCTTTATGCTAAAATTGAGATTCTTGATCAAAATGAAAAGTTTCACCTTCATAGCATTGATACCTTGCAAGGGTAATTTCTTGATCTTGAGCTCCAATACAACGGAGTTGAAGTTGAGAATGATGTCTACCTTAAGAACATTGCTGCTCTTAAGGAAGAGAACCAAAAATGCCAAGATGAGATAGATGTTCTTAAAAATGAAAATGTAGAACTTAATCTCATTGATGAAGCTAGGAAGTAAGAAACTCATGCTTATCAAAAGGAATTTCTTTTTCTTAAATCTAAAAATTCTAAGTTGCTTTCTCAAGTTAATGATCTATCATCTAGACCTATTTTGCACAATAATGAGGTAGTGAGTACTGCTTTAGAATGTGATTCTTTTCATACTAAAGCCCTCTACTTAGAGGAAAACCTATTGCATGCTAGAGATGATCTTGCTAGTTTATCTTCTACTATCATTAACCTTAGTGATGATAATGCTAAGTTAAGATTTTCTTTGTAAAAGTCTCTTGTAGGAAAGAAATCCCTTAATGTTGTCCTAGAACACTCTACCAAACAAATTGGTACTAGTGGTTTAGGATATGATGGGACTTCTCCTAAGGGTAAGAACAAGAACAAGATTAAGGGTAAGAAGAAGAGTGTGGAACCTCCTATCTATCATGGAGAGATTTCCAGCTCTAAAAACCCAATGGTATGTATTCATTGTAAATGTGATGATCATTACTCTACTTATTGTCCTTACAAGCCAAAGGGGACCAACCCAAAGATGAAATGGGTCCCCAAGCTAACCTCGGATCCCAAAGTTTGAGTTGGGTACCGACATCCTTCTTTCATGCATGTCAAAAGAAGGTAGATTGTTGATAGTTGTTGTTCAAAGCATATGACAGGTGAAATCATCCATTTCAACAAATTCATGAAAAAGAAAGGAGGATAGGTGGCCTTCGAGGACAACAAAAAGGTTAAGGTAATAGGTGAGGGTGATGTAGGCAATGAGCTAAGTATTAAAAATATTTTGTTTGTTGATGGCCTACATCACAATTTGATAAGTGTAAGCCAACTTTGTAATAATAGATATCTTGTTCTATTTACTTCTTTGGAATGTTTGCTTCTAGATTCCCTCACTTACAATGTCATATATAAGGGAACAAGAAATAGTAATATTTATGTCATTGTGCTTGATGCTCTAAAGCTCGTACTTGATAGATGCTTGGTTGTGGATAAAAATGATATTTCTCTTTGGCATCATTGTTTGGGTCATGTGAATATGCATCAAATGAAGAAATTGAGCAAAAAGGAATTGGTTCAGGGACTTCCCAAATTGGATTTTGAAAAGGATGAAGAATGTCAACCTTATACACAAGGCAAGCAAACAAAGTCCTCCTTCAAATCCAAAGGAGTCATTAGTACCAAAAGAGCTCTTGAGCTTCTTCATATTGATCTATTCAGACCTATGAGAACTCAAACGCTTCACGGTTCCAAGTATTCTCTTGTGATTGTCGATGATTTCTCTCGCTATATTTGGACATTCTTTCTCATTTCTAAAAGTGATATTCTAGATGTTTTCTCGAGCTTTTGTAAACGAGTTGAAAATGAAGCTTCTTGCTGGATTGTTTCTATCCGTAGTGGCCATGGGAGAGAGTTTGAAAATGATCTCTTTGAGCATTTTTGTGAAAAATCTGGTTACTCACACAATTTCTCCTCCTCGTACACCTCAACAAAATGGGGTGGTAGAGAGAAAAAAATAAGTCACTACAGGAGATGGATAGGACCATGCTTATAGAATATGACATTCCTAAGAAGTTTTGGTTTGAAGCCGTTAGCACCTCTTGCTTTGTGCAGAACTGAGTTTTTACACATCCTTCTTTGAAGAAAAACCCCTATGGGTTATGGCATGGTAGAAAGCCATCCATCGATTTCTTTCATGTTTTTGGGTGTCCTTGTTTTATTTTAAATACGAAGGATTCTCTCAACAAGTTTGATCCAAAATTGTACAAGGCTTTCTTCCTAGGCTATAACACTACAAGCAGGGTTTATAGAGTTTTCTATATTGAACTGTCTAAAATTGAAGAATCTATTAATGTTAAGTTTATTGAATCTAACCCTGCTATTGGAAAGAATGTTGTTGATAATGATGTTGCAGATGACTTAATTCCTATCTTGAAAGACCTCAACATCGACAAAAAAGGTAAGTAGGTGGTTGAAGCTGAAGATGAAGAGAAGAAGGATCCCACTCCTCACTTTATAAAGAATCATTCCAAAGAGCTAATCATTGGCAACTCATTAGAGAGAGTGAAGACACGAGCTGCCTACAACAAAGAACAAGTAGACAGTGCCTTCAACTCACAACTGGATCCAAAGAACATCAAGAAAGCTCTTGGAGATGACGAGTGGATCCTATCCATGCAGGAGGAACTAGAGCAATTTGAGAAAAATCGAGTGTAGACTCTAGTGCCAAGATCAAGTGATAGAAAAATCATTGGCACCAAGTGGGTCTACCACAACAATCTTGATGAAAATGGCAAGGTGGTAAGGAACAAAGCAAGGTTAGTGGCACAAGGCTACAATCAGCAGGAAGGTATTGATTTTGATGAAATGTATGCTCTTGTTGCTAGACTTGAATCTATTAGAATGCTACTTGCCTTTATTAGTTATAAAAATTTCTTGCTATATCAAATGGATGTTAAAAGTGCATTTTTGAATGCTACAATCGAGGAGGAAGTATTTGTTGCTCAACCTCCAGGATTTGAAAATGACAAGCTACCTAACCATATTTATTTGCTACAAAAAGCTCTCTATGGACTCAAACAAAAACCTCGAGCTTGGTATGAGAAATTAAATAACTTTTTGTTAGACAATGGCTATGTCATGGGAAAAGTTGATTCTACTCTATTCCTAAAACACACTTCTAGCAATTTTCTTATCATTCAAATTTATGTTGATGATATCATATTTGGCGGGACTGGTCTTGATGTTTGCAAAGAGTTTAGTTTGCTTATGCAGAGTGAGTTTGAGATGAGCATGATGGGTGAGTTGACTTTCTTCCTCGGCTTCCAAATCAAGCAAAACAAAGATGGAAACTTCATCAACCAAGGCAAGACACCAATTAACTATTCAAACGCTTTGGAATGGAGAACATGAAGCCTATGGACACACCCATGTCCAACACCGCCAAACTTGATAAAGATGAAGAAGGTGAGAAGGTAGATGAGAAGCTCTATAGAGGTATGATTGGAAGTTTACTTTATTTAACTACCTCTAAACCTGATATTATGTTTAGTGTTGTCTTGTGTGCTCGCTTTCAATCAAGTCCTAGGAAATCACATCTTATTGTTGTTAAGATGATTTTGAGGTACTTAGCCAAAACTCAAAACTTTGATCTACGGTACCCTAAGTCACTTATAGCATATAGTGATGCGGATTACGGGGGCTGTTTGGTTGATAGAAAGTGCACAAGTAGCACTTGCTTCCTTCTAGGACCATGCTTGGTACCTTGGTTTTCCAAGAAACAAAGCATCGTGGCATCATCAACTACTGAGGCTGAGTACATTGCAGCCAGGAGTTGTTGTGCTAGGTCTTATGGATGAAGCAAATGTTCCAAGACTTTAACATACATTTTGATGCTTCTCCTATCTATTGTGATAATACTAGTGCAATCAATCTTTCTTATAATCCTATATTGCATAGTAGAGCTAAACATATAGAGGTTCGCTATCATTTTCTTCGTGATCACATTGCCAAAAAGGATATTTATATCACGCATGTGGACACGGAAAATCAGTTAGCGGACATTTTTACTAAACATCTAGATAGAGAGTAATTTAACTTCATTAGATCTAAACTACTCATACTTTCTTTGGATGATATTGACATGTTATCTAGCTAGTTGCTTTTATCCTATCTGTCTTGTTCATGCTTTATTCACCTTGCTTGCCTAAAATTACAAAATTGCTTAATTTGCTTGTTGACATGCTTAGTTTCACTTATTTTTGGGCATTTCTCAGATTTCGGGTTTTTATCACTAAATAGTACCCAATGATGAGTTATTTGTGCCTAAGTATGTTCAATACAAAGATTGAAAAAGTGTTGAACAAATTCTTTGAGGGGTACAAATGGTTTTCTAATAGCAGATCTCATGCTTTGGGACGCATTATTGTCTTGTGGAAAGAGGAGAATTGCAAGTTGATTAAAATGGCAGAGTCTGGCCAAACTATCCATTTTAGCTTGGAGAAAGATGACATTATGTTTAATGTTTCAGCTGTTTATGGGCATAACGACGATTATGATAGAGAAGGGCTTTGGAGGAACTTGGAGAACAGTAATATGATGAACCTTGGTCCTTGGGTGGTTCTTGGAGACTTTAATGCGGTCAGGAAATATAATGAAAAGATTGGTGAGCAACCTCCATCTAAGAAATCGATGGAGGATTTCAATGATTTTATGTTGGATAGTGGTATGATGGAGATGGATATATCTGGGCCTCACTTCACTTGGAATAATCACCAGGATGGGGATAAGTTCATTGCTACTAAAATTGACAGAATTCTTTATAACATGGAGTTCCAAAAAAAGTTCGACCAGGTTCATGGTGAAACTATTACGAATACTATTAGTGATCATAATAGGATTATGTTGACGATTGGCGAGCCTCGTAAATACAAATATCCTTTCATATTTATAAATAGTTGGGATGATCATAAGGATTTTCAAAGAATTCTAGAGGAGAGCTGGAATTTAGAGGTTCAAGGTCATGCCATGTATAGGCTGGTCAGAAAGTTTGAATATCTTAAAAAGAATTTACAAGATTGGAATAAAAAGGTGTTTGGGAATGTTATGGAAAATGCAGCTGTGATGAATATGAATGCTTTAGAGGCTCAGAAGAAGGTTGATCTGAATCCTAATGATATTAATTTGATATCTATTGCTAATAGTTTGAGAAGGGAGGCTAGAGAGGCATCCATTAGAGAGGAAGCCCTCTATAGACAAAAATCCAGAACCCTTTGGCTGAAAGAAGGTAATATGAACACCAAGTTCTTTTATTCTTCTTTGAAGACAAGGAGAGCTAGAAATTCGATTAACTGCCATAATGTTGATGGGAATGTCACTAGGGATAATGATGAGATTAAGGAGGCTATTGCTAAGCATTATGAAAACATTTTCTGTAACAACAATAATGGAGAGGTCTGGAAAGATGACTGGAATGGACCAATGATTACTAAGAAACAAAATGTGTTGTTAACGAGGAATGTTTCTAGAAAGGAGCTTGAGGAGGTTATTGATGATTTGAATGTGGATAAGAGTCCTGGACCCGATGGGTTTAATGGTTACTTTTATAAATCTACTTGGAAGGTTATAGGGGATGATGTTTTCAGTGTTGTGAAGGAGTTTTTCATTAATAATAACATGTTGAAAGAGGCTAATAGAACTTATTTGACTTTTCTGCCTAAGGGTGCTGATAGTTCCTTGATTTCTAACTGGAGGCCCATTGCTCTTTGTAACATTTTTTATAAGCTCATCTCAAAGATTCTCTCTAATAGATTGCAGGTTTGCCTCCCTTCAATCATTGATGATAATCAGTGCGCCTTTGTTAAAGGAAGGAGTGTTAAGGAAGCTACTCTTCTGACGAATGATATTTTCAGTGATATCATGAGAAAAAAATGGTAGAGGTATGTGTATTCAGGCTGACATTTCCAAAGCCTACGATTATGTGAGTTGGAAGTTTTTGTTTTCTATTATGAGCAGAATGGGTTTTTCCAATAAATGGATTCATTGGATTGAGGTGATCTTTAGAACTACTTCGTACCAGATTCTGATTAATGGTGAAACGTCAAGAACTATTGTCCCGTCTAATGGGGTTAGGCAAGAAGACCATATTGCACCTTATTTGTTTACCATTGCAATGCAGGGCTTATATGAGATGATTAAGAGGGACAAGTCTTATTGTCCGGTTCATGTTTCAAGCAATATGAGCTGCTCTCATTTGATTTTCGTTGATGATTTGATGATGTTCTCTAGAGCCGGTATTAGTAATGTTGTTGGCATTAAGGATTTGTTGGATAAGTTTGGCTCGATGTCTGGCTTGTGTGTGAATAAGAACAAAAGCATGATTCTTATGAGACCTGTTCGGGAGGTTGTGGATATTTCTGAAGCTTTGGGTATTAAAATTGGTAGTATTGAAGATACCAAGTATTTGGGGATGCCCCTTTTTGCTGGAAAGTTGAACAAAAAACATTGTGAAAAGTTGTTGGATAAAATCAAGAGAAGAATGGAAGGATGGAAAGCCAAATCTCTTTCCTTTGTTGGTAGGGTTGAGCTTGTTAAATTGATGCTTTCAACTATGTATATGTATTGGGCTTTGTCCTTTCCTATTCCCTGCTCTACTCTTGACGAGATTGATAAATTGTGTAGAAGCTTTATGTGGGGAAATTTGGATAAGAAGGAGAATGTTCATTTGATTAAGTGGGATATTATCACCCTACCAAAAAAGGAAGGAGGTCTTGGTATTAGAAAAATCAAAGAGGTTGCAGAAGCCTGTCTTGTTATGAATGCTTGGGATGTGGCCAGAAAGGACTCTTTATGGGTCAAGTGGATTAATGAGAAGTATTTAAGGAAAGTGTCATTTTGGAGCATTGATAGTTCTTCTAATTATTCTTGGATGTTCAATAATGTGCTTCGTATGAGGAGTAGACTCCTTAACCTGGTTGAGATCAAGGTAGGCAATGGCAAAAATGTGGATATATGGGGTGACCCGTGGGTTAATGGAAAGTACTTCCATGAGACTGTTGAGAAGGGTATGTCTATTAGAGTTGGCATCCCTCATGGAGCTAGACTGTGTTCTATTATAAGATATGGTTATTGGAGTATTAAGGATTCGAGATGTTCTTTGTCTATTCTTGAAAAGTTAAAGAATGTTAAGATAGATAAAGACAGTGAGGATAAGTTTCTTATGAAAGGTCAGAGTGAGGTCAAGATTAAACATGTGTGGGATCACGTCAGATCTAAAGGGGTGCATAAGATTATCTTTGAGTGGCTTTGGGAAACTAAAAGTAGTATGAATGCAAAGATTCATACTTGGAAAGCTATTCATAATAAGCTTCCTACCACTGATTATTCAAGAAGAATGGGGATTCCTGTCACATCTATTTGTTACATGTGTAGAAAGGATTATGAGGATACTATGCATATTTGTTTCAGCTGCAAGTATGTAAAAGATCTTTGGAATTGTGCTCTGAAAGGGAAGCTTATTGATAGTATCCCTGATGATTGGGAATCGATTGCTAGAATGAAGGATTTGAAGGCTGGTTCTTCCATTCCTTTAATTCTTTATCATTGTTGGATGGAAAGAAATAGAAGAGTTCATGATAATAATTATAAGGATGTGAATGTTCTCTGGAAAATTATTGATGCTGATATTAGGATGTTCATTGCTTGAAGTGTTGGATCTGGTTCTACTCCTTTCCGACATTTGTTGTGCTGAGTCCTTTTTTTCTTGGTGATGTGTTCAAAGGACCTTCTGGTTGTTTTGTTGTTGTTCTGAAGGATGAGGGCTTCTTGTTTCTTTGGGTTGGTTCTACTATTTTTTGAAGTAGTGGGCTCACTTGCTGCTGCGTTTCTCTCTGCGGTTGCTGAGGTGGAAGATTAGGATCAGTGGTTTTGCTCTTTTGTTCTTGAGTGGTCGAGTTTATCCCGAGTGGAGTGGTAGAACTCGCTCAAGATTTTAAGTTTTTTATGATGGTTTCTATGGGTTGATTTTGTTGTTTGCTGAAGTTGTGGGCTCTCTTGTTGCTGCGTTGTCTCTGCGCGGTTGTTGAGGTGGAAGCTTTGGATCTGTGGTCTTGCGGTCTTGCTCTTCTGTTCTTGAGTGGTCGATTTATCCCGAGTGGAGTGGCAGAACTCGCTCAAGTTTTTTAGCTTGCTCTTTGATCAATTATTTCCCCTTCCCTTATCCATGATGGTAGTTTTGTTGGATAAATTGGACATTATGATAAATCCCTTTGTTTCGATGATGACAAACATTTCATTCTTATTATTCTAACGAGCTACTTGAGTGTGCAGGATTATGGTGGATGACAAAGCAACTAGGGAAATCACGAGCTTACATATTTACTTTCATGCAATGTAATCACTATTGTAAAAACTTGTACAGTTATATAATGTACAAGTACTTAGATTGCATGTAAATCAAGCGTTAGATCTTCCCTAGCTACACACCATAGTTAGACAAGTCATCCCTTCCAAAAGGATCACATTATGCACACTCATAAACACACTTAGTGGTTTAATTAAAAGATTGAAACAGAGTCAATCTCGGTCGACCACACTCCTCGACCGAGACACTCTCGGTCGACAAACTTCTCGACCGAGATTGACCAAAAGTAGCCGTTAGACACAGCAGTTGACAGTTGCAAATAAACGTTAATCCAGAGAGCCTGTCGGTCGACGAATCCTCGACCGACTGGGCATCTCGGTCGACGAGTCCTCGACCGAGATGGTCTCTGACAGCAACTGCAGAATTAATTAACTAGCCGTTGCTAATGCGCCTAACTTATTCCTAACGGCTAGTTAAGCACTAGGAACCCCCTAGAAGTTGTCTAGAACGTCCTTAAGCATACATAGGTCATTCCTATAAATAGGACATGCCTTAGGTCACCAAAGAACATCCAAGATATACTTGTGCTATACTTGAGCTTGAATACACACTTGCAATCTGTTTTAGAGCAATAGAGCAATTCCTACACTTGCCATTCATTCCTATTGCTCCCATTTCGTGCCCTATAGGCTAGTATCTCCTATCCACTACAATCACATTGTCATACACATTGGTTAGGAGATTTATACGCTTGATATAGGCAAATCAAGCCTTGTGCTTAAAAGGATAAGTTGTAATTTCTGTTTTCCTTTCTTGTTCCTGTTTATCTTTTGTACTCTCCTTGCTACTCCTAGGGTTGGAGGCTGCGGATTGGAGAGGGTTGACTTCTCAGGTGGAGAAGGGGACTTCAAGCTACTTCAAGAAGGCTATCGCACGGGAAGCTACTTCAGAAGGCTGGTGCAACGGGAGTTGGTGCATCTACTTCAAGGGAAGGCTGCTTCGAGTTGGGCGATTACTTCTAGGTGAAGGCTGCTTGAAGGGTTTAGGGAAAAGAAATGTATTTTATGTAAAGTCCTTGCGAGGTAATAAAATAATTTCTTTTCAAATCCCGGTTGGGTAAGCAACCGGGTAGTGGACTGACTACCTTAGTATTTGCTAAGGCTAGGAACCACTCTAAACTCTTGTGTTTCCTTGTCCAATCTTTCTCTGTGGTTGCTTGAGTTTAAATTATTTTAAAATCTATATAAAACTCTATTCACCCCCCCCCCCTCTAGAGGTTTTCAATTGGTATCAGAGCAGGCTTCAAGGAGCCCTAACAAGGTCTTGAAGAGATAAAAGGAGGAGGTGACTACAACCACAAGAAAAGGAGCATGGACCAATGTTCGACAAGTTGCAATTGGTGCTTAGGAACAAAGCACTCTACGTCTAGATGTCCATGGAGGTCAAAGAAAGAAGATACACATAAAGAATGTTTCGTTGCTACAATAAGTGAGGAAGAAGAAGAAGAGGTAAGCTTGCTTGATTTACCTAAGGAAGAGTTAGTTGCTATCATTGAAGAAACACATAATAAATATGTTGAATGCAAAAAGAAGTTAAAGAAATCTAGTAAAGAAAATGATGATCTAAATGCTAGACTTCTTGCTCTTACATCTGAAAATGACGATTTATATGCCAAATTGAATACTCTTAGTTTTGAAAAAGATAGCATTGTTTCTGAAAATCGTACTCTAAAATCATCTCAAAGTAGTAGTGAGGTGAAGATTTTCACTCTAGAAACAAATTATGATCTTCTATGTCAAGAAAAAGTTGAACTGCTTGCAAAGTTAAATGATATTCAAAAACAACCTGTTTTGTGTACACATCTAGATTATGATAATATAGTAAAAGAAAGGAATTCTTTATCATCAAATCTAGATCAAGCAAAACTAGACATCAAGAAAAGAATGGATGAGATAGCCAAGCTACAACAACAAGTTCGTAGTTTGAATAACAATGGCATTCTTGACCAAATTCTAGATAATCCTTATCGACAAATTGGAAGGAGTGGACTAGGTTATAAGCCTAAAGGTAAATCTCATCAAGAACCTAGTTGGAGAAGGACACAAGCGAGTCAATCAATGAATGTACATAGAGGCAAATATACATTTGTACAAAAGAACAACCTAGACCAAAATCATAGAAAGAGATATGAGGTTGATTCTATATGTTGCCACTATTGTTTACGTCTTGGACATTACTCCTTCTCCTGCCCATACAAGAAAAAGGATGTTGAGTTGGTATGGGTTCCAAAATCCCCAAATTGACTCGATTAGACTAAGTTGAAATATGACCAAAGCCTTTAATTTGCATATCTTTATGTCTATCTCAACTTAACATGAAGGGATAATAAATTGAAACTTAAAAGATTTGATTTAAAGGTTATCTTGATCTAAATTAAACTAAACTTTCAAATTGCATAATTGAATTAAAATAATATAAATTTCACTTGAAAACTATTACTGAAACACATTTCAGAAACAATACAGAAACTTTCTCGGTCGAGAAACTATTCGACCGAGAACACTTTCGGTCGAGCAATAGTCGACCGAGCAGATTACTGTCTTCAAGTTCTGCTGTATCTATTGTTGCTATCAATTTGTTGTAAATGTTTGATCAAGATTAAATTGCAAGAAATATTTTGAATCAAATCATATTGATCTCTCTACATCATGCATATAAAATCTTTAAACATATTGCAAAAATAATATATGAAGACTGATCTTTGAACAAACTTTCCTCCTTAGTTAAGAAAGTTTATTAAGCATGTTCATAGTTTGTCTTAAAACTGAAAACTCATGAAACATGAATAAGATTCATTTGGACTATCATCAAATTGATTTGAAAATGAATCATGTTAGTTTAAAACTAAGGAAATTACTGTTTCACATATATTATCCTAAGTATTTCTTGATTCATGTATGCAAACCATGAATAGTCATTGTTCTTTATCATTGTGATTCAGTTCATATGAAGATATCTGCACAAATGATAAAACTAAATGGCACAAATGCATTTCACATATACGTACTCAAATTGGAAATCTACAGTAAAATTGCTGAATAATCTTTTGACGGATCTATGTGCCATCTATTTGTTATTTTACATGCAAAACTAGTTGAAGATCTTTTTGATATCATCATGTTTAGAATTAACTATTTCACATGATTTTCTAAAGTATCTCCTGGTCTATCTATATAGAAATCATGTGTTATGACATGATTACAATTACTGTATCTCATGAAATAATTATGGTTCTATCATTGCATCATGGGTATGCTTTCACTATTTTATCATTCAACTCATAAAAATGATGCTATGCTACATAGAACTTTAAGGTTTGAAATAAAATGAAGAATTTCTCAATAAGTATCTATAAGAAATTGAGATATTAATCATGCCTTCATTGTTAAGAAGATGTTTTCATATTAAGTATCACTTAACATGCTTCATTATGCTTTGATTCATATATAAAAATATTGAATGATCATTATAATTGTATATATCATAAAAGCATCTTGACATAATAGATAATAATTGTGGACACAACTTGTGATCAAGATGTTGCTATGCCAAGCCAAATGATGTCTCTTAGAACAAAATATTACTGTTTTATCTATTTGCTTGTTCTAAGAAATCAAAAGCAAATATTTTGACTTTAAAGATATTAATCTTGCTCTCAAAATATATGTTTCTAAAAGGATATTACGATAAGGGTATAAGAAGAAATGGGATTTAATATTTCTGTACCCATAACCATATGAAACATCATTTACAATAAATGTAAAACATGCTTTCTAGAAAAATCTAGGTCAAAGACTTCACTATGACGCTCATATTAAGTTCTTATAATGGGTATATCTTAATATGCTTCAAATTGATATTTATAGCTATCTGCAGAATTTGCCTCTTGGTTAAAACAAAACTTAGCCAAGGGGCGCCACGGTCGTAGTCAAGGGCGACCTAAAATAAGCTTTGACAAAATGCTTATTTGGACATCATTTTATTGCACTTAATCTTAGTATACTTATGATAAAGGTCAAAATCAACATTTAAAATTATTTGTGACCTTAGAAGCATTAAATTGCCTAAATTATAAGATTAAGGGGGAGCGCATAAAAAAAAACGAATTTGATTGCCTGATACGACCTTAGTATTTTTACTCTTGGTTATGAAGAAATTTATAAAATTGATATATCTTGAACTTAAAGGAACTCTCTAAACAAATCAGGGCTTAACATCCCTTGCATTTGGTTGGAGACATTTTTATGTACTCTAAGCTTAAAGGAATCTCATTTAATTTAGGGATAGATGAGAGATAAATATACATTTGTCATGAGCTTAAGGGAATCTCATATCATTTTCAGGGCTTAACATCCCTTGTAAAATGGGTGAGAAATCTATATACATATGCCATGAACCTAACATGATCTCATATCATTTCAAGGCTTAATATCCTTTGCAAATGATTGAGAAACAAATAGTGGATAAATTAGACACAAATCCATGTTTCTAAAAGGATATCTATTTAAGGGGGAGCAAAATATAAAATTAAAAGGGAAAAGAAAATAAAATATTCAAATTGGATATCTTTTTGAAATGACAAAGGGGGAGAAAGAATATAAAATCAAAAATATAAATATATATGAGTTTCATCCTGATTGCCAGCACTCACACTTGTAAAACAAGAATGGCTACAAAAGGTAATCTTCAGGTATGGAACTCACATGCTTTATATTTCCTTATTTCATATTTTAGGAAATGTTTGTCATCTTCAAAAAGGGGGAGATTGTTGGATAAATTGGACATTATGATAAATCCCTTTGTTTCGATGATGACAAACATTTCATTCTTATTATTCTAACGAGCTACTTGAGTGTGCAGGATTATGGTGGATGACAAAGCAACTAGGGAAATCACGAGCTTACATATTTACTTTCATGCAATGTAATCACTATTGTAAAAACTTGTACAGTTATATAATGTACAAGTACTTAGATTGCATGTAAATCAAGCGTTAGATCTTCCCTAGCTACACACCATAGTTAGACAAGTCATCCCTTCCAAAAGGATCACATTATGCACACTCATAAACACACTTAGTGGTTTAATTAAAAGATTGAAACAGAGTCAATCTCGGTCGACCACACTCCTCGACCGAGACACTCTCGGTCGACAAACTTCTCGACCGAGATTGACCAAAAGTAGCCGTTAGACACAGCAGTTGACAGTTGCAAATAAACGTTAATCCAGAGAGCCTGTCGGTCGACGAATCCTCGACCGACTGGGCATCTCGGTCGACGAGTCCTCGACCGAGATGGTCTCTGACAGCAACTGCAGAATTAATTAACTAGCCGTTGCTAATGCGCCTAACTTATTCCTAACGGCTAGTTAAGCACTAGGAACCCCCTAGAAGTTGTCTAGAACGTCCTTAAGCATACATAGGTCATTCCTATAAATAGGACATGCCTTAGGTCACCAAAGAACATCCAAGATATACTTGTGCTATACTTGAGCTTGAATACACACTTGCAATCTGTTTTAGAGCAATAGAGCAATTCCTACACTTGCCATTCATTCCTATTGCTCCCATTTCGTGCCCTATAGGCTAGTATCTCCTATCCACTACAATCACATTGTCATACACATTGGTTAGGAGATTTATACGCTTGATATAGGCAAATCAAGCCTTGTGCTTAAAAGGATAAGTTGTAATTTCTGTTTTCCTTTCTTGTTCCTGTTTATCTTTTGTACTCTCCTTGCTACTCCTAGGGTTGGAGGCTGCGGATTGGAGAGGGTTGACTTCTCAGGTGGAGAAGGGGACTTCAAGCTACTTCAAGAAGGCTATCGCACGGGAAGCTACTTCAGAAGGCTGGTGCAACGGGAGTTGGTGCATCTACTTCAAGGGAAGGCTGCTTTGAGTTGGGCGATTACTTCTAGGTGAAGGCTGCTTGAAGGGTTTAGGGAAAAGAAATGTATTTTATGTAAAGTCCTTGCGAGGTAATAAAATAATTTCTTTTCAAATCCCGGTTGGGTAAGCAACCGGGTAGTGGACTGACTACCTTAGTATTTGCTAAGGCTAGGAACCACTCTAAACTCTTGTGTTTCCTTGTCCAATCTTTCTCTGTGGTTGCTTGAGTTTAAATTATTTTAAAATCTATATAAAACTCTATTCACCCCCCCTCTAGAGGTTTTCAAGTTTCTCTCTTCTCATTTTTTGAAGAACTAAAGTTTGTTTCCTCTTGTTCAGGTGATGGTCGAGTCCCCATCCTTCATTGGATGTTGACGCTCCCCTCTCACCTTTTCCTTGATGGCTACTGAGAGGGTCGAGTCCCCATCCTGTGTGGATGTCGACGCTCCCCTCCCACTCCATCTTGATGGTTGGACCTAGTAGTTGTTGTTTCCTGTTGCTCTGATGGTATCTTTTTTTGTTTGTGATTCGAGCGTTGGCCATGCTATTGATGGGTTTGTTGTTGGGTGTTGCTGGTTGGTTGAGGCTACTTCTTTGGTTGATGGGTTGCTCATCTTGTGCCTTGTGAGTTTGTTGGTCATGTGGTGAGGTGGTTTGTAGCTGCTGATTATGATGTTGAGTTCCCAGCATGTTCTGGAGTTTCGTCTTCTGCCTGAAGTTCTATTTTCTGCCTGGTTTGTTCTTGGTTCTCACCTGAGTTGAATGAAGATTGTTTGTTCTGTTGGGGAGCTTGGGCTTGTGAAGATTCCTGATGAGTAGCTCCTTGATGTCTGGGTTTCCTCCTGCTCTAAAATCTGTTGGTTCTAGTTTTTATTCCTTGAAGAGTTATTAGAGGTTCTGTATTTTTTGCTGTTTTCATTGTTCTCAAGACAGATTATTTTGTATAGTATGTTCTTTTTCTTCATTTCCATATTTGGGAATGAATGCATTGTAAATACTACTTTTACAAAAAAAAATGAAAAAAGCAAGACGAGTTTTAGCCGACCAAAAAAAAGTATGTTCAATACACATAATAGACTCGAAAAATTAATTTAATTAGCATTCATATGGCTAGAAATTAAGTTTGATGGTTTTAGGTTAGGTTGACCATCAGTCGAGTTTCCCCAGGAAAAACTCGACCGATCTGTGCCGAGAGCTGTTCTAAAATGGACCAATCGGTCGAGTTTCTGACTCTCAGAACTCGACTTATCAGCGGGCTAAAGCCAACTTAAGTTTGGGTTCGGCCGACTATTCCCCCTCTCAACTAGAGAATAGTCGACTGATTCCCCTTCTTCTAGCCCTAAGCTCTCTACCCAATCTCTTACCTTCCTTATACTAGCCCTTTCCTGACCTAGATAGGTTTCCCTAGACCTCCCCTTTTTCTCTTTGTTGGTGTTTGGACGGTTTTGGTAGGTTGCTTTGTGCATTTGATCTCTACATCTCCTTCTTTTCTCCTCCATGGCTTCCTATAGAAGAAATAGATCTGCCCCAAGTAATGATCCATCCTCTTCTTTGTCTTCCTGCTTGATTCCCTTTGATGACACCTTGTTTATATCAATAGAAGTTGTAAATAGGTATAAGGACCTTCTTCCTAGGAGTCCTTTCCCTTTTAGAGACTTGTTTGAGCCTAGCCCTAGGCGTCAAGCAGGCATAGACCAAGTAGCTAAGTTACTATCCATTCACCACCTCTCTGCCTTGGCTGTAGAACGTGACTGCTTTCCTAATTCTATGACAAGCACAAAGGCAGTTCATGAATTCTACGCTAATTTGCATTGGAATTGTAACACCCTTGTACCCCCGTCGAATACTCAAGTGATCCTAACTCCCATGATCATTGGGAAGAGTTTTCAAATCTCTGAGGGTATTCTAAATGTCTTCTTTTCCGAAGATAATGAGAATGATACTTGGCGTAAGGATTACGGTGAGTATTTTGACCTTTTGGATCCTAAAGGTTTCTACAAGCAGAATGAGCTTACTCTTCCTGACATTCATCGCTACTTGAAGAAACCCAATGTTTCATACAAGAATAAGAGCATCCTACCCTCCTCCTCCCTCGATCTCAGGAAGCGTATCTTAGCCCTAGTGATCAACTGCAACACCCATCCAAAGAAAAATCAAACGGATATTACATAGAACATTGCAGTCATAATGTACTGCATCCTTGAGAATATCGGAGTCAAATGGTCAAGATACACTCTTCACCACATGACCTATTTTGATTCTGATAAGAACACCCAAGGCACCCATCCATCCTTGATTTGTAGTTTGTTTCAGTTTGCCACTGAGAAATCACTCTTTTATGACTATCATTACAAGTTAGCCAGGAAGGGTGTGTGTATCAGTGAGACAATGATTCAGAAGTTCATGTCTGTCTTTGCCTCTTCCACACCTGGTGCTTCACCCTCAGCCTCTGCCTCTGCAGCCCCTACCTCCTCTGCTCGAGCTCCTCTTCCTCAGCCACCTAGACCTAGTCGTGCCTCGTTTTGTGTATCTAATGAAACCCTTATGGGCTACATGATGCACCAACAGGCATACAACCTCCAAGTCTAGGAGCACCTGCACCAGGATTTATGTTCAATCATGTCAAACATGAACATGTCATGTGCACACCCCTACCCCACCTACCATCCTTTCCCCAGTAGTGAGTATGCTTATTATGCATATCATCATTACTATCCTACCCCTGAGCCTTCCGCTGCTGCTCCTCCTCCCTCTGCTGTTGGTAGTTCTACTCCCATGTACCTACCGTTACCTGTTGGCCCCTTGGCCACTCTGCTTGCCAGTCTTGGTGATTCTGCTCCTTCCTTCCCTCAGGCCAATGATCTCAATGCTCTTGGTATGACTTGGGATGAGCAGAATGCTCATTGGTCCGGTCGTGACTTTGGTCCTTCTGTGGACAAGGAGATGCTTGACCAGGCTGATGATGAGACTACTGCTGTTGACGACAATGATGGCGATGGTGAGGATGCTTGTGATGATGGTGATGGCTCTAATGGTGATTCATGTGATGAAGCCACTACTACTGCTGCACCTTCAGATGGAGATGAGGACTACGAGCCTGGGGTTGATGATGATGATGTTGTGGACATAGATAATCTATATGTCTAGATTGTTTCTTAGTTTTTAGTCTAGTTTGCTGATCATATATATCTTTCTAGGCTATTTTGTATTAGAAACAAGTAGGCACATTATCTGAGATGTATTATTTTTATCTTCATCTTTCATCACTTCTTGTTTGTAGTTGCTTTCATGAGAACATGCCTCTGAGTTGTAATCTATGATATGTGCACTCTTGCTCTTTTCTCTGTTATATATTCTGAGTTGGTGCCTTTTTCACCATATTTTGATTATGACTGAGATTGTGTGTTTTTTTCATCTCTGGTTGACATATGATCTGAGATTGCATGTATGATTATCTGCTTGATTGTGTTTTGGAGAAGACCTAATTTTATGCTCTTCTACCCCCCTACTTTTTTATAATGTCAAAAGGGGGAGAGAATTTCAATGTCTTGAAACTCAATCACATTGCTATTCTTTGTCATACTGTTGTTTATTGCTTATGAGATCCTTTTCTTGTTCATTTTATGTTTTATCATGTGACTTGCAAAGGACCATATAGTACTTGTATGTTATAATTGCTTTGTGTAGATAGACTAACTATGCAGGTTAAAGTAAGCATAGATTGAGGGGGGAGCAATTCACATTGTTCAAATCTTAAATCCCCCTAATTTACAAGGCAAAGGTATAATGTCTATATCCTTTTCAATATGTTTGAGAAATGGTTTGTCATTGTCAAAAAGGGGGAGAATGTTGACCTAGAGGTTATATATTGTCCATATTTTGATAATGACTTAACCATTCCATTCATATGTATCTAATATGTGTATTCAAGATTGATTTCAGGTGTTAGGTACATGAAAAGGATCAAATTGCTCAAGCCCTAATTTGCTCAAATTCAAGTCGAAAGCTATACAAGTGTGTTTTTTAGGAAATCCATGTAAATGACCTTAGAAGATTTTTATAATCACTTGTATTGATGATATGACTTGTAAGTAAGATGAGAAAATTGATTGGGACACTTTGCACCAAGTTTTAATCCCTTTTGATGCACTTTAGAAAATGGATCATAGACTTTTGATCGGTCGAGTTACAATCTCGACCGATCCACATGATCCATTTTCTAGAGAGTGCATCGGTCGAATTGTGCATTCACATAACTCTACTGATCGGTTTACTGACCAAACACAACTTTCAATGGTCGGTCGAGTTTCCTCAGGACAAACTCGACCGATCGTTTGAAAATTGGGTTTGTCTTTTACCCAATCGGTCGAGTTACTTTTATTGAAACTCGACCGAATGCATTGTATTGAAATTGCAGAAAAGGTGATTGTGATCGTTGGTGACTTATTTGGACAAAAATAGATCTAATTCCTTAGGCAAAGATGGCTATAATCTGACCCTAAGTGTTCTCCAACTCAAAGGGGCACCCTCAGCTATAAATAGGACCACTTAGAGTTCATTTCAAGTTTGCTCATTCCATATATGCTTAGTTCTTGCTTAGTTGAAAGTGTTGCACACCTTTGAGTCCCTTTATCTCTCTACCTTCAAGTCAAATCTGTGTGTATGAGTGAGTTAGGATCTGTTGTAAGAGAGCTACCTCTTGTATCTATGTAAAGCTCTCCACCTCCATCTTCCTACCTATTGAAGAAAAAGTTGAAGATCTTCTCTGAGTGAAGGAGAATGAGTTGTTGTTCTTCAAGGTTGAAGAAAGCATGGTGTTCCAGATCTTCAAGTGAAGGAGATAGGAAAGGCTGACGTTCAAAAAGGATAGGTAATTCCTTGAAGGCCAAAGACTTGAAGGTGGAGTGGGTAAGTCTTTGTTAAAGGTTGAAGACTCCCTAGTTCAAGTGGGTAAGTTCCTTTGGTAGGTTGAAGATCCTTGCTTGAGGTATTAAGTCCTTGGATGAATGTAGTTTTGTCTTGTAATATTATGAATGAATATAAGAGCATCAAGATTGTAAAGTCCTAGAGCCTAACCACCTCTAGGTAGTGGACTCACTCACTTCTAGTTTGAAGTGTGGAACTACTCTAAATCACTTTGTCCAAGTGTATGTTATTCCTTGTCTATCACCATTGTTATGCATGTTAGTTAGGACCTCAAATTAGTTATATATTTAAGTTTCTGCACTTAATATAATTTGGTGGTCTATTTCTTTTTGTGAGATTTGTAAAGCTCTATTCACCCCCTCCCCCTCTAGAGCTCTTGATACAACACAAATTTGAACATCTCATCTTATTTGTTGTAACTAGATGCAAGATCCTCTATAAGATTTGCGTCATTTAGTAGTACTCATTGGATGCCCACAAGGTCTTTGAATGGTGTATTTGTGAAGATATCTTGTTCTTCTACATTGAATGTGTTGTATATGTCTTTGAAGATTTTCGGCCAGAAACACCTGGACTTCACCTGTCATTGCTTGTCTACATCATATGTTGCTACCTCATTGTGTTCTTCGTCCACCTTCACATTGTCATGTTCTTCGTCCACCTTCACATTGTTGTGTTCTTTGTCCACCTTCACTGTCGTTGTTATTGCTTCCATTTTCTTCCTCGTGTCACTCTTCTTTGCTTTTGCTGGTTGAGAAAGAGTTGTTGCACATGTGGGTTTTGGAGGTGGTTTGCTACCTCTCGTATCACTCTTTCCAGCTGGATTTTTGCCATGACACTCAATCTTCTTCATGTGAGCAGTTAGAGTTGTTGTTGACGGTGTTGGAGTTGTTGTCGGTGATGGAGCTTTTGCCGCTTTGTCTTGCGCCCCTCTTTTGAGGAGCAGACCTTCACCTACCGATCACTGGAAAGCAGGTCCTTAAGCGGCTGGAAATTATAGTCGAAGTTTGATCCTGCCATTGGAGAAGCTCCCACCGTGAACTAGGAAGAGCGGGCACAGAAGGGAGAAGAGCAGGAACTGGGAGGAGCGCAGTCGCATCCAAAGAAGCAATCAACGAGAAAAGCAGGATTGGGGAGGAGAGCAACCGCGTCGAAAGAAGCAACCATCAAGAAAAACAGGCGCGGGGAGGGAGGAGACCAGGCGCATGAGAGCAGGCGGGGAGAGAGAAGGCACGATAGAACCAGGGGAGAAGAGAATGTGCGGGGGAGAAGAATGGTGGGGAATGGGGTTCTTTTGGGGGATAATACAATATCGCGGCCAATATTTTGGGGGCGATACATTGAATTCGTCTGTGATTCGGAGGCTGGTGTGAGATTTGGAAGTCTGAGGAGGATTGAGACGGGTTGGGATTTTGAGGCTGTCACGCAGTTCAGTGGGATAGGCAGGCGGTATAGGTAGCTTTTGATAACATGATTATACAGATATTGTGATGGTAGAAGACCAAAATCTACCGCGGGTAGCAAAAATAATAGTCCTAAAATATCATATTGATAACTGGTAAACTTTTACATACTTTTCACACTCATGTGATAATTTGACATTACCCACCGAACCAATTTTATACGGTGGCTCATCGTAGATACATGACCGTGGTTAAAATAATTGTGTTGCTAAACGGAGTCTGCAACGTGATGTGATCATGTATTCAAGATGAACCACCGCGTAAAATTGATTTGATAGGTAATCTCAGTGGTAATGGCAGATGACTGTGAAAATATGTAAAAAAAAATAGCTACCCACTATTAACTTTGGTCTTTTACCAGCACCTTAACCAACGATGCCATAGTCAGCTGATGAAAAGCGCTTATGGCCGATCACGCTTGAAGAAATTTTAACCCAAACTTATGTTTCTTTTGGAAACCGTGGAACCGGCAGCCGGCCAATAGTTGTCAATAGCTTTGCCAAACGCACGGTCAATAGCTTTCAATAGCTTTGCCAAACGCTGCATTAAAGTCCCGCAAGGAAAAAGATTCTCAGGTCTCTCTGCTGATAGGTGACAGCCCTAAACCGGTAAACGGCGCCTCCAAACTCCCTGCTCGTTCCTGCTACCCACAGCTTCACCGAAAATGGCGGGGGACGACGACGCCGAGCTCCTTAGCTCCGACAATTTCTTTGGAATTCTTAGAGTCAACGTTGACTCTGATGAAGAAGAGGAAGGAATAGAACTGCGGCACCAAGGGATCATCGACGACGAGGAGGAGGAAGAATACGATGGGAAGCAGCACCCAGAAGAAGAGGATCTAGGCCATCCCGATGCTTTGCAGCAGCAAGAAATTCGTCTCAGCTCGCTGGGCACGGCGCTGCTGATCCGTCACGTCCCCTCTCGAGGCCTGTCCTTCCAGATTTGGCCCGCAGCCGCCACCATGGTGGACCTCCTCGACCGCGACCCGACACTCCTCCTCCCCAGCAACAACCCGCCCGCATCCCGCCCTCTCCGTCTCCTGGAGCTCGGATCCGGCACCGGCCTCGTAGGCATCGCCGCAGCCGCGGCTCTGGGCGCACGCGTGACCCTGACGGATCTGCCCCACGTCGTCCCCAACCTGCTGCACAACGCCGCCACCAACGCCACTACGGTCGCCGCCCGCGGAGGCGAGGTGCTGGCGCGGCAGCTGCGATGGGGGGACGACGGGGACGCCGCCGATGCGATTGCTGCGGCAGGAAAGGGGGACGATGGGAGTGGGTTCGACCTGGTACTGGGCTCCGACGTTGTCTACTATGAGCACCTCATTGACCCGCTGATACGGACCGTGCGGGATGTCGTGCGCGGTGACACGGCGTTCGTGATGGCGCACCTCAGAAGGTGGAAGAGGAGGGACGCGCTGTTCTTCCGCAAGGCTAGGAAGGTGTTCGAGGTGGAGGTGCTGCACAAAGATCCGCCGCTGCCGGAGTGGCGGAGTGGGGTGGTGGTTTACCGTTTTGTGGAAAAGAAGAAAAAGCAGGAGGTGCTGCATAAGTGAGTGTGCGGCTGCCGGAGCCGGGGAGTTTAGGTTGGAGGTTGCAGATGCTGCACTATAGTTGTTCGACGTTGGTCTCTGACAACTCGGGAGATGCTTAGGCCTCAAAGAGTGCTATGTCACAAGTTTGGTAGAGAAAAAAAGGAAATGCTTAACTAACATCCGCCTGATGAATGCACGCCTGATGAATGCATTGCATTCACAAAGTTGCTGCTGATTGTTGTTTACTACTGTGGCCGAACCTTCCTTGACCAATTTGACTACTGTGTTAAATCTTTCAATCCACGATCCATACGCGTTGAGTGACCAATTCGACTACTGTGGCGTAACCTACGTTTGCTTTAACAAAAACAATGCAACCAAATTAGTGCTACCCACTTCGTGCTGCAATCCAAATATGGAATTATCGCCGCTTGTGGTACTAGTGACTTTCTCGGGAAATTGCCAATTCGTTTGTTTAGCATATGAACTGTCGGTATTTTATCCATTTAGATTTTCCTTTTTAAAAGCTTATCTTGCGTAGTAAAAGTTAACTAAAGAAGATATGAAATATAAAAGATTGGAAGTCAGCACTTCATTTTATAAGTTTAAACGGTAAATCAGGATGAAAGTGTGGGAATGATAAAAAAGGGAGGCCACCCGAGGAGGAATTACCTGAAAAGAAAGTGATATGAGTTTCAGTAAGTCAATTCTATTACGACTGCACGTGTTAGACACCCTGCATCCCTCGAATAAAATTGGTATTGCGTTTAAATTGTCAAGTTTGTCACATCTTTAACCCTAATTTTTTGTGATAAAACAAGCGCCATCAATTTAGCTCATAATCTTATTTTATATAGTCATGTTAAACATTAAAATTTGACATCACTTTTTTCGTGATCATATTACTAACTGTGTTTTCATCATGTTGACGCTAAAAATCAATTAGTTGATGCTTTCATAAAATCCCTTGATTTGGAACAATTAGGGACAAATTAGGTATTGTTTCTCTTGAAGATGTATATTTTGATCTCTTTGCACAATGATTTTATATTGCTTACACTATTGTTACACTTTTAATGTTTATGTAAATGTTTCAATATCATGAACAAGAATTACTTAGTCAAAGCTCATTACATAATATTACTCATCAATGTCACTTTCGGACGACAAACATTGGGACCGAGCATCATCTCGGTCGAAAAAATTCTCGACTAAAAATCTTTAGGTAGGAACTCGGTTGATGGTCCGCATTTTAGTCAATAACTTTCCAGTCAGTCTCTTGATCAAACAAATTCTAGATCGAAATAGTCTCGATCGACAAAATTCTTAACCAAGTAAAAAATTTGATCGTTGGCGACTTCGACCAAACTAGTTTTTTACCGTTGGCAGATGACCGTTGGGATACTCAGTCGACAAAGTCATAGACTGAGAAGGCTTCTGTTTTACTATAAATAAATCCCAATTTGACCATTCTTCTCACAACTCATTGAGCAAACTAGTCTAGCATCCCTTGAGCACTCCATGGAGCAGTCCTTCGGTAATTTTCGTTCTCCCTCTTCACCACATCTTTCACTCAATTCTTGCTCCATTACATCAAGATGGCTTCATCCTGAGCTCACGATGGCAAGAAGCGGGTAGCATCCAAGAAGGGTCCTTCCACCTTGGCTCCTTCTACTCCAGCACTGACGGACATCAACAGGATCTCCTTCATTGACATTGTTGTTGGAGAGAAGTACACCTGCCTCACTTCCAAGATGCCTCTTCCTCGCTGATCGGTGGAAATGCATGACTTCTTTGAGCTTCTAAACCTTCTTAGGCTTTTTCAATTCCAAAAACTTCATGAATTTCTTACTCCTACATTTCATTTCTGGTCCAACAAGCCATTCATGAATTCTATTCTTACTTTGTCCGACACAGCAATGACCATTTTTCCTTCACTTCCATGGCCCATGGGTTATTATTTGATTTTCCAAAGAAGACATCCTAGAAATGCTAGAAATAGATAATGTTGAATATGCTCAATTTGTAGAACTCAAATTAGGCAACCCTCTCAACAAACTTTCTACCCACCAAGAAAGAGAAATAAGCCTCAGTCTTATTAAAAGAACCATCTTTGACTCCAATGCTTCTCCTCAAGATCAAAAGGGTACTTATTATACTACTTATCTAACCCATGAAGATAGGATAGTCAACCTCATCCTTAGCCATAATATTCTTCCTAAAGCAAACAAAGTTGTCCCTCATTTTAGGATACTTCTTATATTTGCAATTCTTAAACAAATTCCTATCAATCTTATTCGCATTATTCTTTCAAACATAGTAGATTTCTCTGGCAGCCCACCCTATGCCGATTTTATTTGCCAAATCAATGAAAATGTCATTGGCAGATACTTAGTTGACTTAGGGTATACCCCTGATCGGCGTACCCAAAGAATGACTCAAAACACATTTGACAATATGAGGATCGACTTTGGGCACAAACGGGTTAGAACTGAAGAGGGTATATCCCAAGAAGCCATTCCTCCACCTTCTTCTCCCACTAGTTATTCCATGGATGATCTAGCAAATGTTGTTTCCTAAGTGGCCTATTAAATTGGGAGGCATTTTGACTATAACCACAATGTTAAGACGTATCCTAACCTAAATATGCAAGCCTTAACTCCAATTACTCCTAACAACTATCCTTGTAACTCATATCCCAGGAGTATCTATCCTTTTTACCCATCCATCAACTATTCCCAAGTTCCACCTCCACCGTCCCCTGAACTACGCCATACCCAATTCTCCACCACACAACTTCAAGACATAGTCGCCCATTTCTATTTTGATAGGGAACCCACTTTCCTTGAGGCATATGCTCTTGCAAAGACGGGTGTACTGGATTGGGGAACTCTTGCGCAATACTATGGCACTTAACCATTCTATGGGAAAGATCCAAAGGTGGATGTGATTCTTAATTCATTTCAGCGACATCTTGGTTATTACTTATGTAATCATGTGGCTATCTTTATGTATTTCTTTTGAGCAAGAAGCTATATAATAGTTTGCTTTTATAAATGAATTGAGCTTGCTTAGGTACTTGTTAATGACTATATTATTGTTGTTGAGCTTGCATTTTTCTTAAGCATCATATTAAGGGAGTGTTCAACTAATATATAGTCATCATAGTTTATTATTTTTTTACTTTTTGAGATGAGAAAGGGGGAGAAATAACTTAAAACTAAAACTTAATTCCTTGCGTTTTTATGGTTGTTGATTGAGTTTTGAGTAGAGAGACACAATGCCATAAATAGATTGTTGCACTTTACTTTGAGAGTTGGATGATATATTCTATGTCTCTCTAATATAAATGTACACACATTTTTTTACACTCAAGGAAAAGCTTACCAAGATACAAAAATTTCATATTAAGTTTTTTTTCATAATTAGAAATGCTTGCCATCTTCAAAAAGGGAGAGATTGTTGACTAAATTGGACATTATCTTATCTTCTCTTTGATGATGATAAATATTTCTTATTTGTAGATTTAACATGTTATTTAAGTGTTCCATGTACCAAGCACGTCTTGGGAAAGATTAATTAAGATCGGAGCATCAAATGCTTGAATTGTTGTTTATATGTGCTTATTTGTAGTACAAATATATAAATATTTAGAACTCATATAAATTTAAGCTATGGACCAACCCCACCTACCCCAAACCTATTCTTTTGTCAAAATTTAGTGTCAAGGATAGGTAGGTCTTATTAGAAAAATCATTAGATAGGATTTTCCAAAATTTACACATCTATTTATAGGGAATTTTTTCAGTCAAAGAACTTGTCAACTGAGACACTCTCAGTTGAAAATTTTGTCAACCAAACCACCCCCCAGTCAAGGACTCAGACAACCAAAAAAAATTCTACAATATAGTTAGTTCTGAGTCAGTCTCAGTCAAAGTTTTTGTCGATCGAAACACATCCGGTCAAAGTCTTGGTCGACCAACAAAAGAGTGTTATACATTGTTGATCAAGAAGACATACTGACACACAGTCGTTAGAAGGATTTGCGCACTCCGGTGACTCTCGGTCGAATAACTTCTCGATCGAGACAGCTCTCATCAAACTATTTGTTGACCCAGGATTTTCCTGGAATGTTAATTGATTAACAACCAAATTTGTGACGACAGTCACCAAACTGACAAACAAATCGTCACTAATTAAGCGGAATTAAACATAAACAACAGATTAACAAAAATAACTAAAAATTAAAACCATTTTTCAAAGAGATCCATTCCAAAGAAAACTCTTACGGAAAGGTCCAAAACCTTATATACATCATTATTCACATTGTACTTATCCGGTACATCTCATCTCGAGAGTAACATATAACAGTTGCTTTACCAAACTATACATGAGCAACATAAAACCACAAGGCACGTAAGTCAAAATCTCTTATTGATCATAAAACCAGTACGAACCAACTCTAAGGACCTGAGAGTACAGAGACGACACATAGGACTCATATCTACAAGACATGACAGACAGTACACTCAACCTGAGCTGTCACTGCTACCTCAGCTGTTGTTCTTCCTCTGCAAAAAGGTCTTCACCTCCTCGTGCACGTCCACCTAAAAATGTGGGTCCCACGGGGGTGAGACAATTGTAATTATCCCAGCGAGAGATATAACTCTCCGCCGACCATATTATTATCACAAATTAAGCATTTATAAACTGAGCAGAGGTTCTTTTTATTTGAACCGGCAGAATAATTTATTGTATGAACAAAATGAAGTAATCTCCTTTCTTAAGGAGAACATTGCATCTACCCATGGTAGAGTTATAAATCATCTATCTGCTTTGCAAGGAAGGTAAAGAAACATAAATAACATCTATCTACTAAGATGTATAACTGATTTGCGCATCAATCAATGTTTCTCGTATTCGATCCTTAAGCAGATATGCTGCACGGCTGATTACATTTTACAATCACACTTATGCCCTGAGGAGATGAGGTATACCGCTCATCTCCAACCTTCGGTTGCGAAACCCAAAGCCGGTATCATACATAGGTCATCTAACAGAGTTGGCTGCTATGACCTCCCACGTCTCGGTCAGTGCAAGACCACAAGCAGGACTATGTCAACTGCTTATCGTATCTTACCAGGGTATACTGGAAACTTCTACAGAGTTACAGAGTCAGCTGCCTCTCTTCGAAATCAAGAGATTTTATGTTTATCTCCACATCATCCGGAATTCATCATCATCATCATCGGGAGATTCGTGATACATCCATCCCGACCTTTATAATGAAGGATTGAGATTTTATGTTTATCTCACGTCAATCCCTTCATTAGGGCGTAAGGTATTCGCGCCCATCACCCCCACATATTCAACAATATGCGTTCATCAGGATATCCCGTAGGAAAACTTATTTCACCATCACCAACTACTGATGATGATGGATCTATAGCCAGGGCACTACATGATAAGATTCCACTTGATTAATTAAGTACATTATCGTATTCTTTTAGCATCAGTCAAGTTTTCAAACAGAAATTATTATGATAAATGCTACAAAGAAATGTACAATACATCTATCACATACTTTTCAAATCTTTAAAACACATGATACTTGGGATCTCAGTCCTTTATCACATTACTGGGAATTCTCATCCCTTCACATCATCATCATCATCATCATGATTACTGGATTTGGGTATTTAAACCCTTAGATCCTAACATTGTTATCTCTGTAACAGGTAACGATTACCTCTAGGTCCTCAGACCAAGGTATTCATTTTACTTGTTGTACAAGAATTCACATGGCTCACAAGGCCATTACACATCTTGTCACCTCTCACTAGGAAACAACTTGTTCACATGGATTACAAGGTCATTACATCTTGTCACCTCTCACTAGACAACAACTTGTTCACATGGATTACAAGGTCATTACATCTTTTTACCTTTCACTAGGCAACAACTTATTCACATGGCTTGCAAGGCCATTGATCATTATACTTTTATACAAGTATTTAACATGCCTTACAAGGCTTATGCAATAAGAGAATTACAGCCTTCCCATCATTGGGGTTAGGGTTTCTCCTTTATAACCGATTAGGGTTTCATGTTCATTTTATTGATCCAAACCCTAATTCATTGCTCCACACATCTAGGAGCATATATTGATATCATAAGTATTCAATCATACTTATTTATTCTCATCATTTATCATTAAATGATCATCAACACAAGGTATGATTTTCTCTCTCATCCTTACCAGAGAATGATTACATCATACTTTATTAACTTGGCTTAACCCTTTCTCAAGGTATGTTAGCCTACACTTATCAAAGTGCATTAATCTCATTATATCTCAACGTAACAATTGACATGACACACTTCATGTGTTACTCATCCAAGTATATTGGATTTAAGGTGCATCAACCTTAAAGTGTTGGATGTGATATCTATCATGTCTTGATGTATTACTTCCCTCATCACTTTTAACATACTTAAGTTCATAAACTTATCTTGTATTAGGGTATGTCCCATCCTAATACTTTATGCACTAGCTCATCACATTTATCATGTAATGTATTGGTCATAAATCACACATTTGAATTATTCAACCATCATCAATGATATGGACTCATCTCGAGTTAAGGCATTATTGATATAAGGTTGTCCATTATCAACCACTCTAGGTGCTTCACTTATCAAGGTATTAGCCACACCATTACTTGGTGTTACACTCATCACTCCTAAGAGTGTCTTGTCCTCACCTTTACAAGGTGTATAAGGTTAAAGATGTGCATATGTTCACCATATCGAGTTGTAGGTGTACAAGCACCACCATATCGGGTTGGAGGTATATGACCATCATCCATATCGGGCTAGAGGTATTTGTATGTGTTACCCATGTTGTGCATGAGGTACTAAGCCATCACCATTTTGGGCTAGAGGTGCATTCAATCACCATATCGGGCGGCTCACCATCTAGGGTTGGCCATGACGGATTAGGGTTTGCCATATCGGGTTCAACCCAATATACAAATCAACAGGAGTGTAGGGCACCAAACCATAATGGGATACACCATCAAACATTAGATTGCAACACCCATGTTGGGTTAGGGTTGATTGTGATGGGCACATGGTACATATATGTGTCTTCCATGATGCTTAAGAGGTATCAACTCATCAACATGTCAGGCTACCATATTGTCTAGGGTTGTGTATCGTGCAACCCTATCGTGCAAGGTCATGTGTCGTGCAACCATGTCTTGCAAGGTCATGCAGGCCTCATGGTACTAAGTACCAATGATGAATCATACAGTGCATTAGCACTAGTTACTCTTCACTTATATGGGGTTACCCAATTTAGGGTTTCTTGTCAACTGACAAGTATACAATTGACCTCGTATCGTGCATGGAGTCTATAATAGACTTCCTATCGTGAAATAGGTGTATACTACACCCCCATATCGTTCAATAAGATTTACAAGCCTATTCATATCATTTTAGTGAAATAGGTGCATCATCATATCGGGTTAGAGGTGCTTGCTTATGTGCATGCACCTGATATCACTTTTATAAGGTGATATCACAATCTTCAAGCTCTAGACCTTTATTCTAACTATTATAATTAATTTCAAAAGGTCTAAGCAACTACTAGAACTCATAATTTCATCAACTATTTCAGGAAATTTTGGAATTAAAAGTAGATCATTAAATACAACAATTTAGGTGATGAATAATAACATGGTTGAGTTCAAGTTATATAACCCACCTTAAGAACCACTTCAAAGCTCCAAGCTCCAAAGATCCATGTTCCTAACGTTGAATATGACTTATGAAAAGTCCAAGGCTCATTCATAACTCCTTCATATACAAGGAATCACCATGGATAAGCAATTGGTGAAGAAGAAAAGAAAGGAAGATCAAAACCCTAACATCATGCTTCAATTCAAGCTTGAAGACAACTATATCTTACCTTAGGGTTAATTTTTGAGTTCCTTAGCTCCTTGGCCGACACAACTTTGCTTGTGGCCGATACCCCCTCACTTGTGGCCAAAATCACTTCAGTTGGTCGATATCAATTTGCTATGGGCAATATCAACATGGTATGGCCGATATACTTGCTATGGTCGATACCCAAGGCCTATGCATGATACCCTTGTGCTCTTGCACGACATTCCACCCCTCTTGCACTATATGGCACTCACTTGCACGATATAACACTCACTTGGAGTCAAAACTTCACTCTATGGCTGATATCACCCTATATGGCCAATATCACCTACTTGGGCGATATGCTCTTGCCATGTGCGATATCCCAAGGCCTATGCACGATACCACAGAATCCCTTCACGATATGGGAGCTCTATGCACGATACCTCAGGGTAGGAGGGTGTTAAGGGTCGTAAAATTGCACCAAGGGGTGAAACTAGGGGTATATATACTTGTTGTTCATGAAGGGAGGCAAAAATGAGGTGTCAACATTTTGAGCTAGTAGGTGCCACGTGTCATGCATGGGTTACACGTGTACATGCATGCATCAACATTTATTTTGTCTTGAAAAATGATTGAGGATCATATTGAGATAAATATTCGGCCATTACATATCCTTTTGAATAAGATATATTAATTAATTCATCACTTTATGCACAACCCGTCACAACTTTACTAAGGAAGTTGTAACCCGACACACCTCACCTCCTTGAGGTGCTTTGCACGATATGTCCTTTGAAAAGAGTTCACAAAACGATATGGGACACCTCCTTGGGTTCCTTGGCCGATAGGCACTCATATATAAGCTTTTCAACTTGATACAACTCAAGTTAAGCTTCCAAATTCAACCCTTTTTCTTGGTCATTTCATCACCAAGATTACCATCATTCATAATGGAATCAACCATGGTGTATTATTATTTCTCTATCCTCTAAATGATGATATGAGGGATTAGGGACACTCAAGAGGTGGTAATTTGCATATCAACCCCACATTTTGGGTAAATTACAATTTGTAGCAAAATCGGTGCACAAGGTACCAGAATTGTTCAAAGAAGTTCAAACTTGGAATTTATGCTTTCCACAAGCCACCACCTTGCATAATTCTCTCAATAATGATTCTAAAACACATGAGGCATGTTCAACATGTGACATTTTGCATTATAGCCCCTCAATTTGAGTAAATTGCACTTTGGTCCAAAACAAAGGAAAATTGTTCAAACAACATTCAATCGGGACCAAAATTGAAACATAAGTGTGTCACATGATAACAAAACACCTTATAGGATTATATTAAAGTTCTAAGCAACTTTATTATCCAAAACAAATAGGGTTACCTCATAACCCAGGTCAGGGTCATTACAAGTTATAAACCCTTAACAAGGATTTCATCCCCGAAATCTCAGATAAAAGGAGACAGATATTATTCATTCGTTATATCATCAAGTCTCCACATAAAATCTCATTGTTATGGAGACACCATAGAACTTGGATCAACACAAAGTTCTCCCACACAGGGTTATCATAGAACCTGTCACACATGACACATACTCCACTGTCCTTTTCATTATTGACTGTAGAGTCGGCTCTGTGTCAAGTAACACTTTTCTTAGTTGGAGAAGCATTATACATATTTTATTTAACTCAGGTGTCAAAACCTCACTAATTTGTCATATTTATCAACTTACAACTTTATGTGAGAAGATTCTTGATTCTGGGGAGTCTTCCATACTCCTTATTCAGTTTAGCATTTCATTTTCAAGGAAATACCAAAGTTATGTTCTGTCACCCACTTGGGACTGCAAGTCTTATCATATATCCTTATTGATGTTATGTTTATGCGGAGCATAAACCCCTAACATATGATGTACATACTATTTTATGTAACTAGACTGATTTCACAGTTGGCCATACCGTGTAACCAACATAAATCATCTAATTAGGAGTTTATGTTTTCACTTTGTCATACCACCCGGTACTTCTTAGATACTAGGATTCCTTACTTTGATATCTATCACATGTGTCAAAAACTCATCACATCCTCATGTTTCTTTCATCTTGGGACATTACTTGTTACACATATCTTTATCTTAGAACCAAAGTCTAAGACAAACTGATACTTTTCTAAGTATCCATTAATTGAACATTTTTAACTCATGCACATCAAGTGTCATAAGACCCACATGATTACCATGTCCCAGAAGGGAAAAAACACAAAGGAACATATTCCTCTTATCATGAGGATTATACTTTTCATTTTCTCATACATACAGATTGATCTGAGATCATCTCGGATTCCATTTAATGCACTTTGTATGTGATGTAGATGTCCATACCATTTTTTCCAGTTTCATTATACTCACTAGATTGTCTCAGAATGATTACTTGATCAGAGTAATCAGAAAGATAACAATCTAAAAGTCCCATACTTACCTTGCCTTCAATAAATGAATACCTGGCCAGGGTATTCAAGAACTGAAATTAGGTAATATGTATTCGTTTTATATTATGTTTCATACTTTTAACATCTCTTTAAATTTTACTACTTAGTATCTCAGATTTTCTCTGGGTGTTTCTTTTACATCTCTTCCTTCTCTACATGAAGAGAGAAATTTCAAAACATATAAGAGAATATTAATCTAAATATAGGTTCTCATCCTTCTTATCTCTTCCTCATGTCCTCATAGGACTAATTAAAGGAAGCTCAACATCAACTACCTTCTTATAATTATCAGATAAAATCTAGAGAAGACATATCAGAATGAGAAAGCCCTATCTGACTGTCATCCCTCGCAGTCATCCACCACATCTGGTTGACTCAAACATAGAGTATAGTTGTTTCATGTTATTTCTTTTGCCTTTTTACACTATTAGGTTGTAACTTTCGTAAGCCCTACCGAGTCTACCTCAGTTGTTGGGTCATTTCCTTCCTTCTTTTTGAACAAAAGGGTTTAGTATGCTCAACATGTCCATATCTATAACATGTCTTGTCCGCGTACCATGGTCTTATCAGTCTTATCACCGATGTATAAGCTAAGCCATGAGTTCTTACATGTGGAAAGTTAGGACCTTTGCCTTTACTTAGTGGCTATTGCCCAGGTACACTGGGCATTTATTGTACTGATGGCATCAAAAACTTTGGCTTTTTAGAATAATTATGCAAATGTCTCTAGAATTGTAGAGACCTTTCCTTAATTCTCAGCTTATTGCCCCTCCTTGGGCATTGCCATTACAGATGTACTATCTATCTACACTTATGGCAGAGTCTATTTTCTTGCCATATGTTAATCTTTCCCACATTTTCCATTGTTCCAACATGACTATGTCATTTAGGAATCCTTTCAAATCCCAAAGTTTCTGTATTAAGGACTGGTAACCTAGGTTGTAATGCTAGTATCCAGTCTACTATATGTATCACTGTTGTCTTAACCTGCCCATCAAGAGCATAAACATAGGATTTTCTATCCTGGTCGGGTCATGATGGGAATTCTCAGGCACTTGTTCTTCTCTTACTTGATCCCTCGCACCCTCTCTTGGAGCAACAACATTGCTTTCAACAATGTATTCCTCGTGTTCCCCAATCATTTATAAACTTCACCCTTTCTTCTGTACAAGCAGAAGTCACTATAGGGTATACTGGAGGACACTAACACAGACTCAACACCTTAGTCCTATGTCTTTGTAGACTCAGTGAACCTTAAGCTCTGATACCAAACTTTATGACGACAATCGCCAAACCGACAAACAAATCGTCACTAATTAAGCGGAATTAAACATAAACAACAGATTAACAAAAATCACTAAAAGTTAAAACCATTTTTCAAAGAGATCCACTCCAAAGAAAACTCTTACTGAAAGGTCCAAAACTTTATATACATCATTATTCACATTGTAATTATCCGGTACAGAGCAACATAAAACCTCAAGGCACGTAAGACAAAATCTCTTATTGATCATAAAACCAGTACGAACCAACTCCAAGGACCTGAGAGTACAAAGACGACACATAGGACTCATATCTACAAGACATGACAGACAGTACACTCAACCTGAGTTGTCACTGCTGCCTCAGTTGTTGTTCTTCCTCTGCAAAAAGGTCTTCACCTCCTCGTGCACGTCCACCTAAAAATTTGGGTCCCACGGGGGTGAGACAATTGTAATTGTCCCAGCGAGAGATATAACTCTCCGCCGACCATATTATTATCACAAATTAAGCATTTATAAACTGAGCATAGGTTCTTTTTATATGAACAGGCAGAATAATTTACTGTATGAACAGAATGAAGTAATCTCCTTTCTTAAGGAGAACATTGCATCTACCCATGGTAGAGTTATAAATCATCTATCTACTTTGCAAGGAATGTAAAGAAACATAAATAACATCTAGCTACTAAGATGTATAACTGATATGCGCATCAACCAATGTTTCTCGTATTCGATCCTTAAGCACATGTGCTACACGGCTGATTACATTTTACAATCACACTTATGCCCTGAGGAGATGAGGTATACCGCTCATCTCCAACCTTCAGTTGTGAAACCCAAAGTCAATGCCATGCATAGGTCATCTAACAGAGCCGGCTGCTATGACCTCCCACATCTCGGTCAGTGCGAGACCACAAGCAGGACTATGTCAACTGCTTATCGTATCTTACCAGGGTATCCTGGCAACTGCTACAGAGTTACAGAGTCAGCTGCCTCTCTTCAGAATCAAGAGATTTTATGTTTATCTCCACATCCGGCATTCATCATCATCATCATCATCGGGAGATTCGTGATACATCCATCCCGACCTTTATAATGAAGGATTGAGAGATTTTGTGTTTATCTCACGTCAATCCCTTCATTAGGGGTAAGGTATTCGCGCCCATCACCCCCACATATTCAACAATATGCGTTCATCAGGATATCCCATAGGAAAACCTATTTCACCATCACCAACTACTGACGATGATGGATCTATGGCCAGGGCACTACATGATAAGATTCCACTTGATTAATTAAGTACATTACCGTATTCTTTTAGCATCATTCAAGTTTTCAAATAGAAATTATTATGACAAATGCTACAAAGAAAGGTACAATACATCTATCACATACTTTTCAAATCTTTAAAACACATGATACTTGGGATCTCAGTCCTTTATCACATTACTGGGAATTCTCATCCCTTCACATCATCATCATCATCATGATTACTGGATCTGGGTATTTAAACCCTTAGATCCTAACATTGTTATCTCTGTAACAGGTAACCATTACCTCTAGGTCCTCAGACCAAGGTATTCATTTTACTTGTTGTACAAGAATTCACATGGCTCACAAGGCCATTACACATCTTGTCACCTCTCACTAGGAAACAACTTGTTCACATGGATTACAAGGTCATTACATCTTGTCACCTCTCACTAGGCAACAACTTGTTCACATGGATTACAAGGTCATTACATCTTGTTACCTTTCACTAGGCAACAACTTATTCGCATGGCTTGCAAGGCCATTGATCATTATACTTTTATACAAGTATTTAACATGCCTTACAAGGCTTATGCAATAAGAGAATTACAGCCTTCCCATCATTGGGGTTAGGGTTTCTCCTTTATAACCGATTAGGGTTTCATGTTCATTTTATTGATCCAAATCCTAATTCATTGCTCCACACATCTAGGAGCATATATTGATATCATAAGTATTCAATCATACTTATTTATGCTCATCATTTATCATTAAATGATCATCAACACAAGGTATGATTTTCTCTCTCATCCTTACCAGAGAATGATTACATCATACTTTATTAACTTGGCTGAACCCTTTCTCAAGGTATGTTAGCCTACACTTATCAAAGTGCATTAATCTCATTATATCTCAACGTAACAATTGACATGACACACTTCATGTGTTACTCATCCAAGTATATTGGATTTAAGGTGCATCAACCTTGAAGTGTTGGATGTGATATCTATCATGCTTGATGTATTACTTCCCTCGTCACTTTTAACATACTTAAGTTCATCAACTTATCATGTATTAGGGTATGTCCCATCCTAATACTTTATGCACTAGCTCATCACATTTATCATGTAATAATGTATTGGTCATAAGTCACACATTTGAATTATTCAACCATCACCAAGGATATGGACTCATCTCGGGTTAAGGCATTATTGATATAAGGTTGTCCATTATCAACCACTCTAGGTGCTTCTCTTATCAAGGTATTAGCCACACCATTACTTGGTGTTACACTCATCACTCCTAAGAGTGTCTTGCCCTCACCTTTACAAGGTGTATAAGGTTAAAGATGTGCATATGTTCACCATATCGAGTTGTAGGTGTACAAGCACCACCATATCGGGTTGGAGGTATATGACCATCATCCATATCGGGCTAGAGGTATTTGTATGTGTTACCCATGTCGTGCATGAGGTACTAAGCCATCACCATTTTGGGCTAGAGGTGCATTCAATCACCATATCGGGTGGCTCACCATCTAGGGTTGGCCATGACGGATTAGGGTTTGCCATATTGGGTTCAACCCAATATACAAATCAATATGAGTGTAGGGCACCAAACCATATTGGGATACACCATCAAACATTAGGTTGCAACACCCATGTTGGGTTAGGGTTGATTGTGATGGGCACATGGTACATATATGTGTTGCCCATGATGCTTAAGAGGTATCAACTCATCAACATGTCAGGCTACCATATTGTCTAGGGTTGTGTATCATGCAACCCTATCGTGCAAGGTCATGTGTCATGCAACCATGTCTTGCAAGGTCATGCAGGCCTCATGGTACTAAGTACCAATGATGTATCATACTGTGCATTAGCACTTGTTACTCTTCACTTATATGGGGTTACACAATTTAGGGTTTCTTGTCAACTTACAAGTATACAATTGACCTTGTATCGTGCATGGAGTCTATAATAGACTTCCTATAGTTAAAGAGGTGTATACTACACCCCCATATCGTTCAATATGGTTTACAAACCTATTCATATCATTTTAGTGAAATAGGTGCATCATCATATCGGGTTAGAGGTGCTTGCTTATGTGCATGCACCCGATATCACTTTTATAACGTGATATCACAATCTTCAAGCTCTTATTATAACTATTATAGTTAATGTCAACAGGTCTAAGAAACTACTATAACTCATAATTTCATCAACTATTTCAGGAAATTTTGGAATTAAAAGTAGATCATTAAATACAACAATTTATGTGATGAATAATAACATGGTTGAGTTCAAGTTATATAACCCGCCTTAAGAACCACTTCAAATCTCCAAGCTCCAAATATCCATGTTTCTAAGGTTTAATATGACTTATGAAAAGTCCAAGGCTCGTTCATAACTCCTTCATATACAAGGAATCACCATGGATAAGCAATTGGTGAATACGAAAAGAAAGGAAGATCAAAACCCTAACATCATGCTTCAATTCAAGCTTGAAGACAACTATATCTTACCTTAGGGTTACGTTTTGAGTTCCTTATCTCCTTGGACGACACAACTTTGCTTGTGGTCGATACCCCCTCACTTGTGGCCAAAATCACTTCAGTTGGTCGATATCAACTTGCTATGGGCAATATCAACATGGTATGGCCGATATACTTGCTATGGCCGATACCCAAGGCATATGCATGATACCCTTGTGATCTTGCACGACATGCCACCCCTATCGCACAATATGGCACTCACTTTCATGATATAACACTCACTTGGAGTCAAAACTTCACTCTATGGCCGATATCACCCTATATGGCCAATATCACCTACTTGGGCGATATGCTCTTGCCATGGGTGATATCCCAAGGCCTATGCACGATACCACAGCATCCCTTCACGATATGGGATCTCTATCCACGATACCTCAGGGTAGGAGGGTGGTAAGGGTCGTAAAATTGCACCAAGGGGTGAAACTAGGGGTATATATACTTGTTGTTCATGAAGGGAGGCAAAAATGAGGTGTCAACATTTTGAGCTAGTAGGTGCCACGTGTCATGCATGGGTTACACATGTCCATGCATGCATCAACATTTATTTTGTATTGAAAAAGGATTGAGGATCATCTTGAGATAAATATTCGGCCATTACATATCCTTTTGAATAAGATATATTAATTAATTCATCACTTTATGCACAACCCGTCACAACTTTACTAAGGAAGTTGTAACCCGACACACCTCACCTCCTTGAGGTGCTTTGCACGATATGGCCTTTGCCAAGAGTTCACAAAACGATATGGGACACCTCCTTGGGTTCCTTGGCATATAGGCATTCATATATAAGCTTTTCAACTTGATACAACTCAAGTTAAGCTTCCAAATTCAACCCTTTTTCTTGGTCATTTCATCACCAAGATTACCATCATTCATAATGGAATCAAACATGGTGTCTACTTCTTTCTATATCCTCTAAATGATTCTATGAGGGATTAGGGACACTCTAGAGGTGGTAATTTGCATGTCAACCCCACATTTTGGGTAAATTATAATTTGTAGCAAAATCGGTGCACAAGGTACCAGCATTGTTCAAACAAGTTCAAACTTGGAATTTAGGCTTTCCACAAGCCACCACCTTGCATCATTCTCTTGATAATGATGCTACAACACATGAGGCATGTTCAACATGTGACATTTTGCATTATAGCCCCTCAATTTGGGTAAATTGCACTTTGGTCCAAAACAAAGGAAAATTGTTCAAACAGCATTCAATCGGGACCAAAATTGAAACATAAGTGTGTCACATGATAAAAAAACACCTTAGAGGATTATATTAAAGTTATAAGCAACTTTATTAGCCAAAACAAATAGTGTTACCTCATAACCCAGGTCAGGGTCATTACAAAATTAGTCATTGTAACTTAATCAACTTCATCTTAACAACTAATTGACCATATACAACACTCTAGACTCTCTCCGAAGTTGCCCTAGCCACTTGTAAATATTTCCCATAAATAGAACTAGTCTTAGGACACCTATTACACAACTTGCACACTTGAGTAAACTATACTTTGAGAAATTTGAGCTATAGCATTATACTTGCAATCTTCTACAGCTGCTATTTTCATTTTCTATCCATAGATTTCCATTACCTCCACACATTATTGGCTTATCCTTTGTGGTTTGATCTATAAGCTTGATATAGGACATTGTTGGAGCTAAATTGTGGTATTGTCTTCTTCAATCCCCCTTCTTTATTTTTGTACAACAATTGGACTACTACTAGGAAAGGAGGTTGTCCAGGACCTTACAGGAGAAGGAGTCTTTTTGTAGGTGATCTTCTGTGGCCACCAAAGAAGAGTTGGTGATCTGATACTCTTCCAAGTCTGCCAAAGAAGAGGTGGTTAAGTGCTCTTCCGTGTCCGTGAAATAAGAGATGGATCAGTACTCTTCTATGTCCGTGAAAGATGTTAAGCAGGTGCTCTTCCATGGTCGGTAAAGAAGATGGTATAAGTACAACAATTATATGTAATTTGTCCTTACAAATAAATAATAAAATTGATTGTTGCAAATCCTAATTGTTTACAACTAGGTAGTGGACAGAGGTCTTATACAGAACCACTCTAAATTATGCCTCTTGTAGTTTCTTGCTTTTCTCTTCTTTTTAGAGTTAAGTTGTTTTATTTGAATAAAATTTTGTATAAACTCTATTCACCGCCCCCTCTATATCTTTTAGGTTTAACTTTCAAGGTATCAATCCACACTCCATAACTCCTCAGAATCATTTGATTACTACAAGGATATTCATTTCATTTCCCCATTATGGACCTCGAGGGAAACTCATTGTATTCAGGGCACTTAACTAGATGTGTAATCATTTCACTAGTTACATAATCCACTTAGATTTATCATGTGTGTATTCTCATGCAACTAGAATGACATAATGTAGATTAGGGTTAACAAGAAATGAAATGATTATGCCAATAATGATAATAATCTATAATTTAAAATGTACATGTTTCTTTACCATTTTCACATCATTTCATTTGATTCATCATCAGTGAGCTATCAACCTTAAAGGTAATCTCATTCTGATGTACTTACTTGAAACATGATTTCTCAAAAGTAGATATAAGCAATTTCAATCTATCACATTCCCATCATTTCATTCTATCTCAAACTTTTTAGTGTATATATTCATGATAACATTAGACCCGCATAAAGATCGATGTATAAGTATATTTAGTATTCATTATTCTCAAAGCAAGTGTATCATACAACACATGGGCTATCCCATTTTAATACACTCAAAGTTATAGTAATATCAAACTATAGCATTCATGGCACATAGCTAATATTATATAATGAATTCTTATTAATAATCATCAACAACCATGATTTACTCTCTTTTGATTAAGACAATCTATATTCAATCATCTAACATCATTAACCCTTCATTGTTTATTAATAACGCTTTGCTCAACATATCATGGTTAGGGGTTCCCAGATCCATCTAATAACTTTCTTCATTTTCCCTTCATCTTAGATTTATTAGTCTTAACTTCTTTCATTTCTCACATAATATAACTATAGAAATTCATAATACTCAATCAACTTAATGCACAACGCTTATCTCTCATTGAAATCCTTTATAGTCTGATAGTAGTGTACTTCTTTCAATTTAGACAAACTATAATATTTCAAATAAATAAATTAGAGACGTCCTCAACTTGTTTTATTAATTTCATCCATCACTATCATCACTACGACTCAATTTACCCTTGTGCATTTCCTTTCTTGCATTAGATACATGTACAATGTCTTTTGACTTCTAATGGAATTTTGGTAATTAAAAATAATCCTTCAATTCCTAATAAGACTACTTACTTTAGGAAGTAGAATATATTAGGGTAACTTCTTCTTACTCCTTATCTCTAGGCATCTTTTTAATTCATTATTATATTACTTGTAGAAAAGGCTTGCATTCATGTGGAGTTTATTCATTATAACTTAAATTGCACTATAATAGATGAGTTCGACACATATCATCTTATTAAGACTTCAAACCTTTAATTTAAGTAAAAATGCCTATATTTGAGCATTTCTTTACACTTAAAAGTTATATACAAATAAATCCGATCTTTCTCTCATACTCGTCCCGAAACCAAATTTGAAGGCTTTCAAGAAGTCTGTATAGTTCACTACATCTCAGTTCATCATCATAAATTCCTAGTTATCCAATAACTAAATCAGGGTGTACAGGGATTCACTAAGGCTATTCATCACAAATGGAAGCCATGGTTTACCATCTATCTTTTATAAGTATTCATCAATTCCTTGGCTCATTTGAATCAAGCCTCAACATTAACTTGAAACATGGAATACCTTCATTTAAAACCCTCATACTAGTCCTCATGTGCGTTTTATATCCAAGTTCACCAAATATTTGACAATACAATTGAGGAACTCATTCTTATTGAATTCAAACACAATTATATACATGCCCATTCAATTTTCAAGCATATCATTCATTTGGCTGATTTTAAGCAATATTGGCACAAAACAGGACAATTCATTTAACATCAAATTTTCAACAGGATTTGGATTTGCAGATCAGGAGCTAATTAAATAAGATTCATCGTGAATGAATCTAAGTATCATTCAGTTCCACAGGGATTTCCCAATTGGTCACTCAACCGCATTAACAAGTGCGTTTGTAAAACCCCATGTCTAGACATGATCAAGCAAACTAACCAAGAGCAGATCTAAGATCCCTCCAATTTATTCAATATTGGTTTAGGCGACAAGGGCCTTCCTTACCACTGGTTTTGGCAAAAAAAAGTCCGTAATTACCACTGATCAACTGAAAAATCATGCATTTCAATGTTCTTATCCGTAAAGGGTATCCACAAATGGAGGGGATAAGTCTTTTGTCGAGACCTAAATCCTAACAAGTTTTTAAGGAAAGAAAGAAGATTTAAAGGCCGACGAGGAGGGTCGTAGTAAGAAGGAACACACTCTTTTGCAACCCAGCATGAAAAAAGATATCCACGTTCTAACTGTTCCCATCTTTTTGATGATTGTTTATGACGTACCGATGAATGTGGTATGACATACGCTCTTTGATCCGTGACTTTCGATGCTTTTGACATCAACTCTACACCATCTTGATAGAAATGTACTGTACCATGCTTCGCTATGCATGATTGTTGATCAGCCACCCGAATTGCAACCAGGGATAGAATCAGTAGGCAATTCACAAAGGAAATTTGACCTACTCATGTACAGCTAAATAGAGCCAAATCATCATGATTAGCCCCAGAAACAATTGGAGACTTTACAATTCTCATATTAAACAAATTTGAAGAATCTCTTCAGTTGCCCAAACTTCCCATTTGTTCGTTTGTTACATGACATAATTCTTTTATCCGGTTTATCATTGGCTTTACTATATAGTAACCAAAATTTAGCAACATGGCATATATAAAGCAAGGATACCAACAGCACAGTAAGTTAATATATTATTCGACACACTGTACACCGCAGCCACCTATACACTAGCAGCACAGAAGAAATTGCGCACCGAGACCTTAGAAAGCAATTTTGTAAGAAGTAACCCTTCAGAGAGCCTGATAAATTCTTGATTACAACAGAACAAGGCAATAAAATAATGTAAACAGCGACCTTGTTTTAATCCGAAATCTCAATCTATGATGCAAGAACATACATGCAAACACATCCATTTAGGTTCTCGTTCAGATCATAGAACACAAAAGCAGGATGTCAGTAGTATAAACAAAAATCCATATCATTTGGAATGGATGTCTCAAAACATACATAAAGCCACTTGGGGCCAATACCAAATTACACGGGCGTCCTGATTATTTAGAAGGGGAGGTACGCGACCATCTCAAAAAAGTCGATGTTGAAAGCAGATAATCCCATATGGACATGGCGACGAAAAGTGAGAAGTGGACACATCTAGTTTGCAATGATATTATTCACCCATACTAATAGGAAACCTCATGGATCAACGGTACAGGCTCTCAGACCTCAGATTCTCCGCAATCTCAGTTTCCCACCTGTCGCCATTCTCTAATAGTTTCTCTTTATCATATAAAAGTTCCTGCAATGAAAATAGCCATGTTAAGTGTCCATTACAAGGGGGCCAAGGGCATTGAGGATTGATGAGCCAAAAGTATTTTACAGCCAACCTCGTGGGTTTCCGTAGCAAATTCAAAGTTAGGCCCTTCGACAATTGCGTCAACAGGGCATGCCTCCTGGCAGAAACCACAATAGATGCACTTTGTCATATCGATGTCATACCTGTACACAACATGTGTGAATGACAACCAAGAAAAAATAAGGGTAACAGTTCCAATTAAACAAATAGTAAACAGTACCTGGTAGTCCGACGACTACCATCCTCTCTCTCCTCTGCTTCAATAGTAATTGCCTGTGCTGGGCACACCTGATAATTTCTAAGAGTTATTACAAATCCTTCCGCCAATTACAGCTAATAATTTCTAAGATTTATTACAAATCCTTCCGCTAATTACAGCTATGTAATATATCATGGTTGAACCGAAGCTATAGATGTTGCAATCAAATCATTGAATCGGTTACCCAGCATAATAGACCTAAATTTTATTTTACAATGTTTTCAGCAAGTAAACAAACAAATAATTGCTGGTCGATATAAAGGTGAAACGAACATACAGGATGGCAATGGACAAGTTGATATACTTACAGCTTCGCACAGTTTGCAGGCAATACAGCGTTCTTCTCCAGTTGGGTAACGACGGAGAGCATGCTCCCCTCTGAAACGAGGGCTCAAAGGGCCCTTTTCAAATGGATAGTTTATCTGTAAAAAAAGTAAAAGATTTGGAGAAATAAATTAGAATGGGATTAATAGCAACATCAACAATATAGAAAAACCAGGATTTAGATTAGGCAACCTAAGCTGGAGTAAGGAGCATAGAACTTACAGTTACTTTCCTCTCAAAGAAATACTTCAGTGTCAGCATCAAACCCCTAACCATTTCCGTCAAAAATAATGTATTTATGCTATGTTCAAAAACTGTGAAACAAAACTCACGGTCAGTAAAAACTGGTCATATTATTAAACTAGAAAAACATAGATCTCAAGTCCAGCAATATAGTAAGGTAGATAAGCTTGAAAGCAAAAACTGGAAAGTACCAGCACTCCAATCCTTGCCGACCTCTTTGGCAAGTTGCTCCCTTTCCTCATCCTCTATAACAGCAAAGGTAAAAAGAGAAATATTTAGTTGGCATGCTTTGTCTTTTGAGAACAGATATTGATTCTGACTATCTTTGAGCCATGGCTCAAAAGGACAACATTTGTGATTTATCTAAAGAATTAGAAAAAAGATTAGAAGATAATTCCTAGTAGATTCTTCTATTATATTACTGCAATAGCAATTATTTCTCACGGCAAGATTAGAATGCCAATTGTTGTCATACATTGTTCATGTGATTATGGCATCTATCTATGGTTCATCGACATCCATATTATACTTCCAAGCACATTGTCTGCAATCTATCGTCTATAAATCATGACATTTTTTTAAAGGCATACTTGTCAAAATGGGCATCTAAGCGGTCATTGAGGCGTCAGGCTCTCCGACAGGGTACATCATCAACTTTGCCTTGACATACTTCATCTTGAACTGTCAGTGGATCTACTACTGCGGCATTAACGGCAGGTTTTAAGGTCCAAATGTTCAAATTAAAGAATCCCTGTCCAACTTAAGTGTCTACAGCCCTTATTATTACGGTTAATACCGTTATGCGGTTAAAAACATTTATAACTTCAAATCATGCAAAATACTCAAAACCAAAAGTGCATAGAAAAAAGAAAGCAGAGCAGCAAGGAATGTTGCAACTGAGTGCCAGATCAGATGTAGAGCAGTAGGCAAAACAGGTAGTGTGGATCTATCTTTCATATGGTGAATTTCATTGTGTCCAGCTCCCATCATAAAGATTTGCTTTGTCGTGCAACCTCCGATGACCAGACATTGCATGTAGGAAAGCCCAACAGCACTGTTATGTTTGAATAGTGATGCAGAGTGGTGAGACCCCAGCCCAAAGTGTGCCTGGTCCACAACTCCACATTCCAGATAGCCATTCAAACAGGATTAAGATAATTGCAATTCAAGTACCAAGGGCGGCAAACAGTTTACTGGGAACAATCAACACTGCTTAGCAACTTCCTCACAGTCGATTTTAAATAGGCTAATGATACTAGCAACAAAGACAACCTTTTGGTTTCCCAAAACTACACCATTCAAAGTCAGGAAGGGCATCAGTGGTTCCAATACAAACATCATCTCATCATATCCAATCAGAGACCATTCAAAGAGCCCCCATAAGGGCAGATTGCTTCCCTGATACATCTGGTTTAGGAGTTTTGGCATAACTACTGTCATTGATAATCTACTTGAGCATCACCCCATGACAACGATTATATAGTTGAAACCATAGTTTTTAAAGCGGTATGCGTTATGCGTGCGGAGAGGTCACCTTATAGAGTATAAGCGGTATGCGGGAGTATATGTGTTTTTGGATTTTTTAATAAATTAATTATATATAGCATACAAATATATATATTAAGCATAGAAATTATATATTTTATTTGTAATAAAAAAACTTATGTATATTTATAAGTGTTTCCATACAAATATAGATGTATAATATATTTAACTATTCATATATGTGTACACATAAATAGCATATGTGAAATATGTATGTGTATTATATGTAGATATATACATATTGACATGTAAATGTATATACAATATATGCATATATGCGGAAATACGTATGTAGATGATAATATATATCAAATATTCCTGTCCACATATACTAAAATGCATATACATAAAATAGAATATCACACATTTGATAATGTTTGTGTACTATATGTATGTATCCTACTGATATATTACTCTACAATATAGATAGATAGTGAAAGATATTAATACATATGTACATATAGGTGTGTGGATAAATAAGTAGTTTAAATCAAATTGAAACAAATTCCATTGGAAAAAAGTCTGCAGAACTTTTAATTAAAAAACGGCCGCATATACCCCGCACGGGACTGCATATGCGTCCATGACCGCATACTGGGCCGCATATGCATGTGGTCTGGCAAGAGGGGCGCACCGCATAAGCGGCCGCATATGCCCCGCATAAATCCGTTTTTTGAAACACTGGTTGAAACGACTAAAGTGAATCACTAGACTATTGCATGTTACATCACCGTTCTCCTTCAAGAAGCTAACTATTTGCAATGTTTGCGTGTGTAGCCAATTCAAGCTGAACAAGGAAAACACAGTCACTACATATCGAGTGGCCTCATAACATGATGATGGTACCATAACAATTTTGGTTGCAAAGATGATTGTTTTTTCTGTGTGTGTGTGTTTTTTTTTTTTTTTTTTTTTTGGGGGGGGGGGGGTTATCGAAGGTGATTTGGGTGTTGATTCACTCCTTGGGAAATGGAGGAAGAGGTCAAAGACGCTTTTAACTATATGGAGTGAGCATAAACCTATTTGAGTTGCTCAGAAATTAGTAGGGCTGGACAGGAAACCAAATTTGACCATCAAACAAAACTGAACTGACCAAACCGCATGGTTAAGTTTGGTTTGGATGGGTATTACGGTCAAGTTTGGATGGGTACTACGGTCAAGTTTGGTTTGCAAAGTGTTCAGACCATCCTTAATTAGTCTGGTCATAGTCTGGACAACCGGTTAACCGATCAGAGACCGAACTTGACCAGCTCTATATATGTGTATTTGTGTGTCGCCGCCGCTACCCCCATTTTACATCTTCCGCTACATCCATCACAACCTGTGCGGCTATCCATCCTACTACCCAGATCTCGTTGATGTCCCTTGCTAAAGAAGCCCGCTGCTCCAGAGAAGAAGCGTGTTGCCGCTGAACTCCTGCAAGGATACCTACTGTCGCGTCCTTACTTCACTCCCTGAATAGCCGCACCCTGCTTCTCTGTGCCCATCACCGTTGTTCCCCTCCTAAACCAGCATGTCGCTGCTAACCCCTTGTCTTTTTTCTCTACACACCACTGCCCTATCCTTTCCCTTTTTGCCCTTGGCCTTAGCCCCACTGTCGGGCATAGCAGGTTGTCCTCACATAGCAACCCGACCACTGCCATAATACCCTGTCCATTACATCCCTCATGATCCCTACTCCACGACCCTGTCCATTTCTTTGTGGAAGCCAGTCTTTTCTTCGCTGGCCAATTTTGCTGGCATAGCCTGAAGGGCAGGTGACCAATTTTGCTGGTCCGTCGGACTGCTTTGAAGGGGCCTTTGTCCTTGTTGCACTTGATCGACTACAATATTGAGTGGAGAATAAAAGAAAAGGCAAGGAAACTGCATTACGGTTGTTCACTGTTACAACATTCCTTTTTTCCTCTCAACGTATTGTTGTTGTCTGGAAAGGAGACTAGCCTTTCTGCTATTTGGATATAAAGAATATAAATCCTCAAGAATCTTCCCCTTGTTCGGATATGCGGCTCCCCTACCTTGGTATTTTCTGCTGCAAACTTACAGCTTGTGACTCGCTAGTGCAAATTTATATGGTTTTTATCTGTCAGGATATTCATCTCTATAAAGATTTGTGGTTGAATTCTCTTCAAAAATCTTCGTAGACCTTTTCCCGGGGGCTCTGCCCCCGAACCCCCGCGAGGGGCGGCCTCCCCTCAACTCCCGCCCGCTGAGGGGCAGTGGGACCCCCTAATTGCGGGGCCACGCCCCCCAAACCCCTCGGCAATGCAACGACTTATTTTTTTCATGGGGTGATTCTTCTAAATAGTCCACACCAACCACTTTTGGTTCTTTTCGTGGTTTGTGTGAGAGGGAGAATAGAGGATGAAGAGTAGGGAAGAGATGAGATGAAGGAAGAAATGAAATATATAGTTATGCTTCAATGTGCATCTTCATGCCACGTTTTACTGTTGTTCTATGGATCTCGTGCTACATATACTACATGATAGTTTTGTTGTTATGTGGTGTTTTCTGTTGCTATGATTGCTTATTCGTCATCTACCTCGACTACTGCTATGAAGTTACATATTCGGATGTCGTTCTTATTACTTGTGCTATGATTAGCGCATTCTGTTTGCTGCTTTGTGCTTTTGGACTTTCTGCTGTCCGTGCTTTATTTGCACGTTGACTTTCTTCTGTGGACCAGCACTATCTGGACTTTGTGGACCAGCACTCTCTGGACTTTGACGCCCACTACTGTGATAGATATTTTATGAAGAGGGAAGCTGATGAAGACTTTTTTTGTGACTTTACATGGAGCTTCGTCTACATTGCATATTGGATCTATGTATTTGTCTACTATTTTGTACACTGGTCTGCTATCCACCTATGTCATCGATCTTTGTTTCCGTGTGTCAGCACTCTCTGGCTTGTCCATGCTTTGTTCATGTATTAGCAAGTTGGACATGTGTTTCACTCATGCTCCAACTTGAGGGAGAGTGTTGGAGCATGTATGTTTTAATCCAACATGAGGGAGTATACGGGTACTACCTCGTCAAGACTCCTATTTGTGTAAGCTTGTCATCACTTCTTGGTATCTTAATCTAATCACATTTATTATTCCACATTCCTAAAGATACCAACATCTCTCCTATCCTCGATCATAATCTCTGCATAGAAAATCATGCTAATGGTGCTCGAAGTAGTTTATAGAAACAGCCAGCTTGGCAGCCTTCCAATCTAGTTTCTCGCATGTCCTCTCCGGGATTCAAAGCCAAAAATATAAAATCCGAAAAAGAAGGATCCCACTCGTAGTCCCTGATCATCGACCTAGTCTAATTTTCGACCTCACACCTAGGGCACCTCTGACTGGCAATGCCTCTGTCTGTCATCAGTGTTTATGCTTGAACGATTGGTATCAGATTCGCATTGTAGCACTCCATGGCGTTCACAACCCTGCCGAACTCAAACTCCACGCTCTGTGAATCCACACACTTCATGAAGAAGTTCACGTGGACCATAGAGAAGTGTTTTTGTGAGTTCCCATCCTCTACCCCGACCTCTACCGCACGCAGCCTGAACCTGAGGAGCGAGCTAGCGTAGACACCTCCACACCATCATGAGGCCCATGTGCGTGTTGGCTTGAGCCGAGTTGTCTAACCTGAGTCAGGTTGTCCTCGAGCGCATCGACGATTTTGAGTGGCTCACTGGCCCTAATCCTAACCGTGGTTATCCACTGCTAGTCTGCTACCAACAGCCCTATATACACATACCTTGTCTCTCTCAATATTTTGTGACTATCCTCCCATACACACTATACCTATTGCTGATTGAAGTTGATTTTAATGCTTTTTTGGATAGCACAAAGCTCCGTTTATTTCCCTACACGGATCTGTCTAACTGGGTCATGTTCCACATTGACTCAAGTTATCAGTTCCAATCCTTCACATAGTGCCTACATGCCTGAGATATTTTTTTCTTTATCCTACCGTGCCTAAATTTCAGTAGTGCTTACTTTTCTTGTTTCTTATCCTATTGTGCCTATATACCGGTAATTCTTCTTTCTTTCCTACCATACCTTTACATCGTTAGTGCTTTCTTTTTTTGTATTGTGCCTTTATATTGGTAAATCTTTATTCTATGTCGTGCGTTACATATCTTACCTCTACCAATATTTATGCTTTTCCACTTCAACCACTTCCTTGCTTCTTTTCATGGTTGACATAAGGGGGAGAATAGAACATGAGTGAAGGGAGGAAATGAAATGGGAGAGAAGATGAAGAGAAGAGGTCATGTCATCCGACCACATTGTCTAGCTTCTACATATACATCTGCTTTGTTGACACATACTATAGCGCATATTTCCTAAAATAGCATGCCTCAAACATGTTGCCTACCTACTATAGCGCAATATTCCTATAGTAGTGCTCTTATCCTAACTACCACACATTATTCTGGTGTTGGTATTTCTCGTGCGGAATTACTTCGACAACAATGGTGACTCAGATGATTTCTACACATTCACCACCATCTACTGCTTCAGATGCTTGCTACAGAATCTAATGTTCATTCATGACCGCTCTATTGGTCTGGCAATTATCAATTTCGATAGGGAGTCTATTTTGTTGTTATTGCTTCACATTAACAATATCTTCATCAAGGGGAGAAGACATGTTTGCTTCTATGTGCTATATTCTTTATGAGTGTTTTGATTATTGCTCTTCAGGGAGTGTTGAGCAATTCAATAAATGTACTACAAGTTTTAGAGGGAGATTAATTCTTTGTATGGGCTAATTATTATCTTTTTAAGTATTTGCAAGTTGGACATGTGTTTCACACATGCCCCATTTTGAGGGGAAGTGTTCGAGTTATTGTTATTAAGCTTATTATGTAAATGGGCCTAAGCATGTTTTTGAGTCTGCTTCCTTGTAAGTATCCCCGTCTCCAACATAGGAACAGGGCTCTATCTAATAAATCATCTCATTAGCCTCCATCTTATTTTCCACATGTTACAAATCTCCAAATGGTGCAGGGTATGCTCCAACTAGAACAATGTTAATGTACAGAAACACTATGTATCTAGTGTACAAGGGTCTTGTAAAATGCTTTATAGTGCATTTACAACATACAAGGCACAGCCTAGATGATGCAGCAATTGTCAAGGCAGAAGTGCACAGGCAGCCTCCATAAGAAATGCATCCTACCCCAATAGATAAATATTAGCTTAGGGATTACAATAGTAGTTACGTGAACCTACTAGGGCAAAGGTCTCAGTGTGGGAAGGGTGGCCATCAATGGGAATAGGTACGAGATTTATACGCTGGCAGGGTTTGTAACCATGAAGAACTTCAAGAGGGCTCTTTCCTATGGATCAATTAACAGAACCGTTGTAAGCAAATCAGCAGTAGGTAGGAGTAAATCCCAATTGCCTAAGTGTTCACCCACAAGACATAGCAGAAGGTCACCTAAGCTCCTATTAACCTAGCCCTGAATCTGAGGGCGAAAGGCAGAAGAGAACTTGAGGTAGGTACCAAAAAATTTCCATTGAGTCTTAGAAAAGTAGCTAACAAACTTCACATCATGGTTAAAAACTATGGTGGTGGGAAGTCCATGTAGCTTGACTACCTCATTAAAGAAAAAACGGGCGATACGAGAGGTGTCATAAGTCTTACTACATGGAATGAAGTGGGCCTTAGAAAATGATCAACAATCACGAACACAAAGGCGTGGCCACGAGAAGTGCAAGGAAGGCTTAGAATGAATCCATACTTAGGTTCGTCCATGGTTCGTGGGGAATAGGGTGAGGGTGAGGGGTGTAGAGGCCCGTATTTTGTCTTTTGGTTTTGGCCATTTGACAAGTACAACACTGAGACACAATGGAGCAACATAACGACGTAGGGAAAGCCAATAAAATCTATCAATGACTAAAGTGGTGGTCTTATCCCTATTTAAATGACCAGCTAGGCCACCGTCATGTAATTCCCAAATGAGAAACTCTTAAACTGAAGTGGAGGGAACATAAATGTGTGCACGAAAGAGACAACCATCACGTAGAATAAAATCAAATAATCAGCCAAGTGTCTACCAAGGAGCTCGGAATGGATTATTCCAAAGTCAGGACAGGTGGGTATTGTTCCTTCAAAGAGTCGAAGCCCACAACTTCCAACACTCATGGACTACAGAGTGGTCAAATAACGACTGAGAGCGTCGGCGATCTCAACACCTCAGCGATGTTTGAGAACAAAAGTGTAGTCCTGGAGAAATTAACACCACTTGGCGTGACAGACACTTAGATTCTTTTAGGAATTCAAGAAGTGAAGGGCCTGATGATTAGACCAGAGGATGAACTCTTGATGTAGAAGATAGTGTTGCCAATGACGCATAGATTGCACAACAGTGTAGAATTCTTTATCATAAGTGGAGTATTTGCACTTTGCGTCATTGAGTTTCTTACTGGAAAAAAAGCAACATGGTGGGCCTTCTTGGCTTAGGACGCCCAAATGTCAACACCGGAAGCATCACCTGATACCTCAAAAGGAAGCGAAAAATCAAGAAGGCGAAGTACAGGGGCTTCTGTCAATTTAGTTTTGACAACCTCAAAAGCTCGTGTTGCATATGGTGTTCACTCTAATTTATCATTTTTCATCAACTCAGAGTGGAGCCATAATGGTGTTGAAACCTCGTACAAAGCAATGATAAAATGTGGCCAGCTCGTGAAAGCTACAGAGCTCAGAGATCGTAGTGGGCATGGGCCAATCAGAGATGGCTTCAACGTTGGTGAAACGTGTCGTGCTAGGAGTCGTACTGGTTATAATTCCAATTCTTGTTTAATATCAGGATGCAAGCAAGCGGCCAGTTGCCAATAGGAATCATTGTGAGCACAACGATTTTCAGCATCCTCAAATTGTTCCATGTATTCTTGAATAGATGAACCCTTGGCTACGGACCATCCAGTCAGAAAGAAGTTGTCTTTGATATTGGGAGGGCACGTAGCGCTCACATAGCTTAGGCTTCATCTCGTCCCATAAGAGATGGGAGGTTGACCACTACGCTCAATGTCGCGTTGGACGCCTTGTCAATAAGGCTTGGCTGACCCTTCGAGTTTCATCTTAGCAAATCTAATCCATTTGGGTGTTGTTCATGTCACACCAGTCAAAATAGTCTTTCAAACTAGCAATCCCATCGAGAAAAGTCTTGGGATCAAGTTTACCATCAAAAGTGGGTGCATCTATTTTAACTCGTTAGGTAATATCATTGTGAGGTGGTGGATGAGGTCCCGTGTGATACTGATTGTAAGGAAAACCAAATGCACGAGTATGAAAAGCATTATGGCCAAGAAAATAAAGATGTGGTCCCGGAGGAGGGGCCATGGAAGGATGCGACGGAGCCAATGGTTAGTGATAGATTGCAGGAACAAATTGTGAAGCACGGGGAACACGCGAAAGGGGATATGGTGATGGTGCATAGTGTGCTTGTTGGGCGGTAGGTTGGGATGCGTAATGGCATGGTGGATGATAGGGGTGTGGTTCCACGTAGGGGTGCAATGAAAAAGGGTCAGGTTCTACAAAAGGGTTAACGTCTCCACAGGGATTGTATTCTGGGGTCTCATGGATTTGCGGCGCACATAATTGTAGACGAGTAGGGTTAAGAGGGGTTTTTGATGCATTTCCAAGATGTGGTGGCATCCCATACCCCTTGGAAGGTATTGAAGGTTGGTTAGCATGGAGAGTGCTTGCTTGGCGAAAATCACGAAGCTCAATCATGATGTTATTGACCGCTTGACCAAGAGTGTAAGGGTAAACGCATGTTGTGAAGATTCAGGAATGGCATTTTGTTCGGTTCCAGAACGAGGCTATCCCTACTGCCAGGCATTGTGATTTGCATGAGATAAGCAAAAAAAAATGTTTGAAAAACTTCACTTAGCAACTCATGACGCAATATGTCAAGAAATAACAGCAAATAGAAAATATGAGAGCAAAGGGGCGTACATAACGATGGGAAAACCTTGCACGAAAATAGGGCTTGGTAAATATGGAGGGGAACCAAACACACCCAAAGGACCGCTGCGAAGGCACTAAATTTGTGAGGTAAACAAGCAAAAGTATTGTGAACAATGGAAAGATCTTACCCAAATTGTTGACAATCGATTGCCTACTTCACTTTGATATAGATGAAAGGAATACCTCGTGAGGAAGTAACGTATCTGCCCCCTGATCCGCGGATCCAACTTTTCAGGGGGTGCTGACTAGCGTCGGAGGAGGTTGCTGGTTGTTGGCACCGATCTGGCGAGGAAAGTTGCTATGGACAACGACAGTGACGGCATCGGTTGTTGATGCTACAGACGGCGGATGCTACTGCTACAGGCGGCGATGGTTGGAGATGCAGTGGTTAGGTAGGGTAGGGGAGGGTGGCGGCTCGGTTTTATAGGGGAGAGGGTGGAGGCTAGGTTTGTAGGGGACAGGGCAGGAGCAAAACCCTAATCAAGGTTAGGTTTAGGGTCGGATACCACTTGTAAATCTACTCAACTAAAAGAAATGTGCCTAACTGGCTAAAGGGTATAATTCTCAGTCATCAATGGCATCTAAACATAGACGCAATATAGCCTTTATATAGGCTTCTAAAAGAAAGACTAAATGAGTGGGACTAAACCACGTGAATTTATAAAACGCCCAAAATAAGGAATAGGCATAATGAAATAACGTAAGCTGAAAAAAAACCAAGTTATGACACGGCGACACTTACACTCTTAAGTGCGTAGACACCTGCGCTATCCTACATCACCTAGTGTATGCATATTTAGCCATAGGTAGCTAACTTGTGAATTATTACAAATTGTTTCAGTTACTCAAAACCGTTTTGAAATTTCTGGTGGGAGAAGAGGCATTTGTAAGAAAATAAATTGGCCGATAGCGTTTTGCCTACTCTTAAATAGGCAGTTCCAAGTGAAGTCAATATATATCTCCCAAAACTTGTCTTAAAGTGACTACTAAGAATTACACTTTTTAACATCAAACATGCAAGTGGATTAGCTTTAAAAAAGTTATTCCCTTTCAGTTTGCATGTATGACCTAAAGAGATTAAATAAAGAGTGATACCACATTGTTTCTAGGCATTATGGAATAAAATTCTGGTATTAGGGACAATATCCATAATATACACAAGGGCAGAATAAGTAACTGGAAGTCTAACGACATATAGAATAAGAAGTACCTTTCAAAGTAGAGAATAGGTGTGAACCAACAAGTGGTCGGCGATTGAGAGCATGTACTGAAAACCCAGCTTGAACCTATAAATAATAACAACAGAGAGTATTTAAATCAACACACAAGCAGAAAGCGACATATGAGATAATTTGATTTTAATGTTTTATGATGTGCCTAAATACATGAGTGATGTAGGACGATTGTAGCATTCGAAATAGTCATTTTAGTAATATTTAAAATGTTTTATCAGTTGCCTTGTGTTTTAGGGCTTATTTGATATTTTCCTACTTTGTCTTGTAAAGCTTGTGGTTTAGTCCCACGTTGGTTGCTTGTCTAGTTAGTTGGGTTTGAACGCCTATATAAAGGCATTGTAAGGCTCATGAGAAAGGCAGACTTGAAAATTGAAATCTTTTGTTGAATTATTATTCTCTAATTAAAGTAGATTAGTTTAGATCTTGATAATAAGTATCAAATTTTAATCATTAGATTCTCTATTAAGTGGTATCAGAGCCTCGGAGCCTAATTTTCATTGGGTTTTAGATCATGTTCCTGGTGGTCAAGAAAAACAATTGTCCTTCCCAGTACTCCAGTCATCTTCTCTGATTATTGATGAGCTGTTCACTTCCTACATCCCCTGATCTATCTTCAACCCCACACGCACTTCCCCGAATCCCTTCTCTTTGTCTGCCCGCTTTAGCCCTTCTGCTTCATCATGGCATTCATGTATCACCGTCCTTATCTCTCCCACATTGTCCCAATACACAACCACTAATCCGCCGCCTTTCTTCATCATCCACAACACCATGCAATTCTACAGCCGCTGAACTCCTCACCACTTCCTGCCCCACTTCTCCAAACACACACTAACACCCCACACAATCCTCCATACCATTAATCATTGTCGGCAACACACCGTTATTCAACACCTGTTTTGCCATCATCTTTTTCCTTTTCTTCTCTACGCATCACCCAACCTTGACTGTTGACTCATCTCGTCTCCGCCAAACTATTCCCGCTAGCATGTCTGATGTAGGACGATTGTAGCATTCAAAATAGTCATTTTAGTAATATATAAAACATTTTATCAGTTGCCTTGTGTTTCAGGGCTTATTTGATATTTTCCCAGTTTGTCTTGTAAAGCTTATGGTTTAGTCCCATATTGTAAGGCTCATGACAAAGGCAGACTTGATGATTGAAATCTTTTGCTGAAGTATTACTCTTTTGATTAATTAAACTAGATTAGTTAAGATCTTGATAATCTATTTTAGATTTTAATCATTAGGTTCTCTATCAGCAAGTGTGTAAAAATTGCTAGCGACAAGATGTGATTTCGTTTATATGAAAGGCTCAATCACAGTCATGTTGCCAGCACAGAGCTCGTATTTTATTCGAATGTATTGTAGATCATATTCTCGTTGAGATCCATTCAACTCCAGTTTTGGTTCATATCAAAGCATGTGTATCATAAGTGTTGCGAATAATTGAGTGCAGCAGCAACATTATGAGCTTATGGGTCATACAATATACTAAAAACAATTTAGATAAGGTGTAGCCTTGCCGCCTGTGGACAGATTGACGGACGGACCAAGGCCTTTGAACGGCCATATACGCTGCATGGACGGATCCAGACATTTGAACAGATATATGTATGTTGTGTGGGCCCATGCCTTTCAACAAAAACATATTTCTTATTAACTATGGCCAAGTTTATAATGTCTACATGTTCCCATATTGGTTTGATGTCCGATTCAATAACATTACTGGAACTAGTGTACATGTTGGCCAACATTGCACGTGTAGAAACCATCTAAGATGACCTTCTCATCGTTGATGTTTAACACAGCTCACATATTTATTATTAGATTACATAATATTGTATGTTATCTGGGGTGGGCGCCCAGGCGCCACCTAGGCAGGCCAGACAGCCCACGACGCTTCCACATTCAAGCACCCTAGTATGTAAAATTTGTTTAGGCAGGTTGGGCAGTTCAGGCCTGCCTAGGCGATCGCCGTCAGTCCAGGCGTGCCACCCAGACCTTGGTCTCATTTTTAAGAGGCCAAATCCTATTTTAAGTATGATTCCTAATAAACCCTATTATAGAAAACAAAACATCTCTGTCTAACCAATCCTCCATGACAAACTCCCAGTTACCTTCTACGCGATTCTCTTAACTCTGTTTTCCACGGCACTGCAAATTGGCGTCTGTCAGCCTTCTTCTTTCGCGCAGGGAGCAGCAGCCAGGCAACATATACATTCTTCCTTCCCATCCTCCTCTCTAATTCCTCTTCTTTCTCTCGTCTCCCACTCTTCCTCTTCTTTTTTTGTTTATAGAAGCCAGGGGCCATTTGTTTTGGCAAAAGGAAGCAGGTCAGCAAAATTCCGAACTTATAGTTTGTCTCCCCATCCTCTTCCTCCATTTCGTCTTCTCCTCTTCCTCGTCTTCCTATCATCTTATACTTTGCCTTTTTGTTTTTTCTAAAATCCCCAGATACGTGGTTACAGACTTACAGTTGCTGTCCGTCGGCCTTCTTTTTTGGCGCAATGAAGGAACAAAGGCATATGTACCCTGATTGTCTTCTCCCATCCCCTTTGTTCCTTCTCCTTAGACACTAATATACTATAAGGCCAGTGGATAACTGAATAATTTAATACTCATTTACATTTTTTGGAATACAATCGACTAATTCAAGAAATAATTTATAAACAAGTACCTCTCTAGATTAACGGTTAAGACCTAACTTATAAACAGCACTATTTGAGGAAAGCAATTCACTAAATTCAAGACACTTCACTGCAAAATAACTCAATTGTACTAGTTTGGGCAGTAGCCTCTCAAAATAATTGATGTTGTGATTTGTAAATCCCGTTAACCATATGAAATTAATGCTACTTGTATTATCATCTCACAACTAAGAACATATACAAGTGATTAACTTTGGAACACGTTGCCGTGCTATTCATGTTATGATTTCATTATAATCATGGAATTTGCCAATGAGAAAACATGCTTATTTTCTTAACCCATGTTACTTTCCTTAACCCTATTGATAATATCAACTATATATGAAGTGTGTGGTTTGCATCTGGGAATGGGGATCTAGGAATTTATGATCTGAATTTAGGGATTTCAAATAGTCATGTACCGATTTGAATTTAGGGATTTGATTTAGTAATCGTTGAATTTACGGGATTTGAATTTAGCCATCTACTCATTTGAACATAATTTCTTTTTTGGGCCTTTCATTGTTTTTTTTGTTTGTTTGTTTTATGATATCTAATGAGCCGCTGACAGGAAGTGGGGATGGTAGTTGCATACAGACTGGGAACAATGGTCAATGGTGTAGCGGAGAATCACTACTCGATTTTTGCTGAAGGATCCAAAAAAGGAGAGGAAATCCCACGATTCTAGGTGGAAGTATTCTTTTTGGCCTGATCTTGGTGATAAGAACAAGGTACAATGTGGTTTGTGTGACCATATTTGCAATGGAGGAATCAAGAGGATGAATGATCATCTTACCAGTGAGGTTTCAAATGTAATGAAGTGCAGCAACACTTCAGCTGCTATTAGAAAGGAGATTCTTGGCTACATGCAGATAACTACTCAGTCTTGCTGAAGGATCCAAAATGGAAGGTGAGATCCAACGATCATGGGTGGAAGTGTTCTTTTTGGCCTGATCTTAATGATAAGAACAAGGTGCAATGTGGTTCGTGTGGCCATATTTGCAATGGAGGAATCAAGAAGGTGAAGGATCATCTTATCGACAAGGGTTCAAATATAGTGAAGAGCAACAACACTACAGCTGCTTTTACAAAGATCCTTAATTGCATGCAGTGAAGTGCAACAACACTACAGCTGCTATCAAATAAGGAGATACTTGACTCGGATAACAAAGAAGCCTCAAATCCAAGATGTCAATCTGCACTTGTTTCCTCATAGTGATGATCGTGATGGTGAACATGAGGATATTGGCATTGCTAACAGTAGGTGGCTACTTTGATCCCTACGACCATTGCTAGGCCTTCGTTGTTTGGTAAGCTCTCAGGGGTTATTGATTGAGGGCCCATCAATGCACACATGTCACCTCTTCCTCGTAAGGTGATAGCTCTAAGGAAGGCAGGTAAAGAGCCAAAATACATTGAAACAGTCTACAAGAAAGAAGCACAACCTAGAGCTAATTAGGAGATAGTCTTGTGGTTCTACTAGGCTGGTCTTCCATTCAATGCTGCTAACTACAGTCAGTATGTGGTTGCATTGAGGCTGTAGTTCAAATTGGAGAGGTTTCAAACTTCCCAAGTACCAAGCTCTGAGGACTCGTTAGCTAGAGGGCCAATATGAAAAGACCGAGAAATTGCGGGGTGGAAATCTAGAGGCGTGGAAGATGAATGCATGAACACTAATGTCAGATAGACGGTCAGGCAGGCGAGGAAGAAGTCTAATTAATTTCCTGGTCAATTCACCTCATGGAACTTTTTACATGTACTCTACTAATGTATATGCACCTAGGAAGCACCGAATTCTCAAAGGTTGTCGTGTCCATGTTCGACACGTGTCCAACCTGGACAAGTGGTGGATACGTCCCAAATGTCCAATCCCCCCTTTCCTTATTAGTTCGACACTTTTCGAACACAGCTTGGACACATTAGGACACGACTCATCACTAATTAAGAAGGGGAAACACCATGATGCGCATAAACTTCCTCACCACTGACAATGAACTACCAATGCCCATGTCTCCTTATCACATTGCCACCTAGGCCCTACTCTTCCTCCACCTATTGACTCTGGCCTCTCGTCTCGCTCCACTCGTTGTTTCCGACCTCTCCTCTTCCTCGGTCTCTCCTTCCTCACTCCAATACCTATGTTCTATTTGTCCACCACCACCACCAATAACAACTACCACCTCCTCTTCACCCTCCTCTTCCTAATTTAAATGTACATCAATGTTTTTACTCTCTTCTACAAATAACATATCTCCTCTCTATTTTATCGACCACCATCACTATCTTTTTACCATCCAAATTTAGATGTGCAAATATTTTATTGTAAGTTCATACTTGTAGCGCTTAAATCGTTATTGTTTTCAATAAAATTTCTAATACTTTTGACTATTATTATGTTTACAATGTGGGAAGTATGCCTCTGATGAATTAATTTTATGATGTGTGCCATGTGTGTTTGAATGAACATCTGAAAGTGAATATAGCTTGGATGAAATGATCTTTGTGTTTCAACGGGCTTATTCTTTTTTGCGTTTACAATATACATATATATATTTTTTACCATGTCCAACACTATGTCTATGTCCTATATTTTTGAAGATTGTCGTGTCCCTTCAACCGTATCTTGTGCCCGTGTCCATATCTCTATTCGTGTCCATGCTTCCTAGATCTACACATAGTCATACATGTGAAATTCTTTATGAACTTTTGGATGACGCTATAGAGAAGATTGGACCGAAGTATGTTTCTCAATTACTGGTTAGCAAGTCATTGCAAAAAATGGTCGCATATTATGGACACCATGTGTTGCGCCATGCATTTATCCTCATGTTGGAGGACGTTGAGGGTTGCCCAAGTATGCAGGAATAATTAAAAAGGCAAGAAGCTGACATCCTACATTTATCTTCACACACTTCTCCAAAATGCTTTTCATTAGCTTTCAAATGGGAATGAGTTACCGAGATATTCAATCACTCGCTTTGCCACAACTTTTCTTACTCTTCAGAGCTTGCATAATGCTAAGAATGTTGTTTCTATTTGACTTGTGGACAACAAGCAAATGGGCCAAAACTAATGTTGGGGATAAGGTTGCCAAGATTGCATTGTCTCATCAATTCTATGACGCAGTGGATAGCTTTTAAGGGTCAGAACGCCACTTGTGCAACTTCTGAGAATGGTTGATTCTGTTGTAATGTATGGGAATCATGAACATGGCACCATACTTGTTAAGGCGTCAAGGTGACACGGCGTTCCAGCTGAACGTCTTGCGACTAGGCGCAACTAATCGTTGTCTAAGCGACCTTTAAAAAATTAATTTATGTATATGTTTTATGTACGTATACATATGTGTCATGGTTTTGATGAACATTCCCTACTCATAGACACACATTGTATAGTTATATATGTAATTAGTTATATATGTAATTAGTTATAATTATGTACATATTTATGGTTGATCTCCCCATATATATATTTTATCGTATGACAAAATAACCAATTACATTTCTAAATATTACCATTAACAATAATGTCAAGATCAAGAAAAGAATTATTGTAAAGAATGTAAGAGAGTGATCAACAAGTAAATATATATTTATTGTCATACATAGCTACAAGACTACAAGTATTAAGCAATGTAATCACTACCCTTCATAGCATAGCTACTGAACAAGGAATGAGGTATCATCGGTATTGGCGGTATTTCGGTCAAAATACCGATACCGATGGGTATCGGTACAGATACACACAATTCTGCCGTTAGGATCACAATTACCGATATTTCGGTGGGCATACCATCAAATATCAGGGGTACAAGTGCAAAATGCACCACTTACCCACCGGTACAGGGCGGCACACACAATTCTGCCGTTAGGATCACAATTACCGATATTTCGGTGGGCATATAGTCAAATATCGGGGGTACAGGTGCAAAATGCACCACTTACCCACCGGTACAGGGCGGCACAGGCGGTATACCGCCCGATACACCGTCATTTACGAGTGTGCATTGTTGTTGCTGTTTGAAGAGGAAAAGCTTGGGAGTTTGGGCGATGTTCGAGATTGAAGCTCAAATCAACCCTAATGAAGGTATGTAAACTTAATATCTTGCATTTCTCGCCATTTCTAACCTCTCCCCTCTCTATTTCCTTCTATTCTCACCTACAAAATTCACCAAATACCCCAAAATCCTAGATCTACTCCAAAATACTTATGACTAACTATTTATCACTAGATCTATGATCATATTATATAGATTTACAGATTTATCACTAGATCTACCTAATTAGCTCACTAATAATTAACATTACCATGTAACTTCACTAATTAATAGTAATAATACAATTAGTACTAATTAATAATAGGTATTTAATTTAGGTTTAGTAGAAGAAGTTCAATCAAAGACTAACATGAACATATATAAACCTTCTCGAGTTCCTCCACCTACATCTCCAAGAAAGGCAAAATATCTCAAAGATTTAGAAGAGCATTTTCCAAAGATTGGGATGATACAAGTTGTCAGTAATGATGTGTATGAGGAGCACGTGACTACATACAACCACCTTTATAGGATGCACATGTCATGAATATCTCAATAATATCAACTCACTAATGTAGGGACAACCAACGTGCCACTCAACATACAGCTGATGTGAATTGGTAAGTAAATATGTTATTCATATGTTGTAAATTGTATATTATTGCATAATTGTGTGTATTTAAGTTTTTGGATCGTGCTAGTAAAATTTTATTTAACTTAATTCCTACATTTGTCATCGAAATCCCAACGAAAAAGGACAAAGTCTTACCTCCCACATGATGGACCCCCCCCTACACACCCAATATAGAATTTTGTTGCATAAAACGATGCACTTAGGTGTAGAGATCACACTTGTAAAATTTCATGAATTAATTCATTCATTTTGGCATCGAAAAGGCCAGGATTGCATTTATCGGTATTTCAGTCGGTATACTGGTAATTACGTATTTCCAAGCTGTGAAACGGCGTCGGTATCGATCACCCTTGTTCCTTGATACTGAATACAATCTGAATTGAAGGTGCAAAATAAGAAAAACCAAAAGATGTGTATTAAGAGTATTAGATCCAGGTCAAACAAAAAAAGAGTATAAGATCCAATTACAAGTGATATTTGGCACATAATGTAGGCAACAATATTGATTTTGAACATTAGTATATCCACATAAAACACTAAAATACGTGAATATACAACCAGACCCACAAAACTAGCTTAGTTTGGCAATATAAATAAAACGGCATCGCCTAGGTGCAGCCCCTTAGGCGCCTTGACAAGTATGGATGGCACTCACCAAAGCAGTTGACAAATTGAGTCGAATTTGGGCCATGATCAGAGCTAGTATGGCCCCATTATGGACATCGTTTGGGATCATTACAAAGATCACATCAGTACTACAAAAACCATGGCACTAGAATCAGGGCTCTTTCAACTGAGTTTGACATAGACACAACTGCAATAGTTTCATGGAATGTTTCTTGAAACAGTTCAAGGTGGGTCTATTATTGACAAAGTAGTTGTGTATGTAGACGCTTACAAAATTTCTCGAGGTTTGTTTGGGAATCCAACAGCTCTTCGCCGTAGGAGCAGTATGTCGCCATGTAAGCAACGATAATCTTTTTAATGTAATACAACAGATTATGTATAACTGATTTCGCAAGTTTTATAACTAATAATACCTTCCTACTTTATATTGTCTTGGTGGGAGCCATATGGTGCAAAGAATTCTGCCCTTAAGAAGTTGCATCCACGAACCTGAGTTTTTGTTGCACCTCCTCGAGTTGTGAGCAAAATTGTAGCACATTTGAGTTTGCAAGTGTCTTCTGATCAACATTATTACTATTGAACAAATATGATGACTTTTGTGATAGATTATAATTCATGATCTTGTCATGTAGATACAAAGAAAGAGAAGGAATTGCTATTTCAATAAGCGGTTGGATAAACTTGTGTTCACTCAATACAACCACAGATTGGAGTAGCGGTTTCAAAGATGAGGGAGAAGAATGATGAAACTGACTTTGATGCCATTGCACTTGATGAGATGCACTGGAGTAGTGAGTGGATGATGGGGATTCATGGTGATGCTATAGTTTCAAATCATGATGGTCTCACTTGGAGACTTGTAGATCAGGTCATGGGAGTATCTGAAGAGCTAGGCCTAAAAGAGATGCAAGTACATCTAAGGTTGTTGACAAGGGAAAAGCAAAAGTTGCCACCTACACTTGTAAGAGAAAAGCTCCACAGTCCTCTAAAAGCAAACTGCCACAGGCAAAGACAACAAGGGGTGTTGTCATCAAAGAGAAAAAAGTTCAAAATGAATATCTACTAGGTGAATCTGATGAGTTTGAAGATGAGGACACTGATGAGGAAAAAGAAGATGAAGAGGTGGACACAGAGAATGATGATGGTGATGGTGATGATTTGGCAAATCTCAAGCATGATTGAGTCTGAATTTATTTGTCATGATTGATTAGCACATGTGGGCCACACGCCATTGTGTTTTTTGTTCCTAAGATTGTAAATCCTCTCTCTATAAGCTCTCCCAAGATAATTTAGGTCTATTTCTACTACAAAAGTAGTGAATTTTTGGAAAAAGTCGCCATTTTTCATTGTCAGATGAATATACTTCCCAAATTAAACATAGGCTAGCATTTTCTCCCAAGGTTTCCATTTCCATATTTTTTACAATTTTAACAAACATTTGCGATGTTTCACAGACTTCAACGACGTACACAATTCAATATAAAAGAACTTTATAAGTTAAACTCCAAGTTGAGCCTTCTATAAAAAGCTCAGTGACTCTTATGACATGTCCTAACTAACCCCAACATCATGTATTCTCCCTTTCCCTCTCCCACGTTACAACTTACAACAATAATGGTTTCCTCTCTCCATCTTGCAAAACAATACTCTTTTGTATCTTCCATGTTATGTAAATACACATTTACATCTAGTTGTACATGTGACTATATATATCATGTGTGTATCCATACATGTATATACACTTATACATATGAGCATACACACACATGTATATAAATACACACACAATGTAAATAGTCAACTTATTTTCGATTTTTTTAATGTTCATTCCCCGAATTTCTTAAATTACCAATTTTTCAAGCAAGACAAATAGTTGTTGAATCTCAAATTTAGCAACCTACTTTCGTTTGTTGCTTCTCGTTGATACATTGTTGATGTCAATGGTAGACATTGGAGTACAACACAAGGGTGCTACTAGACATCTCACTGTATAGCATGTCTCTTCTAACTCACACCCAAGTAGAGTAGCCGTGTCCACTGTCTGATGTGTTCAAAGGTTGTGTTAGTAGCATGGATGTCCATTTTGGTGAGGGCATGTAGATATAGCAGTCGTCTACATGGATTTTTCTTTTCTTATTTAACTCTATTATGGGTCATATTCTCATTAAGATGTAAAGATTATAAAATCTCTATTTGCAAGCTCTTCCATGGTTGATTTAGGCTTATCTCTTCCGAGGTTTAAAAATGCACGAGGCGTATCAAGATGTTTTTGTCTCGGCGAAGGGAGGTGTAAGACAAAAAAAAGTGTGAGGCATACTTAAAATATGTATTTTTTTGCATACAATTGTAATACACACGTATATTAATTATCAAACTAAGACTTTATATCTACAAACTTATTAGGCCAAATCAATTTATTTGGAAAGTCAGACTTGCCCATTATACCCAAGCCCCTAACTGAAAGAACAAAAATCGACGACCAAAAACCCTGACCCACTTATCTCTCATGGCTTGCCCCGATCCCGCTACCCAAAACCCTCTTCTCCATCCCCCATATGTTGCATGGAGCAACAATGAAGGAAGTTGTTGCCGCTTCAGCTGTAAGGAGCAACAAAGAAGATAGTTGTCGTTGTCGCATTCTTGTCGCCATCGGAAGCAGTCGCAATGGTTTTCGTGGCTGCGACAAGCTGCAGGTACGCCTCAAACTTCTCCTCATCCTCCCTCTCCTCCCCACTGACCTTCTCTTCTTTGAAGGCTTATGCCACTTGACTGCCTCGATGCCTTGCGCCTTTCTAGATGCCTTGCTAACAATGAAGCGCTCACCTCTTAGTACCAAGGTGAGGCGCACGATGGTCGCCTCTGACGCCTCAAGGTGTGCCTTTTTATAACATTATCTCTTCCTCTTTTAACTATGTTTGAATTTATAACATTACTTCATTTTGGGCATCAGTTAACTTTGTGTTGTGCATGTCCTACCGTCTAAGGCCACCCATGTGTAACTTGTGCTCCCATACTCACCATTCCTACATGACTCCTTATATAGTTACTTTTCAAGTGATTTTTCTTTGTATTTCCTGCAAATCCATCTTATGATTCCAACTGTACCGAATCATCTGGTTGACACCTTATTTCTTCACAGCCATAGTCGTACAGTTGTTCTGTAAAACTTACTATTCGGTTTGTGATAGGTCTTTTGACCATGAAGTATTCCAGTAGCACCTCTCCATCTCATTCATCATGTTGTAATCATGCGACATACATCATCTAGAACATTATCGTTCGTATGAATAATATAACCCAAGTAACAAAACTTATCATATTTGGTACATCGACTTCATCCAATTTAGCACTTTACTGACAATACAAGATTGGGTGAAATTACAATGCATACTCAGTTTTGCTTATGTTGGTCCTAAATCCATTAGATTCCAGTGACATTTCTCCAAAAGTTATCTTTAGTTTCATTAAACAGCTTAATATCATCAGCAATTAGCATACTCCAAGGGATATAATCCTAAAACATGTTTTGTCCACTAATAAACAAACATTGGCATAGATCTATCATTTATACACCCCAACTGCAATCGGAATTTTTGGAGTCTCCCCTCCCTAGGGTCCTAGCACTCACATATGAATGATCATCCATATATCTAGTCAACGTATTGGATTGACACACCCTTTTTCTCCAAAATCCAACAACATTTCCCTTGGTATCAGATTGTATGTCTTTTCCAAAACAATGAAAATCATACTAAGTAATCTTTCTCTTTGTGTACTTCTCCATAAGCCTCTATTCCAAAAAGATTCTTCATAAGCCTCCACTTCGAATCAATTTTTGAAAGATTTTGAATCTCACAGTTTACCCTATTACATAGCTCACAATTGTCACCCAAGTGTTGTCATGTATCTCCTCCTTTCCCCCTTCTCTCCTACTTGCTTTCTTACACACTAACTGCCGCAACCAACACAGGCGTGTACACACAAAGGAAAGTGGGGATCAAGTATAAAACCGACTTTTCAAAAAAAAATGTCAAACTGTCTTTTTGACCGACTTGATTAAATAGAAATGAATGCTTTCAAAAAGCATGTTAGGGTTTGAATATCACTTGTCAAAAGCATGTTAGCCAAGGGAAGAGCTGCCTTCACAAACCCGATTTGCTCCCATCATTGATTCAGTAACTTAACCACAGACTACAGACTAGATAAATTACATTCCCTTCTATTTCCAATCAAGGAACGATTAAGAAAAAGCCCCACCTGAAGAAAATCCCGTGGAAGCTCATATGGCACAGCACAAACAAAATAAAGGTCCGACGAAATACGCGAGGAACTACAAACTGCGGAAGGCGACGATTCGTGCCGCAACTTTCGGACGAAGCCAGTCACTAAGTCGGCGAAATGCTATCTCTGCCTATCATTTCCCTTTCCAAGATCCAACCTGTGTGATAGGGGCTCCGGGGAATCGGGAGCCGAAGGGTTTCGAGAGGGAGAGACGACGTATGAGGAGGAAGTTACCGCTTGGCGTCCTCGAAGTGTGGACATCGCCTGCCGAGCGAGGATCCCCGCCATGGCTGCGGTCGGTCGACGGGCAAAGTTGCGGCGAAGAGAGGGGTCGCAGATGCGGTGAAAAGCCGCTTCGAAGTACAGGCTTTTAGCTCGGAAGAAAACGTGATACCCGGGTTTCGAGTAACTCCGGCTCGGGTCCAAGTGGAACAAGACGGACGATGCTGTGGACTCGAGGGCGCTTTGAGCTGAAAATGGTAGTCTGGGCTGGTGGCGGTGACGGTAAAAAACTAATAAATGGCGGTGGTCTGACTCATCCCTATTTTTTACTCACCTTTGGTTCGGCATAAGATTTTAGAGCAGCAGAAGACACGAAAGCACGTGTTCTTCGTTTAAGTTTATTTGTTACATGATTATACAAATATAAAATAATACATCTTTTCTGATATATAATATAATATATTTTTTATTTATATATTTGTCAATTTTATTTTTAATAAGACTTCATGCTGCTAGATGAATTGATCATTGACCAAAATCAGCACAACTTAAATTTAAAGGTAATTATTCAGCCAAGGTTATAATTAGTACTCATAATAATTTCAATACGACCGCCGAAAACAATTATAATTAATAACGGATTGACTCCCTCCAACCTATAAAGTGTAGCTCTATCTTGTTCTTTGACATGAGCATGATGAGTACTAAAAAGATAGTAAAAAAAACAATTTTTTACACAGGATTCATAATTAGTACTCACAATAATTTATACAACATGTTGAAAGAGAACAATTATATTAACTACTAGTTGACTTCCTATAAATTATAATGTGTCATTATCGAAATTACCTCTCCATTGACCCAGATCCATAAAATGTATTCCTAAAATTGATATTTGTCAGATCCATGATTAGTACTATCAATCATTACACACGATTCGTTAGAGAATAACATTTGGATTAAATGCCAAAGTACATGAAACATGTCATTATAGAAAGAAAATGCCAAACGACTCGTAACTCGTCATTACAAAGATTATCTCTATCGTTTATTTTTTGCAGATAGTATAGGGTGCCAAATATACATGTCATTTCAAATATTATGCTTGATATTCTTTTGTGATTTGAGTCTTGCCAAATATACATGTCATTTAAAATATTATGTTTGATATTCTTTTGTGATTTGAGCCTATTCGCTGTGAAAAACAAGTAAGCATGCAAAAAGGCTAGCAAGAAAAGAAAATAATCAACATGAAATGCACTACGACCAAAAGACTAAGCAGGTCGATGAGGTCCTAGTCGATGCAAGTAACAACCAATCCAAATCGACATAAGATGTAAAATTGATATTTTTCATCACTACATAATCCCTACGCATGATACTTTGCATACAACATGCTAAAATTTTGTGAACGACTCAATTAACTGATATAATTCTCAACATGCAACTTGTCATCATCAACATTACATATGCTCTTTATTATTTAGGAATACTTATGGTATAGGATACATACTACAAATATGGAATCAACTATCTAGACCCATTTTAGAATTTAAAGCGAAACCCCACTCATTCTTCACCACAAGTCTAAGGGTATAACAAATAAAATATTTTAAAATGGTGTCCACCTAGCACATTCACTACAAATATACACAATCGTGCTAGCCCTATAAGCTCAGAGATAGGCCGCTAAAACACGTAGATAGACTGGATTAATGAGCTAGCAGACAGACTGTTGAAAACAAACTGAACAGAAGAGCTCATAGACATGTTGCTCACAGTGACATGCATCTACAAAAAATAATATAGAATTTTTTTACTTTTACCTCAGATAATATAATACAAAGTAGTCACAAAAAGAAATAACAGAGTCGCACCCTCCAACAATGAACATGTTGTTGGTATGTATGTCCTAAGAGCCAATCATATAATGATTGGATTGGCATATGTCATGATTGATTTGATAAGTATCAAAAGCAAGCTTCCAATTTATTCTAGCCCAATCAATTATGAGATAAATGATGGAGCATAATGAATGTCTAAAGAATGGCAATGCTCAATGATGTATGTCTTCATGTTGAGGACCTGAACAATGAGATCACATGGATGCTAAGAGTATGTACATTCTTGCTATGTCCCTATTCGGATGTCATTGTGGAAGGTTGATAGATGACAATGACACATCAAGACTAGAATGTGTGTTGGTTGATGACAGTGTCACATTATTCATAATATGTGATATCAAACCAAGCACATAGACACATGTTGGAGAACAGTGTATTGGACAGACCCATCATGAGATCGATACATGGAACCATGACATTGGTAGTCAGAATCATCTCTCATAGTGATGGTGGTGATTGTGATTCTTAGACCTAAAATCACTACACTCGTCGAATGTGATTAGATATACTTTGACATCATCAAACACAATCCTGAAATATGGGTTGTTATAATGGTGATGATTGGGTGGCTTTGACGCATGACAGAGACTGTGAGTGATAGATATGGGATATGTCCCTCCTAAGGGATTATGATGTCCAGGCCACTTGATAAGCGAGTCTGAGAAAGGCATGCACATGCACATGTAAATCAATATATGATATTGATGTCACACATATCTCATACAGTCTGCTCTAGTTCAAGAAACATGAATGAATGTTGAAAGGATGACAACTCCATGCCTTGAGTTCATTCAGGATATCAGAGACAAAGGAATTATACATTCATTGGAACACCAATCATAGACTGTAGGATTGAAAGTTGTTCTCCAACTTTCCTTTTCACGTGGGTAGCACCAATGTGCTACTAGGCACCACTCTTTGCTTGTGATGTCATAATCTAGTTATGGACATTCACTGCCAATGTGAAATGGGACATCTAGGATCACACACAAAGGATTAACCTAGAAGAGGAGTTTATCCATGAGTGATGTTTATATTGATTACTAAAGTATTTAGGTACTCAATCAAACATTCAATCAATAGACTTGACTCAGAATCATCAAGTTCAAGTGTGGAACCAACTGATTAGAGTGTCAGATTGATTGAGAACTGAATTGACTGTGTTCTGCACAATCTGGACCACCAACTGACTGGTTCACTAGGTGAACTGATCGGCTCATGGCCAGTGAAACAACCGATTCACTCTGGTGAACTGATCGGTTCATTTGTCCAAACGAGCAGTGTTGGATTGTCCCGGTTTGTGAGAAAAAGGTTTTTCGTTTCACTTGTTCAATTCGATTGGGACAAGACTTAATATTTGTGTTAATTAGAAATGAATAACGAAAGTCAATTGGAGGCAAGTCTGGGAAGTGAAACGACCCGTTCACTAAGTGAACCGACCGGTTCACACTCCGAACTGGCTGGTTCACAAGTGAATCGATCGGCTCACCTTGTCAACGACTGTTTCATTTATTAAACGACCGATTCACCTATCAAAGTGTAAATTGTTCATGGAAATTTCAGACTCTTCTACTCCCGCACAGACTGGGAACCTTGACCCTGCCCTCTACTATAAATAGAGGGGTACATGGGACTTCTCCAAAGACACAACTCAGAACATCAGTTACTCTACAAAGTTGTTGTCCTCTCTGGTTGTGGTAACCGAGAGAGCTCAAGTAAGTTCTATCCATCCAGAGAGGAACAACGAGGGAAAGACAACTGTAGAAAAGCAATTGGTTGTGGGAGAGTGTGTCGGTGACTAGTACGCCAATAGAAGGGGACAACTCCTTCTAGTCTGTCCTTCAGGACAACTAGAGTTACCGGTAGTCCGTGTGGACTGTCTATAAAGGCGAGAGATTTCTGCTGCTGAGGAGGACGACAGTCAACCGCAGTTCAAGTCAAGACCATGAGCTGTACAGACACCATTGAAGACAGGTGGTTGAAGACCGCACTAGCTACAAGATATTGTCATTGATCAAGCCTTAGGACCAGGTATATCTCGCTAAAACCATCATTCTCATTACATATATGTTGATGTGATCTGGTGGTTATGGGTTTATGGTCAAGTAAAATTTTTGTTTCTATTGCCTACTCCGACTACGTAAAACCCAACAGTGGTATCAGAGCCACATCAATATTCTATGTTTTGGGATAATCAATATGATCGCATTTTGTTTTATCATCTTTTATTTATTGCACGTGATGCAAATATTTAAATGACTAATGTGAATATTTGATAAATACCACATGATCCCAAACTAATATATGCATATATGATATGTTATATATATGCAATTGATACGTGTCACCCTAAAACGGTTTTGATGGTGGATGTGTAGCATGGTTATGGCCTATAAACCTTATGTGAATGTGTGTGGTTGGTTATGGTTGTTTGCATCTCGTTCTGTGCACCGAGCCCTCTTTTTCTATTTTGAATGTAACTCGAGATAACTCGAGATTCTCTTCTACCTTTTCTCCCCTCGAATGTAACTCGAGGTTTCACAAAGATTATGTAAAAGTCGAATAGTTTTATTTCTTATTATGACGAAGACTGAAGAAGATCGCTTGATGGACCGAGACAACCGGCTGGAGGAGACCAACCAACCGGCCAAGAGGTGAGTCGACTAGTTCAAAGGTTGAACCACTCAACCCATATTGGCAAGCACAGATCTTCATCAATAACAAGCTGCACGTGATGTAGACCTTAGATGACCATAGTTCCTTATGGCTCCAAGGAACTACAATAGGATGGCCATATTCATTACTTTATCATTATTGCATGTTTTCATTTGTGGGATATAACATGTATATGATACGTTCCATATATGTGGTGATTGGATACTTATATGCATATATAAGCATATTAAAACCCCTTAACAAATATTAAGTTTTAGATGCCTTCCAAAAGCAGCACACATGAAAAGCTTGATTGACTAAGTGTAGGCACGCCCTAGCGTGGTGAACCATCTATCTCGTGGAAGTGTGATGGTGAATATGTGGATCTGCCCTAGTAGGGTGCATATTCATTGTGTTGGCATTTGGGCCGGACTTAACAAGGTGACCTTGATCGGATCAAGCACCTTGAGGCATAAAGATGAGCATGGCAAGGAGTTGTGCATGACATCTATCAAGAGTTTCATATGATGCAATTGGAAAAGGTTGTCTACCTAAAATATTCTAGTTGTGGGTGACAACCCTAGCTGGTCCATGGCTAGATAAAAGCAGGATCTTTCTCACTAGAAGGTTGTGCACTGCAATCTTCTGAATTGATGGTGAGGGCTATCAATTTGATCAAAATAGTGGGAGAAATAATTAATTAAAGGCCTAATTAATATCGTCAATTTCAAATCAAATCAAAAGAGTTTTGGACTAAAATTGTAAATTTCCTTTTTATAGAATAAATGGCTACCAACAACAATCACTTTTCATTGCGATCGATACTTGAGAAGGACAAGCTAAATGGGAACAACTTCCACGACTGGTTTAGGACGTTGAGAATTGTTCTCACTCAAGAGCGAAAGGTCTATGTCCTAGATACACCAGAGCCATATGAACCCGCTCCTACCGCACCAAAGGCTAAAAGGGATGCTTACAAGAAGCATACTGAGGATGTCATTTATTGATGTTGTGCTCAATGAACTAGGAGTTGCAGATACAATATGAGAACATGGACATCATTGAGATGGCTCAACATCTCAAGAATATGTATCAAGACCAAGCACGACAAGAGAGATATGATGTCTCCAAGGCATTGTTCAAGTGCGTCATGACAGAAGGAGATCCAGTAGGCCCTCACACACTCAAGATGATTGGGTATGTGGAGAACCTAACAAGACTGGAATTTCCTTTGAGCCAAGAGTTGGATACTGATGTGGTAATGCAATCGTTACCAGAATCCTACAGTAAGTTTGTGATGAACTACAACATGAAGAACTTTGACAGGCCACTGACAGAGTTGTTGGGCATGTTGAGGACAACTAACACAGATGAAGAAAGACAAACCCAAATCTGTGATGATGATCAGTAGAAAGAAGGGAAAGTCTAAGTGCAAGGGCAAGGGCAAAGCAAAAAAAGGTTTTGATGCTAGCCAGCAGCCAAGTCATCTTCAACTCTCAAAGCTAAGGGAGGAGTGAACAAGGGAGGAAAATGTCACCATTGTCATGAGCCAGGACATTGGAAGAGGAATTACCCTCTCTACATAGATGAACTAAAGAAGAAGGAGGGGATGGAAGTTTCCACCTCAGGTATTATGAAATAAACTTAAAATGTTTCTTTATCTTAGATATATGATACCAAGATATAGATCTGACATATATGATGTGCAGGATCTGAAAAGAAGTGATGGCCTTTATGAAAGGACTAAGAAGGAACACTCATCAACATTGCAGCAAGTGTTGCTGCCATAGATAGTAGTACCTTTTAGTTTATTTCAGCCCAAAGGGCATGTAATAGAGTCATGAACTGCTATTTCATTTTGCAAATAAATAGAAACATTTTATTTCTCCATCTTTTAATGACAAGTATGTCTATCAATAAAGTTCATGTTTCAATTTCAAAGATATGATCTTTTATGGCAAATGCCTTATTTATCTTGTGGTACTTGGTATGCATGAGATAAAATAATAATACCTAAAGTTATTGATGAATCATACAATAAATTAGCATTATCATATAAACAAATGAATGAGAAATTCATCTATAGGTTCCATGTTGATGGATAAACTAGACTCTCTTGGTTAATGAACCATTGAGAGATATGAATGTCTTGTTTATTGGGCATGATGACAAGTCAATCTTCACTAGATGTAGTGGGAAAATGACTATTCTATTAGGTATATATACATACCTATTGAAATAAATGCTAATACTTCAGATATGGGATTTAATGAAATGTTGATATGAATATCTTGAAATGTTCAAGAATATCATAAATGAAGAACAAACTTGGTAAACATATTAATTATTTGACACGATCAAAGAATGAGATACTTAAACCAAATGTTTGAGGACCTTGTGAGTAACTATGATAGTGTATCATAGAGAACTCATGATTAAGGCGTCATGATGTCAAAATTAAAAAAGGAATCATACTCTAAATAGTAAGAGCATGATCATCAAATAAATAACTAATCTTCTAGAATTCTTCTAAAGAACATGCCTTACATTAAATAAAGGTACAAAAGGAGATTAAGAATCACAAGTGTTTTGGATTCTCAAATTCCTTATGTAACAGATACACCTCATATATCTAGTAGAAAACAACTTGAGCTTAATGGATAATGATATCATACAAACTCAAAGGTTATGAATTGGTCATATGATGATGAGCCAATAATCTATCAGGATGATGTTGATGAAGCAGATTTTGAGTTATGGCTTGAAGCCATAAGATCTAAAATGACTTCCATGTAAACCAAATAAGGTATGACCTTAATGGTAGCACTTATAGGGATAAAACCCATAAATGCAATTGGGTCTTAAGAGTTAAGACTGACATGGATGACATTTGAAGAGTTGATTGGTTGAGATAAATTCAAGTGAGTTCAAGGTGTTGAAACTAATGATTGTATTAACCAATTGCAATGGTTATAGGCTATAAAGGATCATGCTTGCTATTGGAACTTGAAGACTATGAAATTTGGCATATGGATATTAAAACTGCATTCCTAGTAGGAATAACATGAGGTTGTGTACGTGACACAACCTGAAGGGTTTTATAATTTGATTAATGTAAATGGAGTCTATAAGTTACAATAGATTAATCAATATGATTGATTAAACACAAGCACCTTAGAATTGGAGTCTTTACTTTGATTATATAGTCAAAAGGTATGACTGATATATCGAAATAAAGAAGGGATCTGTGATTATAAAGATTTAGTGGGAGTGTATTCATATTCCACATGATGATGAGGAATTAAATGAAGCTGGTGTGGAGATACCTTCTTTAAGGAATAGAGAGAAATGTCCTATGTGATAAGAATAAAGACCGATAGATAGTTCTCGAAAATCTCTTGACCTGATAAAGAGAGAGCATACATTGGCAGTCTATGCTGAAGGGTTCAGTATGCAAAGATTAAGTGGGAGAAAACTTGTCCATGTTACATGGAGTTAGTCTCTCAGATGCCTAGTGTCCCAAATTCTTATGAAGAATAGGAACACATAGATAGATGACTTATGCATTCACAATTGGATCTATCATGTATGTAATCATCCCATTATCTTGTATGTATCTAACATGACAAGAAAATATATATATGCACTCATCATCTTGTATGTATTGGACATGACAATATGATATACTCATCCAATTATCTCGTATGTTATGGACATGACGAGTGGAAGTCTGTCTACTTCTAGTGAGAGTCACTGGAATACCATAAAGAACTTATTTAAGTACTTATGAAGTATTAAAGGATTAGTTCTATGGTAATAAGAGGAAGAGTTGAGTGTAAATGAGTTACACTGATGCAAGCTTCCAAAATGACAGACTAATGATTGCAAAATGCAAAATATAAAAGTTATATTCAAGATATAAAAGTGAATATATGTTGTTAAATGGAAACATTTTGAGTAAAATTAAATGCCATTTAATTCTAAAAGGAAATGTTGAGTATCCTTGTGTTATGAATAATAGAGGATACTATATGGATCTAGAAGTTCATACAGATGAACTTATAGATATTCCAACCATTGATGACAAAGTAGAAATACTAAGTCAAACTATGGAGCTAATTATTAGGAAAGGAATATCAGATAGCATATTACAACAACTCCATCTCATACGAAATTTCGTACAATGAGGAGATGTGAAACATGCAATATACCGACTAAAGAAAAGTGTTGCTAACTCACTGGATTAGCACTAGCGAAATAGAAACATGTGGGACATGTTTAGAGATCACTAAGAATATGATTTGAAGGTGATTGGCTCTAAGTGAAAGTGGGAGTCTGTTGGTATGCCCTGAGAGCCAATCATATGATGATTGGTTTGGCATACGTCATGATTGATTTGATAAGTATCAAAGGCAAACTTCCAATTTATTCTAGATCAATCGATTATGAGATAAATGATGGAGCAGAATGAATGTCTAAAGAATGACAATACTCAATGACGTATGTCTTCGGGTTGAGGACCTGAACAATGAGATCATACGGATGCTAAGAGTATGTACATTCTTGCTATGTCCCTAGTCGGATGTCATTGTGGAAGGTTAATAGACAACAACGACACATCAAGACTAGAATGTGTGTTGGTTGATGGCAATGTCTCATTAGTCATGATATATGATATCAAACCAAGCACATAGATACGTCTTGGAGAACAGTGTATTAGATAGACCCACCATGAGAGTAGGGATGGCAAATAAATACCATATACCATCACCCGATCCAACCCACCCTGGTCCAGCCCACTAAATACGTGTATCCATCACCGAGATGGATTTTTGGTTCAGGTGATTAATATATCCACAACGTATTCGGGTGACTATTTCACACCGCGAGTCACAGACCGAAATCCCAAATTCCCAATCCTCACACTGCGAGTCTGTGACACACAACACTGTGAGAAACCCTACTTGAGCTGCCACCGCTGCACTGTGCTTCCAGCTGGATCTTCATCATCCATAGCTAGCAAACATCAGACACAAGAGATCGTGTTTCCAGTTCGATCGTCGTCAGCAGATATCACGTTTCTAGCCCGATCGCGCCAGCAAAAATCGTATTTCCACCCCGATCGCCGGCAGTAGAGATAAATTGCATCCTTGTCAGTTGTTCTAGTGCTTATGAGTGGTTGAGTGAGCCTACTGCTACTGTTACCCCATCTAAGGTGAAGGACAAAAAATGTGCCTCGAGATCTCCGTGCGAGCTCTGTAGGTCGCAGAAAAGGTAAACGATTCCTTACCCCCCCTTCTGGCTACCCTAGCTTTTTATCTTGGAATGACAAAGTCACCATCAGAGGGCTTGCCGACCGCCTGCATTGTCTCACCTGCTCTCTCCTTATTTTTTGCTTTCTGCGGCTTCATACCTCATTATCTCCCTGAGGTGTTGCCTTTGGTTTTTGTCTATCTCTCACAATGATTTCACAATCAAACGCCTTAGGTATTTGTAGCATCATACCATTCTGGAAGATTCTAAGATTCTTCGTAATCCTTATAGTCACACCTTCTCCCAAGCTAACAAGCCCAAAACGTTTAGAAGTAGGAGTCAGACTAGTCATAGGCGCCCCATGTGAGCAATATTGAGTTGTAGTTGGTGTATCGTATTTTCTGGATTGCAAAGGTCATACCTGCGTCACATAGCTATGTGGATGTGATATTATTTGTAGTGGGTGTATCATATTTTCTGCGAATAGATAGATAATGTACCATGGTTACCTCGTCCACCTTGACCCCTTCTAATTGCAGCAAATAAAACATATCTAAAGCTTCTCTTGAGTTCATATCCAATGATCAATCATGCTAAATAACTACTGCTATGTGCTAAAATTACCCTACCTTTACCAGCGTGTTAGATAGAGCTCCACCCTATAGCTAGTTGTACCTTGGACTAAGTGTAATGTATTGAGATTTCATTTAAACTCATAAAATCAGTGAATGCTAAACATGATTCTCATTGCAGATCGTAGAGGAGATTGTGGGGTGTGCTAGAGGACAAAGGTCAGCATTCTTCTTCTATATCAGAACCAGGTATGACCTTTGCAATGCATTTGTGTACAATGTAGATCTGCAGTGAGAATGTTGTTTGTATATATAGTCTTATAAATGCCAGTTTACAATGATATGCTTACAAATATTATTAACGTACAGAAACCAGTCAACATATAAATTTTATGTTGCACATTTGTTGTCCATGCATGTTTATAATCTAATTGTAATACATGTCTCAATTATGTGTAAATCTAATCGATTATACATTTATAGTCATGGACACCCTTTCTCAAGAATCTAGGTCTCCAAATCCAAGTTCCCTACCTACTCACGTAGAGACTCTGCCTGATGAAAGTATGGGCGTTTCATCACCACCAACTAGAGTACTTAGAAGTAAGATTTGGAGCCATTTTAAGAGGAAGAAGGTGGAAGGGCGTTGGAAAGTTGAATGTATATATTGTCATAAAGTGTACGCAGCAAATCCCAAGCATGGGACATCTCATCTTCATGATCATAAAAATGTGAGATGCCCGGTTTTCAACGGGGATAGTCTTAGGAGAGCGATATGTACAAGACAGGCACTTAAAATTGGTTTCAACCAAGAAGAAGGAAAAAGGCCATTATGGATATGATCCTTTTACATGATTACCCTTTAAACATGGTAGAACACATTGAATTTCAAAAAATTCTATCTGCCATTCAGCCTTTGTTTGTCTATCCAACGAGAAACATCATCAAGAAGGATATTACAAAGATATATGACAGTGAGAAGAAAAAAGCAATGGAGTGCTTGGGGAGTTGTAGTTCTCGAGTTGCAGTGAAAACTGATATGTGGTCTTCAAGTTATCAAATGAAGGGCTACATGGTTGTCACCGCACATCATGTTGACTCCTCTTGGTCTTTAAAGAGCCAAATATTGAGGTACCCTCCTCAATATTTAGATGTTAGTTAAGTAATGTTATTGACCTTCTTTTACATGTATTTATAGTCTATACTTGCATGTTTAGGTTTGCCTATGTTCCTTGCCCACACACAAGTGAAGTGCTATGTGAGGTTTTGATGACATGTCTGACTGGTTGGAAGCTTGATACTAGATTGTCATGTATCGTTGTCGACAACCACACAACAAATGATAAGATGATTGAGTTGGTCAAAGATAGACTATTCCCAAACTCCACAATATTAGGTGGTAGATTTTTACATATGAGGTGTACTGCACATATTTTGAATCTTGTTGTCAAAGTTGGTTTAGTAGTAATCAAAGATGGAATAGAACAGATACGAGACAGTGTTGCATATTGGACTGCAACTCCAAAGAGAGTAGAGAAGTTTGAGGAAACTGCGAGGCAGTTGAAGATACACATAATCAAGAAATTATCTTTAGATTGTCAAACTAGGTGAAATTCTACCTACTTAATGCTTAGGACTGCAATGATTTATAAAGATGTGTTTACTATATTAAGGCAAAGGGACAAAAACTTCAAGGTATTATTAACTGATTCAAATTGGCAGTTCTGTTTTGAAGTTTGTGAGAAACTGAAGTTGTACTATAAAGTTACAAAGGTGTTTTCTGGAACCAAATATCCAACTTCCAATTTGTGTTTCCCCAAACTTTGTCAAATTAGAGTGGCTCTGGACATTTGGCAGAAATCCCCCAATCAGGTAATCGTGCAAATGGCTAAGAATATGTTGGAGAAGTACCAGAAATATTGGGATAATATTTACATTCCAATGGGAGTTGCCGTTGTACTTGACCCAAGGTATAAAATGAAGACAGTTGAGTATTATTTTGGCAATATATATGGAGATAAGGTTGCCGAACACATTAAAAAGGTCTGTGATGCTTGTACTGGTCTACTGAATGACTACAAAGATAGAATAGAGATGCAATATGAATTGGGTAGTGAATGGCCATCTTCAAGTCCACTAGTTTCCTCTCAAGAGGACGTTGATGATGATTTACTGAACTTTGAGGCTTATGTGAAGAAGGAAAAGAGAAACTCAAACTACTTAAAAGTATAACTGGATAAGTACTTGGAAATTGATATATTGCCCCAATCTTCAGACTTTGATGTATGAATGTGGTGGAAGATGAATGGTGATGTCCATCCTATCCTGAAAGCCATTGCTAAGGATTTTTTAGCTGTTCCAGTCTCAATTGTAGCCTCAGAGTCTGCATTTAGTATGTCAGGTAGGATAATTGATCCACATCGTAGTAGACTCCTTGCTACTACGGTGGAAGCTTTGATGTGCGCGCAAAGTTGGTTGAAAAATAGTCAAAAACAAGGTACATATCGTTTATTTGATCTATTAAAATGATGATCAATATTGATAATTTTATGTTTGCACTCATATAGACAATGCAAGTGGATCAAGTGATCAAACCAGTTTTCTGGGTGATCAAGAGACTGAAGAAGATGGTAAAATATGTCTAATTCCCAGTCTAATTCTCAGCTATGTGCATGTTAGTTGAAATTAATTATTATTATTTTATATTCAGGAACTTTGTCTATACAATAGAATTTTTAATCCGCTACAAGCATGTTGGGAAGATGACTTTGTTGTTTAAGGTAAACTGATTCATTCTTTTGTTATGTTTTTATACATGTGTCATGTTGAAGCAAGTATAATTCTTGTCGTACTTGATTTTTTGATGTTTTGGAAAACACGTGCTGGTGTTTGACTTGCAGTGATTTTAATATGACGTGCAACTTTTATGTGCATGATACTATTTTGGACTAATTTTATATGTACTTATTGCAAATATGTGAAATACAGGGTCGATGATATAATGTGCAGTCAATGTATAAAATTTTGGGGGATTTAAGTAATTTTATATGCAGATTTATAATAATTTAGGCCAAATTTGTCTACTCTGTGAGAGATATATAAAATACATGGTATGTGGTATGATGTGTTGGGCAAAAAAATCAATTTATTGTCAATGTATAAAATGTAGGGACCTTGTGCAATAATTTAGGCTAGAGGCCTGTATGGATTCAACTGGATGGATGTACAATGGGGTACCGTGGGAACCCGCGTACTCACATCCATTCCACCCGTTTAAATGGTGCGGGGGACCATTGGCATATTGAAATGTCGGAGTGGTTTGGACATAATGTTGTGGGCACGGGTATTTACTTTTTGCCAAGCCTACATAAGAGTGATACATGGAACCATGACATTGGTAGTCAAAATTATCTCTCATAGTGATAGTGGTGATTGTGATTCTTAGACCTGAAATCACTGTTGTAACGACCCCGCCTCCCGGTAACCCCCAATTAAGGGAGACCAATAGGTCGGTGCCGTTATCCAATTAACAGGATCAAAGGTTCGACAAATAATCAATAACAAATAACAAATTTTACCAACTAAACTGAAAATAAAACTTTGCATACCTTTTTCAAAACTGGGATATCTACATCTATCCGCATCAGGAGCCTACTCTAACTAATCCTCCTTAGTACTTTAACTCTTAATTAATTTCACATATGCCACTTTACTGTTTGTCCTTTTCAAGCTTGTACCTAAAATGCCGACAAACAAAACATCGGTCAGCATATCGAAATATACTGGTATGTGGGGACAACCAAAAGTTTGCACGTATGGATAACAATCTAATTATCACAATCAAGTTAATTAACAAGTCAATTTACACTTTTCAGTATGACATTCTCCACCGCTTTTGCCCTAACCCTGGCATACCCACCTTAGGGTTTCTTTTGCCAATGACTTAAGGCCACCTCCTCAATCCCGAGCTTGGTGCCTGGGGGTCACCACTTATGGTTCCCACTAGTCATGCAATATCATAGGCCACCTTCTCATTCCCGAGCTTGGTGCATGGGGTCACCACTCATGGTGCCCATTGGTCTACCCATCCGGGCCTGACCTTTGGCATCTTCTATCAGGGTGGCATGTAGGTGCGAGAATACATACTTCTATTATTAATGTGATAATCATAGTGACTTTATGATTTGCAAGTATGAACATCCAAACTGATAATTTGCATTCAATGCGATTAACCATCCAAAAAATCCTCGGGAACTAAGGTTGTTATTCATAATTAACCACATACCTGATTTGGAAGCCTCAAGGATTTTAAGCAGAATATCCAATTAATCAAACAGACAACCAAGTCAGGCAACCAATCACCCCAATCAAACAGGCACAACAAGAAACCTGGAAAACATGTGCAATTTAATTACTCATATGGTCATCATGCTCTTACTTTATTGAATTGGAATTCCCTCCTAGGGTGTGCCTAAGTTGTATTAGGGTTTTCCTTAACGTTCTTTACATTCGTTTCTTAACCTTTACCTTTTAGGTCAACTAAACCCTAAAATATTGTTTCCATGTTCCAAAACCCTAATTACTCAGTCATTCATATCTAAGCTTTTTTATTACCAATCTGGCTTCCGATTAGTTCTAACTTCATCTTATACATAAGATTTCAAAACATAGCTTATTAAAGTCATAAACACCTAGATTAGGGTTTCTAGGTTTTCAAGTATATCTTCACTCACATGAGACTTTAAAACACCCTTTTTACATATTAAAACTTTATCTCTTTAAGTTATATATTCTAAGGCTTCTTAATTAAACTTCAGATCAATAAATCTATGTTTAAGATATTCATATTCTCGAAATAGAAGTCATTAAAGTCATATTACTCAACATTAGGGCTTTCAGGCCCATTATTGCAATTTCTTAGTCATAGCACCCTAATTAAGCAAAACATGGGTTTTTAACTCAAATTGGATTCATATTATCCATTTTATGCCAAAAGGGTAAATGTTGATTTATAATACCAACTTAAGTAATAGAATTCTTCCCTAATCATCATTTAGGGTTTTGATTACACTTATAGCATTAAAGTTACTAACTTTGTATAGTTTTCGAACTAGAAGCAAAACTAATCTATAAAAGTATTTTTATTGGATTCCTTATACTTTTCTGTGCAACTTTCATGTATAACTTTTTATTATAATAGTTATAAATAAATAACTACAATTTCTGCAAGGTTATATACCTTTTGGACCAATCGTGAAGCGCCACTTGTCCTTTTCTTTCTCTTTTTCCTTTATGCCTATCCTCCTCTGGCTCTCAGATCTCAACGATGGATTTGTCACCTCTTTGACATGCTGACTGACTCCGTGCGTCATCTTCTTCGTGAACGGGGGGGGGGGGGTTCCGCCCCTTGTTTACTCTGTAAAACAGAGTATGGCTCGCGGTGGCCACCTGCCCACCGCGGTGCTCCCTTTCTTCTCCTCTGACCTCCACATATGTACACGAGGCCATGGCTCCTCTCAGCTGAACCTACCCTCCCTTAGCCACATCTCGTTACCGCACAAGGGCGGTTGTTCCCGGAGCTGTCCCAGGTCCGGTGGTTCACAACACCAGGGAACTAGGGCCCCTCTTCGCCCACCAGACTCTCGGAACCACTTTGCACTTGGGCTACGGTATATGTGGGATGGCAAGGGCGTCAAGATCCCTTAAGAGGCCTCCTATATATACTGGAGTTCCATCAATCACTTCCCACAGGACTTCCTTTCGTGAACAGATTGGGATTTGGGGAAATCCCAATCCCGCACAACAACTACGTAAACAGGGGGTGTAAAGGTCCGAATTGATCTCCCAAAATCAACTATTGCCTTTTTAGGACTCCTGGATGATCAGGGAAAGTGATCTAATGAATTGATTTCACATTACTATTCCCTTTTCCTAATTTGAAATGAACAACAGCTACCGTTGGATCTTGATCCAACAGCTAGCATGCCCCGTATTAGAACATCAATTGTGACATTTAATATTATCCTTTACACTTTAGGAAACTTGTAAATTCATATCTCCCACACCGTTTATTCAATTGATCCCAAATTTTGAGCGAAAGTCCTTAATGACTTAATCCACGTGTGTACCAAATTTGGGACTCAAAATCAAAAGTATGACATACTTTTCTTTATATGCAAGTTATCACTTCATTATATATATTTATCACATATTTTCTCTTTCTCTTGCCATTAAATTATTATTATGAGTTCCTTGAACCCCAAAGAACCTTAATGGTTCGAAATCCCATCTTGGGGATATATCATAGCCTTTCATTTATCTTTTATCCATTATTTTCTCATAATCTTATTTATTTCTTATTATCTCTTTTTGCGGATTTCTCTTTATTTCTCTTTTATTTTCCTCATTGGTATTCCTTTTATCATTAGGAATCCTTGGGATACGAAATTCCATAAGGATAACTCAATTATATCTCTTTCTACTTATTTTCCACATTTTATCATTATTTTCAATTTCTTTCTTAATAAAGAAATACTTAATTGATCTTTTCTTTTCTTATTGCATTTTCTATGCAACTTTGGATTCCTTGGGACCCAAGGAACCCAAGAGGCATGAAATCCATCTTTGGATTATATTCTTTTGCCTTCTAGAAGTTTCCACATCTTTCTTTTCTCAAATTCTCAATTATTCATTAATTAATTAAATTTCCTTGTTATTGGCCCCAATAGCCAATAAAGCCCACAACACAATCATCAAGGCTATTGTAAATGAAATTACATCGTTATTTGTCCAAATATCTCCAATATGAGAGATGAAATGAATCCAAAATTGGGGTTGTAACATCCTTCCCCTCTTATAGGAATTTTGTCCTCAAAATTCCCTCAAGCAAGCAAACAAACAGGATAAGCCTTCCTTATGTCCATCAAGGCTCCCATGTGGCTTCACCCTTTCCATGGTGCTTCGCAAGAACCTTCATCATATCATATTCTTCCATCTAAGTTCTTTCTTACCTTGGTATATCGTACCCTCAAAGGTGACTCAGGACATTTTAGCCTCTCATAAAGCTGAATAGGTTCAGGGCTCAGCTCATGGCTTGGGTACCTCACATAGTGCTCTAGATCGGACTCATGTAGCACCTTATACATCATGTTATCTTGAGGGTCAAGTCTAAACACAACTATCTCCACCATTCCATCTCAAATGGAACCATATATCGGGGACTCAGCTTTCTCAGTTGTAGCTTAGAGGGGTCGGATTTTCACATCACATATTCTCCCACAGTGAACTGCATGTCAGTCAGCTTTGCATCAGCTCGTGACTCATGTCACCACTGGGCTCTCTCTCAGCCATTGCACGATCAAGCAACTTCATCTGCACACACTGTGGTTCTTTTCTGACCTTCGTGAGGCCTCCTTCACCAACACCATCATAATGAAGTGGTGACCAACACAACCTCCTTAGAGAACTTCTCGCATCCCGATAAAGGCTATGGTGGTTAACATGACATCTTAAGAACTGTCTCTTTGTATCACCCTAAACAAGCACACTTGCTCTCATCATACCCTCTAGTCTGGATCATACTGCCCATCTATTTAAATGACTCATAGGCAAACAAACTCGAAGTATATGGGACTAAAGAAGTAAAAGAAAATATAGAAACATAAGATATAAATAACTATATACATATCTCAAGAATGTGGAATATTTTGAGTGATATAGATGGGATTTATCCTTACTATATAATAGGAGACATATCCTTGGCCATGATATAAGTGAGACTATGAAATCCATGGTTATACTCACGAGAATTCTTATGGAGATATGAAGCGCATGTATTCATTCAATAGTTTGCTTGGAGATCAAGGGAAATGGTTGCATTTGATGAGGATGGTGTATTTTTTCCTTTGGTCCTATATGGTGTAGTAGAGATAAAGGGATTATACAACCATGACGATATTGGTCTTGGTAAGGTTAAGGTCAATCTCTGACTGATCTTATTACTTGTATAACAATGATGTACCACTAGGCGTGCTCATGTTTGTGAAGGTATAGTGGTGATTATGACTTTCATTACCAACATAATAAGTACCTTTAGGGTCACACACATGATGGTGGAATTGAAAAGGAGGAAATGAGGTTTATTTACTTAATGGATAAGAAAAACTATGATAATCAATTAGACCTGCTTGAGTAAGTGAAATAATTAGACTAGAATTAATCCACACAAACCGAGTCGTACTTGATTATGGCTATGAATCATGCTTCCATTTTGTGCATATATATGTACGACTACCTCTCTCAAGATAGTGCAATTCACTTTGAGAAACCCTAGTCGTCACATGAGAGAGTGGGAGAGAGACGAGACCACAGAGCCAACACCCTTCAAGAACCGATGTCCTCCTTCCACATAGTGTTCATGTCCATTTGTGTGGACATATAGAGAAGTGGGTGTCGAGCGCTCACTTTTGGAGATCCACCTCACCATGTGCAGGCATCTGGAAATAATCTTCACCACGCACACAAACATTGAGGAAAGGCGACGACCATACCAAGGCGCACATTGCCTGTTGCGAGAGCACATCATCGAATATCGTCATGATGAGGTATATCTCCCAAATCAATTTCCCAAATGTGTCGTACCAATAATATCCCGTCGTAAGGTAAGCATGACAAAAGTCTGTTATTTCAATATGTATGTAGTTTGTTCCAGTATCTAACAATTACTTGGTGTGATGATATGATGGAAATAAGCAATCCATATGAATTTACTATTGCTCTACTGCTCTACAAAAAGGCTAGTAATCTTGTTATTCCCCACCATATCAACAATTAGTTAGGGGTGATAAGCGGTACTAACATTGAGTTCTTTAGGTATCTACTTCCACCTCAGGGAAGTGAACCTTTAGGTTGTACTAAAAAACTTTGCACTCGCATCATGGTGTGGTTGAACCATCTCTATCTTATAAGTAGTCAACCGGATCAGTCTCGTGACAATACTCTTTCTTTTTTCTGTCATCTTGGTAAGGCGATCTACCATAACCCATATTGCATCTTGACCTTCCTTGGTCTAGGGGAGACTCACAACATCCATAGTGATGAACTCCCATTCCCTTTCGGGAACTCTTCATACTTTATATCCATGCACTGGGTTATTGGGGTTCGTCCTTTACCTCCTGGATTGCATGGCCTCATGCCACAAGCAACTTCATCTTAGGCATCCAAAGTTCGACTATCACTCATTATCTTGGTGGTACGGTGTATGGTAATCTTAAAACCATGATATCATGTATGTCATGATTCCTCAAGATCGATACCTCAGAAACCCTAACCCACTCGCATCTAGGTTTTATTACCTTCCTATCCAAAGAAGTGTATCCGAGGTTCTATTACCATCCTTCCACTAAATTAAGGACTAAACTGGCTAACCAAACAACCATTAACTTGTTCAACATATCTTGTTACATTTGTGTGTTAGCCAAAACACATCTTCTTTCCAAACTTAGGGTTAGTCGAACAACCTCAACGTCCTATAGCCTCTAGCTAAACTAGGCAGCTATATCTCAACCAGAGCATTCATTTCCACTTCACCTCCTTAGGTGTTAGATAATGTTGAAGACATACACCTCCATGTATTCCACTTATCATCTCATCTCAAACTCTAAGTTTGTCTTCATCAAGAAACTATGAGCTCATCCTCATGGTAAATTAACTCAACTTTACATAACTTGCAAATTCCACATAGCTCATGATAAAAATCCTCACAAGATGATTTCCTTAATACTCTTAGTGTTTGTAAACCATCCAAGTATCATTATCTCCACAAAGGTATGTTATCATCTCTATCCTCATACCTTGTAGCAACATTCCAACTCGCATCATCTTTTATCCTTGGTGTATGGCATGCATACTGTCCCATCTCTCCCTCCCATGACAAGAGGAAGTAAGCATTTGGCTGCAGTCCAAATACAAAGTTCTTCATGTTCCAAGAGTAGAGATGGTACAACCCACCTTGCCAATACTCTTTCAAATCTAAGTTGAAATGTGCCACTTATGTCTCTATAGACATCGTGATATCAAAATTTACCTCCATGGAAAACTGATCTGGAACCTACTTGGGTCACCACACAATCCTTGGTCATCTCCTCTAGGTCTATAGGGTTTCAACACTTTTGGGGTCATCCCTTCTCCCTTATGCATGCAGAGAGTGCCCTACTCATCTGCCCTTTGGGTCTCATGAGTTCATGAAGGTGATCACTCTCCTAACTCATGGCCCTCAGACAATGATAGTTGTTACCTCCCGACCCTATGGTCATGTGCAACTAGGGAATTAGGCAACTCCTTCTTCCATCGGTCTTATCCCTACCTGACCCTAGGACAGACTTAGGATTCTATTATAGTACATGTCCAACTTAGAACCTTACCCAAGCCTTCATCATTTCTCTCTGCATTTGCGGGTTGTCTTTCATCCTTTCACAGGGGTCATGGCGACCTGCCTACCTTGGTCAGGCTCCATACCAGTTACCTTCATGGTAACACACCCACATGCACGTAGAGATGGTAATCTATGGGTCTACAGGTTCCTCCTCATGCCAGGTACTTTTCACTTAGCTTCTCAAGATCCCATGAAACCTCTTTAGGTTACCTCAAAACCAACAAAATTGGTATACACCCTACAAAAGAGTCCTTCTCCCAGGATGGGAGGAAACTACATCTTGATAACAAAGGTCACAAGCGTCCTTATGTTTAGGGTCTACATCCACACAAGCATGCTTAGCCCTAGCAAGTTGCTAAGGTACAAGCGGACACCTATAAAACCATGCTAGGTCACACTTGTTCTCATCCTCAACATTCGACCAACTTAGTTGTGAGGGGTTCGTCAAACATATCCTTAACTTAAGGGGTTTCCTTTACCTCTACACATGAGGATTATTATGCTCGAAACTATAGAGACTCAAAACTCATCATGAGCATTGGGTACACTGCTTCCCCTTAGCCCTAGGAACCCTAGGTTCACCTTTGGGTGTCCAAATGCATGTTCAAACTCTTAACCACGAATCAAGCATGTATAAGGCATGATATGCACTCCCTATCATCCTTTTACTCGAGCAACACATCAGGGTCGAGTCCTCCCCAAGGACAACCAACAAGGTACAAGGCCTCACAACTTGTTACCCAACCTCTCTAGGTCTAAGGAACTCTTCTTCCTATCTCAGAAGGTAAACACCTATACCACAGGCACATAGGTACCAGAAGCATCACTCTCTCTTTAGGGTTTGGTTCCTCTAAAGGACACCAAGATATCATCCATCTCCAGGGATCAAGAATGAGGCAACCACTATCATCCACTTAGGTCGCATCATCCTCAACCCCGATTGTTCCTCATGTCTCAAAATCTAAGCTTCCAACATTCTTGTTTCTCTAAAGCTAACTCCACATCCAGTCATACTACTAGAGGTCATCTCTTATGTTTGCTCATGATTATCCATATCTCTTTATGCTTATCTCATAAGCCATCCATCGTGCCCTTGTCCAGGGTTTCATCCTACTGTCAGCACTACTGATGTACTCTAGGTGCAAGCTATGCCATGCTCATATAAGCTCATGGGTTTTCCATAGGTTCTTCTCTAACCTCATCCATGAAGGATCTATCCTTCGCTCAAACATGCACAACCCTTCCCAGGGTTGGGTTGCCAAGGGTACTCGGTCATCAACTTCTCATGGCTCATATGGCATCCAAGACATGTCTATCCAAACACCTGGTATACCACGACATCTAACTCTTCATGTCATCTCTCTCTAAGCCTCACTTAGGGTTAGGGTTAACATCATCCTCAATGGATGTACTAGGTCTCTACCTTCAATGGAGGTCTCTACCTCCAAGACTAACTCTCTCTACCCATCCTCCTGACAAGGAGGTCTATCCTCAGTTTTCTCGTGAGAGCAATGACAACTTATGTCATACGACCTAAGCATGTATCTATTCTTTTACGCTTACTCTATTAAGCTTATGTCCATGACATCTTATTTACATGCTTTTTATTAATTTGGTGGAGGATTCCTTAATCCTTATCAACCTTACCCATACCTCAAGAGGGTGGGGAGAAGAGAGGAAACCCTAATCCTTAAGGTCCTTAACAGAATTTGAGTTGAGAAGGGATGAACAAGATGAGAGAGTCCTAAAGGTATCTTATTTTGAATCATACCCTAAGACTTTGGCTAGGTAGTCACACAGATCTGGGAGTCCTAGTATTCCGACTAGCGGTGCGGAGGAAAATATTGCCAGCCCCCGGTCGTGATCCTTTTCTAGACACCTCTGTCTTTTGGATAATCCTCTAATAACTCCCTTGGGTTCTAAAAAATTTGTAAAATTTAATAATTATTAAAGATTAAGTGAGGAACCTATGCTCTGATACCAATTGTAATGACCCAGCCTCCCAGTAACCCCCAATTAAGGGAGACCAACAGGTCGGTGCCATTATCCAATTAACAGGATCAAAGGTTCGAAAAATAATCAATAACAATTAACAAATTTTACCAACTAAACTGAAAATAAAACTTTGCATACCTTTTTTAAAACTGGGATATCTACATCTATCCGCATCAGAAGCCTACTCTAACTATTCCTGCTTGGTACTTTAACTCTTAATTAATTTCACATATGCCACTTTACTGTTTGTCCTTTTCAAGCTTGTACCTAAAACGCCGACAAACAAAACGTCGGCCAGCATATCGAAATATACTGGTATGTGGGGACAACCAAAAGCTTGCACGTATGGATAACAATCTAATTATCACAATCAAGTTAATTAACAAGTCAATTTATGTTATTCAGTATGACATTCTCCACCGCTTTTTCCCTAACCATGGCATACCCACCTTAGGGTTTCTTTTGCCAATGACTTAAGGCCACCTTCTCAATCCCGAGCTTGGTGCATGGGGTCACCACTCATGGTGCCCACTAGTCATGCAATATCATAGGCCACCTTCTCATTCCCGAGCTTGGTGCCTGGGGTCACCACTCATGGTGCCCATTGGTCTACCCATCTGGGCCTGACCTTTGGCATCTTCCATCAGGGTGGCATGTAGGTGCGAGAATACATACTTCTATTATTAATGTGATAATCATAGTGACTTTATGATTTGCAAGTATGAACATCCAAACTGATAATTTGCATTCAATGCGATTAACCATATGAAAAATCCTCGGGAACTAAGGCGGTTATTCATAATTAACCACATACCTGATTTGGAAGCCTCAAGGATTGTAAGCAGAATATCCAATTAATCAAACAGCCAACCAAGTCAGGCAACCAATCACCCCAATCAAACAGGCACAACAAGAAACCTGGAAAACATGTGCAATTTAATTACTCATATGTTCATCATGCTCTTACTTTATTGAATTGGAATTCCCTCCTAGGGTGTGCCTAAGTTGTATTAGGGTTTTCCTTAACGTTCTTTACATTCGTTTCTTAACCTTTACCTTTTAGGCCAACTAAACCCTAAAATACTGTTTCCATGTTCCAAAACCCTAATTACTCAGTCATTCATATCTAAGCTTCTTTATTACCAATCTGGCTTCCGATTAGTTCTAACTTCATCTTATACATAAGATTTCAAAACATAGCTTATTAAAGTCATAAACACCTAGATTAGGGTTTCTAGGTTTTCAAGTATATCTTCACTCACATGAGACTTTAAAACACCCTTTTTACATATTAAAACTTTATCTCTTTAAGTTATCTATTCTAAGGCTTCTTAATTAAACTTCAGATCAATATATCTCTATTTAATATATTCATATTCTCAAAATAGAAGTCATTAAAGTCATATTACTCAACATTAGGGCTTTCAGGCCCATTATTGCACTTTCTTAGTCATAACACCCTAATTAAGCAAAACATGGGTTTTTAACTCAAATTGGATTCATATTATCCATTTTATGCCAAAAGGGTAAATGTTGATTTATAATACCAACTTAAGTAATAGAATTCTTCCCTAATCATCATTTAGGGTTTTGATTACACTTATAGCATTAAAGTTACTAACTTTGTATAGTTTTCGAACTAGAAGCAAAACTAATCTATAAAAGTATTTTTATTGGATTCCTTATACTTTTCTGTGCAACTTTCATGTATAACTTTTTATTATAATAGTTATAAATAAATAACTACAATTTCTGCAAGGTTATATACCTTTTGGACCAATCGTGAAGCGCCACTTGTCCTTTTCTTTCTCTTTTTCCTTTATGCCTATCCTCCTCTGGCTCTCAGATCTCAACGATGGATTTGTCACCTCTTTGACATGCTGACTGACTCCGTGCGTCATCTTCTTCGTGAACGGGGGGGGGGGTTCCGCCCCTTGTTTACTCTGTAAAACAGAGTATGGCTGGCGGCGGCCACCTGCCCACCGCGGTGCTCCCTTTCTTCTCCTCTGACCTCCGCACATGTACACGAGGCCATGGATCCTCTCAGCTGAACCTACCCTCCCTTAGCCACATCTCATTGCCGCATAAGGGTGGTTGTTCCCAGAGTTGTCCCAGGTCCGGTGGTTCATGACACTAGGGAACTAGGGCCCCTCTTCGCCCACCAGACTCTCGGAACCACTTTGCACTTGGGCTACGATATATGTGGGATGGCAAGGGCGTCAAGATCCCTCCAGAGGCCTCCTATATATACCGGAGGTCCAACAATCACTTCCCACATGACTTCCTTTCGTGAACAGACTGGGATTTAGGGAAATCCCAATCCCGCACGACAACTACGTAAACAAGAGGGTGTAAAGTTCAGAATTGATCTCCCGAAATCAACTATTGCCTTTTTAGGACTCATGGATGATCAGGGAAAGCGGTCTAATGAATTGATTTCACATTATACTATTCCCTTTTTCTAATCTGAAATGAACAGCAGCTACCGTTGGATCTTGATCCAACAGCTAGCAAGCCCCGTATTAGAACATCAATTGTGACATTTAATATTATCCTTTACACTTTAGGAAACTTGTAAAATTCATATCTCCCACACCGTTTATTCAATTGATCCCAAATTTTGAGCGAAAGTCCTTAATGACTTAATCCATGTGTGTACCAAATTTGGGACTCAAAATCAAAAGTATGACATACTTTTCTTTATATGCAAGTTATCACTTCATTATATATATTTCTCATATATTTTCTCTTTCTCTTGCCATTAAATTATTATTATGAGTTCCTTGAACCCCAAGGAACCTTAATGGTTCGAAATCCCATCTTGGGGATATATCGTAGCCTTTCATTTATCTTTTATCCATTATTTTCTCATTATCTTATTTATTTCTTATCGAAATATCTCTTTTTGAGGATTTCTATTTATTTCTCTTTTATTTTCCTCATTGGTATTCCTTTTATCATTAGGAATCCTTGGGATACGAAATTCCATAAGGATAACTCAATTATATCTCTTTCCACTTATTTTCCACATTTTATCATTATTTTCAAATTCTTTCTTAATAAAGAAATACTTAATTGATCTTTTCTTTTCTTATTGCATTTTCTATGCAACTTTGGATTCCTTGGGACCCAAGGAACCCAAGAGGCACGAAATCCAACTTTGGATTATATTCTTTTGCCTTCTAGAGGTTTCCACATCTTTCTTTTCTCAAATTCTCAATTATTCATTAATTAATTGAATTTCCTTGTTATTGGCCCCAATAGCCAATAAAGCCCACAACACAATCACCAAGGCTATTATAAATGAAATTACATCATTATTTGTCCAAATATATCCAATATGAGAGATTACATTTCTCATCAAATGAATCCAAAATTGGGGTTGTAACAACTGCACTCGTCGAATGTGATTGGGTACACTTTGACATCATCAAACACAGTCCTGAAATATGGGTTGTTGTAACGGTGATAATTGGGTGGCTTTGACGCATGACACAGAGTGTGAGTGATAGATATGGGATTTGTGTCCCTCGTAAGAGATTATGATGTCCAGGCCACTTGATAAGTGAGACCGAGAAAGGCATGCGCATGCACATGTGAATCAATATATGATATTGATGTCACACATATCTTAGACAATCTTCTCTAGTTCAAGAAACACGAATGAAAGTTGAAAGGATGACAACTACATGCCTTGAGTTCATTCAGGATATCAGAGATAAAGGAATTATACATTTACTGGAACACCAATCACAGACTGTAGGATTGAAAGTGTTCTCCAACTTTCCTTTTCACTTGGGTAGCACCGATGTGCAACTAGGCACCACTCTTTGCTTGTGATGTTATAATCTAGTTATGGACATTCACTACCAACATGAAATGGGACTTATAGGGTCACACACAAAGGATTAACTTAGAAGAGTAGTTTATCCATGAGTGATTTTTGGATTGATTACTAAAGTGTTTAGGTACTCAATCAAACATTCAATCAATAGACTTGACTCGGAATTGTAACATCCCTGACCTGGGTTATGCTTTAACCCTAGGTGTTTTGCTTAATGAAGTTGATTAGATGCCTGCTCTTATCTCTTGAAAAGTAATTAAGGCTCAAGAGGAACTTATATTTCAATTTTAGTCCTTTTTGAACAATATTGAAAACAATGTTTTGATTTTTGTGGACTAAAGTGCAATTTACCCAAGTTAAGGGGTTAATTTGCAAATGTTACAAGATAAAATGTTCCTAATGTGTTAAAGCATCATGATAATGAAGATGATGCAGAGGAATGGCTAGTGAAAGCCTGAGTACCAAAAAAGAGCTGATAAAGCAATGTTTGTACCTTAAAACCTAGTTTTGGGGTAATGTGTAATTTACCCAAAACCCATGGTTCAATATGCAAATTTCCACTTCAGTAAGGTCCCTAATAATTCTTGGAATCTTTTAGAGGCAAGAAAACGAGAGGGGCATCTCATTTGAGCTACTTTTAAGGATAGAGAATCTTGATATTAAAATAATCAAGAATTAAGCATAATTGAAATCTTAATTCAATTTAATGCAAAAATAAATAAAATAATTGAAGGACCTTCAACCAAAAACGAGATGGTTGAATTTGTTCAAGTGTGAACATCCTTGTGCCTTTGATAGGCCACGAAATATATAATTTGAGTGGAGAGCCCACTCACATTAGTTAATTAAAAAGAAATATCCACTAACTTTAGGATATTATTATTATAAGGGTTAAGGTGCTTAATTTCTTTTCCTTTAATTCATGGATAATGGAGAGGAATTTGGAGGTGATAAAAATTTATTTGCATGCAAGGAATTGAGGGGGAGGAGTTGGCACTAATTTGGAATTAAAAGATTTTTATAAGGCATTTTCTCTCTCATTGATTTTCTTATAAAAACACCTTTTACAACTCAAACCAAAGACTTTTTCGAATCCACTTCTTCTATTTGCTAGCAAAACGACCAAGGGAGCTTTGGAAGATCGGGAGGACGACCCCCAACCTGTTGGTAAGCTTCTTGACTTCCTTTCACCTTAATTCCATGGTGGAAATCGAAAATCAATGCATGATTTCTTCTTATCTCGATCCCATCTTCAATCCTAACCATTCCTTTTCACTCAAAGCTTGAGGACGAGCCTTGGGATAGTGAAAGGAGTTGCATCCACCATTTTTGACGTGAAGCTCCAAGCTTTGAATCTCAATTGAAGGTGGGTTATATAGCTTGAACCCTTAATCATTATTATTGAACTCAATTTCTCAATTCATTTGATTCAATTATTCTCCTTCCATTTCTTTTGATTAATTGATGGAATTACCGTGGAAATGGTGGTATATTTCGAAGGGTTAAAGCTTGATGATGATGACATCATCATAAGCACACATCTCAACATAATATACTTGTAAACGGTTTCATGTACTTTGGTCCAAACAGTTTCACCAAACCGTTTGGAGACCAAACGGTTTGTAAACCGTTTGGAGGTTTGGATCCCAAACAGTTTAGAATGGTTGATCGTTTGGATGGGTTGACCATTTGAAGTCGGGAACCTAGTACATGTTGGATGATGATCCAATGGATCCGATTGATTAATTCAATGTATGGACAATCCTCCAATTAGAAACCCTAATCGATTTGTTGAAAGAAAACTTAATTGATCCATTCGATTTCAAGACCGTTTGGACTCAAACGGTCTCAAGACCGTTTGGGCCAAAATAGCCTCAAAACCGAATGGGTCACTTAGGACATTCATCAACCAAATTAAATAAGATTTGCACCATTGAATTGGCCATCAATTAGGCTATTGAAGGATTCATCAATCAACACCATTAGATCTCTATCCATCAATCAAGGTTCAACCAATAATCCTCCAAACGGTCTTGAGACCATTTGATCCCAATTAGTTTCAAGACCGTTTGGTCCAATTAGTCTTGAAATCGAATGGATCAATTAAGTTTTCTTTCAACAAATCGATTCGGGTTTCTAATTAGAGGATTGTCCATACATTGAATTAATCAATTGGATCCATTGGATCATTATCCAACATGTACTAGGTTCCTAACCTCATATGGTCAACCTATATAAACGGTCAACCCTTCTAAACGGTTTGGGATCCAAACCTCCAAACGGTTTACCAACCGTTTAGTCTCCAAACAGTTTGGTGAAACCGTTTGGACCAAAGTCCATGATATCATTTACAAGTATATTATGTTGAGATGTGTGCTTATGATGATGTCATCATCATCAAGCTTTAACCCTTCGAAATCTACTACCATTTCCATGATAATTCCATCAATTAATCAAAGGAAATGCATGGAGAACAATTGAATCAAATGAATTGAGAAATTGAGTTCAATAACAATGATTAAGGGTTCAAGCTACATAACCCGCCTTCAATTGAGCTTCAAAGCTTGGAAATTCACGTAAACAATGGTGGATGCAACTCCTTTCACTATCCCAAGGCTCGTCCTCAAGCTTTGAGTGAAAAGGAATGGTTAGGATTGAAGATGGGATCGAGATAAGAAGAAATCATGCATTGATTTTTGATTTCCACCATGGAATTAAGGTGAAAGGAAGTAAAGAAGCTTACCAACAGGTTGGGGGTCGTCCTCCTGATCTTCCAAAGCTCCCTTGGTCATTTTTTTAGCAAAGAGAAGAAGTGGATTTGAAAAAGCCTTTGGTTTGAGTTGTAAAAGGTGTTTTTATAAGAAAATCAATGAGAGAGAAAATGCCTTATAAAAATCTTTTAATTCCAAATTAGTGCCACCTCCTCCCCCTCAATTCCTTGCATGCAAAGAAATCTTTATCACTCCTAATTCCTCTCCATTATCCATGAATTAAAGGAAAAGAAATTAAGCACCTTAACCCTTATAATAATAATATCCTAAAGTTAGTGGATATTTCTTTTTAATTAACTAATGTGAGTGGGCTCTCCACTCAAATTAGATATTTTGTGTCCTAGGAAAGGCACAAGGATGTTAACACTTGAACAAATTCAACCATATCATTTTTGGTTGAAGGTCCTTCAATTATTTTATTTATTTTTGCATTAAATTGAATTAATATTTCAATTATGCTTAATTCTTGATTATTTTAATATCAAGATTCTCTCTCCTTCAAAGTAGCTCAAACGAGATGCCCCTCTCATTTTATTGCCTATAAAAGATGCCAAGAATTATTAGGGACCTTATTGAAGTGGAAATTTGTATATTGAACCCTGAGTTTTGGGTAAATTACACATTACCCCAAAACTAGGTTTTAAGGCACAAACATTGCTTTATCAGCTCTTTCTTGGTACTCAGGCTTTCACTAGCCATTCCTATGCATCATCTTCATTCTCATGATGCTTTAACACATGAGGCACATCTTATCATGTAACATTTGCAAATTAACCCCTTAACTTGGGTAAATTGCACTTTAGTCCACAAAAATCAAAACATTATTTTCAACATTGTTTAAAAAGGACTAAAATTGAAATATAAGTTCCTCTTGATCCTTAATTACTTTTCAAGAGATAAGAGCAAGAATATAATCAACTTCATTAAGCAAAACACCTAGGGTTAAAGCATAACCCAGGTCAGGGATGTTACAAGTTATCCACCCCTTACAAGGATTTCGTCCCCGAAATCATCAACGATAACATCAAGGGAAAAGAGAAGGGTACTTCCTCCTCATATCTTCCTCTAGCTCCTACGTAGCTTCTTCAATGCCACGATGATGCCAGAGAAATTTTACAAGACAAATGTCTTTCTTTTTTAGCTTCTTGATTCTTCTATCAAGAATCAACACAGGTCCTTCAACATATGATATATCATCATTTAGTTCTACCTCCATAGGTTGCAGAACTAATTCTATGTCAGGATGACATTTACCTAGCATGGAAATGTGGAACGATGGGTGCAATCTATGCAACTCAGGTGGTAACTCCAGCTTATAGGATACCTTTCCCATCCTTTCAATGATCGGATAAGGCCCCATAAATCTAGGAGCTAACTTCCCCTTCTTCCCAAATCTAAGGATACCTTTCCAAGGTGAGACCTTGAGGTACACTCTATCTCCAACTTGAAATTCTAAAGGTCTACGACGCTTATCAACATAAGATTTCTGCCTATCCTGGGCAACTTTCAACTGTTGTTGTATTACTTTAATCTTCTCAGTTGTCTGGTGCACTAGCTCAGGACCCAAAAGTTGATATTCTCCAATTTCATACCAACATAAAGGAGATCTACAACGTCTACCATATAATGCCTCATATGGTGCCATATCAATACTGTGCTGATAGCTATTATTGTAAGCAAATTCTATCAAGCTCAGGTGTAGATCCCAACTCCCTACAAACTGAAAGACACATGCCCTAAGCAATTCCTCCAAAGTTTGTATAGTCCTCTCAGACTGTCCATTTGTCTGAGGGTGAAAGGTTGTACTAAACCTTAACTGCGTACCCAAAGCTTTGTGGAGTCGCTCCCAAAAATGACTCGTGAACTGGGGACCTCTATCAGAAACAATAGTGGCTGGAACCCCATGCAGCCACACTATCTCATCTATGTATATCTGTGCAAGCTTCTCAACAGTGTAGGTTGTTTTGACAGGAAGGAAATGTACTGTCTTAGTCAACCTATCAACTATCACCCATATGGAATCATGACTTTTGGCTGTTCTTGGCAATCCAACCACAAAGTCCATGGTTATATGATCCCATTTCCACTGCGGTATAGGCAGAGGTTGCATTGTTCCTGCGGGCTTTTGATGTTCAGCTTTAACCTGCTGACACACCAGACACCGCATAACAAATTTAGTTACATCTTTCTTCAATCCAGGCCACCAATACATATCTTTTAAGTTATGATACATCTTGGTGCTCCCTGGATGCATAACATACATTGATGAATGAGCTTCTTCCAGAACTAACTTTCTTAAGTTATCAACATCAGGTACTACCATCCTACCATGGTAACAGATTACCTGATCATCTGAATCATGGAAACCATCCCGTTTCTCACTACCATACTCTAACCTGATCTGCTGAATCACAACATCAACTTGCTGTGCTTCCTTAATCTGCTACCTCAGAGTATGTTTCACTTGCATCTCAGCTAACAGCCTGACTAACAATGACACTTTAAGCTGTACATTGTCTTGCCTTAAGGAGATAAACATATCTCTTTTAAAGCACACTAAGGAGTTTAACTGTGCTTTATCTAAGGCTGGTGTTGCTGATTTTCTAATTAATGCATCAGCTACTACATTAGCCTTCCCTGGATGATAGTCAATTATACAGTCGTATTTCTTGATTAACTCCATCCAGCGGCGTTGTCTCATATTCAGCTCATGCTGTGAGAAGATATACTTTAAATTCTTATGGTCTGTGAAAATTTGGAATGTTTCTCCATAGAGATAATGTCTCCAGATCTTCAAGGCATGAACCACAACAACTAGCTCTAGACCATGTATCAGATAATTTTCCTCGTGTTTCTTAAGCTGTCGAGAAGCAAAAGAAATCACTTGCTTATCATGCATCAACACACATCCTAAGCCATTCTTAGATGTATCACAGAAAACTATGTACCCCTTTCCCTGCTCAGGTAACACCAGCACGGGTGCACTTCTTAGCCTTTCTTTTAGCAACTGGAAGGAATGTTGACACTTGTCATTCCAGATAAAAGGAACCTCCTTCCTGGTCAACTTGGTTAGGGGTAAAGCTATAGAACTAAAGTTCTTAATGAACCTCCTGTAATAGCCTGCTAGTCCTAGGAAACTATGTATCTCCGTCGGTGTCTTTGGTTGTTCCCATTGTAGGACAGATTCTACCTTCTTAGGATCAACACGAATACCTGAGGCAGATATTACGTGTCCTAGAAAAGAAACTTCTGGTAACCAGAACTCACATTTGCTAAACTTAGCATACAACTTATGTTCTCTTAGAAAAGTTAAAGCCTGACGAAGGTGCTGCTCATGCTGTTGAGCATCTCTACTGTATATCAAGATGTCATCTATGAAGACTACTATGAACTGATCAGGAAAAGGTTGAAAGATTCTATTCATGAGTTCCATGAATGCAGCTGGTGCATTAGTTAGCCCAAACAACATAACTATGAACTCATAGTGACCATACCTTGTCCTAAAGGTAGACTTAGGTATGCCACTCTCCTTGATACGCAACTGATGGTATCCCGACCTCAGATCTATCTTAGAAAAGATAGTTGCACCACACAACTGATCAAACAAGTCATCAATCCTTGGCAGAGGATACTTGTTCTTTATAGTTACTTTATTCAACTGTCTATAGTTGATGCATAAACGCATTGACCCATCCTTATTCTTAACAAAAAGAACCAGAGCACCCCATGGTGAAGTACTCGGTCAGATGAAACCCTTCTCAAGCAACTCCTGCAGTTGTTTTTTGAGCTCTGCCATCTCAGCAGGTGCCATCCTATACGGTGTCTGTGCTATTGATTGTGTACCCGGGATTAGATTAATCTCAAAATCAATCTCTCAGAATGGAGGAACACCTGGAAGTTCTTCAGGAAATACATCTTCAAATTCCCTGATTATCGGAACTTCAGAAGGATGAGGGCTCCCCATGGTGGTATCTACCACATGTGCCAAAAATTCAAAGCATCTCTGTCTCATCAACTTCTCAGCTACCATAGCTGACACTAAACATGTTGGAAGGATCTTTCTGTCACCTTGAAAGGTCCATGTGTCATCATCTTTTGTGAACACAGCTTGCTTGGAACCACAATCCAAGACAACCTTATACTTCTCTAGGGTGTCCATCCCTAGGATTATATCGAATATGTGCATTTCAAGTGGTATAAGATCCACCTGAATGTGATGATCAGAAAATAAAAGATTGCAGGGAGAACACACCTCCCGCAACACTACAGATCCCAACAAAGGGGTTTCTAGCATCAAACTATCTACTCTATGACTGACAATCATGTTGCAGTCATGAATCACTTCTCGAGTGATAAACGAATGCGTAGCACCCGGATCAATTAACACAGATACGAAGCAGGATGAAGACATATCAGAATAAAATAGTTCCATCTGACCTGTCACAACCTGAGGGTTGATTACTGCTTTGGGTTGATTCATAGCATATAATCTAGTTGTTGCTTGTTGTTGACCCTGTGCTCAGTTGTTGGGTGCCGACGATCCAGCTTGTGATGCTTGTCCACGTCCTCTAGCACCACTGCCAAACTGCTGCCTATGAGAGCCTTGCTGGCTCTGCCTCAGTAGTTGGGTCATATTCCTGACTTTCTCAGGACAATCCTTTACAAATCATGTCCCTCTTTCCCGCATCTGTAACATGTTATATTTCCCACTGTGGCCTGGGTGGTCCTGTTACTGACATTGATGCTGAGCTATGAGCTCCCTTTGGTGGTAAGCTACAACCTCTACCCTTGCTTGACGTCCACTGTGTCTGGGTATTGAACCTTGGTGGTGGTGCTGGTACAGAAAACCTCGATTTCTTAAAGCTTCCAGAACTCTGTCCTTAGAATTGAGTATATACCTTTTTACTCTTGGTCTGACGCTTCTCAATCACAGACCTCTCTATCCGTCTCACAGACTCCACAAAAGTGGTGGACCTCTCCCTATTCTCTAAAGCAGACACACGAGTGGTTAAATCAGCGTTGAATCCTTTCTCGAAATGTTGAATCCTCTCCTCATCCATAGATGCCATATGCAGATAGAACCCCAAAAGGTCCATGAACCTAGCTTCATACTTGCTAATGTTCATATGTCCTTGCCTCAACCTCTCAAATTGAGAGATCTTCTCATCTAGATACGTCTTGGGAAAGTATCTAGCAACAAATTCACATCAGAATTCATCCCATCCGACTTCAACACCAGGTCTTTTGTCTTCCTCAATGGTCCACCAATGACCAGCACTCCCCTTCAGCAGATACACCACATGTCTCACCTTCTCATATCCAGGAATCATAAGAATTTTGAAGGCTTTCTCCATCTTGGTCAGCCACAAATCAGCGTCTGCTGGGTCAGCTGTGCCAACATAATCTATGGCTCCAACTCGGCGAAATCGTTCAAAGGTTTTTCCAGCTCCCTGTGTTTCGTTGTGGGTTGGTACCCTAGGTGCAGGTAGTGGCATCCTATCTGTCATATGAGTCATGGTTGCCATAAACTGTCCAAACATGGCTTGGAAGGTTGGGTTCCCCATATCTGCTTGATTGAACTGGGGTTGTTCAGGCACTGGTTCCCCCTATCCTGGTCCCTTGCACCTCCTCCTGGTGCAGCAACACTGCTCTCAGTAGTGTGTTCATCATGTGATCCAGACATCTTTAAGTTCTTCTTCTCCTATACGAGCAGAAGACACTTATCAGATAAACTGGAAAACACTAGAATAGACTCATCAACCTTAATCCTATGTCTCTGTAGAATCAACGAACCTAGAGCTCTGATACCACTAATTTGTGACGAATCGTTCGAATAAAACATAATTAACTAAGCGTAAGCTATCGTTAGTAGCGGATTACTAAAAATCACTAAAAATTAGAACCATTTACAAAGAGATCCATTCTCAGGAAAAATCTTTAAACAAGAACCAAAGTATGCCATTTACATCCTAGTTCATATATACATATCATGTATCATCCCTTCTTAAGGAATACAAGCATCAACTGCTCTGTCTTAGCTGTGGACAAGCAATATAAAAACCTCGAGGCTTAAAGCCAAAATCTCAGATCGATTTATTAAAAACACTAACTCCTAGGACCTGAGAGTACAGAGATGACACATAGGACTATCTATTCCAAAACTTGACCACCAGTATTTCCACCTGTAGAATTACTGCGATCCCTATTACTGCTGCTGCTGCTCTTCCCTAGCTATGGGATTTCTACCTCTACTTCGTCCGCGTCCACCTAAAAATGTTGGATCCCACGGGGGTGAGACAATTTGTTAATTGCCTCAACGAGAGATATAACTCTCCACCGAAAACATTATTATTGCAGTTTAATAACAAAATAAACTGAGTAGAAGAATCATATATATATCCAACAACAGATAAATCAATATATAAACTGATTAGAGCAATATGCTTATTCAGAGCAATTCAACTATGACTTGATAAAGCAGCATGTCACTATCCAACAAGATATTGAAGAAACAAGTATATCATTTATTCTTCTAGGAAATACTAAGCAATGTACATCAATAAGTGATTCTAGCATTTTGACCTTAGAAAATATGCTACACGGCTGATTACACTTTACAAGCATATTTATGCCCCGAGGAGATGAGGTATATCGCTCATCCTCCAACCGACCACTGTGAAGTTGAAATCGGTACCATATAAGGTCAAAGGAAGAATCAGATTCCATGACCTCTCACATCTCGGCCAGTGCGAGACTACAAGCAGGACTATGTCAACTGCTCAACATAGCGTTCCAGGGTATACTGGCAACTTCACTACAGAGTTACAACGGAAACTGCACTCTCATCGGCAATCGAGAGATTTAATATTTATCTCATATCGACCCGACATTCATCATCATCAGGAGTTTTGTGATACATCCATCCTGACACACTTAATGAAGGATTGAGAGATTTATTGCTTGTCTCACATGAATGCCTTCATCACAGCGTAAGGTATTAGAGCCCATTACCCCCACATATTCAAAAATATCTGTTCCTTAGGAATTCCCGAAGGAAAACCTATTTCACCATCACCAACTTCTGACGATGATGGATCTATGGTCAGGGCTCTACATGAATAGATTTTACTTGATTAATTAAGTACATTGTCATATTCTTTTAACATCAGCCAAGTTCTCAAACATAACTTATTAAGACAAATGATCCCATATTTTCATTTAATCACTTCTCAGTCGTTATAAGATATTGGGATCTCATTCCCTTATTTCAATACTGGGAATTCTTATCCCTCCACAACTCATAATCATAATCATATAGATCTGGGTATTCAAACCCTTAACTCATCACTGAGCACTGTTACCACTTTTTCAGGTAACTATTACTTTCAGGTCATCTGACCAAGGTAAACATGATATTTACTACACAAGCATCTCACATGGCACTTGAGGCCCATTAACTTTCTTGTTACCTTTTTCTAAGCAACAAGGCATATTATGGCACACGAGGACTAATAAACAATTTCAATATATAAAGCATCATAGCTCATACCTGTCTATGTTTATCATCTCAAGATACCTGCATGGTTAGCACACATGATAACAGATGTATCAATTACATATCAACACCATGCAAAATAATTATAGCATCACTATTCAAGGTAACACCTTCATTTCCTTGTTAGGGTTAGGGTTTACCATTTCATGTCAATTGGGAATACTCATCCCATTATTTGGATTAGGGTTATGGTTTATCACCATATTTTCCAAGATTAGGGTTTACATACAATATCCCACAATTAGGGTTTACTATTTATCCCAATTAGGGTTTTATATTCAATTACCCATAATTAGGGTTTACTATTAATCTAAATTAGGATTTTACATTTCATAATCCTATCTTAGGATTACTCATGTCATTACCCTCAATTAGGGTCTCACTATTATCCTAGATTAGGGTTTCACTCAAAATTGCCATGAATTAGGGTTAGAGTTCATTAACCTTCTCGATTAGGGTTTTCATGATCTCTTCACTAAGGATCATGCTCTAATCACCACATGATTAATACTCATGTATGAATACTTCTCTATCATCCTCCCTAGGATGTTAGTTACACAAAACTTGATTTAATTAGGTCAACCCATCATTTCAAGTACATACACTTATAGTTGACATATTGTATTGAGTTAATGCTTCTATAAGCTTTTAGGGTTAACCATTCTAAGGTTACTGATCATCTAGGTACTTTAGGGTGTCAACCTTTGTACCTATCATTGATAATCATCATAATCAACCATTGGATCAATGTATCAACATTACTTTAAGTTTCCAATCAATTTGATCATCTTGAATCATTCAATCGGTTTTGACCTTTTTCACTCCAAACGGTCCTGAGACCGTTTGACCCCAAATGGTTTCAAGACCATTTGGGCCAAACTAGCCTCAAAACTAAATGGGTCACTTATTACATTCATCAACCAAATTGAATAAGATTTGCACCATTGAATTGGCCATCAATTAGGCTATTGAAGGATTCATCAATCAACACCATTAGATCTCTATCCATCAATCAAGGTTCAACCAATAATCCTCCAAACGGTCCTGAGACCGTTTGATCCCAAAACTTTTCATGACCGTTTGGACTCAAACGGTCTCAAGACCGTTTGGTCCAATTAGTCTTGAAATCGAATGGATCAATTAGTTTTCTTTCAACAAACCGATTAGGGTTTCTAATTGGAGGATTGTCCATACATTAAATTAATCAATTGGATCCATTGGATCATCATCCAACAGGTACTAGGTTCCTGACCTCAAATGGTCAACCCATCCAAATGTTCAACCCTTCTAAATGGTTTGGGATTCGAACCTCCAAATGGTTTACAAACCGTTTGGTCTCCAAACGGTTTGGTGAAACCGTTTGAACCAAAGTCCATGAAACTGTTTACAAGTATATTATGTTGAGATGTGTGATTATGATGATTTCATCATCACCAAGCTTTAACCCTTCGACATATACTACCATTTCCATGGTAATTCCATCAATTAATCAAAGGAAATGCAAGGAGAACAATTGAATCAAATGAATTGAGAAATTGAGTTCAATAACAATGATTAAGGGTTCAAGCTATATAACCTGCCTTCAATTGAGCTTAAAAGCTTAGAGATTCACGTCAACAATGGTGGATGCAACTCCTTTCAATATCCTAAGGCTCGTCCTCAAGCTTTGAGTGAAAAGGAATGGTTAGGATTGAAGATGGGATCGAGATAAGAAGAAATCATGCATTGATTTTCGATTTCCACCATGGAATTAAGGTGAAAGGAAGTCAAGAAGCTTACCAACAGGTTGGGGGTCGTCCTCCTAATATTCCAAAGCTCCCTTTGTCGTTTTTCAAGCAAAGATAAGAAGTGGATTCGAAAAAGCCTTTGGTTTGAGTTGTAAAAGGTGTTTTTATAAGAAAATCAATGAGAGAGAAAATGCCTTATAAAAATCTTTTAATTCCAAATTAGTGCCACCTAATCCCCCTCAATTCCTTGCATGAAAAGACATCTTTATCACCTCCGAATTCGTCTCCATTATCCATGAATTAAAGGAAAAGAAATTAAGCAACTTAACCCTTATCATAATAATATCCTAAAGTTAGTGGATATTTCTTTTTAATTAACTAATGTGATTGGGCTCTCCACTCAAATTAGATATTTCGTGGCCTAGCAAAGGCACAAGGACGTTAAAACTTGAAAAAATTCAACCATATAGTTTTTGGTTGAAGGTCCTTCAATTATTTTATTTATTTTTGCATTAAATTGAATTAAGATTTCAATTATGCTTAATTCTTGATTATTTTAATATCAAGATTATCTCTCCTTCAAAGTAGCTCAAATGAGTTGCCCCTCTTATTTTCTTGCCTCTACAAGATGCCAAGAATTATTAGGGACCTTATTGAAGTGGAAATTTGCATATTGAACCATGGGTTTTGGGTAAATTACACATTACCCCAAAACTAGGTTTTAAGGCACAAACATTGCTTTATCAGCTCTTTCTTGGTACTCAAGCTTTCACTAGCCATTCCTCTGCATCATATTCATTCTCATGATAATTTAACACATGAGGACCATATTATCATGTAACATTTGCAAATTAACCCCTTAACTTGGGTAAATTGCACTTTAGTCCACAAAAATCAAAACATTATTTTCAACATGGTTAAAAAAGGACTGAAATTTAAATATAAGTTCCTCTTGAGCCTTAATTACTTTTCAAGAGATAAGAGCAAGAATATATTCAACTTCATTAAGCAAAACACCTAGGGTTAAAGCATAACCCATGCCATGGATGTTACAATGCCATCCTTCTTCAAATATTATTTAAAAAAATAAATCAAAAATCCCTCTTTTCTAACTCTTTCTCTCCTATTTTCCACTTCTAGGGTTTTCGAGTTGAGAGGATGAAGAAATGGATTCAGTAGCTAGAGTTTGATTGGATTTCTAGAAATTCAGTATATGACCTATGTTTTTAAGGTGCTTTTTCACTTTAGGTGAGTGTTTCTCTCCCTATTAAGCCTTATAATCATGTTGAAAGCCTAATTCTATCCAGCGAAAATAATCAAGATCATTGTTAGATCCTGTATGCAAGTGGGTAATCAATTGGGATGATTTTGAGGAACTTGAATATACTAATTTAGATTATTTCTATTTAATTTGTATTTTTCTACATCTTGATCTATTGATTCAAGCTTCAAGAAAAATCCAATGGATATAGTATTTTGTTATTTTATATGAATATTTTCTACAATCAACCTGTTGAATGATATGCTTGGAAATTTAATTAACATATATAATCATATTTGAATTGCATTAGATTGAATTACATAAGTGTATTGTTGAATCTTACTAAGTTTTAACATGACATGTACATAAGGATCATTATGAGGGTTATTTATGGTGATTTTTGTGTCTAGGGTTTGTGTTGAGGGATTGACTCCAATGAGCCAATGAATCAATGGATACTTATGATTGATGGATGATTTAATGAACCCCTATGCACGATGATGAGATTAGTAAATAATATGATTCTTATGATGTGTTGAACTAAGATGACTTCTTAAACCCTAGAAATTCAATATTAAGTTGTGCATCAGAGATAAAGCCTTAACGTGTATACAATCCTATAAATGTCAAGAAATGCTCAATTTTAGGTAACTTGATCTACTTAGTGCTTCTACGACTTGTAAGTCTAATTAGGTTGCATGAATTTTATCTAATATGACTAGCCATGATCCTATATCATTAAACCTTGGTGGAAATCTAAATTCATGCTTCCTTAACTCCAAATTAGAGATGATATGACCTTTGTATCTAATCTAACATGGATAGTTATCTTGAATATAAGACTTAATGTTGATACTTGTGCTACAAGGAGTGATTGCAATCATGTTTGGAACTTTGGAAACTATGTTTGAACTAATTGAAACCTAAATCTAGGGAAACATACACATGACTCATATGATGTTTAGATTTTCAATGCCTTATTGATCTAAGACCCCATGTTATATCGTTTGCATCTTAGATCCCCTTGGGCTAGACCATCTCTAGAGATCTTATCATACCTTTCTCACTACTCACAAGGTACGCTTAATCTATTGACCGTACTATGTTACTGGCTTGTTTGTATGTATGCTAGTATGAATGCTTGGCTATATAATTACTTGTTTGAGCTACTTATTCCCTATGATTAGTACGTTCATTTTGCTTGAAATATGTTGAACAAACCTTGAACATAATTGAACTTATCCATTATACAAACCTTGTGTACATGTGTGTATTCTTGGTGTAACATACCAGGATTTGAGGCCTTGGATAACATGATCTTAAAAGGAATGATTGGACTACCCATATCACCAAGGTGCACCTCCTTTTCCGGGAGCCCATCACTAAAGAACTCCATAGTTAAGCGTGCTCAGCTTGGAGTAGTACTAGGATGAGTGACCAGTCGAGAAGTTGATCATGGCTTGCACGTCAGTGTGGACAAAGTGTGCAATTAAGGCTAGTGGTGGTTTGTGGGGCCAGTCATCATTCCAGAAACTCTACTAGAGCCATGGACAGTGGGCTCGGGCATTACAAATGGTATCAGAGCCATAACCCCTCCAGTAGGTGGGGCCTACATGGGCATGCGACATGCCAGTCTTGAGCCGTGCGGTCCAGGCATGTAGGAAAGGGTTGTCCATGGTTGACGTAGCCACCCTTGCGCTGGTATTCCGTGATCGGGAGCTGGGTGTCCATGAGCCATTGTGGGTCTGCATTGAAATGGGGCCAGATTATGAGGCCATATAGTTGAGCCTTGATGAGGACGTCAAGAGTCTAAGTGGGGGAGATTGTAACATCCCAGGATTTGAGGCCTTGGATAACATGATCTTAAAAGGAATGATTGGACTACCCATATCACCAAGGTGCACCTCCTTTTTCGGGAGCCCCTCACTAAAGAACTCCATAGTTAAGCATGCTCAGCTTGGAGTAGTACTAGGATGGGTGACCAGTCGGGAAGTTGATCCTGGCTTGCGTGTTAGTGTGGACAAACTGAGAAGTTAAGGCTAGTGGTGGTTTGTGGGGCCAATCGTCATTCTTGAAACTCTACTAGAGCTGTGGACAGTGGGCTCGAGCATTACACTTGGGGTAAGGGAACAAGGCATGTTGGAAATAGGGTTATCTCATTGACTTTGGTCTTGAGGTTAGGGTGACATTTAGGCTTTGAGCCCCATATGCCCCTCATATACCCTTCCAATGGGAAGCTGGTAAATGGCTATAATGTGTTGTTAAGTATAATGGAAATACATTTAAAACATGCTTTGTATAAAACAATGTCATTAAGTCTTCTCACCTTGTTTCTACTTCTTGCTTAATATGACGTTTCTACACAAGCAACTTTTATATTACTCTTAAAATGTGGTTACATATTTTTCATAGCGTACTCAATGCACTCACATTGATATATTTTGTTTATCAAACTTGTAGCTGCCAAATGAAGATCTGATGCACTCAAGACTCTAAACTCTGAAATGAATCACCAATGGTATACTCAAATATACAATTGGGTAGATAACTCTTATCTCCATGTTTAGTATCGTGTTGTCTCTTTAGTTTTGTTATTACTTTTTCATATATATTGCTTCTGTGAAACTATGTGCCATTCTAGGGACACACACCCAAGTGTACTTGATTTTGGCTTGTACCCACTAGGAGTGTGGATTTAGGGTAATAAATAGTTTCGTGACAAATGGTATCAGAGACATACACATAGGCCTCTATATATGATTAAGGCATGACACATCTTAAGAACCAAGGGAGGACTAAAATCCCTTCCTTAAAGTTTTGAAAATCTTCTAGCATCTCATCTCTTCTTTAAGGACCACCTAAGACGCCCAAGTAGATGATGATTAGTTAGTCTTCTTATCTCCTCATGTGATTCTCTCTCATGACTATTAATCACATGAATTCTTAATTTTGGGTAGCTTATGCATGGAAAAACTAAAATTCACTTGAAATCATGAAAGTTGATCAAGATGATAATGCTATGATCTAATCTTACATTGAAAACCCTATTCGATGTAAAAAAGTACTCTCGAAAGTGATGTACTCATGCAAACTCAATGTCACCCAAATCTAACATATGTCCTTTCTATGTTTGGGGTAAATTCTTGATATGTTGCAATAAGGTGGAACTCATGTTTTACACCTCATGTTTGATGAGTCTCTATTAATTAAACTTATGTTGCCCTATTTTTTATTAAACCTTGAACATAGTTAAGCAAACACCTCTCCTATTTGATATGTACCATGATCATGCCACAAAATGACCATGTCTTTGGAGACCTAGATTATGATTTGAAGACTTGTTACAAGTGGAAAATCCCCTATTAACCATTACTCCTTTTTGTAGGCTCAATTTGAATAATATGATAAATCTATATCTCAATCTTGCATTATTATACTCAAACTCTTGGGTTCTCAATTTGACTTCTTGATTTAGAAGATATACCCTTAGCTTGATCATGAAAGGAATGGGGTGCTATTATGACTTTGATAGTATAAAAACTTAAAAAATGGATTGCCCTATTAAAGATCTTGATGTTTGACTCATGATCTGGTGAAATATGATTTGATAGTTGATACTTGCTCTATTTGAATATGATCAATGACTCATGATTAATATGGACTAATGTGCTACATTAGGGTGGTAGTTGACTTATGACTCCCCTAATGTAGGTCACATATCTGTTACAAATGCCTCTAAATTTTCATCTAGTGGATTATCTAGAGTCTGGAAAGGTAACCCCTTCTACACAATTTTGATTTCTTGACCTAAGACTCCAATAGGTCAAATCCAATGTATTACAAATACTCGATTTTGAATGTTGATTTAATATTGATCTTGACATATGATGATGTTGACTATAGTTAGTGTTTAAGTTCCTAGAAAGACTTAGGTTTAGATCATCCATCAACCTTGAATACCATGACAATGAAATTTGATGTTGATACTAAAAAAGGTTGCTCAATTATTGCTTGCTATGGATGGATGATCACCCCTAAGGACTAAGGTAGGAATCTAAACCCTAGCTTCAAACTGTTTGGACCTACACATTTGATGTCCAAACTTGACTCTCTATATTACATAATGAAATCTTGAATCATGATTTATGAACTTGATATTGATTTGACTCCTATGATCACACTCTTTGGATCTTGAGATCACCTTGATATATGACCGACGACTTTCATGTTCCCAAATCTTGAAAATGAATGATGATTATGCTAAATCACTCGATTTATGACTTAGGGTTTAGCTATATCAGGACAAGGGTGGGAACTTTCATTGATCTAGAACATGAAATCATGATATTGAAATATGATGCATGTCTATAATTGTTCAAATACAAAAGTAGATCATGGATATATAACCCCAGCTAGGCCACTGAATAAGCTAGAACCCTAAATGTTGGGATGGGAAGTCATGATGTACTCTTGAATCAAGATCTCTATTTGTTTGACCTAAAATATGACCTCTCCAATTGTGATATATAGGATAATCTTTCCAAATTTGTGGTATGTAGTGATATCCCCAATCCTATGATCTATGTGACTGCACTTTGACCCTGATACTCGATTGCATGATTTTGGATTAAGATTGATGGTGAAATATATGATAATAAATGACTAGAATACCAAGTGGATTATGATATGGAGTTGTAAAACCCAATCTCAATTGATGACTTGATTTAATTTTGGGGATACAATTTCTTTTAAGGTGGGGAGGGTGTGACAACTTGGAATTTTCCCTCTCTCCCCATACATGTGCTATGAACTTCCCACTTACATAAGTATATCACTCTTGACCTTAACATGATTTAATATGCTTTGATGCAAAATTGGATCACCTTGGATACATGTAGCTTGTGGTGACATTCTTTTGGCTTCTAGACTTAAGTTTCCAATACTTAACATGTCACCCTCTAGAAATTTTCTTTGAACCCAACCAATATCATTAGTGTGCTCTCAAATTCATATCAAGTTATATATCTTCCAATTTTGAATCCAACGACATAAATTTCATCTTGAATGGATACTCAGATCAAAGGTTATGATGTGTTGAAAATCACTATCTTGATAATGTATTTTGGCTCCTTTTCTTTGTTTTGGGTCGACCACAACCATTTTGGGACCAAGATGGGTGTGCAGCCCAGGCGCCCCTCTTCCCACTTGATCCCCAGCCACCTCAAACCTTCTCTGGCAATCATGGCCCATGGAGCTTGCTCCTACCAACCTAGACCTTTTGATCACCACCTCACAAATTACACTCTAGATCTACAATTTAAAAGGTATCCTTTTCCTCCATACTGCTCACCAGTGCATCTGACACTGGAACCACCTACCCCAGCTTTGGCACCACCAATCCACTCCTTCTCCCACCTCTTGATGCAAATTGAGACCCCTTCTGCCCATAAATATCCCTTCTGAACTGCTTTCCCCTCATTTCTTGGCCTTTCACAAACCCTAGCTCCCTCCCAATGCTTCCCCTACCTACAACCTTATTTGGCGGCTACCACACTCTGGCAAGCTACTATGATTCCCACAACCACCCCACCATCAGCCAAGAACCTCAACATCTTCAGATGGGAGGTACACACCCCGACGGTGCATGTTGGAGCATCGACTCCTTCACGAATCCCAACTGGTTAGAGCTGGGATGAGCTCACGTAGGAAGGCTTCCACATAGGGCTTGCCGAAGAGGGGTTTCTACTCCAGTCGTAGGATGAATATGGGTCCAAGGCGGATCACAGACTAAGGGCTTTGATGTCCCGTTTGCTCCCCCTCTCTTGTGTGCGAATGGCATTTGAGCGAGCATTTGCAAGTGGTCGTGGAGCCACTACTATAGGTTGCAGATAGCCAATAGTGGCCAACAAACCCCTAGCGGACTGGGTTAGCATAGATGATGCACACTTACAAGCCACAGGTCCAAACACCCATTCTTGGGCCAACTAGGGTAAATCCCTTCCAAAATCCTGATTTAATGATGCTAATTTGTAGACCTTATATCTCCTAAGTTCCTAAACCAAATAGCATGATGCAATATACTATTTCGACCATAAAATCATCATCTTTCTAATTATGCTATTATATTCTATTAGTTTTGCATGATTCACCCCTATTTTGATAAAGATGATGCCTTAGTGACCCTATGCTAATTAATGAACCCTAAACATGCACCACTTATATACTTAATGATCTTGGACCTTATATTCATGCAATAAATAAACTCTATCCCCCTCTTACTATGATGTTATCTCACACCATCTAAATATACCCAATGACCATCTTAACCTTCGATGGCAACCCTTGACCTAAAAATGGTTCTTTTATGCGCTTGCATGATGTGGCTTGACCAAGTTTAGGTATTTAGCTTAAATTGTCAACATCTAGCCTTCTAATCTCGAAATCAATAGACCTTATGATGTTTTTTCCATGTGTGACTAAGATATTACACCTATTTGTCTTGAGTAGTTCATATAACCTAAAAGCACATCTATGCACTTATGCCCTAAAAGATATCTATATGCTTATATGTTTGAATCTTTAATGAGTTATGAAAAGTTGATCCTTAATGGTTCAAACCTATATGTTCACCTCCAAAAAGACCCTATAATATCTTGTGACACTAAATTCCATGTAATACACTCATGTACGCTTTTGACTACATGTGACACATGCATGACCCCTAACATGTTCTGGATGCATATGTTGATTGTTGGGCTATAATCATGCTAGATCATATGCTACTACTATCCATGATATCACTAATGACTTCAAATCAGTAGAATTATCATGCAATAGATATATATCCTAACTTTATCTACTTAATTATTCTATGACTTGGAAATGTGACTAGGTTGCATGAATTTGATCTAATATGACTAGTCATGATCCTATATGATTAAACCTTAGTGGAAATCAAAATTCATGCTTCCCTAACTCCAAATCAGAGATGCTACGACCTTTGCATTTAATATGATGTGGATGGTTCTCTTAAATTTAGGACTTAATGTTGATACTTGTGCTATGATGAATCATTGCATGCATGTTTGGATCTTTGGAAACTATGTTTGAACTAAGTGAAACCTAAATATAGGGAAACATCCACATGACTCGTATGATTTTTAGATTTTCAATGCCCTATTGATTTAAGACCTGATGTTATATATTTTGCATGTTAGGTCCCCTTGAACTGGACCATCTCTAGAGATCTTATCATACCTTGCTCACTACTCGCAAGGTATGCTTAATCTCTTGACCCTACTATGTTATTGGCTTGTTTGTATGTATGCTCGTATGAATGCTTGACTAGATAATTACTTGTTTGAGCTAATTATTCCCTATCATTAGTACGGTCCTTTTGCTTGAAATATGTTGAACATGCCTCAAACATAATTGAACTCATCAATTATACAGACCTTGTGTACCTGCATATATTCTCAGGGGTAGGGGCACAAGACATGTTGAAAATAGGGTTAGCTCCTTGAATTTGGTCTTGAGGCCCCTCATGTATAAACAAGGTGACATTTAGGCTTTGAGACCCATATGCCCCTCACAGACCCTTTGAATGGGAAGCTTGTCAATGACCATAATATGTTATTGAGTATAATGGAAATACACTTAAAACATGCATTGTATAAAACAATGTCATTAAGTATTCTTGCCTTGTTTCTACTTCTTGCTTATTATGATGTTTCTAGACAAGCAACTTTTATATTAATCTTAAAATGTGGTTACATGTTTTTGACAACATACTCAATGCACTCACATTAATATTTTTTTATCGAACTTGTAGTTGTCAAATGAAGATCCATGGCACTCAAGACTCTAAGATCTAAAATGAATCACCGATGTGTATACTTGAATATAGAAATGGGTAATATCTCTTATCTCCATGTTTGATATCTTATTATCTCTTTAGTTTTGTTATTGCCTTTTCATATATATTGGTTGTGTGAAACTATGTGCCATTCTAGGGACGGACACCCAAGTCCACTCTCCTTTAGCTATGTAGACACTAGGAGTTTGGACTCAGGGTAATAAATGGTTATGTGACACTTAGATCAAGAAATCATTAGTAAAATTGCAATAAATCAATTTGTTGTACATATAGTATCATAAGGAAAATAATTTCTTGAAGTGAAAACTCTTCAATTCCAAACTAAAAAATGGACAAAATAAATGGGAGAAATAAGTCACAATCACTTCATGTCTACATTTTAATTACTATTACTCCATCATCTCAACTATTTGACACATTTTGAGAGTTTAAATTTCATAAAGAGTCACATGTGCACTTAGTGATGCTTGGTCCATATAATTCCTCTAGGGTCATGTAGTCCTTTTTAGGTTAAGAATATAAATTATGAACAAAATGTTGTGTTACACCACAAAATTATTAAATAAACTATAGTTACTACATCAGCTTAAGGCTTTATCAAATTTTACTCAATATCATTTCAGTGATCTTTATGTGATGTTTTATTGTGTCAATATTTTATATTTTCTTCATTTTTACTTCTCCATTTTTAGTGGTTAGGGTTTTACATCAAAATAATAATAAATTATTCAAAGTTTTATATATCTCAAAAATTTGGGAGTTTCAAAATCTACATGTTGTAATATTTCTCACTATTTAATTATTTTATTATGGATGGGATGCGATTTTGAATCTGTTTTCTTGCATCTATATAGATATAATGTTGGATTTCTAGGTCTCCCTTATTTTTCTCTTGCAAGAATCACAATTATATTTATAATGGATAACCTATTATTTAAATCTTAGTTCATCATATTGTGTAGGGGTATTTGTGTCAAAGTTACAATGAGGCAATTTTTTGAACATGTTTTGTATTAGTAGGATTTTTCATCTAAGTCCTAACATCCTATGATTTATTTCCTCTCTAGTGAAGATGGTTAAACATACACACTTTTTTTAAATCAAGTTAGTGAACAAATTCAAGATTAAGGTTTTTCCAAGTAGTAGACATCACTTTAACCATGTTGGTGTTGGATCAATGGGCTCTAGAAGGGGGGGGGGTGAATAGATCTTCACAATTCTCACAAAATTGATTAGACCACCAAATTATATTAATTGCAGAAACTTAAACAAGTAGCAATTTGATGTCCTAATCTAGCATTCATAGAAAGGATGAGAGATAGTGAAAGACAAGCACTTGGACATGTGGTTTAGAGTGGTTCCATGTCCTAAACTTAGGAGTACTGTCATTCCACTACCTAGAGTGGGTTAGTCTCTAGGATTTGCAATCTTGGTACTCTTATATTCCACAATAAGATTACAAGATACAACAACCACACATCCAAGGGCTTAGTACCTCAAGCAAAGATCTTCAACCTATAGAAGGAGCTTACCCACTTGAAGCATGGAGTCTTCAACCATCAACATGGACTTACCCACTCCTTTCTTCAAGTCTTCTGCCTTCAAGGGATTACCTATCTTCCTTGAACGTTGCCTTGCTTCTCTCCTTCACTTGGAAATATGGAGCACCTATCTCCTTCACTTGGAGACCTGGAGTATCTTGCCTTCTTCAACCTTGAAGAACAACACCTCCTTCTCCTTCACTTGGAGAGGGATCTTCAACAATCTTCAAAGGAATGGAGGTTGGAAGATGGAGGAGGACATCTTTTACATAAACACATGGAGTAGCTCTCTTACACAGCAACCTATCTCACTCATACTCACAAATTTGACTTGAAGGTAGAGAGAGAAAGGGGCTCAAAGGGTTAGAACTCTCTCAACTATGCTAGCACCAAGTTTGCAATGAATGAGCAGCCTTGGAATGAACTCCAAGAGGGTCTATTTATAGTTGAGAGTGTCCCTTTAAGTTGTGGGACACTTGGATATGAAAATAGCCATTTTTTGTTCAAAGAAACGACTCTATTTTTGCTCAAAACACTCACCAACGGTCACATCACTTTTTAATGCAATTTTCATACAGTGCAATCAGTCGAGTTTCAATAAAGGTAACTCGACGATCAAGTAAAAGACAAAGCCGATATTCAAATGATCGGTCGAGTTTGTCCTGACAAAACTCGACCAACCATTTGAAGTCAAAATGGTCAATTTACCTGATCGGCCGAGTTCTGTGTAAACACAACTCGACCGATGCAATCTCCAAAAAATTGACTAAGGATTGATCGGTCGAGTTTTATAGATGGGAAACTCGACCGACAAAGTGCCTGAAATCAATTTTCTAAATTGCATCTAAAGTGATTAAAACTTGGTGATTTTTGTCCCAAACAATTTTTCTCACCTAAGTTACAAGTCAATTCATCATTACAAGTGATTACATAAAAGTTCTAAGGTCATTTACATAGAAATCCCAAAATGCACACTTGTAGCTATTTTGACTTGAACTTGAGCCATTCTAGGGCTTTGGATATTGGATCCTTTTCATGTACCTAATGCATGCAAACAATATTAAACACACATATTAGATACATATGAATGGAATGGTTAAGTCATTATCAAAATATAGGCAATGTATAACCTCTAGGTCAACATTCTCCCCCTTTTTGACAATGACAAACAATTCCTCAAGCATATTGAAAAGGATATGATAGTTTTACCTTTGCCTTGTGAATTAGGGGGATTCATGATACGAACAATGTGAATTGCTCCCCCTCAATCTGTGCTTCTTTTAACCTGCATGGTTAAACTATCTACACAATGCAGTAGCAATATACATGTAATGTGTAGTCCTTTGCAAGTTCACATAAAGGACAGTGAATTGAACAAGAAAAGGATCTCACAAGCAAAAGAAATATTATAGCAAAGAAAAAAACCAATATGATTGAGTTTCAAGACATGAGCTATCACTTGAAATATCTCTCCCCCTTTTGACATTATAAAAAAGGTAGGGGGGTGTAGAAGAGCAAAAAGCCAGGTCTTCTCCAAAACTCAACCAAACAAGTATGCAATGGAATAAACAACAGTTTAAAAGCATATATCACACACAGAGAAAAGATAACATACAATCCAAGTCATGATCAAAATATAACTCAAGATGGCACCAACACATAGGATAAAAATAGAGGAAATAGCCATAGTGCACATCAAGGATATTACAACGCAGATATACGTCCACAGAGGAGCAACTACAAGCACCAAAGTGATAAAACAAAGATAAGAAATAGTACATCTTAGAAGAATGTGCCATGATGTTGCTGATACAAAATAGTCTAGAAAGATATATATGATAAGCATGCTAGACTAAAAGCGAAGACACCACCTAAACGTCTAAGCTATCTATATCAACAACGTCCTCATCGCCAGGTGTGTAGTCCTCATCCCCGTCAGAAGGCAGAATAGTAGTGCCAACATCAGAACCAGCACCATCACCATCACCGACGTCAGAAGCGTCCTTGCCATCACCGTCTTCATCATCAGCATCAGCATCCTCAGCCTGGTTTGGCATCTCCTCATCAGCAGGAGGCTCAAAATAACAACCAGGCCAGTGGGCATTCTGCTCAGCCCAAGACATACCAAGAGCATGAAGCTCATTGGCCTATGGGAAGGACAGAGTAGAGTCACCCAAAGAGGCTAGCAGAGTGGCTAGGGGGCCAACAGGTAACAACAGAATGGTAGGAACGGAACTACCAACATCAAAAGGTGGCGGAGCAACAGCGGAAGGCTCAGGAGCAGGATAGTAATGCTCATATGCATATGAAGCATAGGCACTACCGGGGTATGGCTGGTAGGTGGGGTAGGGTGATGCACAAGAGAGGTTCATGTGAGACATTATGGAACACAGATCCTGGTGTAGGTGGTCCTAAACCTGTTGATTGTACACCTGTTGGTGCATCATATAACCCATAAGGGTTTCATTAGACACACGAAAAGACGCATGGCTGGGTCTAGGAGGAGGCTACGGTGGTGGAGCACGGGTGGAGGAGGATGGGATAGCTGAAGCGGCTGCAGAGACGGAAGCACCAGAGGCAGAGGAAAACACAGGAATGAACTTTTGAAGAGTGGTTTCACTAATACAAACACCTTTCCTGGCGACTAGATAATGGAAGTCAGAAAAGAGACATTTGTCAGTGGTGAACTTGAAAAAACCATAGATCAAAGCCGGGTAGGGTGGGTGGGTGCCTTTGGTGTTATTACCAGTGTCAAAGCAGGTCATGTGATGTAAGATATACATGGCCCACTTGACACTGATATTGTTTAACAAACAATACATAATGACTGCAGTGTTTTCGACAATGTCCGTTTGATTTCTCTTTGGGTGGACATTATAGTTTATCACCAAAGCCAATATGCAGCTCTTTAGGTCAAGAGAGGAGGAGGGTAGGGTGGACTTCTTCTTATAGGTCACGTCAGGTTTCTTCAAAAACCGATGAACATCCGACAGCGTCAATTCATGGTGTTTGTAAAAACCTTCCGGGTCAAGAAGATCGAAATACTCACCATAATCCTTACGCCACGTGTCATTTTCCTCATCTCCGGCAAAAAAGACGTTTAAGATATCCTCGGAGAGTTGGAAACGACGACCGACGATCATAGAAGTAAGAATTACTTGAGTATTCGGCGGTGGGATGAGCGAACCAACGCAAGTTGGCATAGAACTCGTAAACAACTTTAGTGCTTGACATGGAGTTATTAAAGTAGTCACATTCGATCGCTAGGGTAGACAAATGGTAGGAGGCGAGAAGCCGAGAAACAGAGGCAATAATCGCTTGATACCTAGGGGAAGGATCGATCAAAGCACGAAAAGGAAAAGGGCTTCGGGGAAGAAGGTCATTGTACCTATTTACAGCTTCAACCGACACAAAAGAGGTAGTATCAAACGGAATCAAACAATTATTACATGAGGAAGCAGCAACATTGCTTGGAGCATGACGTTTTCATCTATGAGAAGCCATGGGAACAAAAATGAGATGAAAAAACATGCAAACAAGCAATGGCAAACCTCAAAAGCTGGACATACACCACCAATGACGCACGAGGAGGTCAAGATCAAGGCTTCTAGGTCGATCTAGGGCTAGGAGGGGGAGGTTTAGGGCAGCGTTTGAGAGCTTAGGGATAAGAGGTGAGGAATCAGTTGTCTATTTTCTAGTTGAGAGGGAAAATAGACGGTCGATCCTAACTTTTAAGTTGGCTCAGCCCGCGGATCGATCGAGTTCTGTGTGTGGAAAACTCGACCGAATGGTCCATTAAAGACTTACTCTCGGCTCCTAATCGGTCGAGTTTCAGAGGGTGAAAACTCGACCGAAGGTCAACCTGATCTAAAAGTCACATTCTTAGTTTCTAGCCATATACATGCCAATTAAATTTATTTTTCCATTCTATTATGTATCATTAACATACTTAGGCACATTTAGCTCATCATTGGGCACTATTTTGCGATAAAACATGGAATTCAATAAAAATCCCAAAACAAGCAAGAACTAAGCATGTTTACAAGCAAGTTAGGCACATTTAAGCATATATATAGGAAAAACAAGGTGAAGAAAGACACGAGCAAGAATATAGGAAAGAGACAACTAGCTAGATCACATGGTAATATCATTCAAATCAACAATAAGCAATTTAGATCGAATACAGTTAAATTGATTTCTAGCTAGAGGTTTTGTAAAGATATCCGCCAATTGATTTTCCATGTCCACATGCGTGATATAAATATCCTTCTTGGCAATGTGATCATGGAGAAAGTGATGGCGAACCTCTATATGCTTGGCTCTACTATGCAATATAGGATTGTAAGATAGATTAATTGTACTAGTATTGTCACAAAAGATAGGAAAAGCATCAAAAAATATGTTGAAGTCTTGGAGCATTTGCTTCATCCATAGGACATGTGCACAACAGCTCTTGACTGTAATATATTCAGCCTCGGTAGTTGATAATGCCACTATACTTTGTTTCTTGGAGAACCAAGACACTAAGCATGGTCCTAGAATGAAGCAAGTGCCACTTGTGCACTTTCTATCAACCAAACACCCTGCGTAATCCGCATCACTATATGCTCTAAGAGTAAAATCCCTTGATTTAGGATACCATAGTCCAAAATTTTGGGTTTTGGCTAAGTACCTCAAAATCCTCTTAACAGCAATAAGATGCGACTTCTTACGGCTAGATTGAAAGCGAGCGCACAAGCCAACGCTAAACATAATATCAGGTCTAGAGGCAGTTAAATAGAGTAAACTTCCAATCATACCTCTATATAGCTTCTCATCTACCTTCTCACCTTCTTCATTTTTGTCAAGTTTGGCGGTGTTGGACATGGGTGTATCCATCGACTTCATGTTCTTCATCCCAAAGCGCTTGAGCAGTTCATTTGTGTACTTGCCTTGGTTGATGAAGTTTCCTTCTTTTATTTGCTTGATTTGAAAGCTGAGGAAAAAAGTCAACTCACCCATCATGCTCATTTTTAACTAACTCTGCATAAGATAACTAAAATCCTTGCAAAGATCAAGATCAGTCCCGCCAAAAATGATATCATCAACATAGATTTGAATTATAAGAAAATGGTTATAAGTGTGTTTTAGGAACAAGGTAGAATCAACTTTGCCCATGACATACTCGTTATCTAACAAAAAGTTCTTTAATTTCTCATACCAAGCTCGAAGTGCTTGTTCGAGTCCATAGAGAGATTTTTGCAACAAATATACATGATCGTTGATCGGGTAACTTGTCATTTTCAAAGCCCAGAGGTTGAGAAACAAATACTTCCTCCTCGATTGTACCATTCAAAAACACACTTTTAACGTCCATTTGATATTACAAGAAATTTTTGTAACTGGTAAAAGTAAGTAACATACAAATAGATTCTAATCTAGCAACAGGAGCATAAGTTTCATCAAAGTCAATACCTTCCTGTTGGTTGTAACCTTGTGCTACTAACCTTGCTTTGTTTCTTACCACTTTTCCTTGTTCATCTAGCTTATTTCAGTAGACCCATTTGGTGCCAATGATTTTTCTATCACTTGGTCTTGACACTAGAGTCCACACACGATTCTTCTCGAATTGCTCTAACTCTTCTTACATGGCAAGGATCCACTCATCATCACCAAGGGCTTCTTTAATGTTCTTTGGCTCTAGTTGGGAGATGAAGGCACTATCTGCTTGTTCTTTGTTGTGAGCAACTCGTGTCCTCACTCTCTCGAATGGGTTGCCAATGATCAACTCCTTGGGATGATTCTTTACAAAGAGGGGAGTGGGATCCTTCTTTTCTTCTTCTTCTTCTTCTTCTATCACCTGCTTACCTTTATTTTCGATGTTGAGGTCTTTTAAGATAGGAATTAAATCATCTGCAACATCATCATCAACAACATGCTTGCCAACAACAAGGTTAGTTTCAATGAACTTAACATTGATAGATTCTTCAATTTTAGACAATTCAATGTTGAATACTCTATATGCCCTGCTAGTAGTGCTATAGCCTAGGAAGAAAGCCTTACAAGATTTCAGATCAAACTTGTCGAGAGAATCCTTCATGTTTAAAACAAAACAAGGACATCCGAAACATGAAGGAAATCAATAGACGGCTTTCTACCACGCCATAGTTCATAGGGGGTTTTCTTTAAAGAAGGATGTATAAAAACTCAGTTTTGCACAAAACATGAGGTGCTAACGGCTTCAGCCCAAAACTTCTTAGGAGTGTCATACTCAAGAAGCATGGTCTTAGCCATCTCTTGTAGCGACCTGTTCTTTCTCTCTACGACCCCATTTTGTTGAGGCGTACGAGGAGAAGAGAAATTGTGCGAATAACCAGATTTTTCACAAAAACGCTCAAAAAGATCATTTTCAAACACTCCCCCATGATCACTACGGATAGAAACAATTCGGCAAGAAGCTTCATTTTCATCCCATTTACAAAATCTCGAGAAAACATCAAGAGCATCGATTTTAGAAATGAGAAAGAAGGTCCAAGTATATCGAGAGAAATCATCAACAATAACAAGACAATACTTGGAACCACGAAGTGTTTGCATTCTCATTGGTCCGAATAGATCAATATGAAGAAGTTCAAGAACTCTCTTGGTACTCATAACTCCTTTGGATTTGAAGGAGGATTTGGTTTGTTTCCCTTGTGTACAAGGTTGGCATTCCTCATCCTTTTCAAAATCCAATTTGGGAAGTCCTTTAACCAAGTCCTGTTTGCTCAATTTCTTCATTTGATGCATATTCACATGACCCAAACGGTGATGCCAAAGAGAAATATCATTTTTATCCACTACCAATCATCTATTTAGTATGGGCTTAAGAGCATCAAGAACAATAACATAAAGATTACCATTTCTAGTTCCCTTATATATAACATTGTAGGAGAGGGAATCTAGAAGCAAGCATTCTAAAGAAGTAAACAACACAAGATATCCATTATCACAAAGTTGACTAACACTAATCAAATTGTGATGTAGGCCATCAACAAGCAACACATTTTAATACATAGCTCATTGCCCACATCACCCTCACCTATGACCTTACCCTTCTTGTTGTCCCCGAAGGTTACCGATCCTCCTTTCTTTTTCACAAGCTTGTTGAAATGGCTGATTTCTCCAGTCATGTGCTTAGAGCAGCCACTATCAACAATCCATATCTTTTTAACATGCAAGAAAGAAGGATGTCGGAACCCAACTCAAACTTTGGAATCCGGGGTTAGCTTGGGGACCCATTTCATCTTTGGGTTGGTCCCCTTGGGCTTGTAAGGACAATAAGTGGAGTAATGGTCATCACATTTACAATGAACACAAACCATAGGGTTCTTAGAGCCAGAAGTCTCTCCATGGAAAATAGGAGGTTCCACACTCTTCTTCTTACCCTTGTTCTTGCTCTTTTTCTTACCTTTGGGAGCAGTCCCATCATATCCCAAACCCACTAGTACCAACATATTTTGTAGAATGTTCTAAGACATCATTGAGGGATTTCTTTCCTGAGAGAAACTTTTGCAAATAAGATCTTAACTTGGCATTATCATCACTAAAGTTAATGACAGTAGTAGAAAGACTAGCAAGATCATCTCTAGCATGCAATAGGTCGTCCTCAAGACAGAGGGCTTTAGTATGAAAAGAATCTCTTTCTAAAGCTATGCTAGCAACTTCATTACTTTGCAAAATAGGTCTAGAAGATAAATCATTAACTTGAGCAAGCAACTTAGCATTTTTTGATTTAAGCAAGACAATCTCTCTTTGATAAGCATAGACTTCATCTCTCCTAGCATCATCAATAAGTTTGAGTTCCACATTTTCAATTTTAAGAACATCAAGCTCATCTAGGCACTTTTGGTTTTCTATCTTAAGATTTTCAATATTTTTAAGATATACACCATTCTCAACCTCTACTCCATTGTATTGAAGTTCAAGGTCAAGAAATTTCCCTTGCAAAGAATCTATGCTCTCAAGATGCAATTTTTCATTTTGATCAAGAATATCAAATTTAGCATAAAGATCATCAATTATCTTCCCTAATCTTTTCCTTTTAGACTTGCATTTAGTAAAGGAGGATTTGCATTCATTCAACATATCAATAAGAGTTTCCTTAGATAGTTCATGCAAGTTAACATTGCTTACCTCACTTACCTCACTTACCTCACCAACATCTTCACTAGTAGAGGCCATGAGGGCAAGATGGCATTCTCCATCCTCAGAGCTTGAGGAGCTTAAAGAAGACTCCTCCCAAGCTGCATGGGATGCATCTCTTGATCTTCTTTCTTTCTTGTCCTTCCTCTTGTACTTGCCTTCTCTCTTGTGCTCCTTATCTTTCTTGTGGCTGCTCTTGTGGTGGCTCTTCTTGGCCTTGGGGCAGTCACTCTTGTAGTGGCCTTTTTTACCACACTCATAGCACCTTGGAGTTGAATAGGAGGGCTTGCTCTTGAAGTGTTTTCCCTTTGAGTAGTTTGCCTCATGCTCATTGGAGCCTTCATCTTCACTTGAGGAAGGGCTGGGAGACTTCAAGATGAGTTGTTTTTGCCGGACCATTTCTTCAATTTGTGCTTTGAAGGCTGTGTCCTTTATCTTCTTTGACTCTTTTTCTTCTCTCTTCTCTTCCTCTTCTGGCTTGTCAAGCCTAGATTCATGGGCTTGGAGGTTACCAACCAGCTCCTCGATTGATAACTTACTTAGCTTGTACACCTCTTCAATTGAAGTAACCTTAGGATCCCATCTCTTAGGAAGACATCTCAAGATCTTAGAGTTGATAGTACCTCTATCCATCACACTCCCAAGGGATGCCAAACCATTTAAGATGACATTGAGCCTAGTGTACATACCAACCACTCTCTCATTCTTACCCATCTTGAAGTTCTCTAGAAGACCACCAAGCATGTAGATCTTGGCTTCCTTCACTTGCTCGGTTCCTTCATAGGTGACACACAATTTGTGCCATATATCTCATGTGCGGTGTCCCATGAGGAGATCTGGTTGAACTCGGATGGAGTAAGGGCGGCGTATATGATGCTCACAACTTTGGCGTTGAGTTGAGCATGCTTCATTTCAACTTCAGTCCATGTGGTGATGTCCCCCCTTGGATCTTCATATTTGAGATGGACTATCTTCCACATTTCATAGCTCACACCTTGAATGTAGAACTGCATCATTCTCTTCCAATAGAGGAAGTTGGTGCCATCGAAGACCGGAGGTCTCATGGAGAAGTTTCCTTCTAGGTTGAGTGAACCAAGAGTCGAATTACCCATCTTCTCCTACTTGTTGAAGTATCTTAGAGAAGACCTGCTCTGATACCACTTGTTGGATCAATGGGCTCTAGAGGGGGGGTTGAATAGAGCTTCACAATTCTCACAAATTTGATTAGACCACCAAATTATATTAATTGTAGAAACTTAAACAAGCAACAATTTGATGTCCTAATCTAGCATTCATAGCAAGGATGAGAGATAGTGAAAGACAAGCACTTGGACATGTGGTTTAGAGTGGTTCCATGTCCTAAACTTAGGAGAAATGTCAGTCCACTACCTAGAGTGGGTTAGTCTCTAGGATTTGCAATCTTGGTACTCTTATATTCCACAATAAGATTACAAGATACAACAACCACACATCCAAGGGCTTAGTACTTCAAGCAAAGATCTTCAACTTATAGAAGGAGCTTACCCACTTGAAGCATGGAGTCTTCATCCATCAACATGGACTTACCCACTCCTTTCTTCAAGTCTTCTACCTTCAAGGGATTACCTATCTTCCTTGAGCATTGCCTTGCTTCTCTCCTTCACTTGGAGATCTAGAGTACCTATCTCCTTCACTTGGAGACCTGGAGCAACTTGCCTTCTTCAACCTTGAAGAACAACACCTCCTTCTCCTTCACTTGGAGAGGGATATCTTCAACAATCTTCAAAGGAATGGAGGTTGGAAGATGGAGGAGGAGAGCTTTTACATCAACACATGGAGTAGCTCTCTTACACAACAACCTATCTCACTCATACTCACGAATTTGACTTGAAGGTAGAGAGAGAAAGGGGCTCAAAGGGTTAGAATACTCTCAACTATGCTAGCACCAAGTTTGCAATGAATGAGCAGCCTTGGAATGAACTCCAAGAGGGTCTATTTATAGTTCAGAGTGTCCCTTTAAGTTGTGGGACACTTGGATATGAAAATAGCCATTTTTTGTTCAAAGAAATGACTTTATTTTCGCTCAAAACACTCACCAACGGTCACATCACTTTTTTCTGCAATTTCCGTATAGTGCAATCGGTCGAGTTTCAATAAAGGTAACTCGACCGATCAAGTAAACGACAAAGCCGATATTCAAATGATCGGTCGAGTTTGTCCTGACAAAACTTGACCGACCATTTGAAGTCGAAATGATCAATTTACCTGATCGGTTGAGTTCTGTGTAAACACAACTCGACCGATGCAATCTCCAGAAAATTGACTCAGGATTGATCGGTCGAGTTTTAAGGCTGGGAAACTCGACCGAAAAATTGCCTGAAATGAATTTTCTAAATTGCATCTAAAGTGATTAAAACTTGGTGATTTTTGTCCCAAACAATTTTTCTCACCTAAGTTACAAGTCAATTCATCATTACAAGTGATTACATAAAAGTTCTAAGGTCATTTACATAGAAATCCCAAAATGCACACTTGTAACTATTTTGACTTGAACTTGATCCATTCTAGGGCTTTGGATATTGGATCATTTTCATGTACCTAATGCCTGCAAACAATCTTAAACACACATATTAGATACATATGAATGGAATGGTTAAGTCATTATCAAAATATAGGCAATGTATAACCTCTAGGTCAACAGTTGGTATGTGAAGTGTGGAAACCCCACCACCACCTAAGTGGATTGGGAGTAATTATGCCAAAACATTCACTAAACAACCTTCCTTAGACAACTCAGCTAATTCCACTTATATGGTGACGAATTATTCTCGATCAACAAACTTGAAGTATACTGTTTATGTTACATCACTCTCAACTATATTTTAAGGTTCCAAACAATAATCATTAAATGTGATTACATTGAAATGAAAGCTACCATTTTAGGGTAATGTTGTTTAACTATTTTATTTTTTAATATATGTTGGTAATTTTTTTGGTTTGTCCCAAATTAAAGAAAAATTCTAGGGTACTTTACCAATTCATATACCTTTAGTGGTGATTTAAATGTTCCAAGGGCCTCACTATACATATATCTTAAATATCTCTTCTTCAATACTATCTCCATGCAAATCTATGCTTGACAGAGTCCAAAAAGGCTAGTAGATGAGCTAGGTACATTTCATGACTTTCTATATTAACTACATACCTCACATCCTAGGCTCTTAGTGTTTTTTCATATATAATCTAGGTATATCCTTTTAATTGAGCCAGCGATACTAAGGTTCATTGTAACTATTTTCCTATATTATAGGTGTACCACTATTGAACCCTAATTTCCATGAGACATGCATGAGTGCTGACTATTTATAGGCTCTGATACCATGTTGTAAAGACTTGATCCTTATAAATTTTTACAAAATTGTATCAAAAAATATAAACAAATATTTTTACAATCATGCTTTACATGAGAATCACAAAAGCTTTCATAGGATTACAAAATTGAGAAATAGACATTGACTACTATATACTCTTCATAGTGGATAACTCTTGTGTGTCTCATCTTGGTCTTGCTTTGATCACCTATCCATGAGTTCCCAGGGGAAGGAAAACCATGCACAGACCCCAAGAAGGAAAACATAGATGAGTCAAATGACTGGTACAAAATTGATATTTGGAAAGTAAAAGTATGAACCTATCAACAAAGGATATTCATGAGTAAATGCAAATGAATAAACAATATAGGAAAGTATCAAATAGTATCAATGGGTTTTCAACCTCAATAAGATTCAATATCCAAATTTTGATACTAGTAATTAAATTGTCATAGACAACACATGTCGATGTCTAATTGTAGGGGAGGCTATGTGTTCTCTCCTACAGAGAAGGACAACACACCAACTGAGATTCTGAGTATACTGACGGACCCTATATTCTTTAACTCTGCATAGACACATGGAAACGTATATCCACTAAACTAGGGGCACTATCTTGCTCATTTTGACATTTAATCATTTTACTATTTTGTAGGAATAAGTGTTGGCAGCCTTTCAAAGAGGATGGCTAAGGTTAAAAATCAAATTTTGGGCCAACCAACCTATCCATTCATGCATGCAGTCAATGAGGGAAATAACCTTCCAAATAGAAATAGAAATTTTGTACCTAGAATCAAAGCATACAATATTCAACTATTCCATTCCATGTATGGAGATACAAAGTTTTTTATGATCATGATTCAAACATTTTTAAGAGTTGATGAACAAAGATATCTACAATTTGGAAAAATAAGGTTATTATTGACTTGTAATCAAGTTTGTTTCAATTTGTGTTATCTGAGATTTTTTTCCATACTCATTCATATTTCTATATATTCTCCCCCATTTAAGATTTTTAGGTTCATTCTTTATCTAGGATCCATAGTTAGCTGCATAAGTTTATATATACTTTATAAACCTAAGTATGATAGTGTCATTCTCTATCTAATAATATATAATTCAATATATAATTGCTTAATTCTATTTCCTCTAGATTAGATTATTCTATTTAGTTACTATGATTGGAGATCATCTCTTAGGTGCTTAATTACTATTTTAGTCAGACCCTAGATTGTATAACCAATTCATGGTTGTGATTTACTTCATCTTAGGTTAGTAGATAATTACTACACTATAGTATCAACTTTTACACTAATACATGTCGTGATGGGTTTTCATAAGTCATGTTCATATACTCCCTCTCATATATCCTTACATTCAAATCAACTAATCTATAGACTATTTTCCAATATTCATATGTAGTTTTTTGACACACCATTATATCATACACACATATGTCCATCTTGGGCTATTGATTTATGAAAACAATCACATTTGTTTATTTGTTTTCATACTAAGGACTACTAAGTTACTAAGCCACCTCTGAACCCTTATTAATTAAATTCCATATGTATTAATTTTAATATGATAAGGAAAATCAAACTTCCAATTTTTCTTATTATAATTATTAATTGTTGTACCATACTTGTTAGCTAGAGATTTGATATATTCATTTCATTGTATGGAAGTTGTATATGTCTCATGTACTAGTATTAGTATTCTAGCATAACCATGCATAGATATTGCTATACACCAGTGATATATATATATATATATGCATGCTTGAATAATTGGATTTTTACATACATCAATATAATAATGTTTGTTAACATTATTGAATATTAGTGAAAGGTCTTTAAACTTTTAGGTCTGAATCAAAACAATAAGATAAAGAAGAACTGACCTACTTTCTGATTGGTTTCCTCCTGATTCCATGATCATTTATGGTTAATTGTTTGATGCGTTGGACTTTAGATGAAGGTCATTCCCATCTAAAGGTGGCTCAGGTGGATAAAAGATACTAGAAAACGCATAAAGGCTTTGAAGCAAGTTGCTTGTATTGCATGTTAGTAGGGTGGTGGAGGTTGGTAGCATGGTCCCTCCATTCTACTATAGATTAGTCCAACTTTAGTCTTCCTTGAAAATAGGTCAAATTGGATGCCTCAAAGAGGATCGTATTAGAGATATGATCAAAGCTAAGCTAAAGGATATCTCTCCTTGTCAATATGTTTTCTAGAATCAAGTCTTCTGATGGTCTGGGGTTTCAAATATCTATAGAGGTTGGAGTCTAAGATTTCAATTGCAAGGCGTCAATGCCAGTGAGGAGGAGGTCATGGGACCAATGATGCCATGGAGTTCGGATTTGTTGGGCTACATTGGGGATGGTCAAACAGAGATTGTGTGGGCGCCATCAATGACCAGGTTGTGGAGGGATGTTCTAGTAGTACTACGAGCACAAGAGGTTAGAGATAAGTGTTGGGAGAACTCTATAACAGCTGGAGGTTTTTCTATAGATGGTGTTGGCCAACTAGGGTTGTACACGGTGCTACTTCTACAAGTCCTTCACTATTGGTTTTGAAGTAATAGAAGCAAGGAGGAGGAGGAATTAGTTGCAAACCGAGGTAGGTCCATGTGATATCAGGTAGGCGACACCATCAGATTTGTTAGCACAAGGTGTTTGCAGATTTTAGGTAGAGCAAAGAGGTCTCAAAGTTTGAGCTCTTCTTATTCAACAGTTGTCAAGCACGACCAGTCCATGGGATAAATTCATAAAGAAGGGATCATCGAAGGGGTGAGGATTAACGATGTAGTTGTAGATTTTTCCCTCAGGTTCGAGGGTGTAGGAGTTTATATATCAAGGAAGGGGATGCTAGGGTTTTCTGGATAAAAGGGATGAGAGGAAGAAGAAAAAGGAGAAGGAAATCACCATGGGTAGTGTGCATAGAGAGGAAACAACACATAAGAGGGGATGTTAAACTTTGATGAGGGAGAAATGGTTCTGCTTGATCCCTCACAATTTTTGGTGTTGTGTTGACGATGGTGATGCACATGAGGCTGAGAGTATAGAGGGTTACTAATGATTAATAAAATAGGCATTTAGGAATTAATTTAAAGAAGGTCTTAAATGTCTTTTATTTCCAAAAAATACCCACATTTATCTAAAGCTCTAACTAATGTGTGATCTTGGCAAACAATTCATACCAGTGTCATTTATTTTTCTGAAAAATAACATGTCAATTTTACCAAGCCATGACTGTACTTTTAGTTGCCCTCATAATAACTTTTAATACTATTAATAATCACTTTGAATTATATTGTTATATGACTTTAAGTCGATATTTGACAAAGTAGTTGTATTACTAAAATACAAGGGAATACCATTGTATTTGAGCACATAAAACTCATAATAGTACCAAATGATATCAAAGTGGCACATGAAGATAATTTGAGGGATCCAATTGTAAATATTTTTATGTGAAGAAAATAAACCCATTTATATACAATAAATTGAAAAGGAGATAAACTACTATCCAATAACATGATAATTGACCAAACCATTAAAAGAGATATGGAATGAGAGTTTGATTTGTAAATGGACTCAAAATTTGAGGGAATTATGATTTATAGACCAAAAAATTTTATCACCCAAAATTGAGTATGATACAAAAATCACTCCCATTCATAATGATTGCAAGAAAAACTAGAATAGATGTATCAATCTCCAAGGCAAGACCAAAAAAATTGCTTCGTAATTTGTTCATCAACATTTATTTGCTTAAAGATTACAAAATTATACAAATGAAGTGGTAAATAAACAATTCTGAGCCATGTGACTATCCGAGAAGGATGGGCTGGTGATGGTATGATTTTTTCCACTCCATTTCCAAACCATTAAACAAACATCAAAGATATAACATGCTCACCTCAGCTAGTGCTGTGAGAGAATCATGGTGACATGATAACTATAAAAAGTGGTTCATTATTACTTCATAGACTCTCCAGTATCCGATTGGCTTCCACAGAAGGTGCAAACAGTCACATAGTGTCATATATCCAATGTTGCGACTAAGTAACTTAATTACCACCACAAACCACCATGGTTTGTGGAGTACGCATGTGTTTCTGGTGTTATTTAGAGTTTTGGAGATCCTCAGTCATTTGCTAAGGTGATTTCTTTTGGATCAACCATGCCAGGATAATAATTATCTATAAACATGTTTCAAGGACACCCATATTCTCCAATAGTTGTGTCCTAGAATGAGCAACCACCGATGGTTGCAACCATCTGTGTTGCCATTTTAGATGGAATTTGAGGGCCAAAAGTATCAATTCCATGTCTGTGTTTGATGAAGGAGAATGATCAGAATCTTCAGGGTCTAGAATACTTGCCATCTAATATCCCCTTAGACCACCATAGACTGAGTGTAACTCAAAATCTCTCAGTGAAAAATTGAGATTTCCATTGTCAAACCTCTACAATTCCCCAATGAACCCTCTCCTCCCCCTTCCATGTCATCCTACAGTATGATGGCCTATGCCACTATGACCAGCGTCGTGGTTCCCCTGACAACCCATAGGAGAGACACTCCTTGTGTTCGTCATCATTCATCTTACTTCAATATGAAGCACAATCAAATTTATTGTTAATTTAATATGACCACACATAATCAAAATGATTCCAATATTTTGTCTTTCCATATCACAAATATCTTTGAGATAATGCTTAAAACTTTAAAAATGCATGCAAGAATGTCATTGACAATGTATATTGTATGCTTATGGGTAGTACCTAAGCCACATGGAAGCCCGCATAAGCATGCGTGTTACCCACAACCATCCAAAAATAGAACTCAGTTATTACAACTAATTTTTTTTCTTAATAACAAGAATATTGTTACAACCCTAAGTTTGAGTTCATTTGCTAAGAAATGTAATTTATCATATTAAAGATATTTAGACAAATAATGATACAACTTGTATTGAATGGATTGATGATTGCTTTATTGCCTATTGGGCCCAATAACAAGGAATTTCAATTAATTAATTAATAATTGAGAATCTAAGAAAAGAAAGATGTGGAAACCTCTAGAAGGCAAGAGAATATAATCCAAGGATGTATTTAGTGCCTCTTGAGTTCCTTGGATTCCAAGGAGTCCAAAATTGCATAAAGAATACAATAATAAGAGAAAAGATCAAATGACTATTTCCTTGTTAATAAAGAAATTGAAAACATTGATGAAATGCGGAAAATAAGTGGAAAGAGGTGTAATTGAGTTATCCTTAGTAGAATTTCGTATCCCAAGGATTTCTAATGATAAAAGGAATGCCAATGAGGAAAATAAAAGATAAATCCTCAAAAAGGAGATATTTTAAAGAAATAAGTAGAATATTTGAAATAAAGAAGATAATGTAAGAAATAAAAAGAGAAGTGAGGGTTTGCCCATGATGAGTCATAATTCGAACCCCACTTGCTTTCTTGGATTACAAGGAATAGAAATAATGGGAAATAAGGAAATAAGAAAGAGAAAATAGGTGAGAATTATACATTTTTGAGCAATATCCTGCACCTAAAGAAAAGGCACGTTTTCCTTTAGATAATGAGCCCTTTTTTGGTAGAGAGGTGGATTAAATCATTACTAAGTTTCCCTCAAAAATTGGGATTAATTGGACACTCAGTTTGGGAGTTATGAATTTTGGAAATATCCCTAAAGTAATAGGATTTCATTAAATGTCACGATTTAACAGTCCTAATCGAAATAATCTGAGTTTAATCTGAGTCGTGGATCTTGGATCCTAGGGACCACGGCCATCGTGCTCCTTGCGCCTGAACAGGCAAGTCAGGGAGCAATCCCGGTTTCTTCTACAACACATCTATTCCTCTCAGATCCATATCGTGTTTTGGAAACAACTCCAACGACTTCGGGAGGCCAGTCCGAGTTGGTTAATCCTATATTTCTTAGGGTTTCGTTGCTTCTGGCAAATTCGCCCAATTGCCGCAGAGACAGGTCAGTTCCATGAACTTCCTCCTATAAAAGGAGGGTTGTTGAACCCCAACAGGGATGCAAAACGTCTCCGAGGAAGCCTGCTGCTCCTCACAATCACAACCCTGTGAACGAATTCACTTTGAACGATGGTCTTCACCCCTCTCGGTCCAAGCTACATCGCCGGAGAAAAGTTCCTCCGTCCCGGTGACTCCGGCCGGCTCTAGCAGAGATGAGACCACCGTTGAGTTCGGTGGCTCATGGCATAGATGGAGGGAGCATCACCGGTTGCTGGGGAAGCCAGGATCATAAGGTCAACTTAGAAGTTGACTGCCGGGAAACACTGGATCGTGACTAGGAGTCGCGAGGAAGAATAAGAAGATAAAGGGCTAAAAGACGTCCTTGCCCTTGTGCGCACAGTGAAGAGGTAAGGGTAAATTTGTATTTTAATCCTTTTAATCGCAAGTGGGCGCGTGCATCTGTGAACGTTGGATCCTAAGTGGACCAGCGGTCCATTAATCGGACAATCTGTGTTTTTCTAAAATTAGCAAATAAACTAGAAAAAGGAAGTTTCCTTATTAAAATCATATCTTTTGATAGAAAACTCTGATGAGGAAAGTTAATACATGAATCTTGCTCAGAAAAGTACGGGGAATTCAATAAAATACTAGTAGAGGCTAGTTTTACTTCTAGTTCGAAAAGTACATAAAGTTAGTACTTTAATGCTTTAAATGAATCTAAAACCCTAGATTTGTTTAATGGTGAGTTTAATAACTAGTTTAATATTCTAAATCAAGATTGGACCTTTTGACATGAAAAGGATAATAGGAATATGATTTGAGTTTAAAAACCCATGATTTTCTTGATTAGGGTTTTCCTGTGTGCAAAAGTGCAATCAATGTTAAATTAGGGTTTATTAACCTAGCAGATGTGATAAATAGTAATTAAGGTACAATTGTCAATTGAACTATAATCATTGATGAAGAACCTAAAAATGATAATTGGCCTTAATGATCTTGACATGACCTAAAAGAATAAAACATGTTGTTTTTAGTGTAAAAGAAATATATCTGACCTAATTGGAATTCAATCATGCCTATGATGTTAAAATTAGGGTTTGTGGATCAAAAGAACATTAAAAGTGATAAATGCATTATGGAGGCTAAAAACCCTAATAAAATCCTAAAGTTAGCCTAGAAACCCTAAGGTGGGACCCAAGTCAACCTTGAAAATGTTTTGGATAAAATAATGACACATGTGTGATATGCATTAATTTTAGGATATTGTTGATTGCTTGTTTGATTATTAATGCTTGGACATCAAGTTGCTCTGGACCAGGTATGTGGTTAATTATGATTAATCACATTAGTTTCCTGAGGGTTTTCCTAATGCTTTCTCGCATTGAATGCAATCTAAACAGTTTGGATGTTCATACTGCAATTATAAAGTCACTATGGCTATCACAATTATATATACATGTGAATTCTCGCACCTACATGCCACCCTGATGGAAGATGCCATAAAGGTCAGGCTCAGGAGGGTAGACCAATGGGAACCATGAGAGGTGACCCCATACACCAAGCTCGAGAATGAGAAGGTGGTCTATGATGCATGACTATGGAGCACCATGAGCGGTGACTCCCAGAAACCAAGCTCGGGATTGAGAAGGTGGCCTTAAGTCAATGGCAAAAGAGAAACCCTAGAGGGGTATGCCAGGGTTAGGGAAAAAGTGGTGGAGAATGACACATTGAAAATGTAAATTGTCTTGTTAAATATCTTGATTGTGATATTTAAATTGTTAGCCATATTTGTGAGTATTTGGTTGCCTCCACATACCGACATATTTCGATATGCTGACCGACGATTTGTTTGTTGGCATTTTAGGTGCAACTCTGAAAAGCATAAACAATAAAGTGACACAACGTGAAACCGAGAAATAAAATGCAAGGAGGATTAGATAGAGTAATTCAAGCTGTGGATAGATAGTTTTCCTAAGTTTTATAAAGGTAAGAAAAGTTTTGATTTTCTACTAGATTTCAGTTTAGTTAGTAGAATTTCATAAATATTATTGATTATTTGTCGAACCTTCGATCCTGTTAATTGAATAACGGCTCTGTCCTTCAGGTCTCTCTTAATTGGGGGTTACCGGGAGGCGGGGTCGTTATAATTGGTATCAAAGCAAAGGTTCCTCACTTAATCTTTAATAATTATTAAATTTTACAAATTCCGTAGAACCCAAGGGAGTTATTAGAGGATTATCCGAAAGACAAAGGTGTCTAGAAAAGGATCACGACCGGGGGCTGGCAATATTTTCCTCCACACCGCTAGTCGGAATACGAGGACTCCCGGATCCGTGTGACTGCCTGGCCAAAGTCTTAGGGTATGAATCGAAATAAGATACCTTTAGGACTCTCTCATCTTGTTCATCCCTTCACAACTCAAATTCTGATAAGGACCTTAAGGATTAGGGTTTCCTCTCTTCTCCTCACCCTCTTGAGGTATGGGTAAGGTTGATAAGGATTAAGGAATCCTCCACCAAACTGATAAAAAGCATGTAAATAAGATGTCATGGACATAAGCTTAGTAGAGTAAGCGTAAAAGAATAGATACATGCTTAGGTCGTATGACACGAGTTGTCATTGCCCTCAGGAGAACCTGAGGATAGACCTCGTTGTCAGGAGGATGAGTAGAGAGAGTTAGTCTTGGAGGTAGAGACCTCCATTAAAAGTAGATACCTAGCACATCCTTTGAGGATGATGTTAACCCTAACCCTAAGTGAAGGTTAGAGAGTGAGATGACATGGTATACCATGTGTTAGGACAAATATGCCTTGGATGCCATATGAGCCATGAGAAGTTGATGACCGAGTACCTTTGGCAACCCAACCCTGGGAAGGGTCGGGCATGCTTGAGCGAAGGATAGCTCCTCCATGGATGAGGTTAGAGAAGAACCTATAGAAACCTTATGAGCTGTTGCAAGTAGGATATAGCTTGCACCCTAAGAACGTCAGTGGTACGAAAGTAGGTTGAAACCCTGGACAAGATAGCTTACAAGACAAGCATAAAGAGCTATGGATAACCTTGAGCAAACATAGGCTTCACTCAGGTAGGGGTATGCTTGTGAGCTTGATCCATCTTCATGGAGAAAGGACCTCTGATAGTGAGACAGTTTGTAAGGTTAGCTCTAGAGAGAGAGAGAAGGACCCAACAAGAAGGTTGGAAGCTTAGCTTATGAGACATGAAGAATAGTGGGGAGTCGAGGATGATGCGACCTGAGTGGATGTTAGTGGTTGCCCTATGCTTGACCCCTAGAGGCTGATGATATCTTGGTGGCCTTTAGAGGAATCAAACCCTAGAGAGAGGACGAGGTTTCTAGTACCTATGTGCTTATGGTATAGGTGGTTACATGTCGAGGTGAAATAAAGAGTGCCCTAGACCATGAGGAGGTTTAAGTAACCAGTTGCGAGGTTTTATACCTAGATTGGTTGTCCTTGAGGAGGACTCAACTCTAAGGTATTGCTCATGTAAAAGGATCATGGGAGTACATGACATACCTTGAACGTGCTTGATTCATGGTTAAGAGATTGATCATGCAGTTGGATATTCAAAGGAGGACCTAGGGTTCCTAGGCCTAAGAGGGGAAGCAGTGTATCCGATGCACATAATGAGATTTGAGCCTCTATAGTTTCGATCATGGTACTCCTCATGTGTAGAGGTAAAGGAAACCCCTTAAGTTAAGGGTATGTTTGATGAACCCCTCACAACTAAGTTGGTCTAATGTTGAGGAAGAGAACAAGTATGACCTAGCATGGTTTAAAAGGTGGTCTGCTTGTGCCTTAGTAGATGCTGGGTTAGGCACGCTCATGGGAATGTAAACCCTAAGGACGCTTTTGACCTTTGTTATCAAGGTGTAGTTTCCTCCCATCTTGGGAGAGGGACCCTCTGGTAGGGTGTTTACCAGTTTTGTGGGTTTTGAGGTAATCTAAAGAGGTTTCATAGGATCTTGAGAAGCTAAGTGGAAAAAAATACATGGCATGAGAATGAACCTGCAAACCCATAGATTACCATATCTATGTGCATGTGGATGTGTTACCATGTAGGTAACCGATATGGGGCCTGACCAAGGTAGGCAGGTTGCCATGACCCCTATGAAGGGATGAAAGTCAGCCATGAATGCAGAAAGAGATGATGAAGGTTTGGGTAAGGTTCTAAGTTGGATATGTACCATAATAGAATCCTAAGTCTATCCTAGGGTCAGGTAGTGATAAGACCGATGGAAGAAGGAGTTGCCTAATTCCCTAGTTGCACATGACCATAGGGTCGGGAGGTAACAACTATCATCATCTGAGGACCATGGGTTAGGAGATTGATAACCTTCATGAACTCATGGGACCCAAAGGGCAGATGAGTAGGGCACTCTCTGGATGCATAAGGGAAGAGGGATGACCCCAAAAGTGCCGATACCCTATAGACCTAGAGGAGATGACCAAGGATTGTGTTTGGACCAAGTAGGTTCGAGACCAGTTTTCCATGGAAGTAAGTGATATCGTGATATTCGTAGAGACATATGTGGCTTGTTTCAACTTAGATGTAAAGGTGTACTGGCAAGGTGGGATGTACCATCTCTATTCTTGGAGCAGGAAGAACTCTGTATTTGGACTGCAGCCAAATGCTTATTTCCTCTTGTTATGAGATTGAGAGATAGGACAGTACGCATGCCATACACCAAGGATAAAGACGATGTGAGTTGGAACGTTTCTACAAGGTATGAGGATAGAGATGATAACATACCCTTGTGGATCGAATGATACATGAATGGTTTACAAACACTAAGAGTAGTAAGGAGATCATCTTGTGAGAATGTGATACCATGAGCTATCTGGAATTTACAAGGTTTGATCACCATGAAGAGGAGCTCAGAGTTTCTTGATGAAGACAAACTTAGAGATGAGATGATAAGCAGAATACATGGAGGTGTATGTCTTCAACATTACCTAATACCTAAGGATGTGAAGTGGTAATGAATGCTCTGGTTGAGAAATAGCTGCTAGAAGCTAGAAGAAGTTGAGGTTGATAGGCTAACCTTAAGTTCAGAAAAAGAGATAAGTTTGGCTAACACTTAGATGTAACGATATCTGTTGAACAAGTTAATGGTTGTTTGGTTAGCCAGTTTAGTCCTTGATATAGCGAAAGGATGGTGATAGGACCTCAGATACACTTCATTGGAAAGGAAGGTGATGAAACCCTGATTAGAATGGTTTAGGGTTTCCGAGGTACCAAGCTTGAAGAATCGTGACGTACAAGAGATCATGATTTTAAGGTCACCATACACCGTGATACTACAAAGATAGTAAGAGATAGTAGCATTTTGGATGCTTAAGATGAAGATGCATGTGGCTTGTGGCCATGCATGATAGTAGGTGAAGGACGAACACCAATAACCCAATGCTTTGACATAGAGGATAAAGAGTCCCCTAAAGGGAGTGAGAGTTCACCATTATGGAAGTTGTGGAAGGTCTCCCCTTGACCAAGGAAAGTCAAGATGCAATATGGGTTATGGTAGATCACCTTACCTAGATAACACAAGAAAGAAAGAACACTATCAAGGGACAGATTCTGTTGAACTACATAAGAGAGAGAGAGATGGTTCAACTACACCGGAATGCGAGTTCAAAAGTTCTTGAGTATGACTTAAAGATTCACTTCCATGAGGTGGAAGTAGATACAGGAAGAACTCGATGATAATATAGTTTATCACCCCTAACTAATGGTTAGTATGATCCAGACTAGAGGGTCTGATGAGAGTAAGTGTGCTTGTTCAGGGTGATACAAAGAGACAATTCTTAATATGTGATGTTAACCACCATAGCCTTTATCGGGATGCAAGAAGTTCTATTAGGAAGTTGTGTCGATCACCACTTCATTATGATGATGTTGGTGAAGGAGGCCTCACGAAGGTCAGAAAAGAACCACAATATGTGCAGATGAAGTCGCTTGATCATGCAATGGCTGAGAGAGAGCCCAAGGGTGACATGAGTCACGAGCTGATGCAAAGCAGACTGACATGCAGTTCACTGTGGGAGAATATAATGTGAAAATCCGAGCCCTCTAAGCTGCAGTTGAGAAAGCTGAGTCCCCGATATATGGGTCCATTTGAGATGGATTGGTGTAGATGGTTGTGTTTAACCTTACCCCGCAGGATAACATGATGTGTGATGAGTTCCATATGTCTGGTCTAGAGCACTGTGTGAGGTACCCAAGCCATGTGTTGAGCCCTGAACCTATTTAGTTTTTTTTGAGAAGCTGAAGAGTCCTGAGTCACCTATGAGGTTCGATATACCAAGGTAAGAAAGAACTCAGATGGAAGAATATGAGATGATGAAGGTTCCTGGGAAGCACCATGGAAAGGGTGAATCCACGTGGGAGCCATGATGGACATATGAAGGGCTTATCCTGTTTGTTTGCTTGTTTGATGGAATTTTGAGGGAAAAATTCTTATAAGAGGGGAAGGATGTTACAACCCCAATTTTGAGTTCATTTACTGAGAAATGTAATTTCTCATGTTAAAGATATTTAGAAAAATAATGATACAACTTGTATTGAATGGATTGATGATTGCTTTATTGACTATTGGGCCCAATAACAAGGAATTTCAAGTAATTAATTAATAATTGAGAATCTAAGAAAATAAAGATGTGGAAACCTCTAGAAGGCAAGAGAATATAATCCAAGGATGGATTTCGTGCCTCTTGAGTTCCTTGGATTCCAAGGAGTCTAAAATTGCATAAAGAATACAATAAGAAGAGAAAAGATCAAATGAGTATTTCCTTGTTAATAAAGAAATTGAAAACATTGATGAAATGTGGAAAATAAGTGGAAAGAGGTGTAATTGAGTTATCCTTAGTGGAATTTCGTATCCCAAGGATTTCTAATGATAAAAAATGCCAATGAGGAAAATAAAAGAGAAATCCTCAAAAAGGAGATATTTTAAAGAAATAAGTAGAATATTTGAAATAAAGAAGATAATGTAAGAAATAAAAAGAGAAGTGAGGGTTTGTCCATGATGAGTCATAATTCGATCCCCAATTGCTTTCTTGGATTAAAAAGAATAGAAATAATGGGAAATAAGGAAGTAAGAAAGAGAAAATAGGTGAGAATTATACATTTTTGAGCAATATCTTGCACCTAAAGAAAAGGCACTTTTTCCTTTAGATAATGAGCCATTTTTTGGCAGAGAGGTGGATTAAATCATTACTAAGTTTCCCTCAAAATTTGGGATTAATTGGACACTCAGTTTGGAAGTTATGAATTTTGGAAATATCCATAAAGTAATAGGATTTCATTAAATGTCACGATTTAACAGTCCTAATCGAAATAATCTGAGTTTTAATCTGATTTGTGGATCTTGGATCCTAGGGACCACGGCCATCGTGCTCCTTGTGCCTGAATAGGAAAGTCAGGGAGCAATCCCGATTTCTTCTACAACACATCTATTCCTCTCAGATCCATATCGTGTTTTGGAAACAACTCCAACGACTTCGGGAGGCCGGTCTGAGTTGGTTAATCCTATATTTCTTAGGGTTTCGTTGCTTCTGGAAAATTCACCCAATTGTCGTGGAGGCAGGTCAGTTCCATAAACTTCCTCCTATAAAAGGAGGGTTGTTGAACCCCAACAGGGATGCAAAACGTCTCCGAGGAAGCCTGCTGCTCCTCGCGATCACAACCCTGTGAATGAATTCACTTTGAATGATGGTCTTCACCCCTCCTGGTCCAAGCTACATCGCTGGAGAAAATCTCCTCCGTCCCAGTGACTCCGGCTGGCTCTAGCAGAGATGAGACCACCGTTGAGTTTGGTGGCTCATGGCATAGATGGAGGGAGCATCACCGGTTGCTGGAGAAGCCAGGATCGTAAGGTCAACTTAGAAGTTGACTGTCGGGCAACACTGGATCACGAACAGGAGTCGCGAGGAAGAAGAAGAAGATAAAGGGCTAAAAGACGTCCTTTCCCTTGTGCGCACAGTGAAGAGGTAAGGGTAAAGTTGTATTTTAATCCTTTGAATCGCAAGTGGGCACGCACATCTGTGAACGTTGGATCCTAAGTGGACCAGCGGTCCATTAATCGGACGATCTGTGTTTTTCTAAAATTAGCAAATAAACTAAAAAAAGGAAGTTTCCTTATTAAAATCATATCTTTTGATAGAAAACTCCGATGAGGAAAGTTAATACATGAATCTTGCTCAGAAAAGTACGAGAAATTCATTAAAAATACTAGTAGAGGCTAGTTTTACTTATAGTTCGAAAAGTACATAAAGTTAGTACTTTAATGCTTTAAATGAATCTAAAACCCTAGATTCGTTTAATGGTGAGTTTAATAACTAGTTTAATATTCTAAATCAAGATTGGACCTTTTGACATGAAAAGGATAATAGGAATATGATTTGAGTTTAAAAACCCATGATTTTCTTGATTAGGGTTTTCCTGTGTGCAAAAGTGCAATCAATGTTAAATTAGGGTTTATTAACCTAGCATATGTGATAAATAATAATTAAGGTACAGTTGTCAATTGAACTATAATCATTGATAAAGAACCTGAAAATGATAATTGGCCTTAATGATCTTGACATGACCTAAAAGAATAAAACATGTTGGTTTTAGTGTAAAAGAAATATATTTGACCTAATTGGAATTCAATCATGCCTATGATGTTGAAATTAGGATTTGTGGATCAAAATAACATTAAAAGTGATAAATGCATTATGGAGGCTAAAATCCCTAATAAAATCCTAAAGTTAGCATAGAAACCCTAAGGTGGGACCCAAGTCAACCTTGAAAATGTTTTGGATAAAATAATGACACATGTGTGATATGCATTAATTTCAGGATATTTTTGATTGCTTGTTTGATTATTAATGCTTGGACATCAAGTTGCTCTGGACCAGGTATGTGGTTAATTATGATTATTCACATTAGTTTCCCGAGGGTTTTCTGAATGCTTTCTCGCATTGAATGCAATCTAAACAGTTTGGATGTTCATACTGTAATTATAAAGTCACTATGGCTATCACAGTCATATATACATGTGAATTCTCGCACCTACATGCCACCCTGATGGAAGATGCCATAAAGGTCAGGCCCAGGAGGGTAGGCCAATGGGTACCATGAGAGGTGACCCCAGACACCAAGATCGGGAATGAGAAGGTGGTCTATGATGCATGACTATGGAGTACCATGAGCGGTGACTCCCAGGCACCAAGCTCAGGATTGAGAAGGTGGCCTTAAGTAAATGGCAAAAGAGAAACCCTAGAGGGGTATGCCAGGGTTAGGGAAAAAGCGGTGGAGAATGACACATTGAAAATGTAAATTGTCTTGTTAAATATCTTGATTGTGATATTTAAGTTGTTAGCCATATTTGTGAGTTTTTGGTTGCCTCCACATACTAGCATATTTCGATATGCTGACCGACGATTTGTTTGTCGGCATTTTAGGTGTAACCCTGAAAAGCACAAACACTAAAGTGACACAATGTGAAATCGAGAAATAAAGTGCAAGGAGGATTAGATAGAGTAATTCAAGTTGTGGATATATAGTTTTCCTAAGTTTTATAAAGATAAGCAAAGTTTTAATTTTCTACCAGATTTCAATTTAGTTAGTAGAATTTCATAATTATTATTGATTATTTGTCGAACCTTCGATCATGTTAATTGAATAACGGCTCTGTCCTTTGGGTCTCGCTTAATTGGGGGTTACCGGGAGGCGGGGTCGTTACAAATATGAAGTACATATAGTTCCCTTTCCCTTTGGGCTTCTGTTTAAAAGTATTAGTTTTGTTCAGTTTTTTACAGGACCATGCCATGATAGTTTAATTTTCTTTCTAAGTCCTATTGTTTTCTTATTACAATATTAGTAAATTTTCCTTTTTATTTAAATCAATCTCAACTAAAATCATTTTAATTTGAAATGATTATTAATATTTTAAATATGAATACATCCATACACATTCTATCAAAAGGCCATCTTATACAGACCCAACTGTCATTCTGCCTCTTGTGCCATTAAACATTCTGGCTCTCAGTTGGCTTCTCACTACAAAAATAATGCCCTCTCCTACCATCCTACATGCGTAGAATCTTATATAATGAAGTTTGGTCATTGTTAGATAGTGCAAACTTGGTTACGTTTTAAGATTATCACTAAGTGAAAAACTCTGGCCCAGATCTGACTTAAGAAGAATGTCCCATTTTGGATTCAGTTCTTAGTAAGTTTTTGGTTAGATGTTACAAAATCAATTTCGATTCCAAGTTTGTTACTTTATTGAAAAAACTAATGGGACAATTTTCAGTTCGATACAAATTTTTTTGTTTGAATTAGGATTTACCACTTTGGAACTTTTTTTTATCAATGTCTATTCTGACTTGCAAAATTTTCCATCTAGTGTGATGTAGAAGTAACACAAAACTTGTTTTTGATACCCATAATTTTGACCAGAAGTGTGAACTTAGCATGGAACACCACTACACTAGTAATTGTCAAGAAAAAGACATACATAAGCAATAACTCCATATCTACACCTTTTAGATAATCATATATGTTGTCTTATTCACTATTGTATTAAAATGAAATCTTTGGTCATGGTTTTTTAAAATCCATCCACTATGTCTAATAAAAGAATAATTAATGGTATTATTAAATTAAATCTATAAAATTATAGTGTATGGTCTATCATTGCCATTTTTTCTAGAAAAAGCTACCACATAAATAATAGCAAAATTATAGTTTGAACAAGATCCATGTAGTTATAAGAATTAATTTCTTCAAAGATGACATTCTAAAAAATGATTTAGAGGAGTAAATATTAGGTTGAGGTGATACTAAATATATTAAGGTATTATATTCATAATTTTTGCAATATATTATGCTTTAATTTGTATGGTGCCTACCCCAACAAAATTCTTGACTTTATCAATGCTTGTGGGAGAAAAATGGTAGCTGTGTTTCTATCTCATGGTGGTCTACCTATCATTCACCCGATACTATATTTGAGTTTTACCAGATTATGCAAGTTTCTTTCTTTCCTTATTTCAAACAATACTACTCGCCTGCTTCGCACTAGCTGATGACTATTAGGCAATAAGAATAACTTCCTTTGATTAAAATACATGAGCCACATATATAATATACCATGGACCTATGAGTCCACAAGATGAAAGAGGCCAGTTGGTGAGACCACATGCGATTTTTTCGATGCCCATGTGAGGTAGTGGCCAAATGGCATGGTGTTGCATCCTCTGACGATGAATGGCCCTATCCATACCAACATTTATTTCACCAAAGTTGGGAATTCACATGGATATGGAGTAATCATAATATTTTCCTTACTCTTCACATTTAATGAGAATGTAGAAAAGGAAGAATATAACTTGGTGAGAAATGCATTGGATAAAGTGATCTCTATTTGTACTAGTCAATGCCAATGTAAATGACAAAGGAGATTTTCATCTAGTCATTGGTTCTATGTGTTGACTCAAGGTCTAAATTGACTAAACCCTTGTTTTGATGATGACTAAACAATTCCACTTATTTGTGTCTAATGTCTCTACTTGAGTGATTTCAGATTAGGTATAGACACACTCCAAATGCCCTAACTTGCACATATCAAATTGGAGAAAAGACAAGTCAATCAATACAAGTGCACATTTTTGAAATTTGATGTAAATCCATTAGAATCATGTTGTAAATCACTTGTAATGATTGTATGACTTGTAATTAAGCTTAGCAAAAATCAGGAGCACTTAGATCGAATGTTTAAGAACTGAAAAGCCATTTTCTAAAATTCACATCAGGTTGTTCATCGGTCGAGTTGCAAACTCGACCGATCCTGGTTGGATCTTGAAAATGACTTTTGATTGGTCAAGTTTACACTTCATAGAACTCGACCGATCCCCCTGCAGACCAAAATTGATTTAAGTGAATCGGTCAAGTTACCCCAGAACAAACTCGACCGATGGCCTAAATTGGTCTTGTCTCTTAGTGGGATCAGTCGAGTTACCTTTATATAAACTCAATCGATTGCACTATATGGAAAAGTGTAGAAAAGTGTTTCTATCCGTTGAGGAGTTGCAACAATAAAAAATATATCCATTGCAAGCCACAAAACAACTAGTTTTCATTCTTAAGTGTTCCCAAAGGCTAAGAGGCATCCCCATCTATAAATAGGACCCCTTGGACTTCATTCCAAGGTCAAGCATTCAATGCAAAACCCTATATGAGGTTCCTATTCTATAGTTGAGTATATCCTACAACCTCCTCTCTTTCTCTAAGCTTAATCACTTGCTACATTCATTAGAGTGAGTAGGAAATCTATAAGAGAGATAGTCCTACATGTATATCTTGTGAGGCTCTCACTTCCACCACCTCCCTATCTCTCTTTTCAACCATGAAGATGAAGGTTCTCTCTCTTAGCTAAGAGAGGTGAAGAAGAATAAGGGAAGGAGTCCCTTGGTGAAGATCAAGGCTGAAGACTTGGAGAAAGAGTGGGTAAACCCTTGGTGAAGGTAGAAGACTCCTTGCTCAAGTGGGTAAGTCCTTGGTGGAAGCTTATCCAAGTGAAGGTGAAGGCAAAGGCTGAAGATCCAAGAAGAGTGGAAAATTCCTTGAAGGCGGAAGATTTGTGATAGAGTGGGTAAGACCTTGGAGAAGGCTAAAGACTCTTAGAAAAGTGGGTAAGTCCTTGGTAAGGTGGAATACTCTAGGTACTTGTATGGGTAAGTCCTTTGGTGGTCATGTATTGTAAGTCTTATGAATGAATATAAGAGTGCAATGGTTAAGAAATCCTAGAAGTTAACCTCTTTAGGCAGTGGACTGACTCAATTCTAGTTTGAAGTGTGGAACCACTCTACATAGCTTGTCACTAGGTGTATGTTCAATCACTCTCTTCTTTCCTATGTATGTTTTAGTTACACTCAAACTTCCTGTTTAGAAACCTTAACTTGTGATATATTTTGAAGGTCTAATGAATTTTGTTTAGTTGCATGCAGCTCTATTCACCCCCCTCTAGAGCATCGAACTACCCATCTAGGATTCAACAATTCGTATCAGAGTGGGTTTCTCCAAGCATACTTAAACAAGTAGGATAAGATGGGTGACTAACAAGGTGGGAGATACTTCATCAACCTTTCAATCTTTGATGGGAGTAACTTCCTCTATTAGAAAAGAAGGCTACAATTCTACATCCAAGGATCAAGTCTTGAGCTATGGCAAATGGTGGACCATCCATACAATCTACGGTGACAAAGATAGAAGAATGGGATGAAGCTACCATGAAGAAAGCCACCTTGAATGCAAGAGCAATCAACATACTCTATGCCACCATGACCTCCACCTAATTCAACCAGATTTTTTCTTGTGAGACGGCCTATGAGGTATGGAGAAAGCTATGCATCACTTATGAGGGGACTCAACAAGTGAAGGAAAGCAAAGTCTACACACTCAATGAGCTACTTGAGAACTTCAAGATGGGAAAAGAGGAGAAGATAGCCAACATGTACTCAAGGCTCAACACCATTGTGAATGGTCTTGCTGTTTTAGGACATCCTATAAGTAGAGGAGAGATCAACTCAAAGATCCTTAGAACTCTCCCCAAGAGATGGGAACCTAAGGTGACTTCTATTAAAGAAGTAAGGCCTGTTAATGATATCCCCATTGAAGAGCTCATTGGAAATCTACAAGCCCATGAAGTCACACTTGAAAAGAGAGAAGAAGTTGAAAGATAATAGGAGAAAGAGATAAAGAGAATGAAGAAGGCTGAAAGAAAGGCTCAAATTGAAGCTATTATGGGACAAGCCTCTCCATCCCCTCATGTTAAGAGGATGTCATGTACTCTAAGGGTAGATACTACAAAGGCAAGAATTCCTCCTCCATCTGGTGCCTCAAGTGTGGAAAGAAGGGTCACTTCAAGATAGATTGCCCACAAGTCATAAAGACACATCATCACAAGAAAAGAGAAGATAAGTGGCACTCAAGCTCAAGTGACTCCTCCAACTCAAGCTCAAGTGACTCCTCTAACTCAAGATAAAGTGAAGATTCAAGTGGAGGATCAAGCTCAAGCTCTAGCGATGAAGGAGAATACCATTTTGCTCTTATGGCTTCTACAAAATGTGAAGACTCAAATGAGGTAAATCTAAACTCTTTAGTTAAAGAACCTTTAATTTATATCAGTAATGCTACTCGTACCTCTCTTAAGTCTTCTAAAAAGAAAAGAAAAAAGCTTGCTAGATTTGTTTATATATAATATACACGTAGAATTAGATGATCTTGAACATGCTAATTCTTGCTTGCTTGATGACAAAAATGCTTATCTTAGCCAAGTAGATTCTCTTAAACTTGAAAATGCTAGTTTGCTTGATAAGATTAGTTTTCTAGAAGCTCAACCTCTTAGGCCTAGTTATAATGAAGAGTGTTCTTTAATTGTTGATTTTCTCATGCATGATATTGATGTTCTTAAATCTAAAAACAAGGATAAAGATTTTGTTTTGCAAGGATTAGAATATGAAAATGGTGTTTATCTTTCTAAGATTGCTTTGCTTGAAACAAAAAATGCCTCCTTGCTTTCTAAAATCAATGTGCTTGAATCATGTTCTAGTTCTACTAGTAGAGAGAATAATGAAGATGCTCTTCATATTAATAGAGATTCTTATTTAACTAAAGCTCTTTGCTTAGGAAATGATCTTTTGCATGCTAGAAATAATATCAATCAATTGTCTTCTACTATTTCTTCTCTTATGCATGATAATGATAGTTTGAGGTTTGCAAAGATTCTTAGTTGGTAAAAGAAATCTTAATGATATCCTACACCATACTACTAAACAAATTGGCAGACATGCTTTGGGGTATGATAGTAGTCAAAGGAACAACAAAGGTAAAGGACCTCCAATCTTCCATGGAGAATCCTCTAGTTCCAAGACTATGGGCACATGCAATTATTGCAATGATATTGGCCATTATTCTACTTGTTGTCCTTTTAGGAAAGCACCCAAGAGAAATAGGACTTGGGTTGCTAAGCTAACCCCTCCGGACCCAAAAACTTGATTGGGGACCATTTCATCTTTCTTCTTGTAGGTACTTGCAAATGGATTGACTTGAGCTATTGAATTGCAAATTGACTTCTCAATCCACATGAAAGAAGAAAGGTGAGATGTGTAAAGGGTGACAACAAGTGGAAAAAGGAATGGTAAGAACAAAGGTAAATGTTTTCTTGCTTATAACCATTTCTAACTTGTTTTTGTCAAGTTAGTGTGCACTATGCATGTGGTTATTGAGTCAAAAGTGGTATTTTGTGATTCTCTTCACACTCTTGCTCAAAAACTATTTCTAATGTTTTCATAGTGTATTACTAAATTGCTTACAACTGTCTGAATATGGATTATATCTTTAGCATGTCTCTAAATATGTTTTATGAAATATATGTGTTTTTTGACAGCAACTTTGTCGGTCGAGTTTGTCCTGTTTGAAACTCAACCAACAGACACCAATGGGTGTTGCCAACAACTGTTATCGGTTGAGTTGTCAATACACAAAACTCGACCGACAACACTGTGTACATAATATGCAATTGGCTTTCTGGATGAGGATTTCCCTCTCAACTAGATTTTCTCAACCAATTGCTTTATTCCGTGACACCCCCTTTGGTACATTTTATATGTGTTCATTGCCATGTTTTTAAATTGCCTTTCTTGCTTACAAATCTATCTCTCTAATTACTCTAAATTGGTATATCTATATCTTGCAATTACTTGCTTTGAGTTATTTTGTAGGTTTTGATGATGATGTATTTGGATATCTTGGTTGTGTCTAAAATTGGTTCCGTTGTACTCTAACTTGCGACATCTATCTAGTGGTATATCTTGTTTGGATACAACCTTAAGGTTCTTAGTGGTAATAATCTTTTGGTAATGATGCATATTTGCTAGTAAGTTATATCCTTTCCATGCTTCTAAATTTGCATATCTCTTTCTTTGGATATATCCCTACATCTACTCATAGCTTGCTTTATCTTGTGTATCTTTTGGTATCTCTTGCTATGATCTAGATCCTACTAGTAGTCCTAACTTGTGATATCATCTACTAGTAGTTCATATACATGTGGTTCTAGCCTTGTTCACCAAGTGGTATTCGACTATATGTTATGCTTGTATCTTGATTCAAACTTGTTCAAGCTTGTTCCTTGGAATTGCATATCTACTATATTGAGTTGCTTACATAACATTGTGATGTAGGACACATAGAGCTACATTGTAGATAGAAATTGGAGTATTTTTGGTTTTTATGCATATTTTGCTCCTTCAGGTTTTGGTGCAAGAGTAGTGTTTTTTATGCAGAAACGACATTCTAAACAAGACTCATTGCTCTTCCATGATCCCTGATACTTTTTGGGCAAATTCCGTTATCTTGAGGGTCAAAATTGTGATTTATTATTTTTCTACAACACTTCATCTTGCATTTTTGGGTTGTTCAAGTGCATGCTTTAACTTGCTTTCATTCTATGCTTGGACAAGCCCTACCTGTTCTCTTCTACTCTCCTTATATAACTTTTTGTTATCTCCTTTCTTTTAACAAGTGGTGTTTCTTATTTCTTCATACCCCCACTTTTTGAAATGACAAAGGGGGAGAAAGTATGTCTTCTTTTAACAAAAGAGGGAGAAGGCATGTCTCACATGAAGAGGAGAAGCATGTCCATGTAAAGGGGAGAAGGTAAAGGGGAGAAGACATATATGTACAGAACATATATGAGTAGAAGACATAGTATTCTATAAATGTTATGAAAGCTGACCATGCAGGAGAAATAACATCAACTGAGGGGGGTATGAGAACCCCACTAGCATCAATTGAGGGGGAGCATATGAACTCAATTCTATTGAAATCCCTAGGTTTCTCCAAAGGTATGACTTTACTCAAATGCTTTCAATACATTTATGGAATGGTTTGTCATCTTCAAAAATGGGGAGAATGTTGACTCAAGGTCTAAATTGACTAAGCCCTTATTTTGATTATGACTAAACCATTCCACTTATTTGTGTCTAATGTCTCTACTTGAGTGATTTCAAATTAGGTATAGACACACTCCAAATGCCCTAACTTGTGCATATCAAATTGGAGAAAAGACAAGTCAAAGTCAATACAAGTGCACATGTTTGGAATTTGATGTGAATCCATTAGAATCATGTTGTAAATCACTTGTAATGATTGTGTGACTTGTAATTAAGCTTAGAAAAAATCAGGATCACTTAGATCGAATGTTTAAGCACTCAAAAGCCATTTTCCAAAATTCACATCAGGTTGTTCATTGGTCGAGTTGCAAACTCGACCGATCATGATTGGATCTTAAAAATGACTTTTGATCGGTCGAGTTTACACTTCACAATATTCGACCGATCCCTCTGTAGACTAAAAATGATTTAAGTGAATCGGCCGAGTTACCCCAGAACAAAATCGACCGATGGCCTAAATTGGTCTTGTCTCTTAGTGGGATCAGTCAAGTTACCTTTATAGAAACTCGATCGATTGCACTGTACGGAAAAGTACAGAAAAGTGTTTTTAGCCGTTGAGGAGTTGCAACAATAGAAAATATATCCATTGCAAGCCACAAAATGGCTAGTTTGCATTCTTAAGTGTTCCCAAAGGCAAAGAGACATCCCCATATATAAATAGGACCCCTTGGGCTTCATTCCAAGGTTGAGCATTCAATGCAAAAACCTATATGAGGTTCCTATTCTATAGTTGAGTGTATCCTACAACCTCCTCTCTTTCTCTAAGCTTAATCACTTGCTACATTCATTAGAGTGAGTAGGAAATCTATAAGAGAGATATTCCTACATGTATATCTTGTGAGGCTCTCACTTCCACCACCTCCCTATCTCTCTTTTCAACCATGAAGATGAAGGTTCTCTCTCTTGGCTAAGAGAGGTGAAGAAGAATAAGGGAAGGAGTCCCTTGGTGAAGATCAAGGCTGAAGACTTGGAGCAAGAGTGGGTAAGCCCTTGATGAAGGCAGAAGACTCCTTGTTCAAGTGGGTAAGTCCTTGGTGGAAGCTTCTCCAAGTGAAGGTGAAGGCAAAGACAGAAGATCCAAGAAGTGTAGAAAAGTCCTTGAAGGCGGAAGACTTGTGCTAGAGTGGGTAAGACCTTGGAGAAGGTTGAAGACTCTTGGCAAAGTGGGTAAGTTCTTGGTAAGGTGGAATACTCTAGGTGCTTGGATGGGTAAGTCCTTTGTTGGTCATGTATTGTAAGTCTTATGAATGAATATAAGAGTGTAATGGTTAAGAAATCCTAGAGATTGACCTCTCTAGGTAGTGGACTGACTCACTTCTAGTTTGAAGTGTGGAACCACTCTATATAGCTTGTCACTTGGTGTATGTTCAATCACTCTCTTCTTTGCTATGTATGTTTTAGTTGCACTCAAACTTCCTATTTAGCAACCTTAACTTGTGATATATTTTGAAGGTCTAATGAATTTTGTTTAAGTGCATTCAAATCTATTCACCCCCAACTTTAGAGCATCCAATCACCCATCTAGGATCCAACAATATGCTTCATTACTTGCATACAAATAATGCTTCTAAGATTGGGGTCATTTGATAAGCATATTTCCTATCATGTAATCTCATACATAATGCATGCTTATATCTCTATTTCTCCATTTTACTTATGCATTTATCTATCTTTGTTCATTTCTAACGATTTCTATGCATGAATGAAGTGGGTGGATTCATATAGAAATATATTACAAATCCCACGACTTAGTGAGAACATCCAAATCAAAGAAATAAAGAAAAAGGCCAAGATCATGATGACATGCAATGTCATGCCACTTATGGGGCTTGTCATGTCAAGTGTATTAGCACAAATGTATATAGTTATGAAACTCTTAAAATTGGGGGATCTTCCATTCACTTGTTGGGCAAGTTTGAACATATGTAAGTGTAATTTCACCCACTATGTCCATGACCAAATCAGGAGAAGAGAAAAATAAGAAATCAAGGGTTCACCTGAAAAGAAAATTTAATCAAAGAACATAATTTTGTTCTCCATCTTCTTCCACTTTTTGCCAAAAATTCATCCTATGATTATAATATATCTCATGATACATTACTGCATATAACCTCATTTATGATCAAATCATTCTAAGACAAGACTAATTGCCAAATATAAAATAATTATGGTTTATAATTAAGTATATGTAGAAAAGGGAAGGAAACCCTAGTATATAGAAAATCTAATCTACTATCTCAAAATATAAACTCAAAGATACTTATTTTTTACTTAAAATTTATGTACAATATCAAATCTCATATTAATTGGATAATGATTACTAAACAAACTGAAATAAATACATAATCATAAATAGAAATTAATGCGACACTAATTAATTTCATTTTTCTAATAATCACATGTCATGTTTTACTTTTCTAGTCCCAAAAATTTATCCTTTGATCTATCTCTTACCAACCCAGTTGGATATGCATCTAATGAAGAGTGTCTACCATAAGAATACACACAATTGTAGTGGTCTTCTTTGTCCTTTATCCCCTCCTCTTCAAATGACACTTTGATTTCTCTCTGTACACCTTCCTTAGATGAATATGAGTCAGCCCATACCAGGTTTTGTGGTGTAAGACACACCTTGGAGTTCTCACTTAAGTTTTGACTCCTACCCCACTTTTTCTTGATCTCCACTAATAACTCCTATCACTACAGGCCTTCTCCCTGAAATATATGATTTTTCCACATATAGGATGCTCCTAAAACTACTACCAATGCCTTGTTTTGTCCATATTCCTCTAGGACTATCCCTTCCAACTCCATCTACTTGCAAGGAACTACCTACTATTAAAGTTTTCACTAGTGAAGTTAATTCATAGAGAACTGGTTGCTTTTATAGAAAACAGTGACAAAATTAGTTTCAAATGGACATTGATGCCAACATGGGAATTCAAGAGGTTCTTATACTACAATAATGGATGAACAACTAGAGGACTATTCATTCAATTATTCTATCCACAAGCAAAGAATCATTCAAAAGTTAACCTAATATCCTAGCCGCAAAGGTTTGAAAGTAAAATATAACAAAAGATACATTGTGCATTCCATGTATAGAAATGACTACATTAAATTTTCTAGGGAGATGGAACACAATAAAGGGGGTAAGGTTTGGGTTCATATTTTGGATATTCCGTCAATGTGGTAGACATTTTAGTGGTATTTCTACGTCATGCATGCATAAGTAAATGGATTGACTAGATTCAGATAAAGAGGTTAGAAAATTGCATCTCCATAGAAATTATAGTTGTTTGAGTGATTGATTGGAGTTCATACTCTAGGGAACAAGTGGTATGGCCAGAATAAACCCAGCCCACACACATATTCCCCAGTGTGATCAACAATATGGATTCCAAAAGCACGGACACCTGATTTATATTCAAATGCCATGTCAACAAAGATAATGACGTCCTTTCCATAGAATGGAATGTCATGTAGATAGAGTTTGGCTTGAGGTAGACATAGCTATGAATCAACATTGTCTTAATTGTGCCAGTACTTTCAGAGATGAACTTGACCATGTTTCCTCTTTCTTCAACGCTTAATGGTTTTGTTTACATGTTTGAGTGTGAATTCAACATGTATATGAGTGAACTTCTTGTACTTAGTGTCAAACATCATTAGCATCACATTTCATGTTAACCTAGTTTTTTCATTTGAGTTTCAATCTAGAATCCTGTACATTGGTAGAACTTCATCATTGGAGGTTATGGTAAGACTTCTATATTTATAACTGTTGAGCATTTGAGAGCATATTTATTGATTGTGCTATAATTAAGAGTAGTTTTTCCAATTGTATTACAATGGACATGTAAATAATATTGAAATATCTCATGATTTCAAATGCGGTGATCCGTTTTGTTCTCAGATAGCTTTGAGGATGAATTGGTCATCGAGAAGATTAGTAGTTAAGAAACACTAGTCTTTTTTATGAAGATATGATCTTAGAAATGTACTTGATGTGGAAGAACTTACTTGTGAATGATTAGTAAAAAGTACTAGGTGTTAACTATTCATTTCTACATTGATCTTCTACTCATTTAAGAGCTCACTTCTACCCCATTGTAGATAGTTATGTTATGGAAATATTAGTAACTCTACCTAATCAATTAGTTAGAGCTTTGAATTGCTTGTTGACAACAATAGTTGTAACTTTAACCGTGTTGATATCCTTTAGGAGACAACCATGTGTGTTATACCAAAGTTGAACTGTGTGATTGTAGGTAGTTTGTAGTGTGCAAGTAAAATACATAATCACACTTTTGACCATATCAACGACTAGTCCACCTATTATTTTCCAAATATTCACTTTCATTGGTTATGTAAATGTTCATATTTTGAGTGATAAACCCAATTCTGTCTCTCAAGTTTTCTTGCAATTCTATTTTTAATGCAACCACAATTATGTATAATTTATGTTTAGAAAGGATTGATGACGCAACTTGTTGCCAGTCTTCCTTTCATCTTGATGTAATTCTTTTGTTTGGATTGGTGTTTGTTAATTTAGTAAGTAATTTTCCAATAACTTCGTGGTTTCTTCAAAATTCTCTCTATGGAAAAAATTATCTTAAAATTAACCCATCAAGTAGCACTAACATGTTTGTGTTTAGTAATCTATGTTACTACATCTTCATGGACCTTAGAGAATCCAACATTGAGATCTCTAACTTTGTAGGAAATAATGTTGAAGGATATACTATGGAACCTCTTTGGCTAGTGATTTGATTTATGTGTGTCAATATCTAGATTTTTTAATCAATTATTCAAATAAGCGGTTGAATTTAGACCCCCTTTAGTGGTTGTGCTACTTTTAGTATTTCTATTCTTAACTTTCTTTGTCTTCTTAGGACTATGAATTTTTTTATCATCAACATCTTGAATACTTTTGGACAATCTAATTGCTTTTGTATAGTTGAGTGGAGTTATGAGACCATTAGACTATAAGGAATTAGTAGAATCACTAGTGTCATCTACTGGATTACTATCAGATTCAAACTGTTCATGTGGACCATGAAACTCTTCCTTTTTAGAATCATAAGATCTTATATATTTTTTACTTTGCATACTACTTCCTTGATTCCATTCCACTTGCATTGTAGTGGTAGTCTTTCCCGCAATTTTTTCTCAACCCAGAATTGTTTGTATTGGACTTGAAGATCTCCTTGCAATCATTATGACCAAACTGATTACATATTGGGCAGGTTTTCACATCCATTCTACTCAAAATCATCCTTTTTGAGTTTGTTAATCAATCACCAACTAATCAATTATCCACAAGAGGAGAACCTTACTAGACACTAGCCCATAAATGGTCTTCATGTTGGCACCCACCTAGGAAAATTGGTCGGTTACTTGACCAATGACATGATTGGTCGGCCCAAGACAAGGCTGGTTGACCGCTTTGTTAGGTTGGCCCCAAGGACTGTAAGTTTTTTTTTTGCAAATCTAATTTCCCCCATTCCCTCTCCCAACTCCACAATGCAAACAACCAATACACACATCTATTGGACTCCCTACCCAAGCTAGATAGAAGCTGCAAGTCCCTCTTGTGTCATCTCTTCTCTGATGACTCTTGTTTGACAACTCCTCTCTCCAAATATCTTCTCTTATAGTTCCTCTCTAAGTATCTTTTATTTGGAGGCTCCTCACTCCATCTATGTTCTCCTAGGCTTTGCTTCTTGTTCAATTTATCCAACATTTACAATTAACTAATTTTCATAGAGTTGTACTCTGACTCCGCATGGTCAAATAATTATGTCTCTTTAAGTCTTTGGAGATCATCATTGCACCAGTTCATCGTGGTCATTCTTTCTCCACATCGGCAGTCAATAGTAAGTCTAGATGCATATTTTTTAACTTTTGAAATTCATTATATTTATATATAGTACATAAATTTATTGAATGTATGTTTGGTTTTGAGTTTTTTGGGTGTACATGAAGAAACAAAATTATAGAAAGTGAGGCAGGAGTTCCAAACCCGATTGGGGAGATTATGCCACAATTTTAGGACTTGTCAACAAACCCACATGTATGGAAAAATCTAAGGTTCCAGGTTGGAAGTACGGTTTTGGCCAAATAGGTCAGATAAGAACGAAGTACAATGTGCATGTGTGGTCATGTCAATAGTGGTGGGATTAGCTACTTGAATCAAAATATTATTGGAGGGTTTTTTGATACTGTTAAATGCGCAAGATTTTCTTAGAGTATACATGATGAGTTGAGGGATAATAGAGAACATAAAAACAAATAAAAGGTTGACACGAGCTTCAAATTAGGTGACAATAATGTTGTTGACCTAGAGAAAGATGGTAGGGGGAATCATGTTGCACCAATAGTTGGTGGGAGTGGGACAAAAGCTAAACTATTTTTGCTAGCTTCTAAAAAGAAAACCTCTTTGAAGAGCTTTGTAGAGGGTTTTGTCAATATTTTTCCATCCAATTATGAAGAACAAAGGAAGTAGGGAAAATTGCAGAAGGCCATTGAGTCTACTTTCAAGAAGCAAAATTTACAAGTCGCATATGATAGTATTTCTACTTTTATGTATGATGCATGTATACCGTTCAATGTAGTGAGAAAAAAATATTTTAAGGTGATGGCATACACAATCAGACAATTTGGTAGAGGAATTCCCCCTCCTTAATACCACTAGATAAGACAACCTCCTTTAGAGAGACAATATACAATGGCCAAAGAGTTGGAGAAAGAGCATGAAAAAGCAGTGGAAACTGCATGGATGCACATTGATTTTAGATGGTTGTTATGACAGGATATGAAGAAAATTGATAGATTTCTTTGTGGATAATCCTAAGGGTTCTTTCTATTTATATTCTATTTACTTTTCTTTTCCATTTCAAATGGATGATTATACATTCTGCCTTCTTGATGAGGCAATTGAGAGGATCGGAATTATGCATGTTGTAACAGAAAATGTGAATAACTATGTAGGTATAGGGAAGAAGTTGATATAGAATATGAGACGTTTCTTATGTACATTGTGTGCTGCATATTGTGTAGACATGAGAAGATATATAAAACATGAGAAAGTATTCCCCCATCACAAAAAAGAAAAGGAAGGTGATTGCCTACATATACAAACATTAGTTGCATGATGCATTTGTCAAGAAGAGTAAGAACAAAACTGATTTGATGCAACCTAGGGTGACTAGATTTTCTAATTCCTTTCTTCACTACAGAGCATGCTAGGATACATGAACACTTTCTTGTCCTTATTTTATTCAACTTCATGTGAAGAGAGTTTGGTCAAAGATAATTGTAGGGAAGATAGTATCTACAACTTGTCACTCACATTAATTTTGGAATGCAATCAGGATTTATAAAGGTCTCCATAGCCACTCATGTAGATTTTGAGGGTTGTAGATACTGATGAGAAACCCTCCATGGGTTGTATTTCAACTGCTATTGAGAAAGAAAAAGAAGAGATTAATCTGATTTTTCTCAAAGAGAGAGGGATTACAAGCCCATCATAGATATTATTGAGCAGAGATGGGCATTTCAAATGTCTCAGCCTATTTATGAGGCAGTTTTCTTACTTCACCCTCACTATATTATGAATCTAGAAATAAGTATGACTCTTTTCTAGGCATCTATAGTTCTCAATTTGTAGATTGTCAATTAAATATTGTTGATGACACAAAACTCAAAGACAAAATGTCAATGAGTTGGATTCTTAGAAGGAGGCATGTGGGATGTTTTGTAAAGATATTACCATTTGATGTAAGATTTTGAAGACACCATGTAAGTAACTTAATTTTATGAGTGTACTCTTATACTATTGTACTAAATGCTTAATAATAGTGATTTGTATTTGCTTCAATTGCTTGGTGGGATTCATATGAGGGAAGAATCAAAATCTTCAATATATAGCTAAGTGCATACTGTGGCTGTATTGCAAATCATATGTTGTAGAGAGAGCTTGGAGAATTTTGACCTTGTTTATATGGGGAATGAAAGAAAAAGACAAGCATGGAGTAACTGAATGAAATATCTAAATGCCAGGCAATCTCGTCAATCCTGATGCAAGTGAAGCCTCACTCCACCCCGTCCATTCTCAAGGAACGGGAATTCTCAAGGGTATAACGCTTCCATCGCATTTAATACTCTTCAGGGTCAAGGATAGCCATCTATCTGATGATATTGTTCTTGACATATATGTCTAATTTGAAATAAGATTTTTAACTTTGTATATTTGCATTTTGCAAATGGATTAGCATAAATTGTTACTTTATAGGTTCGTACAAAGAGGGGCTTGAGTTCAAAAGAATGGACAAGATTGTTTATATCAAATATAATGGGCAACTTACTGAAAGATTCAAGAAGAGGCAATTTGAAAACTTGAACGAGTGTTATGACCATATTATCCTAGATTATCATGAATGTGGTATAGAGTGGAGGACAATAATTCTAGATGATGTTTTGGTTTTGTATGTAGTGATAATGAGTCAGGTTGGTGCTAACATGGTGCAATTGAATATCAAGCTAACCCTAATAGGACAAGCATGGGTACTAGTGTTGTTGGGACCAGTAGGCGCATTGATTTGGCAAATTACGAAGATATGCATGACATGAAGGATGACAATAGAGGTTTCTTCAACCCCTAATCCTTCTCTCAAAGCAATTAGCGGTCTATTACTTTGATTATGGTGACAAGCATAAACAATCAGATAGGAGATTGTAAATTCACGTCCAAAATAAAAGAAATAAATTATTAATTCATAAAATTCAAATAGAAAACAATACCAAGCTACTCTAGGGTCCTAAGGAACATGGCGTTTATCCCCACATGATTGCTATCATGATACAAAGAGACGAAGGGGAGAAAATAGAATTAACATTTAAAAACCAATGTAGGAACCCCTGGAGAAGTCATCTCGGCGATGTCTGATGGTAAATACCTTGATCTATAGCATTACAACTGCAAATTTACCCTCTAGAAGTGTCAGGAGCATCTAATCCATGACTATATCCTTTGTCTCCTCCTCTCCTAGCTTATTTTTCTTGTGAAATGTTATAGAACATGATTTCCTCTATTGTCCACACTCCTCTTAGGTCATAAGTGGGGCTTTTACCGTATTAAGTCACAATCGTTGGATCTGATTTAATCTCATATCTAAATTGGTCATGTAATGCCCAGTACCACTAAAAGGGTGTCAGTGGCAGCGAGTTGCTGGCTGACTTGTAACCCTTAAACTATGTTGGTACTTCTGACATGAGTTTCGATGCACCGAGTTGCTTTTTGCAATTTTGGATGTAAATTGACTTCTAAAGTTGGTACCACCTAAAATCAAGTTGGTGGCACCAAGATAATTATTCCCAACTTTTGATGCTCTTTATATGGTGAGTTAGTAGCATTGACTCCTGGTTTCGGTAGCACCGAGGCCATCCTCGATAGCAATGAGAGTGATCTTGGGAGCACTGAGATTTCTTGCTTTTCCTATTGAAACTTTGTATCATGTTGGTACCACTGACACACTGGTTGGCAACACTGATTTGTCTTATAAGTGCTCAATTTACCTAAAACAAGGGAAAAGTAACATAAGTCTGAATCATAAATGATAATTTAGCAACATTCGGTATAAATACTTGATAATTGATGCAATAATGATTCACATACTAATAATGAAAAACAATCCATAAACATATCTCAAAATAAGCAAATTTATAATAAATTCATAGAAAATAGCGTGTGAAAAGTGAATGAAAATTAATGCATTCAAATATCCTAAACTTGAATGTTTCTCCCCCTCAAGCAACGCTACCTTCAAATCTATTTGGAAGACTCGACACAAGGATAAATCCTATGAACTACATTTCTCAATTACCCCCACCTGACAATCTCGAACTGACACTTACCAACCACTAAGCAAATAACTACTATAAACTGACCAAAATATATTCATTAAACATGTCCACACTTAGATCAATGAAACACTACTAATAAAGAGAAATTAACATCATACTCAATAGGGCATACACTTAATGCACCATGTGATTACCAATCTACATTGCTCTAAAATACCTACATAACTATGTTGGAAGCAGTTCCTTGTCTAGAAATGAATGAGGAGAATAACCATATATATGACCTACCTTACAAAGTAATGGGTGGAAATGAAATCGGTGGATATGAACAAGAATCACAAGTAACATCCAAATCATTTATGCATAAATAAAATATGATGTACCTACAGGATGAAGGGAATTAAAAATGCATGACTCCTAATGTATACTATTATGATGGAATGATGAATGGACTAAATGTATCATCCTAATAATGAGTGTGGGTGAAAGGATAAATACATATAAACTATTTTCAACTTCTCCTTAAAGAAAATTAATATTGAGTTCTAGGCATCCTTTTCTTCCTTTTTATTTAATTTCTCTTTTTTTGCCTTATTATTTTAGCATGATCTATGACTAATGCTCAACCTTTCTTCATCATTTTTTTCTTTTGATGTTTCATTTTTTTTCATTGGGAGGGATACGAATGTAGATTCTTTCACTCTTTATTTGTGGGAAAACCTACATATACACATGTTGCTTGACATTCAAATTGATGGGAAAGAAAAATGCAATCTACATGAGATTTGTTATGCAACTACAATTTCTCCACTTGATAAAATGATATGCACATCTCTATACTTTTTTCTTTTTCTAATGCACTCATAAAGAAACTAACTATCATGCTACCTACTATGATATGCAATGAAGTCAAGAGAAAATAATTTTGGTTACCTAATCATCTTGTGGTGGTGAATGAAATGTCATGAAAGGTGATTGGAATCACATGACCAAGAGACAATGTCTTTCTTAAACATGATATACACCTCTCCTATCAACTTGTGTATAGGGTGACCTTAGAATTTCGAAAATCTCATTAATATTTCATTACTTGTTCAGTTGGTTTTGGCAACCTCATCATCATATTCAAGTCTTGCATAACTTAAGATTTTCATTCATATAAAGTGTGCTCAAGCTGACCGACCCAAACACTTCCTCCAATTGGTGTTATCTTAGACTTCACAAATAAGCTTAAAAAGACGTGATCCTTTTAGATTTATTGCAAGAGCACAAAATACATTCTTTTTAATGATAGATACAATCATGATAAACTAAGCTCCATGATTACACTAGATAGATTATGGATCCTAGTACTTGGAAATAAACTAAATAAGATACAAAATAAAGTAAGATAAATTCGTTCCATCACCCCAAGCTTGAACTTGACTATATCCTCATAATCAAGATTCAAAATAAGAGGAGGAATAGGGGTACCCGATGCTTAGTATGGTGATGGTGGGTGGAAAGTTCCACGCAGCATATGTGGATCATGTGGGTAGAAAGTGTCTGTGAACATCAGTGGGTTGGTTGTCATATTTGATGGTTCCTAGTAGTTGGATATGTTTCCTCAACTCCAATAGTGGTTGTAAAGTGGCTACTTATAGTACTTAATGCACTGCAGGCGAGTCTGAATGTTCCCCCGGTTGACTGGGAGGAGACACTCATTACTGTAGATGGCTGCCTACTGCTGAAGGAGCTGCTCCAAAACATCATGAATCTGGGTCAAGGTGGTCAAATGTTGTTGCTACCCCTTATGAATAGATTGCAACATCCCGTACATGCCCTGCATGGAGAACAAATCTCCTGGTGGTGGATGTTCTCCAGCTGGATGTTGCATAGCGGTGCAGAATGTGGTGCAAACGTCACCTTAGTGTATAAGGCATGGTAGCCTCCTATTCTTCTTCTTCTTCTTCTTATTCCTCCTCAATCTCGAAATCCCCCCGGTATGACATCCACATCTTCTACATGCCATTTAAGGTAGCACACTCCCTATAGGTGGAAGATGGGGTTAGGAAGAGCCCTTTCCTTAATCGTCATGTCTATAGTGTAGCAGACGTACACCCTATGCTTGTACTTGGTGACAAGGTGGGCCTAGCTGAAGTGATTGAAATCAAGTATAGAAGACATCTTGAGTGCATTGACCTTGGAAAGGTCGAAGCCAAGCTGTAAGGCAAGTGGTTTTAAGAAGGCCCCCAAAGTGAGTTGGAGATTTTCTCTAGACTTTCCTCTTCCTTTCCATAATGTGCTAAAGGAAGAACAAAAAAATGTTGATCGTCTCCTTCACCAAGGTAAAAAATGAACATAAAACATAGAGGTGAACCTGTTGGACCTTCCTTTGCCCTAGAGTGGGCCTAGAAAAGATGGTGTTTTTCAAGTAGCAGTGTAGAATCTGGGCAAATGGGTGCTCAATGTCCATCACGGACGACTAGTGCCAATTGATGACAGTCTTTTGAGGAAGGGTTTCCATCTGCCTCCAAAACAAGATGAAGACTAAATCACTTAGTGTAAGTGTACCTCACCCTTAGACCAGCTGTATACAAAATTGAATTCTACGAGGGTGAGGTAATTTTCATTTTTGTACATTCTAAACTTGACCCAACCTTCCTCCCAACCTTTCAGGTAGGTGGGCCAATCACCGAAGAATGAATGATCACCCACCATGTCCTGCATGGTGCAGACTTAGTGATGGTTGTTGGTGAAGACGGCTTCAATGAGGAAGGCATGACCCCCATACTGAGTTAATATGAGGCCCCTCTTCAATAGCATGCTACTTCTTTTAATCCTCATTTATGAAGGTGATCCTAGATGACTTTGGGACCATATGATCAAATGATTCTATGGATGAGCCTTGTCTCCAAGATTCCATTGTTGTGAAAAGAAGAAGAGAGATGAAAAAGGGAGATTGATGTAGACTCAAAAATGTCAGACTACTCATGAAGTTACTGATGGTTTTCTGACGCCTTCTAAATGAGAGGGGATGTTTTGGGTGTGATTTGAGATCACCCATAGCCTCCCCATTTATAGATGAAGAGTTTCCTGCTCACACTGTGTTGGTGCCACCGACATTAGGCGTCGATTGTACCAACAGTTGTTGTTATCTGTGGGTGTCAGGGCCATCCGTTAATATCGATGACTTTGAGCTATCAATGTACCAACCTGTAGATCATCATGTGTTGATTGTACTAACTGATGTATGTGGTATGGACTCAATAAAACACAAGCGCATATTGATGATACCTACCATTGTACATAGAAGATCATGGTTGTCGATGTTGGTGCCATGGATCTTGGCTTCTTGTATTGGTGCCACTGACAGCATTGTTAGTGGTACTGATATGATATTGGCGTTCTTCTGATATCTGTGTCAATGCCACTAAGATATGTCTCGGTGATTCTGAAGCCAAATTTTCTACAGCTTCAAGGGCCTCTTTTGAAAAATGTCAGTGGTATGAGTTGTGTCGATCCTTGTCATATTTGAGCTGAACTGGTACCACTGAGCAGCCTCTCGGTGTATCGACGGAAAATTTTATGTGACCTATTGTCTTTACTTAGACTCTGTCATTGCTACTAACAACACTGTCAATGCTACCAACTTTCTGCAGAATCGATCTGTTAGGGATTCGGTGACACCGACCCTCCTATCGATGGTATCAAAATTTATCATATTCCCTATCGAAAAAATTAGAGCAGGTTGGTGCCATCAATATTGTTGCCGGTGGTACTGACACTGACTCTTCATGCACACCACGTTAAAAAATCAAAGAACCTTTATTGCATCAATTAAAAATCTAACAAGATAGAAGTGAATAAGAATGGGTTGCCCTTATTTAATGTCCTAGGCTTGATAATTAATCTAGCTCAACTGATCAATGATGCTCAGTGAGCTCAACTCCTCCATATCATGGATCACCTTTCCTCAATCATAATGCTTAAGGTGTTATCCATTAGTCAATAAGGTCTTGGTGTCATCACTAATCTCTATGGCGCCATGAAGGAAAATTTTGACCACTACATAGGGTCCACTCCACTGCAACCTCAACTTCCCTGGGTGCAATTTCATCCTAGAGTTAAACAACAACACACATCGACCCAGTAAGAAAACCATATCGATAATGTGGTGGTCATGGATCTTCTTCATTCTATCCTTGCAAATTACTGAATTTTCATAGGCATCTAGACTAATCTCATCCAGTTCATTTAATTCTAATTTATGCTTCCTCCCTCCACTAGATAGATCAAAATTAATTTTCCTTAAGGCCCACTTGTCTTTATGTTCTAGTTCTACAGGAAAGTGACATGCCCTCCCATAAACTAACTTGTAAGGGGTCATGCTTATGGGTGTCTTAAAATCCATTTTATAAGCCCTCAGAGCATCATTAAGTTGCATGCACCAATTTTTCCCACTAATTCAAATGGTCTTATCTAGAATCATCTTTATTTCCCTATTTGACACCTCAACTTGGCCTTGAGTCTGGGGGTGGTACAAGCTTCCTACTTTATGCTTCAATTCATGTCAATTAAACAATGGTCCAAATTTTCTATTTGTGAAGTGAGAACCTCCATCACTTATGATCACCCTGGGCACCTCGAACCTGTAGAAAATATAATCCTTCACAAAATGACATATAATCTTTGGCGTCATTAGTGCGGTTTGGAATTGCTTCCACCCATTTTGAGACATAGCCAATTGTAAGAAAAATGTAAAGATTAGAATTAGAAGATACAAATATCAAAAACCTCCTAAAATGTATTAAGGGTATTTTATGTCTTCTAGAGATTTTTCTTGACCTCTGCACAAAATCATAAGCATCATCAAACAAAGAAGGCCACTAAAATCCACTTTCCAAACCTTAGCCACCTTTCTTGAGATATCATGGTACCCCCCTGTGGTTCAAGAAGTGATAATGAGAAATTATACTCTGACACTCACACTCAGGAACACACTTCCTCAATGTGCCATATCTACACTGATTAAGCAAGATAGGATCATCCCACACATAGAACCTCAAAGAATGCAAAATTTACTTCTTATCCTGATATCCCCAATCTTCTGGTAACTCTCCACATGCCATATAGTCCACTATGTTTGCAAACTAGGAATCTTTGTCTTTCATAGCAAAAATTTGATCATCGGGATAATCCTCCACAATTGGATCTCTAGCCCTGATTCATCACCCTCTCTAGCCGAGACAAATGATCTACTACTACATTCTCTGCTCCATCCTGATCTATGATTTCTATATCAAAATCCTATAGTAGCAATATCAATCTAATTAACCTCAAATTGGCATCCTTCTTCTGCAAAAGGTATTTAATAGCCTCATGGTGGTCCACACAATCACCTTTGCCAAATGAGAAAGCTTTATGAATTGACAATAAAAGCCAACATGTCCTATGAAGCTCCTAACTCCCTTCACCAAAGAGGGTGGAGGTATCTTAGATATCACTTATATTTTTACTAGATCGACTTCCATCCCTTTATTGGACATTGTGTGCCCCTATACAATCCCTTCACTCACCATCATATGGAATTTCTACTAATTTAAAACTAAATGAGTGTCCTTACATCTTTGTAAGACTTTTTCATGACTAGAAAGACACTCCTCAAGTGACTCTCCATCGACTAAAAAATCAACCATAAAAATTTCAAGACATCGCTCTACCATATCTGAGTAAACAACGAGTATACGTCATTGAAACATCATTGGAGAATTACAAAGATCAAACGACATACGAAAGTAGGGAAAAGTACTGTAGGGACAAGTGAAGGTATACTTATATTGATCTTGTGGTTCGATTGAAATTAGATTGTAGCCAGAGTAACCATCTAAAAAGCAAAAGTGTGAGCAACTAATGAGACTCTCAAGGATGTGACCAACAAATGGGAGTGGAAAATGATCTTTCAAAGTGGTGACATTTAATCGGTGATAATCAATATAAACTCACTAGCCTGTCACTGATCTAGTAGATACTAGCTCACTCATAGAATTTTTGATGACCATGATTCCTCTCTTATTAAGAACTACCAGAGTTGGGCTAACCCATTTAGAATCTAGTGAAGCATAGATTATACATGTCGATAGAAGCTTTACAACCTCTTTCTTCACCACCTCTGTCACAATAGGGCTTAGATGCCACTGAGGTTGTGCTACAGGTTTTTCTCCTTTTTCAAATCCTGGTCTTGTGTTGATATAGACCAAGGGAAATCCCTTTGATATCAACAATGGGCCAATCAAATGTAGCTCGGTGATTCTTCAGAATGATTCGTAGCTACTCCTCCTTTCAACTCAGTGATGGAGAAATTATCATAGGATTTTTTTCCACTACTAAGAATTTGTACTTCAGATTAGGTGTAATCGCTTCAATTCTAGCTCAGGAGGACACTGCAAAGATGGGACTAATGGTGGCAGTGGTGGTCCCATATCTTCATAGTGATTTGAATAGAAGCACGATGATGTCTTAAGAAATAAGGCACACTGCTCTAATGAATGGTAGCTTGTGCAGTCATACACCAAATACACATGACAAGCTCTAATAGTAGTCAAGGGTACACTTCCTCCTCTAGCTCATCATGGTACTTTACAACCTTTGTCAAGGATATCTGCTTTGTATGTTCCATAAATCTACAACAAGAGTACCCTTGTCAACCTTTGTCATGACACAGGCCATGTCTAGAAATGGTTTCCTTAAGAGTAGGGATACCTCACTGCCCACATGTTGCATCATGTGACATTATGCCTTCTTCTTGGAGGGAAGATGATAGTAAGGTAACTTTTTCTCGAACCGGTCATCCTAGATACCTAGTGTCAATCTTCCTCGCCCCATGTTCAACATTACATATGTTGTGGCTTGGAATGTCATCCTTAGGAGGAGTTCATTACCGTAATCATCATGCATCTCAATGACTACAAATATCGCTAGAAAATACAAATTTATCCACCTTTACTAGAACATTTTCACATATGCATATTGCCTCACTACTGAATTGTCTAACAGATGAATTGTCATGTTTCTCTTCCTTGATTCTATGAGTCCTAATATCTTGAATGTAATATGTGGCATATGATTAATTCTTTCTCCAGAATCATATAGTGCATCTCCAAACTTGGCCTTGCCAATGTAGCACGGTATGTTGAAGTACCCTGGATCACATCTCTTTTGTGGCAGTTCTCTTTGTATCAAGGCACTAACTTCTTCCCATAATACCAAAATGTTAGAATATGCTATCCTCCTCTTCTTGTTGATGATATCTTGGAAGAACTTACCATAAGAGGGATATGCTCAATAACATCTACAAGAGGTAGGTTGATATATGACATGTTGAGTTTTAGTTGCTTTTCACTGGATATTTTCTATGTATTTAGTGCATAATTGTTCATTTTGACATAAGTTATACATTATTTATCATTATTAGCATGTGAATCACTATTTCATCAAATATTGTGTGTTTCTACTGAATTGTTTTAAATTATCACTTTTTATTTGGACTTTGTTGGTTTTTCCTTGTTTTAGGCAATTTGAGCATTTACATGATAGCTCAGTGCTACCGATATTTATGTAGGTGGTACCGATATGATACAAAAATCTAACATGGAATTCTAGAAAACTCGATGGTACCGAGATAGTATTGGGTGCTATCCAGATGACACTTGATGCTACCGAAGAGAGGATTCAGTGCTACCAACTTCCTCCCACAGAGCATCAATAGTCAGGAGTTAATGCTTCAATGCCACCGACACCCTAGTCGATGGTATGACTTTTATACCCAGAACAAGTTAGAACTCACAGAAAGAAACTAGGGGCTATCAACATACTTGCATTGACACTTATTAAGGGTTTTGTGTCAATCAAAACTCTATATCACCATGGTACTGACTTTGCACAATCATTGCAGATTGAAAATGACAACAGATACAACAATTATGACTTAATGATGGCTAGAGTCCACTTATAACCTAAGTGGAATTCGGCCAAAGGGAGATACTTTTGTTCTGTCTCATTGCAATGGAGCACAAAGCTAGTAGAGGAGGAGACAAAGGAGATAGCCATAGACCAGACACTCCAGGCACTCTTGGAAGGCATATTTATAGCCAGAACATTGTGGATCAAGGTGTCTACTAGAGGGGATCATCAAGACTGCTTTTCTGAAGGTTTTTATTGGTTTTTCTAATGTGTGTCTTATTGTCTCCCTCTTCCTCTTTTTGTACGATGATAGAAATCAAGCAGGGTCAATCCCCATATTTCTTAGGACCCAGGATTAGCCCAGTATTGCTTTGTGTTTGACTTTCATGAATTATTAACAAATTTCCTTTAACTCTAGACATGAATCTATAATTTCTTACTGAATTGTTTATGCTTGATTGCCACAACCAATATTTTAAACCATTAAATTGCTTTGTGAGAGGGATTCGGGGTTGGAAAATCTATAGGTTTGCACTGCTCTTATCGTGCCTCAGGAGAGGGCTTATGGCTATGAATGAATAGCCTAGAGTTATCGTTAATGCACCTAGATAATTCTTAAACTGCTACATAATTGGGATTTGTCTTAGTATAGGTAGTTTGTTATGTTGTGGGAGTGGGTAATGCTTGCTATAGGTCTTTCTTCCACAGTTAATGGTAAATAATTATTGATGAAATGAAGTTGAATGTAATGCATACTAAGGTCAAACTGTAATCCTAAAGAATCCAACCAGTCCTGATTATTCCCACTTAATATTGATTTTCATTCTTGTTCTTATTTATAAAACAACCAATCAACCATATTTTGTATGCCAAAGCTTATTAGGTTATAATTAGTAGTAGTTTCTAGAAAATGTTTCCCTGAGTTCGACACTTGGGCCTCATAGGCCTATATCACTCGACATGTACACTTGCATTTTACATGATAGTTTTAGCGTGTCAAGTTTTTGGCACTGATGTCGGGGAAATGGCAACATCAACACTATGACCCACTCTAGGAGATTTCTTTTTATTTTATTTAATTTTCATCTTTTCAATCTTTTTTTCATCCAAGAGCATAATTGAAAATTTTTCTTTTGAAAGGTTGCTAGTATGTTGTGTTCTCACATTGCTTAAGTTTCAGATACTAGTGCATGGTTCATACTCAAATCACAGATTATGAAGAATCTACTCCAGCCAGTGTAGACCAAGAGAAGATCCTTCATAAGACATGGGAGTTTGGAGCTTCAACTGAGAAGTTCATCCAAACTCCACCACTACAAGTAGAGAAAACAGAGGCAAAAGTCATGTAGAAGAACAGTGGTTTCAATGTAGAGGACATGACTGAGGAATAGATAGTCTGGGAAAAAATAAAAGCATACTCATCCACAACGCACCTTGGGCCAATCAAACAAAAAAATAATGAATGTGGGTAGTTACAAGATAAATCTCGGATTGGTGGCGTTAATGAAATTTCAGTCATTCCACAACCACAACATGGAGGACATGATGGTGCACATTAATAATTTTGTGGAAAGCTATGACATGTTGAATATAGAAAGGGTTCCAGCCACAATCACCTACATGAAGCTATTCTCTTATTCCTTGATAGATAAAGCAAAGGCATGGTTCCTTAGCTCCATGCCAAAATCGGTAGAGACTTGGGATGAAATGATTGATGCCTTTCTCGAGCTATACTTTACAACTCAGAAGATGAATGAAGTAGTGGGTAAGATCCACAAATTCAAGTAGCATGCTAAGGAGTCCTATTCTAAAGCTTGGAGACATCTCAGAACATGACCAGGAAGGCCCCTCATCATGGGATTGGCTTGTATGACCAGGAGAAGGCATTATACTATGGCCTACACAATGGATAGAGAACTAGTTTGATAGTGCATGAGTAGGTTTCTTCCTACACAACAAGGCTATAAGGTGTCATGAGATTCTAAAGAACATGTCCAAGACTCAATCCTGGAGGGAGGAGTGAGAAGCACCAGTAATAATTAAAAGTGCTACAGAATCAAAGAAGTTCACAGAACTCAAGCTCAGATGGACAAACTCAGAAGGAATCTTGGGTATAAATTTGATACCAATTTTGGAGGTGAAGAGGAGGGGTGCATGTACTTGCATCAACAATATCAACATGATAGGGGTCCTAGTAAGATAGAGAGAATTGAAGACATGCTAGGCAAACTAGTGAGTCAGAACAAGGCCTTATTGGGCCAGACCAAAAGGGCGTAGAAAAATCAAGGGGCTCAAATCCACAATACTAAAAATTAGATCTCTTAGCTGGCAGTAAAGATGACATCCATAAAGAAGCCCATTCAACAGGGATTTCCTAGGAACATAGAGACATGTCATCAACATCATCTAGTAAATTTTGTCTCTACTCTTAAGGAAATGGAGCAGGTTACTGAGTCATCACCAGATCAACACATCATAGATGGATTGGGTGTATGTGCTAAATTTTCCTTTTCCCTATATCCTGTATGGAAGACCAAGGAGATATTGAATGCCAAGGCATTATTCTTACAAATGCGCCTCATTCAATATAGTGTCTGTAAGGAGAAACAAGGACACCCCATCTAAGCTGGCTTTGTAAGACAAAAAACTTCAAGTTTTCACCATTGATATGTCCACACCCCCAGTTCCAGAAAAGGTGCTTGTCCAACAAGAAAAGGTGAATGTTCTAATTTATAGTGGAGCAATCATAGTCAATGAGGCACCCACAATTGAGAAGAAGGAGACACAAGTCATTCCACCCATAGGAAATGTTTCAGATTCCATCCTAGGAGGTGACGTCGATGCAATCTTATGAGAGGAGATCCCTAATGTGTCATACATTCCTAGGTACAAGCACATAGAGAAGCCACATGTGCCATTCTTGGATAGTCTGAAGCTAAGAAAGGAGGAAAAGAAATTTAAGAAATTCCTAGACATCTTGTAAAATAGCCACATCAACATCCCACTTGTGGAGGTGATAGAATAGATCCATGCATATGGAATATTCTTGAAGGATGTCACCAACAAGATAAGATGCATGACAAATATAGATTTTTGCATGCTGATGAAGTGGTGGGTGCTATGATACATGGAATGTTGTTGATAAAGATAAAGGACCCACAATACTTCTATATTCCTTATTCCATGGGTAGTAAATATTTCCAACAAGCACAATGTGACCCTTGGGCGAGCATAAATCTCATGCCTCTCTCTACCTTTTGGAAGTTGGGATTGAAAAAACCAACGAACAATCCATGACAATACAGTTGGAAGATAGTTCAATTGTGAGGCTTTATAGGATATGTGAAGATGACTTCGTCAAAGTCAATAAATTTATTTATCATGTCAATTTTGTGGTCATGGATATGCATGAGATGTGAGGATCTGAGACGTTTCTAGGAAGTTCATTACAAGCTAGAGCCGATGTGATCATTACCATGGGTAGAGGATACTTGAGGTTGGGGATAGATGATGATAGAGTGGAGTTCAGATCACCAGATGAGTCTTCACAACTATCCTGTGATAACCTAGGCTACACAAAATCACCTTGTCAAGCCTAACACATTAAACAAGGGCGCTTATAGGAGGCAACCCAATTTTCATATTGTTATATACTTGTTGTTTAGTACTTTTCATTAGTTACATTTTGTATTGTCTAGTTAGAATTTTAATTGATGTATAAAGGTTCCTTAATGTGTTTTGTGCTATGTGTAGAAGTTCACAATGTCGGTACCACTAACACACTATCTAGAATTCAGCAAGGAATCATCAAATATCTCGGTACTGCTCATACACCTATTGGTGGCACCAAGTCCTTGTCAGGTAGAGTCTGGAGATTTTCAAAGAAAGTCAGCGGCACCAACTCTGACATTTGTGTGGAGAAGTTATAGAGTTACAAGAAAATACTGTCGAGACCACTAAGAGACATCTCATTGGTAGTGAACCATCAAGATAAAGGAGGGCATTAGATGACACAACTTGGTACCACCAACTCCATAGTCAGTGGCACTGACATTTCTAGTCAAATACTGATAATAGTAGAAGATCTAAATATGCCACTGGGAACATTTTAGACACGACCACCACCCTAGTGAGCACTAGGTACCCCCATTCCACCTCTTGCTTTGAATTCTGACTATGAAGAGACAGTTAAGTTCAAGCTTAGGGGATGCAAGAACGGCTTTATCATGCTTATTTTCCATCTTATTTTAGTTTTTCTTATTTGAAAGCATAGGATCCAAAATCTATATAGTGTAATCATAGAGCTTAGTTATCATGATTTCATCTATCATCAAAATAATGTGTTATGTGCTCTTGCAATGAATTTTAAAATTGAAGATGATCACATCTTTTTAAGGTTATGTACAAAGTCTAAGGCAGCACCAACTAGAGGAAGTGTTTGGGTTAGTCAGCTTGAGGATACTTAATATGAATGAAAATTTTAATTTATCCAAGACTTGTGTATGGTGAAGAGATTTGAGGCCAAACCAACCAAAAAAGCAACAAGACTTCAAATTGGATTTTTAGAAAGAAACCCTAAGGTTATCCTATACATAGGTTGATAGGAGAGGGACATATCATAGTTAAGACAAGCATTATCTCTTAATCATGTGATTCTACCCACTTTTCATGACATTTCATCCGCCACCACAAGATGACTAAGCAACCCAAATTGTTTCCTCTTGGATGTTTCATAGCATAACATGTAGCATGATAGATAGTTTCTTTATAGTGAATTAGTTAGAAAAAAGAAAAATTATATAGAGAAGTGCATATCAATTAGTTGCATAACAAATTTCATGTACATTGCATTTTCTTTTTACATCATTCTTTGCATATTTTACAACATGTATATTTGTAGATTTCTCTACATATTAAAGTGAAAGGATATACATCCATATCCCTCCTAGTGAAAAAAAGCAATGTTATATGTTAAAGAAATCCCAAGCATAAATAAAAAATTATGCTGAAATAAGAGAGCAGATGGAAACAAGAAATATCAAATAAAGAGAGAGAAAATGATGTCTTGAATTTAATGTTAATTTTTTTCAAGGAGAAAATAAATATATTTTACATGTATGCATTCATCCACCCACACTCATCATTATGATGAGACGTTTAATGTTTTCATTGTTCCACTATAATAGTAGAAATTAGGATTCATGCATTTTCATTCCTTTCATTTTGTAGGTTCATCATATTTTGTTTTTACATAAATTATTTGGATACTACTTGTGATTCTTATTCATAGACACCTACTTCATTTCCACCTATTTCTTTGTATGGCAGATCGCATAAATGATTGGTCCCCTCATTCATTTCTATAAGGGGGACTGCTTCCAACATTGTTTTGTAGGTAGATCAGATTAATCTAGATAGGGAAGCAAATGGTGCATCAAGTGTATGCCCTATTGACTATGATGTTCACTACTCTATTAATAGTGTTTCATTGATCTAAGTGTGGACATCTTTAATGAACATTTTTGGACACTTTAGAGTAGTTATTGTTCAGTGGTTAGTAAGGTCGACTCAGGACCATCAAATGATTGTCTTCTTGATGGCTTATTTCAAACAGATCCAAGAGCAGTGTTGTTCGAGGGTGAGAAACATTCGAGCTTAAGGGGTTTTAATGCATTGAGTTTTAGTTCCTTTTTACATGCTATTTTTCTATGTATTTAGTTCATAATTGTTTATTTTGACATAAATTATACATTGTATCATTATTAGCATGTGAATCACTATTGCATCAAATATCGAGTATTTCCATGGAAGTGTGTTAAATTATCACTTGTTATTCAGACTTATATGGGTTTTTCCTTATTTCGGGTACATGACAGCTCAGTGCTATTGACTTTTATGTCTGTTGTACTGACATGATACGAAAATCTGACTGGACATTCTAGAACACTCGATGCTACTGAGACAACACTCGGTTCTACCGAGATGACACTCAATACTACAAAAGAGAGGAGTCGTTGCTACCAACTTACCGCCCATAAAGCATAATTAGTCAGGATTTAATGCTTCAGTGCCACTAACACCCCGATCGGTGGTATTGAATTTTGTACCCAACGCAAGTCAAAACTCACATAAAGCAACTTGTTGTTATTGACATACTTGTCGGTAGTACCAAAAATTATCAAGGGTTTTGAATCAGCTGACAATTCAGTGTTACTAACATCTAGTTGGGGTACCAACTTTGCACGGTCAATGCAGACAAGAAACTACAAGAGATCCAATAGTTGTGACTTAATGACGGCCAGAGTCCCACTTATGACCTAATTGCAACAGAGCACAGAGCTGGGAGAGGAGGAGACAAAGGAGATAGTAATGGACCAGATTCTCTAGGCACTTCTGGAAGGCAGATTTGCAGCTAGAACATTATGGATCAAGGTGTCTATAGAGGGGATCATCAATACTACTTCTCTATGGGTTTTCATTGGTTTTTCTAACGTGTAGCTCATTTTCTTCCCCTTCCACTCTTTGTATGATGGTAGAAATCATACGAGACTAGTTCCAATATTCCTTAGGACCAGGAGTAGCATGGTATTTCTTTGTGTTTGACTTTCAAAAATTAATAATATATTTCCTTTAATTCTAGATGTGAATCTATAATTGCTTATTGAATTGTTGGTTCTTGATCACTATAATCAATATCTTAGACCACTAATTGCTTCAAAAGAGGGGTTAGGGGCTGAAAAAAGTTATAGGTTTGTACAACTCATATCGTGCCTTGGGAGAGGGCTTAGGACTATAAAAGAATAACCTAGAGTTATCATTAGTGCATCTAGCTAATTCTTAAATTGATACAGAAGTGGGGGTTGCCTTAGTATAGGTAGTGTATTATGTTGTGGGATTCGGAAATACTTGCTACAATTCTTTTGTCCATGGTTAAGGGTAAATAATTATTGATGAAATGAATTTAATACAATGCATGCTATGGTGAAATTGTAATCCTAAGGAATCCATCCATTCTTAATCATTTCCACTTAGTTTAGATTTTAATTCTTGTTCTTATTTATAAAACAACCAACCAACCACATTTTCTAGGCCTAGTTGATTAGGTTACAGTTAGTAGTACTTTCTGGAATATGTTTCCCTGAGTTTGACACCCAGGCCTTATAGGCCTATATTACTTGATGCATACATTTGTGTTTTACACACATGGTTTAGGCGTGTCAATATGAAGCTTCCTAAATGCGTCAAGAAATTTTTTGAACTGTTGATCACGTTTTTGGTCTTCAAACTATTAGAAAATGGTACATGAGTCACATTTTTGCACTGATGGGGTGGAATGTAGGACTACTTCTTGGCTTCTGACTACCCAAATAATTCCTATTTGTGGATTTTTCTTGTTGCGTGGTGTCTTGTGGCTGCTATAGAGGAATTCTGTCTTTTTTTGCCCTAGTGTCAGTCTGTGTGGTGCTCTACTCTGGAGTCACTTTCTACTCTTTCTTGAACACCTTGTCATTGCGGAGAAATACTGCCTTCACTTGTTGGTTGAGGGATAACCATGCCTCCTGGAAATCCTTGCTAGTTGGGCTTCTTGATGGATACCATCTCTGTTGCCAATCGAGAGGTTTGATTTTCAATACTAAGGATTTGATCCCCTTGATTCTGATGCTCCCTCTTAGATTGGTCTAGTAAGGCCTTATTCGGACTCATTAGTCCTGTCTATCTTACTAAAACCCCTATCATGCAGATATTGTTGAGAAGTGTTTCCTTGCTACTGTTTGGGTTGTTGAGCTTGTAATGAGTCTTATTGAAAATTGTTCGGACCCTTCCATGAGAATTTAGGATCCCTCCTCCACGAGGATTCATTGTTGCCCATGTTATTTTGCTTCCACAAGTACATGCACTCCTCTTCTTCATCTCCATATGAGGTGTCATATTTATGTTCAAGCTTTCTTGTGAGCTTCTCCATTTGAGCATTGAGTTCTATGATTTCTCTTTATTCCATAGTCCTCTTGATAGTTTCTAGTACTTCTCTTTCCTCTTCCCAAGATTGGTTATTTGCCATGTTCTTCAAGATCTCATGACATCTAATAGCTTTTTTTCCTCTTTACTATCAAGAGTAGTCCTTGCCCCTTTATTTAGGTTGTAATAGAATGTCTCTGTCTGCTCGTATAGATCTATCCCATGATGAGGCATTTTTCTGATCGTGTTTTAAAATCTCTCACATGCTTCTAAATATGACTCTTTGGCATGATGCTTGAAGTTGTTGATCTTTCCAACCAATTCATTGGTCTTTAAGGGTGGAAAGTATCTCTCAAAGAAGACATCAATCATCTCATCACAAGTTTTGAATGAATCTGGCGATAGGGTAAGGAACCATGCCTTGTCTTTATATAATAGTGAATATGAGAACAACTCAGATATTTCAACGTGGCTGGAACTCTATCCAGCTTCAACATGTGGCATCATCCCACAAAGTTGTTTATGTGCGCCATTAGGTCCTCCATGTTGAGGTCATAGAATGACTATAATTCAATTAATGCCACAAACTCAGGATGTATCTTGTATCTACCAATACTAAATGCTTGACATTTTATTCACCCTAACTGGGTTGAGCAGATGATTCTTATATCTTCTCCTAGATAGTTTGTTCCCCAGGTCCATCCTCAACATGATCTTCACTGTTCCCATACATGCCTATTGTCTATGCTTGATTTCATTGTGGTGGGCTAGTTTGAATGAGATTCTTAGATGAAGCTCTAAACGCTCATGCCTTACACAAAATCTCTTCTTGACTTGTACTCAGTGAAGCAAAATCTTCATAGTATATAGTCCAAGTATGCGTCGTGCACTAGTACCAAAAAAATCAAATGGCAATGTGAGATCTTGAATACTAGTGAATTGACAATTTTTTTTATTATGCTCTTATTCAAAAGAAAATATTTAAAATATATAAAATAAAGAAAAATGTTCTAGAGTGATCAGTCATATCATTTGTAGTGTTAGAGTTGGCGTTCCCCGATAATGGCACCAAAAATTTGACACATATAGAATGTGGGTATAAAATGCAAGTGTATGTGTCGTGTAATACATGCCTATGAGGCCCTAGTGTCCAACTCAGGAAAATGTTCACTAAAGATTACTACTAATTGAAACCTAATCAGTTAGTCCTAGTAAAATGGTTGATCGGTTGTTTTATAACTAAGAGAAAAGAATTAACTCTAAATTAAATGATTGTGATCAAGAATGGATGGATTTCTCAGGATTATGGTTTCACCACAGTATGCATTGCATTCACATTCCATTTCATTGGTATTAACCTTTAACTTTGAACTAAAAATATGTAGCAAGTACTACCCGCTCCTGTAACGTAATCCCACTCCAGTAGAAATTTAGAAATTAGTTAGGTGTATTATCAAAACCTCTAGGTTGTTCTTTCACAGCAGTGATCCCTCTCCCGAGGCATGATATAGGTTGTGTGAATCTATAATTTTTCAACTTCTAATCCCTCTCTCGAAGCAATTACTATTCTATTATTTTGATTATGGTGATCAAACATAAACAAATCGATAGGAGATCATAAATTCATGTCCAGAATAAAGAAAATAGATTATTAATTCATAGAATTCAAATACAAAGTAATATTGGGCTACTTCCAGGTCCTATTGAATATGGGGTTTAGCCCCGCACTATTGGTATCATGATACAAAGAAAAGAAGAGGGAGAAAATTGGATAAAAATTAGAAAATCAATGTAAGAACACCTACAGAAGTTTTCTCAGAGATCCTCTCTGGTGAACACCTTGATCTACAACATACCAGACATAAATCTACCCTCTAGAAGTACCTAGAGTGTCTGTTCTATGTCTATCTTCTTTGTCTCCTCCTCTCCTGGCTTCACATCTGTTGCAATGTGATAGAACGTAATTTCCTCTTTTGACGACACTCCCCTTAGGTTATAAGTGGGGCTTTGATTGTCATTAAGTCACAATCATTGGATCTGACTTTATCTTAGATCTGTACAAATCACGTAATATCGGTACCACCAATAGGGTGTTGGTGGCACCGAGTTGTTAGCTAACTTGTAACCCTCAAATTGTGTTGATACTACCGACATGAGTGTCGATGGCACCGAGTTGCTTTCTATGAGTTCTGATGCAAATGGACCTCTAAAGTTGGTACCACCGACAAGCGAGTCAGTAGCACCTAGCACCGAGATAATTATTCCTGACTTTTGATGCTCTCTGGATGGTGAGCCAGTAGCATCAATGTCGTCCTTGGTAGCACCGAGAGAAATCTTGGTATCACCAAAATTTATTGATTTCCCTGTTGAAACTTCATGTCATGTGCTACCGACACACTGGTTGGTAGAACCGAGTTGTCTTGTAAGTGCTCAACTTACCTAAAACAATGAAAAATATCTTAAGTCTGAACTGTAAATGATAATTTAGTAAGGTTTGATAGAAATACTTTGATGCAACAATAATTCACAGGCTAATAATGAGAAACAATGCATAAATATATCTCAAAACGAGTAAATATGCAATAAATGCATGAAAAATAGTATGTAAAAAGTGACTAAAAATCAATGCATCAACTAGTAGGGGTATTTCTTTGGAAAATATGGACACATGGATGGCATAGAGGATGACACAATGGAGGACGAGTCTTGAATATGAAGATATCTAGAGTTCGAGAAGAACCAATTCATTTTTAGTTATTTTAGTACATTTTCAACAACTTTTGACATGTTTTGATTTTTATTTAAAGTCTAAAAAAATATGTCATTTGGTGTTTTTAGGGACGAGCACAAGGCCAGGACATTACGGTTTTGTTCAAGCTCATGTACAAACTCATATTGTAAAATGGGTTAAGGATTGAGTTTAGGCTCGAGCGATATTTGGAAAACTTGGCCCTTACCCGACCCATGTAACAGAGTTGGGTTGCAGGTGAGGTTTGGGCCAACACTAATAACATATTAATATTAATATATTTTCAAAATATACATAGATAAACTATAAATATACTTTTCAAAATGCGCACCGTCGACCATATTCAATCTATATGTATCATTTGTAAAACTACTAAAACTTACAACTTCTTACATAAAATCAATGGATGAATAGAATACTATGTAGACCTATATGTTTGATAGTAAAAATTATATCCCGCTTGTTTATGGAACGTAACTAAAAACAGTCCAACTATCTATGGATTTCTGAAATTACAATTTATTAGAAAATGCACAATTTGTTTCAATAAATGGTCTACCAATGTCCATATTGAGAGGTTTCTGGAACAAATCTACGTAAGTAGTACACATCTCGTCGCTAAGACTACATCATATTGTAGTTTATTTCAAACATGTGAAATGTGAAATGGGGCTAACTTTGATTTACTGAGGTATGTTTCTCTTTTAGCTTAGTAGTAAGGATGACTAGATATATTTTTAATCAATTGTAATTTTAGAAATTTGTAGTCAAATATTTACAATAGATGCACATGATGTATAAACATATGGTTGTATATATACATATATACTAAATTTATCTGGCTATTTGGGTTTTTGGGGCTGGGTTTAGCGTGGCCCCAACCCACCCATATAAAAACGTGGTTCAAAAGTATAGACCCATCCCGCCCATCCAAACAATATGAATCAGGCATGATTCAGGTTATGCAGATGAAGACATGGGTTAGGTCGGGCCAACCTGGTCCAATGTGCATCCATAGTTTTTGCCTTCTGGATATTTTTTATGCCATCTTATTATTGATTGAAGTATGTTTGTGTTTGTCTTTTGCCACATAATGGATGACATATAGTTTGATCTGAATATCAATGTCATTCACATTGCACTATTTTACCAAATAACTTATATTTTAGTTGCACCAGTTCAACAAGTACCAAAAGTTTGAATTTAACAATGATATGCCACTTTTGTCTTTCTAATATACTTGTTGAATATATTAAATAGTCTTCATCAAATAATGTGTGTCATGTGTTATGACGTTATTTACGTAATGTGGATTATCTATGCTTGGATGCATGCTTAAATTAGTAGATTATATATATCACTAGATATATAACTAATTAGATTGAATCATACCTACACTTGGGTGTCCTGATTTACCAAATAGGAAAGATGACAGACCGAACACCTTGACAACCACGCTTGTCAGCTACATGATCTAGTCTCTTTAACATGAGAAAGACACCTACTGTAAGAAGTGAAAACCTAATGTCATTTAGTTAGGCGATTTAAATTGTGAACCTTGCCCAATGTTTGTGTCGGGAAGGGTAAATGGGTTCTATCTTATAATGAACTTTGTCCATGAAGAGACAACATGGAGTATATTAGGTCATGAGGACTAATTTACAAAGGTTTAGGAGGGGGATCAAATAAGTGGGAGTGAGGTCATAACTCTCTTATTGAGATTAAGAAATAAAAGATTCGGAGAGAGAGAGATGTCAATCTAAGATGTGAGATAGGCATTATGTGGAATGAATATGTGACATGCGGTGAGGAATCACTCAACCTTGTACCAAGGTGTGGGAATGAGAAGGTAGAGATGATATATGTTCCTACTAGCCATGTCATGGGCCTAGGGGTGTAAGCGGTATGGGTACAGTGCGGGTCTGGCCATACCCATACATATACCTATTTAATTTAATGGGTTCGATTCTGGTTCTAGACCCGCATAATAAAAATTTAGACCCACACCATACCCATATCCACAATAATAGCGGGTTTGTAGTGTAAGTATATGTGTAAGCGATTCTATATGAATATAATATTGTTTATATAAGAAAATTATGACTATGTTTTATATATTCTAATACAATGAGATATTGTTGTTATATAAGATATGAACATACAATAGTTATAGGAAATAATATAATACATTGTATATGAAAGATTAGTTGAGTTAATTATTAATATATTTGTAGCCATCGTCATAGTATTTTGATTATGTAGCATATAATGTGACTATTTTAATTTTAAGTTTACATATATTGCTCATGATTGTAATTAGAATAGTTAATTGTCAATTAGATAACTAGTCATAACCTGAGTAATATGTAATGCTCATGATTGTAATTAGAATAGTTAATTGTCAATTAGATAACTAGTCATAACCTGAGTAATATGTAATCACAAGTATTATATTAATTAGGATAATAAATTATGATATAATAGCATATTATCTAAGTAGTTATTCATGTATAGCAGGTATACGAGTCTGCGGGTCTGGGTCCAAGCATACCCATTAGTGGACCCATTTATATGTGGGTCTATGAGTATGCGGGTCTATGGTTCTGTGGGTCCAAAAATTTTAGACCCATGACGAATTTTTATAAGATCTGGATTTACGAATATGCGGGTCTACGCGTACCCATTTACAACCCTACGTAGACCTAGGCTAATTTAGTTGTCCTAGGGTGGCTAGCTAGCACATAAGCACACTATAACGACTTCTACTTTGTTAGGTACATGGCAAATGCATAAAATTAAAGGCCAATAATCGTATGCATTGTCTATTAATATTATTTTTGTATATGTATGATACGTTCTCTATATTGGCAAGTATAATTCTAGAATCATTCCTTATGTATGCCTAATGATTATATTGGCTCATGTTTTCTTTAATAAAAATAAAAGAAGATAAAGTGTGTTAACTAATTCTTTTATTTTATTTGGTCACTTAGACATTGGTTAATCAACCAACGGATACATTTTTTAGTTCCTGAAGTCGAGTCATGCACTTCTCATCCTGATCGTAGAGTTAAGTGATTTTACATCTAGGTTAGGTCTAGATGTCCAAATTGTGTATAAATTATCATGTACTTGGGGTATGTGGGTGTGTTTTTGTGAAGGAATGGTTGTGTACAAATTTTTACTTGTGTGTATTTCTGAAAACTTGTCAAGTACATCTTTTTATGGAAGATTATAAATAACATATGTGATAACCTTAAACTTGAAATGTGAATGAATGATGGCTTTAACCACCTTTTAATTGTTAATTTTGTTTATCATTTGTTTCTATTTAATCATTGAGAGATTTGGGGTTATATCCTTGCAACCTCGGGACCGTCCCTAATTGATTTTTTGGAGTGATGTCCGACATGTTTTATCTGTAAACTAAATTCATGACCTAATATGAATGCACACAATATACATCCACAACCATTATCACATCAACAATTGGTTCTATTTGACTCGATCCTTAAAATGTTTAATCGGGCATTATTGAGAATGGAATAATTCCTTAAAGCCTCCATGCATACCTTTTTAATTGCTTGTCGTATCCAATCTCAAACCCATGTGAAATCTTATCATGCCTAATGCTTCCATATGCTCTCATGTATGCATTCCTCTACCCCACATTCAATCTCACCATTCTTCATCATTGCACTAGCATGCAACAATGCTTCTTGTCCCACATCATTAAACATATATCAACTCATTGATCTTGCATCATTGAACAAACTAATCAAGAACAAATTACTCATTACCATGCATTTATTAATGACATTCCTACCACTATGCATGTGCTATTCAAGCGGCATCGAATAGATCTAGGATTTAACACTTATTTGCTAGAATTATCCTCAACATGACTACCTAGCATTTCCGACACCCTAAGCCTAGCACCCTAGTTATTCTTTAACATTTTGATCATTATTCAACTCCAACTCATTGGACATTCCAAGGACTAGGTATACAAATGATACATAAATGGATCATCATGATCTCTAACCATCTCAATGAGATCTAAAATACTAATGCAACAATTATATTGTGCTGTCTTCGATTAATAAAGAACCTTCAACATATATAAGAAATCAAACATGCATTAAAAGATCAAGTCAGTAACAAGCAGACATTTAATCACAACCGAATATTTTTGAAATAATAACAGCCCTAACAAGTTCCAGATGCAGCATAATAGATGAGTCAGCAGTAATCGGTTCCGCTTTATGACGACAAAGCCATTTGACAACGAGAACCTCAGCGTCAACAGGTTCTGTACATGTTTGAGCAGCAGAGGGGATTGCAATGTCATCATTGAATACTCAAAATGCTTATCATCGTACCCAACTAACCTCACTCCCCACCCCCACCCCCCTTTTATTATGCAACTGTTAAGGTCGTAAACCATTTTGGGCTTTGGAGGAGGCTCTAATCCCTTGCTAAGTTTCATTTAATTGGCTCACATGTGATTCATGTGTTTAATTTGAAGGAATGGACCAACAGAGTTGTCAGCTCTTACGCAAGTTGATATTTCAAGATACAAAATTTACGCACCAAGTGAAATCTCCCGCAACCGCATTAGATGTTATGATGTAACCCTAATATTTTCAACCAGCTATATGGGAAATACAAATCTGCGGTATTCTGTTATATTCTTGTGCAGTACATTAAAAAAAAAACATTCTATGGCCCAGTTTAGGAAGATGGGGTTCACGAGATGGGCCTTTTTCCCTAAACATTTTAGCTGTGTCCATAACTAAGCTATAAAACAGTTCAGCTTCATGCTGTGGGATAGGCATATAAAAATGACAAGCTAACCGCAACATATAATTTTCGAAGTCAAAGATCCAATTAGTAGGGAATCAAGAGTAACTGGTTGAGTGGCCTTTGATGAAAAAGCATTCTGGTTGATTGGCAGTTGCTTAAGAGCCCCAGTTAAGCTTAAAAGGATGCGGCAGCTTACAACAATGTTCCATGCAGTAGAACAACTTCAGATAAATGATTAAGTATCGTAGCCACTTACATGGCAAGGACAGTGAGCCACTAACCCAACCACTGCCAATTATCTGCCACGATCCCGACCACCACCAACTATCTGCCCGGATAAAGGAAAGAGTTGCTCAAGTACATGTACTTCTATGATATAAGAAAGAAACAGACTGTCCCAAGTCCGGGGAACTCTCTCTTCGTTTGTTTGGGTACAAACTTATTTATTTCTAAAGTCAGGCCGCCATCTGGTTGGCCTTGATGGGTCATCTAAACTCTATAAACTCTATCTTCGAAGAAGATTAGCTTCATGTTATAGCGTATATACTGAATCTGACTTCAGACGGCGGCTGGGCTAGCAAGCACTGGCTCTGGGGCAATCTCTGTAGGTGTAAAGCCGTTCTTCAGATGATTCTCCAGTCCCCATACAGCCGCTGACTTGACATCATCCTTGGCCATCATGTGCGAGAACTCCTCATGGTCATACTGATACTCGTTTTTTCCTCCAAAGTCGATGGGAAGGATATCGAGATCAAAGTTCTTCCCCATCATCTCCATGCTCTCTTGGTTCTTTGGGTAGACAAACTTCACCTTCTGGAATGTCTTTGGATCAAGGAAGTATTTCACGATCTGCAGAGAAAGGTGGCATTCAGCCAAGTATCAAGTAACAAGATAAGAATATCCATTTATAGTTTATCCCAGTTCCGCTGATGTTTTGATTAAAACAGATAGCTTTTCAAAATCTAAATTCTTTACTATGTGCGAAGTAGCAAAGATTATCATAATGTAATTTTGTGTCCTGAGCCTACTGAAACATTTAAAGAGCTATAAAGGCTGGCCACATACAGTGAACTACTATCAGCACCGATGGTAGCTGCTATAATAACTACAGGACGGATAGGAGAGAAACCAGAGGGTGATTTTAGAGAAACAAAAAACTGAGGGGAAAGTGGCACAATGGCAAGGATGGTGGATGAAAAAGAAAGTGGCCATGGGATGTAGAGTACGGCATTTGTGCCTGGTCTATTTGGTTGTGCAGCAACCATAACTCCCTCGCACTGTAGCTATATTGCAGTTTTTAAGAACTCTCTGCCCAATGCTGCACTCTTAATTTCTTAGAAAATGGTAAGAAACCGTGAGAGAGCTACCATTTCGTTAATGTCATTCTCTTTAGATGACTGAGCTATTAAATAACATGCTGAGGCACCACGAATTTATAGTTTCAGTTACAAAGAAAATAGTAGATAAGAAGGGCCAAACCTTCCAAAATGTTTCAAAAATCCTTGGAGGGTTGTGGAGGAACGCCAAATGCAGCCTCTCAGGATAGTGGCTTTGCAAAATGTTAGCCGTTTCCTTTGCAGTTTTAATTGGAACTGCTTTACTCATGGACCAGCCAGTGAAGTCTATCAACCAAACCATTTGTTCTTGGTCTTCAGGCAAATTCAGAACTGCATTCTCAATTAAATATACTAGATGGCGGAGCTGATTGTCATGTGATGTTGTGTTCTGCGAGAATTAAGGTTAACAAATATATTATACTGGAGTAAGCAATTATATTTGAATAACATTGTAAAAAAAAAATTGTGATGCAACTGTACAACATAACTACAAGCTATGAAATTTACAAAGATTCTTTTACCTGCCTTCCAGGTCTCAAAACAAGTACAGGTCTTCCATCACGATCAAAGAAATTCGCTCGGTAAACCTTCCCTGTTTCACCTTCCACAGCTACTTCGCTCTAGTAAAGCAAACAAGCTCAAGTAATGTTATTATTGTATATATTTTAATAAACATGATACTAAACTGAGCATACCCAGCGTATTTCCTCTGGCTTGTATGCTTTCCTCCATTTCAGAGTATCTTCTAACATCTTTTTTGATTTTTCAACATTCCAATTCCGCGCTTCAAGATATCTCCTCAAGCATGCATCATTGCAGTACTGCAAACTTCGACCTGATAACTGACCAATGGCTGCTTTTAACTCATTAATCTGTCAGTGAGAAGAAGCTAATGTTAAAAGCTCGTCCATAATGACAGAAAAAGGAGTACGTTTGACCAAAAACTTATTTTTCACTATAGCAGAAATTTTCTATACTTGGTGGCCGATAAAAGTGTTTCTATAGCATTGTGTTAACATCTGTTAAAATGAAAACAGAAACTGAAGGCCGAAAAAGATATGCTTTTCTTATAATGAGCTAGAAAATCACACTGTCACATATACTTGCTGGCCAATAAAAAGTGCTCCAATATATTTGCATTGTATTAACAATTTAAAAGTGAACACAGAAACTGAAGGCACAAAACATATATTTATTTTAAGAGCTATAGAGTCACATTGTCACAGATTTATAGATATTGATTTGACCATATTGTATATATGAAAGATAATTCAATGGCATCTTCTAAAGATATTAAGCATAATGGTCCTGGAGTAGAACACCTAACAATGCATCATCCCCGGGAAATTACGAAGTTTCCCATATAGCAATTCATGTTTGGAAGACGAGTGGGCGAGATGAGGGGGGCAAGTTTATGGGTATACAAAATAGTCCAGACTGGTCGACTGATCAGAAACAGCCAGCAAGTCTGGTCCAAATGTAAAACAAGAAAAACCATATGTATTGGCCGCCAAAGACTAGCACCATTCTTGGATGTCTTCAAAGATACTCCGATTTCTCATTCGACAGCTGATGAAGAAATATCAAGCTGAGGATTCAGTCATGTTTAGTATGCTATGACTTGCCACTTTCCATATTTGTTTAGCACAGGGGTAGCCCAAAATTATGTCAAAGATAGTTTCCATATTGGTTACATTATTTGATTCCATTTGTATTTAAGTTGTTGACAAAAATATTGATTTATTGTGTTTCAAGAATTCTAGTTATTTACATCATCCTTATACTCCCTGTATTGGGCCACTTCTCACCAACTTTTTGCTTCCATCTAATTCGCTTACATTGGTATACACTATTGACAATAAATAATTGTATCTCTGTTAGTTTATCTCTTTCCTGTGTCATAGTATTAGTGTTGTTGTGCTTCCTCACAGTTGCAAATACTGTGTTGCTTTATTCGACAAACTACCTTCAAGGTCCTCATGATATTAAATCTCCTTTTCTCTCCTCTCTGCTTTGCTCAGCCCCACCTAAACAAGCATCCCTGCTCCACCATGCCTCGTGTACACATATACAATAAGACCCAACCGACGGGAACAGGATCATCTTTGCTATCAGGGTCACAGCCTGCTATTGCCTCTCTGGTTGCCAACAGCGCTTACATTCACAGTCATCAACATCTCAAGTTATCTCAGTCGTAGCAGTGTCACTACTGCCTGGGAGGCTGCCTCCTTATATACTCACTCTAGTCTAATGGTTTGCCAGCAAAGAATGACCCGTTTTCTCAATCTGTGAAGACAGACAATCTTCAAGGGAAGTTTCATCTCACCAAGCTTGATTTTATCAAAGATGAGTCAGAAGACAACAGTCTGAGTGGGATTTCAAAGCTTGATTTCAAGTCCTAGCTTGGCTTGTCAATAGCATGAAAATCACCTTCTTTTGAGACCAAACGGTCCAGTTATATTTCCACAAGAAGAAAAGTTACTCAGTTCTTCAAGATCCACTGCGGATAAATTCTCTTCCATTGCATGTGTGTCATCAACATCACCTCATATGGTTGAGTTATATTAAACATTTGTCATCAATTCATCAATTGACAAATTTAATTGTTCTACAACAACAATGGATAAGATACAGATTGTCTTGTTTCTTGTCTCCCATTCCACAGCCTATGAATTTATCCACCATGAGATTCTAGCTTCTTCTAAGCTCCATGCACAATGAGGTATAAGCTCGTCCATCCCACATTCGTGTGCTTTTTGAAGTAACGCCTGCAGTTTTTTCTTTTCAAAATTGTTATGCGGTTGAATGTAGTTGTGGTTGCAGTTATGGACAGGGTCATCCATCGTCTCAGGACATAGGCAGGCTATCGATTCCATCATAGTTTTTGTTGTCCCTTAAACTATGTCAATGAGATGTCTTGGCAAAAGTATGGAAGAGCTAATCCGTCGCCACAGGTTAGGATTTTCTGGCGGTGAAGTAAGCTCATCCATCCCATATTTGTGTGCTTTTTGAAGTAACGCCTACAGTTTTTTCTTCTCAAAATTGCTATGTGGTTGAATGTAGTCGTGGTTGCACTCATGGACAGGGTCATCCATCATCTCAGGACATAGGCAAGCTATCGATTCCATCATAGTTTTTGTCGTCCTTTAAACTATGTTAATGAGATGTCTTGGTAAGAGCATGGAAGAGCTAATCCGTCGCCACTGCTTAGGATTTTGTTGCGGTGATTCTTCTACTTTTGCCACTCCGCCTCTTTGATTTATAGATCCAGATTAGCTCTTATTGGACCAAATCCAGACTGCAAACACAAAATATGAAAATCAAGGCGTGTGACTCTCTACTTGTATAGCTCACAGGTGAGTATTGCTCAGCATCCTACAGGTAGTTCTACTTGTTATAGAACTAGTGTTTCAGGTTCTTCTCCCTAAATTCAAGATTCAAGAGATTTTTCTAATGCTTCAGTCGAGCTTCTACTCTGGTCGGGTCACATGTTCCTGTTAGACTTGATGACAGCTCTACTTCCTCTATTGTTGTAGTTGGCAATAGCTCTTGTAAGTTGTAACCTTGTGTTGTTGAACTGTTAGTGTTTGGACCCAAGCTTCCCTTCATTCTTGTTTTGTTTCTATGAGAAAACTTCATCCAACAGGTGGTTCTACTTGTTATAGAACTAGTGCATCTGGTTCTTCTCCCTAAATTTTAAGATTCAGGAGCTTTTTTAAATGCTTCATTCAAGACGAGCTTCTACTCTGCTTGGGTCACATGTTCCTGTTATACTTGGTGACAGTCTATTTCCTCTGTTGCTGTGGTTGGCAATAGCTCTGTACCCCTGTATTGTTGAAATGTTAGCGTTCCCTGTATTGTTGAAATGTTAGCGTTTGCGCCCAAGTTTCCTTCATTTCTTGTTTGTTTCTATGAGAAAATTTACCCAATACTTGAATTGCAATGCGACTTTCTTTCCTTATTTATTCACTTTGCAAGATCTCCAAAAGAAGTGGCTGAGTAGAGGAAAATTTGAAGTTGGAGATAATCTGTAAGTCTACAGACTAAGTCGACTAGTAGTATTATCGCTCTTGCCTCTTCTCCATCCACTTGACCAGTGAAATCTTTGCAAGAGTCAACAGTCTACTCAGAAGTAGTATCATCTTTCAAATTTTCCTGTGAAGTCATTTCGACACGGAACATAATAAGTTAAGATGCATTGCTGTTTTGTGTTCTGTAAGCGAATCAACAAAACAAGTCTGAGATAATATCATTTTCAGTATTATGTGTGGTGCATGCCACATGGGTGTACACTTTGAAAAACTAGTGCCCTTGGTGTGCTCCAAATGAATTTAATGGAAAATCAGAATAACCTTCTCTCTTGAATTATTCACTATTATTATGATCTTAAATTTATGCAACAAACAGTTCAAAGGTTGTCTGCCCCTCACGGGATCTTGTATAGTTGCATCAGACTTCTTTTGCATATATAGTCCTCAACAAATAATGTTGAGCATGAAAATTGCCACTTGATGTTACTTATACTTCACTTCCCCAAATGAGAGTTCCAAAATATATTTGGTCCAATACAGTTAATAGTTACCAATTATTTAATTAAATAAATGTGGGCTTCTACTCTTACCAGCCAGATAGCACATGCCTTTTATCCACATGAAGTTTTCTCTCTGCCACCTAAAGTTTTGAGTGTGTGTACGCCAATGTTTTAAAAATGTTAAGCGGTAAGCGTGCGGACAGCACCTTGTAACTGGTTAAGCGGAAAGCGACCGATTAAGCGGACGATTTTTGAAAAAACGGGTTTCATTTTTCTATGTACTTACCAGCCAGATAGCACATGCCTTTTTATCCATATGATCAAGTTTTCTCTCTGCCACCTAAAGTTTTGAGTGTGTGTACGCCAATGTTCTAAAAACGTTAAGCGGTAAGCATGCGGACAACACCTTGTAACTGGTTAAGCGGTAAGCGGGCGATTAAGTGGACAATTTTTGAAAAAACGGGTTTCATTTTTCTATGTACTTACTGTGCAAAATTACACATATATGTATACAAATATTATTTTTTAGGAAATTTTATATATATCTAAACACCTATAGAACAATATAAAACACTCAAAATAGTTTATAACTCAACTAAAAAATCATGATTGAACAAATACAAATAAATTACATAAATTTAAGACATTAAACAATATACTCATGGCATGTTTATATAGCTCAACATTAAATAATAGACTTATCGTATCAGTAGATACAGGCTACAGCAGTATTCTGTCATCTAAATCAGCAATAGATTAGTATTAATACAATAGAAGTAAAATAGTAGGTAATTGACGGACATAAACGTAGTTACACAGTACTTCAGAGCATGACTCACTACAAAAAAGTCTTTCACAAAAACAAAATACAAACTAGTAACAGGTATAGATTATGCAAACAACAAATAATGTCATACATAATCATATACAACCACGGATATGAGTATTATACCCCGATTTACAGACTTTAGCATACATACAGATAGGTAGAAAAGTTGATTAGGAACAAGTCCAGTAATTTATGGGCCTTTTTGGAGTCTAGCTGGACATTTTTTTTCCAAGAAACGGATTAAAGCGGGAGATTTTATCCCCTTTAAGCGGCCGATTAATCGGGAAAATCGGGCATTAAGCGGGCGATTAAATGTAATCCGTCTAACCAGCAATTTTAGGGAAAATCGAGCGGCCGGAGTGCTGGCCGATTAAGCGGCCGCTCAGGCCAATTTTCAATTCACTGCTGTACGCTATATTCATGACTTACACCATAGAGTTGATAAACTTTCAACCCATCCTATTCGATGGAGTTTTTGTGTTATTCATGTACCTAGACTTGGTCACAAAATTCTCCAATTTTTAAATTATTCGCTTAAAATTCGCAAACTTTTCATACGATGAACTTACTATTCCTGAGTTCCAAAAATTTTGCAAATTATCCACAAATTTCGTGAAGTGTTCCCAAATTTTCTGAATTGTTAATTTGTGAAAGAAGAACATGTTATATGATTTGGTGTTTGGGATAGAGAATCCTTCAGAAAATGATGTGTGCATATATATGATCATATATCAATGTGTTTATCATGTGCATATATGTATATATATAATATTTGTGCATATATGTATATATATAATATTTGTGCATATATATATACACACACATATTGTATAGTCCAAATTTTATCCAATTTTTTCCCAAACATTTGGCCGAACTTCTATCGATTTTGTCAGATTTTATTTGAATTTTTGGCATAATCCCTAAATGCCAATCTATCTCAACCTCATCGAATGCATTCTTAATCCCAAATTTGTTACTATGCCCAGAAGGGTCATCAACGCTTTAATTTGGTAGTTCAAAAGACTATGTTAGTGTGCATGTTAGCTTTTTTTAGGAGATGTGGTTTTCAACTAAGTTTGTTACATCTTCTGTGTGTTCCTTGTTGTGTTCTAGTTTTTTTTTGCCACCTAAGGTACAACATGAGTCTCTGTCTCCCCAACATTTGGAAGTCTAGAGCACAAGAAGCATTACTTTGCACTCAAAGTACCCTCATTACAGTTCCTACCTCAATAGCACCTTTTAGGCTTTTAATAATGCTGCTACCTTCTTTGTTCATGTTCCTTCTCATTTGGATTTATCCATTAGTCAATGCAAACAACCTCATACTTTAGCAGAGAACGCATCGCTCAATTTGATTCGAGCCTCATTACAGTTCCTACCTCAATTGCACCTTTTAGGCTTTTAATAATGTTGCTACCTTCTTTGTTCATGTTCCTTCTCATTTGGATTTACCCATTAGTCTATGCAAACAACCTCATACTTTAGTAGACAACGCATCGCTCAATTTGATTCAACTTCTCATTCAACCCGATAAGAAAATATATTGTTACTATGCCACCTATCTATGTTCCTGAATTTGTGGTAGAGAACTTATCGCATCTAGGATGCAAATGTTTGCCTTTTGATCCAAGGTAGTTGGCTGATCATTGGGCCTTCAAAATATGGAATTGTTTCACGAGATAGTTGAGAAGCTAATGTTCAAACTGTTTGTTGAAGACCTCAGGAGTCTAGAGTTGACTGTTTTAAGAACCTTTTTTCTATTACTTATCTTTATTAGTGTTCTGAATTTTGCATCTCCAATTTGGGCTTAGCCCTGATATCAGTTGGATTTTGAATATGACAATGTGTACGGAGATTTGTAGGTTAAAAAGGACCATTTATGGCCTTTTAAGCATAGCCATCATGCTTTGCTTGTTAAACTTCAAGTCCGAGTTGGTTTTGAGTATCTGAGATCCAACAATATTCACATTACATTTAATACTGGTGATTTTCATAGTATATGTGGATGATATTTTATTTCAGGTAGTAAAGAAACTTATATTGAAGAAATTAAGAAATGTTCACTGAGATGTTTTGATGCAAAAAGTGGGTAGGCTGAGATTTCTGGGAATAGAACTAACCCACAACAAAATGACAAAGACAAGGCATCCATATCTCAAACGAAATATATATTGGATCTTGTTGAGGAGGCAGAAATATGTTGGCAGCAAACAATCAAGCTCTCCTACGGATCGGGCACACAATATGTGGGATGATAATTCTTGGTTGGAATACAAAAACAAGTACACGTGGATGGTTGCCTCATTATCACCGGGTCTTATATTTCTTTTACAGTATGAGTTACAATTCAACTTATGGATAAAACCCAAGTGCAGCCGTCAATATTTCTCAAATTCTTCAGTACCTCAAAAGGTCTCATAAAAATGCTTCTATACACAAAAGTGAAAATAATAACGTAGTTGGTTATCCTGATGCAGATTACGCGGATTCACGGTGAAAAGTTCCAATATGAGATCCAGTTTCACATAATTGTGCACTTGTTGGTGGTAACCTATACTTATGGATAAGCAAAAAAAAAAACTGTTGTGGATAGATCCAATGACAAAACAGAGTACAGAGCTATGGCCCGTAAAATACATGAATAAGTGTAGGTAAAAGCTCTATCGAGTTTGTTCATCAGATGATCATGTTGCTACTTCTATCACTAGCACTAAAGATTAAATGAGACAAAAGAAAATCGAGGTTGATTGTCATATTGTATGAGATGCAGTGACATCTAAAATTATATACCTCGCTGTTGACAACTTAGGACCAGGCAGGGGTATATTCACCAAGCTTTTTACTCCGAACCAGATTCAAGAAATATATGGCAAGCTAGTCATACATGATATTTTTGCTCCAGCTTGAGGGGGTTATTTTCCTTTTTCTTTAGTTTACTTGTTCTGTGTTGCCACTTCTTGTAATAGGCTCGTCACACTTCCCTACAGTCCATAAACAGTCTTGTACTTTATTAATAAACCTATACAGTTTTCAGTGTGGTGTATTATAATGGGATCAGACCATCTTACTAACCACGTAGTCTCAAATTCAATTCCTATTCGGATTGGACTTCCAATCAATATATTGGTCTGTGGCACATTGCATTGTGCTGCCCTTAATTTGCATACCCCTGCATGATGGGTTTCTGTGAGACATTAGGATCCTAGAGGGAGTTCTTCTGGTGTATTATTAATATATTATGAGACCAGACCATGATACCAACCACGCAGTCTCAAATTCAATTCCTATTGGGGTTGGATTTCATGGAATTTTTCAGTTAATAATGTGGTTTGTGGCATGTTGCATTGTGCTAGCCCTTGACTTAACCTAACCTTGTGTGATGGGTTTCTGTGATATGAAACCAGACCACGGTACTAACCACATAGTCTCCAATTCAATTCCTATTGGAGTTGGATTATCATGAAATTTTCCAGTTGATATTGTAGTTTGTAGCACGTTGCATTGTGCTAGCCCTTGATTCACCAACGCCTGTGTGGTGGGTTTTTGTGAGATATTGGGATGCTGTGTGTGTGTGTGTGCTTTTTGTGGGGGGGGGGGGGGGTTCTTCCACTTGTCGGCTTCAAAACTACCTTTACAGTTCCTAAATACATTATTATGTAATTCAACCAAGTATAACAGTACCTCCATTTTTCCCATACAAAACATTTATGGTTGATGGACTAACCAGAGTTCTTTGGGTTTGTTTCGGATCTTCTGATCTTAATTTTAACCACTCTGGTCATTCGTTCTACATTTTCGAGTAGCCTCCAATTTGATCTAGAGGTCTAGAGCGACGTAAGTGTGTAGGTGGGTGAGAAGGATAGCAGAAGGTCAACGGACATTGCCACCTATGCCGAAGTGCTGACACAGGTATGCCAGCAGCAGTCGAAATGATCATGTTATCGATCCACATCTTTGCATGTAGTACTTTTGCTACATATATCGCATAAAGTAATTGTTGACTTAACAGTTATACATTGTCCATATTTCGATGATGACTTAACCATTCCATTCATATGTATCTAATATGTCTACTTGAGATTGATTTCAGGTATTAGGTACATGAAAAGGATAAATTCAATCAAGCCCTAGCTTGACCAAATACAAGCCAAAGTCAATGCAAATGTACTTTGTGGAAAACACCCTAAAACCCTTAGGACAATTTTTTTAATCATTTGTATTGATGCTATGACTTGTAATTAAGATGAGAAAAAATCAAGAGCACTTAAAATGAGTGTTCAAGCACTCTAATGACATTTTCCAAAATTCATTACAAAGACTTTTGTCGGCCAAGTTTCATCTCTATAAACTCGACCGACACCCTTGATGGATTCTGGGAATTGTCAGGTTGGCCGAGTTTCCCCGGGACCATACTTGTTGAGTCGGCCGACTAGTCGACGACTAATCACCGACTAGTCGGCTGGTCGTTGGAGGGGGGTCCGACTAGCCTAGCGCCCAAATTTGGACCTCAATTTGGCGTCCGCCCAAGCCGACTAGTCCGACTGGTCAGCCCAAACCAAGCCTGGGCGGCCGCTTAGGTAGGCCAGAGCCAAGAATAATAAGTTTTTTTTGCTATTCTAATCCCCCCACCCCTTATCTCGTGCAATAATTTGATGTGAACATCAATTTCATTGACAATATACTAGTTCAATTAATTTATCTACAGCAATTCAACAAGCACTAAACCTCTAAATTCAATAATGGTATATCACTTTTCTCTATCTAATTATATTTGTTTAATTTGAATACATCGAATAGTCTTCATTCAAAAAATTTGAGGTGTTTTATGACATTATTTACCAAATCTAGGTTATTATATGCTTGGATACATGCTTACATTATTGGATCTATATGATTATTATATATAACTATATGTAGATGATCAATATTATGTAAATATCATACCTACGACTGGGCGACCGACTAGTCGATTGGTCGACGACTAGTCGGCTGGTCGCCCAAGCTGGAAAGGTGACCGACTGGCCACCTTGACAAGTATGCCCAGGACGAACTCGACTGACACCCCTGCACAGTCAAAACAAATTTAAGCCGTCGGCCGAGTTCCATCTAGGGTAAATCGACCGACAATTCAAATTTGCTTTTTCGCATAATGCTACCGATCGAGTTTGGTTTATTGAAACTCGAACGACCGCACTGTACGGAGTGTGTAGAGAAAGTGTTTCTAGCTGTTAGAGTGTTGCAAACATCAAAAATAGATGTGTTGCAACACCCCAAACGACTAGAATCCGTTCCAAGTGCTTCTAGTGCCTAGTAAACATCCCTAACTATAAATAGGAACCCTTGGGATTCATCCCAAGTTTGCTTCTTATGCTCCTAGATATAGTTGAGTGGATTTGTCTACTAAGAGCCCCTTTCTCTCTCTTGCTTACTAATCAAAACGTCAATCTGAGTGAGATAGGTCTTTTGTGAGGGAGTTAATCCTTGTAATCATTGTGAAGCTCTCAAATCTGCCCTTCCCAATCGCTTTCTTCAAGCAAAGTTGGTGAAAGCTTCTCCTTGGTGAAGGAGAAGGTGAAGGTTGAAGATCCATGAGAAGAGTGGGTAATTCCTTCAAGGCGGAGGACTTGTTGCAAAAGGGGAGCTCATTGGTGAAGGTGTCTGAGTTGTTGCAAAACTGGGTAAGCCCTTGTAAAGGTTGAAGACGCTTGCTCAAACGATAGGTAAGACCATGTAAGGTTTATTGCCTCATTTTGATCCTTAAAAAGGAAGGTTAGGTATCCTTGCTCTGCAAAAGAAAGGCCTTATTGTATGTCTTATAATGGAATATAATTATGTAATGGTTGCAAAATCCTAGAGGTTGACCTCACTAGGTAGTGGATGTACACTCTCCTAATTTGGAGTTTGGAACCACTATACATAACTTGTTCTTGATCTTATTCACTCTCTCTCATCCTTGCTATGTATGCTTAGTTGCACATCAAATTCCATATTTGCAATCTTATATCTTGAAGTAATTTGTAGGTCTAACAAATTTGGTTCAAGTGTTTTAGCTCTATTCAACCCCCCCTTCTAGAGTCCATGATCCTAAACTAATGTTCTTATGCACCATGATGTAATAGATGTGAAGTAGGAGGCTTAGAACGGACTTGCATGATCGGAGAAGAGTAAGGGTGAGGAGGTTATGCTTCTATATGACGGGTTACCACCTAGCACCAAAGTGATGAAGGTGGTCTAATAAAGTGTGGCATAAGTGGGATTGGAATGGTAGGTGTAGGGCTGGCAATCGGGTTCGAATTGGTCGGGTTTTATTTTGGGTCATTTCGAGTCACTTTTTTTCTAGACCCTAAACTTGCAAAAAACGGAATTTCGGGGCAAAACCCTTATCCTAATCCGTCCTACAAATATTTTCGAGTCTATTAGGTCTGACCCATAAATCCAGATACCGAGAGATCAATATTAAAAAAAATCTAACATTCGTCTAACCATTGATGATTACCGAGTGTAATCAACAAATTTCAATGTAAACAAATTTACAATGTGATTGAGAAACGATACAAAGCTCATTATAGTTTGTTTGAGAGTTTTAAACACAAATTCATAAAACAATTAACATAATAAATCATAGAAACCAATACGAGCTATGTAGAATTACCAAAATAAAATTCATGAGTGTTGGATTAGTAACTTAATCAGTCAGTGGGTGTTGTAAACTTTAATATTTGTAATTTTATTTTAATATATAACCATGAATTTCGAGTCAATCGGGTCTAAAGTCCAAATCCAGACCCGACCCTAAATTAATTTTGGGTTCTTCAGGTTCGGGTCAATTCCAAGTCGGGTTGAAAAACCTTAGACCCTAACCTGCTTAAAAAATTTGGGTTCAAGTTAGGTCATTGGGGTCGGGTCTTGTTTTGTCGGCACTAGGTAGGTGGGCAAAATATACCTGGATGAGCCATTTGGGCAACTCAGGGCACTATAATTGATGTATAAAAAGTGATGGTTAAGGTAGCATGCACTTGCATTTAGGCCCTAAGGAGATCCCTTGCCAACCATTTTAAAATCACTTAGAGTTAGTACTTAGTAGGAAGATTGGAATACATTAGGGTGGAGGTTGATGTTGCATCAATAAACCATGCGAGTTGGCCATAATGAGGATGGTTTACTTCTAGTGATCCCCTTGTTGACTTCTCTACTTTGTTAGCAATAGGGACATGTTGAGGAGAAGAAAAAGATTCCAAGGTGAGCTACTAATTTAGGAGGGGAAAATGTTGGTGGATATTTTTGTAGATCTTAATCCTCTTGCACAAATGAATGGGTTCACTAAGACGATGTTCCACTAGAACCTTTGATAGCACCAAACATGGAGTTGTTGGTTGTGGTTAGGAGGATCACCCATGTGGCGTCAATGATCAAGCAGGCTAACAACAATGCGCTAATGGTAGTGAAATATCTTTAGCGGCTTGTACATAATGGCATTGGTAAAGGTGGTGATTTTGTGACAGAAATCAAAAGAATTGATTCTAGCAAGTATGGATCATGCAATGTCCTTATTCATAAGTAGCATCATGATGAAATGGGAGGTGGAGGATGTGGAGGATTTCCCCTCATTTCACAAGAGGTGAAGAAGAACATAACACTAGAGGTAATAAGCTAGTTGTTGCCTTATTGAGTAGGATGTGGCCACCAATCAAGTGGATGGAAGGGAGTTGAAGGTGCTTTGTTTGGTCAATGCTAAGTTTTTGAAAGCGTGAAGCGAGTGGTCAACTCTTCCTGGGCGCTTAAGCGTGAAGCGGTCGATTAAGCAGCTACTGTTTAAAAGAACCAATTTATAGGAATGATTTTAAATTTGGGAAGGCATATACATATATATAGAGAGAGAGTCAGACTAGGCTAGAATCAGTTCTATTAGAGCACAAATAGAACTCAATAGTTTACCATCTTGGATCAGCTATATATAAAATCCAGCCATAGGATCTTATTCTTCACCTCATGAATTAGTTATAAACTAATTTTCATTTGGATACTTTTAGGTCATCCATCTAATGTGTTCAAAAATCAACATTTTAATTAGTTTCAGGCCTTCAATTTTTTATGTTAAGATGCAAAGACTATACTTATCCGAATGACCTCAAATTTTTTGAAGTGTCTATCTCATCAGCATAGATCGACCCTATAAATTTACTTTTTTCATTAAAACTTAATTTTGATAATTATAGGCACTAAAAATTGATTATATTCTAGTTATACTATATATATATACACACACACACACATATATGGGCTTATCTTTAAAACCCACACGGGTAACCTGGAATTCGATACCCATGTCGTCCGAAAAGTAACCATTTGGTCAGAAAAGTAACTCTCTGGATAAAAAAGTAACTATGTGACCAAAAAGTAGCTATTTGACTAAAAAAGTAAAACCGGGCAGAATACACAGTAAAATTTTCATAATGAATATGTGATTGTACATTTGTTACATATGTTACAAATGTAACTATCTATGTTGGGAGCGGGTAGCTACTCGCACGGGAAATGGATGAACGGCCATATATAAATATATATATATATATATATATATATATATATATATATATTCACTGTGGGTAACTAACTTTTGTTACCCGTAAATCTGTTTTGTAACAGGAAGGCACATAATTGTAATGAGACGACCAAAATTGTAATAGAAAGACTCGTTTTGTAAATACAGCGTGAAATTTTTATTGTCCCTCTGAAAACAGCAAAATGATATTTATGACAAAATTGTAAACAATTTACACTGTATTACAAAACGAGTCTTTCTATTACAATTTTGGTCATCTCATTACAATTTTGGTTGTCTCGTTACAAATATGTGCCTTCCTATTACAAAACAGATGCACGGGTAACTAACCTTAGTTACCCACACGGGTAGTGAATGAATGCCCTATATATATATATATAAATATATATATATACACACACATATATATACATAGAGTGAGGCTAGAATACACTCAAGTGTATTGAGACTCCAATACAACCAAGTTTCTAACATTTGGATTAAAGTTAAATCCTTAGAGATCAGAAAAAATAATAACTTCCGTTGGACCCTCTCTCTCCCGTGACCCACTCTCCCATAATCTCTCTCCTCTAATTCCCAACTCTCCTCACAGTCTTCCTCTTGTAATCCATGCATCCTGTCTCCCTCTCCTCCGATCTTCTCTCCCAAAACTTAGCAGAACCACACTGACGCCCTCATTATTTGCAGCTCTAATAATCAAACTATGCAATGATTGTTATTATGTCTTAGCAATGATAGTGTTCTTTCTTACTCTGGTGCATGTTTGTACAGGCTCGTTCTTTGCCCCACCATGGAGACTATTGAGGAATCATTCCAGAAACTAGTGATCATCATTGGCATGGACCTCGAGAGGTACGTACACGAACATGTTTGTGAAGATTGTGGCCAACGACCAAGGGAACCGCGTAGCCCAATCATTGGCAGCCTTAACGACGACAAGAGAACCATCTTCGACCACAAGAGATTGATCCTAAAGAAGCAAGTTTAATTTATTTCTTTTCTTCTTTCTTTGTCATTCATCTGCTTGCGTCAATGTCATCAATGGTTCTAGTTATTATGTCTTTATAATACATATATAAAGGTTTGATGATAAAAAAGTCTGGAGGAATATGAAACTCGTCCCTTACAACATCATTAACAAAGACGGCAAGGTCAAGATGGTGAGACCAAGGTGTTAAGCCTGGAGGAGATCAACCATGAAAGGTGGAACCTTCAAGATGGCATGGTTGGCGGTGGAGTGGGAGAACTGCACAAACGAGATGATTCCATTGAACACCTAGAATGTCGAGGCCACCAAGCACTACCAGTACACGGTGGGGAGTGGGGTGTAGGTGTCCTGGAGGGATACGACAAAGCGGGGCGAGCGAACATGGACTTGTAGATGTAGGTTGCCACGTGTTGGGGTGAGGTTTCGTAGGGTGTGGACAGCTCGAAAATCTCTTGGAGCACGTGTCGGCAGATACGACCACCTGGGAATGTCGGAGGAGGCTTAGTAGATGGAGGACTTCCTTGTCACGATGATGCTTCTAGGAAAGTTTCTTGTGTCCTCCTTCAACACGATGACGGCTGTCACTATTGGTTTAGCTGCTGCTACAGCTTGCTCTTCAGCGGACGGTGAGGGCACGGTGGCGGGCGATAGTGTTGTTCTTGTTGATGAGGGTCATGTAGTTGTTGTAGTTGTTGATCGGGATGAGAGAGAAGATCAGAGGGAGAGGTTGATAGTACAGAGAGGTTAGCAGAGGGAGAGGGTGACGGGTGGATAGATATTAAGCGAGAGGGTCATGGAGAGAGAGAGTCAAACCGTCAAACGACAATTATTGTTTTTTTCTAAGAATCTAAGTTCAATCCAATGACTAGAAACTTGGGTGTATTGGAGTCTGCATACACTTGAGTGTATTCTAGCCTCACTATATATATATATATATATATATATATATATATATATATATATTACTGCAATTTTACGGATTCACAATACATCATCATCATCATCATCATCATTTAAGCTTCAATCCCAACCATGTTGGGGTCGGCTACATGGATCCTTCTTTCCCAATAAGCTCTGTTATGGGTCATACACGGATTCAGTGTTTTAAAAAGTAGTATGTGCTATGCGTGCGGAGAGGTCACCTTATAGAGTACATGCGAAAGTATACGTGGTTCTGGATTTTTTAAAATAATGCAATTCATACTATATAAATTAATCGCACAATTGCATATTTCATTTTTACAGTTACATATTTCTATCCTAAAATTAGATAGATCCAGATAAAAACTTTGAATGAAAAGTAGAGCACCATTTAGAATGCATTCTCGAAACATTTAAGCATAAACTCCAATGAAGTACACACAAAATGTTATAACACAAGTAGATAACGATGAAGACTAACCCAATCATACAAAAAGATGCCCACCTGTCCTAGAGGTCCAAAACAACAAACATTAAATAAGCATGCGACATCAAGAGAAGGTTATGAATAAAAGTATAATCTAGTTTGGGCTGAAATAACAAATGTCCCATCTAAAAATTGCCGAGAAATCGACCTTATAAGCGGCTAAGTATATGCGGCCCATGCGGCCTTTTTTAAAAACACTGCTCGGATTCACAATACAAAACCAAATTATGTTAATGACTAAGTGTTTCACCGCAGAACCACATTACTTAAACAATGGTTAACTATTTTTTAGGTTGCATAAAGGTATCCCACAATATATTGTCAAGCAATAACATACTAGTATACATGTATTACATTGTATTATATAACCAAATAGGATATAATGTTTACAATACAGTAAATTATATGATCTAAACAGTACTATTACATATTTGTTTTAATCTTATCGTACTTTTGCAACAATTATGCATAGTACTTTCAAGATACTAACATAATATTCTTATTCAGGGAGATAGAAAAGGTCCTATACGATATTATCAAATAGGAATAATTTAACACTTACTTCTATACAAGTTCAGTATAGGTTAGAGAAGAATACTATGCTACCGTCAGTTTCTTGTTTCGTTTATAGCTTGTAATACAATCCAGGCATCAAGCCAAACCTCGTCTAAATAAGCAGTCCTAAGTGGCTGACCTAAGCTGTCAAAAAAGCGGCCTACATTAAGCAGGATAAATCGAGACGAAGTAGAGAAAAGTGCATGCTTAGCTGCAACACGCTTCCCGCTTGAGTCAATATTCCTTGGGTACAAGGATCAAACGGCTTAAGCAGCCAAAGCGACCAATTTTTTTATCCATGGGTCGAGGCTCCCTGACTTGGGCTAGATTTTAACACATTTGGTAGTCTGAACTATAAGCCTCCGTTTGGTTCGGGATATCAGCTGGATTTCGGCTTGTCTTATTATGCCACGTCTGTGCCACATCTGCACAATCCAGTCCGATTAGCCAGATGCGTGTTTGGTTCAAAAACCTAAAATGGTCCCATTTCGGGTTCCGTTATCCTGATATCTGGGTTGACTCAGTCCTGCTAGCAGTAAGATTTCGTAACTCAGTCCTGATTTGGCTCTGTCTTTTTGTGTATTTTGTTTTATCAGCCAGACTGAAAAACACAAGTTACGATGCCAGTCCAATTTAATGATGGGATTGGTTTGCCAAACAAAAACAGGATTAACTCTAGTCCGGATAATCTCGATGACTGGACATATCCGGTCTAACTCAGTCCGGGTTTTGTAATCCAAATCTCGAACCAAACGGAGGCTAAGAGTTAATATTGCAATGTACTTTTTGTTTAAGGCTAAGCTAGACAGTCCACATCTCATGGCACAATGCAATCAAGGTGGGGAAAGGAAAAAGTCACGGAGTGTTATCATACAATTGAATACCAACTAGGGTGTAATACAGATTAGGAAATGCAAAAAAGGTTTGTATACTAAAGTTAAAAAAACTACGACTCTCCGTTATGAATGGATTTTATACTCGCCTTCAACACGAACATGGAACGAGTGAGACGGTAAAGAGAAAAGATAACCCTTGCTCGACTACTAACAAGATTGATTGCAAATAAGAGATCGGCTTATAATTGATGTTTAGCAATGAGGACATCCTAAGTAATTGTCTCATCTCATGTTGTTGTGTCACCTCACCCTTAGTTTTACCATCTAGTAGAGTCCTAATCCCAACTAGCATAATAAAAGCAAATTTTGCTAATACGGGAGGATGCCAATGCGGGATCCATTTTCACTATATGAGCACTATCAGCATACAACCACAACTTTGGTCAATTGTCAGTGGAGTATGGTGTAAAGGTAACTAGGAACAACAACCGAACTCTCTGGGTTGTTTGTGTGCATATCATATAATAAATTTTGAGCATAGATGTATAAGTAGTCCACTAAAATTATGTTGCATATGCTACAATTATACCACTAGGACTTTATTATGGAATATACAAAGATATACTCACCGTTGTACTTGGTAGTAAGATGGTGAAGACATTTATAAGATGATCTTCATGGCATATATGTATACTCACAAGTCACAACTTTGGTCAATTGTCGGTGGAGTATGGTGTAAAGCTAACTAGGAACAAGAACCCAACTCTCTAAAGGTTGTTTTTGTGCATATCATATAATAATCTTTGAGCATATATGTATAAGTATTCCACTAAAAATATGTTGCATATGCTACAAAGCCTACAATAACGCCACTAGGGCTTTATTATAAAATACAAAGATATACTCACTGTTGTACTGTGTAGTAACATGGTGACGACATTTATAAGATTATCTTCCATTATTTTGCAATAATTTGTATCATCTTTTGTCTTAGCTTTTTACAAGTAGCAATTAACTTTGTTATGTTTGATTCCATAATTCTAGAACACCACCACAGCAAACTCATCTGAAGCCACTACATCCACAGTTGAGATAACTGTTTTCTTAAAACTAGTTTAGCTCATTTGATGAAGATCCAATAGGTTCTTTTCTAGATCTTGAGCTAACTAGGGCTCCAGGGAAAGGTAAAACACCTTCTCACAACATCCCCTTTTTAGTTATGTCCTTTCCTAACCTTGACACCATGTGACCAAACAATTCATCATCACTCTTGATAGTGTGTCTTATTCTTATAACTCATGTCCATGCATTACAACATCCACTTTGAACAACTGCTATGCAGGAAGAAACATGCACACCATAGTGTCTATAAGGGCATGGGAGCTAGTAGATGTTCTGTCAATTGCAAAAAAAGTTAGATTGATGAGCCAAAAATATCTATGAATGGGTTCAAATCACCTCTTGTTTTTAAGATATACACTCAAATCAATTGTATTGACTATTTTGAGACACTATATATCATTTGATTGTCCCAAATATGAGCACATTATGCTCCCATCATCATCATCATCGTTATCACTACCATCATCACCATCACCATCACCTTGTCTTCAAAAAATCGGTCCACGCTGTTGATTAATCATCTGATTAAGCGGTTTAGGTAGTGGGTCGTGCCGCTTAGACCCAATCGGTCATGTAATTGGGCAAAGACTAAATATCGACAGCCTAAGTGAATAATTGACCACTTATTCGCCGATTGTCAAAAAGCTCACCATCTACACACCCAACTAAAAGAATAGAAGGGAAAAAGGAACAAAAACAAGTAAACCCCCAGACTCCCCCCCCCAGGGCCACACCCGACAATCCCCCCCCCTCCAGAGCAAATGGTCTCCTCCTAGAGTTCTAATGTTCCAGTTCCTCATACTAGCGGTAAATGGACCTCTCGGCGGCGGCGACCTCAACCACCACCTACGTGGTCGGCAATGGACTCTAGTAGCAGTGGCGGCACCGACATCAATATGCAGTTGCACCGGCAGCTTCAAGCAGCAGTTGCACCGACGGCTTCAAGCAGCAGTGGCCATTCTCCAGCAGCAACATACAACCTCTTCTCCCTATAATTTGTATCACTATTTACTATTCTTCCTCTATTTCTCTACCTAATATTCCACCCCTCCAGTTGCTCCATGTTCTGTTCAAATGTTCTCCCCTAGCTCGAATCATCTCCCTATTTGTCCTCCCATTCCTCCTACTCCTCCAAACTGTCTTCTTCTTCCTCTATTTGTCTTTTTTTTTCAAACTCTCAAAACTTAACCCCTTCCTCCAAAATTGAACCTCGGCCCAGCCATAATTCTCAGCCTAACTATCTGTTTTCTGCATTATGATGTAAGGGACTCGACGCTTCTCCAAAGCCGCCATACCTCTTAATCTATGTGGCATATTCAGGGTATCAGAAGAAATGTATGGCTCATCCAACCTGCTGCCCCATTTTCCTAGTTCACGAGGTATCGAGTTGATGACCTTGTGAACAAGGGATCCATAAATCATAGCAGAGTGAAACTCCTCTCGCAGCTCCCTAATGAAAGGTGTCGTCTTCCATGGTTCCTTCCCGTTGTTCCATATGATGTCATACACGTAAGCCTCATCAATCTCAACACATGATATGTCCAATGCATGATCTCTCGCTAACTTCAAGCCGATGGCACACGCTTGCATGTACGCAAGGATGTAATCTGTGCTCCTGAGCCATACTTTGAATACCAGGCAAATATTAGCCCTGTGATTCCTAATAATTCCCGCCGCCCATCTTCTAGGAACTCCTTGGTTGTCTCTATCTTTCCCGATCGTAAGGTTGAGCTTAAGATTATGTAGGTCGGGCGTCAGCCACCTCAGCAACTTGATCTGCCTCATCATGACTCTAGGTTCCACCAAATTCGCCTCCCTCATTCGGGCATAAATACTGTTATCAGAAGCAATCACAAAAGATCTTCTCTTCAGCTGAAAATTCAAAGTTCTAATAACAAAACCCCATTCAAGAATGAATGGTCTGAGTTTCCCCTCGAACCTAGCTTCGCACCTCAATCGCCATATACTGTACGGGATCAGAACCGCCAGGTTTCTAGCTAACCATTCCTTAAGATTCTTCCTCTTCCCCAATACGCAGGTGTCTATTAGGGTTCTTACATCGGTGGGTGGAAGCATGTCTGTCAACTCTACAAATTTTCCCCAAAAGAACTCCGCAGTTTGTCCTTGGAACAGCAGGTGTTCAATGCTTTCCTCATGCGGCTCCGCGCAGCAATTGCATCGAGATGCTAAGGGAATACAACATCTGGCTCTAATGTTGTCGTCCGTTGACGTGGCCCCTCTAACAAATCTCCAAATGAAGGTTGCAACCTTAGGAAAGTTAGTATCCCAAATCAAACCCAGTCCAACTGGACCCTCCCTTCTGTCTAGCATCAATATCTTCTTAACCGATCTCATAGAAAAATTCCTCTCATCCCCGGACTCCATATCATCCTATCATCCTCATCAGCGATCCATGTGTTAGATTCACGGATAAGTTTCAGACCATCATCGTCGACAATCATCTTCAGTAGGTCCCAGTCCCATCCATGTCCATCAATCCAAAAATCTTTTAATAAGAAAGGGATGTCTTCTATCGCTAGAAAATCTAGCATGATCTGCCAATCGCTGGTCGAACCACCGCGAGTCCCAGAAAGGAATTTCACCTCTCCCTACCACCCATCTACACATAGGGAACACCCGCGGCAACATATCCCAGATTCTTTTCCAGCACGGAGAAGGAGAAGACCCAAGCTTCAAGGATCCGGGGTAAACATTATCACGACCTGCCTCCAAGTTGGCATACTTCCATCTGCAGAACTCGTCCCATATTGAATCCGACGTCAACACCTCCCAACATGCCTTCCCAACAAATGCATCATTTATCAGTCGCAAAGATGGTATCCCAAGCCCACCTTGGGAGAAAGGTCTTGCAACTCTGTGCCAACTGAGCCATGCCTTTCTGTGTTGTTCATCTCTGCCCGCCCACAAGAATTGAGAGAGTTTGCTCTCAATACGATCTGCAATCCCCGTTGGAATGCCAATCGCAGCCGCCGTATATACTGGAATGGATGTCAGGACGTGAGCGATCAGTAATCTTCTACCCGCGAAGGATAGGAGCTTGGATCTCCAGGCTGTGAATTTATCAACAACAACCTACTATTCCTCCCCTGCTCCTTCAGTTTGTCACTTCTTCTATTCATCCCTTTTTTCTATTAACCTCCCTCATGCTCCTCAATTCTTCTCCTATCTTCTCGCCACTTGTCTTCCCATTCCCCCTACTCCAATTAAGTCTTCTTCTTCCTCTATTTCTCTTCTTCTTCCTATATTAGTCTAACACCCATAGCAGCCTACTATCCCTCCCTTCAGTTTGTCACTCCTTTTGTTATCCCATTTTTTACACCCCCCCTCCTGTCTTCTCCCTATTTCACATCCAATTCCCCCTACTCCAATTACTCCTCCAATTCCTCCTAGTCGAAGGATGTTTTTTTAAAACATTGATGCTTCTCCCTTATTCCCACGCCATGTTTTCCTTCTCTCCCTTCGTAATTTTGATATAATCAATCTATTCCCCACTTCAATTTCCCCTTCCATCTCCATTTTAAATACTACCATTGCTATTTCATTTGTTAGTATTAGTATATATGTTGTATGCTTTATATTCATTTTATGTTTTAGACTTGTCGTTGTCTTTAGCTTTTATTTTATACCATATTACCTACTTAGGTTTCTCTTACTCTCTTATTATATAAAAGAGAGAGCCTTGTATTTGTTTTAGATATACCAACTAAAGATTTTCTCATTCTATATGACTATGTGGTATCACGAGTATGATCCCGCTTAATCCCTCCAACCCTAATGCTTCCCGAGCCACTCCTTTAAGTGCCCCTCCCGAACCCGCCGGCCCTACCCTGCCCCAGCCCTCCCCACTGCCACCCTCTCCTTCCCTACCCCTATAGTCGTCGCCATCATCCTCGTCCCCTCCTCCATCCTTTCCAACCGCCAACCCCCCCCCATCCCTCCCTACCTTCTTCCTACCCGTAACCCCCCCACCTATCACTCCAGCCTGCCCCCCGCCCCCACGGGGCTACTCTCCCTTCCGCCACCTACCAGCACCCAACCACCATCCCCACCCCCTGATCTCCTGCCATCTAGTCATCGGCCATCAGCCCTCCAGCCACCACTCGATCTTTTACTATTTCATTTGTTAGTATTAGTATATATGTTGTATGCTATTATTTATTTTGTGATTTAGACTTGTCTTTAGCTTTTATTTTATCCCATATTGTTACTTATGTTTCTCTTACTCTCTTATAAAAAAAAAGAGTGCCTTGTATTTGTTTTAGATAATATCAACTAAAGGTGTTCTTATTTTATATGTATCATACAGGTATGATCCCGCTTAATCCCTCCAACCCTAATGCTTGTTGAGCCACTCCTTTAAGCCCCCCTCCCCAACCCGCCGGCCCTACCCTGCCCCTGCCCTCCCCGCCGCCGTCCTTTCCTTCATTGCCCCTACAACCGTCCCCATCATCCTCGTCCCTTCCTCCATCCTTTCTAGCAACCAACCCTCCATCCCTCCCTGCCTTCTTCCCGCCCATAACCCCCCACCCGCCGCTCCAGCACTAGCACCCCCCCAGCTATTCTCCTTTCCTCCACCAACCACCACCTAGTTGCCACCCCCACCCCCAATCTCCTGCCAGCTAGTCGTCGACCATCAGCCCTCCACCCGCCGCCCAACAAGCCCTCCACCACTGGTCACCTGACCCAGCTACCGCCATCTCCCTTCTCCATCTATGCCTCACTGTTGCCCCTTGTAGCTGCTGCTACTTTTTTATCTTCTCTTCCCCTTGATCCTCTACAAATTCTTCCCAAAATAGCAAGTTGAAGTCTTAAAGGTGCCATTTTTCTTCTGCCTACGCCACATGTTGGAGTAAATCTCACACCATGAAAGTGTAGGCCATCTTTACTTCTCTCTACTGCCCATATGCGGATTTTTCCGATCTATTGATACGGGTCTACTGTTGCTACTTACTATTCTATCTTTGTGCGCATCATCACCTCGTCTCTAATGGCGACTACGGATCCTCCTCACTCTATTTGTGTTAACACTGTGAAACTTGATGGATCAAATTCTCAACTTTGGTCGGCTTCGTTTGAACTCTATGTTAAAGCCCAAGGGTGTTATTCCCATATCTCTTCTGCTACTCCAGCCCAACCTCATGCCTCAGCCGATGAAAAAGCCAAGCAAGCCTACGCTCAATGGACAAAAGATGATTCTGGTATAGTGACGTGGATGGTGAACAACATCAAACCGAAGATTAGTTAGTTCCTCCTCCACCTTCAGAATGCTAAAGTTATGGAGATCTTCAAGAATCTAGTGAAAGGGGAGTATGCGACTGATGGATCTGTCGAAGATTACTGCAACCACCGCTTGGCCCTTTGAGATGAATATGAAGTTTATCACCCCTTCTCTTCTGCCATCAAAGAAGTTCAGTGCCAACGCAATGAACCATAGTTAGTTTAGTTCTTGGTTGGACTTCCTCATTCTCTGGTGTTGTATACCAGATCTTATCCAATGATCCCTTGCCTACTCTACATGATTCCTACTCTATACGATGTTTCCAAGCATGTTGAACACCTTCCATCCATGTCATCCCTACCTTCTGCTTCTTCTAATCACTCTGCTCTTGTGGTATGCTCCAATAGTTCCGACAGAGGCCTTGGACGTGGAGGCAGTCATGGTCGATCTTCTTGCACTCTTGAACATCGTCCTCCACTTGGATCTAGACAAGGACAAACTCCTACTGCCAATCGCTTCTGCAACTTTGTGGGCGCACAAAGCACATTGAAGACCGTTGTTGGGCAAAACACGGTGAACCTATATGAGCAAACCAGGTCACCTCTGATGCTTCTGAAGATATCTCTATTGCTGCCTCCAGTTCTACTCAACCAATGGTTGAGTGGATCCGCTCGGAGTTTGAGAAACTCCTTCAGGCTCATCTGTCCTCACAGCCACATGCTCAAGATGGAGGTTCTTCTGCTTTACTTGCTTCCCCTACCACTTATGGTAAAAATAAATGGTTCATTGACTTAAGAGCATCGGTTCATATATCTGGATGTTCTGAACTTTTTTTGCTCTATCTAAAACAACTAGACTTCCACCGTGACAATAGCTGATGGAACTCAGTCTCCGGTGCATGGAAGGAACTATATCTCTCATAATCTGCCACTAAATTTGTGTTATATGTTCTAAAATTTCCTCTTAATCTTTTGTCTATCAGTAGCACTATTAAAGAGCATTCAGTGCTCAATCATATTTGATCCTAAGGGTTGGGTGTTTTAGGATTAGGATAGGTTAGGCCATGAGGGACCAAACGGACTACCTGGACGTGCCACAATCTGTTATTGCTCTACTGTCATCTTCAGTTACTAAACTACAATGGCACTACCATCCAGTCTAGGACACCCATCCATTGCTAAAATGTGTTGCTTATTTCCTAAGACACTTGATAAAACTTGTGTAAATCTTTTCAATTTGGAAAGCAAACTCAGACAATGTTTCCTATGAAAAAAGACATGAGTTCTAAAATTTTGTTTGATATTGTTCATGTTGATATATGGGGACCTTGCTCCATTACTAGCCTCTCTGGATTAGACTATTTATGACTTTTATTGATGATTATTCTCGGGCGACTTGGCTATTTCTTTTAAAGGATTGCAGCAATATTATGGACACTATTACCATTTTCTTCATTGAAATTTAAACTCAAATCAATAAAATTGTCAAAAAAATTAATATACGCCTTAGAATTCATGCAAGAAAACAGTTGGCATGTCATGTACAGCTCGTGGTACCATCCATCAGACTTCCTGCTCTTACACACCACAACAAAAAGGTGTGGTAGAGAGGAAACATCGCCAGACTATTCTTCTTCACTGTCATATTCCGAAGAGTTTTTGGCCCGAAGTTGTTTGTATTGCATGCTACTTAATTAATCACATGCCCTCAGATGTCCTCAACAATCAAGTCCCTTATACTCTTCTGTATCCCGATGTGCCTTTTTTTTGTATCTCCGCGCATCTTTGGCAGCCCTTATATTGTTAAAAATCTTCGCCCCAGGATTTCTAAACTTGACTCCTATTCCAGTATATATGTTTTTCTGGGATATTCTAGAATTCAAAAAGGATATCAGTGTTATGATCTTGCCATTTGACAGTGGTTTGTAAGTGTTGATGTGGTCCCTTTTGAACACATGACGTACTACTCTGAAAAGGGGTATGCTTTATCTAGTGAGTTGTTGGATCGTACTCCACTACCCCAAGTTGTGTAAAATGAACTCATTGAAGTAACTAAAGTTATTGCTCCTCTTCTGAAAGTATACAAGAGAAGACCAAAGGTTACCGTCCCATCCATGGCCCCTCAACAACCAAATCCTCCTTCGTCGGTAGATCACAACACCTCCGAGTAACTTCTGACATACATCTTCCCATTAGTCAAAGGAAAGGTGTTTGTTCCTACAATCAACATCAAATTAGTAATTTCTGCTCTACCACTAATCTTAGTGCTAGTTTTGTATGTTCTACTGTTGCTATCTCTGTTGTTTCTATATCGAAGATTGCTATGCCAGCTCTCAAACATCATGTTTGGCGTCAATAAATGGAAACTGAATTGACTGCTCTTCGCGACAGCAGGACTTGGGATCTAGTTGATCATCCTCAAGATTGTCCTACAGTTGGATGTCGATGGATATTCACTATTAAATACCAGTCAGATGGTTCGATCTAACGGCTGAAAGCGCATCTAGTTGCGAAAGGTTATACTCAAACCTATGGAGTAGACTATTTTGGAACCTTTTCTCATGTTGCTAGACTTAACTCTATACGGCTGCATATCTGTTGTTGTGAACAATTGGCCTCTTTTTCAACTTGATGTTAAAAAACACTTTTTATATGACTATTTATATAAAGAAGTTTACATGGACCAACCACCTTGATTTGTTGCTCAGGGGGAAAGTCTGCTAACTTAGGAAAGCCATTTATGGCCTAAAACAAAGCCCACGAGCATAGTTTGATAAATAAAGCAGTTTCTTCTTAAATTTAATTTTCAAGACTCACATCTTGATCACTCTAATTTTATAAGAAAAAACAGTTTTGGGCTTGTTGTTCTTATTTTGTATGTGGATGACATAATTTTGTCTGGTAGCGATACAAATGATATTCAAGCTACTAAAATCTATCTAGAACAACAGTTATAAAAAATCTAAGCAAACTCAGATTCTTCTTAGGAATTGAAGTTTCCGAACTTCTTTTGTCGTATGTCTTTCACAACGCAAATATGTTCTAGATCTTCTTGAAAGAAACAAGCATGCTTGGTACTAAACTTGCTAACACCCCTCTGGATCCCAATACAAATGGGGATAATGAATATTCACCACTCTATCCTGATAACCACCAATATAGAAGATTGGTTGCTAAGCTTATCTATCTCACTATTACTAGAGCTAACATTACTTCTGTTGTTGGACTTGTCAGTAGGTATTTGGATAAACTTCGACAATGACACTGGGATGTTGTCTATCATATCGTTAATTATCTAAAAATTTCTCCAGGAAAAAGATTGTTGTATCATAGACATGGACACTGCAAACTCATTGGATATGCTCCCTTTCATGTCACTAAACTTTTTAGATTCCAAGGCACTTCTTCCAGCTCTAGTTTTATTGACTCCATATTTACTACCACCAATCAACATAATATCACCAAAAAAAAAGAATACTCCCCGGACATCAACACAAATATGCTTTTTTAGTTAAGTTATGACTAAATAAACAAATATGGAGTCAAATATGATCTTTTATGTAAGTCATCTATTATAAGAAATATTAGTTTCCCATCCGGTAATCCTGACAAAGGCAATTGATCTATCAATGTCATGCATACCTATGACATATCTTGCTCATTGTGATTGTTGATTCTAGTTAGGAAGCAGATCGACTTGATATCAAAAATGCATTGCTATATGATATGTCACTAAAATAATCTCTCTCCAAATAATCAATATAGTCTCTTAGATTCCTCAGTAAGGAGCATAGGACTGTACTCTGTAGGCTACGTAAAGCTACTGTGGACTAAAGGAAAGCCTCCCAAACCAGCTGGGTAAACTTAATCACAGATTGAAGGTTTCTGCTTTGCCAGGTCCGTTGTAAAGCAGTTTATTTCCGATTTGCATAGACAACCCATTTTCGTCATTCCACTTATCGTCGACTTGGACAAATTTCTACTTATTGGGACGAATCTGACATTCATTCTAGCTTGCCACTAGGTAGTTTTGCATTCTTGTGTTATCATTAAAGAGTTGGGTGGGAATAATGTTTTATAAAGCGGGAAGCGGGAGGCGTGCGGACAGCACCTTGTGGCCGCTTAAGCGCCAGGCGGGCGCTCAGGCGGGCGCTTTTTGAAAAAGTGGGCCTGGAAATTTTTAGGTAATTTTGTAGAAATTATACATATATGTAATAAACACAATTGCAAAAAAATTATACTTATTTAAACACCCTATACATAAAAATAAAACACCTATATAGTTGATACAACAACTAAAAAACAATGAATAAGCAAATACAGTTCAATTACACAAGTTTAAGACATAAGAAATAGACTTTTTAGTCTCCTCTTACTGTAGTAAATTTATAGAATTACAACATTACATACTAATATGCAGCAAACTGTAGAATATATGTAATGTGCTAATTTACATTATGCAGTAAACAATAGAATATATAGAGCATGTTAATATTCAGTATTCAGTAAACAATAGAATACACCATGTTTATATAATGTACTAATGCATTATTATTTATAAGGCAGCAAACAGTACAAAATATATAATGTATTAGTTTACATTATGCAGTAAACTATAGAATATATAGAATGTATTAATATAAACAGTAGAATATCATGTGTATTAATGTATTATTATATATAAGGTAGAAAGTTACAGAAGTATATTATGCAACCAATAACTCGATACATAGTGTATATATTAATATATTATAGTATAGAATGTATTATACAGTAATGTTACATATTCATACTAACTTATTATACTACTATAGACTTATATTTTTGTATTATGTTACAGTAGATATGCTAAATATAGCGCCCAAAAAATAGGCGGCCATAAGCGGGCGCCCGAAGCAGGGTTTCAGGCGGACGCATAGGCGGGCCAAGCGGGTCTTAGGCGGGCGCTTAATGGCCTGCCGCCTGCCAACCCGCTCAAAGCCTTAACCAGGCGGCTGAGCATGTGATCCGCTCAGGCGGGCGCCTCAAACGCTTTTTAAAACACTGGGTGGGATCTTTATTTTTCATGGTATTTGAGTTGCCAATAATGATGAGATTGTTTCCAGTCATGGTGAATGTATCTGGCACTTCTGCCAAGATACATGGCTGACTAGATACAGATCTAGTTACATTCGAATAGATCCCAAGATCCAAATACATAAGCCCCCCCCCCCCCCCCACTCATCTAAGACAGTGAAGGGCTTTGGTTAGAAAGCTTCTTCCTTATAGTGTGAGCCGTCCAGATACTCCGACACACATGGAAGAATCAATCAACTTAGAAACATGCTGCACAGGCACATTGTAACACAGGTTGTCATCTCTATGCTAGTTGAATGCATCACTAGGATGTGAACTTCACTATAGAATTATGGTCACATAACTGTGGCAGAACTGGGATTATGAGAATAGGAGGTTCGACAACTAGTTTTTATGTTTTTCTTACAGAAAATTTAGATACCTAAAGAAGCAAAAAAGTAAACTATTATCTCATCGAGTATCATATCTGAGCACCTTGCTATGGCTCTACATGTGAAATTATCTAGGTAGCCTTTGTCTATGTAGAGGCACAATAACCAGCTTTTGTTTTTACAAGTGTCCATCTTATAGACAGGCAAGCCTCATTGGGATCAATTGTAAATTGTATGCTATTTGAATGAACTATCAGGCTGTGAACATCAGCAATATGGTCACAGCGCATTAGGTTCAAACAAATGAGGACAGGAGGTTGTACTACAAGTTTCTATGCTTTTGTTATGAGAAATATAGTTGCCTAGAGAAGCAGGAACCAGATCATGGTTTCTCATTCTAAGCATCGAATCTGAGTACCTTACTATGCCTGTATATGAAATTTATCTAGGTAACAACTTTCTATATAAGGCCATTCCACAATTCCATTTTTTTTTTCGCAGGTGTCCTATGTCTATGTACTATACAATAAAGCTGCAACTTTTCCAGCAGAAATCCAGCCCGTCCGCATTGACATATACTATTGTTTTATTGATGGCATTGTGTTAAGAAGACAAATCAGCAGTCATGTCTAGTGGGTTGATTTAGTTTACAAAAGGCTCTTCCAATTATTTTCCAATTTTACATTGTCCTCATATAGAGCATGCAGGGTTTGTACACTCCAGTTTGAGGGGAGCGTCAGCTGCTATATTCCGCAGCTAGTTTCTTTTTACTTATTTCCTGTTTGACTTTCTGTGTCCCCTTTACATATATGAGCTGGCTGGGTACATGCTTGATAGAATATGTTGTTTTCTTGCAAGAACTTATATAACTGATCATAGTTTCTTTGATGCATGCTCAACTAGCCCACTCTAAATGAAAGAGAGTTTTATCATACATTGCAAAGGTATTCGTCATACTTACTTTTTCTTGTCGGTGTGTGTCATCGTTCTCCAAGCTATGATGAGCATGGTGCTTCTTGCGAAACATGCTTTTCTATCTTTCAATTTATGATAACCTGATATAGTAAGAAGAGAACACAAACACATAAAGATGGATTTATGAAAACTTATAAACATATTTATAGAGTGAAAAACCGACCCTCTGTATCTCATATCCCTTATTTCAAAAGAAGTGACTACAGTTATCTGAATTTAATAAAAAAAACATGGAACACACAGAAAGCCCTCGGCACTAACCACCTGTGCCAAGAAAGCAGGAAGTCCAGTGATCCAAAGAAATAAAGTTGTGCATTAAAAGACTTAATAAGACAAGGCAGTATCAGAAAGAAAGTATTTACAACTGAGTAATAATTTCTTGCTCGGAGAACAGATCCAAAGGCAAAGACTGGATTTGAGTCGAACAGAGGATAGATTTATCCTCGTCGAAATCACTAGGAAATGTTTAGTGAAAGGGCAGAGGTGACTGGACTGGTAGCGTTTTAGGTCGTCAGTCCTGGACGAGCATAAATCAATGGTTTTTCTGATTTTAGAAGCAAGGGAGTGAACACAACCGCAATGTCATTCGGTGAATTACTGATTGGTGTTACAAACCATGTCATTCGCGGAAGAATGTTGTTGATGGAGAATATAACACTGAGATGAATCAAGAGGTTGGTAGTTCTCACTGCGGATTGTGATATCATATGACCTCTTTTTGAGGAAGTCCAATGGTGAACGGACAACCCATCCCATCCCTAGTGGGAAATATCCATGTGAGGCTTGAATCAAGAGGTTGGTAGTTCTCACTGCGTATTGTGATATCATATGACCTCTTTTTGAGGAAGCCCAATGGTGAACGGACAACCCATCCCATCCCTAGTGGGAAATATCCATGTGAGGCTCTTCTAGAAGATGGAGAAGGGCCACATGAGTGGCGCCACCTACTACTCTTCAATTATTGGGGGAAGTATGGCAGGAGAGTTGCTCCTGTGATGGGCAGGAATCAATGGGAGCGGGTATCTTTGCAAATATGTGGGTGGCTAAGCAAATGAATTGACGTGTTGGCAAGTTGTTGTATGTCAACTCTTCCCAAAGGATATGGAAGTTGGGCGGGACAGAGGTTCACTATGAAAGACAGCAGTACAGAATCCAGTACAAAGAGAGGGGCAAACGGAGGAGCACAAAGAAGCTGAAAATCAAGGCGGTCATTAGACCACCATGCTAGCTCACAGGGTAAAATACATGGTCATGTATCACAGGTCAGGCACGGTGCTTCGGTAGGCAACAGTCGAACCTGCCCGGTGGGCGTAACGGTAGGAAGAAATGAATTTATGACCGCCACCGCTTATACAGTGATCAGGGTAACAGTGCGTCTCTAACTAGATCAACGGCTGACTGATTCACTGGAGGGGAAGGTAATAAAAAGGGATGGGATTGACGCGCAAAGATAATCCAATGTTGTTGGGGTCTTTTAATTGACCGAGAAAAGAAACCACTTGAATTGCGGGCATGGTCAGCACATGAGACCGGTTGGGCGGATCGATCCAAGGATGGGAATCCCGACGAACTGAAGGATTAAACGAAACAGCTGATAGAAAGAAACAAAGGAGATGGGTTTTTTCCCTCCTTCCCTTTGATACATCCGCATGAATATGTGCTTCTGAATTCTGCGCCTGCATGTGCGTACGACGGTGTCAGGAGAGCTCGGTTGGCGACGATCAGAAAAGGAAGGGTCGAAATTCATGGCAATATAGAGAGGTGAAATCCACAGATCACCCGTTTATCAGCTAACAGCCAGAGCGATCGGCCAACCAACAGCCAGGAGGTGCTGGGAGAAACCCATGCTCGCCTTGCATCCGGCAGCTGGAATCGACCCCAAAGCATCGGGAGCTGCAAAGAAAGAGTGAGCAGGGCAGGAGACTTACGGCGGATGCGGAGGCGGGGGCGGAGGCCGATCTCCTCCGGTGGTTGATGTACTCTCTAGTCTCTAGTACTGAGTCATAAATAAAGTACGTCGCTGGCGTGAGCAAGTGAGGCTTCAGTGGCCACTAATAACCCTTCACTGGGTGCCCCTCTCTCCCTCCTTGCCTTCTACTTGTCCAGCCAGTTGTCCACCCCCTGCAATTAATTACTATTAATGCCTTCTGGTTGCTCCCTGGCTGGTGACGGGGTTCGGAGTTTTGACTTCCTCAGCTTTCCTTCCCGGCAAAGAGCTTTCCTTTCCTGATCCCACGGCACGGCTGCTCACAGGGCAGTGGGAGGCGGGGTTGGCCGAATCAGCGGCGGTCGCAAAGGATCGGCGGTCGCGTCCAAGTGAAGAAGCCGTGAAGAGGAAGGGCGGAGGAGGGAGAGAATGAGACCCAAGTGGATGGGAAATGCGTGCGGTTGGCCTTTCCTTTTCCGCACCTCTTCCTTCCTGTGATATATCTTCCGAATGAAATGCAGTTTCGAAGGGTGTTGTTGCAACGAGAAAGTCACGGTGTCCGGACCTCGGGCCTGCTAATAAACGGGAACCCTTTCGGTCGGTCAGTCGGTACCCTGTTGCCTGTTGGGCCAGCACGGCTTGACCGACCTCGCTGGCCCCGCCCATCTGTTTTGATTCGTCGGGTTTTCGCTTTCTAGTTCTAGAAGAAGACGACGACGAGATACCGGAAACAGCCGCCAGTCCGGTCCCACCAGCCAAACAAGTGTATAACCGTCTCCTGACGGCACCCTCGCGGTGCACGCTCACAAAAGAGAAAAAGTAAAGAAGGGAGGCTTTTAATTAAAGCCGAGGAGATCATCCCATTTTAATGAGTAGACTTTTAAGAAGGATGTCCATACACAATTAAAGCCAAGGAGATTCGTTGAGTTGATTAGTGCCGCGCATACACATCAAAGACACATATGCTATTAGTAAGTTTGATGTGCTCTCGTGACGTTCTAGATACCCATTAAGTGTGTAATTATACATATGCATGATTCTCTCTTTTTACTTTTGTATGTGAGAGAATCACACATAACCATGGTCGGCTTCAGATTTATCTCTCTCAATCTTCAATCAAAGAAAATGAAAAGAAAATATAGTGATCGTGCATATATCTAGCATGAACCAGAAGAATTGTGAAATATATTTGACAAGTCTGTAATTAAAATGGAAAAATAATGTAATTTTAATTTTGTTCGTTGAGACACCCTACCTAATATTGGAACATTTTCTCTTTTACTTATGAATCCGAGAGAACCACTCAAAAAACCCCAGTGTGCTTCTAGTAATTTTTTTCTCATGAAGTTACACCCCAAGCCTAATAGTTCTGCTCATGCTCATGCCTAAAAATGAAGGAACTCAATCAATAACAAAAGTACACAATGAACATAATAAATAAGACAAAGAGAGAAGAAAAAATCTATGGGGAAGGACAGAGAAATCTCACAGTTATTATTATGTAGCCACCAGAGAATCCAGCTCTTCCCTAGGTTCCTCTTTGCGGTTAACTCTGTTATTTCTTTGAACATCACTTCACCTAAGCACACCATTTGGTTCCAAGATGATGCATGTCTCCCCCTTAAGGTTTTAGAGAGGGTATTTTTAGTTTTGGGTGTATTTAGTATAAGAAATATATCATTAGTTGCTAATCCTAATTAAGAAACCAATCGACTAACTTGATGGCTAGATAGTCGTTTGGCTTTAACTTGCACCCTTTGTAAGTATATCAATTGATCAACCCTAGGACAACTAATTGACTAGGTTGAGTCGATCCATTATATCATGTAGAAAATTAGCTCATTAGATTTAACTCAATGTTTCATCTCATATACAAGTCAATCTGGAAGCCAATTGGTTGAATGGAAATTTTAGTAGAACTTACTATCTTCTAAAGTAAGTATGGTCCATAAATCAAAGGAGACTCAATTGATTGGATCTTCATGAAGATCATATAAGATGTTCAAATCTTAAAATGTTGACAAATTGATTGGTCGATTAAATCTCTTTATCACTTCTAATTAGTGTCAAATCAATGGAACAAATGGCCAATCAATTAATTAGACTATCTCTAACATAATGAGTTGTTCTAACATACTCAATCAATATGTTGGCCCATTAATCAATTAAGTGAGACTAATTGAGCACTTGTAGTGAATCTAGATTTTCATGGAGAAAGGGATGGTTCACGCACATGCTACTCTCATGTAATTTAAGATGTTTGGAACACAAAATTAATGTCATTGAAGTTTGGATCCCACTTTTCTTGTGTTTACTTATGCATTTCACCACTTTTTCCTTAAAATGTACAAAAGTGAGCAAACATGCATAAAACTCATAGAATCTAAGAAATGGTTATGTATACTAGTAATGCATAATTTGATACCCAAAATTAGGGATAATTAGCTATATAGAGTAAGTGAAGTCTGCATATATCAAAAAAATCCAAACTTAAGTTTTTTCTTGACCTCAAGAATGACACCATTACTTAAGTCAAAATGGATATTGACTTATAAATGCATCATCTCAATTTTCTAAATCAAAATTTAGGTCAACTATAAATTTTTATAAATAAGAATGTATCAAACATTTATCCCCTAATGTCACCTGATCTCAAGTTTATCAAACAAGACATGCATACTTTAGTCTTCTTTCGAATTGACATATCATTCAAACCCAAAAGCAATTTAAGCATGTGTTTTACAACTAACTAGTATCCACTCGTTGCATGTGATTTACAATATGGGATAGATTAGTGGAATGTGCATGTGAATTATTTTTATTTACTTCCTAGATTATGTAACATCCCTGACCTGGGTTATGAACTAACCCTAGACGTTTTGCTTAAAATATGATTAGAGGCTTGTGATTACCCCTTGATATGTCATTAAGCTTTAGAAGAATCTATAATTTCAATTCTGTCCCTTTTGAACAATGTTGTAATATTGTTTTGTAATACATGGACCTAAGTGCAAATTACCCAATTAAAAGGGGTTAACTTACAAATTGCACATGTTAATATGTTCCTTTGGTGTTGAGACATCATAAGAATGAATATGATAAAGTATGATGGATTCTCCAAGCTTGGGCACCAAGATGCAGCTTGTGGAGCAATCCTTGTACTTAAAACTCTAGTTTTGGTGTAAAGTGCAATTTACCCAAAATATGGGGTGCAACTTGTAAAATACACCTTCTAGAGTATCTTTTATGACTCTTGGCATCATTAAGAGTAAGAATGATGAAGAGTTCACTTCAATTGAATAATTAAATAAGAATGATAACCCTTATAAATTAAATGATCAAGTTATAAGTCTAATAACCCTTCTATATGTGCAACTTAGTAAGAAGTTGGCTTTCTTCACCTTTAGACCTTGGGTTTAAGATGATTTTTGCTTAATTATGGAAGGGAGAAACGTGGTTTATAATAAGGGAAGGACCTAGAGGAGAAATGGAGAAACAAGTTGTCCTTATGATTGAAATTTCACCTAAAGTATATATTCACCTTTTCTCACTTAGCAAGGATCGTTTCCTTCACTTCCTTTCTTATTACCTTGCTTAGACCGACTTAGGACAGAGCTCTGGGGAATAGGAGAACGGCCAAGCAGTTCTAGGTAAGCTTTGATCATCATCTTGCTCGAATTCATGGAGGAATTCATGGTGCAAGGTTGGTTTTATGGTCTTCCTTACTTGTTTCTTCTTTCTAGCCATCTTTTCCCAACCTTTCCTTGGAGAAACACCCTTGGCCGACCTGTGGAGCTCAAGACACCATTAAAAACTGGAAGCTTGGAAGCTTGGAGCTCAAGGAACGACCTTAAGGTGGGTTTTATAACTCTAAACCTTTTGCTTTCTTATGTATATCTTTGTACTTGCAAAAGTAGCTTGTTCTTCTTTCCCCCATCCTTCCTTGCTTTCTTGCATCTAAAACCATGAGGAACAGACCTAGATCTGGAGGTAGAAGAAGGGGGGCGTGAATACCTATGTCACTTTAGCAAACGGTCTTGCACCCTTGGCCAAACGGTTTGCAAAACCGTTTGGGGGTTTTGCAAAACTGTTTGAGGGGCAAACGGTTTCACATGGTCGGTTGGAGCAAACGGTCTCCAAGACCATTTGAGGGCATTGACCAAGCGTGGACCGTTTTGGTTTTCTGTTCATAATTATGTAGGATAATGACCCACCAAATTTGAGGGGTTAACTCCAAAGGAATCGTAGGTTAAAGGCCAATCAATTAGGCAAATCAAATTGAATTAAGTGCTGTTTTTTCAATCTGTTTAACTTGAACTTCTTGGGTAAACGGTCTCAAACCATTTGAGTGCGTTGACCAAGCGTGGACCGTTTGGGATTACTGTTCTTAATGATGTGGTCTAATAACCCACCAAATTTTATAGGTTAACTCCCAAGGAATCATGCGTTAAAGGCTAAACAATTAGGTAACCTAATTGGATTAAGTGCTGATTTTTCCAATCTGATTAACTTGAACTTTTTGGGAAAACGGTTTCAAACCATTTGAGTGAGTTGACCAAGCGTTGACCGTTTGGGATTCCTGTTCATAATCATGTTGGTTAATGACCCTCCAAATTTTAGGGATTAACTCCAAAGGAATCGTGAGTTGAAGGCTAATTAATTATGTAAACCCTAATTGGATTAAGTGCTGACTTTCAACTTGATTGATTTGACTTTTTGGGTTTTCTTGCCCAAACGGTCTCAAGACCGTTTGGGGGATCATCCAAACGGTCTCAAGACCGTTTGGGGGTCACCCAAGACCGTTTGAAGGTCTAGGGTCAAGTATGGATAGGTGTTTGAAGATCCAAAGATGTGGTGTGAAACCTAATCGGCTAAGTGTTGGATTTGCATTGAATTGAGTTGATTGTTTTGGGTTGATTGACCCAAACGGTATCAAGACCATTTGGGGATCACCCAAACGGTCTCAAGACCGTTTGGAGGTCACCCAAGACCGTTTGGAGGTCTGGGGTCAAGTATAGTTCACCAATTGAAGGTCCAAAGGTACACAATTACAAAGCAATCAATTGCTGATTTGATGATCAACTCAATAGCTCAAACCCTAATGATTTTTTCACTACAATCCAAGGGTTGGGTGATACAAACGGTCTCAAGACCGTTTGGAACTCATCCAAATGGTATCAAGACCGTTTGGAGGTCACCCTAGACCGTTTGGAGGTCTAGGGGTGAGTATGGTTAAGCAATTGATGATACAATGATACTAAGTTGGAATGTAATCAATTGTTGTTTTGGTGATCAATCCAATGATCCAAACCTTAATTGGGTGACTTAGATTTTGATGATATGATGGGCAAACGGTCTCAAGACTGTTTGGAGGTCATCCAAACGACCTCAAGACCGTTTGGGGTCAGGTCATGTCCCAATGTAATGATGGTTCAATAGGTTCAAATCAATTAGTCCCACACTGAAATATGTTGAAGGGTTATTGATTCCAATCCCTAATTCACTTGAGTTAAACCCTAATTGATGGTCAATTAAGGGTCAAGTGAGAGACAAATCAGTTGAAGGTTGACATATTAAACTCAATTAAGGTATGAGTATAGGTCCAATTGATGATTGGTTCCATGAATTCAAAGATTGAAGGAATCAACATTGGAAACCCTAATTCAATTGGATACCTTATGAAGTAGAGGTCCAATGTGATTGAATATTTGAGAATTAAGATGATGAATGTTCTATTGATCCAATAATGATTAGTAATGATAATCAATGAAGGTGTGAAGGTTGAAACCCTAATAATACCTAAGTGATTAAGAACCAATTAAAGGGAGAATTCTTAATTGTTTATAGGATTAATAGCTTGATACACTATGTTAACCATGGTAGTATGTACTTGATTGAAAGGTCGATGTGACCTAATCAATTTGAAAGAATGAGAAATTATAATACATATATATAGTTAGATAGAAATATGAATCATGTAATGATCTGCTGGAGCACGGCCGTGGTAGCCTTAGCTTGCACGACCGTGCAAGGGAGCACGGCCGTGGTAGCCTTACTTTGCACGACCGTGCAAGGTGGCACGGCCGTGGTGTCCTATATAGAAATTGAGAAGTTTTGGTATTGTGTTGACATTGTTATATATGCATGTCCTTATTTGTATAAGTCATACAGGTTGATATTATGAGGTAATCATAGCCAGGTATGAGTTATGATGTCATATTCCTTGAAAACAATTATAAGCTTTTAGAGTAATGATATGTGAAAAGTATATACATTGCTTCAATCAAGGTCATGCTAATAGATGACTTGATGCTGATATGGCACTTGATAGCAAGTGTTATGATGATATAAGGGTGTGAGCACCCATGTTCTTGAATCATAGTGATAATATGATTAAGAATTGATATCCAATTGATAATTGATATGAGTTATACTTGTACATTTAGTATTCTTCTATTATAGCCATGTTTAGTACTTGAATGTTTGGAAATATGTATGATGCTAAAAGAATACTGATATGTACCTAATAATCAAGTATAATCATACCATGTAGAGCCCTGATCATAGATCCATCATTGTCAGAATTTAAATAATAGTGAAACAGGTTTTACAAAGGGAACTCCTGGATCACATACTTTAGAGTATGTGGGAGTATATGGAATAACTGATAAAAGTTAAGCTTGACAGGTTTCATATAGAGGTGATTAGATCCAGGTAAGATTTATAATGCTAATTGCATTAAGAACACTTGTTACCTATAATTCAAGAGTATAACTAAATGTCATGTTATCTGGTAAGTGATAACATATGAGCTTGATAGGTTGAATGAGCCACGAGTAATATGATTTGTTGATCTTCAAAGGTCATATTATTTAGATAACCAGATAAAATGAGATGTTACTTGGTAACAAATGCTATGATTAGTCCAGGGGTTTGAACTCCCACATTCCGGATTTCATATTAATAAGATGGTTAGGGATTGATATCCCAATATTAAAAATGTGAGGCATAACCTAAACCAAAGAGTTTCTATGTGAAATTCTATTACGGAATAATCCTATGAAAAGCTTAACTACAGACTAATGGGTTATGAATGTAAATAACCCTTGTATTACATAAGTAATGTTAAGTCTGATATCATATGTACAAGTTATGCAGATATGTTGTGGAGTTGAAATCCTAACACTTTGGGAGAAGGAGTATGGCTACAGGCGATCCTTTCCCAAATAATAATGCCAGGCAATGGATATATGATCCAAGTCTTAAGGGAGTTAGTAATGTGATAAGTGACATGTGATTTTATCAATTTATAGTTGCATTGCTTTTAGTAGAAAGAATATTTTAATCTGTTAAACATTGTTTTAACTACTCTCAAATATACATAACTTCTTTGTGTACATTTATTCTCTTATGCTGCAATAATTATGCTTCTGGCGAAGAGTTATATCTCTCGCTGGGACGATTTTTATAATTGTCTCACCCCATAGATTTCAACCTTTAGGTGGACGTGGGCGAGGAGGCAGAAATCCTTCAATAGGTGAAGGGCAGCATCAGCGGTACCAAGGACAGCAGTGAAGCTTCAGGTGGAGGCATTGGCTGCTATGTCATGTGTAGATAGTGTTAGAGTCCTATATGTCGTCTCTGTACTCTCAGGTCCTCGGAGTAATAGTTAGTGCTTTCGAGTTTTTGGTCCAGTCCTTAGAGACTTTTATATCTTGCCTTACAGAGTTTTACTGATGGAACAGTTGTAAACAACTTATGATGTTGCTTTATGAGAAAGCTTTACCTTTAAAGGATTTCTTTGTAAAAAGTTTAAAATTTTTAGTGATTTCTGGTAATCCGATGCTTAGTGAACGCTTCCGCATTAGTTAATCTTGTTTTCTCAAAAAAGACGTTTCAATTAGTGGTATCATAGCTCTAGGTTCGCTGAGTCTACAGAGACATAGGATACTTAGTGAATATACTCAGTGAATACTCAGTGAACATACTTAGTGAATATACTCAGTGAACTTACTCAATGAATAATTAGTGAGCAAATTTAGTGAACATACTTAGTGAATATACTCAGTGAATATACTCAGTGAATACTTAGTGAACATACTTAGTGAATATACTCAGTAAACTTACTCAGTGAATACTTAGTGAGCAAACTTAGTAAATATACTTAGTGAATATACTTAACGAACTCTTTCAGTAAAAGCCTTTGAAACAATACACTTAGTAAATTTACTTAGTGAAATCCTCCAAGATAAATTGCTTAGTGAACCTTCTCAGTGAATGTTTCCAAATTAATTGATTAGCAAGATATGATACTTAAATAATATATGCTTCCTTTTATCTGAGATTTCGAGGACGAAATCCTTGTTAGGGGGATATAATTTGTAACATCCCTGACCTGGGTTATGAACTAACCCTAGATGTTTTGCTTAAAATATGATTAGAGGCTTGTGATTACCCTTTGATATGTCATTAAGCTTTAGAAGAATCTATAATTTTATTTCTGTCCCTTTTGAACAATGTTGTAATATTGTTTTGTAATACAGGGACCTATGTGCAAATTACCCAATTAAAAGGGGTTAACTTACAAATTGCACATGTTAAGATGTTCCTTTGGTGTTGATACATCATAAGAATGAATATGATAAAGTATGATGGATTCTCCAAGCTTGGGCACCAAGATGCAGCTTGTGGAGCAATCCTTGTACTTAAAACTCTAGTTTTGGTGTAAAGTGCAATTTACCCAAAATATGGGGTGCAACTTGTAAAATACACCTTCTAGAGTATCTTTTATGACTCTTGGCATCATTAAGAGTAAGAATGATGAAGAGGTCACTTCAATTGAATAATTAAATAAGAACGATAACCCTTATAAATTAAATGATCAAGTTATAAGTCTAATAACCCTTCTATATGTGCAACTTAGTAAGAAGTTGGCTTTCTTCACCTTTAGACCTTGGTTTTAAGATGAGTTTTGCTTAAGTATGGAAGGGAGAAACGTGGTTTATAATAAGGGAAGGACCTAGAGGAGAAATGGAGAAATAAGTTGTCCTTATGATTGAAATTTCACGTAAAGTATATATTCACCTTTTCTCACTTAGCAAGGATCGTTTCCTTCACTTCCTTTCTTATTCCCTTGCTTAGACCGACTTAGGACAGAGCTCTGGGGAAGAGGATAACGGCCAAGCAGTTCTAGGTAAGCTTTGATCATCATCTTGCTCGAATTCATGGAGGAATTCATGGTGCAAGGTTGGTTTTATGGTCTTCCTTACTTGTTTCTTCTTTCTAGCCATCTTTTCCCAACCTTTCCTTCGAGAAACACCCTTGGCCGACCTGTGGAGCTCAAGACACCATTAAAGACTGGAAGCTTGGAAGCTTGGAGCTCAAGGAACGACCTTAAGGCGGGTTTTATAACTCTAAACCTTTTGCTTTCTTATGTATATCTTTGTACTTGCAAAAGTAGCTTGTTCTTCTTTCCTCCATCCTTCCTTGCTTTCTTGCATCTAAAACCATGAGGAACAGACCTGGATCTGGAGGTAGAAGAAGGGGGGCGTGAATACCTATGTCACTTTAGCAAACGGTCTTGCACCCTTGGCCAAACGGTTTGCAAAACCGTTTGGGGGTTTTGCAAAACTGTTTGAGGGGCAAACGGTTTCACATGGTCGGTTGGAGAAAACGGTCTCCAAGATATTTTGAGGGCATTGACCAAGCATGGAACGTTTGGGTTTTCTGTTCATAATTATGTAGGCTAATGACCCACCAAATTTGAGGGGTTAACTCCAAAGGAATCGTAGGTTAAAGGCCAATCAATTAGGCAAATCAAATTGAATTAAGTGCTGTTTTTCCAATCTGTTTAACTTGAACTTCTTGGGTAAACGGTCTCAAACCGTTTGAGTGCGTTGACCAAGCGTGGACCGTTTGGGATTACTGTTCCTAATGATGTGGTCTAATAACCCACCAAATTTAATAGGTTAACGCCCAAGGAATCATGAGTTAAAGGCTAAACAATTAGGTAACCTAATTGGATTAAGTGCTGATTTTTCCAATCTGATTAACTTGAACTTTTTGGGCAAACGGTTTCAAACCGTTTGAGTGAGTTGACCAAGCATTGACCGTTTGGGATTCCTGTTCATAATCATGTTGGTTAATGACCCTCCAAATTTTAGGGATTAACTCCAAAGGAATCGTGAGTTGAAGGCTAATTAATTATGTAAACCCTAATTGGATTAAGTGCTGACTTTCAACTTGATTGATTTGACGTTTTGGGTTTTCTTGCCCAAACGGTCTCAAGACCGTTTGGGGGATCATCCAAACGGTCTCAAGACCGTTTGGGGGTCACCCAAGACCGTTTGAAGGTCTAGGGTCAAGTATGGATAGGTGTTTGAAGATCCAAAGATGTGGTGTGAAACCTAATCGGCTAAGTGTTGGATTTGCATTGAATTGAGTTGATTGTTTTGGGTTGATTGACCCAAACGGTCTCAAGACCATTTGGGGATCACCCAAACGGTCTCAAGACCGTTTGGAGGTCACCCAATACCGTTTGGAGGTCTGGGGTCAAGTATAGTTGACCAATTTAAGGTCCAAAGGTACACAATTACAAAGCAATCAATTGCTGATTTGATGATCAACTCAATAGCTCAAACCCTAATGATTTTTTCACTAGAATCCAAGGGTTGGGTGAGCCAAACGGTCTCAAGACGATTTGGAACTCATCCAAACGGTCTCAAGACCGTTTGGAGGTCACACAAGACCGTTTGGAGGTCTAGGGGTGAGTATGGTTAAGCAATTGATGAAACAATGATACTAAGTTGGAATGTAATCAATTATTGTTTTGGTGATCAATCCAATGATCCAAACCTTAATTGGTTGACTTAGATTTTGATGATATGATGGGAAAACGGTCTCAAGACTGTTTGGAGGTCATCCAAACGACCTCAAGACCGTTTGGGGTCAGGTCATGTCCCAATGTAATGATGGTTCAATAGGTTCAAATCAATTAGTCCCACATTGAAATATGTTGAAGGGTTATTGATTCCAATCCCTAATTCACTTGAGTTAAACCCTAATTGATGGTCAATTAAGGGTCAATTGAGGGACAAATCAGTTGAAGGTTGGCCTATTAAACTCAATTAAGGTATGAGTATAGGTCCAATTGATAATTGGTTCCATGAATTCAAAGATTGAAGGAATCAACATTGGAAACCCTAATTCAATTGGATACCTTATGAAGTAGAGGTCCAATGTGATTGAATCTTTGAGAATTAAGATGATGAATGTTCTATTGATCCAATAATGATTAGTAATGATAATCAATGAAGGTGTGAAGGTTGAAACCCTAATAATACCTAAGTGATTAAGAACCAATTAAAGGGAGAATTCTTAATTGTTTATAGGATTAATAGCTTGATACACTATATTAACCATGGTAGTATGTACTTGATTGAAAGGTCGATGTGACCTAATCAATTTGAAAGAATGGGAAATTATAATACATATATATATAGTTAGATAGAAATATGAATCATGTAATGATCTGCTGGAGCACGGCCGTGGTAGCCTTAGCTTGCACGACTGTGCAAGGGAGCACGGCCGTGGTAGCCTTACTTTGCACGACCGTGCAAGGTGGCACGGCCGTGGTGTCCTATATAGAAATTGAGAAGTTTTGGTATTGTGCTGACATTGTTATATATGCATGTCCTTATTTGTATAAGTCATACAGGTTGATATTATGAGGTAATCATAGCCAGGTATGAGTTATGATGTCATATTCCTTGAAAACAATTATAAGCTTTTAGAGTAATGATATGTGAAAAGTATATACATTGCTTCAATCAAGGTCATGCTAATAGATGACTTGATGCTGATATGGCACTTGATAGCAAGTGTTATGATGATATAAGGGTGTGAGCACCCATGTTCTTGAATCATAGTGATAAGATAATTAAGAATTGATATCCAATTGATAATTGATATGAGTTATACTTGTACATTTAGTATTCTTCTATTATAGCCATGTTTAGTACTTATATGTTTGGAAACATGTATGATGCTAAAATAATATTGATATGTACCTAATAATCAAGTATAATCATACCATGTAGAGCCCTGATCATAGATCCATCATTGTCAGAATTTAAATAATAGTGAAACAGGATTTACAAAGGGAACTCCTGGATCACATACTTTAGAGTATGTGGGAGTATATGGAATAACTGATAAAATTAAGCTTGACAGGTTTCATATAGAGGTGATCAGATCCAGGTAAGATTTATAATGCTAATTGCATTAAGAACACTTGTTACCTATAATTCAAGAGTATAACTAAATGTCATGTTATCTGGTAAGTGATAACATATGAGCTTGATAGGTTGAATGAGCCACGAGTAATATGATTTGTTGATCTTCAAAGGTCATATTATTTAGATAACCGGATAAAATGAGATGTTACTTGGTAACAAATGCTATGATTAGTCCAGGGGTTTGAACTCCCACATTCCGGATTTCATATTAATAAGATGGTTAGGGATTGATATCCCAATATTGAAAATATGAGGTATAACCTAAACCAAAGTGTTTCTATGTGAAATTCTATTACGGAATAATCCTATGAAAAGCTTAACTACAGACTAATGGGTTATGAATGTAAATAACCCTTGTATTACATAAGTAATGTTAAGTCTGATATCATATGTACAAGTTATGCAGATATGTTGTGGAGTTGGAATCCTAACACTTTGGGAGAAGGAGTATGGCTACAGGCCATCCTTTCCCAAATAATAATGCCAGGCAATGGATATATGATCCAAGTCTGAAGGGAGTTAGTAATGTGATAAGTGACATGTGATTTTATCAATTTATAGTTGCATTGCTTTTAGTAGAAAGAATATTTTAATCTGTTAAACATTGTTTTAACTACTCTCAAATATACATAACTTCTTTGTGTACATTTATTCTCTTATGCTGCAATAATTATGCTTCTGGCAAAGAGTTATATCTCTCGCTAGGATGATTTTTATAATTGTCTCACCCCGTAGATTTCAACCTTTAGGTGGACGTGGGCGAGGAGGCAGAAATCTTTCAATAGGTGAAGGGCAGCATCAGCAGTACCAAGGACAGCAGTGAAGCTTCAGGTGGAGGCATTGGCTGCTATGTCATGTGTAGATAGTGTTAGAGTCCTATATGTCGTCTCTGTACTCTCAGGTCCTCGGAGTAATAGTTAGTGATTTCGAGTTTTTGGTCCAGTCCTTAGAGACTTTTGTATCTTGCCTTACAGAGTTTTACTGATGGAACAGTTGTAAACAACTTATCATGTTGCTTTATGAGAAAGCTTTACCTTTAAAGGATCTCTTTGTAAAAAGTTTAAAATTTTTAGTGATTTCTGGTAATCCGATGCTTAGTGAACGCTTCCGCATTAGTTAATCTTGTTTTCTCGAAATAGACGTTTCAATTAGTGGTATCATAGCTCTAGGTTCGCTGAGTCTACAGAGACATAGGACTAAGGTTGTAGAGTCTGTTCTAAGTGTCTTCCAGTTTATCTGATAGTATCTTCTGCTCACATAGGAGAAGAAGAACTTGAAAATGACTGGAAAACATGAGGAACACTTTGCTAAGGGAAATGTTGTTGCACCAGGAGGGGGTGCATGGGGCCAGGCAAGAGGAGAACAAGTGCCTGAGAATTCCCATCTTGACCTAATCAGGATAGAGAATCCTATGTTGTGCTCTTGAAGAGCAGGTTAGGACAACAGGGATGCATAAAGAAGACTGGATACTGGTATTACAACCTAGGTTACCAGTCCTCAATGCAGAAACTTTGGGCTTTGAAAGGATTCCTGAGTGACATGGTCATGATAGAACAGTGGAAATGTGGGAAAGATTATCATATGGCAAGAATGTAGACTCTGCCATAAGTTTGGACAAACAGTACATCTGTGATGGCAATGCCCAAGGAAGGGCAATAAGCTAAGAATTAAGGTAAGATCTCTATAATTTTAGAGACATTTGCCTAAATATTCTGAGAAGCTATAGTTTTTGGTATCACCAGTACAATAAATGCCTAGTACACCAGGTCTGTAGCCACTGAGTGAAGGCAAAAGTAGTAACATGAAATAACTAAACACTATGTGTTGAGCCAACCTAAAGTAGTAGATAATCATGATGGGTAATAGTCAAATGAAATATATTCATTCTAATACTTCATTTCATGATTCCATGTGTTGTAGTTGTTTTTGAGCTTCCTTTGACTAGTCCTAGAAGGACACAAGAAAGATAAGAATTCATATCTTACTCAATATTCTTTAAAACAATTTATAATCTCCCTTAACTGTGTATTAAAAGGATGAGATATAGATGTGATACCTGAAGAATAACCTAGAGTGATAAATTCTGTGTATAATGATATGAAAAGCAAAGAATAGGATGATAAGTAAAATACATACTACATAATCACAATACTTATATACCCTGGCCAGGTATATGGTTATTGTAGATAAGGCAAGTATGAAACTCTTAGATTGTTATCTTTTGATTACTCTGATCAGGTAATTATTTTGAAACAATCTAAGGAGTATAAAAAAAATGAGAGGATCTTAGTGAATACTTAGTGAACATACTTTGTGAACATACTTAGTGAATATACTTAGTGAATTTCCTCAGTGAATACTTAGTGATCATACTCAGTGAATTTCCTCAGTGAATACTTAGTGAACATACTTTGTAAACATACTTAGTGAATATACTTAGTGAACTTCCTCAGTGAATACTTAGTGATCATACTCAGTGAATATACTCAGTGAATACTTAGTGAACATACTTAGTGAACATACTCAGTGAATATACTCAGTGAATACTCAGTGAACATACTTAGTGAATATACTCAGTGAATACTCAGTGAACATACTCAGTGAATATACACAGTGAATACTTAGTGAACATACTTAGTGAACATACACAGTGAATATACTCAGTGAATACTCAGTGAACATACTTAGTGAATATACTCAGTGAATACTCAGTGAACATACTCAGTGAATATACTCAGTGAATACTTAGTGAACATACTTAGTGAACATACTCAGTGAATATACTCAGTGAATACTCAGTGAACATACTTAGTGAATATACTCAGTGAATACTCAGTGAACATACTTAGTGAATATACTCAGTGAATACTCAGTGAACATACTTAGTGAATATACTCAGTGAATATACTCAGTGAATACTCAGTGAACATACTCAGTGAATATACTCAGTGAATACTTAGTGAACTTACTTAGTGAACATACTCAGTGAATATACTCAGTGAATACTCAGTGAACTTACTTAGTGAACATACTCAGTGAATATACTCAGTGAATACTCAGTGAACATACTTAGTGAATATACTCAGTGAATACTCAGTGAAAATACTTAGTGAATATACTCAGTGAATATACTCAGTGAATACTCAGTGAACATACTTAGTGAATATACTCAGTGAATATACTCAGTGAATACTCAGTGAACATACTTAGTGAATATACTCAGTGAATACTCAGTGAACATACTTAGTGAATATACTCAGTGAACTTACTCAATGAATAATTAGTGAGCAAATTTAGTGAACATACTTAGTGAATATACTCAGTGAATATACTCAGTGAATACTTAGTGAACATACTTAGTGAATATACTCAGTAAACTTACTCAGTGAATACTTAGTGAGCAAACTTAGTAAATATACTTAGTGAATATACTTAACGAACTCTTTCAGTAAAAGCCTTTGAAACAATACACTTAGTAAATTTACTTAGTGAAATCCTCCAAGATAAATTGCTTAGTGAACCTTCTCAGTGAATGTTTCCAAATTAATTGATTAGCAAGATATGATACTTAAATAATATATGCTTCCTTTTATCTGAGATTTCGAGGACGAAATCCTTGTTAGGGGGATATAATTTGTAACATCCCTGACCTGGGTTATGAACTAACCCTAGATGTTTTGCTTAAAATATGATTAGAGGCTTGTGATTACCCTTTGATATGTCATTAAGCTTTAGAAGAATCTATAATTTTATTTCTGTCCCTTTTGAACAATGTTGTAATATTGTTTTGTAATACAGGGACCTATGTGCAAATTACCCAATTAAAAGGGGTTAACTTACAAATTGCACATGTTAAGATGTTCCTTTGGTGTTGATACATCATAAGAATGAATATGATAAAGTATGATGGATTCTCCAAGCTTGGGCACCAAGATGCAGCTTGTGGAGCAATCCTTGTACTTAAAACTCTAGTTTTGGTGTAAAGTGCAATTTACCCAAAATATGGGGTGCAACTTGTAAAATACACCTTCTAGAGTATCTTTTATGACTCTTGGCATCATTAAGAGTAAGAATGATGAAGAGGTCACTTCAATTGAATAATTAAATAAGAACGATAACCCTTATAAATTAAATGATCAAGTTATAAGTCTAATAACCCTTCTATATGTGCAACTTAGTAAGAAGTTGGCTTTCTTCACCTTTAGACCTTGGTTTTAAGATGAGTTTTGCTTAAGTATGGAAGGGAGAAACGTGGTTTATAATAAGGGAAGGACCTAGAGGAGAAATGGAGAAATAAGTTGTCCTTATGATTGAAATTTCACGTAAAGTATATATTCACCTTTTCTCACTTAGCAAGGATCGTTTCCTTCACTTCCTTTCTTATTCCCTTGCTTAGACCGACTTAGGACAGAGCTCTGGGGAAGAGGATAACGGCCAAGCAGTTCTAGGTAAGCTTTGATCATCATCTTGCTCGAATTCATGGAGGAATTCATGGTGCAAGGTTGGTTTTATGGTCTTCCTTACTTGTTTCTTCTTTCTAGCCATCTTTTCCCAACCTTTCCTTGGAGAAACACCCTTGGCCGACCTGTGGAGCTCAAGACACCATTAAAGACTGGAAGCTTGGAAGCTTGGAGCTCAAGGAACGACCTTAAGGCGGGTTTTATAACTCTAAACCTTTTGCTTTCTTATGTATATCTTTGTACTTGCAAAAGTAGCTTGTTCTTCTTTCCTCCATCCTTCCTTGCTTTCTTGCATCTAAAACCATGAGGAACAGACCTGGATCTGGAGGTAGAAGAAGGGGGGCGTGAATACCTATGTCACTTTAGCAAACGGTCTTGCACCCTTGGCCAAACGGTTTGCAAAACCGTTTGGGGGTTTTGCAAAACTGTTTGAGGGGCAAACGGTTTCACATGGTCGGTTGGAGAAAACGGTCTCCAAGATATTTTGAGGGCATTGACCAAGCATGGAACGTTTGGGTTTTCTGTTCATAATTATGTAGGCTAATGACCCACCAAATTTGAGGGGTTAACTCCAAAGGAATCGTAGGTTAAAGGCCAATCAATTAGGCAAATCAAATTGAATTAAGTGCTGTTTTTCCAATCTGTTTAACTTGAACTTCTTGGGTAAACGGTCTCAAACCGTTTGAGTGCGTTGACCAAGCGTGGACCGTTTGGGATTACTGTTCCTAATGATGTGGTCTAATAACCCACCAAATTTAATAGGTTAACGCCCAAGGAATCATGAGTTAAAGGCTAAACAATTAGGTAACCTAATTGGATTAAGTGCTGATTTTTCCAATCTGATTAACTTGAACTTTTTGGGCAAACGGTTTCAAACCGTTTGAGTGAGTTGACCAAGCATTGACCGTTTGGGATTCCTGTTCATAATCATGTTGGTTAATGACCCTCCAAATTTTAGGGATTAACTCCAAAGGAATCGTGAGTTGAAGGCTAATTAATTATGTAAACCCTAATTGGATTAAGTGCTGACTTTCAACTTGATTGATTTGACGTTTTGGGTTTTCTTGCCCAAACGGTCTCAAGACCGTTTGGGGGATCATCCAAACGGTCTCAAGACCGTTTGGGGGTCACCCAAGACCGTTTGAAGGTCTAGGGTCAAGTATGGATAGGTGTTTGAAGATCCAAAGATGTGGTGTGAAACCTAATCGGCTAAGTGTTGGATTTGCATTGAATTGAGTTGATTGTTTTGGGTTGATTGACCCAAACGGTCTCAAGACCATTTGGGGATCACCCAAACGGTCTCAAGACCGTTTGGAGGTCACCCAATACCGTTTGGAGGTCTGGGGTCAAGTATAGTTGACCAATTTAAGGTCCAAAGGTACACAATTACAAAGCAATCAATTGCTGATTTGATGATCAACTCAATAGCTCAAACCCTAATGATTTTTTCACTAGAATCCAAGGGTTGGGTGAGCCAAACGGTCTCAAGACGATTTGGAACTCATCCAAACGGTCTCAAGACCGTTTGGAGGTCACACAAGACCGTTTGGAGGTCTAGGGGTGAGTATGGTTAAGCAATTGATGAAACAATGATACTAAGTTGGAATGTAATCAATTATTGTTTTGGTGATCAATCCAATGATCCAAACCTTAATTGGTTGACTTAGATTTTGATGATATGATGGGAAAACGGTCTCAAGACTGTTTGGAGGTCATCCAAACGACCTCAAGACCGTTTGGGGTCAGGTCATGTCCCAATGTAATGATGGTTCAATAGGTTCAAATCAATTAGTCCCACATTGAAATATGTTGAAGGGTTATTGATTCCAATCCCTAATTCACTTGAGTTAAACCCTAATTGATGGTCAATTAAGGGTCAATTGAGGGACAAATCAGTTGAAGGTTGGCCTATTAAACTCAATTAAGGTATGAGTATAGGTCCAATTGATAATTGGTTCCATGAATTCAAAGATTGAAGGAATCAACATTGGAAACCCTAATTCAATTGGATACCTTATGAAGTGGAGGTCCAATGTGATTGAATCTTTGAGAATTAAGATGATGAATGTTCTATTGATCCAATAATGATTAGTAATGATAATCAATGAAGGTGTGAAGGTTGAAACCCTAATAATACCTAAGTGATTAAGAACCAATTAAAGGGAGAATTCTTAATTGTTTATAGGATTAATAGCTTGATACACTATATTAACCATGGTAGTATGTACTTGATTGAAAGGTCGATGTGACCTAATCAATTTGAAAGAATGGGAAATTATAATACATATATATATAGTTAGATAGAAATATGAATCATGTAATGATCTGCTGGAGCACGGCCGTGGTAGCCTTAGCTTGCACGACTGTGCAAGGGAGCACGGCCGTGGTAGCCTTACTTTGCACGACCGTGCAAGGTGGCACGGCCGTGGTGTCCTATATAGAAATTGAGAAGTTTTGGTATTGTGCTGACATTGTTATATATGCATGTCCTTATTTGTATAAGTCATACAGGTTGATATTATGAGGTAATCATAGCCAGGTATGAGTTATGATGTCATATTCCTTGAAAACAATTATAAGCTTTTAGAGTAATGATATGTGAAAAGTATATACATTGCTTCAATCAAGGTCATGCTAATAGATGACTTGATGCTGATATGGCACTTGATAGCAAGTGTTATGATGATATAAGGGTGTGAGCACCCATGTTCTTGAATCATAGTGATAAGATAATTAAGAATTGATATCCAATTGATAATTGATATGAGTTATACTTGTACATTTAGTATTCTTCTATTATAGCCATGTTTAGTACTTATATGTTTGGAAACATGTATGATGCTAAAATAATATTGATATGTACCTAATAATCAAGTATAATCATACCATGTAGAGCCCTGATCATAGATCCATCATTGTCAGAATTTAAATAATAGTGAAACAGGATTTACAAAGGGAACTCCTGGATCACATACTTTAGAGTATGTGGGAGTATATGGAATAACTGATAAAATTAAGCTTGACAGGTTTCATATAGAGGTGATCAGATCCAGGTAAGATTTATAATGCTAATTGCATTAAGAACACTTGTTACCTATAATTCAAGAGTATAACTAAATGTCATGTTATCTGGTAAGTGATAACATATGAGCTTGATAGGTTGAATGAGCCACGAGTAATATGATTTGTTGATCTTCAAAGGTCATATTATTTAGATAACCGGATAAAATGAGATGTTACTTGGTAACAAATGCTATGATTAGTCCAGGGGTTTGAACTCCCACATTCCGGATTTCATATTAATAAGATGGTTAGGGATTGATATCCCAATATTGAAAATATGAGGTATAACCTAAACCAAAGTGTTTCTATGTGAAATTCTATTACGGAATAATCCTATGAAAAGCTTAACTACAGACTAATGGGTTATGAATGTAAATAACCCTTGTATTACATAAGTAATGTTAAGTCTGATATCATATGTACAAGTTATGCAGATATGTTGTGGAGTTGGAATCCTAACACTTTGGGAGAAGGAGTATGGCTACAGGCCATCCTTTCCCAAATAATAATGCCAGGCAATGGATATATGATCCAAGTCTGAAGGGAGTTAGTAATGTGATAAGTGACATGTGATTTTATCAATTTATAGTTGCATTGCTTTTAGTAGAAAGAATATTTTAATCTGTTAAACATTGTTTTAACTACTCTCAAATATACATAACTTCTTTGTGTACATTTATTCTCTTATGCTGCAATAATTATGCTTCTGGCAAAGAGTTATATCTCTCGCTAGGATGATTTTTATAATTGTCTCACCCCGTAGATTTCAACCTTTAGGTGGACGTGGGCGAGGAGGCAGAAATCTTTCAATAGGTGAAGGGCAGCATCAGCAGTACCAAGGACAGCAGTGAAGCTTCAGGTGGAGGCATTGGCTGCTATGTCATGTGTAGATAGTGTTAGAGTCCTATATGTCGTCTCTGTACTCTCAGGTCCTCGGAGTAATAGTTAGTGATTTCGAGTTTTTGGTCCAGTCCTTAGAGACTTTTGTATCTTGCCTTACAGAGTTTTACTGATGGAACAGTTGTAAACAACTTATCATGTTGCTTTATGAGAAAGCTTTACCTTTAAAGGATCTCTTTGTAAAAAGTTTAAAATTTTTAGTGATTTCTGGTAATCCGATGCTTAGTGAACGCTTCCGCATTAGTTAATCTTGTTTTCTCGAAATAGACGTTTCAATTAGTGGTATCATAGCTCTAGGTTCGCTGAGTCTACAGAGACATAGGACTAAGGTTGTAGAGTCTGTTCTAAGTGTCTTCCAGTTTATCTGATAGTATCTTCTGCTCACATAGGAGAAGAAGAACTTGAAAATGACTGGAAAACATGAGGAACACTTTGCTAAGGGAAATGTTGTTGCACCAGGAGGGGGTGCATGGGGCCAGGCAAGAGGAGAACAAGTGCCTGAGAATTCCCATCTTGACCTAATCAGGATAGAGAATCCTATGTTGTGCTCTTGAAGAGCAGGTTAGGACAACAGGGATGCATAAAGAAGACTGGATACTGGTATTACAACCTAGGTTACCAGTCCTCAATGCAGAAACTTTGGGCTTTGAAAGGATTCCTGAGTGACATGGTCATGATAGAACAGTGGAAATGTGGGAAAGATTATCATATGGCAAGAATGTAGACTCTGCCATAAGTTTGGACAAACAGTACATCTGTGATGGCAATGCCCAAGGAAGGGCAATAAGCTAAGAATTAAGGTAAGATCTCTATAATTTTAGAGACATTTGCCTAAATATTCTGAGAAGCTATAGTTTTTGGTATCACCAGTACAATAAATGCCTAGTACACCAGGTCTGTAGCCACTGAGTGAAGGCAAAAGTAGTAACATGAAATAACTAAACACTATGTGTTGAGCCAACCTAAAGTAGTAGATAATCATGATGGGTAATAGTCAAATGAAATATATTCATTCTAATACTTCATTTCATGATTCCATGTGTTGTAGTTGTTTTTGAGCTTCCTTTGACTAGTCCTAGAAGGACACAAGAAAGATAAGAATTCATATCTTACTCAATATTCTTTAAAACAATTTATAATCTCCCTTAACTGTGTATTAAAAGGATGAGATATAGATGTGATACCTGAAGAATAACCTAGAGTGATAAATTCTGTGTATAATGATATGAAAAGCAAAGAATAGGATGATAAGTAAAATACATACTACATAATCACAATACTTATATACCCTGGCCAGGTATATGGTTATTGTAGATAAGGCAAGTATGAAACTCTTAGATTGTTATCTTTTGATTACTCTGATCAGGTAATTATTTTGAAACAATCTAAGGAGTATAAAAAAAATGAGAGGATCTTAGTGAATACTTAGTGAACATACTTTGTGAACATACTTAGTGAATATACTTAGTGAATTTCCTCAGTGAATACTTAGTGATCATACTCAGTGAATTTCCTCAGTGAATACTTAGTGAACATACTTTGTAAACATACTTAGTGAATATACTTAGTGAACTTCCTCAGTGAATACTTAGTGATCATACTCAGTGAATATACTCAGTGAATACTTAGTGAACATACTTAGTGAACATACTCAGTGAATATACTCAGTGAATACTCAGTGAACATACTTAGTGAATATACTCAGTGAATACTCAGTGAACATACTCAGTGAATATACACAGTGAATACTTAGTGAACATACTTAGTGAACATACACAGTGAATATACTCAGTGAATACTCAGTGAACATACTTAGTGAATATACTCAGTGAATACTCAGTGAACATACTCAGTGAATATACTCAGTGAATACTTAGTGAACATACTTAGTGAACATACTCAGTGAATATACTCAGTGAATACTCAGTGAACATACTTAGTGAATATACTCAGTGAATACTCAGTGAACATACTTAGTGAATATACTCAGTGAATACTCAGTGAACATACTTAGTGAATATACTCAGTGAATATACTCAGTGAATACTCAGTGAACATACTCAGTGAATATACTCAGTGAATACTTAGTGAACTTACTTAGTGAACATACTCAGTGAATATACTCAGTGAATACTCAGTGAACTTACTTAGTGAACATACTCAGTGAATATACTCAGTGAATACTCAGTGAACATACTTAGTGAATATACTCAGTGAATACTCAGTGAAAATACTTAGTGAATATACTCAGTGAATATACTCAGTGAATACTCAGTGAACATACTTAGTGAATATACTCAGTGAATATACTCAGTGAATACTCAGTGAACATACTTAGTGAATATACTCAGTGAATACTCAGTGAACATACTTAGTGAATATACTCAGTGAACTTACTCAATGAATAATTAGTGAGCAAATTTAGTGAACATACTTAGTGAATATACTCAGTGAATATACTCAGTGAATACTTAGTGAACATACTTAGTGAATATACTCAGTAAACTTACTCAGTGAATACTTAGTGAGCAAACTTAGTAAATATACTTAGTGAATATACTTAACGAACTCTTTCAGTAAAAGCCTTTGAAACAATACACTTAGTAAATTTACTTAGTGAAATCCTCCAAGATAAATTGCTTAGTGAACCTTCTCAGTGAATGTTTCCAAATTAATTGATTAGCAAGATATGATACTTAAATAATATGCTTCCTTTTATCTGAGATTTCGAGGACGAAATCCTTGTTAGGGGGATATAATTTGTAACATCCCTGACCTGGGTTATGAACTAACCCTAGATGTTTTGCTTAAAATATGATTAGAGGCTTGTGATTACCCTTTGATATGTCATTAAGCTTTAGAAGAATCTATAATTTCATTTCTGTCCCTTTTGAACAATGTTGTAATATTGTTTTGTAATACAGGGACCTATGTGCAAATTACCCAATTAAAAGGGGTTAACTTACAAATTGCACATGTTAAGATGTTCCTTTGGTGTTGATACATCATAAGAATGAATATGATAAAGTATGATGGATTCTCCAAGCTTGGGCACCAAGATGCAGCTTGTGGAGCAATCCTTGTACTTAAAACTCTAGTTTTGGTGTAAAGTGCAATTTACCCAAAATATGGGGTGAAACTTGTAAAATACACCTTCTAGAGTATCTTTTATGACTCTTGGCATCATTAAGAGTAAGAATGATGAAGAGGTCACTTCAATTGAATAATTAAATAAGAACGATAACCCTTATAAATTAAATGATCAAGTTATAAGTCTAATAACCCTTCTATATGTGCAACTTAGTAAGAAGTTGGCTTTCTTCACCTTTAGACCTTGGGTTTAAGATGAGTTTTTCTTAAGTATGGAAGGGAGAAACGTGGTTTATAATAAGGGAAGGACCTAGAGGAGAAATGGAGAAATAAGTTGTCCTTATGATTGAAATTTCACGTAAAGTATATATTCACCTTTTCTCACTTAGCAAGGATCGTTTCCTTCACTTCCTTTCTTATTCCCTTGCTTAGACCGACTTAGGACAGAGCTCTGGGGAATAGGAGAACGGCCAAGCAGTTCTAGGTAAGCTTTGATCATCATCTTACTCGAATTCATGGAGGAATTCATGGTGCAAGGTTGGTTTTATGGTCTTCCTTACTTGTTTCTTCTTTCTAGCCATCTTTTCCCAACCTTTCCTTGGAGAAACACCCTTGGCCGACCTGTGGAGCTCAAGACACCATTAAAGACTGGAAGCTTGGAAGCTTGGAGCTCAAGGAACGACCTTAAGGCGGGTTTTATAACTCTAAACCTTTTGCTTTCTTATGTATATCTTTGTACTTGCAAAAGTAGCTTGTTCTTCTTTCCCCCATCCTTCCTTGCTTTCTTGCATCTAAAACCATGAGGAACAGACCTGGATCTGGAGGTAGAAGAAGGGGGGCGTGAATACCTATGTCACTTTAGCAAACGGTCTTGCACCCTTTGCCAAACGGTTTGCAAAACCGTTTGGGGGTTTTGCAAAACTGTTTGAGGGGCAAACGGTTTCACATGGTCGGTTGGAGCAAACGGTCTCCAAGACCGTTTGAGGGCGTTGACCAAGCGTGGAACGTTTGGGTTTTCTGTTCATAATTATGTAGGCTAATGACCCACCAAATTTGAGGGGTTAACTCCAAAGGAATCGTAGGTTAAAGGCCAATCAATTAGGCAAATCAAATTGAATTAAGTGCTGTTTTTCCAATCTGTTTAACTTGAACTTCTTGGGTAAACGGTCTCAAACCGTTTGAGTGCGTTGACCAAGCATGGACCGTTTGGGATTACTGTTCCTAATGATGTGGTATAATAACCCACCAAATTTTATGGTTAACTCCCAAGGAATCATGAGTTAAAGGCTAAACAATTAGGTAACCTAATTGGATTAAGTGGTGATTTTTCCAATCTGATTAACTTGAACTTTTTGGGAAAACGGTTTCAAACCATTTGAGTGAGTTGACCAAGCGTTGACCGTTTGGGATTCCTGTTCATAATCATGTTGGTTAATGACCCTCCAAATTTTAGGGATTAACTCCAAAGGAATCGTGATTTGAAGGCTAATTAATTATGTAAACCCTAATTGGATTAAGTGCTGACTTTCAACTTGATTGATTTGATGTTTTGGGTTTTCTTGCCCAAACGGTCTGAAGACCGTTTGGGGGATCATCCAAACGGTCTCAATACCGTTTGGGGGTCACCCAAGACCGTTTGAAGGTCTAGGGTCAAGTATGGATAGGTGTTTGAAGATCCAAAGATGTGGTGTGAAACCTAATCGGCTAAGTGTTGGATTTGCATTGAATTGAGTTGATTGTTTTGGGTTGATTGACCCAAACGGTCTCAAGACCGTTTGGGGATCACCCAAACGGTCTCAAGACCGTTTGGAGGTCACCCAAGACCGTTTGGAGGTCTGGGGTCAAGTATAGTTGACCAATTGAAGGTCCAAAGGTACACAATTACAAAGCAATCAATTGCTGATTTGATGATCAACTCAATAGCTCAAACCCTAATGATTTTTTCACTAGAATCCAAGGGTTGGGTGAGCCAAACGGTCTCAAGACCGTTTGGAGGTCACCCAAGACCGTTTGGTGGTCTAGGGGTGAGTATGGTTAAGCAATTGATGATACAATGATACTAAGTTGGAATGTAATCAATTGTTGTTTTGGTGATCAATCCAATGATCCAAACCTTAATTGGTTGACTTAGATTTTGATGATATGATGGGAAAACGGTCTCAAGACTGTTTGGAGGTCATCCAAACTACCTCAAGACCGTTTGGGGTCAGGTCATGTCCCAATGTAATGATGGTTCAATAGGTTCAAATCAATTAGTCCCACATTGAAATATGTTGAAGGGTTATTGATTCCAATCCCTAATTCACTTGAGTTAAACCCTAATTGATGGTCAATTAAGGGTCAAGTGAGGGACAAATCAGTTGAAGGTTGGCTTATTAAACTCAATTAAGGTATGAGTATAGGTCCAATTGATAATTGGTTCCATGAATTCAAAGATTGAAGGAATCAACATTGGAAACCCTAATTCAATTGGATACCTTATGAAGTGGAGGTCCAATGTGATTGAATCTTTGAGAATTAAGATGATGAATGTTCTATTGATCCAATAATGATTAGTAATGATAATCAATGAAGGTGTGAAGGTTGAAACCCTAATAATACCTAAGTGATTAAGAACCAATTAAAGGGAGAATTCTTAATTGTTTATAGGATTAATAGCTTGATACACTATGTTAACCATGGTAGTATGTACTTGATTGAAAGGTCGATGTGACCTAATCAATTTGAAAGAATGGGAAATTATAATACATATATATAGTTAGATAGAAATATGAATCATGTAATGATCTGCTGGAGCACGGCCGTGGTAGCCTTAGCTTGCACGACTGTGCAAGGGAGCACGGCCGTGGTAGCCTTACTTTGCACGACCGTGCAAGGTGGCACGGCCGTGGTGTCCTATATAGAAATTGAGAAGTTTTGGTATTGTGCTGACATTGTTATATATGCATGTCCTTATTTGTATAAGTCATACAGGTTGATATTATGAGGTAATCATATCCAGGTATGAGTTATGATGTCATATTCCTTGAAAACAATTATAAGCTTTTAGAGTAATGATATGTGAAAAGTATATACATTGCTTCAATCAAGGTCATGCTAATAGATGACTTGATGCTGATATGGGACTTGATAGCAAGTGTTATGATGATATAAGGGTGTGAGCACCCATGTTCTTGAATCATAGTGATAAGATAATTAAGAATTGATATCCAATTGATAATTGATATGAGTTATACTTGTACATTTAGTATTCTTCTATTATAGCCATGTTTAGTACTTGAATGTTTGGAAACATGTATGATGCTAAAAGAATAATGATATGTACCTAATAATCAAGTATAATCATACCATTTAGAGCCCTGATCATAGATCCATCATTGTCAGAATTTAAATAATAGTGAAACAGGATTTACAAAGGGAACTCCTGGATCACATACTTTAGAGTATGTGGGAGTATATGGAATAACTGATAAAAGTTAAGCTTGATAGGTTTCATATAGAGGTGATCAGATCCAGGTAAGATTTATAATGCGAATTGCATTAAGAACACTTGTTACCTATAATTCAAGAGTATAACTAAATGTCATGTTATCTGGTAAGTGATAACATATGAGCTTGATAGGTTGAATGAGCCACGAGTAATATGATTTGTTGATCTTCAAAGGTCATATTATTTAGATAACCAGATAAAATGAGATGTTACTTGGTAACAAATGCTATGATTAGTCCAGGGGTTTGAACTCCCACATTCCGGATTTCATATTAATAAGATGGTTAGGGATTGATATCCCAATATTGAAAATATGAGGTATAACCTAAACCAAAGTGTTTTTATGTGAAATTCTATTACGGAATAATCGTATGAAAAGCTTAACTACAGACTAATGGGTTATGAATGTAAATAACCCTTGTATTACATAAGTAATGTTAAGTCTGATATCATATGTACAAGTTATGCAGATATGTTGTGGAGTTGGAATCCTAACACTTTGGGAGAAGGAGTATGGCTACAGGCCATCCTTTCCCAAATAATAATGCCAGGCAATGGATATATGATCCAAGTCTGAAGGGAGTTAGTAATGTGATAAGTGACATGTGATTTTATCAATTTATAGTTGCATTGCTTTTAGTAGAAAGAATATTTTAATCTGTTAAACATTGTTTTAACTACTCTCAAATATACATAACTTCTTTGTGTACATTTATTCTCTTATGCTGCAATAATTATGCTTCTGGCAAAGAGTTATATCTCTCGCTGGGACGATTTTTATAATTGTCTCACCCCGTAGATTTCAACCTTTAGGTGGACGTGGGCGAGGAGGCAGAAATCCTTCAATAGGTGAAGGGAAGCATCAACAGTACCAAGGACAGCAGTGAAGCTTCAGGTGGAGGCATTGGCTGCTATGTCATGTGTAGATAGTGTTAGAGTCCTATATGTCGTCTCTGTACTCTCAGGTCCTTGGAGTAATAGTTAGTGCTTTCGAGTTTTTGGTCCAGTCCTTAGAGACTTTTGTATCTTGCCTTACAGAGTTTTACTGATGGAACAGTTGTAAACAACTTATCATGTTGCTTTATGAGAAAGCTTTACCTTTAAAGGATCTCTTTGTAAAAAGTTTAAAATTTTTAGTGATTTCTGGTAATCCGATGCTTAGTGAACGCTTCCGCATTAGTTAATCTTGTTTTCTCGAAATAGACGTTTCAATTAGTGGTATCATAGCTCTAGGTTCGCTGAGTCTACAAAGACATAGGACTAAGGTTGTAGAGTCTGTTCTAAGTGTCTTCCAGTTTATCTGATAGTATCTTCTGCTCACATAGGAGAAGAAGAACTTGAAAATGACTGGAAAACATGAGGAACACTTTGCTAAGGGAAATGTTGTTGCACCAGGAGGGGGTGCATGGGGCCAGGCAAGAGGAGAACAAGTGCCTGAGAATTCCCATCTTGACCTAATCAGGATAGAGAATCCTATGTTGTGCTCTTGAAGAGCAGGTTAGGACAACAGTGATGCATAAAGAAGACTGGATACTGGTATTACAACCTAGGTTACCAGTCCTCAATGCAGAAACTTTGGGCTTTGAAAGGATTCCTGAGTGACATGGTCATGATAGAACAGTGGAAATGTGGGAAAGATTATCATATGGCAAGAATGTAGCCTCTGCCATAAGTTTGGACAAACAGTACATCTGTGATGGTAGTGCCCAAGGAAGGGCAATAAGCTAAGAATTAAGGTAAGATCTCTATAATTTTAGAGACATTTGCCTAAATATTCTTAGAAGCTAAAGTTTTTGGTATCACCAGTACAATAAATGCCTAGTGCACCAGGGCAGTAGCCACTAAGTGAAGGCAAAAGTAGTAACATGAAATAACTAAACACTATGTGTTGAGCCAACCTAAAGTAGTAGATAATCATGATGGGTAATAGTCAAATGAAATATATTCATTCTAATACTTCATTTCATGATTCCATGTGTTGTAGTTGTTTTTGAGCTTCCTTTGACTAGTCCTAGAAGGACACAAGAAAGATAAGAATTCATATCTTACTCAATATTCTTTAAAACAATTTATAATCTCCCTTAACTGTGTATTAAAAGGATGAGATATAGATGTGATACCTGAAGAATAACCTAGAGTGATAAATTCTGTGTATAATGATATGAAAAGCAAAGAATAGGATGATAAGTAAAATACATACTACCTAATCTCAATACTTATATACCCTGGCCAGGTATATGGTTATTGTAGATAAGGCAAGTATGAAACTCTTAGATTGTTATCTTTTGATTACTCTGATCAGGTAATTATTTTGAAACAATCTAAGGAGTATAAAAAAAAAATGAGAGGATCTTAGTGAATACTTAGTGAACATACTTTGTGAACATACTTAGTGAATATACTTAGTGAATTTCCTCAGTGAATACTTAGTGATCATACTCAGTGAATTTCCTCAGTGAATACTTAGTGAACATACTTTGTAAACATACTTAGTGAATATACTTAGTGAACTTCCTCAGTGAATACTTAGTGATCATACTCAGTGAATATACTCAGTGAATACTTAGTGAACATACTTAGTGAACATACTCAGTGAATATACTCAGTGAATACTCAGTGAACATACTTAGTGAATATACTCAGTGAATACTCAGTGAACATACTCAGTGAATATACACAGTGAATACTTAGTGAACATACTTAGTGAACATACTCAGTGAATACTCAGTGAACATACTTAGTGAATATACTCAGTGAATACTCAGTGAACATACTCAGTGAATATACTCAGTGAATACTTAGTGAACATACTTAGTGAACATACTCAGTGAATATACTCAGTGAATACTCAGTGAACATACTTAGTGAATATACTCAGTGAATACTCAGTGAACATACTTAGTGAATATACTCAGTGAATACTCAGTGAACATACTTAGTGAATATACTCAGTGAATATAGTCAGTGAATACTCAGTGAACATACTCAGTGAATATACTCAGTGAATACTTAGTGAACATACTTAGTGAACATACTCAGTGAATATACTCAGTGAATACTCAGTGAACATACTTAGTGAATATACTCAGTGAATACTTAGTGAAAATACTTAGTGAATATACTCAGTGAATATACTCAGTGAATACTCAGTGAACATACTTAGTGAATATACTCAGTGAATACTCAGTGAACATACTTAGTGAATATACTCAGTGAATACTCAGTGAACATACTTAGTGAATATACTCAGTGAACTTACTCAATGAATAATTAGTGAGCAAATTTAGTGAACATACTTAGTGAATATACTCAGTGAATATACTCAGTGAATACTTAGTGAACATACTTAGTGAATATACTCAGTAAACTTACTCAGTGAATACTTAGTGAGCAAACTTAGTAAATATACTTAGTGAATATACTTAACGAACTCTTTCAGTAAAAGCCTTTGAAACAATACACTTAGTAAATTTACTTAGTGAAATCCTCCAAGATAAATTGCTTAGTGAACCTTCTCAGTGAATGTTTCCAAATTAATTGATTAGCAAGATATGATACTTAAATAATATCTGCTTCCTTTTATCTGAGATTTCGAGGACGAAATCCTTGTTAGGGGGATATAATTTGTAACATCCCTGACCTGGGTTATGAACTAACCCTAGATGTTTTGCTTAAAATATGATTAGAGGCTTGTGATTATCCTTTGATATGTCATTAAGCTTTAGAAGAATCTATAATTTCATTTCTGTCCCTTTTGAACAATGTTGTAATATTGTTTTGTAATACAGGGACCTATGTGCAAATTACCCAATTAAAAGGGGTTAACTTACAAATTGCACATGTTAAGATGTTCCTTTGGTGTTGATACATCATAAGAATGAATATGATAAAGTATGATGGATTCTCCAAGCTTGGGCACTAAGATGCAGCTTGTGGAGCAATCCTTGTACTTAAAACTCTAGTTTTGGTGTAAAGTGCAATTTACCCAAAATATGAGGTGCAACTTGTAAAATACACCTTCTAGAGTATCTTTTATGACTCTTGGCATCATTAAGAGTAAGAATGATGAAGAGGTCACTTCAATTGAATAATTAAATAAGAACGATAACCCTTATAAATTAAATGATCAAGTTATAAGTCTAATAACCCTTCTATATGTGCAACTTAGTAAGAAGTTGGCTTTCTTCACCTTTAGACCTTGGGTTTAAGATGAGTTTTGCTTAAGTATGGAAGGGAGAAACGTGGTTTATAATAAGGGAAGGACCTAGGGGAGAAATGGAGAAATAAGTTGTCCTTATGATTGAAATTTCACGTAAAGTATATATTCACCTTTTCTCACTTAGCAAGGATCGTTTCCTTCACTTCCTTTCTTATTCCCTTGCTTAGACCGAATTAAGACAGAGCTCTGGGGAAGAGGAGAACGGCCAAGCAGTTCTAGGTAAGCTTTGATCATCATCTTGCTCGAATTCATGGAGGAATTCATGGTGCAAGGTTGGTTTTATGGTCTTCCTTACTTGTTTCTTCTTTCTAGCCATCTTTTCCCAACCTTTCCTTGGAGAAACACCCTTGGCCGACCTGTGGAGCTCAAGACACCATTAAAGACTGGAAGCTTGGAAGCTTGGAGCTCAAGGAACGACCTTAAGGCGGGTTTTATAACTCTAAACCTTTTGCTTTCTTATGTATATCTTTGTACTTGCAAAAGTAGCTTGTTCTTCTTTCCCCCATCCTTCCTTGCTTTCTTGCATCTAAAACCATGAGGAACAGACCTGGATCTGGAGGTAGAAGAAGGGGGGCGTGAATACCTATGTCACTTTAGCAAACGGTCTTGCACCCTTTGCCAAACGGTTTGCAAAACCGTTTGGGGGTTTTGCAAAACTGTTTGAGGGGCAAACGGTTTCACATGGTCGGTTGGAGAAAACGGTCTCCAAGACCGTTTGAGGGCGTTGACCAAGCATGGAACGTTTGGGTTTTCTGTTCATAATTATGTAGGCTAATGACCCACCAAATTTGAGGGGTTAACTCCAAAGTAATCGTAGGTTAAAGGCCAATCAATTAGGCAAATCAAATTGAATTAAGTGCTGTTTTTCCAATCTGTTTAACTTGAACTTCTTGGGTAAACGGTCTCAAACCGTTTGAGTGCATTGACCAAGCGTGGAACGTTTGGGATTACTGTTCCTAATGATGTGGTCTAATAACCCACCAAATTTTATAGGTTAACGCCCAAGGAATCATGAGTTAAAGGCTAAACAATTAGGTAACCTAATTGGATTAAGTGCTGATTTTTCCAATCTGATTAACTTGAACTTTTTGGGCAAACGGTTTCAAACCGTTTGAGTGAGTTGACCAAGCGTTGACCGTTTGGGATTCCTGTTCATAATCATGTTGGTTAATGACCCTACAAATTTTAGGGATTAACTCCAAAGGAATCGTGAGTTGAAGGCTAATTAATTATGTAAACCCTAATTGGATTAAGTGCTGACTTTCAACTTGATTGATTTGACGTTTTGGGTTTTCTTGCCCAAACGGTCTCAAGACCGTTTGGGGGATCATCCAAACGGTCTCCAGACCGTTTGGGGTCACCCAAGACCGTTTGAAGGTCTAGGGTCAAGTATGGATAGGTGTTTGAAGATCCAAAGATGTGGTGTGAAACCTAATCGGCTAAGTGTTGGATTTGCATTGAATTGAGTTGATTGTTTTGGGTTGATTGACCCAAACGGTCTCAAGACCGTTTGGGGATCACCCAAACGGTCTCAAGACCGTTTGGAGGTCACCCAAGACCGTTTGGAGGTCTGGGGTTAAGTATAGTTGACCAATTGAAGGTCCAAAGGTACACAATTACAAAGCAATCAATTGCTGATTTGATGATCAACTCAATAGCACAAACCCTAATGATTTTTTCACTAGAATCCAAGGGTTGGGTGAGCCAAACGGTCTCAAGACCATTTGGAACTCATCCAAACGGTCTCAAGACCGTTTGGAGGTCACCCAAGACCGTTTGGAGGTCTAGGGGTGAGTATGGTTAAGCAATTGATGATACAATGATACTAAGTTAGAATGTAATCAATTGTTGTTTTGGTGATCAATCCAATGATCCAAACCTTAATTGGTTGACTTAGATTTTGATGATATGATGGGAAAATGGTCTCAAGACTGTTTGGAGGTCATCCAAACGACCTCAAGACCGTTTGGGGTCAGGTCATGTCCCAATGTAATGATGGTTCAATAGGTTCAAATCAATTAGTCCCACATTGAAATATGTTGAAGGGTTATTGATTCCAATCCCTAATTCACTTGAGTTAAACCCTAATTGATGGTCAATTAAGGGTCAAGTGAGGGACAAATCAGTTGAAGGTTGTCCTATTAAACTCAATTAAGGTATGAGTATAGGTCCAATTGATAATTGGTTCCATGAATTCAAAGATTGAAGGAATCAACATTGGAAACCCTAATTCAATTGGATACCTTATGAAGTGGAGGTCCAATGTGATTGAATCTTTGAGAATTAAGATGATGAATGTTCTATTGATCCAATAATGATTAGTAATGATAATCAATGAAGGTGTGAAGGTTGAAACCCTAATAATACCTAAGTGATTAAGAACCAATTAAAGGGAGAATTCTTAATTGTTTATAGGATTAATAGCTTGATACACTATGTTAACCATGGTAGTATGTACTTGATTGAAAGGTCGATGTGACCTAATCAATTTGAAAGAATGAGAAATTATAATACATATATATATATATAGTTAGATAGAAATATGAATCATGTAATGATCTGCTGGAGCACGGCCGTGGTAGCCTTAGCTTGCACGACTGTGCAAGGGAGCACGGCCGTGGTAGCCTTACTTTGCACGACCGTGCAAGGTGGCACGGCCGTGGTGTCCTATATAGAAATTGAGAAGTTTTGGTATTGTGTTGACATTGTTATATATGCATGTCCTTATTTGTATAAGTCATACATGTTGATATTATGAGGTAATCATAGCCAGGTATGAGTTATGATGTCATATTCCTTGAAAACAATTATAAGCTTTTAGAGTAATGATATGTGAAAAGTATATACATTGCTTCAATCAAGGTCATGCTACTAGATGACTTGATGCTGATATGGCACTTGATAGCAAGTGTTATGATGATATAAGGGTGTGAGAACCCATGTTCTTGAATCATAGTGATAAGATAATTAAGAATTGATATCCAATTGATAATTGATATGAGTTATACTTGTACATTTAGTATTCTTCTATTATAGCCATGTTTAGTACTTGAATGTTTGGAAACATGTATGATGCTAAAAGAATAATGATATGTACCTAATAATCAAGTATAATCATACCATGTAGAGCCCTGATCATAGATCCATCATTGTCAGAATTTAAATAATAGTGAAACAGGATTTACAAAGGGAACTCCTGGATCACATACTTTAGAGTATGTGGGAGTATATGGAATAACTGATAAAAGTTAAGCTTGACAGGTTTCATATAGAGGTGATCAGATCCAGGTAAGATTTATAATGCTAATTGCATTAAGAACACTTGTTACCTATAATTCAAGAGTATAACTAAATGTCATGTTATCTGGTAAGTGATAACATATGAGCTTGATAGGTTGAATGAGCCACGAGTAATATGATTTGTTGATCTTCAAAGGTCATATTATTTAGATAACCAGATAAAATGAGATGTTACTTGGTAACAAATGCTATGATTAGTCCAGGGGTTTGAACTCCCACATTCCGGATTTCATATTAATAAGATGGTTAGGGATTGATATCCCAATATTAAAAATATGAGGTATAACCTAAACCAAAGTGTTTCTATGTGAAATTCTATTACGGAATAATCGTATGAAAAGCTTAACTACATACTAATGGGTTATGAATGTAAATAACCCTTGTATTACATAAGTAATGTTAAGTCTGATATCATATGTACAAGTTATGCAGATATGTTGTGGAGTTGGAATCCTAACACTTTGGGAGAAGGAGTATGGCTACATGCCATCCTTTCCCAAATAATAATGCCAGGCAATGGATATATGATCCAAGTCTGAAGGGAGTTAGTAATGTGATAAGTGACATGTGATTTTATCAATTTATAGTTTCATTGCTTTTAGTAGAAAGAATATTTTAATCTGTTAAACATTGTTTTAACTACTCTCAAATATACATAACTTCTTTGTGTACATTTATTCTCTTATGCTGCAATAATTATGCTTCTGGCAAAGAGTTATATCTCTCGCTGGGACGATTTTTATAATTGTCTCACCCCGTAGATTTCAACCTTTAGGTGGACGTGGGCGAGGAGGCAGAAATCTTTCAATAGGTGAAGGGCAGCATCAGCAGTACCAAGGACAGTAGTGAAGCTTCAGGTGGAGGCATTGGCTGCTATGTCATGTGTAGATAGTGTTAGAGTCCTATATGTCGTCTCTGTACTCTCAGGTCCTCAGAGTAATAGTTAGTGCTTTCGAGTTTTTGGTCCAGTCCTTAGAGACTTTTGTATCTTGCCTTACAGAGTTTTACTGATGGAACAGTTGTAAACAACTTATCATGTTGCTTTATGAGAAAGCTTTACCTTTAAAGGATCTCTTTGTAAAAAGTTTAAATTTTTTAGTGATTTCTGGTAATCCGATGCTTAGTGAACGCTTCCGCATTAGTTAATCTTGTTTTCTCAAAATAGACGTTTCAGATTATATGTATCACAAATTAAGAGAAGTTTGATATAGAGCTCGTTACTAAATACCTAAATGTGATTGATCCAAACATCTTTTGTTAAGACGAGTAAAATTCAAGTAGTGTGTTGATGTTTCTTTAATCCAATGAAAAACATGGTAAAGGGATAGTTGATACTTGATTTGATATGAGTTTACTAAACCTAGTATAGTCCTAAGTGAAGATTTAACCTAACATACAATTTCAAGCAACACATAAAAACAAAGGAACGTGATTTAAGAATGCAAACAACGAAAGCAAAATGTTAAGTGTCGGGTCCTTTCTTTTGAACAACATAAATGTCAACCATTAGAATGAACTATAAATGTAAACCCAGATTAAGGAACAAACACCAAATTCTCAATCAACATTTTTAACAAAGTTTACATAAAGCACACAACTTTTTCCTTTTTTGTGTTTTTGATGAAACCTCATAAACCAATGTCACATCAAAGAACAATATATTTAGTTATAACCAATCATATTTCTCACATGAAGTTCTGTTTACATCATATATACATACTTAAAAGAACAAACTCAGTGCACTATGTGTTACGCCCGCATCCCACGATGACCACCAATTATGAGATTAGGGCATGACTATGAGGATTATACTAAATACAAAGTTCACTCCCATTTTTTTTTCAAACTCTTTATTTTCTCGCATCCAATCACATAAACAAACTTTACAAGAGAATTAAACTTTGATTACTCTAATATGATCTCAACATTAATGATACACATCCATACATTCATTTTGTTTCTCACTCTTCCAGGTACATACAACATGATAATCAAATACATTCTCTCTTATTAAGGAAACAAAGATACAAAACATCATTTACAACTCTCTCACATCTATACAAGGACCTAGAGTGATAGGGGCTGACTGAACTTAACTAACCTTGTACTTAACTCTTGTGGTAGATCTACTCTGATGCATTGACCTTCTTCAAGTCCATGTGGTTTCCCTAAAAATTGTGAGTAGAGGGGTGAGCCTACTCACTCAGTGAATGAGTACTTCAAAGAACAGTTCAAAGCACTTATATAATTACAAATATATTGACGAGCAATTGATATCAATTATAACAATAGTAAGCTTTAAAGAGTCTAATCATTGCCAATCATAGATATTGCAGGATACTCTAGATATCTACAAGAGTGAACTAATATATGAATATGCTTTATTGATCATAAAGAGAACTAATAATTCAGAAACATAAAATGAATAATTGAATAATTGCACACACTTGTTTAACCTCTCATTCATCCTATTATGCCCTGAATCCACATGAGGTGTACCATAACATGTGAAAGAATCGCAGTAAGCTACGACCTCATTGTACCAAGCTTAGAAGCATGCCCGAGTTACTAGGCCTATATCTTGAGTAAGACCCCTTTTGCAGCGGGCCTCGACACGTCTGCCTCTTGGCGGCTAATGGGAGCATCCGGATATATCAGACTCCACCTCTCAACCTGGGTACTCAGGCGGTGAGTCAAAGCCCTCAGTCTTATTGTGCATCAGTGGACCTACTGACCACTGATCACTCAACATGTTACACAGGTACCACTAGCATCCCCAGTTGGTGTTGGGTACCACACAACTATAAGGAGTCTACCCTACTGGTCAAGACTCCCGCACCCTACTGGTGCACTCCATCTTACCTCGATCTGGACCACCTCCATTCGGGAAGTTGTTTCCTCCTCACAGTGCAGGCCTCATCCTGTGAGTATTCTAGAGTGTTCAGGGCATCTACATGTCTAATTCACTCTTTAAATTCATAATTCAATCATCACATCAACATATCTTTGTTCAGCTTTGTAAATTGTTCATTTCATAATCATCTGATAACACTTACCACAATTGTACTGTTAAGCATCACCACATCTCAAACTGAGAAACATTGATATCACAATACTTATTTTACTGAAAACCCTATCATTAGGGTTTCATTTACCACATTCACTTATCACATAACTCGCATAAGAATTGTATACATTACACATCAAGAATAACATTGAATCAAGATGTTTAATTGCAAACCTCCAACTTTTCATTCATTTAGGGGTTCACCCTCCTTACTGATATATCAAACAAATATTGATATCATCGAATGAAATCCAAGATGTTATCTGACATATATGTAATACGCATACAAATAAAACAATCATTTGTAACTAAGGAGATTCAACTAGGCAAACTTCTTTATTCAATTATACAACAATTTCAGCCATAGCCAAAAATCTTAGATTTCAATATTTTCATGTAACCTTTACAATTACTTTAAGAATTCTCATTTTGATGGATTGTAATCATTTCTAATGTGACTTAATAATCTGAGTTTCATTATGACAGATAAATAATCCATATCATATCAACTTACAAAAGCTAGATCAAATTGACCATTTAGGGTTGTACTTGCATACTAATCAATTGAAACTTATTAATGATTTAATTGATTTTCATGCAATCTACTATTTAAAGGAAGTACCCACTCACCCTAAGGTGTGAAAACACCCTAAAAATTTAGAACATCTTTGAAGATCTTGAATTCATATCCAAATCCTAGCAAAATCTACAATTTCTTCTTCTTTTCAACCCTAAACGGGGCCTGCAAGTCGAATTTATAGCAACCCCTTTGGATTTCTGTTGTTCTTCACATTATTCTCAAAAATAGCCCCAGAAATCACCCTACAGGTCGCCCCCTCACAAAGAAAAATATTTGGGATGATAGAGGATCGAATCGCAGTTCCAACGCACTTCGTTTCGTTGAAAACGGATAAGTATTGCTCAAGATATGATCATTTTACGATTTGTTGTCTTGGGTGGCGTCGGTCGCAGTCGCGGTGTCGATGCAGTGTCGCGGTTGCGGTGTCGACGCAGCATTGCGGTCGTAGTGTAGATAGAGGTTCGCGGTGTCGATGCAGTATCGCGGTCGCAGTATCGACGTAACGTCGGTCGCGGTCCTCAATACATGTTTACTAAAAAGGGCATAACTCTCTCATTTTAACTCCAATTTGGTTCATTATTTTTTTATTGGAATAATAATTGAATTATATACAATCATACAGTATTATTATGATAATACTATCAAATTAAAAATCATTTATTAATTATTTCCTCCAATATCATTAACTCTCTTCTTGCACACATGTATAGGTCAATGCTATCTTAACCCCAACTCAGATCTTTATAGTATGCTTAATTTATGATTATGAGTTGCCCAAACAAGTATTTAAGGTTGAAAAAGTTAAGATAAATGAAAACATATAATATTATTAATAAAAGTATTTCAAGCATTAAGATTATCTTAAAACTCTCGGATTACAAGCGAAGCTAGGAACGGGTTGTAACAATTCTCCCCCTCTAATAAAAATTTTGTCTCAAAATTTCTAAAAGAGGAAAGGATTATTGTTAAACATATCCAATTCTAGTTTCCAAGTAACTTCTTATTTACATGTTTCCTCTGAAAAACCTTTACTAGGGGTATCTCTCTCCTTTTAAGCTTTCAAATACTACAGTCTAGAATTATATTTTCAGCATTGAGTCATTTGTTTCTCTTCAAATCACAACTTTTAATAGATATAAAATGTGTGAAACATAATTTCTCATCTCATCATCACATGGTACTATTTAGTTGTCATTCATGAGATCACACTAGTCATCATACTACCATAAGATATAAATCCTTTTCAAAATATCATAGGGTATCAACCCTTATCAACACAAGAGGATTACACCTCATCCAGGGCTCAACCATGCCCAAAGGTCATTAAGACCATCATACTATTCCCTGTAAGATCATCATTATCTTTGCATGCCTTATAACAAGGCTCAAAAACATCACTTACATATAATACACCGGATCAACACGATATTGCATTAATGAGCTAGGAGATATTCATAAACAATCATAGCAGGGTTATATTTACATTAAGATCATTCCTTTATTACATCAACATGCAAGGAATCTAGATATGATTAACCCTCACCATATTCATAATGCACATGTTTAGCATAAAAAAATATCAACCATGTGGCTATGATAACCACAAATTAACATATTAAGGTTATGATCATATTAAGGAGGTTATTCCACCATCATTCCATCATATAAGAATGTTAAACATGAATACTCATCTTTATTTATTTGTATTAGAGGTAGGCTCAACAAGATGAATGATACTAATGTTACTAATCAGCACTTATACCCAAACCCTTACTCATGGCATCCCCATTGGATCATGGATTTATAAGGTGAAGCATCACCATCACATTCCATACTATTCTCAAGTATGAACCCACACATAAATCAAGGTGTAACCATCGGGTTATAGCATACTAGGGTTTCAACAATAGTAACAGAGTACTACATGATTGTATTAGTCATTCAAGGGCTATTCATACCCAATTACCATCACTTAGTTATATTAAAGCTAGGTATAACAAGTTATACCTCATTAGAGTTACATATCAATACAATATAGTTATCATCCCTTCTATTCATATGAGTGAATAGGTAAGACTACCTTATTCAGGGTAACCCTCCATTTGTTTTATCATCATTTGACTCATATCACCATACCACAACTGTACAATACTAAGATGGATTACTGGTATGAATGGCGACAACTATCAAACACCTGAAATTAACATATTGCTTGCACATGTACACTGAAATCATATGTAGAACCAATTTACATCCCTTAACATACCTTCAACAAATTATACTTCTAAAACAAATTCACATATTACTAAAAGCCATTGTTTTCTCTTATCTCTCTCCTCATTCATTACTACTTACTCTTTGCTACTTATCCTTCTCATTTTAATCATGTAGATTAAACATCCTTAAAATTGAAACATACAAGGTACAAATAGATTACTCATCATTCTTGTTATCACTGCAAGAATTTATTTCATATCACACTTCACTCATATTGTATTTCTCCTTTTATTCAAAACACACCTCTTATATTTCAAATATATTTCTTATCCTTTGCTCTGAATCATTTCCATATTGTTTATCTACCTTTCAGATTAGCTACCTTTAACCCTGGATTACTATCAATGCTAGTTTACTTCTCATAGTGCAAATTTCATGATCTTGTTTTATAGAGATGCTAGTATTCAAGGTCAAATCACTAGTGACATCCCTTGAACTACTACAACTCTAAACATTCTAGGGCTTTGTCCTTATCAGTAGCATGACATTATTGTTATGTGACTTTGCTCCCTTAATTTGAAATTCAAACTTTGGATCTCACAAGTTTTACTAAAGTCTTCCTCATCTTATCAATTGAATTTCCTTTCTCTTACTTGACCATTCAAATAAATTACATTCTCAATTTAGCTTGCTAGGGTTTCATCATCATATTGTGTGTCATTATTACATTCACTACATGTCTCTACCATGGTGGTTATGCATCATATATGATTCATTTTCTTATCACTTCATTCCCACATTGCTCTCATTAAGGAAGATATGAAAGAGAAGATGATTTTGAGGCTTAGAATTCTTATCTTCAAACATTCCCTTAATACATTTCTTGTATGTAGGTTTAATTAGTTATCAACAAAGATACTTGACTAATTAGCACTTGCTTGAATCTCCTAACCTCTTTCTTTTACAATCTATATTACTCCATCATGTTTCAAACCCTTCCTTACTTTCCATAATCATGTTACCATATACTACTCTTCCACCTGGCATCTTTAACTTCTACTTTTCTCTTATGATCATGTTACTTATTCATGTGTATGATCATGTATACCATGTTGCATTTTTTTTATCCTTCTACTAATGTGAAGTTGAAGCTCTAAATCAATAATCTCTCTACTAGTTTCACCTCATGTTTAATACATTACATATCCTTAATTTTAAATCCAACGACTCATGCATGGGTCAAACTTAGTTTCTCTTTCAATCAAGTTTTTTCCTTCCTGAATATAGTCTACCTTTGTATGGCTTATTCATTTGCTAAGCTACACTTTTGTTCTTATTTTAGAAACTACTTTGTTGTTCTATAGAGACTTAGAATCTAAAGGTAGTAAGGATGAATGTATTAAACTTCATAATAAAGATATACATTCCATGCTCTCAGTTATGTCATGTAATCCTCATTCCTTAATCAAACTCATCATTTCCAACATTTCTTTTTGTTTCAACTAAGTTTCTTATCCTAGTCTTATGATTTACATGTTCATCTAATTCTCTTTCCTTTAACTCTTCTGAAGACTCTTCATTTCTATGTACTTATTGTATACTTAACTCTTTTCTTCTATTTTCCCTTTGCTTTGGAGTACATAAAAGTATTTTACTTGATTATATGATCCATTCCTCATGATCGATTCTTACTATCTTGGCCCTTTACAAACTTTCCTCACATCTTTTCCATATTTCATATTTAGAGTTCATATAATACTAATCATTTAAACTTAATTTGAACCTTATGTCGTGTTTCTTTATTACCAATTAAGGGTTTCTCATATGAGGCCCCAAAGTTGGATCTCAGATATCAGTTCCAACTGATTCTTAGCTATTCTAATCTTTTCCATATGTTTCAACATCTTAGTATATGTACATTCTCACTATGATGTGGGTCTAATTTATCCAGAGGCTACTCTTATTATATTTTCAATAGGAGTCATTAGATCCCAGTAGCACATCCTACCAGCTGGACCAGGCCAAACCTGCAGTCCTGAAGCCAAGAGCTACTTAGGATTAACCAACTCCTATTAATCTCAAACATGTGAAAATAATATCCACTTAGGGTAAACTCATTTAAACATAACTTCTGGTCTACTTGATACAAAGAATAATTGAATCAACTTCATGAGACATAAAAATTTAAAAGAATCCTACATATTCTACAAACTGATAATCTAAATTCATATATATAAGAGCATTTCTATTGATCTCCAATCAAATAAGAAATATAAAGCAAGAGTTGTATCACATTCTATGTTTAATCTCTTACTCCTTCATTACTTTCCGGTCTCCTAACCCTAAGATTTCTAGGGTTTCTCTCTAGCCCATCCTTCCTCTGCAGACCTGGCCAGGGCATCCAGAGAAGAATAGACAGAGTAGCTTGATACTGGTCAACCTAAGTATTCAGATATCGGGCCAGGGTATCTAAATACTCAGACCTCCTAGAGCTATAGACACATCACCTCCTATCTTCCACACTTATAACTCTAACTTTATATCCTAATGGTCCCTGAAAACTTAGCCTAAGCTCTGATACCAAAAGATTGTCACGCACACATCCCATGATTACCACCAATCATGAGATTAGGGCATGACTATGAGGATTATACTAAACACAAAGTTCACTCCCATTTTGTTTTCAAACTTTATTTTCTCACATCTAATCACATAAACAAACTTTACAAGAGAATTAAACTTTGATTACTCTAATATGATCTCAACATTAATGATACACGTCCATGCATTCATTTTGTTTCTCACTCTTCCAGGTACATACGACATGATAATCATACATTCTCTCTTATTAAGGAAATAAAGATACAAAACATCATTTATAACTCTCTCACATCTATACAAGGACCTAGAGTGACAGGGAGCGACTGAACTTAACTAATCTCATACTTAACTCCTATGGTAGATCTACTCTGATGCATTGACCTTCTTCAAGTCCACGTGGAGCCTACTCGCTCAGTGAATGAGTACTTCAAAGAAGCAATTTAAAGCACTTATATAATTACAGATATATTGTCAAGCAACTGATTCTTTTATAACAACAGTAAGCTTTAAAGAGTCTAATCATCGACAATCATAGATATTGGAGGATACTCTAGATATCTACAAGAGTGAACCAACATATGAATATGCTTGATTGATCATAAAGAGAACTAATAATTCAGAAACATAAAATGAATAATTGAATAACTACACACACTTGTTTAACCTCTCATTCATCTTATTATGCCTTGAACCCATATGAGGTGTACCACAACATGTGAAAGAATCGCAACAAGATACGACCTCACTATACCAGGCTTAGAAGCATGCCCAAGTTCCTAAGCCTATATCTTGCGTAAGACCTTGTCTGCAGTGGGCCTCGACACGTCTGCCTCTCGGCGGATAATGGGAGTAGTCGGATATATCAGACTCCACCTCTCAACCTAGGTACTCAGGCGGTGAGTCAAAGCCCTCAGGCTTATTGTGCATCAGTGGACCTACTGACCATTGATCACTCAAAATGTTACACAGGTACCACCGGTATCCCCAGTTGGTGTTTGGTACCACACAACTATAAGGAGTCTGCCCTACTGGTCAAGACCCCCGCACCCTACTGGTGTGCTCCAGCTTACCTCAAACTGGACTACCTCCAGTTGGAAAGTCGTTTCCTCCTCATAGTGCAGGCCTCATCCTATGAGGATTCTACAGTGTTCAGGGCATACAGTGTTCAAGGCATCTACATGTCTAATTAACTCTTTAAATTTATAATTTAATCATCACATCAACATATCTTTTTCAGCTTTGTAAACTGTTCATTTCATAACCATTTGATAACACTTATCACAACTGTACTGTTAAGCATCACCACATCTCAAACTGAGAAACATTTATATCATAATACGTGATTCATTACAACAGATAAATAATCCATATCATATCAACTTGCAAAAGCTAGATCAAATCGACCATTTAGGGTTGTACTTGCATACTAATCAATTGAAAATTATTAATGATTTAACTGATTTTCATGCAATGTATTGTTTAAAGGAAGTATCCACTCATCCTAAGGTATGAAAACACCCTAAACACATAGACCATATTTGAATATCTCGAATCCATATCTAAATCCTAGCAAAATCCACAGTTTCTTCTTCTTTTCAACCCTAAACGGGGCCCGCAAGTCGAATTTATAGCAAACTCTTTTGATTTCTGCTGTTCTTCACATTCTTCCCCAAAAATTACCCCATAAATCACCCTCTAGGTCTCTCCCTCATAGATAAAATTGTCTAAGTTGATAGAGGATCGAATTGCGGTTCCAACACACTTTGTTTTGTTGAAAACGGATAAGTATTGCTCGAGATATGATCGTTTTACAATTTACTGTCTTGGGCGGCATCGGCCGCGGTTGCGGTGTCGACGCAATGTCATGGTTGCGGTGTCGACGCAGCGTCATGGTCACGGTGTAGACATTGGGTCGCGGTGTCGACGCAGCGTCACGATCACAGTGTCAACGCAGCGTCACGGTCGCGGTGTCGACGCAGCGTCACGGTCGCGGTGTCGACGCAGCGTCGGTCACGGTCCTCAATACATGTTTACTAAAAAGGGCATAACTCTCTCATTTTAACTCCGATTTAGTTCTTTTTTTTTGGATTCATAATTGAATTCTCTACAATCCTACAATAATATTATGATATTACTATCAAAGGAAAAATCATTTATTAATTATTTCCTCTAATATCATTAACTCTCTTCTTGCACACATGTATGGGTCAATGCTATCTTAACCCCAACTCAGATCTTTATAGTATGCTTAATTTATGATTATGAGTTGCCCAAACCAATATTTAAGGTTTCCAAAGTTAAGATAAAGTATAACATAGAATATTACTAATAAAAGTATGCTAAGCATTAATATTATCTTAAAACTCTCAGATTACCAGCGAAGCTAGGAACGGGTTGTAACACTATGCATCCAGGAAAGAGAGAGTACATGAACATTCTACTCTAGAATATTCTATTTACATCTTCTTTGTTGTGATCTCTCAGTTGAAAGAATTTATACCTAAAAACATTTGAAACAAGCTCATAATACTCATATAGAGCCCTAATGAGTGGATACCTCCCACTCTAACTGAGTACATGCATTAACATCACATTAAGTATAATGAACTCATTAGAAACTTGCCAATAATACTAAGTCTAACATGTAATTCTAACATTCATCACATCCGTTTTATGACAATAATCTAATCAATCATATAAGATATTCAATATCTAGTGCCAACTTTAAAATATATTCAAGAGCATATTTATGAACAAATCAGTAAATGTTAGTTACTTTAGAATGACAATATGATTGTGAGGAGTAACGAGTCAAGACCTAAAATTTAGAATCAAGACATACCAATAGAATCATCTTTGAGACACCCCACTAGCTAGACCAGGAACACATTCTGTAATCCTGAAGTTGAAGTCCACATAAGACATGTCTATCAAATAATACTATTCAAATGATAAGTAAATCCAAATCTTAATCATAATTGGTATTAAACCCCAACATTAACTAGTTGTAAAATTTTAAGATTAGACTTCAAACCAGACATATATGAATATGGAAACTAATTATCCCTATAATAGAATGATTAATTTTCACATCAAGAAATATACTTAACTACAATATATTAATAAGCTAGCATAACAAGGAATATAGCAAACATTCAACTTGTAACATACCGGATCTTGGACCCTACCCTGGAAGTTTGACCTTTTGGGTTTTATCAAACAAGGTTGAGGTTACAATGATCCTAATAATCTAATGCATGAATAATGTAATCTAATGTGTCACATAATTCATTTGGTGATAATAAGATGATAAATAACTTAATTTGATGCATAATGTGGTTAATGGGCCTCTAATGGGCCAGATGACAAATCCCATGTAAGAAAGCCTCAAAACAAAGAATAGACTTCAAATTCATAATCTACACATCAAAATAAGCCTACATGTCAATTTTCATCTATTTTGGACACCTTGAAATAATAAGGTAAGTTTAGGAGAGAGAAAGTTGATAAAATGCATTAATGCTCAATAAATGTAATTCTTGACACCAAAAGTTGGAAAGAAAGGTAAATTCGTGTTCAACGCACTTAAGTTAACTTATAAATGAAGTTTCACTTAATTTGGATAATCCATGTGTCATTAATGCATCAAGAAAGAGAAATAAAGAATATATTAAACAATACATCTAAAGTTTCTAAAAGTGAAATCTAATTGGAGATTTGGAATCTACATGTTTAACTTAACTTGTGTGCCAAGTTTGGTCTAATTTGGATAATAATAGAACCCTTAAAAGAGGAAAGAGAAAATATGTCCGTTAAATTAATCTCACTTTAGTTTTAATCGAATTATATATCGCATTAAATGTCACAATTTAAATAGATTTTTTGCCTAAAGTCTTGTTGTCACACGCTTTACTTATGTGCTTATCGATCATGATCATTGGATTCACTTTGGACGACATCCGCTCGTCTCCTACCTCGAGTAGGAGTCCGACTCGCGGATGAACTGTACTCGAATCTTGCTTTGGATCGTTCTCTCTCCCCTCTTGATCGAATTACCTAATTTTTGTTCCATTGTGATCGAGAGATGATCCCACATCTTTCGATCCATACTTTTCTGACCTATTTCTTCTCGGTTTGGGAAACCCCAATTCTTGGGGAACAAGGTTTCGACCAACCTGCTTTCCCGATAGGTGGCGACCCCTAATCTATATAAGAGGTTGCCCTGAGCTTCTTTTCTCTCCGCAAAATGCTTCCAGCTCTTCAATTTATTCATGCATCCTCTACTTTGGCCGTTAGTAACCTGTGTTCAGGCGCAACTTGTGGTTGACCTCCACGACTCTTGGAGGCACCAACACATCAATCATCCTGCTCGGTGAGTTCGTTTTCTTCTACTCCTGCCTTCAGTTTCTTTATTTTCTTCTTTGGTCGCCTCCTTCGATTTCACCCAAATTGTGGCTAGCGAGCAGCTTTGCTGCTTTGCGCCATGGCAGCCACGTAAGATTGGGTACAATGTCCCTCGTCATTTGTTACTTTTACCCCTCTCCTCGCTTTCTTCTATACTTTTCTCAGTAGGGGCATTCTTGTCTTTTTCCCGTGTTTCCTTTTTGCTTTGAAACAAGTCAACGCGTCACTAACGGGGCTTTAACCAGTGACATGGCTGCCTTCTATTGGGCCAAGTCATGGAAGGCAGCCAAGTCACGGAATGATCTCTCTCTCTTGGCTTGTCTATGTGGCAATTCGATGAATTCTGATTGGCCAGTTTTTAAAAATCAATAATTAATTATATAATGAACAGAAAAATATGAATAAATACTCATTGGATTCAGAAAAATACAATATTTCTAATGGTATTAGTTTTGTCACCTGAATATGATGTTTTGAAGAGGTGATTTTAATGGATCTAATTAATAAGATAAAAACTTGAATAATTCAAAACTAAATATTAATAAGTCAAAAAAATGTAATAAAATATGTTTTGGACTCATAAAAATATAATCTAAAATATGGCATGGTTTTGATGACTTAATTAACAAATAATAAAAAGGCAATTTTTAGGGTTTTGAATAATTAATGGAAACCTAACCCTAATTCCACATATATGCTTAATAGGTTCTTTGGATGCCTAGGCTTGGACCTAGATGTGACTTTAGACTTTGGACTCTGAAGTTGAGGTATGTTGCATCCCCTATCATTCTATGTTGAGCAATTCACATATATTATTCTTTCTCTTGGTCCTATGGACAATAGCCTATACACATTGCTCTTATCTTTTGATATCATGGTTCGTGTGAACAATCTTGCTTGTTATGGACTTGGATATTCTCTTGATATCTTTTTCTTGTGCCTTGGTGCATGTTGGTCTTATATGATGATATGTATCCACTTTGAAGTGGATGTTTATATGTTTGTGTTATCCATTATGTGATGGCAACATTGTATAATTCTAACTATACTATCTACTTGCCTCTACATTTAACATGATATGTGATTCAATAGCATTACTGTAGTGTAATTGCATTGGTTTTATCTATGGTAGATGTGTTATCTCCTGCCGAGCAGATGTGATATTTCTTGCTCTCTTGGGACAGAAAGGAACCTCGTACCTAGGGTTTCAGCTTTATGGGGGTTGGCCCAATTTATATATTTTGGGAGTTTGTTTATGTGCCATTCTCTATCTGGATTCAACTTTATGAGGGTTGGCCGCCATGTCTTTATATTTTTCTAGGGCTATGCTTATCTCACATGCATGCAGGTTCATGATGTTTATGACGGGTTATGTTCCCAAAAATCTTGATGGGTTATGTACCCAAATCTTGATATGTGCTTATGTGGCACTACTTTATTGTTTTGATTATGGCAAGTATCATCTTTTATGATGTTGATGATTCTTTTCTTTGCATAGAAGATCTTCTATAGTGCCTCATATGCATGCAGCTACCCAGGATCAACCCCCAACCATTCTACGACTCTCGTCCAATTCCAAATGCACCCCAGGTCCTGTGAGTAGCCTCTACGAGTTCCTTCTTCTATGTTGATTACCTTGTCATCTACACGACATCTCCGGTCACTGAGAATCAATTGATTTGGCAGTAAGCATCCAGAGACCACCCTCTTTCTTTCTGCCTATTCAGTTGGTGGTGCGAGTGTGTATTCTTTCCGGTCGAATAGCCACCAGTGTTCTTGGTGTCTATTCTGGTGAAGGGATTTACTGCTTTGATTTTTTCGGGCCATTGGCTACTGTCCTGAATCTTCAGTACCTTCGACATGTTTCCTCGATTCTGTTCATGGGATTGGTCAGGTTGTTTTCAGCTTTCTCTGTCTTCCCGCTTCCTTCGGTTTTACTTGGGCTCTGGTATCACCAGAGCTTCTATCTCCACCGCTAGTGACCCTCTGAACTTGAGCAATGGCTCATTGAGTTCGGGTTGTACTCAGGCACTCAAAGATGCCTTTAGTTTCTATGGATTCCTCACTGGGATCAGGTTTGGTTGGGAGCTTGGTTCTCTAGGCTTCTTCGCTCCTTATTTCCCCCAATGAACAACAAAGCCAAGGGTGATCTTACTGTAATGTCCTCTAGTTTTTATATTCTTATTCATTTTTCTATTGGGGGCATTTTGGTAATAATGTATGATTTTCTTTCTTACTTGCACGCCTATGCCACGCTGATGTGGATGAGTGGCCAACCGAGTTGACCAGCCCTGATTAGATCAACTCAGATGCGCAACCCTCTCCCTCTCTTTGTTTTCTCTCTCAATGCATATTGCTTACGTTGAATTATCTGATTGATTAGTTTTCAAAAATCCATAACTAATTATTTATAGCTCAGAAAAATAAAATAAAATATGTTTTGAAATTAGAAAAATAAGATCTATCTAATGGTACTAGTTTCGTTTCTTGAAACTAATCTTGAGAATATGTGATCATAAAGAATTTACCTAAATGTATAATAACTTGTGGAATCATAACTATATATATATAAGTTAAAAAATGTAATGAAATATGTTTTGGACTCAGGAAAAGGTAACCTAAAATATGGCATGATTTTGAAAATCTAAATCGCATGTAAAGAAAAAGGTAATTTTTAGGGTTTGAATCTTTAATGTGAAATTGACCTAAAATCTACATATATGCATAATAGGTTCTTTGGAGGCCTAGGCTTGGACCTAAACTTGACTTTGGAATCTGAAGTTGAGTTATGTTTGCATCTCCTATTATTCCTTTGAGCAATTCACCTATTTTCTTCTTTCTCTTGGTCCTATGGACATTAGCCTACACAAAATCTGATTCTTTTGGAAAATATGCTTCATGTGAAGTACATTATATTGTTATTGATCTTGTGACCATATTTGGACATTCTCTTGGTATTTGTCTTATGTTTTTCTCATGGTGGAATATTCTTTTGTGAATGTGCTTCTTTGCCCACCTTTGTAGCGGATGTTTATATGGCACATTATGTGATGGCATGGATCCTCTGATCCTACTCTATTTTGGTGGATGATCTCATCCTCCTTATTTGTTTATACTTGCTTATCTTTTGTTATGAATCATGTGGTGACTACTAGTATAATGTTGCATGTGTTTTTATGTGGATGTTAAATTCCCACATATGAATGCAGATGTTAAATTCCTACATATTTATATATTTGGGCAGATGTTAAATTCATGCTCGAACATATGTTGACAGACCCTGCCACCCCATATTTAGAGTGGATGTATATAGTTCCCACTCACCCCACATTTATGGTAGATGTGTTATTTCCTACCTACATGTCTATATTATCTAATATTATCACAGGTGAAACACATGGATGCCTTGTTTATACATTCTTTTGCTTCATTCTTATTCTGTTATTCTTTTCTTTTATGCCCTTTGGGTAGTGCTTTACTCTTCTATGGGAAGCCTTTTATACTTTGACGTCCTTATTTCTTTATATTTCTCAATTTCTATTTTGTATGCACATACCAACCTTTGTTGATGTCATCTATTTTCTCTTCTTGTTGGGGTATGCTTCCGATCCTAGGTGAAGGACTTGGATGATATGGCATGAAGATATGGACATAGCTTAAGGAGTTAAAGCTTGGAGACAAAGTTGTTAGGGTTTAGATTTCCCTCTATCTTAGATCCTTATGTGGTATGATACATGTAAATTCTATGTGGGAGATTGAGATATACTTTTGTAATCTTGTTGAGAAGTTGAATATAGTCATTATTTTCTTTCGCTTCTACACTTTGGTTGCTTTGAATACCATTCATAAGATTTGAAAATTTTACACCCACTCCAACATATCTTTTGGGTGTGTTTAGACTGGAGGTTTTATTCTTCAAATTTTTAGTAGGGAGTGGATCTCCTCTGGGCTCCACTCTTTACAGTACTATTCTTAGAACAAGTCTTCCTAAATTTAATTGATGCATAATGTTAGCTCTCATTGAAATTCTTTATAATATGATTTAGTGTATTCTATTCAATTTAGTTCAACCCACATGTAGTTAAAGTAAATATATTATATGCTTCATCAAAATTCTTTCATTAATATCATCCATAACTTGTCATCAACATTCAGTTCATTCTTGTCCATTTCCTTTTCTTGTATGTATGTGAGTGGACCATGCCATTGACTTCTAATGACATACTTGTAATTAACAATGTTCCTTCAATTCCTTATAAAACTCTGAGTTTAGGAAGTACCACATATTAGGGTTACTTGTTACCTCTTAATCTCTAGTCATGTTCTCAATTCATTATTATGTGACTTGAATAAAAGTATCACATTCATGTAGTTTTTACTCATTATTCCATAAATTATACTACAATACATGCATTAGGCTTAGATTATCATAATAATATGTACCACCTTCAACTGAAGTAATAACGCTTACAATTGAGCATTTCTTCACATTTACAAGATTATATATAACATCATGCTTTATTTATCATACTCAATACACAATTTCTAGGTTTTGAAAGAGTCAAATTAGTTCAATACCTTATAAGTGCCTTATTATTCACAAATATCAACAAGGTGTACGAGGAAGTTCGTAGAGGCTATTCACACACATGGAAACCCTAGTTTCCATTTCTATACAGTCGACTCATCATTTATAAGTATGCATTGATTAATTAGCTCATTTGAGTTAATCTAGAAAAACTAACCCTAGACATGGAATACCTCCATTTCAGAATCCATATGTACATTTCACATGTAATTCTAGAAAATATCTAATAATATAGTTGAAGAACTCATTCATATCAAGTTCAAACATGATATTATACTTGTCAACTCAAATTTTAAGTATATCAAACATTAGGCTAATTTTTAGGAAATATTCATGGAACACATCATAGTTCTCCATCCATATGATTTTCCATTGAATATCAATAAATAGATCAGGAACTAAAAATACATTTGGATGAGAAAGAGTCTAAATCAACAACATTTGATTCCCTGATATCTTCCCAAATGAATACCCAATTGGCTACAAATAGAAGTAATGATCTTGATTATTTTAGTCAGATTTAATTAGTCTCTCAACATGTTTACAAAGCTTAAGAGGGAGATCGGGTGAAAAACACCTTAAAAACATCACATGTGATCTAAATTTTTAGAAATTCATCAAGGCTCTATCTATTGACTCATTCTCTTCCTCCTTCCAACTCAAATGCCCTAGAAAAGGGGAATATGAGAGAAAGAAACAGAAAAGATGGTGATTTGCTATCCTTTCATTCAAATCAGAGGGAAGATGAGATCTAGATATAGGAGAGAAGATTCATAATGAAGATCTACCTAAAGAAGACTAACTTACTTGGTTTCATCAACTTTTGGAAGAAAAAACCTAGATAAATTCCACCTCTTTCATCTCTCAAACCCTAACTCTCCTTGTCTCACAAGAATTTCATATCTCAAATAGGGATGACAGATTATGGTAGCTACTAGGGTTTTAGCTTGATGATTATATATATATATATATATATATATATATATATATATATATATATATATATATATGTGTGTGTGTGTGTGTGTGTGTGTGTGTGTGTGTGTGTGTGTGTGTGTGTATGTGTGTGTGTGTGTGTGTAAACAATTGCAAACAAGCCCTTCATTGTATTTTTCATTTGGGAATAATTTATTGTCGGTCGAGATAATTATTGATATATATCCTAGACGATGGAGGATTCCATGGTCATCTAACATGCTCCAAAAATCATGTAAAAATATATCTGAAATTGAGTTTTTAATATACAGTTAAAATTGCATCCCAAATAGATAAACCCATAAATATATAAAAATCAAGCAATAGAGTGCTATATTTTATCTTGAATGCATGGTCGGATGAGATTGTCCTAGGTGGAATCTCAAATGATGAACAGATCCAACTAATACTAAAAAAATCTGCAACTTTTCTAGAACACTCAAATTTGAGTTATCCAACTTTCCAAATCCCAAAGAAATAAGATATATAGGTAAGAATGAAAAAATCATTTACTACACCACTATATTTATCAAATTATTTATTCATATGCTATCAAAACCCTAATTTTCCTGACTAGGGTCTAAATTTTTGAAACCCTAATTATTCAAAATAAAATCTCGACTAGAGTTTCTAATTAGGTTTAAAACATCACCAATAGACTATCATCATTGATCAATCTTAAAAAATGATTATTATAGCTAAGCATGTACTCATCCAAATAAACCCTAATTAGATGAGTAAGATGAAAATGGATCGTTGCATTAAGGTTTCCTATTGGATCAAGGGCTCTAGAGGGGGGTGAATAGAGCTTCATAATTCTCACAAGAATAGTTAGACCTTCAAAATATATCAATTGAAACTAAATGCTTCCTATCTAAACAAGCATATCAAGGATGAGAGAGATTGAAACAAATACTTAGACTAGGTGTTTAGAGTGGTTCCAATCTCCAAACTAGGAGACTATCAATCCACTACCTAGAGAGGTCAACCTCTAGGACTTTGCAACCCATGTATACTTATTTTCCATTATAAGAGATACAAGAGGACCACCTTACATCCAAGGACTCGCCTATCCAATCCAAGAGTCTTTCACCTACACAAGGACTTACCCACTTGATCAAGATGTCTTCAACCTTCACTAAGGACTTAGCCACACTTGCATCGTGTCTTTGGCCTTGCAGGGATTACCCACTCTTGTTGAATCTTCTGCCTTGTCCTTCTCCTTCACTTGGAGAAGATCGTCACACCTTCTTCAACCTTGAAGAAGAAGAAAAACTCCTCCTTCACTAAGAGAATATCACTTCAGCCTTTGCTCTTTGGGAAAGGGGATTGGGAAGATGAAAGGGAGAGCTTTACAAGATAACATTGAGGTATCTCTCTTACAACATGCCTAACTCATTCATAATCACAAAATGCTTTATAAATGAGAAAGAGAGAAAGGGGCTCAAGGGGTTGTAGCACACTCAACTATAGCAAGTACCAAGGATAACATGAATGAGCAACCTTGGAATGAACTCCAAGAGGTCCTATTTATAGCTGGTTGTGTTCCTTTGAGTGTGGGATCACTTAAGAATGAAAAATAGCTATTTTACAACTTACAACGAGTCTATTTTTGTTTCTACCAACTCTTCAATGGTTAGAATCGCTTTTCTTGCATTTTCCATACAATACATTCGGCCAAGTTTCAATAAAAGTAACTCGACCGATCCATTAACCGACAATGACAATTTTCAAACTATCGGTCGAGTTTGTCCTGGGTAACTCGACCGATCAGTCAAAATCAATTTTGGTCAATGAGTCGGTCGGTCGAGTTCTGTGAGTATACAACTCGATTGATGCAACCATTTCCAAAAATCTATCACTGATCAGTCGAGATTCAAACTCGTTTCTGAACATCTCCAAGAACTTCCTGTAGTGACGGTGCTCTTTCTTCGGCCTTGAGCTATCCGGACTAGCCACAACTGCCTCATTTAGACGCTTATGAGGTGGCACATATGAGCTTTTCGGGGCAAACTCCCCTAAGCTTGTCTCATTGACTCTCTCTGGCGTAGACTTTGGTGGATCCTCTTCAACAGGTATAACTTGCAGTGGCATCTCTCTCGCAGTGGATGTATCTTCACCTTAACAAATGGCCTTCACCTGCTCTACTTGCCTAGGTGGGGACGCGACCTTCACGTGCTCTTGGCGGGCTTTACAAAGTTATTGTGACAATTTTTTCAAAATGATTTTTGAGTGATCAAACGATGGAATTAAGTGTCTCTAGTTTTTTTTCATATTAGTTACGAGTCATATCACCAATACAAATGATTACAAAAATATTCTAAGGTGTTTTGGAGTGATTTCCCAAATTGCACACTTGCATTGCTTTTGAATTGAACTTGGACGAGCGAGGGCTTGTGTAATTTGATCCTTTTCATGTACCTAATGCCTGGAATCAATCTTAAACAAACATATTAGATACATATGAATGGAATGGTTAAGTCATTATCAAAATATGGACAATGTATAACTCTCAAGTCAACATTCTCCCCCTTTTGACAATGACAAACCATTCCTCAACATATTGAAAAGGATATGTAAAGTTATACCTTAGCTTATGAATTGCAAGAAGATTCATAATTTGAACAATGTGAATTGCTCGCTCTCAATATGTGCTTGCTCTTACCTGCATAGTTAGTCTTTCTACATAAAGCAATATGACATGTATACTACATGGTCCTTTAGCAAGTCACATGATAAAGTGTATTCTTAGACAAGAAAAGGATCACATAGGCAATAAAAGCAATATGGTTGAGCTTCAAAACATTGAACTTCTCTCCCCCTTTTGGCATTATCAAAAAGTAAGGGGGTAGAAGAGCACAAAACATGTCTTCTCCAAGCACAACCAAAAACATCCGACCACAAGATAAAACATGCAACCACACAACACGCATCAAACAAAGACAAGAGAGAAACAAGCAACATGTGTCATAATCAAAATATGGAAAGCATACTAATAACTCACATGATAGAACATACATGGAGTTATGATATATAGGATTAAGATTACCACACATAAGCATGTTCTCAAAGAAACTACAAGCAAAAAAAAAAACAACAACATGATGATGAAATTATACATCTCAGATAATGTGCCCAGATGTCTAAGTAAAAAATAGTCTAGAAAGATATATATGATCACCATCTAAATACTAAAAACTAAAACATCTAAACATCTAGGCTATCTAAGTCTAGGAGATCATCATCATCGGCATCATCATCATCAAAAGCTTCAGGATCATAGTCCTCATCTTCATCTGAATGTGTAACAGGGGCAACAGCCTCACCTTCGTCACTAGAAGCACCAACAAATCCATCATCAGAACCATCCTTGCCATCATCCTCAGATGCCTCCTCATCGTCAGCAGCAACTTACTCATCAAACTGGTCAGGAATCTCCTCATCGGTAGAAGGACCAAAACCTCTATCGGTCCACATGGAATTCCACTCAGCCCAAGACATACCAAGGTCATGCAACTCTTAGGCTTAAGGGAAAGTGGGAGCAGAGGTTCCAAGTCCTATGAGTAAGGTAGCTATAGGGCCAGTAGGGAGAGGTAGCACTCCAGGGGTAGATCCACCAACAACAGAGGGTGTAGCAGTAGAAGAAGCATGTGGAGGGTTTGGGTAGAAGTGATTATATGCACAATATGCATAATCACCACCTGGGTAGGGCTGGTAGGCAAGATAAGGAAGGGCACATGATAGGTTCATGGTATACATGATAGAGCAGAGATCCTGATGTAGATGCTCCTGAACCTATAAGTTGTACACCTACTGATGCATCATGTAACCTATGAGGGCTTCATTGTATACATTGAACGAGGCACGAGCAGGCCGGGATGGTAGTGGAGGTGCCTAGGTAGAGGTAGAGGTTCCAGCTGTGGTAGAAGAAGTGGAGGCAAGCTTTTCTTGATTGTGGTCTCACTGATACAGACTCCTTTTTGAGAAGGTTTGTAATAAAGATCATGAAAAAGAGACTTGCCAGTGGCAGATTGAAAAAGGCCACAAATTAGGGCTGGGTAGGGTGGGTGGGTACCTCGGGTGTTCTTCCTGAAGTCGAAGTAGGTCATATGGCGAAGAATGTATTCTCTGCAATTTCAATTTGATTCTTTTTGGGATGAATATTGCAGTCGACTACCAGAGCGAGAATGCGGTTTTTAAGGTCCAAGGCAGATGAAGGTAGGGTGGACTTCTTACTATAGGGAAACTAAGGCTTCTTCAAGAACTTATGTATGTCAGGGAGAGTGATAGCATATTGCTTGTACAAGGCCTCATGGTCTAGGAGGTCAAAATACTTAGGATAATCTTTCCTCCATGTGTCGATCACCTCAGTACCGTTGAAAAACATATTCAAGGTATCCTATGAGATTTTAAACTTATTACCAGCAATCATGGAAGTAAGAATTACTTGAGTATTAGGTGGGGGTACAAGTGTCATAATTCCATGACAAATTTGCATAGAACTCATGAATTGCCTAAGTGCTTGTGATGGAGTTATTATAGCACTGACATTCGACACTCAGGGCAGCTCGGTGATGGCCATACAACAACTCAACTACCTCATCTATGACCTTTTATCTACGCAGATGTGGCTCAAACAAGGTACAAAAAGGGAAGGGGTTCCTAGGAAGGATCTCCTTAACCTATTTAGAGCTTCATTGGAGGCAAAGAAGGTATCATCAAATGGAATGATGATACCTTCTTTGCCTCCAATGAAGCTCTAAATAGGTTAAGGAGCTCCTTCCTAGGAAGGGGGTGAGAGTTGGATGAAGAAGATGGTGCTCCAGAGGGGGTGGCTCTCTTTCTCCTATTGTAAGCCATGGAAGCGAAATGGAGAAGAATTAGAGGTCAAAAATGAAGGAAGCACCACTAAGGGTCATCCAAACATCTACTGCTGATAGGAAAGGGAGCTAGGAAGGTCAAGAAAGGGCTGGATAGGGCTAGGAAAGGGAAGGTCGAGGCTAGGGTTGAGAGTTTGAGAGAGATGGAGAAGGAATCGGTCAATTTTTCTCTAGTTGAGAGGGAAAAAAGTCGACCAAAATCTACTTAAGTTTTGCTCCATCTTGGCCATCAGCTGAGTTCTCTGAGATGGAAACTCGATCAAATGGCTTTTTACAAAAGCCCTCGACCAAAGATCAGTCGAGTTGGCAACTTGATCGATGGTCAACCTGATCCATCATTAGAAATCTTAATTTCTAGCCATTGAAGTGCTAATTAAATTTATTTTTCTAGTCCATTTTGCATTTTAAACATACTTAAGCACATATCACTCATAATTGGGTACTATTTAGTAATAAAATAAGTGTTTGCAAAAAATACCCAAAACAAGTGATAAAAACAAGGCAAAAGAACATGAAATCTTAGCACTTTATCAAGCAAGAGTGATCAAGACATGAGCAAAGCATATAGGATAGATAGAAACTAACTAGAAGGCATATCAGATTCACCCAAAGCAGTTATAAGCAGTTTAGATCTAATAAAATTAAATTTCTCTCTAGCTAGAGGTTTAGTAAAAATGTCTGCCAACTAATTGTCTATGTCCACATGTGTGATATAAATATCCTTCTTGTCAATGTGATCACAAAGAAAATGATGATAGACCTCTTTACGCTTGGCTCTACTATGAAATATAGGATTGTAAGATAAATTAATTGCACTAGTATTATCACAATAGATAGGATAAACATCAAAATAAATGTTAAAGTCTTGGATCATTTGCTTCATCCATAAAACTTGGGCACAACAACTCTCAACTGCAATGTATTCAACCTCGATAGTTGATAAAGCCATTGTGCTCTATTTCTTAGAAAACCAAGACACCAAGCATGGACCTAGGAGGAAGCAAGTGCCACTTGTGCACTTTTGTATCAATCAAACATCCTGCGTAATCCACATGATTATAAACCATAAGTGTAAAGTCCCTTGACTTAGGATACCATAGTCTAAAATTTGGGGTTTTGGCTAAGTATCTTAAATTCCTCTTAATAGCTATAAGATGTGATTTTTAGGGATTTGATTGAAAGCAAGCACACAAGCCAACACTAAACATTATGTCAGGTCTAGAGGTAGTTAAATAAAGTAAACTTCCAATCATACCTCTATAGAGCTTCTCATCCACTTTCTCACCTTCTTTATCTTTATCAAGTTTGGCAGTGTTTGACATGGGGGTGTCCATCAGCTTGGTGTTCTCCATCCCAAAGTGCTTGAGTAGCTGCTCACTTGTTTAATTTCCTTGGTTGATGAAGTTCCCATGTTTAGTTTGCTTGATTTGAAATCCAAGGAAGAAAGTAAGCTCATCCATCATGCTCATCTCGAATCACCCTGCATAAGATCACTAAAATCCTTGTAAAAATCAAGATTAATTATGCCAAAAATGATATAATTAACATAAATTTGAATGATAAGAAAATTGTTAGAAGTGTGTTTGAGAAATAAGGTAGAACCTACTTTGCCCATGATATACCCATGATCTAAGAAAAAGTTCTTTAATTTCTCATACCAAGCTCGAGGTGCTTGCTTGAGGCCATAGAGAGCTTTTTGCAATAGATAAACATGGTTAGGTAAACTATCATGTTCAAAGCCCAAAGGTTGTGCAACATACACTTCCTCCTCAATTGTACCATTCAAAAACACATTTTAAACATCCATTTGATATAGAAGAAAGTTTTTATAACCATCAAAAGCAAGAAAAATACAAATGGACTCAAGTCGAGCTATAGATGCATATGTTTCGTCAAAATCTATACCTTCCTGTTGATTGTAGCCTTGAGCCACTAACCTTGCTTTATTTCTTACCACCTTGCCACTTTCATCTATCTTGTTGTGGTAGAATACCCACTTGGTGATAATGATCTTTCTATCACATGGTCTTGGCACTAGAGTCCACACTTTGTTCTTCTCAAATTGCTCCAGTTTTTCCTGCATGGCTAGGATCCATTCATCATCCCCAAGAGATTCTTTGATGTTCTTTGGCTCGAGTTATGAGATGAAGGCGTTGTTTTCTTGTTCCTTGTTGTAGGCAGCCCACGTATTCAATCTTTCAAAGGGGTCACCTATGATTAACTCTTTAGGATGATTCTTTGCAAGGCGTGGAGTTGGATCCTTCTTTTATTCATCTATCTTTTCTTCTTGAGTGGCCACCTCTTTTTCCTTTAGAGTAATGTTGAGTTCTTTTAAGATAGGAATTACCTCATCAACAACATCATCATTTGAAACATTATCCTTGGGAATAGTGGGGTTAGTATCAATAAATTTTACATTTATAGGTTCTTCAACTGTAGATAGATCAACATTAAACACTCTATAAGCCTTGCTAGTAGTGTTATAGACAAGAAAGAAAACCTTGTACGATTTCAAATCAAACTTGTCAAAGGAATCTTTCATGTTAAAAACAAAACAAGGATACTAAAAAATGTGAACATTACTCGACAGAAGGCTTCCTACCACACCATAGCTAGTAGGGGGTTTTCTTCGAAGACGGATGTGTAAAACCCAATTTTGCACAAAACATGAAGTACTAACAGCTTTGACCCAAAACTTCTTTGGAGTGTCACTCTCTAGAAGCATGGTCCTAGACATTTTCTATTGTGACATGTTATTCCTATCCACAAACCCATTTTTTTGAGGTGTTCGAGGTGAAGAAAGTTATGTGCATATCCAGACCCTTCATAAGAATGTTCAAAAAGATCATTTTCAAATTCTCCCCCATGATCACTACAGATGGAAACAATCTGACAAGAAGCTTCATCTCGACTCATTTGCAAAAGCTAGAGAAAACATCAAGCATATCACTCTTAGAAATGACAAAGAAAGTCCAAGTATATCAAGAGAAATCATCGACAATAACAAAATTATACTTGGAACCATGAAGTGCTTGAGTTCTCATAGGTTCAAATAGATCAATATGGAGAAGTTCAAGAGCTCTCTTGGTGCTAAGGACTCCATTGGATTTGAAGGAGGACTTGGTGTGCTTTCCCTGGTTACAAGATTGGCATTCCTCATCCTTTTCAAAATCCAATTTGGAAAGTCCCTTGACCAAGTCCTTTTTGCTCAACTTCTTCAATTGATGCATATTTACATGACCAAGCCGACGATGCTAAAGATAAATATCATTCGAATTGACTATAAGGCATCTACCAACAATAAGCTTCATAGAGTCAAGCACAATTACACATATATTACCATTTCTAGTTCCCTTATATATGACATGATAAGTGAGGGAATCTAGAAGCAAACATTCAAAAGAAGTAAATAGCACAAGGTAACCATTATCACATAATTGACTTACACTTATTAAATTGTGATGTAGGCCATGCACAAAAAGAACATTCTTGATACACAAGGATTAAACTACATCACCCTCACCTTTTACCTTACCTTTCTTGTTGTCCGTGAAAGTAACCGAACCTCCTTTCTTCTTTGTGAAATTGTTGAAATGGCTTATATCACATGTCATGTGCTTAGTGCAGACACTATCAACAATCCATTTTCCTTTTTCCTGTAAGAAAGGAGAGTGTAGGTTCCCAAATCAAACTTTGGGATCCAGAGTTAGCTTGGGGACCCATTTCATCTTTGGGTTGGTCCCCTTAGGCTTGTAAGGACAATAAGTAGAATAATGATCATCACTTTTGCAATGAAAGCAAATCATTGGATTCTTAGTGCCAGAAGACTCTCCAATGAAAAATGAAGTTTCCTTACTCTTTTTCTTACCTTTGGCCTTACTCTTGCCCTTAGGTCCCCCCCTACAAATCCCAAACCACTAGTACCACTTTGTTTGGTATAATGGTTAAGGATTTCATTTAGGGGGTTCTCCCCTTTGATAAATTTCTACAGAGAGGCTCTAAGTCTATGATTGTCATCAGCAAGAGATATAACAATAGAAGATAAACTAGCAAGATCATCTCTAGTATGAACAAGGTAAACCTCTAAATAGAGGGATTTAGTCATATAAGAATTCTTTTCAAGAGTAATGGAAACAACATCATTACTAGGCAAAATAGGTCTAGAAGATAAATCATTAACTTGGCCAAGCAACCTAGCATTTTATATTTAAGCAATTGAATTTCTTTAAGATAAACATCCCTCTCATATCTACGAGCATAACTAACAAGCTTATGTTCAACATTTTAAGTTTTAAGGAACTCAAGATCATTAAGGCACTTTTGGTTGTCTTCTTTAAGAGATGCAATATTCTTAAGATAGATACCATTCTCTACTTCAACTCCATTGTATTGGATCTCAAGATCAAGAAATTGGCCTTGCAAGTTATCAATGCTCTCAAGATGAATTTTATCATTTTGCTCAAGAACATCAAGTTTATCATACAAGTCATCAATGATTTTACCCAACGTCTTCTTTTTAGATTTATATTCAGAATAAGAAGAATGGGTAGTAACAAGCATATCAATAAGAGTTTCTTTTGCTAAATCGTGCAAACTTACCTCACTTACCTCACCAATGTCTTCACTTGTAGAGGCCATAAGTGCAAGGTGGCACTCTGCATCTTCATTGGAGCTTGAGCCAGAGGATGATCCTTCCCAAGCTGCATGAGCTACATATTTATGCATCCTCTCCTTCTTGTCCTTCCTCTTGTACTTGCTATCTTTCTTGTACTCTTCCTCCTTCTTGGAGTTGCTCTTGTGGTGTGACTTTCTAGACTTAGAACATTCACTCTTGGTGTCCCTTTTGACCACACTTGTAGCACCTTGGAGTAGATGAAGAAGATTGCTTTCCTTTGAAGTGCTTTTCCTTGAAGAAGTTGGCTTCATGATCACCAGGGCCATCATATTCACTAGAGGAGGGAGAGGTCTGACAAGCAAGTTGTTGTTGAAGGATGAGGGCCTCCACTTGAGCTTTGAAGGTACTATCTTTGATCATCCGTGATTCTTTTTCTTCTTGCTTTTCTTCCTCTTCTTGCTTTCCAAGTCTTGGCTCATGAGCTTGTAGATTACTAATAAGCTCCTCGATTGGAATATCACCAAGACTTCTTACTTCTTCAATGGAGGTCACCTTTGACTCCCATCTCTTTGGAAGATACCTCAAGATCTTTGAGTTGATTGCTCCTCTATCCAAAGTGTGTCCCAAAGTAGCTAGGCCGTTGATGATGATGTTGAGCCTTGAGTACATCTCGACAACTCCTTATTTCTTCCCCATCTTGAAGTTCTCAAGAAGGCTGTTCAACATGTAGATCTTTCCCTCCTTCACTTTCTTTGTGCCTTCATAAGTGACACACTACTTGTCCCATATCTCATAGGCTGTATCTTAGGAGATGTGGTTGAACTCAAATGGAGTGAGGGATGCATAGAGGATGCTAATTGCTTTGGCATTGAGCTGTGCATTCTTTAAGGCCACTTCATACCAAGTTGATACAACTCTAGATGGATCCTTGTAGGGTGTAATCATTACTTTCCACATGTCAAATTTCATCCCTTGAATGTAGAACTGCATTCACCACTTCTAATAGAGGAAGTTGGTGTCGTCAAAGACTGGGGGGCACATGGAGAAGCCTCCCTCTAGGTTGAGGGAACCAAGTAGGTTCTGACCCATCTTCTCATATTGTAGGAGATTTGTTGGAGAAGATCCTTTCTCTGATACCACTTGTTGAATCTAGGGTTCCAAGGAGGTGAATAGAGCTTTAAAATTATCATAAGAATAGTTAGACCTTTAAATATATCAATTGAAACTAAATGCTAAAATTGAATTTGAAGTCATATCTAAACAAGCATAACAAGGATGAGAGATATTGAAACAAACACTTGAACAAGGTATTTAGAGTGGTTCCAATATCCAAACTAGGAGACTGTCAATCCAGTACCTAGAGAGGTCAACTTCTAGAATTTTGCAACCCATGTGTACTTATATTCCATTATAAGAGATACAAGAGGACCACCTTACATCCAATGACTTACCTATCCAAGCCAATTGTCTTTCACCTACACAAGGACTTACCCACTTAATTAAGATGTCTTCAGCCTTCACCAAGGACTTACCCACACTTGCATCAAGTCTTTGGCCTTGCAGGGATTACCCACTCTTGTTGAATCATCTGCCTTATCCTTATCCTTCGCTTGGAGAATATCTTCACACCTTCTTCAACCTTGAAGAAGAACATCAACTCCTCCTTCTCTCGGAGAAGATCATTTCAGCCTTTACCCTTTGAGAAAGGGGATTGGGAAGATGGAAAGATGGAGAGCTTTACAAGATAACATTGAGGTAGCTCTCTTACAACATTCCTAACTCACTCATAAATACTTTGTAAATGAGAGAGAGAATTGGGCTCAAAGGGTTGTAGCACACTCAACTATAGCAAGAACCAAGGATAGCATGAATGAGCAACCTTGGAATGAACTCCAAGAGGTCCTATTTATAACCGGGGGTGTTCCTTTGAGTGTGGGATCACTTAAGAATGAAAAGTAACCATTTTACAACTTGTAACAGATCTATTTTTATTTCTAACAACTCCTCAATAGTTAGAATCACTTTTTCTGTGTTTTCCATATAGTACATTCAGCTGAGTTTCAATAAAGGTAACTCAATCGATCCACTAACAGAAAAAACTAATTTTCAAACTATCGGTCGAGTTTGTCTTGGGTAACTCGACCGATCAGTCAAAATCAATTTTTTCCAGTGAGTCGGTTGGTCGAGTTCTATGAGTATATAATTCGACTGATGCAACCATTTCCAAAAATCTATCACTGATCGACCGAGATTCAAACTCGACTGACAACGTTGTTGTGACAAATTTTTCAAAATAATTTTTGAGTGATCAAACGATGAAATTAAGTGTCTCTGATTTTTTTCATCTTAGTTACAAGTCATATCATCAATAAAAATGATCACAAAAATATTCTAAGGTGATTTGGAGTGATTTCCCGAATTGCACACTTGCATTGCTTTTGACTTGAACTTGGACAAGCTAGGGCTTGTGTAATTTGATTCTTTTCATGTACCTAATGCCTGAAATAAATCTTAAACAAACATATTAGATACATATGAATGGAATGGTTAAGTAATTATCAAAATATGGATAATGTATAACTCTCAAGTCAACATTTCTTTTTTTGATTTACGAGAGAACCGCCCCCGTAGAAGCGCCACAATCGTGACCCCCCCAGACAGCGTAAACTCTCAGGGCATGAGAGGGTGCGGTCCGGTCACCCCCTCCCCAAACTTATAAATTTATTTATCCCAAGTAAGAAACTAGATTGTATGAGAGTATGATTCTATTGCTTACCAATGGTGAATATGGGGCATCTTGTCATGGGTCACTACAACTTTACCCTTAAGGAGTATGAATCTAGTGTAGGTGCATAGTCGCTCAATGGTGGAGCATATTAGTATCCCAAATATGGATAAGCGCGTGGTTGGTAGCTCCTGTAATGGCTACTTGGGTGAAAGAAATTTGTAATAGATAGTGGACCTACTAGTATTTCTACTAGTAATTCCCATACCAATAGTAGTAGAGGTGATATAGTTGATAGACAAACATATGATTCTCTAAGTACATGTCATCCCACCTCTTCATGATAGTCTCATGTCAAGATAGGATGTGGTCATGTGTAACCTTGATTTAATCAAGAACACCTAGTGAGAGACCCCCGGTAATAAGGATTGGTTGTGGTGGTATCCACCATTGGTGAATAGATTTTGTCTAATTGACACTTGCCTTTATGTTTAAGTTTTAGGGTATCGATTGTTCGTAGTGTTACTTCTTCTTCTTCTTTTTATTTTGTAGTTTGTTATTCTCTATTAAATCCATTATTGTCTCCATCATCACTTTATTCTTTATTGGTTCTTTTGTATTGTACCCCTACTCAAATCCCTCATTGTGGCCTTTGATATCATTTAGTATGTATATCTAATAAGTTCATGTAAATTTGGCATTGTTTTCAACATCCACACAATGTCTCCCCTTGCATGGTCTCAATGGCAACGATCCTAAAAAGGTATACAAAGTATAACATTAGTATACTAGGAAAATTCAGATTTTTATAGTTTACCCCATCTAACATGTTAAAAATAAAATGTACGATGTATGTGGAATTAATAGGATTTTTACATTAATAATTTATTATTCACATTGTATGTAATTTCCCAAAATAGTAAAAAATAACATCTGATGACATCAATTATAAATCCTATTAAATTTTAGATTGACATGGCTTTGATACCACTGTTGGGAAATATGAAGGCGACAAGTGAACCCGAAGAAAATGAAACCCCATTTACCATAAGAAGATCTTGTTAGCAATGATATAGTAGGAAGGAGGGATGTGATATATACCTTGTTGTAGATTATATCCAACATGTTTCTTATACGGGGTGGTGTGTATTGATTGAAATAGTACACAATGGTCATGGTCGATGTCTTCCCAATGCAGTCGTATAGTGTATGCATGTCTATGTAGTCCAAACAGATGAAGTCACACTACTTTAGTAGATTGGGAAGGAGCATTCTTTCTGTTGGCAACGTGCTAGAATTCCACTCTATATCCTCCTCCTCTCTCTCTCCCTTGTGTGTAGTAACATATATGGTTCACGTATAAGATCATGTGTGTGAAACCCTAATTATCATGCTCCATAAATAGAAGAGGCAGGAAGTAGGGTTCTAAAACCAAGAGATAAAAAAATGCAATGGTTTGTGCTTTTAATCTTCCGTTCATGGAAAACCATTTGATCAATTAGCTAATCCACTCCATTGATTAGTTAGGATAAGAATATTCATGGCACATTGACCAATTTACCGATCTAGTCTAATCAACCTTTTGAAATTTCCAATCAATTGTTTGGTATATCTTGTATTGATTGTACTATCCAATCAAGTATGTGGGATGATCTCTGCTAAGTCGACCAAGAAGACTTTTCATTTGGTTGATCGCTCTACCCTACCAATCGATTCTACTTCTCAATTAACTAATTGGTCTTCTAGACAATCTATCATTGTTCTAGTTTATTATTGAAACCTTTAAGTAACCAATTTAACTTATATCCATGATTATACTCATCTTCCATGTGCACCCTATGTGTGTCCCCTATAGGCTCCACATTACATTGGTATTGATGTCTACAGTTGTATTATGATTTCACAAGCAATTAGTGTTTTATAACAACACATCATTCCCACCCAAGAAATTGGATAAGTTGGAGAACAACTTCAACCTAGTGTCATGACCTGTGTCATAGTGATTTGATAATCCCTTTGTCCATGGTATTCAGATTGAATCTAACCCGTAGAAATGTCATCCTCTTAATGTTCCATATTTGTTCCTTGATCAAAAGTAGACTATATGAGATACACATGATCTCAATATCAAATAATGATTCACACGAGAATGGCCATGCATTTTATAGTATCACTCATAAAGTGGATGAGATATCACTCCAATAGGAGGGTCAATTTCCATCTACATCACTCATAATAATCCACATGTCATAGTGCACCCAATCACTATTTGTATGTTAATCCTTATCCAGGGTCACATTAAGTAGTGTTAAAGTACCCTAAATAAGATGTGATCATTGTGTGACATCAGTTATAAGGACCACAATTACCACTCTCAGATGAAATCTGATTCTTATTGTCATTTTTGGATTCCATGTATCATATTCTAGGTGGGTATGTATGATACACTTGTTGGCTTCCATGTATCATACTCTAGGTGGGTATGTCTGATACACTCGTTCATTAAAAACTACTTATGTGTTTGACTTGATATCAGATATCATGGCTGACATAGTCATCAGTCAACACACATACTTGTCATTTATATTATTGTCATCCTAATTTCCAAAATAACACACGACTAGGGACTTAGACAAGAATGAATTTTCTTAACATACACATGATATCATGTTCAAGTCCTCAACCCAAAATCACATGTCATTGGATAATCTTAGGACATTATTATGTATAATCATTCTCTCATATTGAAGTGAACACAACAAATGAAAATGCCTTAATTATTAATAAAGTCAACTATAATATATAACATCACAATCATCATATGACTGGATCTAAGGCATATAACCAACATAATGTCCTTAAGCTCAAAATTGTAATACTACATTCCATTTCCAGTTACCTTTTTGTGGTTATCTAGAGGATATTCAAGGTAAAGTATTTCCGACTTGCTAAAAATTAAGGAAGATGTCCTCAAGTGTAGGTGTTCCTCCAAAACCAATCAAGGAGGATATGTGGTGGTCTCCATTTAACCACAACCAAAAGGATAATTTGTTCTTATATTTCTTATCAAGTGTTTTATAATTGATATGCATTACTCTTTACTTGAATAAAAGAGTGTTCACTAGAACTTGGTGGTTCAAAAACCAATAAAGCATACCCGTAGATTCTGTCTATAAACTCTAAACTGCATGAAATCTTGTTCCTTGTGGATTTTTTTCCCTTCAGCCACTTTCTTGTAGTTTTAACACAATAAATTGCATTCAACGACACATTTGGTATAAGTTTTAACAAAAGTCTAAGGAATTCTATTATTTACCACTTACACTCCACTTTTACAAGTTGCACCCATGGTCCTTTCCTTCACATGACTTGTGCAAGCCTTAACTATATTTTGTGACTGCTTTAAAAAGGCTTTTACCCCTATCTTCCTCAACCCCTTAACTAGATTTTGTGACTGCCTTCAAAGAGATTTTACCCCCGTCTTCTTCAACCCCTACAACATCAATGTTAGTCCGTAGGCCCTTGACTTGATATCTACTCGAAGGGTTTTGCGGTGACCAAACTCTCATCTTTAATGGGTTGGTTTGTAGATAATATAAGACCTTTTCCATTCTCCTACCCATTATGGATGACCCATCACCAGTGTAGAAGGTGGTAGGGTTGAAATTCCACAAATAGTAGAAAAATGTTGAAATAACATGGTTGACAGAAAAAGGATGGATTTTCAACAAATATTTTACACAATTATGAAATATAATCATCTCATATTTCATATAAATATTGATATTATTTCCAACATCTTCTCTAATATTTTATGAAAAACTGCCTAAGATTATATATCAACTCAATTTTAGCACATACATGTACCCTATAATGTGTATTTATATCTACAACATAGATTGACACTACTAATGGACATGAGTGAATGATCTACTTGCTTCCTGGTCTTTGCTGACTATTTATTTGTTTATTTCCTACCTTTTCATTTAGGTGTGTAGATTCCCTTTGAGAATATATAAGAATTTTTAGGGAAATATTATGTTCCAAGGACTATGTCCTCTCTTTGTGGGACTGCATGTGTGGTGATTTCTAATTATCTCCATACAATTTGATGTTCTATGTAACATATGGAACCAAAAACCAAGGCTCTTGTAGAGTTTAGTGAATGATGATTGAGCCCACAAACCAAGATTGGCCTTGTTGTATAGTTTGTTATTAGTCACACATAGTATGATCAAACTTCCAAACGTGTCACACATCCTAATACCAGTCTAGACTAAGAATGCCTATCCATAGAGAACCTACAGATGAGCTATCTAAAAAACAAGTGCTCCTTGATATGTGTATTTCAATTATTTCTTTTAAGAACATTTTATCTGAGACCTTAAAACCTAAAATGTTATAATATCCGTGCTTATACTCTTGATGTCCTCATCAATTCTAAAAATTATGGATTCATAATCTCTTTCCCATTTTTCTACAATCCCATAATGGCCATGTGATAACACCCAAATTTATACATTATTTCTAAGTAATTAGTTATAGTTTTGTACCTATAATAACCTTGATATTCCCAAATAACTCTAGATATGTACTTTTTGTAATTTTTCTCTTTTTGAAAATATAATTGCTCAAAATAGCCAATTTTGAGACTTCAACCACCGAATGAGAACACATCGACCTCCTCTGGACTTGGCTCAAATCCCAGAGAGACTTGGACAAGTTTGGCCTGTTTTTCCATGAACCCCACTAGGATTCATATGAAACCAACCATAGTCAGTTTTGTACAAAACTAATTAGGTGTTTCCAACATGGGAGGCTTAACATATCCCAACAAGCATCATTGTGTCTCCATGAAATGTGTCAAGGTTCACAAGAAACCGACCACAATTCATTTGACACTTCTTGCCATCAATCGTCTTCATCGACCACCACATCTATGAATGAGCTGACAAGTGATGGGACAAAACCACTTAGTGTCCATACAAAACTTACCTAGGTATGCTCATGCCTATCCACTCATTGGATGAAACCAACTAGGGTTCATATGAAATCAACCTGGGTTCATTCACATCTACCCATCCTCCAAAAAAAAACTGATCCAAGTTTATCCAAATTGACTCAGTTTCATCTGTATTGGGCTAATCATCGACCTTCATTTTTCAGAAATGAACCCATGAACATCAAATGACAAAGTCCATCGATGAAAACTGATGATGTGCCACTCATCGACCTTCACAACCTCAACATCTAGTTATCGAATGATGGCGGACCCCTCGCCATTCAAGCCATTGATGACTCCATCAATCGAGCATTTCATTGACTTTCATGTCCACTCACTGATAGTACACATTTGGGTTAGATTCACAAACACACACTGTGTTCATCAAGCCAAGTCATCAACCAAGACACAAATGAAATACAACTAATGGTACCCTATGATTGTATCCTTCAATGGCCACCTCCGATGGTGATCTACGATGACAATGACCGATGACATTGTAGACCAGTTGAAACCAATGGCCTCCATACCTATGATACAAAGCCTACCATGGTTGAGCAAAATTGGTCCAATTTCACACCCCTAATATTTCTAGCTGTTATAAGAAATTGACCCAGATTCATCAAAAATGAGCCAGGTTCATCCCCACTCATTAGTATATCACCTACCACTATAGATACCCCTCATTGGATAGAAAGACAAGGGTTCTGTGTTATTGGTCCCCATACCTTTATCCTAGAGTTCTAGAATGTGTGATGCTTATGCTTAAATTAGATGTTATCTTTTTTTGTTAAATGGTGTTTCATTACTTCTATTAATTTCAAAAAATAAAAATTAAAACAATTTTTAATTAGTGATTAGAAGTGAACGGTTAGTATAATACCTCTTCAACAGGCATATACCCTAGTTATTGGGTTTGGGTCGCATCACCTAGCAATGTTATACGGGGTCAAAATAGTGACATGGGGTTATCTAATGACATAAGAATTCTTACTTAGTCAAGCAAAATAGGTGGTAAATATATGTGTATAACTAAAACAAGTCAAAGGAAACAAAACATAATAAATTAAAAGGAAGATTCTATCAAATCCTACTAACCAAAAGAAGGAGTTCCATACTATGTAACCACAAACTAAGCAACCAATGCATCTCATTCTTGGGAGTAGACAACCCTCGAACACCCTAGAAAGAAACTAACATCCCAACCCAACATGCACCATGGTAGTTTCTCTTATGGGGGGGTATCCCTTTCACTCTCATGAAGTGTGACTAAAACCCATCAAAAGTCCAAGACCTCTTTTAAAGATTGTAGATGAACACCCCTAATTATTTTCAATTGCCTCTAGATTCCAAAGCATCTAGGAGTGCCAGGAGTGATAGAGGATCGGCCAAGAATCTGGATCACAACAAACTTGGCCCTAATTGGATGAGTTGGGGTTAGTTTCTCTATTCTAGGTCAGATTTTTCCATCCATGGATCTCGGACAGATCTTCCCTTGGGCCTTGTCCTTTCTGATTTCAAGCCAAACTACCTTCTTTACTCGTTCTTACCATTAATATTTTATATATAGCAAAAATAAAAGTTCATGCAAGAAAGAAATCAACCAATTAAAAAATCATAACCAATAAGAGAAGACATAATAAAAACACGCTTGATCTAAATATCAACTACTTGCTTAGAGTCAAAGTAAATAAACATGTCCATAATGGGATACATAGCCTAACATGAGCTCAACTAGCCATAGACAAGTATAGTTTGCATCGAACAAATATAGAAATACACCATTTGTATATAAAGAAAGAGAACATTAGAAGAAAAGGGGAAGATGAATAGATTTAGCTCTTGAAGGAGAGGTGACTCTCAGTCCTTAGCCTTCGAATGGGAGGGATCTCGTTCTTTGTGTTGTCCCATTTGATCTTATAGACTCATTGACCTCCTTTCTATTTGACTCTGTCCCAGATAGCAACTTGGGTGGATCAATGGATGTGGAAACCGATGTAAGTGAGTGAGAAGGTGGAGGTGGTCAATGGGAGATGGTGTAAATATGGAAAATGGAAACAAATTGATGGAATAGATGTAGGGTGAGATCCTCAGCCTCTTGGGCCTTCACAATTGAGTTTTACTCTTACATCATTACAACTGAAAGAAACTAGTTTTTGCTTTACTATACATTAAATACATTTTATTATAATACTACTCTCAATCCTCACTCTCACATCCCAACACCAGAGGAAGGATAAGAGACCATGTAACTATGCTAAATATTTTTCTCAAGACCTTAACTAGTTTACTCCTGATGAAAGCTAGCTTCTGAATCCTCCTATAGAGCTGGACCCTTGCCTATTTCAGTAGATTGTATGAGATACTATCTCAATATGTAGAAAATAAAAAGAAACCATTATAATTTAGATGTGTATTGTTAAAAGATTTAAATACAAAATAATACAATCATAAGTTCAAAATTGCAAACCATCCAATTTTCTAGTAATTCTGATAATAATTACAAGAAATAAACAAACTAAATATATTCATTAAATCTTTTATTCCTTTTTATTATGCCTTAGACCCATATTAAGTGTGCAAAAAATGTGGAAGTATCTCAACAAGATATGATCTCATTGTACACTAAACTGTCCCCCCAATTTGCAAATAGGTTTGCCATGTCTTGCCTCTACGGCTAAACAATTGACAACATAAAATGGACTACTACTCTAAACCTGGTTACTCGGTTAGAAAGTCAAAGAACTTGCCTTAACTACCTATATTAGCGATTCACAAGGACTAACCTACTGACTAGTATTGAACTAATTAACCTGTAATGGGTAGCACCAGAATCTCTAGTTGATGTCGGGTTGCTTATCAATTAAGGAGACCGCCCTCATTGATCTTAGTCCCCGATACCACTTTGGTATGCTTTAGCGACCTCATCTTGGACTATTCCAATCAGTAGGAACATTTCCTCCTTCACAGTTTAGACCTCCATGATGGATTCTAAAATATTCAGGACATATAATGTCTACTTGATTCTTTACTTTCACTGATAGATTACTACTATATTGTTCTTAGCTTAACTCTAAACCTAGGGTTTCTATTTGTGCTTATTGAACACTAAACTTAAATTAAATTAGTGGAATCCATAAAGTGATCTACTTGAACTAATAAATTGATTATACCGATAATTTACTAATATGAACTATTCCTTAAACTTCATAAGTATCTAACTAGAAACAATCATCAACTAGATCTTAGATTCATAATATGATTCAATGTTGTAGAACTTGGGGAGAAACCTAGGGTTCTACCTCCTTTAATTCTACCATTAATATTTACCATGGATTAATAAAAAATTAATATAGATAAAAACATCTATAATACATTACGAATATGCTAAAACAATCAATAAGTCAACTGAAATTTCATATCTTGGCTCTATAAATCGAGAACAATATTCACTATGAAATCAACTAACGTTGGTTTGAGAGACCTAAAAGAAGCCTTATAGAGGTATATGATGAAGAAGTAAGGTCAATAAAAACTGCATGTACATTAATTAGAAGATTCCAAGCAAAGAAAATGAAGAGAAGAAGAAATTGACATCTAAAACCTACTTCCCAGGTCAAATCTAAGGCAAAAACTTTTGTTTATCCAATTCTTTGTGTTCTTCCCCAAAGTTTCCAAATACATCGTCCTTCCATTTGACTTTTTAGAGGTTCAGGGAAATCACCTATAGAGGATCAAAAACTAAATCCAAATTTTTTTATCAGATTCCAATATGTATAGTAAAAGTTATGGCCATTTTTGTGATTGGTTGTGTTTGGTGAGGGCGCAAATCAAATCTATCAGGTTGTGGGTCAACCGAACCATTGGTTGTTGAACTATCAGTTTGTGAGTTTACTGAACCATTAGTTTGTGAGTCGATCAAACTATCTGTTGTTTATACATCACCTTGTGAGTTTGTCAAACTATTGGTTTGTGAGTCTGATAAACCTTAAGTTGTTGAGTCTGTCGAACCATCGATTGTGAGTCTACTAACCCATTGGTCATTGTGTCTTTTGAACCATTGATTTTTGAGTCTACAAAACCATCTATTTATCAATCAAAGGTATTTCTATGTGAAAACTAAAATTATCATATCTCTCTCATTAATCTGATGTAGTTCATTTTTTTTTATTTGGACCTATAATTGAATTCTCTACAACTCTACAGTAGAAGGTTTTACAAAAATATAAGATAATGACTTCCTTGTTAATTAATTCCTTAAATATTCTTAAATCTCTTTCTACTAATATGTATGTGTTATTACTATATCGACTAAGGTCCAAACTATGTTTTCTTTAACTTATCAAAAAACAAGTTTAAGCTAATATTTAAACATAAATAACCAACTGATAATATAAAGTGTTTAATAAAGGTGTAGCTAACACCTAGATTATCTTAAACTCTTACTAGTAAAGAAAGGCATGGGTTGTAACAATCACCCCATCTAATAAAAATTTGTCTCAAAATTCCTATAAGAGGAAGGATACTTGTTACACATCTCTGACTTAAACTCCGATGTAGCTTTGTCTACACCACAATTCCTCTAAAGGTTCTTAACTAAGGGTATCTACATCTTTTTAAGCTTCCAAATTCTATGGTCTAGAATTTGTATAGAGACTTCAAGGCATAGGATATATCTTCTCTTTGTTGTACTTGCTATGGGTCTATGATTTTCTTTGTACCTGGATGACACTTATTCAACATGGATACATAAAACATTTCATGTAAGTTGGTTATATTGGAGACAACTCAAGTTTGTATACTACCATGTCTAATTTTCTAAATGTCTGGATAGGGACCCATAAATTTGAGAGTTAGTTTTCCTTGTTTTCCAAACCTTAATATACCTTTCCAGGTGATAATTTCAAATAAACCTCATTCCCAACCTCAAACTAAAGTGGTCTATGTCTTTTTTCTGCATAGCCTTTTTGTCTATCATGTGTTATTTCAACTGTTGTATGATCACATATATCTTTTATGTTGTTTCTTTCACCAAAGCTTGTCCTAAAATATATTTTAACCAACTTCATATTAACAAGTAGGAGATCGACACTTTCTCCCATATTTAGCTTTATAAGGGGCCATCCCTAAGCTAGAACGTTAACTAGTATTATAGGCAAACTCCATAAGACTAAGGTGATTATTTGAACTACTGTTAAAATACAAGACGTATGCTCTCAGTATGTCCTCTAGGGTTTGAAATGTCTGCTCTGACTATCCATCTATCTGAGGATGTAATGGTGTGCTAAACTTCAAACCTATTCCCAAGGAATGATGTAGCCAATTCTACAATCTAGATGTGAACCTGAGGCCTCTATAAGATATAATAGTGATTAGTATTCCATGTAATCTGGATATCTCATTTATGTATACCTTGTCTAGTGTGGGTTCATCCTAAGTTGACTTGACAAGTAAATATTGGGCCAATTTAATTAGTTTTTCCAACCAATCACCCAAATATAGTCAAAACTATGTGACATTCTAGATAACTCTATCAAAAGGTTCATGGTAATATGTTCCCACTTCAACATAAAAATGGATAGTGGTTGTAGGGAACCTACTGGCTGTTGTGTTCAACCTTGAATTGTTGGTACACACCACACTTGACTAGATATTCAGCCACATTTCTCTTCATACTTGGCCACCAATACAATTCTTTGAGTTTTTTATACATCTTGGAACTGTCTGGATATATTGCGTATATTGCAGAGTGAGATTCCTCAAGAATCTACTTCTTTCACTTAGTGTTATCTAACAAACACAATCTCATACTAATACAACATCCCATCATCTGAATATTTGAACTTTGTCATCTTATCTTTTTTCATATCATGCATGATCTACTTCAATTCATTGTCACTCTATTGAAGCTCTTCAATTTTCTAATAAAATGTAGGTCCAACCTGCATCTATGCAATCAACCCACCTTGTTTTGACACACTCCAATCTAGATTCATCTCTCTCATTTTGACAAGTAAATCACTTTCTACACATGTAGTAAAAACATTTCTACTATGATGTAGACTTCCTACTCAGAGCACTGCCACAACATTGGACTTCTCAGGGTGATACCAATGGTCACATCATAATCCTTTGTAAGTTCTAACCATCTATGTTGTCTTAGGTTGAAATCCTTTTGTGTGAAAATGTACTTTAGACTCTTATGATCAGTAACCATATAAATAATGATGCCATGTCAATAAGGCATGTACCACCATTGCCAACTCAAGTTCATGTGTTGGATAATTCTCTTCATTCTTCCCGAGGTCTAGAAGCATAGGCCACCACCTTTCCTTCTTGCATAAGAACACATCTGAAACCTCTCCTAGATGCATCATAGAAACAACATATTCCTTGTCTACCTTAGTTATGGTCAAAATCCTAGTTGTAGTTAGTTTTTTCTTTAATAATTGAAAGCTTTTCTCACATGTTTACCAAACAAAAGTCACATCCTTGTTAAATGCATGAGGTGATGTTCTAACACTAAAATTCCTTATAAATATCCTATAATGTGAGACCATGAACCCAAAATTTCCCTAATCTTCCTCTAATCTCAATTTATTTTCATAATTATTTGCTTGATTAATATTTTATAAAAATTGATTAAGATATATCTCATTTTGATTTGATTTTCACTTTTGTTGCCCAAATTTTAAGTTTCTTTGCAATGTGGACTTAATTATATATTCAACAAAGAATAACATCTTGATTCCAAATTATGTGAAAAATATCTAACCATGTGTTCTCCTTCATAAAAATACTCATTGAGACTTGAAATCAATTGGTTAAGAGATGACACTAATCTGAGTATATTTGGACAATGTTTGCCTTGATATTGCAATTTCATGAACATTTGTGGATTAATGTGTAATTTCACGATAATTGAAAATATAAATTTCACATTGAATAAAAGTTATATAAGAGTATACAAATTTTCATATATTGCTTACTTGGCTGAACTTTGTATGCTTTTGAACTTAGATTTATGATGTTCCTTTTATTGATTTGTAGGTTTGATCTTAATATAGTGGGTGTATAGATAAGGAGGCTTGATAGATACAACCAAGGGTTTTGGTAGTTTTAGGGCTCTGCATCTTCGTAAAGGCCTTTGTTTAGGAGGAATTTCTATAGGCTGTGCCTCACAAACCTTGGGCCCAATTGCCTCTATACCTTAGACTAGTTTGCCCTTCAATATCCTTATAAGTTAAGGGGGCTGTTTGGTCTTTTAACTCTTTCCCTTGAATATAAACAACAACCCACAACCCTCTATAATTATTTGTCTATCAAGAGATCTGTTGGAATGAAGAGGTTGAACTTCAAACCTATATATCCATGCTTAGAGGGTGAAATTTTAGATCAAATGCTTGAATGTTGATGCATTTCAAAGCATGTTGCAAATAAAGCTACTCTATGTTCTTTCCAAGTTTTCTTACCTTTCCTATGATAACCTAGATTTTAGGGTTTTGATTTCCAATATAGCATTACAATACCATGCATGTTTTGATAATAGTTGAACCCAATTTGAGGAAAAGGTCATTAAATTTGCATTATTTTCACCTATAAGGTGTGATTCTAGATATAGTTGATGATGATGACACTTAATTGAGTTCAATTATGATGAAATAGTCTTTATTTGTCAATTTGAGTATTTTTTAGTCAAATACCCAATTGTGGACATATACAGAATACAACACAATATTAATGGATCTTGGGGTGTTATATGATCAAACAAAGTTATTGTAAGTTGTTGCATGTGTTGGAGGTTAATCAGTAATCAAATTGACCATAATACCCCTAAGTATGAAGATATTTGAAGGAATTCATTGATTGTCAAATAGTGGACTTTATGTCTCAAATTTGGGGGAAGGCTTCACTATCTTACGATCAAGATATGCTCAAAATTTTAGATATAGTTGAGTTCCCAATTGAATGTTATTTAAGATGAAAGATCCTAAATTATTTGATTATTTGGGGATAAGAACTATAGTCGATTAATTATCTTCTATCACACATCTAGGAGGGGATTGGATCCATTGTATCCTAACTCCAAAATGTCAAGAATAGGTGGCTGCAATTGGGACATTAAGGAAGTAGTCGCATGCAAGGAATATGGGAGACTAGCTAGGTGGGATGAGTCTGTCGCACCCTCCATATCCAAACAAATCCTCACAAGGGCATGGGGATGGAGTACAGAGAGAAAGATCAATCTCTCATCTTCCACCTCTCTCTTCCATTGTCATACATAATAAGTTACATGATGAAGAAGGGAATGGAGGTAGAGAGGATAATAGAGTAAGAGTAAGAAAGAAAAAGAAAGATTTCAGTCAGAGGAGCCCAACCTTGGTGATTTTGTGAGTTTCCATGAATGTTTTATCAGGGCACACCATCAACACTGATAGACAAGGAAGTAGGGTCCAAAGGCAAATCTTGGAGCTGCCCCATCCCTTATGGAGGTGTTGAGTCCCTATGACTCGTGCACTACGTCACACATGGTTGGGATAGACTGAGAGAGCTTCAGGAGACGGTTCCTGCCTGTAAGGACACTGAACCACATTTTGGGAAAACCCTATTTGTTTTTCCTAAGTATGATGCTTAGTACCTTCCTCTAATCATCTAAGATGTAATTAGGGCATGTTGGAAGCTTAAAGTTTCTTGTTTAAGGTTGTTTGGTTGATGCTTGTATTTTGTGGTGAGGTTTTGGTGCAAATTGCAATTCACTTAGAGTAGGGGTTGATGTGCAAGTTTGCCACCTCCTGTGTATTCCTTCTCTCTCTTGGCATCCTCTATAGGGGAGAGCGAGATGGGCACCTTGTTTGGGTCTTGGTTGTGTGGTGACATCCTTGGTGATGTTTTGCAACACATGTGTGAGGTCTTCCTTGCACCTAGATGTGTTGTCTTGGGCTAGAAATCCCTAGAGAGGTTGTGTATCAGTTTGTGAGTGTGTAGGGTTGCACCCTATCAGTTTGGGAGTGTGTAGGGTTGCACCCTATCAATTCCTGAGTGTGTAGGGTTGCACCCTATCCGTTTGTGACTGTGTAGGGTGGCACCCTATCAGTTTGTGAGTGTGTAGGGTTGCACCCTATCCGTTTGTGAGTGTATAGAGTGTGCTCTATTAGTTTGTGGATGTGTGGAGATATGGTATCAAGCATGACCTTGGTAGGAGACCAAGTGGGCGATACCTTTCCTAGACCTTATCACCATGTCTTGCATGATGTTGTGCATCTTTTTCATGGACAAGTGACACCTAAGCTCCTAAGGTGGTGACACCTCTTCCATGATCTCTCTCTCATCTCTCTTATATATATACTCCTTTCTCTCCATGCAAGAGGATCCTTTTAGCCGTCCTTGCTTTCTCCCTTCCTTGGTAGCCGACCTTAAGAAGTTTAAGGAGCTAGAGGATCTCTCTTGGAGCTTGGTGGATGAGTTCCAAGTTGTGGAGTTCCTTGATCATCCTTCATCTTCTACCTTGGTAAGCTATGTTTCCTAGCTCTATTTTATTATTCTTCTTCTTCTTAGACATGGATCTTGGATACCTTCTTTCCATCTTGAACAATCTAAACCTTGGTATCATCTTCTTCCTTGGAGGTGTGGTGGTGACCAAGTTTGGTGGATCATCTTCTACCTTGAGCTCATGAGCTTGGAGCTTGACCTTGGAGCTTGGATCTTGGTGGTGATCCTTGAGGTAGGTTTTATAACTCTTAACCTCCTTTTCACTCTTCATATGTTTATTTTTTTCTCCATCTTGAGATCATTCATCTCTTGTATGCTAGTAGTTGTTAATGGTTATAGAACTATTTTGATGATGTAATCTTGTTTGTTTTCTCTTCATATCTTGCACCTTCTTGCCATATTAGTGGATGGACTAGTGGTCGACCTTTCTAAAGGTTGAAGACAAGAGGTCCACACATACATGCATGCACCAAGTTGAGGATAGGTCGGCACGGCTTGTAGTGTAACAACCCAACACCCTATGTGGCAAGTCATCATGACTTGAAGATGCCTAGGTCAACATGCTTTGTTGATGTGAGGTCGACATGTGTTGAGAAGGTTAATTAGTTATGGCTTATGGTTGCTAAACCGATATGGTTGATAGACTTTGAAGAAGCTATCCTGTCATGCCCTATATACACCTAAATCAATATGTGTTGGCTAAAACCTTATGCATGGAGGGTGCTAGTCGTCATGCTCTTGAAGTACCTTAAGTAGGTAAGGTGTTGCTCAGTCGTTATCCCTTGAATGGGTTAGCTCTCTATGACTATGGGTGTACCTCATGGAGTTGGTCTATTTTAGGGGCTAACCGTGATGCCCTAGTTGAGTGTTGCCTGATACACCTTGTCCGTGATGCCTAGCTAAACCCTAATAACTGGTACACCAAGGACTGACTGACATGCCTTGGTTGCTTGACACCGATAGGTGGTGCTGGCCATCACACCCTTAGGTGGTGCTGGCCGATACACTATGGGGTGGTGTTGCCCGTCACACCTTAGATGGTGTTGACCATCACATGCTTAAGAGAAGTGGTAAACTGATACATCTCTTAGTAAGGTTATCTCTTGTGCCTTGCATAGTGGTAGTTGACATGTTATGATGATGAAAAGTCAACACCCTATGGCAAGTTTCACCCGATATACTACATGATAGTCTCAACCGTTACCTTGTGATGATGGCTATGTTACATCATGTTAATGATAGGGTTACATGTTTTGATGTGATACCCTATGGGGGTGGTTGTGTGAAAAATAAGGAGTGTTGTTTTCAATAATCTTTATCTCATGACATACCTTATTATAATGATGGAAGCAATGATCTAAGGGTGGTTGTTGATCCAACCTTGTAAAACCCTAATTAATTAAAGGGAACCCTAACCCTAATGATGCAATGTGAATGGCATGAATCTTATGATATGGTAATCATGATGATGTATTGTTCTTCTTATTACAAGTCACTAACCATGTATGTCATACCAGTTGATAAGCATATCCAGGTTTGAGCTATGGTACTTAAGACATGTGTGAATGGGCCTTGTGAGGCATATGTGATGTTGGCATCATTGAAAGAGAACACAAATGGTCGTATGACCTAATGATGGCTTATTACCTTGTATGAGATGATGATTTCCTCAAGGATGAGAGGAGGGGTGGTTACCCCAAGATATGTGATCCTTGTAATGAGAAATATTGTGAATGACAATCATCAAGTGATAATGTGATGAGATCACACCGTATATGCTCCAATATGCTCTGGTGATGTGTTATGCCCTTATTTATGTAGAATTTTTTTAGAGGTTGTATGTTGTAACTTGATTGATGCTAAAAGATGCTTAAATGACCTAACTAATCAAGTCAAACCTAATCTTGCAGTTTTCCCTATGCCATAGATCCATTCAGTGTTAGTACTTACTGAATGGTAAAACGAGTTTAACTCAAAGCGCATATTTTTGAATATGCGAGGCTGAGGACAAATATCCCCTTACGTCTAGGAATATGTGAAACAAGATTGGTTGCGGGCCATACTTGGAAGAGTATGGATTTAGACCGTAGCTCAATGATATGTGACACAAGATTATCTGCGGACCATACCCTGGAAGAGTGCGGCTGTGAGTTGTAGCTCAATTTCACTAGCGTTGTGACCTGTACCAAGGTGGGCTAGGTTTGCACAGCTGGACTATATGTCACTGGAAGTAGTTTGACTGGTGATGTCATTGCATGTTTCACTTGTGTACTGATCATGAGTTGGTGAGGTCATAGATTCTGGCTCTTCCACTAGACCTGGTTGGCACCACTTTCAACTTAGGAGTGGTCGGTTGGATTTGGGTGGTATGACTCAAATCCTTAGGGCATAATCAAATACGTAATTAGCTGTGTAGTATATTTGTATAGGATCAAATACAGAAACATTGGATGAGATCTTGCTTGATCTTTATACAATGTTGTTGATATGAAATATACATGTTCTTCATATTCCTTTTAAATTGTTAATATGTTTCATAATTCAACAATAATTGCTCATTCTGTTAATAATGATTACCTACATCTTATAGTTGTAACTATATTGCTGCTCTATCTATCTTATCTGTGATAATAACATAGTTGGTGGAAAGTTATATATCCCGCTGAGGTTTGGAATCTCACCCTGTGGGTTTCCCACATCCTTTTTAGGTGCCCATGCATGAGGAGGTAGAGATCATGTTGTAGAGGTCGAGGAGCAGCAAGAGAGGTAGTAGCTTATAAGGTTGGAAGTGTTTCTGGATATCTTTTGTCCTTAGAGTCATAGAGTCATCCATGTACACTCGAGTCTTTGGGGAGGTTTTGTAGATGTTTTGTGAACACACCTTCAATATGTGTTTGGCTTGTGTGCCCTTTTGTATACATATGGAGTGGATATATGTATATATGTTCTGGAACATGTTCTCTGGTAACAGGTTGATGGCACACACAATAAATGCTTTGAGGCATGAAAGGACTCATATGTAAAAGTTTTATTGTCTGACAGTTTTATGAGAATAGTTTTAATTTTCAATTTTTTCCAGTAATCTATTTGCTTAATCTTCTTCCGTGGTTTTGTTTTGAGTAATCTCACTTTTGTATGGCAGAGGGTATCACATTTGGTGGTATTAGATATTTAGGTTCGCTGAGTCTACAAGGACCTAGGACTAGGGTTTGTGTTTGTTCTAGTATCCTCCAGTCTATCTTATAATGAATTTTGCTTATGCATAAGAAGAAGAGAATGCTTAAAAATGTCTGGAGAACACAAAGAACATGCTGCTGAGAGCCGTGTCACTGCACCAGGTGGTGGTGCAAGGAATCAGACACGAGAAGATCGGGTGCCTGAAGTCCCCCAGTTTGACCTAGCCATGGTTGAAAACCCTACCTTTCAATCTCTTTTTGGGCATTTTACGGCTACTATGACTCATATGGCAGACATGATGCCTGCACCTCAGCCTAGGGCACTAGTTCCCCATACTGAATCTTTAGGTACTGGGAAGACTTTTGAGCGGCTTCGTCATGATGGGGCGATGGATTATGCTGGGATGGATGATCCAGTGGATGCGTATCTGTGGCTTACTGAGCTTGAGAAATCCTTTAAGATCCTTAGCATCCCTGAAGTAGATAAGGTGAAACATGCGGTGTACCTTTTGAAGAGGAGTGTTGGCCATTGGTGGGCCATAGAGGAGGAGAAGAGGCAGGTGTTGTGATCGGTTGGGAGGATTTCTTACGTGAGTTCGTTAGTCATACTTTCCTCGGACGTATCTTGATGAGAAGATCAGTTAGTTTGAGAGGATTCGATAGGGATCCATGACGATCAATGAGTATGAGGTAAGGTTTATGGAGTTGTTGAGGTTCTGTCCTCACATGGCTACCACAGAGGACGAGCGGATTCGTCATTTTAAGAAGGGGTTGAATGTTGAGTTGTCTAACCTAACAACAGCCTTGGAGAATTGAGAGAGGTTTGTTGTGTTTGTGGAGTCTTCTCAGAGGATAGAGCAATATGTAAAGGAGAAATGAGAGGCAAGTGCCAAGAACATGTCTGCACAATCCCAGGGGTAGTTGTTAGGAGGCTTCAAGAAGATGAGATTTTTTGCACCACCGGCATCGTAAAGGTTTAGTGCTCCAATGCAGTGGTTACTAAGTAAGGGAAGAGGTCGTAGTTTTCCGCCTATAGGAGTTTAGAGTGATGCATCATCATCGGTGATGAGGCCATCTAGGCCACATTATGGGAATTGGGCTTGCCACAAGTGTGGGCATATGGGACATCTAAGGTGAGAATGTCTGGTGAGAGATGATGAAGTGACCCAACAATAGAGGCAGAGCCAGTAAGGTTCATAGAGGCAATAGAACAGTGGCACAGGAGGATGAGGGTGTGAACCAAGCATCACAAGTCAGATCGTCTGCTCAAGGAAGAAGAGGACAGGGGTGACAATAGGCAATGTCTAGATTCCGTGCCATGAGTCAGCCAGAGGTGGTGGTCAACCCACAAGTGGTGACAGGTCAGATGGAGTTATTTCATTCTAATTTGTCTTCTTCTTGCTTTGTATCTATTTTGGTTGACTCGGGTGCAACACACTCTTTTATCACTCATGAAGCACTTAATAGTTATCTTTTACCAGTGAGTTGTAAGAAGAATAGTTTGTTGTTAGAAACCCCATTAGTCAGTTCTACTATGTTGCACGAGGTCTGTCCTTTCTATGTCCTCTCCTTTTTGGGACACAACATACAAGTGGATCTCATACCACTTGACATGCATGGATTCGACGTAATCCTTGGAATGGATACCTTGGAGAAGTACAGAGTGGTGTTAGATTGTAGTTCCAAGTAGGCGACGTTCATAGATGGTGGTGAGACGTGGATCTTCCAAGGAGATAGGAAGATTCTTCCGACGTGTTTGGTATCAGACATGGTAGTGAGGAAGCTTTTGAGATAGGGTTGTGAGGCATTCTTGGCACATGTGATGAATATTGAGGCAAGGACTCCTAGTATTTAGGAGGTGTCGATTGTTAGAGAGTTTGAGGATGTGTTTCCTAAGGAGTTTCCAGGTGTTCCTCTACCCTGAGAGATTGATTTTGAGATCAATCTAGTCCCCATAATGCAACCGATAACTCAAACACCGTACAGGATGACACCGATAGAGATGGCAGAATTGAAGAAACAATTGCAGGAACCACTTGACAAATGTTTCATTAGGCCGAGTATGTCACTGTGGGGTGCTCCAATGCTGTTTGTGAAGAAGGATGGGTCAATGAGACTGTGCATAGACTACAAACAGTTGAACAAGGTGATGATAAAGAATAAGTATCCCTTGCTGAGGATATATGACATGTTTGATCAGTTACGTGGTGTAACTGTGTTCTAAGAAATAGACCTGAGTTCAGGATATCACCAGTTGAGATTCAAGGAGGATGACATACCTAAGTGGTCTTTAGGATGAGGTACATTCACTACGAGTTTGTGGTTATGCCATTTGGGTTGACCAATGCACCAAAATCATTCATAGATTTGATGAATAGAGTGTTTCGACCGTTTCTTGATCAGTTTGTGGTGGTCTTTATAGATGACATCTTGATATATAGTCATGACAATCAACATCATGAACAACATATTTGTTAGGCGTTAACCATGAAGAGACAACACCGGCTTTATGCAAACTTTAGCAAATGTGAGTTTTGGTTGAAGAAGGTAGCTTTCTTGGGGCATGTCATATCTGCCAAGGGAGTACATGTGGATCCTAATAAAGTGGAGTTTGTAACGAGATGGGAGCAGCCTAAGATGTTGATAGAATGCACGATTTTTTAGGTTTGGTAGGCTATTATCATAGGTTCATCAAGAACTTCAGGCTATTGCCTTACCCCTAACTAAGTTAACAAGGAAGTATGTGCCATTCGTTTGGGATGACAAATGTCAACGTGCTTTTCAGATGTTGAAGGAAAAGTTAACAAGTGCACCGATTTTGGTCTTGCCTGAGCAAGGAATATTGTTGGGAGTTTTACAAAGAAAGATCTCAACTCACTAATTACTCAAAAGTGTACGGGGTCAATGTAGTCAAGTGTCAAACATAAGGAGCTAGTTAGGCATCAATTTGTTAACTTTCATTAATCCAAGCCAGGTTATAAAGTTTAGGTTGATAACAGATTTAGAAGGAGCAAAATAAAAAAAACCCAAAGTTAAAGGGTTGAATAAGCAATTAAAGGCTTGGACATTAGATTTCCCTACCATACCATCATATCACATGGACTTACAAAATTAAGATTACCATTAACATGCAAAGAGGTTGTCATCGTCGTGCATTTCCCAATATCATGAGATGGTTCTCAACTTGGCATACCGCTCCCACGTATATGCTTAGTATTGAACACAACCTTAACCCTCAATATTCTCAAGACACTCATGTGGTCAAGAGCATACTGGCATGGATCCTACTCCTTACTTCCTCATACATTCTCCCGAAGCACAAGGTAAGCATAAAACATGTACGAAAGGTGGCCATCCAAACATACAAGGAAGAAACACCGTATGCATCTATGGAAAAGCAAATTAACTAGAAATAAACATACATTTTGAGTTCACATGAACAATGGCATGGGAGTTACTCTCCCATGCCCAAGAAAAGAGTTCTACTCATCCATAATGGAAATGTACATACACAATGTAGAAATTTTAGAGTTTTGCATGCTTAAGAGAAGAAAAAACTAAAGGAACCAAAGATGTAGCCAAAGGGAAGTATAACTCCAGCTAGAGGACAAAATTCCAACCTTTTAGATGCTCCAACTCAGACAATCTTCCCTCCCGAAAAGCTTGAGTGAGATAGGTAGGCTCTGCTGCACCTTCAGATAAGAAATGGAGAAGAAATGAAGTAGAATGGATGTTCTTTGCTAATAAACCTCCCTCTTCTACCCCAAAATCGCCCTCCTTAGCTCTGGAACTTCTCTTAGACAAAAGGCACTTTCAAAATGATAAGAGATAACCGCCTATTATGTTGACTTGGTCTTTAAAAATGAAGAGTGGTTGCTCTTATTTCTATAGAACCTGATAGTGACACGACGTGTCTTTTAGAGGACACGCTGTATCCCATTGTGCAGTTTTGTTGGGTCATGCTGCTGCTGTGAAGTACACATCATGTCTTAAATAAGACACATCATGTGATTTTCTTCTGGAGTCATTTTAGGCAAAAGGCACACAGTGTGTTCGAATTAACACACGATGTGTGCGTTGGCAGCAAGTTGTAGCCGGCCTTCAGGTCCTGAGGATACACCATGTCCAAGTTGGGACACTTCGTGTTGCGTTCTTCTGTATTTTGGTGTTGAGGCTGCTGGAGACACACATGCCATGTGTTAAATACCACACGGTGTGTTCTTCATGCTGCAAAAATGTCTGTAAAGAGATATGTTGTGTCTTAAATAAGACACGCCGTGTAAAATGTTGTTTCTTCAGGAATAAACTCTGAATTAGTTGCAAGTCGGGGGGAAGTCCATTTGGGGTCATATTTGAGTTGGACTATCTCCAGTTTGGCACTTTGAATGCGTATCTACAATCAACATCACGCGATAAGTAAAAATAACTGAAATGTGGCAAGATAAATATGAATAGAGGCTAATGGAATGAAAAATGAACTAAATATGTGCGTGGATTGTACAAAAAGTCGATATGAAATGCACACATCAAATCCCCCTAAGCTTGAACTATTGCTTGTCCTCAAGCAAAAAGAGCATAGATTACAAATGAAGGATTTGCAAAGCTGATGTACAGATCAAATGAAAAGAAAGATGAGTATGGTACTACATCAACCACAATAAACTTGTTTATACTTGTAGCCATCAATTCAACTTAAACATCCATGAAAGAGATTTTTTTAGTTCATTAGGGTTGCCACAAATAAATGAATAAACTTGTTAAACAACACTAAGTAGAATTTGGATGACCATGCCAAACAGTTAGTGGATGTGAAGCACGAATTCTCAGCTATTAAGGATATTAATGAAGAAATCTTAGTTAACATTAACAATCTTAGTTGAACTCTTCTTCTTTCCCAAAAGATTATTTTGACAATGAATAATGGGATCCGACACTCGGCTTCTAATGTAGGCTTATGTACATGTGGAGTGCCAGTTGGGGTGTTTTACCCTCTTTTGAGACATACCACCTAAGCATCCTTGCCAGATCGAGCTTACACTAGGCTAGCATGATATGTGGGTAATTGGCCATCTTTTATGGGGTATGAGGGTGAAACAAGGCAATAAAAATTTCAAAAAATTCCCACAACAAGAGAGTCAACAAAATTGTAAAGTTATCTAGATTTTGTTCATTTGTTTTGATTTTTTTACTGAAAGAGTGGTTCTATATGCACTAAGAGGTTGGAAAGGGCATCATGTATCCTAATTAATGTTGTAAGGTTGATTCACTCATAAAAATTTGAGACCATTACATGTTTTAAGAAATCAGGGATGTGAAAGGTGAATGTTCAAGCTACAAGTATAAACTAGACTTAAGCACATGTTGATGGTCAAAGGGTTTCATTTGATTCATGCATGCTCTTTAACAATTCCTTCAAATGGACAAGATGGTTCAAACTTGTAAAGAAACAGTTCATTACACAAAGTGAGCCTCACATCATATTGAACTTGCCAAAGGAAAAAGAAAAGCAGAACTTAAAAACAAGATTAAACTAAAGAACTAAACAAAAACAACAAAAGTAACTACATTACCGGCCAGTTGCATCCCCCACAAGCTTGAAATTTGCAGTGCCCTCACTACAACAATCAAACTCAAAGAAAATGTAACTAGGTTCCTATCATGGAATGGCATTAGTAGGAGGGACCAACACCCTCATGACCAACAGGAAAGTACTGGCTGACGAGATCATCATCGTCTAGAATATCGACGTGCATGGGCTGTGGGGCATACTCAGGCTATGGTGGCTGAGATGCAGGGTGGTGCGGCTGAGGTGCAAAGTGGTGTTGCTGAGGCATTGGATAGTGGCTCTGAGAGATGTGCCACATATCCATGTACTGGACCATGTCATGCATAACATAATACTACTGACCCATGAGGTCCAGGCAGTCATCTATGTGGTCAAACCACTACTGCACATAACCATAAAGATGCCTGACATTAGGCATCACTCAAGAATACTTAGTTTGAGTGCCCGTGGAGGGAGGTGGTGGAGATGTAGGGGGTGCCTCAGTAGCTTGTGGTCCTTTAGGGGCTTCTACATCATCCGGGCCAATAAGAATTACCTTCCAATTGTCTTTGTTTGTTAATGTGATATTTTCCAAGTTCGTAATGTCGATGTAATGGTCATCATAAAAGAATTTTCTGAACTTAGTATCATCATTGGGAACTCTAGAGATCAATCCTACAGTATAAGGTATTGGATATCTATCGGGTTTCTACCCGGTGCAACCTCTAGCCGATCATGTCCACCTCGAGCTTGTTGGCAATAAAAAGTAATCAAGCCCCCACACATGATATCCCCGAATTCTCTCTTCTTCATTTTCTTGATGTCTAGGAACCTGGTAAGAATGTTGTAACCTGCATTGATCTTATTGTCACTCACCATGCCCCACAGAAAGAATAAGTCTTATTTCCTATAGACTCCCTGAGTTTCTTTCTTTACAAAAACCCATGTACTGAGAAGGCGGTGGACATATCTAAAGATGGGGTTGTGAATGGCAGATGCCTTAGCCTTTTTGGAATCATGATAGTCCTCATTAGTGATCTCAGACCAGAATTCATCATTATTAAAAGCTGGAGGGAAGCTCAGTGCCCCATCATAATGGCACTCTAAAACCTCACTGAATCATATGAAGGTGAGTTTGAAGCCTTGACCCAGTAAATAGAATTGAATGATTGAATACGGTTCCAACTTTTTATGTGGGTCGTTCTCTGTCATAAGAGTAGTCAGAAACTCGTATACAAGGTGGGGGTAAGTATATGTTACTGAGCAATGGAGGTAGTGGAGTCCAAGTTCCTTCAAATGCACAATGACTTCATCTTTGAATCCTAAGGCATTTAGTGTTTTCATACACTCAAAATGTGAAGGTGGCACCCTCCTTGAGATGAGGAACTGATAAGTAGGGTCCTCCTCTACTATGACCCTGAATTGGGTCATGGAAATGTAGGTTGGGGCCGAGGAAGAGCTTGCTACGTGCTTGCGATTGGAGGTTTGTTTCATGGGTGACATTGCTGCTTGGAGTTGTGCTGAAATGGTATTCAACATGTCGTGTCTTAATGACAACACATTGTGCTATGTGGTAGAGATGTGGGAAGAACTGCGTGGAGACACGCCGTGTCTCTTTGGCGACATGTCGTGTACCTAGAGCAGAGTGGCAACTTGAGGTAGATGAACACATCAGCTGCACATGACGGCTCAGCTCGAACACGATAGATGATTTCACCGTATCTTGGGTGAAACATGGAGGAGGAATCATGGATGATGGTAGAGATGAATCTTGCTTTCTCTCCCCTGAGAGTTGAGGTTGGCGGCGGTGGAAATTAGTGGTGTCTTGCCCAAGCTACTCCACTCCTTGGAAAGAGAGAGGGAGAGGGCAAGGCAGCTTCACAGGGTGCACACGGAGGACACGACAGAGCTTGGTTGGAGAATATGATGATGGAGAGGTGGCTTCACACGACAGACATGACATCTCTGTTGGAATATGGCAGCTGCACATGGCTCTTCAAGAGTGGAAGTATTGTGAGAGTGAAATAGACTGGTTGGGGTTAGGGTTAAAAGCCCCCTTTCTCGTCAAAGGACACGTTGTGTCTCTTTTAGGACGGAACGTGTCTGCCTGCAGAAACTATTGTTACCTTTTGAGCAAAACCTGACCTGAAAGGTACACAATGTGTGCTTCTTAGCACACAACGTATATGATTGCAGAAGTGGAAGTATAAATTTCTTCACTGATAACGACATGACGTGTTCGAATAAGGACACGATGTGTTTGATTCCAGAAACTTGTTGCTCATTTTTGTGAATGAAGTACACGCCGTGTTCTAATTTGCACACGACGTGTAATGCTCTAGATGGTAATAGTGCATTTTCTATCTGATAACAACATGACATGTCATTGGGAGACACATCGTGTCTTTTTGAAAATCTGCTTGGATTGTTCCTTTTGTGAGTGCCGATACGACATGTCAAATAAAGACACATCGTGTCTATATGAATTTCTATAGAAATTGTCTTCTTATCAACACCTACAGAAGTGATGAGATGTGAATATAAGTGTCTAAATTATTACATTCATATATGACAAGTTTATTTCGGGAAATTAAAGATTGTTTTTGACTCAAACTACTTAAAGAAAATATATCCTAATGTGGGGTCAATTCCCACGAGTTCCTCCATTTAAAGTCTAGAGTAACACTCTTCAACTTGTTGGTTAAACATCTTGGAGGGAGAAAGAGGCTCCCTTGTCAATTTCTTCTCTGGTGGTGTACAACTTGCATCTTTTTCCATTGACTTTGAAGGTTGATTGCTTCCCTTACAGCTCCACTATCCCATATGGATATACTTGTAAGACTAAGAATGACCCAGACCACTTGGATCTTAATTTTCCTAGAAAGAATTTGAGTTTAGAGTTGAACAACATAACTTGGTTCCTTCTTTGAAGTCCTTGATCTTGATTCTTTTGTCATGCCATCTTTTTAGCCTTTTCTTTGTAGATCTTGGCATTCTCATAAGCATCCATTATGAATTCTTCTAACTCTTGGAGTTGCAACAATCTTTTCTCTCCCGCCTTCTTGAGGTCATAGTTTAGGAATTTGATTGCCCATAGTGCCTTGTGCTCCAATTCTACGGGTAAATGACATGATTTGCCGTAAACAAGTTTAAGGGCTAGTTTGGTTCTGTGCGGTTCCACTGCACATGAGAAATTCAAAAACAAGAAACAAAAAACACGAAATTAAACTCCAATTACAGTCATTTGGTTGAATGTGTTTTCAGTTCAATACTTTAGTTTGTTTTTATTTGGTTAGGCGTACTATATGGATGTATTCAGTTTTGCTACTAGAATTTGCGTTCTTCTCACCTGACCACACAAGCTAATGGATGCACAAGCAATCCTGGACTTGCAACCGTGCACTATTTTCATGCGGTTGGTTTTCCTTGAATTTGTATAGAATGGAAAAGGACCGTGTGGTTCAATTTCAACTGACGAGTTTGAGTTTCACTGAACCAAATGACAGGAAAACAAACTACCATACAGTTGCAGCCGCACGAGTTGGTTTTCAATCCAACCAGACATGCCCTAAAAGGAGTTGTTCCAATAGGAGTTTTAAAAGATGTCCTGTAAGCCCATAATGCATTGTCTAACTTCAATGCCCAATCCTTCCTTAAATTGGAGATCGTCTTTTCCAGGATAGCCTTTAGTTTCCTATTTGAGATTTCCACCTGACCTTATGTTTGCGGATGATAAGGTGTGGACACCTTATGCTTCACTCCATACTTTCTAAGCAGGTTGTTGAAATTCCTTTCATTAAAATGGCTACCACCATATGATACTATTGCTCTTGGAACTCCAAATCTGGGGAAGATGGTATTATGGAATAGTTTTATGACTGATTTTGCATCTGGAGCTTGAGTGGGGATTGCCTCCACCCATTTGGAAACATAATCATAGGACACTAAGATGAACTTGTAGCTGCAAGAGGATGGAAAAAGCCCATATAATCTATGCCCCACACATCAAAGACTTCTATTTCCAAAATTGAGTTCAATGGCATTTCATCCCTCTTTAAGATTCCCCCAAATATGTGGCAATTGTCACAAGCCTTGACAAACGTGTGTACATCACAGAATAAACTTGGCCAATAAAACCAGATTGAAGGATCTTGGTTGCAGTTTTGTTTGCTCCAAAGTGTCCACCGTAGAGAGAGGAATGGCAATCTGAAATCACACTAGCAATTTCTTCATTTGGGATACATCTCCTAATGAGTCCATCTGCACATTGCTTGAACAAAAGAGGGTCGTCTGAATAATAGAATTTAACACCATGAAGAAACTTCTTCTTTTGTTGGTAAGTGAGATCAGGTGGAAGACATTCGATAGCAAGGTAGTTTGCATAATCAACGAATAATGGAAAAACAAGAGAGTTTATAGCATACAACTTCTCAATGGGCAACTTGTCATTAATAGGAACTTTGTCTTCAATACTGGTAGTAAGATGTGAGAGATGGTAAGCTACACTATTCTCAATTCCAGTCTTATCTTTGATTTCTAAGTCAAACTCCTATAGTAACAATATCCAGCGGATGAGGAAAGGTTTGGTGTCTTTCTTTCTCATAAGGTATCTTATTGTAGCATGATCTGTATATAGAATGACCTTAGAACCCACTAGATACTATCTGAATTTATCAAATGCATAAACAATGACAAGCATCTCCTTCTCTGTAGTAGCATAGTTGATTTGTGCTTCACCAATGGTCTTAGTTGTGTAGTGTATAGCATGGAGTTTGTTGTCTTTTATTTGTCCTAAGACTGCTCCTATGGCGTAGTCACTGGCATCACACATCACTTCAAAGGGAGCACTCCAATCTGGTGGTTGGATAATAGGAGCTGAAATTAGAGCGCCTTTTAACTTCCGAAAGATAGTTTGGCAATCATCATTGAAAACAAACTCGACATCTTTTGCTAACAAGGAACATAGAGACTTTGCAATCTTTGAGAAATCCATAATTAATCTCATGTGGAATCCTGCATAGCCCCAAAAGCTGCAAATTTCCTTCACATTGGTTGGAGCTGACATCTTTTCAATAGCCTCCACTTTAGCTTTATCCACTTCAATCCCTTTGTTCAAAATAACATGTCCTAGAACGACACCAGTTTGCAACATAAAGTGGCATTTCTCCCAATTAAGCATGAGGTTGACTTGTTGGCATCTCTGCAAAACCTTAGTTAGATTTAGCAAACAATCATCAAATGAATTGCCATAGAAACTAAAGTCATCCATGAATATTTCCATAATCTTTTCAATGTAATCAGAAAAATGGCCATCATACACCTTTGAAAAGTAGCAGGGGCATTGCAGAGCCCAAAGGGCATCCACCTATATGCATAAGTTCCATAGGTGCAAGTAAATGTGGTCTTTTCTTGATCGGGTGGACAGATGGGAATCTAAAAGAATCCACTATACCCATCAATATAGCAAAAACAGGAGTGGTGAACAAGTCTTTCTAGCATTGAATCAATAAAAGGTAAAGGGAAATGATCTTTTCTGGTGACTTTGTTCAATTTTCTATAATAAATGCACATTCACCATCCAGTGACGATTCTTGTTTGTATTAATTCATCACTTTCTCCTTTAATTACTGTAGTTCCTCCTTTATTAGGCACAACAAGTATAGGACTCACCCAAGGACTATCACTTATGGGATAGATAATTATGGCATCTTTAACTTTTAAGATTTCCCTTTTTACCACTTCCATCATGTTTTGGTTAAGTCTCCTTGGGGGGTCTATGCATGGTTTGGTGTTCTCTTCCAAATCTATCCTATGCATACAAATGGATGGGTTAATTCCTTTGAGGTCGTCAATGGAATAACCTATCACATCTTTGTAGCTTGTAAGTTCATTTAAAAGTTTTTATTCTTGATCATTGTTCAATTCAACATTTATAATGATAGGAGAGGAAAAGTTTGGGCCTAAGAAAGCATACCTTAACCCCGGTGGGAGGGGTTTTAGTTCTACCTATTTGCTTGGAGTTGTGGTATTGCTTCCTTCATTCTTTTTTGAGTCTTCTTCACTTGGTGGAGTCTCTAAAGTTTTAGGACTTTCCTCATTGAGAATGGTACTTGCATCATCTTATTCAAAATCATCTAAGGCAGTTTCAACAGAAATTTTTTTCCTCTTCAAGCAATGTATCGATGGTATCAATGAGACAAAGGTACTTCTTGGAGCTGGACACCTTCATGGCATCATAGACTAAAAATACTAGTTCCTCATATCCCACCCTGACAGTGAGCTTTCCTTCTCTAACATTGACTAAACAACCTATTGTGTGCAAGAAGGGTCTACCAAAAAGGACTGGATTGGTTGGGTCTTCATGCATATCTAAAACCATAAAATCACATAGACTAAAGAACTTTCCTATTTGAATAGGGACATACTCAATCAGTCCCCTTGGGTGTTTAATTGAGAGGTCATCTAGCTGAATTGTTATAGATGTAGGCTTCAAATCTCCCAATTCTAGCTTTTCCCACAAAGAGACGGAGATCAAGCTGATGCTAGCTCCAAGGTCAACAAGTCCTTTATCAAAAGTGGAGTCTCCTATCTTGCAAGGGAAAGTAATGGCACCTTGATCATCTAGTTTCTTAGGAATATGGTTCTGGATGATGGAGCTTAGCCTTTTAGAAAGCATAACAGTTTCTACCTATCCAGATCTCCTCTTCTTTGTTAGGATATTCTTTAAGAACTTGGCGTAGCAGGGCATTTTGGCTATGACTTCAACTAGGGGAAGATTTACATATAACTTGTTCAGAATTACCATATATTTGTTGAACTTCACGTCATATTTGGTGTTAGAAAACCTACGGGGAAAAGGGGCAGTTGGCTTTCTAGAAGAATTACCTTGATGTAGATTTCCAACAAATTTCTTCCTTTGATTTTCAACAATATCTTCAACAGTAGTATCAGCAATCTCTATAGATTTCCTCTTGGATGACGGTGCAGATCCTCCTGTGAATGCTCCATTTTGCAAGGTCATAGATTTACAAGTCTCCTTGGGGTTCATAACAGGTTGACTGGGTAAAGACCCTGAAGATGTTCCTTGGTTGGCTAATGCTTGTTGAGCTATATGATTCTCCAACATTTTGGTGTGAGTAACAATTCCATCGACCTTGGAGGATAGCTGTGTCATAGCATCTTTCAATATGTTGCCATGTGCTTGGTACTCATATTTTTTTTGGATTTGTGTGGTGACAAAGGTCTCAAGGATGCTTTGCAAGCTTAATTTTTGTGGTGGAGGAGTCACTTGCTGAAATCGATTGAGGTTCCTGTTTTATTAGAATTGTACCCCGATGGCTGTTGGTGGTTGGCATTCATCGGTTGATGGTTGTTCATAGGTTGCTGACCTTGAGATTGACCTTGTTGCTAGTTCTGTGAATTTTTTTTCATGTAAGAGAAATTTGGATGGTATCTCCATCCAGGGTTATAGGTTTCAAAAAAGGGATTGTAGGCTTGTCTCTTATTGAAATTTCCTACTACATTGACTTGTTCTGGTGCTTCAGTGGCAGTCAACTGTGGTGAAAAACAAGAAGCAAAGTTATGCTCAGATGTTCCACAAGCCTCACATACTTGCTCGACTTCTTGGATTGAGTGAGTAGCAATCCTTTCAAATTTCTAGGTTAAGGCGTCAATCTTAGATGCAATCAAGTCTATGACATGTACAATATGTTTCCCACTGGACTTCTCACTTGAACTGGAGGAAGAGAATGGATAACTGGTCCTTTCTGAACTCCATTGGTTGTGGTTGAGCACCATGTCTTCAATAATGGCGTAGGATTCATTATACGACTTGTTCATCAAGGCTCCATTTACAACGACATCAATGGTCATACGAGTATTGTAGAATAACCCATTGTAGAAAGTTTGTAGAAGTAGCCAGTTTGTCAAACCATGGTGAGGTCATAGGTAGTTGAGGTCCTTAAACCTCTCCCATGTCTCATAAAGCGTCTCACCCTCTTGTTGCTTGAAGTTTGTAATTTGATTCCTCAGCTAGGCCATCTTGCTAGGAGGAAAATACTTAGCCAGAAAAGCATTCAACATATCATCCCATGTCTTGATAGAACGTTTAGGCAGTGAGGAGAGACACGCCTTGGATCAATCTCACAAAGTGAATGGGAACAAGAGTAGGCATAATCCATCAGCTGGAACACCATTAATCTTAAAAGTGTTCATGTACTGTAGAAACTCTGCTATGTGAAGATGTGGATCTTCCATAGGAGTTCCCCCGAAGTGATTTTGTTGGATCATTTGCATGATTGTAGGGCTGATGGAGAAGTTGTTGGCCTCTATTATAGGATGATCAATGGCCCCCCATATATTTATGGTGGCTGACACAACAAAATCCTTGAGTGGACGGTTGTCCTCCATCTCCAATTCTTGAAGGGGACCAGGTGAAGGTGGTGATGAAGGTGAAGATTGCATCGATGAAGCACGTGATTCCCCAGATTTGAAGAGTTCACACTCCTCCTTGCTCCTCTACGACTACTGAAAGTCAACTCTATTTCAGGGTCTAGAAAGATTTATGTCTGTAGACCCCTCTTGGAGCGACACATGCACCCTGAAAAGCAAAATTGAGTAAGATTCACAAAAGCTGAGAGATACCACGATACGACATGCAAAAATATTGACTTAGTCTCAACTACTAGTTAACTCATCTACTCTAACAAAAAATTATTGTAGCTCCCCAACAATGGCACCAAAAACTTGTTGGGATTTTTTGAAAAGAAAGATCTCAATTCACTAATTACCTGTAAGTGTACGGGGTCAATGTAGTTGAGTGTCGAACACAAGGAGCTGGGCTAATTAGGCGCAAATTTGTTAACTTTCATTAATCCAAGTTGGGTTACAAAGTTTAGATTGATAACAGATTTAGAAGGAGAGAAAAAGAAAAAGCTCAAAGTTAAAGGGTTGAATAAGCAACTAAATGCTTGGACATTAGATTTCACTACCATACCATCATATCATATGGACTTACAAAATCAACATTACCATTAACATGCAAGGAGGTTGTCATCGTTGTGCATCTTCCAATGTCACGAGATGGTTCCCAACTCAGCATACCGCTCCTGCATCTATGCTTAGTATCAAACACAACCTTAACCCTCAATATTCTCAAGCCACTCCCATGGTCAAGAGCATACTACCATGGATCCTACTCTTTACTTCCTCATACATTCTCCCGAAGCATAAGGTAAGCATACAACATATACGAAAGGTGGCTAGCCAAACATACAAGATAGAAACACCATAGGCATCCATGGAAAAGTAAATTAACTAGAAATAAACATAGATTTCGAGTTCACATGAACAATGGCATGTGAGTTACTCTCCCATGCCCAAGAAAAGAGTTCTACTCGTCCATAATGGAAATGTACATACACAATGCATAAATTTTAGAGTTTTGCATGCTTAAGAGAAGAAAAAGCTAAAGGAACCAAAGATGTATCCAAAGGGAAGTAGAACTTTGGCTAGAGGACAAAATTACACCCTTAGAGATGCTCCAACTCAAACAATCTTCCCTTCCAAAAAGCTTGAGTGAGATAGGTAGGCTCTGCTACACCTTCGGAGAAGAAATGGAGAAGAAGTGAAGTAGATCGAAGGTTCTTTGCCAAGAAGCCACCCTCTTCTACCCCAAAATCACCCTCCTTAGCTCTAGAACTTCTCTTTGACAAAAGACACTTTCAAAATGACGAGAGATAACCGCCCATTGTGTTGCCTTGGTCTTTAAAAATGAGGAGTGGTTGCTCTCATTTATACAGAAACTGATAGTGACACGACGTGTCTTTTAGAGGACATGATGTGTCCCATTGTGCAGTTTTGCTAGGTCATGCTGCTGATGTGAAGTACATGGCGTGTCTTAAATAAGACACATTGTGTGATTTTCTTCTAGAGTCATTTTAGGCAAAAGACACATAGCGTGTTCGAATTAACACACATCATGTGCATTGGCAGTAGGTTGTACCTAGCCTTTAGGTCCCGAGAACACGCCGTGTCCAAGTTGGGACATGTCGTGTTACACTCTTCTATGTTTTGGTGTTGAGGTCGTTGGAGACACACACATCATGTGTTAAATACCACACATCACATTCTTCATTCTACGAATATTTCTAAGAAGAGACACATCGTGTCTTAAAATAAGATACGCCGTGTGCAATGCTGTTTCTTCAGAAATAAACTCTGAATTAGCTGCAAGTTAGGAAGAAGTCCATTTGGGGTCGGATTTGAGTCAGACTATCTCCAATTTGGCACTTTGAATGCATATCTACAGTCAACATCATGCGGTAAGTAAAAATAACTAAAATGTGGCAAGATAAATATGAATAGAGGCTAATGGAATGCAAAATGAACTGAATTTTTGTGTGAGATTGTACAAAAAGTTGATATGAAATGCACACATCAAATACATAGTATTTTTTGATGTGTCCAAGAATGGTTTGGGTTGTGTACTAATGCATGATAAACAAGTGGTTTCTTTTGCTTCCCGACAACTTAAGAAACACGAGGAGAATTGCCTGACCCACGTTCTGGAGTTAGCAATGATAGTTCACGCTTTGAAGATTTAGAGGCACTACATGTATGGGGAGAAGTGTCAATCTTCACAGATCACAAGAACCTGAAGTACATCTTTTCACATCACGAGTTGAATATGAGACAACGTCGTTAGATGAATTTAATCAAAGACTACAACTACATGATTGATTATCATCTAGGGAAGGTAAACGTCATGGCAGATGCGTTGAGTAGAAAGTCTTCATCTTCGCCTATGGATAGAGTCCAGTTGAGTTCTTTTTTTTTTGGTATCCAAAGCGCGTCTCCCCTTTTATTTGTATTTTTCCCAAAGAGTATGTATAGGTGTGGAAAAAGAAAGAGAAAACACGAAAGAAAAAGAACTAGATAGAGACCATATATCTATCTATACAGCTGAAAAAAAAAATCTATATCCCTCTTCAAATGATTCCAGATTGCAGGAGCCGAATTCTCATGGCCTTCAAAAATCCTTTGGTTTCTTTCCTTCCATATACCATGAATGGACACCAAAAGACACGCAGTCTCTTTCTCAGCATTGAAATCCAGAAAATTATAAACAGTTGAGTTCTTTGATGTGCCACAAGTGAAACATGTTAGTCTCCTTGCGTCAGATGAATTTTAAATTGGAGGTCTCCTTTCTAGTAGGTTTGTTAGCACATCTACAGGTGAATCCTACACTAAAACAATAGATCAAAGAGGCATAATAGACATATACTGTGATATAGTAGATTAGATAAGAGTTTGGCACCAAGAAGCATGATGGTTTCCATGAATCAGATGATGGGAAAGTTTGTTACCATGGTAGAATAGTGGTTCCCGATGCTCATGACCTAAGGAAGATGGTGTTAGAAGAAGCTCATTTGTCCGTGTATGCTATGCACCGATCTAGCACCAAGATGTATCATAAAATGAAGGATATGTATTGGTGTCCAGGCTTGGAGAAGGATGTGGCTAAGTTCATTGCAAGATGTGTTGTATGTCAATAGGTTAAATATGAGCATTAGAAGCTTGCATGAACATTGCAACCGTTGCCTATACCACAATGGAAGTGGGATCATGTGACTATGGACTTTGTGGTTGGTCTGCCTAGGACAGCCAAAGGCCATGATTCCATTTGGGTGATCATTGATAGATTAACAGTTCAACACATTTCCTTCTCGTAAAGATGACATTCATATTAGAGAGGCTTGCCCAGATATATCTAGATGAGATAGTGCATCTGCACGGTGTTCCAACAACTATCGTGTGTGATAGAGGTCCCTAGTTCACGAGTCACTTTTGGGAGCGACTACACACAACTTTGGGTACGCATTTAAAGTTTAGCACTACTTTTCACCCACAGACAGATGGTCAATTTGAGAGGACCATTCAGACCTTGGAGGATTTTTTGAGGTCCTGTGTTCTTTAGTTTTCGGGAAGTTGGAATATGCACCTCAGTTTGATAGAGTTTTCCTACAACAACAACTATCAAAGTAGCATTGACATGGCACCTTATGAGGAGTTGTATGAGAGGCGTTACAGATCACCGTTGTGTTGGTAACAGACAAATGAGTATCATCTTCTTGGTCTTGATCTTGTACAATATATGAGAGAGAAGATTAAGGTAATCCATCAACTATTGAAGGCAGCACAGGATAGACAAAAGTTGTATGTAGATAACCATCACAGACCCTTAGAGTTCTAGGTGGGAGACAAGGTATACTTGAAAGTCTCTCCCTGGAAAGGTGTCTTGAGGTTTGGGAAGAAGGGTAAGTTAGCTCCCAGGTTTATGGGATCTTACCCAATGATGACATGTGTAGGGAGGGCGGCCCACAAGTTGGAGTTGCCACCTGAGCTGTATAGACTGCATGTAGTGCTTCATGTGAGTATGATGAAGAAGTGCCATCCAGATACAAAGTCAGTGTTGCAACCCGTGGAGGTGGAGATGGATGAGAATATGACCTATGTGGAAGGTCCAATGTTGATGTTGGACCAAAGAGTGAAGAAGCTGAAGAGGAAGGACCTTGTGCTTGTGAAAATTCTTTGGCATCACTGTGGTGTTGAGGAAGACACGTGGGAGCTTGAGGAAGAGATCAGGAATAAGTACAACTCTCTTTTCTCTTAGGATTTTGGGGGCGAAATCCCTGTCAGGGGTTTATAACTTGTAAGGACCCTAACCCATGTTTTGGGATAACCCTATTTGTTTTTCCTAAGCATGATGCTTAGTACCTTGCTCATATCATCTAAGATGTAATTAGGGCATGTTGTAAGCTTAAAGTTTCTTGTTTAAGCTTGTTTGATTGATGCTTGTGTTTTGTGGTGAGGTTTGGTGCAAATTGCAATTCACCCAGAGTAGGGGTTGATGTGCAAGTTTGCCACCTCTTGTGTGTTACTTCTCTCTCTTGGCTTCCTCTAGAGGAGAGAGAGATGGGGACCTTGTTTGGGTCTTGGTTGTGTGGTGACATCCTTGGTGATGTTTTGGACACATGTGTGAGGTGTGCCTTGCACCTAGATGTGTTGTCTTGGGCTAGAAAGCCCTAGAGAGGCTGTGTATCAATTTGTGTGTGTGTAGGGCTCCACCCTATCAGTGTTTGAGTGTGTAGGGTTATACCCTATTGGTTTCTGAGTGTGTAGGGTTGCACCCTATTGGTTTGTGAGTGTGTAGGGCTACACCCTATTAGTTTGTGAGTGTGTAGGGTTGCACCCTATTAGTTTGTGAGTGTGTAGAGTGTGTCCTATCAGTCTGTGGATGTGTGGAGATATGGTATCAGGCATGACCTTGGTAGGAGACCAACTGGGTGAGACCTTGACTAGACCTTATCACCATTTCTTGCATGATGTTGTGCATGTGGCTCTTTTTTTGTGGACTAGTGGTACCTAAGCTCCTAAGGTGGTGACACCTCTTCTATGATCTCTATTTCATCCCTCTCGTATATATACTCCTTTCTCTCCATGCAAGAGGATCCTTTTGGCCATACTTGCTTTCTCCCTCCCTTGGTAGCCGATCTTGAGAAGTTTAAGGAGCTAGAGGATCTCTCTTGGAGCTTTGTGGATGAGTTCCAAGTTGTTGAGTTCTTTGATCATCCTTCATCTTCTACATTGGTAAGCTATGTTTCCCAGCTCTTTTTTTTCTTCTTCTTCTTCTTCTTATTCTCAGCCATGGATCTTGGATACCTTCTTTCCATCTTGAACCATCTACACCTTGGTATCATCTTCTTCCTTGGAGGTGTGGTGGTGACCAAGTTTGGTGGATCATCTTCAACCTTGAGCTCGTGAGCTTGGAGCTTGACCTTAGAGCTTGGATCTTGGTGGTGATCCTTGAGGCGGGTTATATAAATCTTAACCTCCTTTGTTATTTACATTCTTCATATGTTTATGTTTGTTCTCCATCTTGAGATCGTTCATCTCTTATATGATAGTAGTTGTTAATGGTTATAGAACTATTTTGATGATGGAATCTTATTTGTTTGCTCTTCATATCTTGCACCTTCTTTCCATGTTAGTGGATGGACTAGTGGCCAACCTTTGTAAAGGTTGAAGACAACAAGTCCACACATACATGCATGCACCATGTTGATGATAGGTCGTCATGTCTTGTAGTGTAACAACCCGACACCCTATGTGGCAAGTCATCATGACTTGAAGATGCCTAGGTTGACATGCTTTGTTGATGTGAGGTCGACATGTGTTGAGAAGGTTAAGTCATTATGGATTATGGTTGCTAAACCGATATGGTTGATAGACTTTGAAGAAGCTAGCCTGTCATTCCCTAGATACACCTAAATCGATATGTGGTGGCTAAACCCTTATGCATGGAGAGTGTTAGTCATCATTCTCTTGAAGTACCTTAAGTAGGTAAGGTGTTGCTCAACCGTATGCCTTGAAGGTGTTAGCTCGTTATGAATATGGATGTGCGTCATGGAGTTGGTATGTTTTGAGGGCTAATCAAGACGTTCTGGTTGGGTGTTGCCCAATACATCTTGACCGTGATGCCTAGTTAAACCCTAATAACTGGTACACCAAGGACTGCCCGACTTGCCTTGTTTCCCGACACCCATAGGTGGTGCTGGTCATCACACCCTTAGGTAGTGCTGGCTCATACACTATGGGGTGGTGTTGCCGATCACACCTTAGATGGTGTTGACTGTCATGTACTTAAGAGAAGTGGTAAACAAATACATCTCTTAGTAAGGTTATCTGTTGTACCTTGCATAGTGGTAGTTGACATGTTGTGATGATGACAAGTCGACACCCTATGGCAAGTGTCACTTGATACACCAAGATGGTTTAAACCGATATACTACATGATAGTCTCAACCATTACCTTGTGATGATGGCTATGTTACATCATATTGATGATAAGGTTACATGTTATGATGTGGTACCCAATGGGGGTGGTTGTGTGAATAATAAGGAGTGTTTTTTTATATAATCTTTATATCACAACATACCTTATTATAATGATGGGAATAATGATCTAAAGGTGGTTGTTGATCAAACCTTGTAAAACCCTAATTAATTAAAGGGAACCCTAACCCTAATGATGTAATGTGAATGGCATGAATCTTAATAGATGGTAATGATGATGATGTATTGTTCTTCTTATTACAAGTCTCTAACCATGCAGGTGATACCATTTGATAAGCATAGCCAGGTATGAGCTATGGATTTAAGATATGTGTAAATGGGCCTTGTGAGGCATATGTGATGTTGGCATCATTGAAAGAGAAAGTAAATCGTCGTATGACCTAATGATGGATTATTGCCTTGTATGAGATGATGATTTCCTTAGTGATGAGAGTAGGGGTGGTTACCCCAAGATATGTGATCCTTGTAATGAGAAATATGGCGAATGACAAGCATCGAGTGATAATGTGATGAGATCACACCTTATATGCTCGAATATGTTCTAGTGATGTTTTATGCCCTTATTTATGTAGAATTTGTTTAGAGGTTGTACGTTGAAACTTGATTGATGCTAAAAGATGCTGAAATGACCTAACTAATCAAGTGGAACCTAATCTTGTAGTTTTCCCTGTATCTTAGATCCATTCAGTGTTAGTACTTGTTGAATGGTGAAATGAGTTTAACTTGGAGAACATATTTTTGAATATGCGGGGGTGAGGACGAATATCTCCTTACGCCCAAGAATATGTGACACAAGATTGGCTACGGGCCATACATGGAAGAGTACGAGTTTGGAACGTAGCTCAGTGATATGTGACACATGATTGGTTGTGGGCCATACCCTGGAAGAGTACGGCTGTGGGCCGTAGCTCAGTTTTACTAGCACTGTGACCTGTACCAAGGCGGGCTAGGTTTGCACAGCTGGACTATATGTCACTGGAAGGAGTTTGACATGTGATGTCACTACATGTTTCACTCGTGTACTGACTACGAGGTGGTGAGGTTGTAGATTCCGACTCTTCCACTAGACCTGGTATGGCACCAATTTTGACTTAGCAGTGGTTGGTTGGATTTGGGTGGTACGACTCAAATCCCTAGGGAATAATAAAATACATAATCATCCTTGTAGTATATTTTTATAGGATCAAATACAAAAACATTGGATAAGGCCTTTCTTGATCTTTATACAATATTATTGATAGGAAATATACATGTTCTTAATATTCCTTTTAAATTGTTAAGATGTTTCATAATTCAATAGTAATTGCACATCCTATTTATAATGATTACCTTCTTATAGTTGTAACCATATGCTACTCTATCTATCTTATCTGTGATAATAATAGAGTTGGTGGAGAGTCATATCTCCCACTGAGATTTGGAATCTCACCACATGGGTTTCTGACATCCTTTTTAGGTGGTCATGCACGAGGAGGTAGAGATTGTGCTGCAGAGGTCAAGGAGAAGTAAGAGAGGTAGTAGTTGATAAGGTTGGAAGTGCTGTTGAATGTCTTTTGTCCTTAGAGTCCTAGAATCATCCCTTTACACTCAGGTGTTTGGGGAGGTTTTGTAGATGTTTTTTAACACGCCTTTGATATGTGTTTGGCTTGTGTGCCCTTTTATACAGATGGAGTGGATATATGTATGTGTTCTAGAATAGGTTCTCTGGTAATAGGTTGATGGAACACACAATAAATGCTTTGAGGCATGAAAGGACTCATATGCAAAAGTTTTGTTGTTTGACAGTTTTATGAGGATAGTTTTAATTTTCAGTATTTTCAAATAATCTATTTGCTTAATCTTCTCCGCAGTTTTGTTTTGAGTAATCTCGCATTTATGTGGCAGAGGGTGTCACACTACCTTTCTCTCTTCACCATGCCAGCAACCAACTGAAACACCCATGAATCCACTGGGGTGTGCCTCACCTACCACCAGGTGTTGAATAATAGAGAATAGAGAGACCCAACAAAGCATACACTCACATACCCAAATGGTGAGGAGGCTGGGGCTTCTCTTTATTTCTCTCTACACTCCAATCTGGCGACTGTGTAAGGGAAGGACAAATCATTGTGTCTGGTGGATGAAGACACTAAGGGATTGGAGAGAGAGGGACTGGCCCAACATTCAACATATTTAGTGAACCAGAGAAAACCGACCAACTTAGTCCTCTATAGCTTAAGAGGAGTGTGTATCCTTTCAGGAGTCATATCGACACATCTAGGAGAAAAGGTTCGGTGAATCTGATGGCTCAAGTTAATCCACGAATGCTAATTGCCCTCAATTTCTCAAATTATATGTATTTCTTAGAAAATTCATTAGAAATACCCCCATGTTAAATATATACCCAAAAAATATCCTTGGACTCATAAAAATGTATACTTTTTTATGAAACCACTATATCAGACTATGGAGGATTTCTTATGGATGATATTTAATTTAGATGTTAATACTCCTTTTTAGGGTTAGTTAATTGATTAATCAACAAATGATATATATTAAATCTATAAAATATTTATGAACCCAAATATTATGTGAAAATTCAGTACAAACTCTAATTTGATTATTATGCAAAGATAATAGTCCTTCATCATTAATGACTAATTAGATGCTTTTAGCTTCATATTAATTCTAGAAAAATAGACCAATCATCAGGAAAATATCAAATTCTGATCAGACCCTTACTATGATCTCTTGATCAATAGAAAAATACCAGACACATGTTTAATTTCAATTTGAACCTAGGTTTGATCAATACACTATTTGGACCTAAATATCAAGAATAATGATGGTCATTTATTAATGATGATTAATTGATATTGATCAAGTGATTAGTAGAGTCCTAGATGATCAAGGATATAAATAGAAATATTTGACTTCAGGTATGTGGGTTTATTTAATTATATGACTATGAATTTCTTGTCTGCAATCACGAGATGTATGTTTGCTCTCTTCTATTTGGAAATGCTAGATGTAGTATTACTATAAGTACTTGACATTTTGTCACTTTAAAACAAAAATGATGAGTAGATGTTTTGTAGTTATTAAGGTGTTCATTGTCCCCCTTATGAGGGAATCGATTAATGTTGTCTAGTACACCTCCCTAGAGCACATGGTGTACATGGAGTTCCCCAGAGTACTTGGTAGACAGGGTAGGGCCCAACATATAAGTTTTGGTACTAGTCCACCTTGATAATGCAATTCATTTAGAAAAATGATTAAAATTAACACATTTCACTTAATAAAGAATTGTTTTTTGTGATCTTTCTTTCTCTCTGTAAATCTTTTCAAGGTATGAAAACCTTAAATATATGTATCTTTTTGGCCCATGTACACAACACCTAATGTGTTGATCCCTTATTTCACATATGTTTTAGGTTCATAGCTAGTATGGAGAAAAGATGGGAATTGAGAAATGTACAGGTTGTACCTATTGTGTAAGATCCTAGCATACTTGTTAAAACTTATATAAAATCTCCTTTCAATATGGAATTGTAATTAATGTCATAAATTTATGTTGTATTGACTTACATGTTGATTGTTGAGAGATGTTTTAGTGTATGTTATGGTTAAATGTTCATGTATGTATATGTCGCATTTACATCACACTCTGACTAACATTTTTTTATTTCATCCCCTCATCCCCATGGGGTTTCAGGAAGGCAGAATTCGGGGATGTTACATTGCCTCTTGCATCAAAAACATAAGATCATCTATCACAATCTATTTTTACTCATTTTCTTTACATATTCATACTCATTTGGCCAAAATCAAATTATTTCCATGGTGGAAACATGCTCATCTCTCTAAAGCACTTCTTTTCTCTTCCTTTTTACCCTAGAAACCTTGACCGAGTTTGGGGAGTGATGTTAGAGCTTGAATGGTGGTTTTAGGCATGGAAAGTAGGTCTCTTGGAGGTGTTATTTCTATTCTTCATTTTTACCACCAACCCAGGCGAGTGATATGAAAACTACTAGCTTCTTTTGCCTACCTGTGCACATAAACTCATATCTTTTACTTAAAATGCTTAAATCTTGCTTTATGTATCTAAAAGATAGATTTTTATGAGTTGTGTTGCCATAATATGAATTGAAAAAGAACCTACATGCTGTTATATATCCTCTATAGGACTCCCTTGGTGATGAATACAAGTTCCCCCAATTCCTTATGGCATGAAATTCGAAATTTATGCATTAAGTTCCTAAAAATAGCATTTTTGAAACATTTTGATGTCATATCGATGATGAATGAATTACACATCACCTCTTATTGTTTGTGTGATGATATGAAACCTTTTTAAGGAATTTTCTCTATCTGTTATGATGCTAAAATTAATTTTGTTTGAAATCACTTATACAAAGGTGGATCATCCATGCCCTAGTTTGGTCCTTATACACCCCAAAACTTGAACCGGACATAACTTTCACATGTATTGGATATTGAAGCTGAAATTTTGGGTAGAAGTTTTTTTATGCATGATAAGGCTATGTGAAAAATTTCATGAGTTAATGATTCCCCACAACTAATTATACACCTTTTACTCTTAATGGTCTTTTAGGCCTTAAATGTGCCCTAATCTTAAAACTACCATTACTTCCACATATGTTTGGTATCTCCCCTGAAATTTTAGGTACTCTTTGGTTTTTGTCTTATTAATATATGAGACAACTTTCAATCATATTTAATAATTATAAATGAACAAATCCATGTTTTATCATTTAAGGTGTTTTGACCGTTATGTACCCTAATTTGGTGTTTTAGTCCTTTTAAGGCCAATAATGATTAGCTATACAATTTTGAGTTGTTAACTAACCTAAAAGTGATCATGAATCCAGTTAATAACTAGAAATTGTGTATAACTTTCTATTTAATATAGAGCCAATAAACAATGTACTTACAAAGTTGTATGGGGATTTACATATCATACATGAGCTTTATGTACTTTAGGAAAATCTTAATTGGAAAGATGTAATCTATTCAGATATATCACCTTATAAGATCAATATATATATATATATTTTCTATTATCTTCCTACAATCTTTTTGTATTAACTAAGTGTGATATAAAATTTGGCATCATATGGTGAACTTGACATGTGGGATATACAAGTAGGTATGAGGCCTTGAGGCTTTTCCCTTGATGGAAATGATGAGGGTACTATCATTTGAAGGATAGTGGGTTCTAAGGTTTAAAGTTTAACTCTATATCTAGACATGAATGAACTAAAAATAATGGAAGGGATTTTCATACACTTAATATGTAAGTTATTTGGTCATGTGTGTTTGATACACTTTACTTTAAAATAAAACAAAAATATGCTCTACTATAAACAAGTAGTCGCAAGAAGTTATATAGCCTTAATAATTGTGTACAATTCATGATAACTAATTAAGCCCTAAACAAGACATGAAGTAATGACTTGTTGACTCGAATTAAATATTCTTAGAAACAATACCATATGATAGTTTTTCATGACAATCCGTTACATTAAATGAGTGACAGTAACCTTTTCAAAATCCATATTTTTTCTAAATGGTGTTTATAATAATTTCTATGTATGTGATAACAGTCTACCTTTTGTGACACTATTTGTTCACTAGAAATGAAATATTGGAAGGATAAATATCTCATATTATGCCTTGTTTATGTTTGATGTGTCATGATTTAAAGTGATGGGCCTTGTTGTGGCCTAACTTGATGAATTGGGTCTTGGTATTGTCTAGATGAATACTAGTACTCTGATTCGAGTGGTTTGGTATGTGCAAACATATTTTATATATTTTTAGGAGTTGTATACTTGGTTAATATTGCAATTTCATCTCTATATCTTGTTTGTAACTTGTTGGGTGTAATTAAAATACAAGTAATTGGCTTAATTAATTAAGTGTAACCCTAATTATGTAGTGTCCTGATTCTGTAGAACTATTCCAATGTCAAAACTTTCTGCATAGTGAAAAGAGTAATTGGAAAGGAGCCCAGAATATGTAGGTACATGGAGAGTATATCCCTTTCACCTTCATACCAAGGTTTGAGAGTGGTTAAGGTTGTGTCTCGGATGTGGAAGAGGTTGAGAGAGACTGTGGTGGTAACTCATTTGAGGATTTATATCCCAATTTCTAGTGTCGTGGCCTGTGTAGCCAGGACTGACTAGGCGGCTTAGTAGTTGGGCCGATGTTTCACTATGGTTGTTAGTTGTATTGATTGAGGGGAAGAGATCTTAGGATTGCGGTCATCCTAGATCTGATATGGGACTGCTTTCGACTTTGTAGAGGCCAACTAGTAGTTTGAGTGGTACGCCTCAAACTACCCATGGCATAATAAAATATGTAACCAACCGTATAATATACTTGTCTACATTTAATTGGAGAATATTATGGATGAACATTTGTATGTGATATTTTTAGATCTTTTATTTCTTGTAAGTAATATATAGGATTCATAATCTATCCTTATATATGCATCTGCTCTATTGTATAGCCAATGTAGTAGGTGTTTTTTTTCAACTACCTGCACTATTAAACTCAATTATATATCTTATTTCTACATGTAAGAATAAAAAGTTATTAGTTGTGATATCATATCACTGGGACTTGAAGTCTCACCTATGTGTCTATGCACATCTTTTAGGTATGATGATGCAATGGAAAGGACGCGGATAAAGATGTAACAAGATAGAATATAGTTAAGTCTAGAGTGTCTATGTACTCTCTCTTTCCCGAGTGATGGGTGGGTAGTATATGATGTACTTGATAGGTTGTTTTATCAGGTTGTACCCTTGTGTTTACAGGTTGTAACGAATTTAGACATCAAATATTGTTGCAGTACCATGAATATGTATCATTTTGTAACTCTTTTTATAAAATATATAAAAATATATTTCATTTGTTCTCTATCAAGTTTAAATTTGGAGTAGTTCATATATGCAATAGTTAATTTTTATATATTGTTTGTGAGGTTTTTGTGATGCCTATTTGTGATTGGATCTCTACCAAATTGCTTTATTCAGAATTTTTCAAGTGGTTTTTTATGGTTGCCTAGTTTTAAGCTGGTTTTGTCTAAGGATTTGTCCTAATGATCAATTGGGGTTTTATTAGTGGCACATGACCTTACATATAATGTCTATCTAACCCTAAAAAACTTCTGATCTCATTAGGGGTTGTGGGTAGCTTCCACTAAAGAACACATTCCACTTTCTTAGGATCTACACTAACTCCCTCTCCTGATATGATATGTCCATGAAAGGAAGCTTTAGACAACCAGAACACACATTTGGTGAACTTAGCGTACAACTTATATTGTCTCAACAACTACAAAGTTATCCTTAGATGTTGCTCATGTTGTTCTGCATCTCTAGAATATATAAGGACATCATCTATGATCACTATTATAATCTGATCTAAATATGGTCTGAAAACTCTATTCATCATATCCATAAAAGCTGTGGGGGCATTTTTCAGTCCAAAAGACATGACGACAAACTCATAGTGATCATATCTTGTTCTAAAGGTTGACTTAGGTACATTTTATGCCTTTATCCTCAACTGATGATAACATGGATTGAGATTTATCTTTGAAAATATTATTTCCCCACTCAATTGATCAAATAGACCATAAATCCTAGGCAGATGATATTCACATATGATAGTTATCTTATTCAGTTGCCTATAATTTATGCACAACTGCATAGTTCCATCCTTCTTTTTTTCACAAAATGCATTGGATCTCCCCAAGATGTGTACTAGGTTGAATGAAACCTTTATCTAGTAACTCATGTAACTAAGTTTTTTTACATGTGCCATTCTATAGACTGGTAATGCTATTGGGTGACTACCAGGTATAATTTATATCTCAAAATCAATATCTATCTCATGAGGTAAACTTGGTAACTAATCACGAAAGACATTTTGAAACACACATACTACTAGAGCATCATCTATATTAACTATTCGTTTCTCTACCTTAACATCTACCACATGTGCTAAAATGGCCTTGCACCCTTTTCTAATCATCTTATCAACAACAAAAATTCATACTATGCGTGTGGGTAAGACTTTTCTATCTAAAGATACAAAAAAAACCACCTTGATGGAAGATAGCCTTTTTCTTCCAACAACCTAATTAGACATGGTACATCTCAAGACAATCCATACCCAAAATTATTTGAAAAGAATTAATGTCTAAGGTTATGAGATTAACCACCATGGTACATCTATTAAAACTCAAAAGACATCTAAGACATATTTCTCTCAAAATTGTTGGTTCCCCTAATGGTACCCTTAACAACAATTCATAAGATAAATCCTGAGTTACAAGATTTAATTCACTGACTATTGATATCTAAATATAAGAATGTGTTGCACCATGATCTATAAAAAATTTAACTAAAATGTTTTTAAAGAGAAGCACCTCACGTATAAAAACTTGAGATGAGACTACTCCTTTTGGTTGAGTCATATAAAAGAAACATCATGCAACTCTCCCTCTACTACAATCTCCTCATTATCTACTGCTACTACTAGTTGCTCCCCCTCTAGAACCTGAAACCACTAAATAACTTGCTCTTTTAGAGGAGCCTACCTCTGTGATGTTTGAAATTAAGATTGTGAGCTCTATGTTAGAGTGATATGTAGCTCTAAACAATCTCTCCTAGAATGTCCCATCTATCCACAATAATGGCATCCTAGAAATCTAGTTTCCTAACACTGACCAGAATGTGTCATATACTGCACTATCTTGTCTCTATGGACCTTCCTTGATGTTAATGATCATGAAAGTATTCATGAAGGTTCTCACTAGGGTGGTGCATTCCATCTACTATGACTAGATCTTCCCCTACTATGATAAGTTACAACATCACTTGAACCTATTCTTGCCTTCCAAAACAACCAAGACCTCATCCTATTTTGGAAACAAATCCACCACCTCCTTGGTTTCCACCACTACTTTTTTTCTGGACTCAGAATGCTTATCAACATTAATTGACTCCCCAATACATCTTGATGCCACCACAAACTATCCAAAATTTTCTCTATCCTTTCATCCAACTTCTGATATGTTATTTTTAGTTTCTATCCTTAAACTTGCTTGAAACCTCCTAAATTTCTATATGTCATCCAGTACAAGCTATGGACAAAAGTTAACTGATCTCGTATATATGCCTCATAATCACCAACTTTCATACTTCCATGTCTTATGATCTTCGACTATTTGATATTATCACTTAATAAGGTAGGAGGGAGATATTTCTAGTAAAACTCATCCACAAACTCACTCCATATAATCCCCATATTTCTCCTCTTATGTTCTAGTTCATGCCCCCATAACTCAATATCGCCTTTAAATAGATAGATAGCATGGTTGATCTACTTGTCCTACAATAACTCTATCATATAGAAAACCTTTTATAGCCGTCAGAGCCACACATCTACCGTACTAGGTTCATTGTTCCAGAAAACTCAGTCCCATCGAGCTTCTTCACCATCTCATAAGATCTCATCAGGTCCTTTCTAGAATATGAAGACATCCTACTTATCTTATATTTCTCTTTTGTCTTCAAAAAGATACGATACATCCTATATGCCTTATCTCTATACTCTCCACCTAGGCCATCACCTAAGGGTTAGGGAGATGATGGCTCTCATCATGTTCCTCACCATAACCATGTCCTCTTTCTGCCATCTACATATTCATAATAGTAAGACATATGCTACACCTTTTTCCCAAACTTAGGTTGAACATAAGCTGTGATACCAAGAGCTGACATGACCCAAACCCACTAATCAAGGTTTAGGCTCTCTAAAGAGGAGATTCAACTAACATTCACTTTAAATCACTAATTAAAAACAACCTTAATTTTATTTCATTATTTGTAATAAAAGTAATGAAACATCATGTTAACTTTAAAAGATAACATTTGATTTAAGCATAAGCATCACATGTTCACAATTGACTTTTACTCTTACATCTTAATCAACTGAAAGAAACCAATTCTTGCTTTTGAATACATCAAATACACATTATTACAAAACTACTCACAGTCCTCACTCTCACATTCCTAAGACCAGAGAAATAATAATAGATCATCTAAATAAGCTGATTATTCCTCTCAAGACCTCGACTAGTATACTCCTGATGAAAGCTAGCTCCTGAATCCTCATGCAGAGCTGGACCCTTACCTAAAAAATATTTTAGTAGATTGTATGAGCGGTTGGCTCAGTGTGAAGAAAATCAAGAAGAAACCTTGATATTTCAAATGCACACTGTCAATGGAATAAAATATTGAAGAGTACATGCATTATAGTGAAAAACTATAAACCATCCAACATGAAAGTAGTCCTCATAATAACTATAATAAATAAACAAAATAAATCCTTCTTAATTTTTTTATTCCTTTTTATTATATCTAGACCCACATGAAGTGTACCATAATATGTGGAAGTATCACAACAAGCTACAATATCACCCTACAAGACTTAGATTAGACCTAAGACTCTAAGTTTACTAAGCTAGCTCCCCAGTCTATAATAGGGCTAGCTACACGTGTCCTCAGTGGCTAGCCACATGTGGCCTTGGTGGCTAAGCAGCTAGACAAATAAACTAGACTATCCCTTTAAACTTGGGTACTTAGATAGAGAGTCAAAGCATTTGACTAAACTATTACATGAGTGATTCCACAAAGGTTGACCTACTGAGCAGTTTCTAAACTAACTAAACTATACTAGATACCACTCAAGTCTCCAATCGATATTGGATACCTTACTAATTAAGGAGACTTCCTCACTAAGCCTTTTCCTTTGTACCACTCTAATACACTTTGACTACCTCATCCTGGGAATGTATCCTCCTTCATGGTGAAAACCTCCATGATGTATTTTATAGTGTTTAGGGAATCAAATGTCTAGCTGGCTCTTTATTTTCACATATATATTACTAATATCTTGTTATTTGCTTAACTCTATACTTAAGTCCTCTATTTTTGCTTCTTGATCAATAAACTTAAACTAAATAATTGAAATCCCTAAAGTTATCAAATTGAACTGATAAAATTAGTATATTCATAATTAATAAATGAACTATTCTCTGAACTTCATAAATATCTAACTAAAAACAACCATTGACTAGATCTCAAATTCATAATATGATTCAATATTGTAGAACTTAGGAAAAAATTGAGGTTTTGGTGCCTCTAATTCTATCATTGAGACTCACCACAAATTCATGGAAAATTAATTTAGAGCTTTAGCATCTATAATACATCACAAACATGTTAAAACAATCAATAGCTAAACTGAAATCTCATATATTGTCTCAATAAGTTGAGACAATATTCATTATGCAAAGTTGTATACATTCTTTAAAATCTTTGGGATTAATTTATCTAAATACAAGGTTTAAAGGTGATTTTCCACTCACAAGAACTCAACCTAGTGTATAATCTTGAGTTTGAACTAGGTAAACTTGGATTTCAGTCTACTGAGCTAGGATTTGAACTCAAGGCTCCAAGGAACAACTCTAGTTAGCATGAATGTGGTTTAATAGACCTAAATAAATCATAAGGTCAAGTAAAATATTTGGCATGTGAATCGGAAGATTTTGAGCAAATAAAAATAAAGAGAAGAAGAAATCTACAATTAAAATCTACTTACCGGGTCAAATTTAAGGAGAAACCATCAGTTTCTCCTATTCTTCATTTTCTTCCCTAAAGTTGTCTGAGAAATTGCCCTTCCATTCAACGTTTCAGAGGTTTAGGGCCGTGGGAGTGTAGAGGATCGAAGAATGAATCCAAGAAAACAAATTTCATTGAATTTCAACATTTTAACAAAAGTTATGACCCTTTTCATGTTTGGTTATGATGGGCAGTGAAGATGCTCAAAACCATCAGTTTGTGAGTCTTCTCGTAGATTGTTGAACCATCAATTTGTGAGTCTGTCAAACCATTGGTTTATGAGTTTTCCGAACCATTGGTTGGTGAACCATCAGTTTGTGAGTCTGCCAGACCATTGGTTTGTGAGTCTGCCAAACCATCAATTGTTGGGTCTATCTGTAAGGCCCCAGACCTAGATTAATGCTTGAGTACATTTGCTTTGTTTAATAAGATGCTTTGTTGACATGTGGTGATCTCATGTTTCCAGTTTGGTCCAATTCGATTGATGTTTGAGCCATGTTTGCTTGTGTTGTACCAAGTTGTAATTTACCCATGAATGAGGGTTATCTTACAATTTGTCACATGTAGAGTGTGTTTGTTGTGCCTTAGCAACATGAGAGAGAAGATGATGTTGAGGGGATCCTTTCTTGGACCTCGGTTGATGATGTGGCTTCCTGTGGTGATGCCAGGGTTTTGCTTGGTAGAGCATAGTGTTGACCATGTTGAGCTTGGTTGAGTGTTGCGACCTATGTCTCGACCATGTTGGTGTGTCTTGAGTGTGTTTCAACTAACACTCCTTCTTTGGATGAGTTTGTTTTGACCTAGTTGATTTTGGAGGCAAGGTGGTCAATACCCCACCTCAATTGTATCACCCTTCGATGCATGCATGTGTTTAGTGGTTGCATGGCCATTTTCTTGGTGGAAAAGTGTTCTTTTGGTTCTCTCTTGTGTTGGCACCTCATAACCCACCTCACCTCCCTCCTACCTTGTGTATATAAGATATCTCTTCAACATGCAAGCAATCCTTTTGTTATCTTTCCTTCTCCTTCCTTGCTTGGCCAACCTTGGAGCTTGGTGGAGCTAGAGGGTGCTAATCTTGGAGCTTTAGTGGTCGAGCAACCTTGCATGTGGTGCTTTTGAGCTTGATCATCTCCTTTGTGGTGATCTTTGGTGATCTTCTTCCTTGGTAAGTGGTTTTGAACCCTTGATCTCATTTTCTTTGCACCGTACCTCTCCTTTTTCCTTCTCGCCCATGAGACTATGGTTCTACCATGGTGGTCATCTTGAAAAAAACTTCCCTTCATAAGGGTCGGAGACTATGTTTGACATGGTGGTACCCAAGTGGGATGAAGCTTTCTTCTCTTCCCCCTTTCTCCTTCTTTTGTTCGACCTATAGTTTTTCACCTCCTTCATGAGCTCTCTTTTGACCATTCTTTTTTGAGGTGATCTTTTGGCCGTGGAGTTGCTCTTGGTTGGAGCTTTATTCCCTCTTGAAAATCATGATCTTTGAAGCTTGGCCTCTCCATAAGGCAGGTTATCTAACTGTCTACCTTCTTCTATTATTTGCACCTTAATTTTACTTACATGCTACATTTTTAATCTCTAAAACTTGATTCTAATGTGCTAGATGATGTTATCATTATCTAGGGTTTATGACTTTGTAGTATTCTTGAGTAGATTACTCTCTTTCTTAAACCCTAATTTCATGTATCCAACTGTTAGGTTATGGTTGGAGTGATGTTCTTATGTGTACCATGATCCTTATCATGGTATGGTTCGGCCCTTATTTTTTTGTGAGGTTGTGAGTCAGTTTTTCTGAGGTTGAAGCTTGGTCTTCTCTCTCCTAGGTTTGTTTCATTAGATTTTCATGAAGGTGATCATTTTTAGGGTTGGATGTTCATGCTTTTATGAGAGTTGATCTTAGTGGCGCTTGGTCTTCTTAGAGTTTAACATCTGTTTCGGTCATGCATGTTTTTCCCCTTGGCATCTTTGGTTGACACACTCTTGTATGGTTCATGTATTTGTCTAGTTGACACCTTGGTTGGCTTTGTTGCGGTCGACACATATGGATGGGTGATGTGTAACGACTGTTGCACCCATTTTGCTTGGGTTTGGCCGTTACTCCGCTTTGGGTCACAATGTAGCATTTCTAATGTTGGTTGGAACACTTGATCTATGGTGTTAGACATTACACCTTGCCAGTGTGTTTCGGTCAAAACAATTGTGCTGGTCTGATGGTCGTGACTCTAGTATGCTTGTGTCTCGGTCACAACATGAACTTGGTTTGGTTTGGTTTAGCTATGCATGGGTGATGATGTGTAGAGGTCACTACACATAGTGATGCCTATGTTGATGGTAGTTACCCTGACCTAACCCTAAATGATCACTACATGGTGTCACCTAGGATGGTCGACACACATATACATGAATGTAAGTTTGCTACATATGTGTCACATGGTAAGGTTGATACACATGTACATGTAAATGATGGTTCATGCCTAGTGCTGTTTGATGTGATTAATTAATCATGTTGACAATAAACTTAACCCTAATGTGCTCTAAGAAAGAGGGATGATGTATCTAGGGTTTGGTAATTGAATAATAATATGAAAACCCTAATCGACTATAAATGTGAAACCTTAACCCTAATTCTAGGGTGTGCTATGCTTGTTGATTTTGTCTTGATGTATGGCATGTGATTATATTTTCTCTTTCCCTTGTGAAAATCTAACCTTATAGGTTGAATGAATGTCATAGCTTGTGAATTCTATGGTGGTAATCATGTGACACATGGTGATGGCTATGAGCCTGATGAGTCATGTTGATGTGATGGGTCTCATTACCTGATAGAGGCTTAATACCTAGTGTGAGGTGTTATCCTCCAGTGTTGTGATGAGGGATTGATAGTCCATGGTAGTGAAATTGTGGTGATAGCCTTGTATGGCTGTGTGATATGTTGATAGCCTCAAATGACAATGACACCAAGTGAGTGTGACAACATGTATCTTATATGTTTTATATCTTCTAGAGTTGTATCATGCCCTTATCTTTATAGAGTTTGTTTAGGGTTTATACGTTGTAACTTGATTGATGCTAGAAGATAGTCAATTGGGTTAACTAATCAAGTGAAACCCTAATCATGTAGCTACCATGTGCCATAAATCTATCTTCAACATCAATACATTTGTTGGATGGTGAAATGGGTATTCCCAAGGGAAACCTGAAGTGCATACTTTTGAGTATGCGAGGTGCAAGTGACTACGTGTCCTTGACATATTGATCCCAAGTGTTTTGAGAATGACTACGGTTGGGTCTCGATGATGATATGTGATATGATGTGATGGAGGACAACTACGGTTGTACCTCAATGATTGGGTTATATACCCTGGTTTCTAGCATCGTGACCTGTACCAAGGTGGGCTAGATGTTTTATAGGACCATAGACTTGAATATGATTTGCTGTATCTACATGACTATAGCTTTGACTATAAGTTGTTGTCTTTTGTAGTATGACTATATGTCATTGCGGTGCATACTTGAACTGACTGATTAGGGCAGGGTAAGATTATGGATTCTGACTCTTCCATTAATCTTGTGTGGCACCAATTTCGACTTCACAGTGGTCATTTGGATTTTAATGGTATGACTCAAATCCTCATGGCATAATAAAAGACATAACACAAGCATGTAGTATATTTTCTTAGGTAAAAATATGCTTCACATTGGATGACCCCTTTGCCTTATCTTTGTACTATTTTCTTGAATTATAATGCGGTAAGAGAAATTAACTATTATACATGTTCTTTATATTTCTTATTAAAGTTTAAATTGCTCTAATGCTCAGTGGAGATTGCCTAAATTACTTAATATGTATTATCAGTTAATTACATATCATTGAGCTTAATCTACTCAACCTGATAATAATGTATTCTATCTATTTTAGTTATCTGTGCTTATAATAGATGTTGGCGGAGATTTATATCTCTTGCTAGGATGTTTGGTCTCACCTCGTGATTTTCCACATCTTTTAGGTGGTCGTGCACGGTCAGGTAGAGATCGTGCGGTTAAGGATGAGAAGTAAGAGGAGCATTATCTGTTGAAAGGTTGGACATGCTGCTAGTGTTTTGTAGTAGAGTCTTATGTGTTGTCCCTATACTCTCAGGTCCTTGGGGGTGTTTGTATATGTTGTATATCATGACGACATTTTTGGTTGTATGCCTTATTGTACAAATATGGCATGTATGTATATGAACATGTTATCATATGTACAAGTTGTGGCCAGTGAGCCCGTGATCAATGTTGTGCAATCATCTTTTAGCATGAGATATGTGGCAGGTGGCTTTCATGGACAGACGTAATAAGTTATAGATTTTGTGCTTATGTGGAATTGGTTTTAATTTCTTATGTTTTCTATTAACCTAGATGTTTTGCATTAGTTCTACACTTTGTTTTGAGTGATCTCGCTTTGTGGCGCATCTGGGTGTCTCAACATAGGTTGGTATCAGAGCTCTAGGTTCACTGAGTCTATAGGGACATATGACTAGCATTGTGTCTATTCTAGTGTCCTTTAGTCTATCTTATGGTAACTTCTACCTATGCAGAAGAAGAAGAAGAGAAAAAATATGGCTGGAGAACATGAAGAACATGTTGCTGAGAGTAGTGTTGCTGCACCACGTGGTGGTGCCAGGAGGTAGGAGAGGGTGGGTGTTGTGCCTAAGATGCCCCAGTTTAACCCTATAGTGGTGGCCAATCCCACTTCCCAGTCCATATTTGGACAGTTTATGACCATGATAACACACATGGTCGATAGAATGCCTCCACCCCAAGCGAAAGCGACAGTCCCCAATGCAGAATCTTCAGGTTATGGGAAGAACTTAGAAAAGTTGAGGTGTGTAGGGGCAGTTGAGTATGCGGGTACGACAATCTTGACAGATGTAGATCTTTGGTTAATCGAGCTAGAGAAGGCCTTGAAGATCCTAAACATCCCCAAAGAGGATAAAGTGAAGCATGTTGTGTATATGTTTAAGGGGAGTGCTGGCCATTAGTGGGCCATTGAGGAGGAGAAAAGGCTTGGTGTCATGATTAGTTGGGAAGAGTTTCAAGGGGATTTCATGTATCAATATTTTTTGGAGACCTATCTGGATGATAAGATCACATAGTTTGAGATTTTCTGGTAGGGATCCATGGAAGTCAATGAGTATGAAGCAAAGTTCATGGAGCTTTTACGGTTTTGTCCCCATTTGGCAGCGTTGAGAAGGGTTTGAGTATAGCATTGATGACTCCAGTGTCATCTCTAGAGAACAGAGATAAGTTAACCATGTTTTTGGAGTCAGTCAGGAGGGTAGAACGATCAGTGGTGGAGAAGCGTGAGACAAAAGCCAAGAAGAGACATGCACAGTATCAAGGACCATTGTCTAGAGGCTTTAAGAAGCCTAGGTTTTGAGCACCACCGTCACAACAAAGGTCGGCAAGTATGTCTCAATGGCCACTGAGTAGAGGTAGAGGTCATACCTTTCCACTAGTAGGAGCCCATAGTGCTGCATCAGTTTCGATGATAGGGTCATCCAAATCATGGTATGCGAGTAATACTTGTTACAAGTGTGGGTAGGTTTGGCATACAAAGTGATTTTGCTCGATGAAGGATGAAGAGGTTACCCAACAACCAAGACAATGTCATCAAGGGTCACATCGGCGACAACAGTTCAACAACGGTAGTAGCAGAGGACGTGGACAAGCATCATTGGCTGGTTCTTCTCAGCAAGCCAGTAGAGGAAGGGGATGAAATAGGAAACAACTCGATTCTATCCGACGAGTCAGCCGGAAGGAGTCGTCAACCCGTGAGTCATGATAGGTTAGATGGAGTTATTTCATTTTGATTTGTCTTCTTCTTGATTTATATCTATTTTAGTTGACCTGAGTGCAACACACTCTTTTATCACTCGAGATGTGATTGCTAGCTGTTCCTTGCTTGTTAGTTGTAGACGTGATAGTCTTCATTTAGAAACCCCTTTGATTAGTTTTGCTGAGCTGTGGGAAGTGTGTCCTTCCTGTGTCCTTTCTATTTCAGGACATAGCATTCAAGTGGACCTCATTCCACTTGACATACATGGATTCGATGTGATCCTTGGAATGGGTACTTTGGAGAAGTATCATGTGGTTTTGGATTGTGGTTCCAAGGTAGTTCCATTTGTTGATGGTGCTATTTCATGGGTCTTCCAAGGAGATAGGAAGATTCATTCATCTTGTTTGGTATCAATAATGGTGGTGGAGAATCTAATGAGGCAAGGCTATGATGCATTCTTGGTGCATGTGGTAGATACCAAGGCAAGGAGTCTGGGTATCCAGGAGGTTCCAATATTCTATGAGTTTGAGGATGTGTTTCTAGATGAGTTCCCAGGTGTTCCCATAGTTAGAGAGATTGATTTTGAGATCAATCTAGTTCCTGGTACCCAGTTGATAGCTCAGACACCATACATGATGACAACAGCTGGGATGGCAGAGTTAAAGAAAGTTGCAAGAGCTGCTTGAGAAAGGTTTTATTAGACCGAGCACGTCTTCTTGGGGTGCTCCCGTGCTGTTTATGAAGAAGAAAGACCGATCAATGAGGTTTTGCATTGATTACAGGCAGTTGAACAAGATGACCATCAAGAATGAGTATCCTTTACTGCAGATTGATGATCTGCTCGACCAGTTGCAAGGTGCTGCAGTCTTTTCGAAGATAGACTTGAGGTTAGGATATCACTAGTTGTGGATCAAGGTGGATGACATACCAAAGTCATATTTTAGGATGAGGTATTTATGAGTTCGTGGTTATGATGTTTAGGCTAACCAATGCACCAACAACATTCATGGACTTGATGAATAAAGTGTTTCAGCCGTATCTTGATTAGTTCATGGCAACATTCGTAGATGACAACTTGGTATACATCTGATATAGCCAACATCACGAACATCTGCGTCATGTGTTGAGTTTGTTAAGGCAAGACCAGCTGCATGCAAAGTTCAACAAGTGCGGATTTTGGCTGAGAGAGGTGTCCTTTCTTGGACACATGATATCTACTGACGGTGTTTATGTGGGCCCCAAGAAGGTTGAATCTGTGATAGAGTGGGAGAAGCCAAAGATGCCTATAGAAGTTTGCAATTTCCTAGGCTTGGTAGGATACTACAAGAGGTTTATCAATAACTTTAGCACAGTGGAATCACCCCTAATGAAGTGGATGAAGAAGGATGTAACTTTCTTCTGGGATGACAAGTGTCAGTGTGCTTTCTAGTTGTTAAAGGAGAAGCTGACAAGCACACCGGTGCTAGTGCTTCGAGAGAGGGAAATGACTATATTGTCTTTTATGATGCCTCAAAGAATGGTCTGGGTTGTGTGTTTATGCAAGACAAGAATGCAATCTCTTTCGCATTGTGACAATTGAAGAAGCATGAGGAGAACTATCGTAACCATGGTCTAGAGCTTAAAAATGTGTTCCGTGCCTTGAAGATCTGAAGGCACTACCTATATGGTGAGAAGTGTCAGATCTTCACTGACTAAAGGAACCTCAAGTACATCTTTTCACAACAGGAGTTGAACATGCATCACAGATGCTGCATGGATCTAATTAAAGACTATGATTGCACCATAGATTGCCATCCAGGGAAGGCGAACGTGGTGGCATACGCTTTGAGAAGGAAGTCTTCATCATCATCATCTACTGACAAGGCACAATTATGTTAATTGGTATGCCACAAGAGAGACATGTTACTGTCTTTGTGTGACATGAATGTAAATTTGAAAGTCTCTTTATTAGCAGGACTATTGGCACAGTTGCAGGTGAAGCCTGTGTTGAGGCAGCTGATTAGAGATGCACAATAGAGTGATATTATGATACAATAGATCCACACAAAGTTTGGCGGTGAGAAGCATGATGACTTTCATGAGATAGAGGATGGGACAGTATGTTACCACAACAGAGTCGTGGTTCCTGATGTTGATAGTCTGAGAAAGATGGTCTTGGAAGAGGCTCCTTCTTTGATGTATGCCATGCATCCAAGTAGCACCAAGATGTATCACAACCCAAAGGATTTGTATTGGTGGTTTGGTTTGAAGTGTGATGTGGCTGAGTTTGTTGCCAGATGTCCTGTGTGTAAGTAGGTTATGGCAGAGCATCAGAAGCCTACCAGAACCTTGCAACCATTTCCTATACCACATTGGAAATAAGATCATGTTATGATGGACTTTTTGGTTGGTCTTCCTAGGATAGCCAAAGGTCATGAATCCATACAGGTGATAGTTGACCAGTTGACAAAGGCATCACACTTTTTTCCCGTGAAGCTGATGTACACAATGGAGAGACTTGCTTGGATATATGTTGATGGGATCGTATGTTTGCATGGTATACCAGCTACAACCAAGTCAGATAGAGGTCCTCAGTTCACCAGTCATTTCTTGGAATGTCTACACACAACTATGGGTACACAGTTGAAATTCCATACAACATTTCACCCCCAGACATATGGACAATTAGAGAGGACGATACAAACTCTAGAAGATCTGTTGAGAGCTTGTGTTTTAGTTGGTATGTCCACCTCAATTTGATAGAGTTTGCATACAATAACAACTATCAAAGGACCATTGATATGGCACCTTATGAGGCCTTGTATGGGAGATGTTCCAGGTCTCCGTTGTGTTGGTATGAGACTGGTGACTCTGTTGTATTGGAATGAGACTGGTGAATATCAGCTTCTAGGTCCTGAGCTTGTGCAACAGGAAATAGAAAACATCAAGGTGATTCAACATTAGTTGAAGGCATCCCAGGACAGACAGAAATCATATGCTAATAATTGACATAGACCCTTGGAGTTCCAAGTGGGAGACAAAATGTATCTCATGTTTCCTGTTTGGTCTAGTTCGATTGATGTTTGAGCCATGTTTGCTTATGTTGGACCAAGTTGGAATTTACCCATGAATGAGGGTTATTTTGCAATTTTTCACATGTACAGTGTGTTTCTTGTGACTTAGAATCATGATAGAGAAGATGATGTTGAGGGGCGCCTTGCTTGGGCCTTGGTTGATGATGTAGCATCCTGTGGTGATGCTAGGGTTTCTAGGGTTTTGCTTGGTGGAGCATAGTGTCGACCATGTTGAGCTTGGTAGAGTGTTATGACCCATGTCTTGACCATGTTGGCGTGTCTTGAGTGTGTTTTGACTGATACACCTTCTTTGGGTGAGTTTGTTTTGACCTAGTTGAGTTTGGAGGCAAGGTAGTCGATACCCCATCTTGGTTGTATCACCCTTCAATGCATACATGTGTTTAGTGGTTGCATGGCTATTTTCTTGGTGGATAAGTGTCCTTTTGGTGCTCTTATGCTGACACCTCATAATCCACCTCACCTCCCTCCTACTTTGTGTATATAAGCTCTCTCTTCAACATGCAAGCAATCCTTTTATTCTCTTTCCTTCTCCTTCCTTGCTTGGACGACCTTGGAGCTTGGTGGAGCTAGAGGGTGTTGAACTTAGAGCTTTGGTGGTCGAGAAACCTTGCATGTGGTGCTTTTGAGATTGATCATCTCCTTTGTGATGATCTTTGGTGATCTTCTTTCTTGGTAAGCGGTTTTGAACCCTTGATATCGCTTTATTTGCACCCTACCTCTTCCTCTTCCTTCTCGGCCATGAGACTATGGTTCTACCATGGTGATCATCTTGAGAGAAAATTCCCTTCACAAGGGTCAGAGACTATGTTTGACATGGTGGTACCCAAGTGGGAGGAAACTTTATTCTCTTCCCCCTTTCTTCTTCTTTGGTTCAGCCTAGAGTTTTTCACCTCTTTCACGAGCTCTCCTTTGACCATGGTGTTCTTCTCTTTTGAGGTGATCTTTTGGCCGTGGAGTTGCTCTAGGTTGGAGCTTTCTTTCCTCTTGAAGATCGTGATCTTTGGAGCTTGGCCTCTCCATAAGGCGGGTCATATAACTCTCTACCTTCTTCTATTATTTGCACCTTAATTTTTCTTGCTTGCTACTGTTTTAATCTCTAAAACTTGATGCTAATGTGCTAGATGATGTTATCATGATCTAGGGTTTATGACTATGTAGTATTCTTAAGTAGATTACTCTCTTTCTTAAACCCTAATTCATGTACCCAATTGTTAAGTGATGGTTGGAGTGATGTTCTTACATGCACCGTGATTCTTGGCTTTTTCACCATGGTATGGTTCGACCCTTATGTTTTTCTTGAGGTTTTGAGTCAGTTTTTCTAGAGGTTGAAGCTTGGACTTTTCTCTCATGGTTTTTTTTCCTTGGATGCTCATGAAGGTGATCATTTTTAGGGTTGGACGTTCATGCTTTTATGAGAGTTGATCTTTTTGATGCTTGGTGTTCTTGGAGTTTAACATCTATTTCAGACATGCATGTTTTCTCCCTTGGTGTCTTTGGTTGACACGCTCTTTTATGGTTCATGTATTTGGCTGGTCGACGCCTTGGTTGGCTTTGTTGCGGTTGACACATGTGGATGAGTGATGTGTAACAGGCGTTGCACCCATTTTGCTTGAGTTTGGCCGTTACTTCGCTTAGGGTCACAATGTAGCGTTTCTAATGTTGGTCACAATGCTTGATCTCTGATGTGATGTGACACCTTGTGTGTGTGTGTTTTGGTTGAAACATCTATGCTAGTTTGATGGTCGTCACTCTTGGATACTTGTGTCTCGGTCGCAACATGAACTTGGTTTGGTTTGGTCTATGGCATGGATGATGATGTGTAGCGGTCACTACATATAGTGATGCCTATGCTGATAGTAGTTACCCTGACCTAACCCTAAATGGTTGCTACATGGTGTCACCTAGGATGGTCGACACACTATACATGAGGGTAAGTTCGCTACAAATGTTTTACATGGTAATGTTGATACACGTGTACATGTAAATGATGGTTCATGCCTAGTGTTGTTTGATGTGATTAATCAATCATGTTGATAATAGACTTAACCCTAATGTGTTCCAAGAAAGGGGGAGATGATGTATCTAGGTTTTAGTAGCAACAAGCATAGAAAACCCTAGAATTAGGGTTAAGGCTTCACATTTATACCGATTAGGGTTTTCATATAATCACATTTATGCCTTAATGTATGGCATGTGATTATATATTCTATCTCCTACATGCGTAAATCTAGCCTTGCAGGTTTAATGAATGTCATAGCTTGTGCATGCTATGGTGGTAATCATGTGACACAGGGTGATGGCTATGAGCCTGATGAGGCATGTTGATGTGATGGGTCTCATGACCTGATAGAGGCTTAATACCTAGTGTGAGGTGTTATCCTCCAATGTTGTGATTAGGGGTTGATATTCCATGGCAGTACAATCGTGGTGATAGGCTTGTATGGATGTGTGATATTTTGATAGCCTCGAATGGACATGACATCAAGTGATAGTGCCACAACTTGTATCTTGTATGTTTTATATCTTCTGGAGTTGTATCATGCCCTTATCTTTGTAGATGTTGTTTAGGGTTTGTATGTTGTAACTTGATTGATGCTAAAAGATACTCAATTGGCTTAACTAATCAAGTGAAACCCTAATCATGTAGCTACCCTATGCCATAGATCCATCTTTAGCGTCAGTACCTTTGCGAGATGGTGAAATGGGTATTCCCAAGGGAAACACGAAGCACATACTTTAGAGTATGTGAGGTGCAAGTGACTACATGTCCTTAACATCTTGATCCCAATTGTTTTGAGAATGACTACAGTCGGGTCCAGTGATGATATGTGATATGATGTGATGGAGGACAACTACGATTGTACCTCAATGATTGGGTTATATACCCTGGTTTCTAGTGGCCTGACCTGTACCAAGGTAGGCTAGGTGTTTTATAGGACCATAGCCTTGACTATGAGTGTTGTCTCTATAGGATTGTAGCTTTGACTATAAGTTGCTGTCTTTTGCAGTTTGACTATATGTCATTGCGGTGTAAACTCAAACTAACCAATTAGTGTAGGGAAAGATCATAGATTCTGACTCTTCCATTGATCTTGTGTGGCATCTATTTTGACTTCGCATTAGTCAGTTGGATTTTGGTAGTACGACTCAAATCCTTAAGGAATAATAAATATGTAACACAGCCGTGTAGTGTATTTGCTTAGGGTCAAAATATGCTTCACATTGGATGACCCCTTTGCCTTATCTTTGTACCCATTTCTTGAATTATAATGTGGTAAGAGAAATAAACTGTTATACATGTTCTTCATATTCCTTCTTAAAGTTTAAATTGTTCTATTGTTCAGTGGTAGATGCCTAAATTTCTTAATTTGTATTATCAATTGATCACATATCATTTAGTTGAATCTGCTCAACCTCATAACAATGTATTCTATCTGTTTTAGTTATCCATGCTTATAATAGACGTTGACAGAGAGTTCTATCTGTAGCTGGGACGATTGGTCTCACCTCGTGGGTTTCTACATCTTTTAGGGGGTCGTGCACGATGAGGTAGAGATCGTGCGGTTGAGGCTGAGCAATAAGAGGAGCAATAGTTGTAGAAAGGTTGGATATGCTGCTAGTGTTTTGTAGTAGAGTCCTATTTTTTGTCCCAGTACTATCAGGTCCTTGGGGGTATTTGTAGATGTTGTATATCATGATGAGGTTTTTGGTTGTATGCCTTGTTGTACAGATATGGCATGTATGTATAGGAATATGTTATCTTATGTACATGTTGTGGCCAGTGAGCCAGTGAACAATGTTGTGTAATAATATTTTGGCATGAGATATGTGACAAGTGGATTTAGTGTACTCAGACGTAATACATTACAATTTTTGTGCTTATCTGGAATTGGTTTTAATTTCCTATGTTTTTTGGTAACTTGGATGTTTAGTATTAGTTTTGTGCTTGGTTTTGAGTGATCTCGCTTTGTGGCACATCGGGGCGTCACACTATCAAACCATCGATTGTTGAACCATTGGTTGTGAGTATCTTGAACTATTAGTTCTTGAGTATGGAAAACCATTAGATGTTGAGTCGACCAAACTATTGGTTATTGAGTTTGCCAAGACATCAATTTGTCAACCGAAGGTATTTCTGTGTGAAAACTAGAAGTGCCATTCATATTAAGTCCCATTTAGTTCATTCTTTCTATATTGAATTTACAATTAAGTTATCTATAATTCTATAGATTTTTCTACAAAACCCTCTAATAATAATTATTATCAAATCAATTCCTTTAATTTTTTTAATTTTTTTACCAACATGTGTGTTACTGCTATATCGACTAAGGTCTAAACCTTGATGCATTCACACTACATGTTTTCTTTCACTTATCAAAGAACACTTTTAATGTAAGAGTAAGCATAAAACAACTAATTAATAATACAAAGTATTTAATAAAGGTGTAATTAACACCTAGATTATTTTAACTCTCAATTTACCAATAAAGAAAGGTATATGTTGTATCAACGGGCATCCCAAGACTTTCAAGTATGAATTTAAAGTATGATTACTCTCGATCCTCCTCCATTCCATATGCAAATTGTGGGATGCCCACCATGTACAAAAAGCTCCCATTGGTGGCTACAAGCATAAGGGTGGCTCCGTCTTGCTTGAACAATTATCGTTTCCTCATCCCTAGCCCACACGGCTCAAGACCGGAGGTGATCTGACTTTGCTACCATTTGTAACACATGAGCCTACATGCCAAGGCTATGGTAAATTTTTAGAAGTGATGCATAACCCCATAAACCAACACTATCCTAACCATGCCCTTTGTCTCATTCACACACATCATACGGAAACTTTTAGAAATTTCACCTATCCTAGTAGTACTTTAGATCAAATGCTCTTAACTATAGAGTACCTATTGATTAGATACCTAAAAAAGCATTCATGTTGACGATAAGAGTTGTAAATAATTCTTTTAAGATCATTTTATCTACACTCGGAATGCTAAATCTTATTTTCTCAAATTAGAAAAAAGAAATTTCACAATTTTTGGCCACAAAGTAGGGACCAGATAGCATATGTCACAACTATTTATGTAGTGATTATATTCTTTTATCCATTCATGTCACAAGTTTAGGGTATAATATCTATTTGTTTTGTTCTCTTAATAATTTTAGACAAACTACAATAAGACTTCTATTCACTTGACATTCTTGAAGGACAAATATTTAATTCCTTAATAATGTATGCAAACCCATTCTTCAAACAAATCCCCTAAGAATCTATATATGCAATTTTACTATTTTGTTTGGTTCCTTACACTCATAATATTCTATAATTCTTTCACCAGTCATGTTTCCTTTCAACAAATACCATAGACTATTTACTCCTTCAAGCACCATCCAATAGAATATAACCCTTTCATATTTGATGACACCACTACCAGAATCTTTACATGTCATACATGTCTTCTTCATATGTAAATCATTGTTCTTTATCCCCCATCATCTCTACATGTGGTGGATCTAAAACAATCAATCCACTAACCAGCTAGTTGAAACATTCAATCTTAGTCCATGAGCCACTATCTTCTCCTTAATACAAACAACTACAATATCAAAAGATCTTCTTTCTCACTATGACACTTAGTGTATGTATCATTGTCACACTTACACATGGGTGGATCTAAGAGGGGTGTCTACTTGGGATCTAGTAACCCTAGCTTGATGCCCCATATAATTAAACCATACAACTATTACAATGAATAATAATGAAAAATAGTAGAGCTAATGAGAATTCATATATCAATATTTCATGTAATGTAACATACAACCATTTTCATATAGCCACTTGATATTCTCAATGCTCTTTGTGTTGCATTAAAGTAGGCTTCTCTTGAAAGAAAAATGGTAACTATATATTCTAGTTCCTAATAAATTATGATGTCATCAACAAAAACATTGCTAAGCTGCCTACCATTTTATGATGACAGAACCAGTGGCAAAGCTACATAGCATCCAGGGGCACAAATGCACTACCCACCTTTTCTAATTACACATCAATAATTACAAAATTGGGTTTTATATTAATGATAAATTATGTATCAAATATCTTAGTCTGAGTATTCACACTAAGTGTATCTCTGTAGACAAAAAGTGTCTAGCTCCACCGCTGGAAGCAACAATGAAATAATTTTCCTATATAGGTTTCACACTAAGAGTTTGTACATGTATCTTAGCATGAGTATTCACACTAAGATTATCCTCTCTCTGGTAACTTCAGTTAATCAAACATAATTAATCAATTAGGTTTCGATTTCAATAATGACCTAATTTAGTCCCCATACTTTGATTTTAAGACATGCGGCAATATACACATACCCAAAATACCCTTTAACTTTTTAGAATTCCTAGACACCTTCCAAAAAGCTCTACCATGTAACCTTTAAGAACACTTGTACACTGAACAAGTTCAACAAATAAATTTGGGAACAAGCACACTCAACTTGTCTTACAAGGATTGTATAACCTTGGGCTCCAAATAGCAAATGAGTAGCTATTTGATAGTGCTATAGCATATGCTACGGTTGTTGAGTTTCCTAGAAAGAATGCCAAACCCCACATTCGCGTTATCATAACACCAGCAAGTAGAATACGACAATGCATATCCATATCCAAATCAAGACAAAAATGCATCTAGAGACAGGAGTTACACTTTTGTATTATTTGATATGTAAAGGCAACCCTTTCACTCTGTGATATCCACAAGCTCCACAGGTAGGTTTTCTTTCCATAAATAGAAAAAAATGATAGGCCCATGGCCTTCGGTATAGAACCCACTATCACCACTTTAGGAATTACTAGCGACTTTTCAATTATTTTTATCTGCCCATATCAACTAATTAGGCTCTATGTAATTTTCCACCTCCCGTCCTCCAATCCTCTTCGTCATATCATCTGAAGCTACTCTTGTAAGACATTATATTCCCAACCATCTCCTCCCTCTAAATATAAGTTACTATCTCACCTTTACATCAATTTTTCATGACCACGATCTAGTCGTTGCATATATAGAAAGTAGGTATTCATAATACATCTCTACAAAAAGTATATTTCCACTACCAACAACCTTCTAGACACCTTGATGGAAGTAGGATGCTCTTTCATAAGGCTGTCAGCAGTGAGGGTATATGGAAGGTAAAACTCTAAACTTATCCTTATCTTCTAGAAGGTATCGAATAAGGGTAAGGATAATAATCCTTTTCACAAATCCTCTTACCCTCTTCTTATCCTTATATTCTCCCTCACATGTCAAACGGGAGGGTAAACGGTAAATGAGTAATTTTGATTAAAAAAATTCTAACAAAATATTAACTTAAAAAGGTGGTGCCTAAGGTGATAATGATATCTTTCTTAGTTTACATTTTTCCAAATTGTGAATATAAGCATGCCAATGTTATAGGTTACTTGCGTAATATATCTAGATGTTGATCCAAGAAATAAAAAATAACTTTTTTTTCCAATCAAGTCAAAGTGGTTATATTTTAATGGTGAGAGGAAGCTTTCTTACTGATGCAGTCCTGTGATGAAGGACAAGTAAAAAAGTTATGTGAAAGTGGTTCAACTATTTTATCGGGTCGGCTTCCAGAGGGAAGTTTTCATCACTACTGGTGTTCAAATAAGCAAACCACTCACTTCTAAATGGGATAGAGATGAGGCATGTGTGATGTGGCCACAGAAATAGGGAGAGAAACAATGCCTAGGAAATTTCAAAACAAAAATAAAAAAGTAGAAAAAACACATGATTAAGCAAGAAGAGAAAAGGCTAAGGGAGTGTGCGGTCATCCTTTTCCTATTGTTCTTTGCCCTCTCAAATAGTTCAATATTTATTAATAATATACTACACATATTCGAGTGTGAGTGGGGGTGGGAGGATGTCTGCAACCCCCACAAGCTTTTCTATTAAAAAATAGGGTAAAAATTTAACAAAAACCTTCTTTATTATTATATACTCTTATTATATATTGTAGGTAAAAAGAAAAGGATATGGATGATGTCCATACCATACCCTTCTCCTTTAATGTGATGGGTAAACAGAGAATAGGTAAATGGGAATGAGTAACAAAAATCTTTACCCTTATTCTTATCCTAAAGAGTATGGATAAAAAATAAATGAGCTCCCCTTGAAAACCCTACTCTGTCATATTAAAATTGTCTCTTTTTTTAACCGTCTCATAGGTACCCATAACAAGTTTATGAAAACTTTCTTTCATGCGAGAAATTCTAGAGTACTGGTGTAGAGCACGCCATTTACACTAATATTTCCACCCCGACCTTGGAACATACTACAAACATTAACTCCAACCGTCCACGTGTGGTATCGAGGAGGCACACTCACACAATGTTAGACCAAAATAAGCACATTGTGAGAAGCCAAACGTACAGTCGAGACTATAAAACCACCCTACCCCACTCTCTCCCTCGTTTTGATGTGGCTCTCCCGCTCCAACCCATCCTCATCTCTTCCGTTGTCGTCCTGTTCAGCCTGTCTACATCACATCCACCACTGCCATTGCACCTGCCGTCATGACCAAACTGACATCTCTGTCCAACCACCGTCCACCCAGCCAACCACCATGACCTGGAGGCAATCACGCCCAGGTTGAAGACACATCCATCCCACTGCCCTGACCAGGATGCCATGTGCTCATGTCGAAGACACGCCCAGCCTGATGCCAAGTCAAGGTTGTCGCCGAGGCCCCTGTCATGCCCCTTTGCCTTCCCCTCAATAATTCATGTCCACATGACCTCCTCTGCCATCAACCTTCAACACAACACAACATCTCACCACCATCATGACCACACCGCCTCCTTCGCCGCCGCCGAACATCAATGTAGCAACAACAACACGCCGTTGTGTCCCATGAGGCTATTGCGCCCACAACGTCACCTCCCTACCGTATCTCTATTTTTGCCATTGTACTTGTGATGCCGCCCATCTAGATCACTAGTCAATTTGTCCATTTTGAATTATTTTTAATTGTTAGCCATCCATCTAAGTTTTGGTATTGTAATGAACATAAATTAGACTTATGTTGAATGAATTATAGTACTATGACATTTGTAAATTAGTTCTAATTTTGTTCCAAATAAAAAATGTGAGTATTTATGCATCATATGCAATAACCTAGAGTTATGCACTTATAATGTAAAAACTTTGAAAAAATAATAAATGAGTATTGTGGCTTGTATTATATTTCTCTGATCAAATTTTTTTCTAACTGTAAGCATTGTCCCAAATTATATTTAGTCTTGTGATGATACTCTTTGGTAGCACAATGACCATTAATCAATATTGCATTTTGATTTACAGCAAAATGTGACTATGCCGCTTGGAAGTGGAGGAAAAATGAGAAAGAAATATTTTGAATTCAAAGAGCATTGTGCATAAAACATGATATATGTGGTAAGGGGATAAATACAAGTGGTTGAGTGGTTGATAACATTATTGTCTTGATTGCAGTAGCTGCATGCATGTAACCATTGATAACACTCTATTTTACGTACTTTCTGTATATATTTTACACAACTTTTAGTATATCTTTTGTTAGCTTTTCACATAGTTTTTCTATCTGTTTGACTAAATCCTAACTTACATGGTTTTAGGTATATTCACAATCCAGATCGCGGATCAAGACCGCGACAACGATCCACTTATACCTCAACCGCGATCGCGGTTCCAGAGTTCCTAGAGATCATGATCATCAGACGACAAGGAGGGATCGCGGCTAGTTTATAAAACGTGGTCATCGCTCAACCGTGACCTCATGGATGGTCGTGATCAGAACATACGCCTCAAGGATAGACCAGTGGTCGCAGTGTGGTTACAAGCCGCAATCAAGAAGGACCACTGTCAGCTTGGAAACCGTGGTCACCGATGAGCTCTTGCAAATCGCAACTGAGCGGGAAGACTTCGACCACCCAAATGCAACCCACAAGCAGACCTCGATCACGGTTATCACCAGGACGCGACCAAGCTCAACCATGGTGAAAGATGAATAAAGCAGAGACTGCGACCACAGTCTCACCCTCACTTCACCAAGACTGCAACCACGATCCAGGCTTAAGTCGGTGGAATGTGCCTATAAATAGCACACCCACCTATTTTGTCAAAGGAGCAGATCATAGATTAGATCCCGAGGACCATGAAGTGCTGCTGCATTCCAGATTCATCCCATCCTATCCCATCCATCATTCTTGGATCTCTAAACGTAGAAGCTGAGGAGAGAGAAGATTGAAGACCCCTTCTTCGAGAGAAGTAGATCGTCCACGCCATCCATGTGATAGATCCAGATATGAAGAAGTACTGTGTTGTATCCCGTCTCTTCCTTTCTAAATCTATCATTCCATTCTGTTATACTTCCCTCTTCTCTTTGTGGGCATCTCATGGATCTATCTTTCTGTAATGTCGTTATGATGTCCGCAAGCATGAGCAACTAAACAACTTAACTTGGGTTGGAAGTAGCCACTAAGGCTCTCCCAACATGTATATTGTCTCTTTATGTTGAATATACATATTCTTATCAAGATTATCTCCATGCACCTATTTTAATGCTTCACTTGTATGATTAGCTACCATCTTGTGATGTTCGATTGTTGATATTTTGAGAGAGTAATACCACTTTTATCATGTGTCATGGAGTAGTATGAATGCACGAGAGTGTTGGAATGCTAAGGCTATAAAACCATATGTTATGTTGCGAAGTTTACGTGTGGTCATCTCAAGAGAGCGGCTACCCTTAGACTAAGATCTTTCCTCATCTTGAGAGAGAGTGGAATGGACACTTTTGATGGTTGCTTGTAATCTTGGTAAGAGTATGCGAGAGAGATAGATATGATATTGCATGTTGGTGAGATGCTTTAGTAGGTGAATCCCAACCTGAGTTTCCTTCCATATACTTGTTTCATTCTATTTCTTTTGTTTCTTTTGTTCTTGTTATTTTTGGTCTTTCTTGAGCTGCTATAGTTGGTGTGCCACTGTTCCTTAGGGAACACCCTTTTATATATCCTCTTTGGCTGGAGTATACGAGTGTTAGATTCCATGTGCTTAACACAACCAACCTTGTCCCTGTGTTCGACCCCGATCGCTAGACCAAACTGGAAACATGAGATACATGAGATACATTTTTTGAGGTTTGGGAAAAAGGGTAAGTTGGCTCCCCAATTTATGGGACCTTACCCTGTGGTGACACGTGTGGGAAAGGTGGCTTATAAGTTGGAGTTGCCACTTGAGTGCACAAGTTACATCCAGTGTTCCATGTGTATATGTTTAGGAAGTGACACCATGATACAAAGTTGGTGTTGCAACTAGTGGAGGCTAAGATAGATGAGGATATATCTTATGTCGAAGGTCCTATGTTGATCATGGATAGGAGGATCAAGAAGTTGAATAAGAAGGAGACAGTGTTGGTGAATATTTGTGGCATCATCGTGGCATAGAGGAAGCCATGTGGAGCTTGAGGAGGAGATGTGTAGGAAGTACCCGTCTCTTTTTGCCCATGATTTCAAGTGTGAAATCCTTGTTAGGGGTTTATGGTTGTAAGGTCCCTGACCTATATTAGTGCTTGAGTATGCTTGCTTTGCTTAATAAGATGCTTTGTTGACATGTGGCAATCTCATGTTTCCAGTTTGGTCTAGTTCAATTGATGTTTGAGCCATGTTTGCTTATGTTGGACCAAGTTGGAATTTACCCATGAATGAGGGTTATTTTGCAATTTTTCACATGTAGAGTGTGTTTCTTGTGACTTAGTATCATGAGAGAGAAGATGATGTTGAGGGGGCACCTTGCTTGGGCCTTGGTTGATGATGTAGCATCCTGTGGTGATGCTAGGGTTTCTAGGGTTTTGCTTGGTGGAGCATAGTTTCGACCATGTTGAGCTTGGTAGAGTGTTATGACCCATGTCTTGACCATGTTGGCGTGTCTTGAGTGTGTTTTGACTGATATACCTTCTTTGGGTGAGTTTGTTTTGACCTAGTTGAGTTTGGAGGCAAGGTGGTCGATACCTCATCTTGGTTGTATCACCCTTCAATGCATACATGTGTTTAGTGGTTGCATGGTTATTTTCTTGGTGGATAAGTGTCCTTTTGGTGCTCTTATGTTGACACCTCATAATCCACCTCACCTCCCTCCTACTTTGTGTATATAAGCTCTCTCTTCAACATGCAAGTAATCCTTTTATTATCTTTCCTTCTCCTTCCTTGCTTGGCCGACCTTGGAGCTTGGTGGAGCTAGAGGGTGTTGAACTTAGAGCTTTGGTGGTCGAGAAACCTTGCATGTGGTGCTTTTGAGATTGATCATCTCCTTTGTGATGATCTTTGGTGATCTTCTTTCTTGGTAAGTGGTTTTGAACCCTTGATATCACTTTATTTGCACCCTACCTCTTCCTCTTCCTTCTCGGCCATGAGACTATGGTTCTACCATGGTGATCATCTTGAGAGAAAATTCCCTTCACAAGGGTCGGAGACTATGTTTGACATGGTGGTACCCAAGTGGGAGGAAACTTTATTCTCTTCCCCCTTTCTTCTTCTTTGGTTCAGCCTAGAGTTTTTCACCTCTTTCACGAGCTCTCCTTTGACCATGGTGTTCTTCTCTTTTGAGGTGATCTTTTGGCCGTGGAGTTGCTCTAGGTTGGAGCTTTCTTTCCTCTTGAAGATCGTGATCTTTGGAGCTTGGCCTCTCCATAAGGTGGGTCATATAACTCTCTACCTTCTTCTATTATTTGCACCTTAATTTTCCTTTCTTTCTACTGTTTTAATCTCTAAAAATTGATTCTAATGTGCTAGATGATGTTATCATGATCTAGGGTTTATGAATTTGTAGTATTCTTAAGTAGATTACTCTCTTTCTTAAACCCTAATTCATGTACCCAATTGTTAAGTGATGGTTGGAGTGATGTTCTTACGTGCACCGTGGTTCTTGGATTTTTCACCATGGTATGGTTCGACCCTTATGTTTTTCTTGAGGTTTTGAGTCAGTTTTTCTAGAGGTTGAAGCTTGGACTTTTCTCTCATGGTTTTTTTTTCCTTGGATGCTCATGAAGGTGATCATTTTTAGGGTTGTACGTTCATGCTTTTATGAGAGTTGATCTTTGTGATGCTTGGTGTTCTTGGAGTTTAACATCTATTTCAGACATGCATGTTTTCTCCCTTGGTGTCTTTGGTTGACACGCTCTTTTATGGTTCATGTATTTGGCTGGTCGACGCCTTGGTTGGCTTTGTTGTGGTTGACACATGTGGATGAGTGATGTGTAATGGGCGTTGCACCCGTTTTGCTTGGGTTTGGTCGTTACTTCGCTTAGGGTCACAATGTAGCGTTTCTAATGTTGGTCACAATGCTTGATCTCTGATATGATGTGACACCTTATGTGTGTGTGTTTTGGTCGAAACATCTATGCTAGTTTGATGGTCGTCACTCTTGGATGCTTTTGTCTCGGTCGCAACATGAACTTGGTTTGATTTGGTCTATGGCATGGATGATGATGTGTAGCGGTCACTACATATAGTGATGCCTATGCTGATAGTAGTTACCCTGACCTAACCCTAAATGGTTGCTACATGGTGTCACCTAGGATGGTCGACACACTATACATGAGGTTAAGTTCGCTACATATGTGTTACGTGGTAATGTTGATACACGTGTACATGTAAATGATGGTTCATGCCTAGTGCTGTTTGATGTGATTAATCAATCATGTTGATAATAGACTTAACCCTAGTGTGTTCCAGGAAAGGGGGAGATGATGTATCTAGGTTTTGGTAGCAACAAGCATAACACACCCTAGAATTAGGCTTAAGGCTTCACATTTATACCGATTAGGGTTTTCAAATAATCACATTTATGCCTTAATGTATGGCATGTGATTATATTTTCTGTCTCCTACATGCGTAAATCAAGCCTTGTAGGTTTAATGAATGTCATAGCTTGTGCATGCTATGGTGGTAATCATGTGACACAGGGTGATGGCTATGAGCCTGATGAGGCATGATGATGTGATGGGTCTCATGACCTGATAGAGGCTTAATACCTGGTGTGAGGTGTTATCCTCCAATGTTGTGATTAGGGGTTGATATTCCATGGCTGTACAATCGTGGTGATAGGCTTGTATGGATGTGTGATATTTTGATAGCCTCAAATGGACATGACATCAAGTGATAGTGCCACAACTTGTATCTTGTATGTTTTATATCTTCTGGAGTTGTATCATGCCCTTATCTTTGTAGATGTTGTTTAGGGTTTGTATGTTGTAACTTGATTGATGCTAAAAGATACTCAATTGGCTTAACTAATCAAGTGAAACCCTAATCATGTAGCTGCCCTATGCCATAGATCCATCTTTAGCGTCAGTACCTTTGCTAGATGGTGAAATGGGTATTCCCAAGGGAAACCCGAAGCACATACTGTAGAGTATGTGAGGTGCAAGTTGTTGACCTAGAGGTTGTACATTACCTATATTTTGATAATGACTAAACCATTCCATTCATATATATCTAACATGTGCGTTAAAGATTGTTTGCAGACATTAGGTACATGAAAAGGATCACATATACAAAACCCTAGAATGGGCCAAGTGCAAGCCAAATTGACTAAAGTGTGCATTTTAGGATTTCCATGTAAATTACCTTAGAACATAAATGTAATCACTTGTAACGATGAATATGCTTGTAACTTAGAAGAGAAAAATGTTTGGGACAAAATTCACCAAGTGCTAATCACTTTTATTGCAAATTAGAAAATCAATTTCAGGCACTTGGTCGGTCGAGTTTCCCACCCTGAAACTTGACCGATCATCCCGAGTTGATTTTCTGAAGATTGCAATCGGTCGAGTTGTGCACTCACAGAACTCGACCGATTGGGTAGTAGGCCATTTCCAGTTGAAATGGTCGGTCGAGTTTCCTCAGAAAAAACTCGACCGATCATTTGAACATCGGATTGCCTGCTACTTGATCGGTCGAGTTACACCCATTGATACTCGACCGAATGCACTGTACGGAATTTGCAGAAAAAGTAATATGACCATTGGTGAATTGTTTTGGGCAAAAATATAACCATTTTCTTGAAGGAAAAACGATCACTTTTTCTCCCAAGTGTCCCACAACATAAAGTGCCACCCTCAACTATAAATAGAACCCCTTGGACTTCATTCCAAGCTGCTCTTCCATTGCAAACTTGGTTCTAGCTTAGTTGAGAGTGTTCTAAGCCCTTGAGCCCCTTTCTCTCTCTACCTTCAAGACAATTTCGTGAGAGTGAGTTAGGTCCCTGTGTAAGAGAGCTATCATTTGTGCCATGTAAAACTCTCCTTTCCTTCTTCCCACCTCCAAATCAAATTGAAGATTGTTTGAAGCTACTTCTCTGAGTGAAAGAGGACTTGCTGCGTTTCTTCTCCGAGTGAAGGGGAAGATGTGTTGCTGATCTTCAAGAGTGAAGATTGATCATTGCTCCAGCTCCCTTGGTGAAGGGAAAACGTGGGCAAGCTCTCCAAGTGAAGGAGAGGTGCAAGGCAAGCTCAAGTGAGATTGGGTAAGTCCTTTGAAGAAGGCTGAAGAATATCGATTTGTGGGTAAGTCCTTGGATAGGTAGAAGATCTTAGCTTGAGTAATTAAGTCCTTGGTTGTGTGGTTTATGTTTCTTGTAATCTTATCCTGATATATAAGAGGACCAAGTTGCAAATCCTAGAGTCTAACCAACTCTAGGTAGTGGACTGACATCACTCCTAAGTTTAGGATGTGGAACCACTCTAAACCACCTGTCCAAGTGCATGATATTCATTTTCTCTTATCCTTGCTTTGTATGCTAGAATAGGATATCAAATTGCTGCTTGCATTAGTTTTTGCACTTAAATTTTCATATCAACATGCTTAGTTTATGCTTGTTTATGCTCATATACATGCTTGTTTATGCTTAAATTGTCTATCAACATGCTTAGTTTTATGCTTGTTTTTGGGTTTTATCGAATTTCACATTTTATCGCTAAATAGTGCCCTATGATGAGCTAAATGTGCCTAGGCATGTTTATTATGCATAATAGAATAGAAAAATAAATTTGATAGGCATGTATGTGGCTAGAATCTAAGATTTAGACTGCTAGGTCAGGTTGACCTTCGGTCGAGTTTCACCCCAGAAAACTCGACCGATCAGGAGCCGAGAGCTTGTCTTCAGTGGACAGTTCGGTCGAGTTATACACCCTTAGAACTCGACCGATCGACGGGCTGCGCCAACTTAAAAGTTAGGATTGGCCGACTATTTTCCCTTGCAACTAGAAAATAGCCGACTGATTCCTCTTCTCTTGGCCCGTGCTCTCCACCCTAGCCCTAAACCTTCCCCGTTCCTAACCCTAGGGTGCCTTAGCAGCTTGCTCCTGACCTCCCCGGGCGTCGGTTGTGTGTTCTTGTTGGTTTTTGAGGTTCGTTTTTCTTATGTGTGCGATTTCTCCTCTTACTTTTGCTTCCATGGCTTTCCACAGAAGAAAACGTCCCGCCCCTAGCAATGCTCCAGCCTCTTCCTCGACCCAACGGTTGATTCCTTTTGATAACACTACATTTGTATCTCTTGAGGCGGTAAATAGGTATAAGGATCTCCTTCCTCGGTCTCTTTTTCCTTTTCGCCCCTTAGTTGGTGCAACCCGTTTTCAAAACTATATCAACTCCATCACTAAGCTTCTTTCCAAACACAACCTTTCCGCCCTAGCAATCAAAAGTGACTGCTTCAATAATCAGCTATCTAGTACAAAAGTAGTTCACGAGTTCTACGCTAATCTGCGTTGGAACTATGATTCGATTGTTCCCACGCTAAATACCGAAGTAGTCCTAACATCGATGATCGCCGGTCGTCGGTTTCAACTCTCCAAGGAGACTTTCAATCTCTATCTTTCCAGAGATGAAGAAACCACTACTTGGCGTCAGGGCTATGATGAGTATTTTGATCTTTTAGACCCGGAAGGCTTTTACAAACATCATGAATTGACTTTACCAGATATTCATCATTTTTTGAAAAAGCCTGACGTGGCCTATAAGAAGTGGTCTACCCTTCCCTCCTCCTCCCTTGACCTCCATAGGCGCATCTTAGCCCTAGTGATTAACTGCAACATCCATCTGAAGCGTAATCAAATAGATATTGCGGAAAACACAGCGGTTTTGATGTATTGTTTGTTGAACAACATAGGTGTCAAGTGGGCTCGTTACATTCTACATCATATGACCTGCTTTGACAAAGGCAAGAACACCAAGGGCACCCACCCTACCTACCCAACCTTGATCTGTGGTCTCTTCCAGTTCGCCACTGAGAAATCACTCTTTTTTGACTTCCATTACCCGATTGCTAGAAAGGGAGTGTGCATTAGTGAAAACACTCTTCTGAAGGCTGTACCTACCCCTGCCCCTGGTGCTTCTGGCTTTGCCTCAGCCTCTGCCTCTGCCTCTGCTTCTGGTGCCCCTCTCACCTCCACCCAGGCTCCACCCCCGCAGCCCCACCCTCGCCCTAGCCGTGCGTCATTCAGAGCATCAAATGAAACCCTTCTGGGATACATGATGCATGAACAGGCGTACAATCGCCAGGTCCAGGAGCACCTCCATCAGGATTTGTGTTCGATCATGTCCACCATGAACCTGTCCTACTCCTCACCCTACCCCATTTACCAGCCTTATCCGGGTAGTGCTTATGCCTCCTATGCATATGAGCATTACTTCCCTGCTCCACCACCGTTTGCTGCCGAGCCTTCCGCTGCTGCTCCACCTTAGTATCCCTCTGGTAGCTCCACTCCTTCATATATACCACTACCTGCTGGCCCCCTGGCCACTCTGCTCGCGTCCTTGGGGGACTCTGCTCCATCCTTTCCATAGGCCAAGGAGCTTCTAGCTCTTGGCATGTCGTGGGCTGAGCAGAATGCCCGCTGGCCCGGTCGCTCTTTTGCTCCTGATGACGAGGAGATGCCCGACCCGGCTGAGGATGACGACGAGGATGCTGATGCTGACGCTGATGATGGTGATTCCAAGGATGCTTCTGACGAGGATGGCGATGATGGTGCTGGTTTTGCTGCTGGCACAGCTGCCCCGCCTTCGGATGGCGATGAGGACTACAACCCTGATGAGGACGCCGAGGACCCAGTTGACATAGATAGCTTAGATGTCTAGGCGGTTGTCTTAGCTTATAGTCTAGCATGTCTATTATATATATCTTTCAAGACTCTTTTGTATAAGCAACATCCTGGCACATTAGTCTGAGCTGTACTATTTTCTTATTCACTGTTTTCTCACTTTTATGGTTGTAGTCGCTTATGCGAACATCTTTCTGAGTTGGAATGTTATTGCTATGCACTTTGCTTATTTTCTATGTATTATCTTCTTCTTGGTGCTTGATGAGCTATATTTTGATTCTGACTTGGTTTGTATGTTTCGCCTTCATGGTTGTATGATATATGCTTTTACATTGCTTATTCTCTTTGCATATGTGTGTGGTTGAGTCTTGGAGAAGACCTAGTTTTTGCTCTTCTACACCCCCTACCTTTTTGATAATGTCAAAAGGGGGAGAAATATCTCATGGTTTGAGACTCAATCATATTGTTGTTTGTGTTATACTATTGCTTTCTTGCCTAAGTGATCCTTTTCGTGTTAAATTGCTGTTGATCATATGACATGTAAAGGATTACATATCACACGAATATTGGTGTTGCTATGTATAGAAAACCTAACATGTAGGTGAGAGGAAGCATAGTTTGAGGGGGAACAATTCCAATTGTTCTTATCATGAATCCCCCAAATTCACAAGGCAAAAGTATAACTTTCTTATCCTTTTCAATATGTTTGAGGAATGGTTTGTCATTGTCAAAAAGGGGGAGAATGTTGACCTAGAGGTTGTACATTACCTATATTTTGATAATGACTTAACCATTCCATTCATATGTATCTAACATGTGCATTAAAGATTGTTTGCAGACATTAGGTACATGAAAAGGATCACATATACAAAGCCCTAGAATGGGCCAAGTGCAAGCCAAATTGACTACAAGTGTGCATTTTAGGATTTCCATGTAAATCACCTTAGAACATAAATGTAATCACTTGTAACGATGAATATGCTTGTAACTTAGAAGAGAAAAATGTTTGGGACAAAATTCACCAAGTGCTAATCACTTTTATTACAAATTAGAAAATCAATTTCAGGCACTTGGTCGGTCGAGTTTCCCACCCTGAAACTCGACCGATCATCCTGAGTCGATTTTCTGAAGATTGCAATCGGTCGAGTTGTGCACTCACAGAACTCGAACGATTGGGTAGTAGGCCATTTCCAGTTGAAATGGTCGGTCGAGTTTCCTCAGGACAAACTCGACCGATCATTTGAACATCGGATTTCCTGCTACTTGATCGGTCGAGTTACACCCATTGATACTTGACCGAATGCACTGTACGGAATTTGCAGAAAAAGTAATATGACCGTTGGTGAATTGTTTTGGGCAAAAATATAGCCGTTTTCTTGAAAGGGAAAATGATCACTTTTGCTCCCAAGTGTCCCACAACATAAAGGGCCACCCTCAACTATAAATAGAACCCCTTGGACTTCATTCCAAGCTGCTCTTCCATTGCAAACTTGGTTCTAGCTTAGTTGAGAGTGTTCCAAGCCCTTGATCCCCTTTCTCTCTCTACCTTCAAGACAATTTCGTGAGAGTGAGTTAGGTCCCTATGTAAGAGAGCTATCATTTGTGCCATGTAAAGCTCTCCTTTCCTTCTTCCCACCTCCAAATCAAATTGAAGATTGTTTGAAGCTACTTCTCTGAGTGAAAGAGGAGTTGTTGCGTTTCTTCTCTGAGTGAAGGGGAAGATGTGTTGCTGATCTTCAAGAGTGAAGATTGATCATTGCTCCAGCTCCCTTGGTGAAGGGAAAACGTGGGCAAGCTCTCCAAGTGAAGGAGAGGTGCAAGGCAAGCTCAAGTGAGATTGAGTAAGTCCTTTGAAGAAGGCTGAAGAATCTCGATTTGTGGGTAAGTCCTTGGATAGGTAGAAGATCTTAGCTTGAGTAATTAAGTCCTTGGTTGTGTGGTTTATGTTTCTTGTAATCTTATCGTGATATATAAGAGGACCAAGTTTCAAATCCTAGAGTCTAACCAACTCTAGGTAGTGGACTGACATCACTCCTAAGTTTAGGACGTGGAACCACTCTAAACCACCCGTCCAAGTGCATGATATTCATTATCTCTTATCCTTGCTTTGTATGCTAGAATAGGATATCAAATTGCTGCTTGCATTAGTTTTTGCACTTTAATTAAATTGGTGGTCTAATCGATTTTGTGAAGTGTGTGTAGCTCTATTCACCCCCCTCTAGAGCCCATCGATCAACAAGTGGTATCAGAGCAGGTCTTCTCCAAGCTACTTCAACAAGTCAGAGAAGATGGGCGATTCGGCTCTTGGGTCACTCAACCTTGAAGGAAGCTTCTCCATGAGACCTCCGGTCTTCGACGGCACAAACTTCCTATATTGGAAGAGGAGAATGCAATTCTACCTCCAAGGGGTGAGCTACGAAATGTGGAAGATTGTCCATCTCAAATATGAAGATCCAAAAGGGGACATCACCACATGGATGGAAGCTGAGATGAAGAGAGCTCAACTCAAAGCCAAAGCTGTGAGCATCATCTACGCCGCCCTTACTCCATCCGAGTTCAACCGGATCTCCTCTTGGGACACGACTCATGAGATATGGCACAAGTTGTGTGTCACCTATGAAGGGAGCGAGCAAGTCAAGGAGGCCAAAGTCTACATGCTTGGTGGTCTTCTTGAGAACTTCAAGATGGGGAAGAATGAGAGAGTGGCTGATATGTATACAAGGTTAAACGTCATCTTGAACAGCCTTGCAGCCCTTGGGAGTGTCATGGATAGAGGTACAATCAATGCCAAAATCTTGAGATCTCTACCCAAGATATGGGAGCCAAAGGTCACTTCAATTGAAGAAGTCTACAAGCTAAGTGAGTTGTCAACTGAGGAGCTGGTTGGTAACCTCCAAGCACATGAACCTAGGCTCGACAAGCAGAAGGAAGAGGAGAAAAGAGAAGAAAAAGAATCAAAGAAGATAAAGGACACATCCTTCAAAGCTCAAATTGAAGAAATGGTCCTACAACAACAACTTGCTATGAAGTCTCCCTGCCCTTCCTCAAGTGAAGATGAAGGTGTCAATGATCATGAAGCCAACTACTCAAAAGGGAAACACTTCAAGAGCAAGCCCTCCTCCTCGACTCCAAGGTGATACGAGTGTGGTCAAAAAGGCCACTATAAGAGTGACTGCCCAAAGGCCAAGAAGAGCCATCATAAGAGCATCCACAAGAAGGATGACAAATATAAGAGAGAAGCAAAGTACAAAAGAAAAGACAAGAAGGAGAGAAGGTCCAAAGATGCAGCTCATGCGGCATGGGAGGAGTCCTCTACAAGCTCCTCAAGCTCCAAAGATGGAGAATGCCATCTTGCCCTCATGGCCTCTACTAGTGAAGATGTAATTGAGGTAAGTGAGATAAGCAAGGTAAGTGATGTTAATTTACTTGAGCTATCAAGGGAAACTCTCATTGATATGCTTAATGAATGCCAATCATCCTTTGCTAAATGTAAATCTAAAAGGAAAAGATTAGGCAAAATAGTTGATGATCTTTATGCAAAAATCGACATTCTTGATGAAAATGAAAAACTGCATCTTGATAGCATAGATTCCTTGCAAGAGCAATACCTTGACCTTGAACTTCAATACACTAGAGTAGAGGTTGAGAATGGTACATATCTTAAAACTATTGAAAATCTTAAGATAAAAAACCAAAAGTGCCTAGATGAGCTTGATATTCTTAAAACTGAAAATGTAGAACTCAAGCTTATTGATGATGCTAGGAGAGATGAAGTCTATTCTTATCAAAGAGAGATTGTTGTTCTTAAATCTGAAAATGCAAAATTGCCTGCTCAAATAAATGATTTATCTTCTAGACCTATTTTGCCTAGAAATGAAGTTGCTAGCTTAACTCTAGAAAAAGATTCTCTTCTTACTAAAGCCCTCTGTCTTGAGGCCGACCTTTTGCATACTAGAGAAGATCTTGCTAGTGTATCTGCTACTATTGTAAATGTTAGTGATGATAATGCTAAACTAAGATCTACTTTGCAAAGGTTTCTTTCGGGAAAGAAATCCCTAAATGATGTCCTAGAGCACTCTACCAAACAAGTTGGTACTAGTGGTTTAGGATATAATGGGACCACTCCCAAAGGTAAGAATAATAAGGGTAAGAAATAGAGTGTGGAACCTCCAATCTTCAATGGAGAGTCTTCCGGCTCTAAAAACCCCATGGTTTGTATTCATTGCAAATGTGATGACCATTATTCTACCTATTGTCCTTACAAGCCCAAGGGGACCAACCCAAAGATGAAATGGGTCCCCAAGCTAACCCGGGACCCCAAAGTTTGAATTGGGTTCCGACATCCTCTTTTCTTGCAGGTTAAAAAGAAATGGATTGTTGATAGTGGCTGCTCTAAGCATATGACTGGAGAAATCAGCCATTTCAACAAATTTGAGAAAAAGAAAGGAGGATTGGTAACCTTCGGGGACAACAAGAAGGGTAAGGTTATAGGTGAGGGTGATGTAGGCAATGAATTATGTATTAAAAATGTGTTGCTTGTTGATGGCCTACATCACAATTTAATTAGTGTTAGCCAATTATGTGACAATGGTTATCTTGTTCTATTTACTTCTTTAGAATGCTTGCTTCTATATTCCCTCTCCTACAATGTTATATATAAGGGAACTAGAAATGGTAATCTTTATGTTATTGTTCTCGATGCTCTTAAGCCCATACTAAATAGATGCTTAGTTGTGGATAAAAATGATCTTTCTCTTTGGCATCGTCGTTTGGGTCATGTGAATTTGCATCAAATGAAGAAGTTGAACAAAAAGGACTTGGTTCAAGGACTTCCTAAATTGGATTTTGATAAGGATGAGGAATGCCAACCTTGTACACAAGGGAAACAAACCAAATCCTCCTTCAAATCCAAAGGAGTCATGAGTACCAAGAGAGTTCTTGAACTTCTTCATATTGATCTATTTGGACCAATGAGAACACAAACGCTTCGTGGCTCCAAGTATTGTCTTGTTATTATTGATGATTTTTCTAGATATACTTGGACTTTCTTTCTCGTTTCTAAAAGCGATACACTTGATGTTTTCTTGAGCTTTTGTAAATGAGTTGAAAATGAAGCTTCTTGCCATGTTGTTTCTATCCGTAATGATCATGGGGGAGAGTTTGAAAATGACCTTTTTGAACGTTTTTGTGAAAAATCGGGTTTTTTACACCATTTCTCTTCTCCTCGCACACCTCAACAAAATGGAGTTGTTGAGAGGAAGAATAGGTCACTACAAGAGATGGCTAGGACCATGCTTCTTGAGTTTGATACTCCTAAGAAGTTTTGGGATGAAGCTGTTAGCACAACATGTTTTGTGCAAAACCGAGTTTTCACTCATCCGACTTTTAAGAAAACCCCCTATGAACTATGGCGTGGTAGGAAGCCGTCTATTGATTTCTTTCATGTTTTCAGATGTCCTTGTTTTGTTTTAAACACTAAGGACTCTCTCGACAAGTTTGATCCGAAATCATATAAGGCTTTCTTCCTAGGCTATAACACTACTAGCAGGGCATATAGAGTATTTAACATTGAACTATCTAAAATTGAAGAATCTATTAATGTTAAATTTATTGAAACTAACCCTGGTGTTGGCAAGCATATTGGTGATGGTGATGTTGCAGATGAAATAATTCCTATCTTAAAAGATCTCAACATTAAAGACAAAGGCAAGCAGGTTGCAGAAGAAGAAAAAGAAGAAGAAAAGAAGGATCCCACTCCCCGCTTTGCAAAGAATCACCCCAAGGAGTTGATCATTGGCAATCCATTTGAGAGAGTGAGGACACGAGCTGCTCACAAAAAAGAACAAGCAGATAGTGCCTTCATCTCCCAACTAGAGCCAAAGAGCATCAAAGAAGCCCTTGGCGATGATGAGTGGATCCTTGCCATGCAAGAAGAGCTTGAGCAATTTGAGAAGAACCGTGTGTGGACTCTAGTGCCAAGACCAAGTGATAGAAAGATCATTGGCACAAAATGGGTCTACCGCAACAAGCTAGATGAGCAAGGAAAGGTGGTAAAGAACAAAGCAAGGTTAGTAGCACAAGGTTACAACCAACAGGAAGGTATTGATTTTGATGAAACTTATGCTCCTATTGCTAGATTAGAATCTATTCGTATGCTACTTGCCTTTGCTAGTTATAAAAATTTCTTACTTTATCAAATGGATGTTAAAAGTGCATTTTTGAATGGTACAATCGAGGAGGAAGTTTTTGTTTCTCAACCTCCGGGCTTTGAAAATGACAAATTACCCAATCATGTTTATTTGTTACAAAAATCTCTCTATGGACTCAAACAAGCACCTCGAGCTTGGTATGAAAAATTAAAGAACTTTTTGTTAGATAATGGGTATGTCATGGGCAAAGTTAATTCTACCCTGTTTCTAAAACACACTTCTAACAATTTTCTTATTATTCAAATATATGTGGATGATATCATTTTTGGCGGGACTGATCTTGATCTTTGCAAGGAGTTTAGTTCTCTTATGCATAGTGAATTTGAAATGAGCATGATGGGTGAGTTGACTTTCTTCCTCGGCTTTCAAATCAAGTAAACAAAGGAAGGAAACTTCATCAACCAAGGCAAATACACAACTGAACTACTCAAGCGCTTTGGAATGGAGAACATGAAGCTGATGGATACACCCATGTCAAACACTGCCAAACTTGACAAAGATGAAGAAGGTGAAAAGGTAGATGAGAAGCTCTATAGAGGTATGATAGGAAGTTTACTTTATTTAACTGCCTCTAGACCTGATATTATGTTTAGTGTTGGCTTGTGCGCTCGCTTTCAATCTTGCCCTAAGAAGTCACATCTCACTGCTGTTAAGAGAATTTTGAGGTACTTAGTCAAAACTCAAAATTTTGGTCTATGGTATCCTAAATCAAGGGATTTTACTCTTACGATATATAGTGATGCGGATTATGCAGGGTGTTTGATTGATAGAAAGTGCACAAGTGGCACTTGCTTCCTTCTAGGACAATGCTTAGTGTCTTGGTTCTCCAAGAAACAAAGCACAGTGGCATTATCAACTACCGAAGCTGAATACATCGAAGCCGGGAGTTGTTGTGCATAGGTCCTATAGATGAAGCAAATGCTCAAAGACTTTAACATATTTTTTTATGCTTCTCCTATCTATTGTGATAATACTAGTGCAATTAACCTCTCTTATAATCCTATATTGCATAGTAGAGCTAAGCATATAGAGGTTCACCATCATTTTCTTTGTGACCACATTGCCAAGAAAGATATCTTTATCACACATGTGGACACAGAAAATCAGTTGGCGGACATTTTTACAAACCCTCTAGCTAGAGATCAATTTAATTTTATTCGATCTAAACTGCTCATTGTTGATTTAAATGATATTGCTATGTGATCTAGCTAGTTGTCCATATCCTATATGCTTGCTCATGTCATTCCTCACCTTATGTTGCTCATATACATGCTTGTTTATGCTTAAATTGTCTATCAACATGCTTAGTTTTATGCTTGTTTTTGGGTTTTATCGAATTTCGCATTTTATCGCTAAATAGTGCCCTATGATGAGCTAAATGTGCCTAGGCATGTTAATTATGCATAATAGAATAGAAAAATAAATTTGATAGGCATGTATGTGGCTAGAATCTAAGATTTAGACTGCTAGGTCAGGTTGACCTTCGGTCGAGTTTCACCCCAGAAAACTCGACCGATCAGGAGCCGAGAGCTTGTCTTCAGTGGACAGTTCGGTCGAGTTATACACCCTTAGAACTCGACCGATCGACGGGCTGCGCCAACTTAAAAGTTAGGATTGGCCGACTATTTTCCCTTGCAACTAGAAAATAGCCGACTGATTCCTCTTCTCTTGGCCCGTGCTCTCCACCCTAGCCCTAAACCTTCCCCGTTCCTAACCCTAGGGTGCCTTAGCAGCTTGCTCCTGACCTCCCCGGGCGTCGGTTGTGTGTTCTTGTTGGTTTTTGAGGTTCGTTTTTCTTATGTGTGCGATTTCTCCTCTTACTTTTGCTTCCATGTCTTTCCACAGGAGAAAACGTCCCGCCCCTAGCAATGCTCCAGCCTCTTCCTCGACCCAACGGTTGATTCCTTTTGATAACACTACATTTGTATCTCTTGAGGCGGTAAATAGGTATAAGGATCTCCTTCCTCGGTCTCTTTTTCCTTTTCGCCCCTTAGTTGGTGCAACCCGTTTTCAAAACTATATCAACTCCATCACTAAGCTTCTTTCCAAACACAACCTTTCTGCCCTAGCAATCAAAAGTGACTGCTTCAATAATCAGCTATCTAGTACAAAAGTAGTTCACGAGTTCTACGCTAATCTGCGTTGGAACTATGATTCGATTGTTCCCACGCTAAATACCGAAGTAGTCCTAACATCGATGATAGCCGGTCGTCGGTTTCAACTCTCTAAGGAGACTTTCAATCTCTATCTTTCCAGAGATGAAGAAACCACTACTTGGCGTCAGGGCTATGATGAGTATTTTGATCTTTTAGACCCGGAAGGCTTTTACAAACATCATGAATTGACTTTACCAGATATTCATCATTTTTTGAAAAAGCCTGACGTGGCCTATAATAAGTGGTCTACCCTTCCCTCCTCCTCCCTTGACCTCCATAGGCGCATCTTAGCCCTAGTGATTAACTGCAACATCCATCTGAAGCGTAATCAAACAGATATTGCGGAAAACACAGCGGTTTTGATGTATTGTTTGTTGAACAACATAGGTGTCAAGTGGGCTCGTTACATTCTACATCATATGACCTGCTTTGACAAAGGCAAGAACACCAAGGGCACCCACCCTACCTACCCAACCTTGATCTGTGGTCTCTTCCAGTTCGCCACTGAGAAATCACTCTTTTTTGACTTCCATTACCCGATTGCTAGAAAGGGAGTGTGCATTAGTGAAAACACTCTTCTGAAGGCTGTACCTACCCCTGCCCCTGGTGCTTCTGGCTTTGCCTCAGCCTCTGCCTCTGCCTCTACTTCTGGTGCCCCTCTCACCTCCACCCAGGCTCCACCCCCGCAGCCCCACCCTCGCCCTAGCCGTGCGTCATTCAGAGCATCAAATGAAACCCTTCTGGGATACATGATGCATGAACAGGCGTACAATCGCCAGGTCCAGGAGCACCTCCATCAGGATTTGTGTTCGATCATGTCCACCATGAACCTGTCCTGCTCCTCACCCTACCCCATTTACCAGCCTTATCCGGGTAGTGCTTATGCCTCCTATGCATATGAGCATTACTTCCCTGCTCCACCACCATTTGCTGCCGAGCCTTCCGCTGCTGCTCCACCTCAGTATCCCTCTGGTAGCTCCACTCCTGCATATATACCACTACCTGCTGGCCCCCTGGCCACTCTGCTCGTGTCCTTGGGGGACTCTGCTCCATCCTTTCTATAGGCCAAGGAGCTTCTAGCTCTTGGCATGTCGTGGGCTGAGCAGAATGCCCGCTGGCCCGGTCGCTCTTTTGCTCCTGATGATGAGGAGATGCCCGACCCGGCTGAGGATGACGACGAGGATGCTGATGCTGATGCTGATGATGGTGATTCCGAGGATGCTTCTGACGAGGATGGCGATGATGGTGCTGGTTTTGCTGCTGGCACAGCTGCCCCGCCTTCGGATGGCGATGAGGACTACAACCCTGATGAGGACGCCGAGGACCCAGTTGACATAGATAGCTTAGATGTCTAGGCGGTTGTCTTAGCTTATAGTCTAGCATGTCTATTATATATATCTTTCAAGACTCTTTTGTATAAGCAACATCCTGGCACATTAGTCTGAGCTGTACTATTTTCTTATTCACTGTTTTCTCACTTTTATGGTTGTAGTCGCTTATGCGAACATCTTTCTGAGTTGGAATGTTATTGCTATGCACTTTGCTTATTTTCTATGTATTATCTTCTTCTTGGTGCTTGATGAGCTATATTTTGATTCTGACTTGGTTTGTATGTTTCGCCTTCATGGTTGTATGATATATGCTTTTACATTGCTTATTCTCTTTGCATATGTGTGTGGTTGAGTCTTGGAGAAGACCTAGTTTTTGCTCTTCTACACCCCCCTACCTTTTTGATAATGTCAAAAGGGGGAGAAATATCTCATGGTTTGAGACTCAATCATATTGTTGTTTGTGTTATACTATTGCTTTCTTGCCTAAGTGATCCTTTTCGTGTTAAATTGCTGTTGATCATATGACATGTAAAGGATTACATATTACACGAATATTGGTGTTGCTATGTATAGAAAACCTAACATGTAGGTGAGAGGAAGCATAGTTTGAGGGGGAACAATTCCAATTGTTCTTATCATGAATCCCCCAAATTCACAAGGCAAAAGTATAACTTTCTTATCCTTTTCAATATGTTTGAGGAATGGTTTGTCATTGTCAAAAAGGGGGAGAATGTTGACCTAGAGGTTGTACATTACCTATATTTTGATAATGACTTAACCATTCCATTCATATGTATCTAACATGTGCGTTAAAGATTGTTTGCAGACATTAGGTACATGAAAAGGATCACATATACAAAGCCCTAGAATGGGCCAAGTGCAAGCCAAATTGACTACAAGTGTGCATTTTAGGATTTCCATGTAAATCACCTTAGAACATAAATGTAATCACTTGTAACGATGAATATGCTTGTAACTTAGAAGAGAAAAATGTTTGGGACAAAATTCACCAAGTGCTAATCACTTTTATTACAAATTAGAAAATCAATTTCAGGCACTTGGTCGGTCGAGTTTCCCACCCTGAAACTCGACCGATCATCCTGAGTCGATTTTCTGAAGATTGCAATCGGTCGAGTTGTGCACTCACAGAACTCGACCGATTGGGTAGTAGGCCATTTCCAGTTGAAATGGTCGGTCGAGTTTCCTCAGGACAAACTCGACCGATCATTTGAACATCGGATTTCCTGCTACTTGATCGGTCGAGTTACACCCATTGATACTTGACCGAATGCACTGTACGGAATTTGCAGAAAAAGTAATATGACCGTTGGTGAATTGTTTTGGGCAAAAATATAGCCGTTTTCTTGAAAGGGAAAATGATCACTTTTGCTCCCAAGTGTCCCACAACATAAAGGGCCACCCTCAACTATAAATAGAACCCCTTGGACTTCATTCCAAGCTGCTCTTCCATTGCAAACTTGGTTCTAGCTTAGTTGAGAGTGTTCCAAGCCCTTGATCCCCTTTCTCTCTCTACCTTCAAGACAATTTCGTGAGAGTGAGTTAGGTCCCTATGTAAGAGAGCTATCATTTGTGCCATGTAAAGCTCTCCTTTCCTTCTTCCCACCTCCAAATCAAATTGAAGATTGTTTGAAGCTACTTCTCTGAGTGAAAGAGGAGTTGTTGCATTTCTTCTCTGAGTGAAGGGGAAGATGTGTTGCTGATCTTCAAGAGTGAAGATTGATCGTTGCTCCAGCTCCCTTGGTGAAGGGAAAACGTGGGCAAGCTCTCCAAGTGAAGGAGAGGTGCAAGGCAAGCTCAAGTGAGATTGAGTAAGTCCTTTGAAGAAGGCTGAAGAATCTCGATTTGTGGGTAAGTCCTTGGATAGGTAGAAGATCTTAGCTTGAGTAATTAAGTCCTTGGTTGTGTGGTTTATGTTTCTTGTAATCTTATCGTGATATATAAGAGGACCAAGTTTCAAATCCTAGAGTCTAACCAACTCTAGGTAGTGGACTGACATCACTCCTAAGTTTAGGACGTGGAACCACTCTAAACCACCCGTCCAAGTGCATGATATTCATTATCTCTTATCCTTGCTTTGTATGCTAGAATAGGATATCAAATTGCTGCTTGCATTAGTTTTTGCACTTCAATTAAATTGGTGGTCTAATCGATTTTGTGAAGTGTGTGTAGCTCTATTCACCCCACCTCTAGAGCCCATCGATCCAACACAAGTGACTATGTGTCCTTAACATCTTGATCCCAATTGTTTTGAGAATGACTACAGTCGGGTCCAGTGATGATATGTGATATGATGTGATGAAGGACAACTGTGATTGTACCTCAATGATTGGGTTATATACCCTAGTTTCTAGTGACCTGACCTGTACGAAGGTAGGCTAGGTGTTTTATAGGACCATAGCCTTGACTATGAGTGTTGTCTCTACAGGATTGGATCTTTGACTATAAGTTGCTATCTTTTGCAGTTTGACTATATGTCATTGCGTTGTAATCTCAAACTGACCAATTAGTGTAGGGAAAGATCATAGATTCTGACTCTTCCATTGATCTTGTGTGGCATCTATTTTGACTTCACATTAGTCAGTTGGATTTTAGTAGTACGACTCAAATCCTTAAGGAATAATAAAATATGTAACACAGCCATGTAGTGTATTTGCTTAGGGTCAAAATATGCTTCACATTGGATGACCCCTTTGCCTTATCTTTGTACCCATTTCTTGAATTATAATGTGGTAAGAGAAATAAACTGTTATACATGTTCTTCATATTCCTTCTTAAAGTTTAAATTGTTCCATTGCTCAGTGGTAGATGCCTAAATTTCTTAATTTGTATTATTAGTTGATTACATATCATTTAGCTGAATCTTCTCAACCTGATAACAATGTATTCTATCTATTTTAGTTATCCATGCTTATAATAGACGTTGATGGAGAGTTATATCTGTAGCTGGGACGATTGGTCTCACCTCATGGGTTTCTACATCTTTTAGGTGGTCGTGCACGATGAGGTAGAGATCGTGCGGTTGAGGCTGAGCAATAAGAGGAGCAATAGTTGTAGAAAGGTTGGATATGCTGCTAGTGTTTTGTAGTAGAGTCCTATTTTTTGTCCCAGTACTATCAGGTCCTTGGGGGTGTTTGTAGATGTTGTATCTCATGATGAGGTTTTTGGTTGTATGCCTTGTTGTACAGATATGGCATGTATGTATAGGAATATGTTATCTTATGTACATGTTGTGGCCAGTGAGCCAGTGAACAATGCTGTGTAATAATATTTTGGCATGAGATATGTGACAAGTGGATTTAGTGGACTCAGACGTAATACGTTACAATTTTTGTGCTTATCTGGAATTGGTTTTAATTTCCTGTGTTTTCTGGTAACTTGGATGTTTATTATTAGTTTTGTGCTTGGTTTTGAGTGATCTCGCTTTGTGGCACATCGGGGCGTCACACTGTCAAACCATCGATTGTTGAACCATTGGTTGTGAGTATCTTGAACTATTAGTTCTTGAGTCTGGAAAACCATTAGATGTTGAGTCTACCAAACTATTGGTTATTGAGTTTGCCAAGACATCAATTTGTCAACCGAAGGTATTTTTGTGTGAAAACTAGAAGCACCATTCATATTAAGTCCCATTTACTTCATTCTTTCTATATTGAATTTACAATTAAGTTATCTATATTTATATATATATATTTTTTACAAAACCCTCTAATAATAATTATTATCAAATCAATTCCTTTAATTTTTTTATTTTTTTTACCAACATGTGTGTTACTGCTATATCGACTAAGGTCTAAACCTTGATGTATTCACACTACATGTTTTCTTTCACTTATCAAAGAACACTTTTAATTTAAGAGTAAGCATAAAACAACTAATTAATAACACAAAGTATTTAATAAAGGTGTAATTAACACCTAGATTATTTTAACTCTCAATTTACCAATAAAGAAAGGTATATGTTGTATCAACGGGCATTCCAAGACTTTCAAGTATAAATTTAAAGTATGATTACTCCCGATCCTCCTCCATTCCATATGCAAATTGTGGGATGCCCACCATGTACAAAAAGCTCCCATTGGTGGCTATAAGCATAAGGGTGGCTTCGTCTTGCCTGAACAATTATCCTTTCCTCATCCCTAGCCCACACAGCTCAAGACCGGAGGTGATCTGACTTTGCTACCATTTGTAACACATGAGCCTACATCCCAAGGCTATGGTAAATTTTTAGAAGTGATGCATAACCCCATAAACCAACACTATCCTAACCATGCCCTTTGTCTCATTCACACACATCATATGGAAACTTTTAGAAATTCACCTATCCTAGTAGTACTCTAGATTAGATGCTCTTAACTATAGAGTACCTATTGATTAGATACATAAAAAAGCATTCATGTTGACGATAAGAGTTGTAAATAATTCTTTTAAGATAATTTTATCTACACTTGGAATGCTAAATCTTATTTTCTCAAATTAGAAAAAAGAAATTTCACAATTTTTGGCCACAAAGTAGGGACCAGATAGCATATGTCACAACTATTTATGTAGTGATTATATTCTTTTATCCATTCATGTCACAAGTTTAGGGTATAATATCTATTTGTTTTGTTCTCTTAATAATTTTAGACAAACTACAATAAGACTTCTATTCACTTGACATTCTTGAAGGAAAAATATTTAATTCCTTAATAATGTATGCAAACCCATTCTTCAAACAAATCCCCTAAGCATCTATATAGGCAATTTTACTATTTTGTTTGGTTCCTTACACTCATAATATTCTATAATTATTTCACCAGTCATGTTTCCTTTCAACAAATACCATAGACTATTTACTCCTTCAAGCACCATCCAATAGAATATAACCCTTTCATATTTGATGACACCACTACCAGAATCTTTACATGTCATACATGTCTTCTTCATATGTAAATAATTGTTCTTTACCCCCCATCATATCTACATGTGCTGGCTCTAAAACAATCCCCCATCATATCTTAGTCCATGAGCACTATCTTCTCCTTAATACAAACAACTACATTATCAAAAGATCTTCTTTCTCACTATGACACTTAGTGTATGTATCATTGTCACACTTACACATGGGTGGATCTAAGAGGGGTGTCTACTTGGGATCTAGTCACCCTAGCTTGATGCCCCATATAATTAAACCATACAACTATTACAATGAATAATAATGAAAAATAGTAGAACTAATGAGAATTCATATATCAATATTTCATGTAATGTAACATACAACCATTTTCATATAGCCACTTGATATTCTCAATGCTCTTTGTGTTGCATTAAAGTAGGCTTCTCTTGAAAGAAAAATGGTAACTATATATTCTAGTTCCTAATAAATTATGATGTCATCAACAAAAACATTGCTAAGCTTCCTACCATTTTATGATGACAGAACCAGTGGCAAAGCTACATAGCATCCAGGGGCACAAATGCACTACCCACCTTTTCTAATTACACATCAATAATTATAAAATTGGGTTTTATATTAATAATAAATTATGTATCAAATATCTTAGTATGAGTATTCACACTAAGTGTATCTCTGTAGACAAAAATGTCTAGCTCCACCGCTGGAAGCAACAATGAATTAATTTTCCTATATAGGTTTCACACTAAGAGTTTGTACATGTATCTTAGCATGAGTATTCACACTAAGATTATCCTCTCTCTGGTAACTTCAGTTAATCAAACATAATTAATCAATTAGGTTTCGATTTCAATAATGACCTAATTTAGTCCCCATACTTTGATTTTAAGACATGCGACAATATACACATACCCAAAATACCCTTTAACTTTTTAGAATTCCTGGACACGTTCCAAAAAGCTCTACCATGTAACATTTAAGAACACTTGTACACTGAACAAATTCAACAAATAAATTTGGGAACAAGCACACTCAACTTGTCTTACAAGGATTGTATGACCTTGGGCTCCAAATAGCAAATGAGTAGCTATGTGATAGTGCTATAGCATATGCTACTATTGTTGAGTTTCCTAGAAAGAATGCCAAACCCCACATCCGTGTTATCATAACACCAACAAGTAGAATACGACAATGCATATCCATATCCAAATCAAGATAAAAATGCATCCGGCGACAAGAGTTACACTTTTGTATTATTTGATCTGTAAAGGCAACCCTTTCACTCTGTGATATCCACAAGCTCCACAGGTAGGTTTTCATCCCATAACTGGAAAAAAATTATAGGCCCATGGCCTTCGGTATAGAAGCCACTATCACCACTTTAGGAATTACTAGCGACTTTTCAATTATTTTTATCTGCCCATATCAAATAATTAGGCTCTATGTAATTTTCCACCTCCCGTCCTCCAATCCTCCTCGTCATATCATCTGAAGCCACTCTTTTAAGACATTATATTCCCAACCATCTCCTCCCTCTAAATATAAGTTACTATCTCACCTTTACATCAATTTTTCACGACCACGGTCTAGTCGTTGCATATATAGAAAGTAGGTATTCATAATACATCTCTACAGAAAGTATTATTTCCACTACCAACAACCTCCTAGACACCTTGATGGAGGTATGATGCTCTTTCATAGGGTTGTCAGCAGTGAGGGTATATGGAAGGTAAAACTCTAATATTATCCTTATCTTCTAGAAGGTATCGAATAAGGGTAAGGATAATAATCCTTTTCACAAATCCTCTTACCCTCTTCTTATCCTTATATTCTCCCTCACAGGTCAAATGGGAGGGTAAACGGTAAATGAGTAATTTTGATTAAAAAAATTCTAACAAAATATTAACTTAAAAAGGTGGTGCCTAAGGTGATAATGATATCTTTATTAGTTTACATTTTTCCAAATTGTGAATATAAGCATGCCAATGTTATAGGTTACTTGCGTAATATATCTAGATGTTGATCCAAGAAATAAAAAATAAGTTTTTTTCCAATCAAGTAAAAGTGGTTATATTTTAATGGTGAGAGGAAGCTTTCTTACTGATGCAGTCCTTTGATGAAGGACGAGTAAAAAAGTTATGTGAAAGTGGTTCAACTATTTTATCGGGTTGGCTTCCAGAGGGAAGTTTTCATCACTACTGGTATTCAAACAAGCAAACCACTCACTTCTAAATGGGATAGAGATGAGGCATGTGTGATGTGGCCACAAAAATAGGGAGAGAAACAATGCCTAGGAAATTTCAAAACAAAGATAAAAAAGTAGAAAAACCACATGATTAAGCAAGAAGAGAAAAGTCTAAGGGAGTGTGCGGTCATCCTTTTCCCATTGTTCTTTTCCCTCTCAAATAGTTCAATATTTATTAATAATATACTACACGTATTCGAGTGTGAGTGGGGGTGGGAGGATGTCTGCAACCCCTACAAGCTTTTCTATTAAAAAATAGGGTAAAAATTTAACAAAAACCTTCTTTATTATTATATACTCTTATTATATATTGTAGGTAAAAATAAAAGGATATGGATGATGTCCATACCATACCCTTCTCCTTTAATGTGATGGGTAAACAGAGAATAGGTAAATGGGAATGAGTAACAAAAATCTTTACCCTTATTCTTATCCTAAAGAGTATGGATAAAATATAAATGAGCTCCCATTGACAAACCTACTCTGTTGTATTAAAATTGTCTCATTTTAAACCATCTCATAGGTACCCATAACAAGTTTATGAAAACTTTCTTTCATGCGAGAAATTCTTGAGTACTGGTGTAGAGCACGCCATTTACACTGATATTTCCACCCCGACCTTGGAACATACTATAAAAATTAACTCCAACTGTCCACGTGTGGTATCGAGGAGGCACGCTCACACAATGCTAGACCAAAATAAGCACATTGTGAGAATCCGAACGTATAGTCGAGACTATAAAACCACCCTACCCCTCTCTCTCCCTCGTTTTGATGTGGCTCTCCCGCACCAGCCCATCCTCATCTCTTCCGCTGTCGTCCCATTCAGCCTGTCTACATCACATCCACCGCCGCCATTGCACCTGCCGTCGTGACCAAGCTGACGTCTCTGTCCAACCACCGTCCAGCCAGCCAACCGCCATGACCTGGAGGCAATCATGCCCAGGTTGAAGACACGTCCATCCCACTGCCCTGACCAGGATGGCATGTGCTCATGTCGAAGACACGCCCAGCCTGATGCCAAGTCAAGGTTGTCGCCGAGGCCCCTGTCACGCCCCTTTGCCTTCCCCTCAACAATTCGTGTCCACACGACCTCCTATGCCATCAACCTTCAACACAACACAACATCTCACCATCTTCATGACCACACCGCCTCCTCCACCACCGCCGAACATCAATGTAGCAACAACACCACACCGTTGTGTCCCATGAGGCTATTGCACCCACAACGTCACCTCCCTTCCGTATCTCTATTTTTTCCATTGTACTTGTGATGCCGCCCATCTAGATCACTAGTCGATTTGGCCATTTTTAATTATTTTTAATTGTTAGCCATCCATCTAAGTTTTGGTATTGTAATGTACATAAATTAGACTTATTTTGAATGAATTATAGTACTATGACATTTGTAAATTAGTTCTGATTTTGTTCCAAATAAAAATGTGAGTATTTATGCATCATATGCAATAACCTAGAGTTATGCACTTATAATGTAAAAACTTTGAAAAAATAATAAATGAGTATTGTGGCTTGTATTATATTTCTCCGATAATTTTTTTTTATAATTGTAAGCATTGTCCCAAATTATATTTAGTCTTGTGGTGATACTCTTTGGTAGCACAATGACCATTAATCAATATTGCATTTTGATTTACAGCAAAATGTGACTATGTCACTTGGAAGTGGAGGAAAAATGAGAAAGAAATATTTTGAATTCAAAGAGCATTGTGCATAAAACATGATATATGTGGGAAGGGGATAAATACAAAAGGTTGAGTGGTTGATAACATTATTGTCTTTATTGCAGTAGCTGCATGCATGTAACCATTGATGACACTCTATTTTACGTACTTTCTGTATATAATTTACACAACTTTTAGTATATCTTTTGTTAGCTTTTCACACAGTTTTTCTATCTTTTTGACTAAATCCTAACTTACATGGTTTCAGGTATATTCACAATCCAAATCGCGGATCAAGACCGCGGAAGCGGTCCACTTATACCTCAACCATGATCACGGTTCCAGAGTTCCTAGAGATCGTGATCATTAGATGACAAGGAGGGATCGCAGATAGTTTATAGAACATGGTCATCGCTCAACCGCGACCTCATGGATGGTTGTGATCAGAACATACGCCTCAAGGATAGACCAGTGGTCGTAGTGTGATTACAAGCCACAATCAAGAAGGACCACTGTCAGCTTGGAAACCGTGGTCACTGCTGAGCTCTTGCAAACCGCGACTGAGTGGGAAGACCTCGACCTTGACCGCCCAAATGCAACCCATAAGCAGACCTCGATCGCGGTTATCACCAGGCCGCGACTAAGCTCAACCATGGTGAAAGATGAATAAAGCATAGACTGCGACCATGGTCTCACCCTCACTTAACCAAGACAGCGACCATGGTCCATGCTTAAGTCGGTGGAATGTGCCTATAAATAGCACACCCACCTATTTTGTCAAAGGAGCAGATCATAGATTAGATCCCGAGGACCATGAAGTGTTGCTGCGTTCCAGATTCATCCCACCCTATCCCATCCATCATTCTTGGATCTCTAAACGTGGAAACTGAGGAGAGAGAAGATTGAAGACCCCTTCTTCGAGAGAAGAAGACCGTCCATGCCATCCATGTGATAGATCCAGATCTGAAGAAGTACTATGTCGTATCCCGTCTCTTCCTTTCTAGATCTATCATTCCATCCTGTTATACTTCCCTCTTCTCTTCGTGGGCATCTCATGGATCTATCTTTCTGTAATGTCATTATGCTGTCCGCAAGCATGAGCAACTAAACACCTTAACTTGGGTTGGAAGTAGCCACTAAGGCTCTCCCAACATGTATATTGTCTCTTTATGTTGAATATACATATTCTTATCAAAATTATCTCCATGTACCTATTTTAATGCTTCACTTGTATGATTAGCTACCATCTTGTGATGTTTGATTGTTGATATTTTGAGAGAGTAATATCACTTTTATCATGTGTCATGGAGTAGTATGAATGCACGAGAGTGTTGGAATGCTAAGGCTTTAAAACCATATGTTATGTTGTGAAGTTTACGTCTGGTCATCTTGAGAGAGAGGCTACCCTTAGACTAAGATCTTTCCTCATCTTGAGAGAGAGAGTGGAATGGACGCTTTTGATGGTTGCTTGTAATCTTGGTAAGAGTATGCGAGAGAGAGAGAGAGATATGATATTGCATGTTGGTGAAATGCTTTAGTAGGTGAATCCCAACCCGAGTTTCCTTCCATATACTTGTTTCATTCTATTTCTTTTGTTTCTTTTGTTCTTGTTATTTTTGGTCTGTCTTGAGCTGCTATAGTTGGTGTGCCACTGTTCCTTAGGGAACACCCTTTTATATATCCTCTTCGGCTGGAGTATACGAGTGTTAGATTCTGCATGCTTAACATAGCCAACTTTGTCCCTGTGTTTGATCCCGATCGCTACATCAGATACCGTTTATCATTGCGGGGGCCTGAGAGTCGGGTTATCTCTTTAAAAGTCAGACTACTCTGAATCCACTCCTTTTGGATGTGCGATTTAGGCCGGTCAACTTTTTGGCACCGTTGCCAGGGATAAGGAAAAACAACACTGTTAAGGATCCGAGTCCGCTTACTATACTCCCGTGCCTCAAGCTTAGAAACAAGCTTGACAGTACAATTACTTTAAGTTTGCTAACCTGAGTTTGTGTAGAATAGTTCGTTCAGACCAGTTCAATTTTCTAACTTGACTGTACGATCTATTCAGGCAGCTAGGCAGAAGCAACTCGTTCGACTTTACTCCTTTTCACCATACCACCCCGCGTGGACATTACCCTCTTGGGAGATGAGCGGAACGTGAGGAATGCACACAACCTACCTCCACCATGAACATATGAAGATAGGGATGGCCATTACAATGATAGTCATCTCTATGAAGAACATGAAGAAGAGCGACCTGAAGATGATCGTCACTATGAGGAACATCATCATCACTGCATACACAGAAGAAACCATAACAACCATGAGCGCAACCATAGGAACAACTATAGTGAGGATGATGAGGAAGGGAAGACCCTTCGTGAGTTGGCAACAATAAGGGCCAACGAGTCAAGATGCCCGATCGTTGTACCAAACTTCAACACAGCAAATTTTGAGCTAAAGCCAACAATTATATCCATGATTCAGAACAAGCCTTTCTGTGGGAACCCAAGGGAAAACCCGTACCACCATCTTGATGCTTTCAAGAACATATGTGATACCATTAAGATGAGGGGTGTCCCACAAGAAGTGATCTACTGCAAGGGTTTTCATTTCTCTTTGGAAGACAAGGCTCTCTCTTAGTATCTAAATCTCCCCCACTAGTCTATAGATGGGCGGAGACCCCTTGCGGATGCCTTTGTCACCAAGTTTTATCCTACTGAGAGGACCATCTATAACATCCAGAAGATCACCTCTTTTTCACAAAAGCCAGGGGAGAACCTGCATGAGGCGTGGGAACATTATCAAGAATACCTAAGAAACTACCCACACCACAACTATCATAAGGGGTTCCTTGTAACCACCTTCTATAATGGGCTGACCCACACAGAGAGGACTTCTCTGAATGCTACCACAGGCAGTGACTTCTTGGGGAAAAAGCCAAACATAACTATGAAGATTATAGAGAACATGGCTGCGCTCCAAGTAGGAGTTGACTATGAAAGGAATGATAGAGGCACATCAAAGAAGATTGGTTCTGAAGGACCATCCATGGAGACCAAAGCCTTAGAAACTATAACTGCCCAAATCTAGAAGATAGCGACTGATGTTAAACAACTGAAGGACACTGGAAGAAAAGGAAAGAAACACACCAAGAAGGTGATGAAGTGTGTCATCTATGGTGAAGGAGGACATAGAGTTGATAATTGCATTTACACTAGACCTGAAGAAAGTGAAGACAGTGAAAACAAAGAGGAGTCGACACAGAATGTTTCCTATGCATACTTCAAGAGGTCAGATCACCCTGGTTTTAGCTATGGGAACAAGGATGCAGCCGAGAATTCACACCAGCTAAGAAATTCACAAAAGCCACCACCAGGATTCGAGAAGAGGGGTGGAGAAAAGCAGTATACTAGAACAACCAATTACCAGACAAACAAGAATAGCTACTCAGCGCAAGGCAGGAACCAAACTCGTCAAGGAGAAGGACCAAATCAAGGGCTGAGTCAAGGCCAAGGTCAAGGACAGGGTCAGATGAAAGATAACAACCAACCTGACTTGGTGACTCAATTATTCAATTGTGCCAAGAGGCAGGCTACCGTGAATGATCAACTAGCACAAAGTTCCCTAGACAACTCGGTCGTCTTGACTACGATGCAAGTCCAAATGGCAGATATGCAAACGCATCAATGCCAGATAGACCAACAACTCACACAATTGGCTGAACTAGTAAAGAACCCCTCAGGAAAGATCCCATCAAACACCGAGACTGCAAAAATGACAATCCTATGATCAGGGAGAACTTTGATCAATTCTGGAATAGGAAACGACAAAGAAGAAAAAAAGTTGACGAACCACAACAGGAGAAGGAAGTTTCTTCTGAGAAGTTTGTTGACAAGGAGGGGCCTACTGAAGAAGGCCGTGAGGAAAGTGGTGGAGCTAGGAACCCTGATCTTGTAGAAGAAATCTTTATGAAGAAAAGCCTGTATGCACCAAGAATCCTATTTCCATACAAGCTTATCAAGGCCCACCTGAAGAAGAGATATGAAAAGTTCATGGAAGCCGTGAAGAAACTCCATATAGATGTCCCATTTCTGGATGCTCTAGAGGAGATGCCAAGGCCTTATCACAAGGAGAAGAAGAGGAAGTCAAGTCAAAATGGTACACCTAGCAAACATGCCCAGTGTGTTTGTTCAAGATGAACTACCTACAAAGAAGAAAGGCCCAGGGGCCTTTAATGTCCCCTTTTGTATTGGAGACAATGTCGAAAGAAAGAGACAGACAGACTTGGGAGCCAACATAAGTCTGATGCCCCTAAGCCTTGCATAGAGACTTGGATTGACCAACATGGTCAAGACAAGTATGAGAATTGAGCTAGCCGATCATACTTTCAAGAGACTAGTGGGTATAGTGGAAGACGTTCCAATCCGTGTGGGATGGTTATTAATACCCTGTGATATTGTTGTAATAGATACCATGGAGGACCCTAAGTGTCCGATAATCATTGGTCTACCTTTTCTAGCCACTGGAAGATCCCTGATAGACATCAAAGAAGGCATGATAACCCTCCGGGTCAGGAGTGACCACATCGACTTTAAGGTAAAGGATGCTATGAAAGGGCCAACTCTTTTCGAGTCAATCTACTTCATGGATAGCTACAACCAGTATTGTGAAGAAATTCAAGAATAGAAAGACATTGTGGACCAGCTCATGAGAGCCCTGAATAACCCGAATCCTTTGACAGAAGACCCTGAAGTGGTCAAAATTCTAGACTACCTTAACCAAGGTGAAGAGAGTCATAGTGATGAAGAAGAGGTAATAGAAACAATGATGTACGCTTCTTTGGAACCATCAACCGAAGAGTCAGAAACTCTGAAGACAAAGCCAGAACTAAAGCCATTACTGGAAGGGATGAAGTACGAGTTCCTAGACGATGAAGGGAGGAACCCAGTCATCATCAACACTAACCTCACCAAAGAACAACAGGAAAGACTACTGGAAGAATTGAAGGAGCACAGAGGAGCAATTGGATATTCCATAGAGGACATCAAGGGACTAAACCCGGCCCTGTGCATGCACAGAATTAACCTAGAAGAATCAGCGAGACCTTTGGTACAACCCCAAAGGAAATTGAACCAAATTCTGAAGGAAGTTGTCAAGAAGGAGATATTAAAACTACGTGATGCGGGAATCATCTACCCAATAAGCGATAGCAACTGGGTAAGCCCCATTCATGTAGTACCCAAGAAAGGTGGAATGACTATGGTGAAGGGAGATAATGGTGATGAAGTCACCATGAGAAGAATCACATGCTGGTGAATGTGCATTGACTATAGAAAGCTGAATTTGGCAACAAAGAAAGACCACTTCCCCTTACCATTTATTGATCAAGTCCTAGAAAGACTTGCCCACAATGATTACTTCTGCTTTTTAGATGGCTATTCCAAATTTTATCAAGTCCCAATCTACCCCGACGATCAGGAAAAGATGATGTTCACATGTATTTATGGAACATATGCCTTTAGATGGATGCCTTTCGGCCTATGCAATGCTCCAACAACATTCCGGCGTTGCATGATTTCCATGTTCTCAGACTTTCTAGAAGACATAGTTGAAGTATTTATGGAAAGGTATTGAGATGGATCTTAGCAAGATGGAGGCCATCTCCAAACTCCCTCCACCAAAGTCCGTGATAGGATTGAGGAGTTTCTTAGGTCATGTTGGGTATTACAGAAGATTCATCAAAGACTTCTCAAAAATATCAAAACTACTTTTGAATCTGCTGATTAAAGACACACTGTTCGAGTTTGATGATAAGTGTTTAAAAGCTTTCGAGACCCTAAAAGAGGCCTTGACCTCCGCACCAATTTTGCAGGCTCTAGACTGGGAGATACCGTTTGAAATAATGTGCGACGTAAGCGACTATGCCGTAGGTGCAGTCCTGGGACAGAAGAAAGACCGAAAGCACCACGTCATATGTTACGACAGCCGCACATTAGACGAAGCCTAAGTGAATTACACCACCATAGAAAAAGAGAAGTTGGCAATTGTTTTCGCGTTTGACAAATTCAGATCATATCTTATAGGGGCCAAGGTAAAGGTCTATACTGACCATGTGGCCATACACTATCTGATGCAAAAGAAGGACACAAAGCCAAGACTGCTAAGGTGGGCCCTACTACTGCAAGAGTTTGACTATGAGATAATTTATAAGAAAGGAAAAGAAAATGTGGTCACAGATAACCTATCCAGAATAGTTTGCGATGAGGAAAATCAGTTGCCCATAAATGACAACTATGCTGATGAAGCTCTCTTAATGGTTCAGTCTGACGAGCCAAGTCTGTCCTGGTTTGCAAATATCTGTAACTATCTGGCTTGTGGCCAGCTACCGCCGGATATAACCTACAATCAGAAAAAGAAGCTCTTCTCTGATGTCAAAAACTATTATTGGGACGACCCACTACTATTTAAGAGATGTTCTGACAGTTTGTATAGAAGATGTATACCAGAGGAGGAAGTCCCACTGATCTTGAGAGAATGCCACTCTTCACTGTATGGAGGGCATCATAGTGGGAAAAGAATAGCTGCAAAAGTGCTTCAGTCAGGGTTTTACTGGCCCTCCATGTTCAAAGACGCAACATATTTTATAAAAGCTTGCAAGGAATGCCAACTAACCGGAAATATTAGTAAGAGGAGTGAGATGCCTATGTCCGACTGGGTAGAAGTAGAAATATTTGATGTTTGGGGGATAGACTACATGGGTCCTTTCCCCTCATCAAAAGGTTATCATTACATTTTAGTGGCTGTTGACTACGTGTCGAAATGGGTAGAGGTTGTAGCTACCCAAACATGTGACTCTAAATATGTGATTAAGTTATTTGAGAAAACCATTTTCCATGCTTCGGAGTGCCTTGCACTGTGATAAGTGATGGGGGATCACATTTTGGAGAGAAGCATTTTGAGGCACTACTAAAGAAGTATGGGGTAAAGCACAAAGTTGATACACCCTATCACCCTCAAACCTCTAAACAAGTAGATGTATCTAATAGGAAGATTCTAGAAAAAACTATTAACCGCACTCGAAAGGACTGGTCCATGAAGCTTGACGATGCTCTATGGGCCTATAGGATAACTTTTAAGACACATATAGGCACAACGCCATACGTATTAATCTATGGCAAGTCCCGCCATTTACCTTTGGAGCTCGAACATAAGGCCCTTTGGACGATCAAATTTCTGAATATGGACCTGGAAAAGGTAGGTCAGAAAAGATTTCTACAGATACAGGAGCTCAAGGAGCTAAGATTACATGCCTATGAGAATGCGAGGATCTACAAACAAAGGACTAAGGTGTAGCATGATGCCCACCTAAAGAACAAGGATGTTCGTGAAGGAGACAAAGTAATTCTCTTCAATTCTAGCATTTGGCTCTTCCCTGGGAAGCTTTGAACAAGATGGCCAGGCCCATTCTCTATGGTAAAGATTTATCCATCAGGAATGATGGAAATTCAAGGAGAGAAGACTGGAATCTTCAAGGTCAATGACCATAGGGTAAAAAGATTTTACAAAGATGAAGCCTTTGCGAGAAGATCTGAGATCAATTTAGAGGAACCAGCTCAGCCAAATGAGAAAAGGAATCAAGAGTTGCCACATCCAACTGTAGGGCCCAAGGAGTGAAGGTTTATACAGTCTAGCTAAGAGAATTTAAAGCAAGCACTTCTTGGGAGGCAACCCAAGTTTTTACCCTTTCTCTTAAGCTTTTTTTCTCTTAATTTTTTGTTTTGTTTTGTTTTCTTCTCTTTTAAGTGATGTACATATCCATCTTATTTTGAGTATTTCATGATTTACCTAAGAAAATGACCTTTGTTTTGATCTAATCGCAGTCTGGACCACGGTCTCTGTATAGCACTTGCATAAAGAAGACCGCAACCCGCGGAATAGCCCAACGGGTACCTCGACCGTGACCCGAGGTCATCTTTGCAACAACAGAGAACCGCAACCACGGTTGTGCTTATCGAGTACACTGTGACCGCAGTCCTTCCTTGTGATTACCGCGACCGCGGTCTACCCCCTTAGCTTGTTTGGTCGTGGTTGCACCTGTGTATATATATATATATATCCTTAAACCCTCACATCTTAGACTCTTTTCGCTCACAGTATCCGCCAAATCTAAGATAAACCCTACTCTCCACTCCAACTGTGACCGACAACCTGCCACCAAAGTGAAGCCGATTGCCACACCCAACCGGGTTCAATTCCATTATTGAAACCATCGTTAAGGTAACTGAAGAACCCTCTTTGCACTTCTAGTCACCGAATCACCTTGTTGCCTCCGATTTGACCCCTCACCTGAACCGATTCTTCCTGTTTTATCTCTCGATGGCCATAAGTCGCCCCGTCGATGGTTTGCCAGGTTTCCCTGTTACCCTAACCGCCTTATGGAGGTGTCTGTAAATAACAATTAAAAACCCTAAAAACATTAATAATGGGACAACTGTTGCCGATAAAAATGAAGAACATATCATCGGACAGAGAGAGGAATCAGAATAGTCGAAAGAAGAAAGACCGCGGCTCACGGTCATCACCTCTACAACCGCGACTGCGGTGTTCTTGTAAACCCTAACACCGGCCGCATTGTTCACTCCAAACTACCAATTCCACCGTGGGTCGCGGTGTATAAGAATGCTACTCAAGGTCGCGGTCCCTTGAACCGTGACCTGACCATAATAAGAAAGAAGATCGCGACTGCGCCCATGATCGCGACTGCGGTCCCTAATCACTAAACTGCGACTGCGGTCCTTACTCAAGAAATCACGACCGCGATCCCTTGTCATTACACCGCGACCGCGATCTCTTTCACAGACCGCGACCGCAGTGTCATATGAGTTACCAACAAAACCGCGACCACTATCTCTATACACACTCTTGAATATGACATTTAATAATTTACTGAAAACCTACCCTGTGCAAGAAATACCTTTCCCAAATAATTCCAATAATGGTAATTTTTGTTAAAATCAACTGTATACTAATTCATTGAAAAATTTACAGAATGTCTTCTCCAGCAACCAGTGATCCCCTGTATGAGAAGGCTACTTCCCTGAAGGAGGTAGAGAAGATAGTAAAGGACCTAACAAAAAAACTAAAGAGGAATATTTCTCTACCAATGACCAAACGTGTGGAGATACAACTGAGGTTGGAATAATATCAGAGGATATTGAGGGAGCTTCCAAAAGAGGACTCCCCACAAGAAATAGAACAGACGAAGCATACTGAGACCTCTGAGTACCAACCAGGAGAGTCAAAGAGCCAGGTACAAGGCAAGAAAAGAAAAGATGCACCAAAAAAACTAAGGGCAGCAAGAAGGTGAAGCCAGTGGTTTCCAGAATCCCCAATAAGGAGGAGGCAAGTAAGGACAATGAGGTAGTAGGGGAGACATCCATGCAATACGGAGAACCACCATTCGTGCCCAAGAACGTCGTACACCAGTCTACATACGGTTGGATGCACTAGTACAAGGAATTCTGCCCAAAATGATACCTTGACGTAGAAGATTTCAAGAAGATGGGTATCTACGATAGAATGATAAAATTCCTGGAAGGTGCAAACTTACACACCTTATGCACACCAGAGGTGAAATCCTATAAGAAGCTGACCACATAGTTCCTATATTCACTTAAGAAGGTCTCTACCAGTAGCGAAACACGAAAGGCAGGAGGTGGAGATTATCAGCTGCAAGTAAGGCTAGGGGGCGAGACTCACATAGTCACGGAGGTAAGGCTGAATAGAATATTCACCAAGACAGAGGAAGAATCCCATGCCTTCTCCTCCACCCCAAGTGAGAAAGAAGTCATCACCTATGAAAGCAATGAAATGTGGGAAGAGCTAACTGGGGAGGACAAGCACGATTCAAAGAACTCCAAGGCCTCACTAATTACATCGTGCTTTATCAACACAATGTAGAAAATCACTGCCCACACGATTCACGTGAGGTCAGAAATAGGAACAGTTAGCAAGGGAAATTTGTTCCTAATCTGGTCAATGATAAACATGAAGCTGGTTAATACCGAGAAGATACTAATCAACCATTTATCAGTAGTAGTAGGTGGGGACACAAAGAGGAATTTTGCGTACTGTATGGGTGGCCAGATAACAAAGATCGCCGAATACTTCATAGATGAAGGAGAAGTCCAAAAATATAAAAGAAATGGAGGGATAACAAAGAATAGACATAAAGTCCCTTATCAACACTGGTATTCTGGAACATGAGGGGGAGAAGTTGTACTTCAAACAAAGAGGGTAAAAAAGACTACCCCCCTTCCAGAAATGGCGTTCTATGACGTCCACAAGCTGCGGCCAACACACGATGACATCGAAAAGATGTGCTCCGGGGTACTGCAGGCCAACACGAATACAGACCCAGTGAGTAAAGTTGGAGAAAGAAGTGCCCCAACTGAATTAGAAAAGAGGAAGAGCACGGAGCCGCGGAAGAAGTTGGAAGTAGAGAAAAAGAAGACAACAAAAGCAACTACACCGCCAACAAAAATGCCAACAGTTGCAGTGCAACCAGCCCCATGGTTCCAACAACTGAACCACTAGTAGAAATTCCAGAACCCACACCTCTCGAGCCACACAAAGAAGCGACTACTCTGGAGCCAGAGGTGGAGAAAGAGAAGGCCGCAACAGCCGACCCACAACCCAACAACGAACCGGAGATAGAGCCAGAAGGATAAGGCTCTCGGGCCATACCGGATACGGGAATCAATGGAGCAGAGGTGGACCCACTAGACGAGCCAAAGGAGAAAGAACAAGGTCCACCACCACCGCCTCCACAACCTAAGGTGCCAAGCTCATCAACAACGCACATGGAGCATCAGCTGCACCAGCTACACCAACACACACCTTCCTTCAGAGGTGCCTTAGGTACAAGGTTTGATGAAATGTGGGAACACATGCATCAAACCAATACAATAAATACCACCATTTCTTCTTCTCTATCTACATTAACAACACAGGTACAAGTCCTTGATGAAAGGACAAAACCACTCCCTGAATTCCTCCAAGAAGTTTTAAACAACCAATGGATGATGATGGGAATGCTAAAGAAAATGAAAGATGGAATGGAAGACCTGTAAAAGGAGAGGCATGCCATCTGAGCCAACAATGAGCACATGCGTCAGGGCTATGACATGGCTATGGCTAACCTCCCAGAAGATCATCAACGACTAGAAGAAGACCGCCGAAAGCTCGAGAAGGAACGCGAAGAACTCAAGAATCGGCGGAAGAAAAAGAAGATCACACGCTCAACAAGCCTGACGCACTCCTCGGCTAGCCCCTCTAGCCACGACGACAACGACAATGACAACGTGGGAGTAACATGCATGGGAGCGGGCACACCAAAAGCAGGGAGTGCCAACACAAAGGAGGCACCTGCAGCTGAGCTAAAAAGAAACCAGCCACCACAGCGGTCGAGCTCCCACAATGAAAATCAAATGAAGAAAAATGCGACATCGTCAAGGGGGCTCGACCTCAATTGCAACCCAGAAGAAGGCCAAGACGAAGCTGCTGAAGATGGTGGGAATCTAGAAGAGCTTCAACTCTCCTCGCCTGCACATACAATGATGCTAGAAGAGTAGATTGCTACCGCTCATCGTGAAGAGGTGGTCACCAAACTCAGCATAGCAGGATCAACAGAGCTCGACCATTTGTTAGCTGAACTGGGGGACGGACTCAAGGAGAGCAACGAGTTCCTCCTATTCCAACCACATCACGATCATAGTGAATATCTCTATGATGGGAAGACGGAGGCGACCCTGAAAATGATGGTGGAAGCCAAGTTAGGGAAAACTTCTAAGGAGAGTCATGTCAAAGACAAAATAGCCGCCGAAGCCTCCTCAGAAGTAGCTGAACCTATAGCCACTACACAACTGTTGCACAAAGTGGTTGAACAAGTGGCTAAGGCCATGCCGACAATAGATGAAGCTTCGACACATCTGGCATAGAAAGCAACATCCGATGACGAGGATGGCGGACTGGCAACCTTCTTCACAGACAAATCTACCAGGGAGCGGAGTGTGCAAGCTAAGGCAGAAACACTTGGAGTAGCTCCCCTTCTGCCTTCTAAGATGAAAGATATGTACATGACTGCGGTATCACGAATCTCATGTAGAGATGTCCACATCTTGGCAGATGTTCTCAATGATGATCTACCCGGGTCAGACTACAATAAGGGTAGATGTCTATCCAGAGACCACTTCTGGGGAATATTCATGAAGAAGGCATGAGTACATAAAAGACTATTCAAGGTACTCTACGCCACCCTCCTGGAAGAATTCTTACACCCAGACAAGCTGCAACCGGTCTTCAACGGGACAACACATTTAGCCAACCTCCTCTACAAAGAAGACTACTAGGCCGCATATGTAGCCGAGCTGAAGGTAGCAGTCCGATGGAAGGAAACAAGGTCTATGGTGCTGCCCATAAGAAATGTAAAGCATTGGGCAATAATAGTCATTGATCTCTACGAGCGGAAGACGACAGTGCTCAACTGCTGCACAAATGAATTGGACAACACCTCACTAGTTTATAAGAGTAAGGACGCCAGAGATGCCTTAAAGATACCGCTGTGCCTATAAAGAGCAATCAAGGATGCAGACAACAAGTTTCAAGGGTCTTAGAAGCTCTTTTACATTAATAAGAAAGTCACCCAAGAAGAGACTGGTTCAGGGGATTGTGCCTTCATAGTACTACGCATGATGGAGGCCATCAATAAGGGCATCCTCCTAGAGGATTTAGACAACAAAGACCTACATGGACTGTGGGGTATGTACGCTATGGAGGTCATCTTTGATCGCCAATTCTTCAACGATCTAACGCCTGTAGAAGCTGTACCCTGTAGGCTTCACATGGAAATCCCCCTACCTGAAAAGGTCACTTGGAGGGAGAAGCTAAAGACCATGTGGGTTGATCCAACTAAACCAGCCAGGGTTGCGGCATGGAAAGAAGGTTGGCATGAAAGCTCTGGAGAAGCTGCAAAAGACATGTCAGATGAAGAACCAAAGCAACCTCTAGTGACTGAAGCACTTGAAGAGCAGCCTACCAAGGAACAACCTGAGGAGGGAGAGGTCGACGAAGAAGACCTATTCGATGTAGGGATGGATGGACCGGTAAGAGAAATTACACCTTCATTCAAGAACTTTGACAGATGGAGCTGCCTTAGTCTGTCCTTAGAAGAACTGACAATAATCATGAGTTTCTTAAAAGAAGATGATTCGCCAGGAGATGTCATCTTCGAAAGAGATGGAATTTGTGTGCTAAAAGATGACCTCCAAGAAACACTAAAAACAAGAGGATACCTTTCAGTAAGCACAATATCAGCCTACCAAATGCTTCTAGGAAATGACATGCTAAATGCCCACATGGCATGCTTCTTGATGGTAGATGACATCCTTAAAGACAAAAGATTAGGAGAAAAAGAGCATCTACAACAATGCCTAGCGACATCCCCACCAGACTACATCTTCCTGGCAATTCTTCGCAACAATCATTGGACCTTGCTGGCTGTCAATATCATCAAAAGGACTGCAATCCTCTACAACAACGTGGATGCATCCTATGCACTTAATAAGAAGAACAATATGACAACAACAAAGACCCCAACAGAAGAAAAGGCAAAGACATGAGCCGAGGCAATTGTCGACATGATAAGACAACATTGCAGAGGGTACAACCCTATGACAGGCAAGGACTTCAAGAAGACGTAGTACTGCCACAGGAGCCCCCAGCAGGTGCCCCTATCAAATGACTGCGACTTCTTCTGCCTAGCTTGGATGGTGGCCTTAGCCACTACTGACTTCAAGGTGGAGAACATGCAATATGAACAATACCACACGCTATGAGGAGTTTACACAAGCAAGCTTCTCAAGTCCGAGTAGACCTCTATCAACAACAACAAAAACAAATAAAGAAAGTCCATTTATACATCTCACTCAAATTTTGACACCCCGAGACGTGGTGCAGGGTAAGTTTAGGGGAGGAGTCATAAACGGGCTACAGAGGTACATTTACCATCTTTTTAATTTTTACCTCTAAAATTTCCTCAAAAATTTTGAAAATTTGAATTTTTGCTTAAACTACCTCTTAAATTTAAAAGCTCGCCTCCTCTCTTGCTAAATTTCCAGATTGTAGTTTTTGTACCCTCTTAGAGAGAAATATATGAGCAACATATACATGTATATATGAGTAAGACAATAGTCAAAGCAATATTGCTCTACCTCATTCTTGCAATAAGACGTTGTAAATGTGGCAACCTTAACTCATGAAACCCTCAAAGACTAGAGAACTTCACCTAGTCATACTCCTGACCAACCACCCTCACCTGACGCTTTTGAACAGAAAATCCTTATCTCCATAGAAAGGGAAACAACTGCCCTCTTCAAAGCATATCTAAAAGAGGCTTGGTCGCCTAGAAGACCAAGTAAAATTCTATCGAACCCAAGCTCGAAAGGAGAGGTAAAAAAGCCAAAAATAAATAAAGATATATATATATATATATATATATATATATATATATATATATGAGAGTTGGGCCCAAAAAGATGCCAAAATTTTCCGCACGGCTGGTATATTACTGCACTCATGAATGTAGATATGTCGTGCCCGTAAGTGGAATCTTGAAGACAAGCTTACACACCTCCAATCTTGAAACAAAATCACCTGACTTAAAGTCAAAAGCCCAAAAAGGACAACATTGTTCTTACGACAGTTGTGGGTGAGGGAGTTTAGGAGGAAGAGGAAAACATCTAAAGCCTTAAGCCTACCCGAACACATAAGAATAGGGCCAACTGAAAAATAAAGAATTGGTGTGAAAGCTACTCCTCAAAAAAGATATTGCATTAGTACGGTCATTACCTAAGGGATGGGGTGATAAGTTGAGAAGGAGGAGCCTTTTACAATTGAAAGTAATGGTAGGAAAATGAAGTTATGCAACTCCGATTGAGGGGGAAGAATGAGACCTAAGGGTTTGAAAACGTGTAACAACAATCTTGATGCAAGAATGAGATATTTCAGTCATGTTATAATTTTGTCTTCTAAGATTGTTCATTCTCTCTCGGAGTTCTCAAACCTACACTTAACCTGAGGACATGCTTGATTCTAAGTTTGGGGGAGTTGATAACACTCTATTTCACGTACTTTCTGTATATATTTTACACCACTTTTAGTATATCTTTTGTTAGCTTTCACATAATTTTCTATCTTTTTGACTAAAGCCTCACTTACATGGTTTCAGGTATATTCACAATCCAGATCGCGGATCAAGACCGCGACCGCGGTCCACTTATACCTCACCCGCGATCGCAGTTCTAGAGTTCCCTAGAGATCATGATCATTAGACGACAAGGAGGGATCACGACTAGTTTATAGACTGCGGTCATCGCTCAACCGCGACCTCATAGATGGTCACGATCAGAACATACACCTCAAGGATAGACCAGTGGTCGCGGTGTGGTTACAAGCCGCGATCAAGAAGGACCGCAGTCACTGATGAGCTCTTGCAAACCGCGACCGAGCGAGAAGACCTCGACCTCGACCTCGACCTCGATCGCCCAGATGCAACCCACAAGAAGACCTCGACCGCAGTTATCACCAGGCCACGACCAAGCTCAACTGCGGTGAAAGATGAATAAAGCACAGATCGTGACCGCGGTCTCACCCTCACTTAACCAAGACTATGACCGCGGTCCAGGCTTAAGTCGATGGAATGTGCCTATAAATAGCACACCCACTTGTTTTGTCAAAGGAGAAAATCATAGATCAGATCCCGAGGACCACGAAGTGCTGCTACGTTCCAGATTCATCCCAGACCATCCCATCCATCAGTCTTGGATCTCCAAAGGCGGAAGTTGAGGAGAGAGAAGATTGAAGACCCCTTCTTCGAGAGAAGAAGACCGTCCATGCCATCCACATGATAGATCCATATCTAAAGAAGTACTGTGTCATATCCCATCTCTTCCTTTCTAGATCTATCATTTCATCCTGGTGTACTTCCCTCCTCTCTTCATGGGCATCTCATGGATCTATCTTTCTGTAACGCCGTTATACTGTCTGCAAACATGAGCAGCTAAACACCTTAACTTGGGTTGGGAGTAGCCACTAAGACTCTCTAAATATTTATATTGTCTCTTTCTGTTGAATATACATATTCTTATCAAGATTGCCATGCACCTATTTTAATGCTTCACTTGTATGATTAGCTACCATCTTGTGATGTTCGATTTTTGATATCTCGAGAGAGTAATATCACTTTTATCATGTGTCATGGAGTAGTATGAATGCATGAGAGTGTTGGAATGCTAAGGCTTTAAAACCATATGTTATGTTGCGAAGTTTACATGTGGTCATCTCGAGAGAGAGGCTACCCTTTGACTAAGATCTTTCCTCATCTTGAGAGAGAGTGGAATGGATGCTTTTGATGGTTGTTTGTAATCTTGGTAAGAGTATGAGAGAGAGAGAGATGATGTTGTATGTTGGTGAGATGCTTTAGTAGGTGAATCCCAACCCGAGTTTCCTTCCATATACTTGTTTCATTCTATTTCTTTTGTTTCTTTTGTTCTTGTTATTTTTGATCTTTTTTGAGCTGCTATGGTTGGTGTGCCACTGTTCCTTAGGGAACACCCTTTTATATATCCTCTTTGGTTAGAGTATACGCGTGTTAGATTCTGTGTGCTTAACACTACCAACCTTGTCTCTGTGTTCGACCCCGGTCACTACATCAGACCTTGTTTATCGTTGCGAGGGTCTGAGAGTCGGGTTATCTCTTTAAAAGTCCAACTACTCTGAATCCACTCCTTTTGGACGTGCAATTTAGGCCGGTCAACCATGCAGCCGCAGTAGCATATTTCTCGCCTTGAAGTCTGTGTTGCACTGTGCTATACATTTTTTTGGTGTAGTGTGTTTGTATACTTAGCACTGTAGTGGACACACTTAAGTACTGATTTTTGACTTTTTAGAAAAACATATATAAACTTGATTTTAGTTGAGTCAGACATCATAATGTAATTTTTTTAAAAATAATAAGTGGCTAATGTGGCTTGTATTATATTTTAAAAAATATTCTAATTGTAAGCACTATCCTGAATTATATTTAGTCTTATTGAAGATACATTTTGGTAGTACAATGATCATTGATAAGTATTGTATTTAGATTTACAGCAAAATGTGACTGTATAGCCTGGAAGTTAAGGAGAAATGAGAAAAATATTTTGAATTAAAAAAGAGTGTAACGTGTCTCCATGAAATTATTTTTTAGTATGACGATGTTGTTTTGTTAATTTTTTTCTTAGATAAAATTAAATGATGATTTTTACATATGTATAATGAATAAAAAATTATATAAATATACAAGCAAGTAATTTTGTATTTTATTCCACTAGTCGAACGAACTTCTGACTGTATGCATTGTGTTAGTTTACATCTAGTATATTTGTTAATAATTTTTGGCATTACGTTGAATATATTTAAGTATAGATTCAAGACTTAGTTGTGAAATATGTATAAAAGTGTATGTGGTCGGATCAGTTATTATATCCTTCCAAAAGTAGAGGGAGTTTGAAAAAAATATTATAATTTGAATTTTCAAATCTATTATTTTGTGTGTAAAAGGAGTAATAAATGCTGTGGTTGTTTTATTACAGTGGTTGCTTTAATGCAACGACTGCATGCATGCAATAATGCAACTTGCATTGCTTTATTGGTCAAAAAAAGTGATTGCTTTAATGCAGGGGCTGCATGTACACAATAATGATGCATGCATTATTTTATTGGTCAATGAAGATTTACAATAATGATACATGAGCAGCAGATGCATTACCAATTTACGTATAAATAATTTCTCATATTCTAACAAGTTTCTACTTCCCGTTACAAAAGAAATGCACACCAACAAATAAAAAGTTATTGAACCTCGAGGATCCGAATAGCTAAGCAACTAGTTAGCTTCCACCGCCGTCAAAGTCTAAACCGGCTTTCGGGGCTTTGAGTTTTAAACTAACACATGCCTGCTGACCAACGTTCTCCCAGAAACAAAGTGAGGCAGGCTTTTCTTTCCATGACGCCAGTTTCCTCAACCTTCTCTACTGCCAGCATAGGTGAAGTTCTAGTCAGAGCCACGACGGATAACCTGCTGATAGACGATCACAAATAATATAAAGACGTATTGAGCAGCGAGCTGCCTGTAAACAGACACCCATAAGTCTTTTCTTTAAGAGTTGAACCCCGCAATGAGCTACGCAAACGCAACCGACAGAAATGGCGTGCAAGATGAAACAATGCATGCATTTTCTACCACGTAGGTCAGCGACAGCAACTTATTGTCAGGCAAGCAGAGGACGTAGAAATAGATAATGTTTCTATAGTGATACTATACTTTAGAGTAATAAAAACCAAAATTTAGATCCTGTTTGGTTGGTTAAGTAGAGGTGAATTTTTGTGAATTCAGTAGATTTAAGTTGAGAAGTAAGGATTTTGTCTTACATGTATTTTGTTTGATACCACCTAGTCCATTCAATTATTTTGGACTGGTTTGTTTGGTTGGAGGATACATTCTTCCTAATGTTATAATGCGGCATAAAGTTTGCCACGCGGGCTACTAGTAGACAACCGTGTGTATGATTTTAGATAGATAACAGCATACGTGAGCTGTCAACTATGGCTGAAACGAGAAAGGCCCTGCAGCCGTTAAAATGGAATACGCATGACTGCAGCCATTCTGCAGTACCAGAACGCGCACAGCGGAGTCCGTTACCTTCGGTGGTGAAACAAAAGCACAGCTTCTCAGCGCAGTACAAAAGCAGGGAATTTGGGAGAAAGCGTGCAGTTGGGCGAACTGCAACTCAACAAATTCCACCCAACTGCATCGTACCAATCAAAATATCAAACTGAAAAGAAGACATCGGAATGTTTTTAAGAAGACATTAGAAGACATCCAAAATAAGACACTGGAATTGCCCACAAAGGGACACGATGAATATAATTCCCTATATTAATGTTAAAGAAACTAAAAAGAAGACATTGGAATGTATTGAGTTTAAATAGCACCAACCAAATAAGGGTTAGCGTACATTTGATAGGACTTAGATAATTCTCATAGCATCCAATTGTTTCAGGATAGGAAAGTAATAATGTTTGGTACGGTGCAGATGGAGGTGTAGTTGGATGTAGTTGCAACCTAATGCGATCCCAAAATATTTACTTGGAAGCCAAAGAAAGTGTACAACACCCAATATTAGCACAATCAGGTGCAATTACATATTATAATGATTTAATAGGTGTTTGGGATTGAACTGGAACAATGTTCAATCTTGTCATTCTTTGCCACATTGGTCAGGCTCAACCTAACGTCTTGCAAGTTTGTGTTTGGGATTTTTTTTGTCAATATTGGATGACGCCTACTGTTTATCTGAATGAAAGCCTAAAATCATGATTAATTTTCCCGCCCTACGACTGGGATCACAAAAGCTTGTTAGAATTAGGGGTATTTTGTGTAATTTTTGAACATGTATTCGAGACTCACCCACTAGACAACATATTTGACTCACCATCCTCATAGATCTATCTCAAAACCCCTCTCATTGTTCTCCTTTTGTGAAACTATTCCCTTCTTTTCTAGAAATTTGGGTGACAATTTCTTGCAGTTGATCCTCAATTACTTGGCATCGTACAAAATTCACCAACTACTCTTTGAATTTGCCTCTTTTCATACGTTTGACTCACCATCTAAGCTTGCTCATAGGTTGTTGTTGCTGCTGCTTTCATGCGACTTGCAACCTAAAGCTCCATACAACATAGAAAATCATACATCCATGGTAGCCTCTTCCCACCTATTATACAACAATGTGGCATAATCATGATTAAACATGAAATAGTTATTGATTCCCTCTTTTCATCAACAATGTTTATTCACATTTTCTTATGCTATGATCCACACCTTATCTTCTACACCCTCTATATTACACCCAATCTGGCTTCTATCTACTTTTATGAATGTCCTAAATGCAAGAACCATCATACTCTGCTTGGTGATGCCTTGCTTGCACTAGTTTGGAATTGAGGGACCTAATATATAACCTTAGAGATACTACTTTGTGTGCTCACACTCCATCTCACATTAGTGATGAACTTACTTTGACAAGTTTCGGAGATCAACAAGGATGTTTGACAAAGATGAGGATTAAACCTAACATTTGAATCTCCCCTTTCATGTAATCATAATTTTATACTCCTAATTCTCTTTTATTTCTCCCCATGTTCCTCTTCAAATATGGTGGATGACTTCTGATTTTATTTCGGTTGGGCATTTTGGCCTTATTTCACCCAATCCATGTATTTTCTTGCTTGGAATATGAGTTTATTATAGTATTTGTGGCTTCATGTTTTATCATACATTTGTTTGCCTTTCCACCCATGGAACTAGTCGATTCTATAGCAACCAATTACATTAGATTATACAATTATATATATATATTAAATGTTTCTTTTAACAAAATCATATTGATGTATGTTTTTGTGGATTTTACAATATCTTTCTAGTTAAATAGAATTTTAGAGAATAGGCATATCAAACATTCATTGTTTTTGTATCAATGACAAAATTTTGTTACTTGGATTGTCTGTGTTTCACTATGTTTCCATCAAACTATGTGAAATTTTGGATAAGTATATGAAGCATATGATACCATACACATTTTTGTTTGTCTCAAATCATTTGCTTTCAAAACCACTAGGCCCATCACTTTGGTCAACGAGCTTCAACCTAGGTAGAGATTTTACATTTTCCTAATAGTAACATTTTTTTGGTATGCATTCACAATTTTGAGTGAATATAATGTATTCGATTATCCAAAAAGGTATATATAGATCGGTGCTCTATAATTATCTATTCAAATGCAAATTGAAATATGGAATTGTTCCATAAAATAAGTTTGACTATGAATCTGAGTTGAATACTTGCATCTATTTTTTCTTCTACTTCCCCACTGGTTCATTTATATATGAAGCAACTTATTACTTTTTTTTAAATGATGGTTGTTCATTCCATCGTGGGGCTTGAACCTGAGACCTCTTGGTAACAAACGAAGGATCTAATCACTCGGGTGTCCCATCTTGGACATTTCATATGGGCATTCCCATTACAAGTTTTTCACATGGGGGTCATTTTCCTCTCTACACAAGATTTTGTTATCTAGACCATTTAACCTAGGTGAATATTCTAGATGAAAGTTATGACTTATTTTCATGTTTATATCTCTCATCCATAAGTCATGGTATTTAGTAAAACATTTCATTATCAGGCTCTACATAATTACTTCTAATATTATATTATTTGGTTGCCTAGTAAACTTATATATTATACAAGAAAGCAAGTTACTCTTTCTACCAAAATAGGAGAAATTGTATTAGTTGGACCCCTGTTATCCTTCTATAAGGACCCACCAACTATGTACATATCTTGCATATGTAATTAGGATTACAGTCTTAGCACTTAAAATTTTTAATTTACTCACCAAGATTTCATATAGATATGGTTTATGTTGACCATAAAATTCAACCTTAAGTCATACTTATATATAAAATCATGAATGATATTATGTAAATAACCTTTCCATTGAAAGACCTGCCATTTACTCATTGAATCATTTGGAATTATATACATGATTGTATGACAAAGTGAAATTTCTCTTTATTTTGATTATGCAAATATTGACTCATAAGATGTTCAATTTCATTCAAAAACATACCTCATCATCAATCACATGACTTTCATTCACATTATGCTCAATTGATACTCTAGTTTTGATTAAATGTCACATTGAGCTCAACTAATTAAAGTTGACTGTATAATTAGACTTTTGAATATGAAAATCAATTATTGAGTGTCCTCAACATCATCATCTTAGATAAAACTTTGTCTATAAGAAATTGAATTTTTTTTAATCAACTTTAAAAATTTCACTTCAATTAGAATAATAATTTTAAAGTTATGAATTTTGCAAAATTATCAAAGAAACACACATTCTGAAATTGATTTTAAACCGACTTGTATCTTATACATGTCAGTGATCCACCCATCCTCCTCTTATCCAGTGAGAAGGTTTGGTTCATGTTGCCTTGCATATAAGCATGATCCAAGGATATTGAGTTCATCCCTAACCTCTGGCCCCTATGGGTGTGGTGGTCGCATGGGCAACCTATTCCATGGCAATTTCATCCCTCCTCAACCTCAATTGATAACTTCTTCATCTTTATTTCTTCTTCCACTTTCATTTTCTCACATTCTCATTCATTTTTGTGCTTCACATATGCTCCTCTATCATTTTTCTTCTTCTTATATCCATGGCGGCACCGTCGGCTAGCATGTTTGGGTTTATGCTCTAGGCTACGCCAACACCAAGCAAGGGCGTCAGCGAGTCCACATTGCCAAGCCACAACCAATCAACCTATTTTTAAGGGTTGTAGAACCCTCCTTTACCCTCTCCCAAGAATCTTTGACAAGCAGTAGAGGTTGTCCTTCCCCACATGAAAATGCTAGCCCTAAGCCAACAACTAGAGGAGGAAGATACAGCTGAGCCATCATACCGTGAAGCAACAACCCAGATCCCCACAAGCCACTCCTCCCTCACCCTCTCTCATAATCAAAATTAGGTTGGCCCAAGCTACATCCCAGCTCTCTTTCTCCCTCTAATAAAGGCATATGGGCCCATTGACCATGGCCCTCTGATCCATGATCAAACTTTGATTTTTTGCATATTGGTAATATAGTCCCATCTCTCTCATTTGATCATGAAAATGCATTTTCCTAAAAAAAAATCATAATTATCTATAGTTAGCTTCTAAAGAGTGAACCTATATAGTATTTTCACGTGAGTAGTACCTTTCTAGTGAAATTGACTTCATTTCCTGGCTCTACTCATATCACTCATGATATACTAAAGTTTCTCACTTTTAATCATTTTGATGTGCTTAATGCCATATTATGTCAACATGATGAAATAACGACTTAAATTATTCCTAAAACTATGATCAATGACTTTGTGATGCATGATGAACCCATATTTTACCTCGATCTTTAATAAAACCTAAAATGTGATATTTTGACTACAAATGGCTTAATATGAGCTCTTTATGCTAAAATCACTAATTTGATGCTTAAATATGATAAAATGTGCCCCAAATCTATATCTTTGCTCTAGATCAGTAACATGTGCTATATTTTGAACCAAGAATCAAACTTGTTCATACTATGCTCTACTGCTGACTTTTTCATGTGAAATTACCATTAAATATGACTTTCATGGACTATTGGTACTAGATCTAAAATCCTATGCGAATATTAATCAAATATATTCAAAACTACTTCATGGACTGCAAATCAATAATATTTGATGGCTGGTATCACAAAATCCAAATTTGGTCTACTTTATACTCTCTTATGTCCATATGATTTGGAAATTTTTACTTTTTTTTATACAAGCTCAATAATATTAAAGGCACATCAAAGTACCAAGAAAACACTCCTTTGGAGAACTAAAAAATCATGTGACTCAGATTGGGATGTGATAGGTAAACTTTAGTACCAACCAACTCTTGTAGTGGCTATCTAAAGAAGCTATCAGGGATGGAAGCCATCAATATGTACGAGCCCTTGAAAAAATCGAGGAAGGAGTCTGTAGTACACCCAAAAGAGATCAGCAACTCATCCATGATGAAGACCACCTGAAGAAAGAAGAGCTCAACCGAAGACAAATCAACATGCCTAACGAACTACAACCACAAGCAAAATCTCAAATAGGTTGTGAGCAAGCCACATGTATTAGTCGAGAAGGAGGCCAAAACCCCTAGATAAGATGCACTGGGGGAAAAAGGTCTGGACGGGTGAGGGAGTGGGGGGTTGAGGGCACAGAGAACCCCACCACTACTCCTGACCACCACCACCAACCCCTCAAAGATCAAGCTTCCTCTTGAGGTCGAGGGTAGGCAGGAGGCAAGAGCACCCAAACCAAGATGTCATCCCCTGCTTGAAACCTTCCCCTATCGCCACTGAGGGGGAGCCCAAGATCATCGACCTACCAAGGAGCTCCATCTACTGAGACCTATAGAAAGAAGAGAAGGGAGGGGAGAGGCTCATCCACTAGATGGTCAATGCGTTGGGACCAGCCACCTCGAAACAACTCCCGCCTGGACTAGGGTCACATACTAGAGACGAAGGTGCCAACATAAACTGTCCCATCAATAGGACTGCCAAGTGCCACTGGTGAAGTCAGGATTGACCGATAGAGAGCAAGGTGAGACCCAGGTGGGTAACCACCACAACAGGTGAGTGGGAAAATACCTAAGGGGAGAAGGGAACAACCCACTGATGGCTGACATCCCACCCCAAGAGTAGAAAGCAACCACCGACAAAGCCCTTAGAAATCGTTAGAGCCCTAGCAGAGAAGGAATACTAAATAACTTTGTAAATTTGACTTAGTGCATGGAATATGACCTAAATGTGTATGTTGATGATTAAGTTATCTTATCTTATCAAATTCCAACTTTTCCATGCTAAGATTTGTTAAATATAAATCTAAAATTCCTAATTTAGTTGTGATAGGTCACCCTAGGTTCTAAATTAATTTATGATGTAATATGTAAGTTGGAGATGATCTAGTATACACTATTGCGATATTGAAATCAATATTGAAGGACAGGATACCTAGACATAGGTGACATATCCAACCACCATGATAATGTTTAAGATAACCTAATCTTTCTATTGTTAATCAAATAACCCTTGTTATAATCTCAGGATCACTATATCGACTTGTTTGCAAATATCTAGTAAAGTCTTGCTAAATCAAGTATCTCTAATCAGGTTGTTAATGTTGTGATTATAATCAAGGTATGCTTTTGTCCTCCTATTTGCTAGACTAGTGGTATTGAAACTTTCTTGTATTATTATGTCTAACAATGCTTGGCTATGTGTACTTCTTTGAGGTACATTTTCCCTATGAATTCTATATTTTGTCTTGATTATACAACATTGAAAAACATGCAAACATAATCATAAATGTCCATTATACAACTGTGTGCACCTGTCTATATTTTCAAAAAAGGACACAAGGACGGGCGTCCTCTTAATTTATCAAGCAAGGGAAAATGATGTGATGGCCTTGAGGTCCCTTATGAATAGGGTTAACTCTTGATGTTTAGTATTTTAGTCCCTCATGTTGAAACATACAACATTCTTAGAATTGGGCTAAATTACTCTCACAAACCCCTTCCATTTTGAAGTTGGTCAAAGGCCTTATGACGATTGTTGGTATAATAGAAATGTACTTCAAATACACTTGCACTTTAAAAACAAAGTCTTTAATGTTGTTGCTAAATTCTTGTCATTATATTAAGTTCTAATCAAGTGATATATGTTGTCTTAAACATGTAATTTTATATATTTGCATAATGTACTAAGCAGAGTTGTGCTGATATTTACCCATTTATTAATTTTGGGTATCAAGTATACAATAATCATTGTTGCCACTATAATATGATAATCTATTGCTCTTATCTCTATTAGAATCATCTAATGGCATGCAAGTGAAATATCCATATGGTTTGATAATCAATAAGGGACTATGATCTTAATGTTCAGGTACTAGTTATTTTTTTTGCTCATACTTACCTTATGGTTTATCACGGTGTTGTTGTTTTTATTCATGCATATGTTATGTTAATGTGCTCCATTCTAGGGACGGACGCCCGAGTCCTTTATCCTTTTTTTAGTCATTTGGAGTTTGGATTTGAGTAATAAAGTGTTCTATGACAAATTCTTCATTGTATTGTATGCCCCATAAAAAATCCCTATTGTCCTAATTCATGCAATATAACATGAAAAATATGATATTTTGTGTTATATTATGGCAATCTAGTGACTTTTTCTGTAACTATATGTTCACAACAATATCATCTAGGATTTTCCATATAATTTTAATTTTTTATGCACCAATATATGATTTTATTTTGGTTTATGTGACTCATCAATGACCCACAACAAGATTACTCAAATAAAACATTGAATTACACTAGCCAATGTTATCAACCAATATATTATGAAAACATAGACTAAAATTCCATATATATATATATATATATATAATAATTGCACAAAGAGCCCAACTTTCATCCACTTTTAATAGATAAGTTAATATGATATAGTTTAGTGACCACTATTACAACCTACAAGGAAAAGATATATGACTATCATACTTACAACATGTGCATATATACATTCATGCAAGACAAATCTTGAGCCATAGATACATCCGATTAAACCTACTTGCCCAAACCCACAAGTACAAGCATGACTATAAGACACACCAAAAATATCACCAACAACCTCCAAGCTATGATTGGACTTCATAGAAAGGCTTCTCTCAACTATTACCTATTTTTTCTTTTGGTCACCTTAAATATGTGGATAACCACGAGGGTGAGGCCCATGTCTCAATGATATGATATAACAATATACCATTCTTATATTTACAAATCTAGTATTATTATAAATATAAAAGCAAAAATAAAAAAAGTAATAATTAACTTTACATGATAAGAGATAGATGTAATTGTAGTATAAGAATGACAAGTAGTACTTTGTAGTGTATAAGAGAAATAAAAGTATCAGAAAGTAAATTGCCAACTAAATCTAAGTCGATATGCTACACAACTAGATCACTTGTTTTATTATTAATCCCTATGTAGTATGAGGTGTACTAATAAAACCACTACTATAAAGAGGGTATACACTCTTCACTAAATTGATAAATATAACCATCCTATTTAAAAATGAAGGAAAGAAGGAATTTCATTGTTTTCCAAATGATATATATATATATATATATATATATATATATATATATATATATATATATATATATATACATCAAAGATTAAAAGTTTATGAGAAAAAGAAATAAAACTATTTTAGAGTTAAAGGATAATTCATCCACAATTGTTTCTCACCATAAAAGTTGGCATTACAAAATAAGTAGAATACATCTGATCTACACCAGACCAGCTGTAGAGGGAAACCCATCCATTCCAAAATATACTCAAGTTAAAGTTCATGTATATGGTCTTCTTGAGTCCTTTTCCCCTAATGTGCCTATACTTGGGTGAAAGGGGAACATCACCCCAAAAATAGGAAACAAGGCATGGATTAGTAACCACTGAGCATGTGTATATAAATAACATTCAAGCATTATATTGCATTACAAGTATAAAAAAGATGTTCCCATGAAAAAGGGGGCATATAAAGTTGGTAAGTTCAACAAGAGTCAATTGAAGAGATTTATGCATAATATTTATGAATATCAAATTTTAAGATAAAACAAACATCTTGACATAATGAACATTCATAATTTCTAAACAAACAATATCTTTACATGAATAAGAAATATAGAAGACATATACCTAAATAAGGCCATAATACTAAAAGATTATTGCCTACAAAGTAAGGGTGTTAACACACACCTCAGGAGGAATAAGCACACCTTATATATGTATGTTTGTATGTAAATACCACTATTCTGAATATTTTAGTCAAACATATAGCATGCACAAATAGAGTGGCAAAACTAGAATCCCATACATAACTCACAATAGGTATTAAAAGCATAGCAAGAGGGGCCAAATGTGTGACGACCCGCCATCAGACCGAATCACCTCCAGTAATTACACGGAATAACCATTAGCAGCGGATTAATGAAAATCACTAAAAATTTTAAACCATTTTCAAAGAGATCCATTTCCCAAAAACTCTTAAAGAAAGAACCAAAACAATATATACATCATGGTTCACATTGTATATACATTGTACCATCTCATCTAGAGGATATCATATACCAGTTGATTTTCCCAAACATACACATAAGAAAGAATTATAACGTATGCTACAAATAAAGGTGTAATGGATTTATCGAGTACTTTCATAATCTTTGGAACATATTGAATGCATAACACTCGAGATTTCAATCCCTTATCACATTACTGGGAATTCTCATCCCTTAATAATATCATCATCATGATTGATAGATCTAGGTATTCAAACCCTTAGTTCATCACTGAACATTATTACCTCTTATTAGGTAAATATTACCTCTAGGTCCTCAGACCCAGGTCTACATAATACTTGTTGCACAAGTATTTCACATGGCTCATAAGACCCATTTAATCTGTATCATATGAAACATCATAGCTCATACATGGCTATGCTCATCATCTAATGATACCTACATGGTTAGTATTTCATGATAAATGAAATATCAAGTACATATCATCACCATACAATACAAGAGAAATACAACCTTCCCATTATTAGGGTTAGGGTTTCCCTTTTCACCGATTAGGGTTAGGGTTTCCCTCTTTAGCTGATTAGGGTTCCAAGTTCATATTGTCAAGAATCAAAACCCTAATTCATATTATCAAGAATCAAAACCCTAATGCATATATCTTCACATATAGGGGTATCATTACATGCCCATTGAATGATTATAACACAAAGTATGAGTTTCTCTCTCATCCTCACCAGGATAATGATTACATCATACTTTATTAAGTTGGCTCAATCCTTTTCTCAAGGTACATTGGCCTACATTATCAAAATGCATTGAACTCTTTACATCTTAATGTATCATTTGACATAACACATTTCATGTGTTACTCAATCAAGTATATTGGATTGAGGTGCTTCCACCATATCAGGCATGAGGTGTGTGCTTACTTCCATATCATCCAAGAGGTGTGTGCTTGCTCCCATATTGGGCAAGAGGTGTGTGTATGCTTACCGTATCAGGTAAGAGTGTGTGTGTGCTTACCATATCCAGAAAGAGGTGTGTGTGTTCTTACCATATCACCCAAGAGGTGTATGTGTACTCGCCATATCATGCATGAGGTGTAGGTTCATCACCATATCGTGCAAGAGGTGTATCCTTGATCACCATATCGTGCATGAGGTGTATGAGTATGTCACTCATATCGGGTTGCTCAAAAATAGGGTTTGCATATCGGGTTAGACCCTTATGCTAATACCTCTTAAAACCTTCATGGTATTGACCTACCCTTCACCATGGGTTATGTGGTAGCCTAGAAAAAAGGTTAGTCTAAACCAAACCAAGTGTACAAACTGATAGGGGTGTGGGGTTCCAAGGTACACCATATCGGGTTAGAGGTGCTTCAACCCGATATCGGTTTGAGCCATGATTATGTCATCATCATCAAGCTCTAGACTCAACATTAGTTATCTTGTTGAGTAAGATATTTCAACTCAACATCACTTTATTCACAAACCGATACATTTTTTCTAAGGAAAGTTGTAAACCGATATACATCACCTCCTTGAGGTGCTTATCCCATAATGGAAAAATACAAGAATTGAAAAAATGATATTGAACCTTCTCTATGGCTCCTTGGCTGATAAGCACTCCCATATAAGCTCTACAACTCGATACAACTCAATTAGGGTCTCAACTATACAACTCTTCTTGGTCTTTTCATCACCAAGAATACCACTACTCAAAAATGATTCAAACATGGTGCCTATTTCTTTATCTCTCCTTTATATGATTCCAAGAGATAGTAGGGACACTCTAGAGATGGTAATTTTCATATCAAACCTACATTTTGGGTAAATTGCAAATTGCACCAAAATTGGTACACAAGGCACACACATTATTCAAACAAGCTCCAACTTGGAACTTAGGCTTTCCACAAGCCACCTCTTAGCATCATTCTATATCTTATGATGCTAAAGCACTTGAATCATGTTCAAAATGTGATATATTGCAATATAACCAGTCATTTTGGGTAAATTGCAAATTACACCCAAACTATCATATAATGCACAAACAATTTGCAAATAAGCTCAAACTTGAAAATTAAACTTTCCTTAAGTCTTAATTACTTTTCAAAAGATTAAAACAAGTTTATAAATAACTTACTTAAGCAAAACTTCTAGGTTATGGCATGACCCAGGTCATGGATGTTTTAATTATCAACCCCTAGAAGGGATTTCATCCTCAAAATCTCAAGAGAAAAGAGAAGGGTACTTCCTCCTCATTTCTTACTCCAGTTCCCATGTGGCTTCTTCAACACCATGGTGATGCCAAAGAACTTTCACAAGAACTATGCCTTTCTTTTCCAACTTCTGGATTCTTCTATCAAGAATCATCATTAGACCATCCACATAGGATATATCTTCATTCAATTCTACCTCTATAGGTTGCAACACTAACTCTGTATCAGGATGACACTTTCTCAACATAGATATATGAAACACTGGATGTAGTCTATGTAGCTTAGGTGGCAACTCCAACCTATAGACTACTTTTCCAATCCATGCTGTCACTGGGTAAGGTCCCATAAATCTAGGAGCTAACTTACCCTTCTTCCCAAATCTGAGAACACCTTTCCAAGGAGAGACCTTGAGATATACTCTGTCTCCAACTTGGAATTCTAAAGGTCTACGACATTTATCAGCATATGACTTCTGTCTATCCTGTGCAACCTTCAACTATTGTTGTATTACTTTAATCTTTTCAGTTATCTGTTACACTAATTCAGGACCCAGAAGTTGGTATTCTCCTATCTCATACCAGCATAACGGAGATCTATAATGTCTACCATATAATGCTTCATATGGTGCCATATCAATACTAGTCTGATAACTATTGTTGTAGGCAAACTCTATTAAGCTCAAGCGTAAGTCCCAACTTCCTACAAACTAATGAACACATGCCCTAAGAAAGTCCTCCAAAGTCTATATAGTCCTTTCATATTGTCCATCTGTCTAAGTGTGAAAATCTATGCTAAACTTTAACTATGTACCAAGGCTTTATGTTGTCGTTCCCAAAAATGACTTGTAAACTGGGGACCTCTATTAGATACAATTGTGGCTGGAACTCCGTGCAACCACACTATCTCATCTATGTAGATATGTGCAAGTTTTTTAGCAGTATAGGTTGTTCTAGCAGGAAGAAAATGTGTTGTTTTGGTCAACCTATCAACTATCACCTAAATGGAATCATGACTTTTGGTTGTTCTAGGTAGACCAACCACAAAGTCCATTGTCAGTGAACCCATTTCCACTATGGTATAGGTAAGGATTGCAATGTTCTTGTAGGCTTCTAGTGTTCTGCTTTAACTTACTGACATACTGGACACCACATCACAAATTCAGCTACATCCTTCTTCAAACCAGGTCACCAATACATATCTTTTAAGTTATGATACATTTTAGTACTCCATGGATGCATTGCATACATGGATGAATGAGCTTCCTCCATAACTATCTTTCTCAAGTCATTGGCATCAGGGACTACCATCCTACCATGGTAATAAACTACCTCATCCTCTGACTCATGGAAACCATCCCATTTCTCACTATAATACTCTGACCTGATCTGCTAAACCACGGTATCAGCCTATTGTGCCTCTTTAATATGTTGTCTCAAAGTAGGTTTCACATGCATCTCGACCAGCAATCCAGCTAACAAAGATACTTTTAACTATACATTTATTTATCTCAAAGAGATAAACATGTCCCATTTAAATCACATTAAAGAATTCAAATGTGCTTTATATATGGGTAGAGATGAAGATTTTCTACTCAGTGCATCTGCCACTACATTAGCTTTTCCTGGATGATAATCAATTGTACAATCATAGTCCTTGATTAATTCCATCCAGCGACATTGTCTCATATTCACCTCATGCTGTGAGAAGACGTATTTTACGTTTTTATGGTCTGTGAAAATCTGACATGTTTCTCCATACAAATAATACCTCCAAATCTTCAACGCGTGGACCACTATAGACAATTCTAAATCATGCATCAGATAATTCTCTTCGTGTTTCTTAAGTTGTCGGGAAGCAAAAGAAACTACATGATCACTCTACATCAGCACACATCCTAGACCATTCTTAGAGGCATCATAGAAAACAATGTATCCCTTTCCCTGCTCAGGTAAAGCCAACACAGGTGCACTAGCCAACCTTTGTTTCAACAATTGGAAAGAACACTGACACTTGTCATTCTAGACAAAAGGAACCTCCTTCCTAGTTTAGGGGTAATGTTACATAACTGAAGTCTTTAATAAACTTTCTGCAGTAACCTGCCAGACCTAGGAAACTGCGAATCTTAGTTGGTGTCTTGGGCTATTCCCATTCCACAATAGACTCTACTTTATTAGGATCAACACGAATACCTGAAGTAGATATAACGTGTACTAGGAAAGACACTTCCGACAACCAAAATTCACACTTGCTAAACTTAGCATATAGCTTGTGTTGTCTCAAAAAGGTCAAGGCTTGACAAAGGTGTTGTTCATGTTGTTAACCATCTCTACTGTATATCAAGATGTCGTCTATGAAGACCACTATGAACTGATCAAGGAATGGCCAGAAGATTCTATTCATCAGCTCCATGAATGCAGCCAGTGCATTAGTTAGTCCAAATGACATAACTACAAACTCATAATGACCATACCTTGTCCTAAAGGCTGACTTAGGTATGTCATCCTCCTTGATACGTAACTGATGATATCCTTACCTTAGATCTATCTTAGAAAATACAGTTGCACCACACAACTGGTCAAACAGATCATCTATCCTTGGCAGAGGATATTTGTTCTTTATAGTCACCTTATTAAGTTGTCTATAGTCTATGCATAATCTCATAGACCCATCCTTCTTTTTAACAAAAAGAACTAGATCACCCCATGGCGATGTACTCGGTCGAATGAAACTTTTCTCAAGCAACTCCTATAACTGTTTCTTGAGTTCTACCATCTCAGTAGGGGCCATCCTATAGGGTGTTTGAGCAATGGGTTGCGTACCCAGAATTAGATTAATCTCAAAATCAATCTCTCGAGGTGGAGGAATATCTGTAAATTCTTCAAGAAACACATCCATGAATTCCCTGACAACATGAACTTCAGAAATACTAGGACTCTTTGCTTTGGTGTCTACATCATGTGCCAAGAATGCTTCACATCCTTGTCACATCAATCTCTCAGCTACCATTACTGATACTAGGCAGGCTGGAAGAATCTTTCTATCCCCCTGAAAGACCCATGTCTCATCACAGTCTGCGAACATAGCTTGCTTGGAACTACAATCCAAGACAACCTTATACTTTTCTAGGGTATCCATCCCAAGAATTACATCAAACCCGTGCATCTCAAGTGGTATCAGATCCATTTGAATGCTGTGTTCTGAAAAAGAAAGAACACAGGGAGAACATACCGCCCAAAAAACTAAAGATCTGACTAATGGAGTTTCTAATAATAAATTATTTTCTCTACCACTAACAGTCATATTGCAATCATAAATCACTTCTCGAGCAATAAAGGAATGTGTAGCACCCAGATCAATCAAAATAGATACAAAGTAGGATGGAGACATATCAGAATGAAACAATTCCATATGACCTGTCATGACTCATGGATTAACTACTTCGTCTGACTGATTCATAGCATAGAATCTTACCGTTGCCTGTTGTCGACTCTGTGCTCTATTGTTTGGTGCAGATGAACATGCTTGGGATGTATGCATATGTCCTCATGTGCCACTACTAAACTATTGCCTCTGAGAGCCTTGTTGACTCTGCCTCGATAGTTGAGTTACCTCCCTGTCTCTAACTGGACAATCCTTTATCACATGTCTTGTCTACCCACACTTGAATCAGTCTCTGTTCTCCCATTGCGACCTTAATGGTCATGTCACTGACATTGATGCTGTGCTATGGGCTCCACTTGGTAGAAAACTATGACTTCTACCCTTGCTTGATGTCCACTGCGTCTAAGCACTGAACCTCTGTGGAGCTACTGGTGTAGGAAACCTCAGTTTCTTCAAACTTCTAGACCTCTATCCCTAAAATTGGGCATGTATTTTCCTACTATTAGCCTCATGTTTCTCAGTCATAGACCTCTCTATCCACCTAACGGACTCCACAAATGTGGCAAACCTCTCTCTCTTCTCTAGAGAAGCTATAGGTGTGGTTAACTCAGTGTTCAAACCCTTCTCAAAATGTTGAATCCTCTCCTCATCCGTTGTAAGGACCCTGACCTCCGTTTTGGGCTTATCCTGTTTGCTTTGCCTAACCCTTGTGTTTAGTTTCTTGCTAATCACATTTAGTGGTGATTAGGGTTTGTTTGTGCGTTGTTGAGAGTCGGAGGTGCTACTTGCAAATAACCCAGGTTTTGGGTTGATGAGCAAGTCTGTCACCTTGAGATATGTTTCTCTCTCTCCTTGCATCCTCTAGAGTTGAGAGGATAGGTTGGGCTTGTTGCTTGAGATGTTTTGGGCCTTGATGGGCTTTGCTTTGCCTTGCCTTACTTTGTTTAGGGTTTGTATCGTGCCTTGGAGAGCTTGAAGCTCTGTGTCGCCCAGAGCTGTGTCGCCCAGGGATGTGTCGCCCAAGAGTGTGTCGTCCAAGAGGGGTGTATCACCCATGTGACCTAGATTTGGTCGTGTCACCATACCTTGGACAAGTGGCTATCCTTTGTAGATGGGTGGCATGGCATGTGCATGTGGTTTGCAAGGTGGCAAGTCATTGGACATGTGTCCCTAAGTGGGATGACACCTTTCCTTGTTTCCCCCTTCATCCTTTTCTATATATACATCCCCTTTCACTTGATTAGGATCCCTTTAGTTCTTAGTTGCCTCCTCTCTTCCTTGGTGCATGATACACCCTCCCTTGGTGCTTGGTGGCCGATCCCTTTGAAGGAGTTCTCTTCTTCTTCCTCTAGCTTGGTGGCTGATCTATAGGTGAGCCTTGCTTCCTTGGTAAGCATCTTCCCTCTCTCCTTAGCATCTTCTTCTCCATCTTGCCTACTCTTCGGCCATGGTGGTCATGATTCTTGTTCCTTTTCTTGAGGTGGCCGAAAGTGGTGTGCTTAGAGCTAGGAGCTTTGGATCTTGAGGAGTTTGCTTAAGGCGGGTTACATAACTTCTAACCCTAGCTATACTACCTTCTTTATGTTGCATGATTCATATATGTTGATGATTGGCCATTGCATGTTATGTTTCTTGCTCTAGTACATGTTGTTGATCATATGGATATAGTGAGCATGATGTTGTTGATGGTTTATATGCCTTTGGATCTAGTTGACCGAACCATAGTTTGGGGTTTTCTTGTTAGGCAATACCCCTTTCTCTCCTTGGTTTTTGGGAAGTGAGTTTGAGCTCTAGTGATGTGGGCAATACCCCTTTCTCGTTTAAGTTGAGAGGTGAGTCTACTTCCTAGTTGCTTGGGCAATACCCTCCTCTCACCATGGATTTGAGAGGTGAGCTCTTGGATATGTGATGACCTAAGTTGAGGTTGATCCTTGTGGTTGCCCGATTTGTTATAGAGGTTTTGCAAAACCCCTCTCTTGGGTGTTGAGAGGTGAGACGATCTTCTTGATCATTTAGGGTTTGGTGCCCTTGTGCTTGAGGTTGAAGACGACCTTGTAGAGTTGTGTTTTACATGTTATGACCTTGGAGTAGTGCTGTCCGATAGCCTCTTGTCTAGGGTTTTACCCTTGGCCGATACACCTAGTTGAGATGGTTGGTTTGGTGCCCAATGTGGTTCTCTTGGCTTGAGATAGAGCTTGGGTGACACACCTTATATCTTGTGCTCTGAACGATACATCTTGAAGTAAGGTTGCCTGATACCCCTACCTTGTGTTGATCTTTGGCCGATATGATATGTAGTTGAGATGGATGGCTTGGTGCCCGATATGCTTTGGCCGATATGGAGCCTAGTAGGATATTGATGGCTTGGTGCCCGATATTCTTTGGCTGATATGGAGCCTAGTAGGCTATCCTTGTGTTGGGCGACGCGGATGGGTTTTGGTGATGCCCGATATGGTGGTATAGAGAAACCCCAGTAGGTGCCTTAAGTGGTGGCCGATATGAGAAGTTTGACTTAGATGGATGATATGGCCTTCTTGACCTAAGTGGTGTTGTCCCCTTGGTCGATATGATGCTTAGACAACATCTTTGTTTGGTTCCTTGGATGACACAAGTTGGGTGAGTTTGAGCTGCCCGATATGGGTTGAGTGGAAACCCTAGTTGTTACTTTGATGGAGGCTGATATGGAGTGCTGCCCTTGTTGACCGATAGGCTTCCTTGAGGTGCTTTTGTGTCGCCTATGTCATGAACATGTTGGGCAAGACAATGCTGGCTTGGGGCGCCATGATATCGGCCAATACAATGGTGAGAATGGTTGCCCGATACAACCCTAACCCTAGCTGGCTGGTAGGGTTCTAGCCGATATATCCTTTGGTGAGGGTATGACCATACCTGATACATATTTTGGTGAGGGTTGGCGCTGCCCGCCATACCTATAGTGAGAGTTGTAGGAGCTTTGGTGATGGTTCTGATAACCTGGAATGTATATAACTGATAGTTCTCTGTTAATAATAATAATACAAGTGATATGGTGTGATCACCTTGAATCCTGCAACTATGATAATGAGATAAGATGATAGGTTGTGAACTAGGAAGTTTGGAAGGATATGATGTTGCTACACATGATAATGTGACACAGGTATATGATCACAAGTATGGGGCATGATATATGCTTATGATTGATAATAAAACTATGATTTCTACATCTTATGTGTAATATACTCATGGATGTTGCTTTATACTTGATAGCATGATAATCCTATTAATCCATGATGGCTTCAGTTATCTCTATGGATGTGTATACTAACCATGAAGGTATTTTTTATGTGGATTCATAGCCTGGTAAGAGCTATGAGATGTATGTGCTTGAATAACACCATGTGGTAATGAGATAACAAGTTGATAGGTCTAAGGACCTGATATAAGGCTGAGTGCCTAGTTGAGGTGTTATCCTCTGATGATGAGATAAGGGATGCGTTCCCAGAATGTTGATGCATGATTATGATGCCTTGAGAGGCAGTGGTGGATATAATGAGGGATTGAGGTCCCAGGACAGTATGATGATGGCAATAATGATGTAATACTATAAGGCTATGTTTATACCTTGGTTGCCTCAACCATTGGCTTAAAATATACTAATTAATTATAGAAGAACATATCATGTAGTTTTCCCTGGCCATAGATCCATCATCGTCAATATCATGGTGATGGTGAAACAGGTTTATCCTGTGGGATTTTCCTGGAGCACATATTGTTGAATATGTGAGGTTTTCCCCTTGCCTAAAATAGGAGGAATCTGAGTACCACTGTGAATATATGGAGCATGGTGAACAGACACATGGCTTAAGATATGTGATGATGAGCATGATGCGTTCATGGATCAGATGTATGTACTAGCACCTATATCAAGGTGAGCTAGAGATATGGGTAGCTTGCAGAGCTAACCCTGAGGCTGAAGCCATATAAACATGAGACTGTGGTCCTGCTTTGGTTTACGTGCATTGACCATGAGGAAGTGAGGTCATGGAGTCTGGCTCTCCCATTGTCCTTGTATGGCACCAATTTTTGGGCTTCACAGCCAAAGGTTGGATTTGAGTAGGGATAACTCACTTCCTCATGGCATAATAAAATTTAATCTAGCTGAATAGTATATCTTGCTTAGAGAAAAACACGGAACATTGATTGAGGCCTTGCTTATATAGCTAATCTAGTTATACCTTGCAGTTATGTGTACGATTCTTATATTTTGTGATAAGTTCTTATAAAGCTTATCTTGTCAATCATGTTCCATAAAGGAAATCTAGACATAGGCCTCATGAATATCTTGGTAAGAATGATGGGGATAATGGTCTTGCTCAGTATACTGCTCTTGTTACACACTTTATCAATTATCTACTTTTATTACTTTAATCTTCTGAGGTTTTATAGTTTAGGCGGGGAGTTATGTTTCTTGCTGGGACTATGTGTCTCACCCCGCTGGTTTACACCCTTTTTAGGTGATCGCTCTAGACGTGGTGGTGGTCATGAGGGTGCGGCTGAGCAACAAGAAGAGTAGTAGAAGGCAAGAGATGGACATGCTGCTGTTTTGGTGGTTTTGTAGTAGAGTTATAGAGTCATCTCTTTACTCTCAGGTCCTCAGAGGTGTTTGACGACGTTTCATGATGTCTAGCTGTTGTAATTTTGTATATCCTGCCGCTAGCCGCACGTGGCCTGTTATGTATGTATAAATAGGTGATGAACTTTGGTGCTGGCAGTACAGCTGGGTCTGATAAACTGTGGACATATATCAAAGCTTTTGATATTTTTATAACATGTTTCTCTGCAGGATCTGATGCAAAAGTTCTCTTATGTATGCTTTCCACAATCAGTTTTAATTAACCCGTGTTTTTAGTAATATGTGGTTCTGCACATTTTCGCCTGTCATCTCGCTGTCTGTGTGATGGTGGGGTGTCACAGTTAGTTTGGTATCAAAGCTCTAGGTTTGCTGAGTCTACAGGGATCTAGGTCTAGGTTGCGTCTGTTCTTGTGAGTTTTCCAGATTTTCTTACAATCACCTTCTGCCCTCAGCAGAAGATAAAGCTTAAATATGTTTGGAAACCATGAAGAACATTCTACCGAGAGTAAGTGAGGCTGCATCAGTTGATGGAGCTAGAGTGCAGGAACATGAAGATCGGGTGCCTGAGGTCCCCCAACTTGACCTAGCCATTCTTGAAAACCCTACCTACCAACAACTTATGGGGTAGTTGATGGCTACGATGAATCACATGGTGGAAAGAGTGCCAGTGCCTCCGCTAAGAGCACATGCTCCCCATGGTGAATCATCAGGCATTGGGAAGACCTTTGAGCAGCTTCCCTGAGTCAGAGCTTCGGATTATGCTAGAACGGTTGATCCGACGGATGCAGATATGTGGCTGACATGTCTTGAGAAGGCCTTCTGGATCCTCGACATCCCCGAAGTAGACAAAGTCAAGCACACTGTCTACCTTCTGAAAGGTAGTACTAGCCACTGGTGGGCCATCAAGGAAGAGAAGCGACCCAGTGAGGTGATCAGTTGGGAGGTTTTTCGGTGAGAGTTCGTCAGTAGATACTTTCCGAAGACGTATCTGGATGAGAAGATCAACCAGTTTGAGCATCTACGCTAAGGGTCGATGAGCATCACCGAGTATGAAGCCAAGTTCATGGACTTGCTGAGGTTTTGTCCTCACATGGAGGTGATAGATGATGAGCAGATCAGGCGGTTTGAGTGCTGAGCTGTTGACACCTGCTGCTGCTTTGGAGAATCAAGAGCAGTTTGCCACGTTCGTGGAGTCCGTCTGCATGATTGAACGTCTGTCAGGGAGAAAAGGGAGTCCATGACCAGGAAAAGGCCTGCTCAGTTCCAGGGACATAGATCTGGTAGATTCAAGAAGCCAATGTTTTTGACACCTTCCGTAATGCAGAGTTCTCGTACACCATCTCAATGGTCTCCAAGTAAGGGTAGAGGGTGTGGATTTTTTCCATCCAAAGCACACAATACCACTTTAGTAATAGTGACAGGGCCGTCTAGACCACAGTTGGAAGGCAGGTCATGTTATCATTGTGGACAGACTGGGCATTTGAGGTCAAATTGCCCAAAGAGAGGTGTTGAAGTAACACAACAACCAAGAGAAAGTCAACAAGTGTCAGACATACAACAGTCTAGTGGATGAGGATGAGGTCAAGTGTCACAAGTAGGATCATCTTCTCAAGGAAGCAGAGGGTGAGGATGACAACAAGTAATGGCTCAATTTTATGCTATGAGTCATCCAGAGGCGATAGTCAACCCGCAAGTGGTGACAGGTCAGATGGAGTTATTTCATTCTGATTTGTCTTTTTCTTGCTTTATATCTGTTTTGGTTGACCCGGGTGCTACACACTCTTTTATCTACATAGTCTGCTTGATAGATGTCCTTTACCTGTTAGTGGTAAGAAAGATAGCCTATTGTTAGAAACCCCTCTCGATGGTTCCTCGATGCTTCGAGAGAGTGTCCATCTTGTGTACTATCTTTCTCGGGACACAGTATATAAGTGGATCTTATACCACTTGATATGCATGGATTCGATGTGATCCTTGGGATGGATACCTTAGAGAAGTATAAGGTCATGTTGGATTGTGATTCTAAGCAGGCTGTGTTTGATGATGGTGGAGAAAAGTGGATCTTCCAAGGAGATAGGAAGATTCTCTTGACATGTTTAGTGTCAGCAATGGTGGTAGAGAAGTTGCTGCAACAAGGTTGTAAGGCATTTTTAGCTCACATTGTGGATACCAAGGCAAAAGGTCCTAGCCTTGAGGAGGTGATGGTTGTCTGAGAGTTTGCGGATGTGTTTCCTGATGAGTTCCCCGGTGTTCCCCCACCTTGAGAGATTGATTTTGAGATCAATCTAGTTCGAGGAACACAACCAGTTGCTCAGACACCATACCGAATGGCTCCAGCCGAGATGGAAGAACTCAAGAAGCAGTTACAGGAGTTGTTGGACAAATGTTTCATTAGACCAAGCACATCACCATGGGGTGCTCCGGTCCTATTCGTAAAGAAGAAGGATAGGTCGATGCGGTCGTGTATAGATTATTGACAATTGAACAAAGTCACGATCAAGAACAAGTACCCATTACTGAGGATAGACGATCTATTTGATCAATTGCATGACGCTATAGTGTTCTCAAAGATTGATCTACGGTCTGGATATCATCAGTTGTGAATTAAGGATGATGACATACCAAAGTCAGCTTTTAGGATGAGGTATGGTCACTTCGAGTTTGTGGTTATGCCGTTTGGGCTAAGCAATGCACCTGCTACTTTCATGGATCTGATGAACAGAGTGTTCCGTCCGTTTCTAGATCAGTTTGTTGTAGTTTTTATAGATGACATCTTGATCTATAGTCAGGATAGTCAAAAGCATCAACAACATCTTTGACAAGCATTGGCTCTTCTTCGCCAACATCAGTTGTATGTCAAGTTCAGCAGATGTGAGTTGTGGTTGAAAGAAGTGACTTTATTGGGTCATGTGATATCTGTAGAAGGAGTCAGAGTGGACCCTAAGAAGGTGGAGTTAGTGGAAGATTGGGAGCAACCAAAGATGCCGACAGAAATTTGTAGTTTTTAGGGTTTGACAGGATACTACCAGAGGTTTATAAAGGACTTCAGTGTGATCGCATTGTCGATGAAAAAGCTAACCAGGAAGGATGTACCTTTTATTTGGGATGATCGTTGTTAGTGAGCTTTCCAAAGTTTGAAGGAGAAACTGACTAGTACTCCAGTGCTAGTGCTGCCAAAGTCTGTGAAAGGCTATGTTGTTTTCTAGGATGCTTCAAAGAAGGGCCTAGGATGTGTGATGATGCAGTAGGATCATGTGGTTTCTTTTGCTTCGCGACAACTTAAGAAACATGAGGAGAACTATCTGACACATGATTTGGAGTTAGTAGCAGTGGTCCATGTGTTAAATATTTGGAGGCACTATCTTTATGGGGAAGTGTGTCAAATCTTTGCAGATCATAAGAACTTGAAGTACATATTTTCACAGAGTGAGATGAACATGCGACAGTGTCGTTGGATGGAGCTAATCAATGATTATGATTGCACCATTGAGTATCATCCTGGTAAGGCAAATGTGGTAGCTGATGCGCTTAGTAGAAAGTCTTCTTCTCTCCCCACGAAGAAGGCACAGTTGAGTTCCTTGGTATGCCATAGGCGGGATATGTTTGTCTCCTTGCGGCAGATGAATGTGTAGTTGGAAGTTTCCTTGTTGGATGGACTGTTGGCACAGATGCAAGTCAAGCCTACGCTGAGACAACAAATCAAAGACGCACAACATGCAGATGATACAATGCAGTTGATCAGGTCAGAGATTGGCAGCAAAAAGCGTGATGGGTTCCATGAGTCTGAGGATGGACTAGTTTGCAATCATGGTAGGATGGTGGTCCCCGATGGTGATAATCTAAGAAAGCTAGTACTCAAGGAAGCACACACGTCAATGTATGCTATGCATCTAGGAGTCACCAAGATGTATCATAATCTGAAGTACCTGTATTGGTGGTCTGCCTTGAAGAAGGATGTAGCTGAGTTTGTGGCTAAGTGTGCAGTATGTCAGCAAGTTAAAGCTGAGCATCAGAAGCCGACATGTACGTTGCAACCCATGCCGATACTGAAATGGAAATGGGATCATATAACCATGGATTTCGTAGTTGGTCTACCAAAGATAGCTAGGAATCATGATTCCATTTGGGTAATAGTGGACAGGTTGACAAAATCTTCTCACTTCATACCGGTGAAGACAACATATACAACAGAGAAACTTGCTCAGGTGTATGTGGATGAGATAGTGCATTTACACAGTGTACCAGCAACGATAGTTTTTGACAGAGGTCCTCAGTTCACGAGTCATTTCTGGGAACAGTTGCACAAAGAGTTGGGAACACAGTTGAGGTTCAGTACTGCTTTCCACCCGCAAACGGATGGACAATCTGAAAGGACTATTCAGACCTTGGAGGATCTTCTCTGAGCTTATGTTTTGTAGTTTCTAGGCAGTTGGGATGTGCATCTCAATTTGATAGAGTTCTCTTACAATAATAGTTACCAACAGAGCATTGACATGACTCCTTATGAGGCTCTATATGGAAGGAAGTGTAGTTCCTGTTTATGCTGGTATGAGTCTGGTGAGTATCAGCTTTTGGGTCCTGAGATAGTGTAGCAGACAATAGAAAAGATCAGAGTGATACAACAATAGTTGAAAGTGGAACAGGACAGACAGAAGTCTTAAGCAGACAATCGCCGACGACCTTTAGAGTTCCAGGTGGGAGACAAAGTGTATCTCAAGGTCTCACCTTAGAAAGGCGTGTTAAGGTTTGGCCGGAAAGGAAAGATGGCACCCAGATATATGGGGCCATACCCGGTAATAGCACATGTTGGCAAGGTAGCTTACAGGTTAGAGCTGCCACCAGAGTTGCACAGATTACATCCGGTGTTCCATGTCAGCATGTTGAAGAAAAGTCATCCAGACACAGGGTCAGTGATACAGCCAGTTGAGGTTGAGCTCGATGAAGATGTGACCTATGAGGAAGGTCCAGTGACGATCCTTGAAATAAGGGTAAAGAGGTTTAAGAGGAAGGACCTTGTTCTTGTAAAGGTTCTTTGGCATCACCGTGATGTTGAGGAAGCCACGTGGGAGCTGGAGGAAGAGATGAGGCGGAAGTATCCCTCACTTTTCTCTTCGGATTTCGGGGGCGAAATCCCTTTGTAGAGGTTTATGGCTTGTAAGGACCCTGACCTCCATTTTGGGCTTATCCTGTTTGCTTTGCCTAACCCTTGTGTTTAGCTACTTTCTAATCACCTTTAGTGGTGATTAGGGTTTGTTTGTGCCTTGTTGAGAGTCGGAGGTGCTACTTGCAAATAACCCAGGTTTTAGGGTTGATCAGAAAGTTTGTCACCTTGATAGATGTTTCTCTCTCTCCTTGCATCCTCTAGAGTTAAGAGGATGGGTTGGGCTTGTTTCTTGATATGTTTTGGGCCTTGATGGGCTTTGCTTTGCCTTGCCTTGCTTTGTTTAGGGTTTGTATCGTGCCTTGGAGAGCTTGAAGCTCTGTGTCACCCAGAGCTGTGTCGCCCAGGGCTGTGTCGCCCAGGAGTGTGTCATCCAAGAGGGGTGTATCGCCCATGTGACCTAGATTTGGTTGTGTCACCATACCTTAGACAAGTGGCTATCCTTTGTAGATGGGTGGCATGGCATGTGCATGTGGTTTGCAATGTGGCAAGTCGTTGGACATGTGTCCCTAAGTGGGACGACACCTTGCCTTGTTTCCCCCTTCATCCTTTTCTATATATACATCCCCTTTCACTTGCTTAGGATCCCCTTAGTTCTTGGTTGCCTCCTCTCTTCCTTGGTGCACGATACACCCTCCCTTGGTGCTTGGTGGCTGATCCCTTTGAAGGAGTTCTCTTCTTCTTCCTCTAGCTTGGTGGCTAATCTATAGGTTAGCCTTGCTTCCTTGATAAGCATCTTCCCTCTCTCCTTAGCATCTACTTCTCCATCTTTCCTACTCTTCGGCCATGGTGGTTATGATTCTTATTCCTTTTCTTGAGGTGGCCGAAAGTGGTGTGCTTGGAGCTAGGAGCTAGAAGCTTGGAGCTTTGGAGCTTGAGGAGTTTGCTTAAGGCGGGTTACATAACTTCTAACCCTAGCTATACTACCTTCTTTATGTTGCATGATTCATATATGTTGATGATCAGCCATTGGATGTTATGTTTCTTACTCTAGTACATGTTGTTGATCTTATGGATATAGTGAGCATGATGTTGTTGATGGTTTATATGCCTTTAGATCTAGTTGGCCGAACCATAGTTTGGGGTTTTCTTGTTGGGCAATACCCCTTTCTCTCCTTGGTTTTTGGGAAGTGAGTTTGAGCTCTAGTGATGTGGGAAATACCCCTCTCTCATTTAAGTTAAGAGGTGAGTCTACATCCTAGTTGCTTGGGCAATACCCTCCTCTCACCATGGATTTGAGAGGTGAGCTCTAGGATATGTGATGACCTAAGTTGAGGTTGATCCTTGTGGTTGCCCGATTTGTGATAGAGGTTGTGCAAAACCCCTCTCTCTTGGGTGTTGAGAGGTGAGCCGATCTTCTAGATCATTTACGGTTTGGTGTCCTTGTGCTCGAGGTTGAAGATGACCTTGTAGAGTTGTGTTTTGCACGTTATGACCTTGGAGTAGTGCTGCACGATAGCCTCTTATCTAGGATTTTACCCTTGGCCGATACACCTAGTTGAGATGGTTGGTTTGGTGCCCAATGTAGTTCTCTTGGCTTGAAATAGAGCTTGGGCGACACACCTTATATCTTTTGCTCTGAATGATACATCTTAAAGTAAGGTTTTCTGATACCCTTGCCTTGTGTTGATCTTTGGTCGATATGATATGTAGTTGCGATGGATGGCTTAGTACCCAATATGCTTTGGCCGATATGGAGCCTAGTAGGCTATCCTTGTGTTGGACGACATGGATGGGTTTTGGTGATGCCCGATATGGTGGTATAGAGAAACCCTAGTAGGTGCCTTAAGTGGTGGCCGATATGAGAAGTTTGACTTAGATGGACGATATGACCTTCTTGACCTAAGTGATATTGTCCCCTTGGTTGATATGATGCTTAAACAACATCTCTATTTGGTTCCTTGGACGACACAAGTTGGGTGAGTTTGAGCTGCCCGATATGGGTTGAGTGGAAACCCTAGTTGTTGCTTTGATGGAGACCGATACAGAGTGCTGCCCTTGTTGACCGATAGGCTTCCTTGAGGTGCTTTTGTGTCTCTTGTGTCATGAACATGTTGGGCGAGATAGTGCTGGCTTGGGGTGCCATGATCTCGGCCGATACAATGGTGAGAATGGTTTCCCGATACAACCCTAACCCTAGCTGGCCAGTAGGGTTCTAGCTGATACATCCTTTGGTGAGGGTATGACCATACCCGATACATCTTTTGGTGAGGGTTGGCGCTGCCCGCAATACCTATAGTGAGGGTTGCATGAGATTTAGTGAGGGTTCTGATAACCCAGAATGTATATAGCTGATAGTTCAATGTTAATAATAATAATACAAGTGATATGGTGTGATCACCTTGAATCCTGCAACTATGATAATGAGATAAGATGATAGGTTGTGAACTAGGAAGTTTGGAAGGATATGACATTTATACACATGATAATGTGACACATGTATATGATCACAAGTATGGGGCATGACATATGCTTATGATTGATAATAAAACTATGATTTCTACATCTTATGTGTAATATACTCATGGATGTTGCTTTATACTTGATAGCATGATAATCCTGTTAATCCATAATGGCTTCAATTATCTCTATGGATGTGTATACTAACCATGCATGTATTTTTTATGTGGATTCATAGCCTGGTAAGAGCTATGAGATGTATGTGCTTGAATAGCTCCATGTGGTTATGAGATAACAAGTTGATAGGTCTGAGGACCTGATATAAGGATGAGTGCCTAGTTGAGGTGTTATCCTCTGATGATGAGGCAAGGGATGCGTTCCCAGAATGCTGATGCATGATTATGATGCCTTGAGAGGCAGTGGTGGATATAATGAGGGATTGAGGTCCCAGGAAAATATGATGATGGTAAAAATGTTGTAATACTATAAGGCTATGTTTATTCTTTGGTTGCCTCAACAATTGGCTTAAAATGTACTAATTAATTATAGAATAACATATCATGTAGTTTGCCCTGGCCATAGATCCATCATCGTCAATATCATGGTGATGGTGAAATAGGTTTATCCTACGGGATTTTCCTAGAGCGCATATTGTTGAATATGCGAGGTTTTCCCCTAGCCTAAAATAGGAGGAATCTGAGTACCACTATGAATACATAGAGCATGGTGAATAGACCCATGGCTCAAGATTTGTGATGATGAGCATGATGCGTTCATGGATCAGATGTATGTACTAGCACCTGTATCAAGGTAAGCTAGAGATATGGGTAGCTTGCGGAGCCGACCCTGAGGCTGAGGCCATATAAGCATGAGACTGCGGTCCTACTTTGGTTTGCATGCACTAACCATGAGGAGGTGAGGTCATGGAGTCTGACTCTCCCATTGACCTTGTATGGCACTGGTTTTTGGGCTTCGCAGCCAAAGGTTGGATTTGAGCAGGGACAACTCACTTCCTCAGGGCATAATAAAACGTAATCCAACCGAATACTATATCTTGCTTAGAGAAAAACATGGAACATTGATTGAGGCCTTGCTTATATAGCTGATCTAGTTATACCTTGTAGTTATGTGTACGATTCTTATGTTTTGTGATAAGTTCTTTTAAAGCTTATCTTGTCAATCATGTTCCATAAAGGAAATCTGGATATAGACCTCATGAATATCTTAGTAAGAATGATGGGAATAATGGTCTTGCTCAATATACTGCTCTTGTTAAATACTTTATCAATTATTTGCTTTTATTACTTTAATCTTCTGAGATTTTATAGTTTCAGCAGGGAGTTATGTTTCTCACTGGGACTGTGTGTCTCACCCCGCTGGTTTACACCCTTTTTAGGTGACCACTCTAGACGTGGTGGTGGTCGTGAGGGTGCGACCGAGCAGCAAGAAGAACACTAGAAGGCAAGAGATGGACATGCTGCTGTTTTGGTGGTTTTGTAGTAGAGTCATAGAGTCATCCCTGTACTCTCAGGTCCTCGGAGGTGTTTGACGACATTTCACGATGTCTAGTTGTTGTAATTTTGTATATCCTACCACTGGCCGTACGTGGCCCGTTATGTATGTATAAACAGGTGATGAACTTTGGTGCTGACAGTATAGCTGGGTCCGATAAGATGTGGACATATATCAAAGCTTGTGATATTTTTATAACATGTTTCTCTACAAGATGTGATGCAAAAGTTATCTTATGTATGCTTTCCGCAATCAGTTTTAATTAACCCGTGTGTTCAGTAATATGTGGTTCCACACATTTTCGCGTGTCATCTCACTGTATGTGTGATGGCAGGGTGTCACATCCGTAGTATCCATGTGTGGAAAAAACTATAGAAGCTCCATAAACTTAGCTTCATACTCATTAATTTTCATCAGTCCTTGTTTAATGCACTCAAATTGTGAGATTTTCTCATCCAGATAAGTCTTGGGAAATTATCTACTGACAAACTCACGTCGGAATTCTTGCCATATGATCACAACACCAGGTCTTTTCTCTTCTTCAATGGACCACCATTGGCCAACACTTCCTTTTAAAAGGTACACAACATGCCTAACTTTATTAGTTTTTGGGATGTTAAGGATTCTAAAGGTTTTTTTTCAGTTTAGTGAGTCATGAATCCGCATCTACTGGGTCAGCTATACTGACATATTCAGTGGCTCCTACCCAGCGTTACCACTCAAAGGTCTTACCATATCCATGTAACTCATTGGGAACTGGTGTCCTAGGTGCTGGTGCTGGCATCCGATCTGCCATATGCGTCATTGTGGTCATGAACTGCGTGAAAAGAGCATGGAAGGCTGGGTTTTCTAGCATGGCTTAATCAAGCCAGGGATTCTCAGGCAGTGATTCCTCTCTAGCCTATTCCCTTACACCTCCTCCTAGTGCAGAAACACTGCTCTCAACAACATGTTCTTCATGTGCTCCAACCATCTTTCAGCTTTACTTCTTCTCCTATATGAGCAGAAGTCACTATAAGATAAGCTGGAGGGCACAAGAACAGACTCAACAACCTTAATCCTATGCCTCTATAGACTCAACAAATCTTAGGCTCTCATACCAAAACTTTGTGACGACTCTCCATCAAACTGATAGATAAATCGCCTCCAGTAATTACATAGAATAACCATTAGTAGATGATTAACAAAATCACTAAAAATTTAAAACAATTTTGTAAAGAGATCCATTTCCCAAAAACTCTTAAAGAACCAAAACAATATATACATCATGGTTCACATTGTACATACATTGTACCATCTCATCTCGAGGATATCATATACTAGTTTCTTTGCCCAAACATATACATAAGAAAGAATTATAACAGATGCTACAAGGAAAGGTGTAATACATTTATCAAGTACTTTCATAATCTTTGGAACATATTGAATGCATAACACTTGGGATCTCAGTCCCTTATCACATTACTGGGAATTATCATCCCTTAATAACATCATCATCATGATTGCTAGATCTGGGTATTCAAACCCTTAGTTCATCACTGAACATGATTACCTCTTATCAGGTAACTATTACCTCTAGGTCCTCAAACCCATGTTTACATAATACTTGTTGCACAAATATTTCACATGGGTCACAAGGTCGATTTAATCTATATCATATGAAACATCATATCTCATACCTGGCTATGCTCATCATCTCATGATACCTGCATGGTTAGCATTTCATGATAAAAGCAATATAAAGTACATATCATTACCATACAATACAAGAGAAATACAACCTTCCCATTATTAGGGTTAGGGTTTCTCTTTTCAACGATTAGGGCTAGGGTATTCCTCTTTAGGTGAATAGGGTTTCAAGTTCATATTTTCAAGAATCAAAACCCTAATTCATATTATCAAGAATCAAAACCCTAAAGCATAGCTCTTCACATATAGGGGTATCATTACATGCCCATTGAATGATTATAACACAAAGTATGAGTTTCTCTCTCATCCTCACTAGGATAATGATTACATCATACTTTATTAAGTTGGCTCAATCCTTTTCTCAAGGTACATTGACCTACATTATCAAAATGCATTGAACTCTATACATCTTAATGTATCATTTGACATAACACACTTCATGTTTTAATCAATCAAGTATATTTAATTGAGGTGCTTCCACCATATCGGGCATGAGGTGTGTGTGCTTGCTTCCATATCGATTAAGAGGTGTGTGGTTGCTCCCATATCGGTCTAGGGGTGTGTGTATGCTTACCATATCAGGTAAGAGGTGTGTGTGTCTTTACCATATCTCCCAAGAGGTGTATGTGTACTCACCTTATCATGCATGAGGTGTATCCATGATCACCATATCGTGCATGAGGTGTAGGTTCATCACCATATCGTTCATGAGGAGTAGGTTCATCACCATATCGTGCATGAGGTGTAGGTTCATCACCATATCGTGCATGAGGTGTAGGTTCATCACCATATCATGCATGAGGTGTAGGTTCATCACCATATCATGAATGAGGTGTAGGTTCACCACCATATCATGCATGAGGTGTATCCTTGATCACCATATCGTGCATGAGGTGTATGAGTGTGTCACTCATATGGGGTTGCTCAAAATTAAGGTTTGCATATCGGGTTAGACCCTTATGTTAATACCTCTTCAAACCTTCATGGTATCGGCCTACCCTTCACCATGGGTTATGTGGAAGCCTAGACAACATGTTAGGCTAAACTAAACCAAGTGTACAAATCAATAGGGGTGTGGTGTTCCAAGGTATATCAGGTTTCATTTCACCATATTGGGTTTCAACACCATATCAGGTTAGAGGTGCTTCAAACCGATATCGGTTTGATCCATGATGATGTCATCATTACCAAGCTCTAGACTTCGTTCCTTAATATTCTAGAATTCATTCCTTATTGTTCTAGTTCATGTAAAATGGTCCTATATCACTAATAGATCTCATGGATTCATCAATTATACAAGAAAACTCGAAATTGCAAGTAGATCATCAAGTACATCAAGATTGATGGTGAATAATAGCATGATTGTGTTCAAGTTATATAATCCCCCTCAAGAACAACTTCAAAGCTCCAAGATCTAAAGATTCACGTTCTCAAGGTTGATGATGAACTTATCACAGATCCAAGACTCATTCAAAACTCCTCTACATGCAAAGAATCACCATAGTTAAGAACTTGGTGAAGAAGAAAAGAAAGAAAGAATCACAACCTGAGATTCATGCTTCAATCAAGGTTCAAGATGACCATGGCTTCACCTTAAGCTTAAGGATCGAGATCCTCCTTGATCCTTACTACTATGCACGATATATAAAAGAAATGGAGTGATAAGGTTCGAAAAGATTCACTAGTATGTGAAAAAAGTGGTATATATAATTGAGGCTCATGGGAGAGAGTGTATGAGATGTGTCATCATTTAACACTACTAGGTGCCACGTGTCCATGCATGGTTGACATGTGTCCATGCACACATATTTATCTTGACATGAAAAACTCTTGAGGATAATATAGGGATACGATTTCGGCCATTAGTTATCTTGTTGAGAAAGATATTTCAACTCAGCATCAATTTATTCATAAACAGATACACTTTTTCTAAGGAAAGTTGTAAACCAATATCCATCACCTCCTTGAGGTGCTTAACCCATCATGGTAGAGGCCAAGAGTTGTGAAAATGATATGGAACCTACTCTATGGATCCTTGGTCGATTGGCACTCCCATATAAGCTCTGCAACTCGATACAACTCAATTAGGGTCTCAACTATACAACTCTTCTTGGTCTTTTCATCACCAAGAATACCACTAATAAAAAATGATTCAAACATGGTGCCTATTTCTTTATACCTCCTCTATATGATGCCAAGATATAGTAGGGACACTCTAGAGGTGGTAATTTGCATATCAACCCTACATTTTGGATAAATTGCAAATTGCACCAAAACACAAGGCACAAACATTATTCAAACAAGCTCCAACTTGGAACTTAGGCTTTCCACAAGCCACCTCTTAGAATAATTCTATATCTTATGATGTTAAAGAACTTGAATCATGTTAGAAATGTGATATATTGCAATATAACCCCTCATTTTGGGTAAATTGCAAATTATACCCAAACTATCATATAATGAATAAACAGTTTGAAAATAAGCTCAAACTTGAAAATTAAACTTTCCTTGAGTCTTAATTACTTTTAAAAAGATTAAAACAAGTTTATAAATAACTTACTTAAGTAAAACTTCCAGGTTATGACATAACCCAGGTCAGGGATGCTAAAATTATCTACCCCAAAAAGGGATTTCGTCCCCGAAATCTCAAGAGAAAATAGAAGGGTACTTCCTCCTCATTTCTTCCTCCAGTACCCATGTGGATTCTTCAACACCACTGTGATGCCAGAGAACTTTCACAAGAACTATATATTTCTTTTCCAACTTCTTGATTCTTCTATCAAGAATCATCATTGGACCTTCCACATAGGATATATCTTCATTCAATTCTACCTCTATAGGTTGCAACACCAACTCTATATCAGGATGGCACTTTCTCAGCATAGATATATGAAACACTAGATGTAGTCTATGTAGCTCAGGTGGCAACTCCAACCTATAGGCTACTTTTCCAATCCATGCTGTCACTGAGTAAGGTCCCATAAATCTAGGAGCTAACTTACCCTTCTTCCCAAATCTAAGAACACCTTTCCAAGGAGAGACCTTGAGATATACTCTGTCTCCAACTTGGAATTCTAAAGGTCTACGACATTTATTGGTATATGACTTCTGTCTATCCGGTGCAACCTTCAACTGTTGTTGTATTACTTTAATCTTTTCAGTTGTCTGTTGCACTAATTTAGGACCTAGAAGTTGGTATTCTCCTATCTCATACCAACATAACGTAGATCTACAATGTCTACCATATAATGCTTCATATGGTGCCATATCAATACTTGTCTGATAACTATTGTTGTAGGCAAACTCTATTAAGCTCAAGTGTAAGTCCCAACTTCTTACAAACTAAAGAATACATGCCCTAAGAAAGTCCTCCAAAATCTGTATAGTCCTTTCAGATTGTCCATATGTCTAAGGGGGAAAAGCTATGCTAAAATTTAACTGCATACCTAAGGATTTATGTAGTCGTTCCCAAAAATGACTTGTAAACTGGGGACCTCTATTAGACACAATTGTGGCTGGAACTCCGTGCAACCTCACTATCTCCTCTATGTAGATTTGTGCAAGTTTTTTAGTAGTAATGCTACTGTTGTGTGGTTTCCACATCAGATTTTCACATGTTTTCACACACAAATTCAATTCATTTTGTTCTCATTTAACCTCTATTCATATCATTCTTGCCACCTTTTTGTTATTTTACTTATCACATGATGTGTATTGCAGATTTTCATCAAAAGGATCAAATTGGAGATACCCCAACTCAATCTCATAATTATTGGGACTTCTCCAATCCTTGCAAGCATCCATAACTTTAATTCTACTGAAACATCAATGCACACGACATGTCTTATTTAAGACATGGCGTGCACATTTCCAAACGGCCATTTGCTCCTATCACTGAATAAAAGTACACGACATGTCCACAAAAGACACGACATGTACCTGGGAATTTAGAACCGAGTCTAGCCTTTCTGGTAAAGTACACGACATGTATTAAATCAAACACACCGTGTGCTCACATTGAGAAACAATTGTTGGAGATAGGTTACGTCGTGTCCAGAGAAAGACACAACATGTGCCTATCAATTTTAGCAATGTTCAAATATGACTCCTTTCATTTTAAAAGATGAAACCACTCTATGGAGTGGTTATCTTTGGGAATAATTCGAAACTTTTTCATCCCAAAGCAAGGCTAGATCAAGGAGGGCGATTTTTGAGGTGGAAGAGGGTGGTTTGTCGAAAAAGAACCCCATTCTTCTTCTTTTCTTCTCCAATATTCTTCTCCAAGGTGTAGCAGAGATTCTTCACTCTACAAAGCTTCTTGGGAGAGAGTTTTGTCCAGTTTGGAGCAGCTATAGAAGTGGGATTTTGTCTTCAAGTCAGAATTCTACCTTTCTTGGGTTACACCTTGGGATTACTTAGCTTTTCCTTCTCTAAATCATGTTGAATTCTAAAAATTCTACACATTTCCTGGTGTACACATTCATGGATGAGTAGTTTCCTTTTCTTGGACATGAGAGAGTATCTCCCATGTCATAGCATGTTTGGAACATGGTAATTTTGTACTAAATACTATGTTGCTTGTTTTTTCACCTTGCGAGTACCGATTCCTTCCTTTCTACATGTATGGCTGGCCACCTTATGTGTATGTTGTATGCTCTTTTGCTTGATCTGAGAAGATAGGTGGGAGAGTAAGGAGGTACTCTCTTGGCAACTCCTTCTTTACTACAAGAGTGGAAATTATGGAGTTGAGGAGTAGGTTTGTGATTCAAAATGATATTCATACATGGGAATGTTGAATTGAGTTAGGATCATTATACTTGTACTAAGAGGTGAAGTGCAACATACAACTCTCTTTTAAAACAAGTGCTTAGTATGCTTAAATTTCATGCTCCTGTTGTATGCTATGATATGTGGATGAAATTCTAAGTTCAAGATACTTCTATATCTAAATTTTAATCTCTTTTAGTAATCCATTACTGTTTGTTTAATTATGAAATTCTAGTCTAATCAACCAAATCACCTTTAAAATGATCTAGATTGTTGAACCTTATCACTTTTGCATTTAATTGGTTTGCTAAAGCTCCTTGTGTTCGACCTCGACTACAACTACTTCTGTATACTTGCGGAAATTGGTTAAGTTGAGTAAAAGATATTTCTTAAGATTGAAACTTGTTAGTGTAACAAACCAACAAGTTTTTGGAGCCGTTACCAAGGAACTACGGTTAATCTAATTAGAGTAACAAGTGCTAACTAGTATTCAAGACTAGATCATCATTTCCATTTTTTTGAATTTCCATATATCTTTTAGTTGGGTTCTCAAATTTTCTTGCTATTTTTCAGGTTGCATGCGTTGCTTGCAAAGAGGTCTTCAAACATCAGCATTGCTAAACCTTGAGATCGAGCGTACTCTTTCAAGTTTAAGAAGAGCAAGAAGGGTAGAACAACCACTGCTAAGAGGTGTTCCACCATCATCACTGTCACCGTCTTCTTCACCTTTTGAAGAAGCTACACCGAGAGATCCAACCATGGAGGACGATTGTCCTTTGAAGGATTTTGCAATGCCGGTTGCCACAAACATTTGTGGAGCCATTGACCTGCCTGTAAGCGAACAATTTCTCTATTTCTCCTTCAATGATGCAGATGATACAACAGAACTGCTTCAGAGGTACAATCAATGAAGATCTGAATCTTCCTGTGGCCGAGTTCTTGGAGTACATGAATACTTTCAAAATCAATGGTGTATCCACCGAAGGAGTGAAGCTAATGCTATTTCCTTTCACCCTAAGAGATAGAACCAAGGCGTGGCTTTTGTCTCTTCCAAAGAAGTCAATTAAAAGCTGGGACCAACTTCTAAATGATTTCCTTGCAAAGTATTTCCCACCGAGCAAGACAACCCAGCTAAGGAATCATCTCACCAACTTCTCTCAAAATGATGGAGAAACTCTGTATGATACATGGGAGCAGTTTAAAGACCTTCAATGCCTTTTCCCTCACCATGGGTTGACCAACTGGCTGCTACTCCAAACGTTCTATAATTTATTGTTCTACAACACCCGGATGATACTGGATGCTATAGCTAATGGAGCATTGATGACTAAGTCTTATAGAGAGGATTATGACATCATTGAATACATAGCCCTCAACCATTGCCAATGGGGATCAGATAGGAGAGCACATTCATCCTCCACAACTAGTTCTTCAACTGAGAAACAAGGAGGGAAGCATACAGTTGATGCCGTTGACTTAATTACTGCTAAACTTGACATTCTTACACATAAGTTTGAGAAGATGACTACATTACGAATCCAATCAGTTGAAGTGATATGTGAAGCTTGTGGTAATCCAGGACATACTTCTTCTTCATGCTTTGCTCCTAACATGAATGAAGGGAGCTTAGAACAAGCCAATGCCATTGGGATGTAGGGGAACAACCAATACAATCCCTATTCCAACACCTACAATATGGTATGGAGATATCATCCTAATTTCTCCTACCAGAACACAAGCAACACTTAGAATTTCCAACATGGACAACAACAACCGCAACAACAACAAAACTTCAACTGGAAAAATAATGGGAATCCTCCGAGTTTCAACAACAACAGGGGTTACCAACAACAACAACAACCCCAAAGTTCTTCCTTGGAGGCCATGATGGAGAAATTTATCTCCACATAGATGTAGTAGAATGAAGAGTTAAGGGGCAACAAAAAGCTCTTAAAGGATGTGATTGCCCAACTCTCTGCCAAAGTGGATAGCATTTCCACTCACACAAGGACATTGGAAAATCAAATTGCCCAACAATCCTTAACACAACAAAAGAACACCCAATCCGATTCTCTTCCAAGCCAACTGGAGGTGAATTCGAGACAGTAAGAAAATGCAATCACCTTGAGAAGTGGAGATGAAATCCACATACCTTCTCCACCCAAGGAGAAGAGTGTAGAGATCACCGATGAAGACAAGATTGACACCCCTATGGGTGACAAAGGTAAAAGTATAGCTGAGGTACCATATTCTGTTAAATTTAATGCACCATTTCTACAGAGTCTTACAAACACAAAGGGGGACTCAAAGTTTACAAAGTTTATGGACATTCTAAACAAACTCCATGTCAATCTTCCACTAGCTGAGGTTATTGCAGTGATGCCGTCATATGTTAAGTTCCTTAAAGACATCCTCATCAAAAGAAGGAAGGTGGACCAAGTGGAGACCATGATTCTTTCTGAAAGAATCAGTTCTATCATTCAAAATCGACTTCCTAAGAATCTGGATGAATTGGGAGCCTTCACCCTACCATGCAAGATCAGCAATACCACGTTCGACAAAGGTCTTGTAGACCTCAAAGCTAGCATCAGTCTCATCCCGTCTACTTTGTGGCAAGAGCTAGATCTTGGAGATCTAAAGCCTACAAAGATGTCCATTGAACTGGCCGATCATTCCATCAAACACCCCAAAGGTATCGTGGAAGACGTGCTAGTGCAGATTGGTAAACTTTATATTCCTTGTGATTTTGTAGTGCTAGACATGGTAGAAGTTCCTTCCAACCTCAATATTTTTGGGAGGCCCTTTATAAGAACTACAGGATGCCTAGTTGATGTTCGTGATGGCAAACTCACACTCTAAGTTGGCGATGAAACCATGGAGTTTTATATATATGATGCTATGAAAGCACCCTCTCGTGTAGAAGAAATTTGTTTTATGGACTCTGTTGATTCTATTGTAGAAGAAGATCATGATATTTCCAATTTGATACTGAAATACTATGATGATGAAGGTATTAATAATGGATCAAAAATTTTGGGTTATTTTCTATTGCCCACTCAGATGCTTCTAAAAGAGACACTCCAATTGTTGATTACAAAGCCAAAGACAATGCAACCAGAAGAAAGGTAAACTGAAAGCCCTTCCACCAGGGCTGAGGTATGCATTCCTTGATTCCAACTCTACTTCTCCTATAATAATTAATAATGAGTTAACCAATGCAAGTAAGTAATTTGCTTGCCAAATTGCATTTGTATAAATATGTTATTGGTTACTCTATCAATGATTTGAAAGGCATTCATCCCTCTATTTGTATGCACAGAATAAATATGGATGATGATGCTAAACCCACCATTGAACTGCCTAGACACTTAAATCAAAATATGCTTGAGGTGGTTAAAAAGGAAATCTTTAAGTTGGTTGGTGCCGGTATCATCTATCTTATAAGTGACAACCCTTGGGTTAGTGCCATCCACGTGGTACCTAAGAAGGGGGGTGCAACTGTCATCAAGGGAGACAATGATGAGTTGATTCAAACACATATTGTCATGAGTTGGCGTATGTGTATTGACTACCGAAATTTGAACAAAGTGACCCGAAAAGACCATTTTCTGTTGCCGTTTATCGACTTAATGCTTGAACGCCTTGCAAAACATTCTTATTTCTATTACTTGGATGGGTATTCTGGATTTTTCCAAACTCCTATCTACCCTCCCAACCAAGAGAAAACTACTTTCACATGCACGTATGGAACTTATGCTTATCACCGTATGCCCTTTGGCCTTTGCAATGCTCCTGCGACGTTCCAACGATGCATGATGGCTATTTTTTCTGATTTCATTGAAAATATAATGGAAATTTTTATGGATGATTTTAGTGTTTATGGAGATTCTTTTGATCAATGTTTACAAAACCTGTCATTGGTTTTAGCCCAGTGTAAAGAGGTTAACCTAGTACTAAACTGGGAGAAGTGCCATTTCATGGTACAATCCAGTATAGTATTAGGTCATGTTGTATCTAACAAGGGTATTGAGGTTGACATGGCCAAGGTGGAAGCTATTTAAAAGATGTCTACTCCTTCTTCAGTCAAAGACATCTGGAGTTTCCTTGGTCATGCATGTTTCTATAGAGGATTTATTAAATATTTCTCCAAAATCACAAAGCCATTATGTTCCTTACTTGCCAAAGACGCTGAATTCATATTCAATGATGACTGTCATACCACCTTCACCAAGCTAAAGGAAGCTCTTATTTCTACACCAATCATTCATCCACCGACATACTTGTCAAGGCGCTTACCTAGGCGCGCCTAGGTGGCCGCCTAAGCGGCAAGGCACTCCAGGGCTGCGCCTAGGCAAGGATGCTTTGTTTATAATGCAACAGTGACCTAGTTTTGTGGGTATGATTGTATATTCACTTATTTTAATGTTTGATATGGCTACACCAATGTTCAAAATTAATAGTGTTGGCTATTTTATGTGCCAAATATCACTTTTAATTGAATCTAATACTCTTTTTTTGTTTGACTGGATCTAATAATCTTAGTACACATTTGATTTTTCTTAGGTTGCACCTTCAATTCAGATTATACTAAGTAGCTATGCTATGAAGGATAGTGATTACATTGCTTAATACTTGTAGCTATGCATCACAATATATATATATTTATTTGTTGATCACTCTCTTACATTCTTTACAATATTTTTTTTGTGTTCTTGACATTATTGTCAATGATAATTTATTAGAAATGTAATTGGCTATTTTTTCATACAATAATATATATATATGGGGATATAAACTATAAATATGTAGATAACTACATATATAACTATACATTGTGTGTATATGAGTGAGGAAAAACCATGACACATGTATATATACATAAAATATATACATTTTTTTAAAGGTCGCCTAGGAGACACCTAGGCGCGCCTAGTCGTGCCTTGGCGCAAGGCGTCCAACCCCAATGCCGTGTTGCCTTGCCACCTTAACAAGTATGGCCACCGGACTGGAACACTCCTTTTGAGTTGATGTGTGATGCAAGCGATTATGCAGTAGGGGCAGTCCTAGGACAACAAACAGACAAGAAGCTTCATGCCATATACTATGCGAGCAAGACCCTAGATGAAGCACAAATCAATTACACAACCACAGAGAAGGAGATGCTTGCTATAGTGTATGCCTTTGACAAATTTTGACAATATTTGGTAGGATCTAAGGTGATTGTATATACAGATCATGCTGCAATAAAGTATTTGCTGAATAAGAAGGATGCAAAACCTCATCTCATCCGCTGGATACTGCTTTTGTAAGAGTTTGATCTTGAAATCTGGGATAAGAAGGGGATAGAGAACAATGTTGCCGATCACCTTTCTAGATTGACTACATATGCTGGAGATTGTTTACCTATTGAAGATCATTTGCCTATTGAGAATATTTATGCATTATCATCCACCCAAGTGCCATGGTTTGCAGACATTGCAAATTTCCTTGCTACATGACAACTGCTGCCAAGTTTGACATACCAACAAAAGAAGAAATTCTTCCATGACGTGAAATTTTACTATTGGGATGACCCCTTGTTGTTCAAACATGGGAGTGATGGACTTATTCGAAGGTGTGTCACTGAAGAAGAGATAACTACCATTCTTTCTTAATGCCATGCCTCTCCTTATGGAGGTCACTTCAGAGGAGAGAAGACTGCAGCTAAGATCCTACAAGCCGGTTTCTATTGGCCAACCTTGTTTAAAGATGTCAATCTATTTGTCAAAGCTTGTGATAAATGCCAAAGAACCGGAGGAATTCCTAGACGTGATGATATGCCTCTTAAATCTATCTTGTAGATTGAGGTATTCGACGTATGGGGAGTTGATTATATGGGATCATTCCCATCTTCATGTGGTTACCATTATATTCTGGTCACAGTTGAGTACATCTCTAAATGGGTTGAGTCTATCCCAACCCAAGCACCAGATGCAAAGTCTGTAGTTAAGATTTTTCAAAAATTCATCTTTCCTTGCTTTGGAGTTCCAAAAGTTGTAATCTCAGATGGTGGTACGCATTTTGTTGAGAAACAATTCAATAATATTCTTTCTAAATATGGAGTTACACATAAGGTCTCTACACCTTATCATCCTCAAACTTCCGGGAAAGCAGAGGTCTCAAACCGGCAGCTAAAAGGCATTCTAGAGAAGACACTGTCTAGCTCAAGGAAAGATTGGGCATTAAAGATAGATGACACACTATGGGCATACCAGATGGCTTACAAGACCATAATAGGCACAACCCCATTTAAGCTGATATATGGTAAATCTTGTCATCTTCCACTAGAGCTAGAGCACCGTGCACTATGGGCTATAAAGTTCTTAAACTTTGATATGAAGAAGGCTGGTGAAAAGTGACTACTACATCTGCAAGAACTAGAAGAGCTACGGCTTGATGCATATGAAAATGCAAATCTCTACAAAGAAAGAACCAAAATGTGGCATGATAAGAGAATAATGAGGAAGGATTTTAAAGAGGGAGACAAAGTTTTGTTGTTCAACTCTAGACTTAAGCTATTTCTTGGAAAACTAAAGTCAAAGTGGTCTGACCCTTTTCTCGTATTGAAGAATTTTCCTTATGGGGCTGTTGAATTGCAAGGCAAGGATGGAACATTCAAAGTAAATGGGCAACATTGCAAGCTGTATACCTCAGGGGACGAAGTTCACAATGGATTTTCTTGCTACCTTCAAGATGCATGAAAGACAATTGAAGAGTCTCACTCTGGACTCTAAATGGAGGACCTCGTGGGAGTTGAAACCACATTAGGATAGATTTCTTTTCTAGTCATTTGAGTCAAAAACACTCTTTAGTTTTGTAAATAAGTTGGTCATGGATGAATGTAATAATTCAGACAATTCCATTGCATATCTGTTATTAATTCTATGCTGATAAAAGTTGTTTTTAGCAGAAACTACAGAAGACATGATGCGTCTTAATTAAGACACGACATGTCTCTACTTCGAGAAACTCATCAAATGAGTTACATCTCCAGGTACACGACGTGTCTTTATTTGACACATCATGTCGCTGATCAACAAATACAAGTTCTCCTCAACCTGGAAAAGTACACGATGTGTCCTATTTTAGACACGATGTGTTCCCAAGTAGAAAACAAAGGTAGAAGGATTTCTAGAAAACACATGGCGTGTCTTTATTTGCACACACCGTGTTCCGTGGTAGAAAAGGAAATGCCAAGTGTTCTAAAAAAGTACACGCCGTGTCCTAAATCAGACATGACGTGTATCACAACATAAGGAAAAGGGATAAGCTACCTGGAAGATGTACATGACGTGTGTTTATTAGCACACGCCGTGTAGTTATAAGTGAAAATGGGCATTTTGAAATTATGGAAAGTCACACGATGTGTACCTTATACAACATGACATGTCTTTTATTACAGAAAGGGAGTTCTAAAAAGACACACAACATGTCTTTAATTGAACACGCAGTGTGTTTTGACAAAAATGCAAGTTTATAACCTAGCACACGAACACTCCTCTCACTCAAACTTTCATTTGAGTCAGAGCAGCTGTGTGCCCTAACCCTTTTCTCCCCACCCATTGTGCACCCTAGCACTCACAACCATTGCTGTCGTGCCATGTTCGTCGGCCGTGTCATCTACTTCCTCAACCTAGAAGCCAAGCAGCCGTGTTCCTTGCTCACGACGTATCTCCCATAAGCAAAAAGGGTTGCCTCTATTCTTTCTCTTGTTACTATATGCCCTAGAATAAGGGCCTACTCTCTGACGAGCTCTCCAACCACCGTCGGCCCCAAATTAGCAAATAGCAGCAACCACCCCATCATCCTCTACCTCGAGCAGCTTTCTTTTCTTCTCCAGCAAGGTCGCAAGAAAGAAACTGCCATCCTACTCTCCAAATGCTTCCTCGATGCCAAGGAGGTCAACAACCCTCTCTGCTGTTGTCACCTCAGCAATGCGAGGGTCAAACCCCAAGAAAGCCGCCACCTTCATCCTCATTTTCTTCCCCAAAATTTGCTGTCTGCAACTACAGATTTTCACAGAACTCCAGGTACATGGTGTGTACTCAGTTGCACATGTCGTGTGCATTACAGTCTGAGCTGACCTCCTGTTTCAGACACACAACATGTTTGTCTTAGCACACGGCATGTGTTAACCTATCAGTGGAAGGAATGGCTCCTTTCAAGAAAACCAGCAACTGCAAGCATGACGCTATCTCCTCCCAAGCATCAGGATACATCTCAACTACACAATTTTGGGTCACCCTGAAGAAGACCCGACATACTAGTTCTTGATAGCAAGGAGGGTTCTTCTTCTAGATTTGCTTGCCAGCAGATGATGATGACTCTAGACTTCAAGGATGAAGTCCTCACGTGCCTACAAGATCTGGGGTTGAGCTACATCTACCTTACAATATCAAACACCTACCCCGTCTTGTATATGAGTTTTTGACGACACTCGTCACCGAGAAAGACCCATCGAAGAATCTTGAGCCCTTCGTTATTATACATTTTAGGCTTTTGGGTCGTACTTTCAAACTCACTTTTCAGTGTTTTTGTGAGTTACTGGAGTGTCACTATGATGGCACGATTTCCTACCCACCTACTTATCATAGCAGCAAGTTTTGGTTCAAGATTTCTGATGAGGACTACCATGAGGCAAAATCATCCAGGGAATCCTCTATCCACAACCCTATCTTCTGGTATATTCATCGCCGTCTTAGTACCAAGGTTTTTGCCAAGAAGGAGACATAAGGGGTTTTTGGGAAGCATGATCTCTTTTTCTTATGGGCATGTATGGGCACGAAATCAATGCTGCTTTCTATATTCTTCAACGTTTCCTTGAAATCAAGAAGGTGAAGAAGAGGGACGCTGAGGACATCATGTGTGGCGGTTTAATTACTTTGATTTCACATAAACTTGATGTTGATTTGACAGGGATTGAGGCTGCACCAGGAAGAAACCTGGTAGATATTCAACATCTTCTCTCTGCAGGCTTGATCTTGAGGGTTCCCAACTGTGACAACAAGTTCTGTCAATTCTTCGATGATGATCAATATGTTGACCTTCCAGATCTTGAGCATGTCACCTTAGAGAACAAGGACAACTGGAAAGTCCTGCTGGCCACTAATGAGGAGATAACAACTGCCCAAGCTATTGATGATACCGAGGTAGGTCCTTCAGCCCCTTATTCTTCTTTTTCTCCACTACCTCCCTCCACCAGCACCCAGATAGAGTATTCTTAGGTGATGCCTGATGTCAGGCATCTGTATGGCTACATGCAATAGCAGTTCAATCACATCAACGACCGCCTGGATTAGATAGGCACACAGTATACTATGATGCACGACGTGGTCCACCACATGGATTTGTGGCATATCTCACAGGGCCACTACTCCATCCCGCATCCGTATCAACTGCCACTGCAGTAGCCAGAGTCCGCCCCACATCCCACTCCGATGGATGTACCGGAGGATGATCTTATCATCTAGTTCTTTCAGACTGACCACGGGGGCGCTGGCCCCTCTTTTTGATTTTCACCCATGACATGTATCCAGTTGTTACCTTCATGAGTTAGATTGATGCAGTGAGGACACTGCATATTTCAAGCTTGGGGGGGTGCAACCGACCCATAATGTAGTTTCTATTTCATTTGCTTTTGTCATTTGCTTTTGTTGGTCACGTCAGTCCTTTATTTCAGTCTTTTATGTTCATGTTCAGTATTTCCCTTCATGGAAAGTTTAGTATGAAATGAGGCTATGGTGATAGAATGAACTTTTGCACCTTGTATGCTTGAACTACCTTGTACCTTGTATTTCTTTTGGTCATATGAAAGAATTCGTAAAGAGCATGCATGAATCAAATGGAAAATGAAATTCCGCATGTACATGATCCTGGATTGTAATTGTAGCTTGCACTCTACATTTTCACATCTTTGATTGCTAAATACATGTAACGATCTCAAAATTTTAGCAAATAAACCAACTCGACAACACTGTTCAAAATACGTGATACTCTTGCCAAACTTTTAGTGCATATACAACCGATGTTTCAGTGAAAAATTTGCATCAATTATGAATGGAATCTTGTTAACTTAACTTTCTCGTTGACTCCCTTGTGCTGTGCAAAAATCTCTTTTATCCTTTTCTCACTTTACCCAATAAAAGATGGAAAACAACCAAAATGTCATGCTAGCATAGTGTGATTTCAATCTGGCAATGATGGTTAGGTGGTATGAAAATCAAAAGAGGGTAAAGATAACACCCCAACTGGCACTTCAACTGTGCGTAAGCCTAAATTAGCAGTCGAGTGGTGGAATCCCAAAAAAAATCAATTGTCATATCTTTTGATAAGAGAGCTCAACTGAGATTATTAAAGTTAACTAAGATTTCATCATTACATCCATAATAATTGAAAATTGTTGTGATGCACATCCACTAGTTGTTTGGCTTGACTATCGAAATCCTATTTAGTGTTGTTTAGTTGATTATTTCACTTAGTTTGTGACCATCATTGCTAAACTAAAACTTCTCTATCTTGGATGTTTAAATTGAGATGATAGCTATGAAAATAAACCTAATGTACATGGTTCATTGAGCTTATTGCGTATCTTCATTTCGCTTGATCCATGCACAAGCTTGAACATTCCTTCATTTGTGTGGCTATGCTCTTTTTGATTGAGGACAAGCAATGGTTCAAGCTTAGGGGGATTTGTTGTGTGGTTTCCACATCAACTTTTCACATGTTTTCACACACAAATTCAGTTCATTTTGTTCTCATTTAACCTCTATTCATATCATTCTTGCAACCTTTTTGTTATTTTACTTATCACATGATGTGTATTGCAGATTTGCATCAAAAGGATCAAATTGGAGATACCCCAACTTAATCTCATCATTATTGGGAATCTCCAAGCCTTGAAAGCATCCAGAACTTTAATACTGCTAAAATAGTAATGCACACGACGTGTCTTATTTAAGACACGGCGTGTGCATTTCCAGACAGCCATTTGCTGTAGTCACTGAAGAAAAGTACACGACATGTCCACAAAAGACACGACGTGGAGAGTCTATCCTTTATGTTAAAGTACACAGTGCATATTAAATCAAACACACCATGTGCTCACATTCCGAAACAACTGCTGGAGACAGGACACACCATGTCTGGAGAAAGACACAGCGTGTGCCTGTCAGTTTCACTAATTTTCAAATATGACTCCTTTCATTTTAAAAGATGAAACCACTCTATGGAGCGGTTATCTTTGGTCATAATTTGAAACTTTTTCATCCCAGAGCAAGGATGGAGCAAGGAGGGTAATTTTGGAGGTGGAAGAGGGTGGTTTCTTGAAAAAGAACCCCATTCTTCTTCTTTTCTTCTCCAATCTTCTTCTCCAAGGTGCAACAGAGCTTCTTCACTTTATAAAGCTTCTTGGGAGAGAGGTTTGTTCAGTTTGGTGCAACTGTAGAAGTGGGATTTTGTCCTCAAGTCAGAATTCTACCTTTCTTGGGTTACACCTTGGGATTACTTAGCTTTTCCTTCTCTAAATCATGTTGAATTCTGAAAATTATGCACATTTCCTATTGCACACATTCATGGACGAGTAGTTTCCTTTTCTTGGACATGGGAGAGTAGATCCCATGTCATAGCATGTTTGGAACATGCTAATTTCGTACTAAATACTATGTTGCTTGTTTTTCCACCTTGCAAGTACCAGTTCCTTCCTTTCTGCATGTATGGCTGGCAACCTTATGTATATGTTTTATGCTCTTTTGCTTGATCTGAGAAGATAGGTTGGAGAGTAAGGATGTACTCTCTTGGCAACTCCTTCTTTACCACGAGAGTGGAAATTATGGATTTGAGGAGTAGGTTTGTGATTCAAAATGATATTCATACATGGGAATGTTGAATTGAGTTAGGATCATTGTACTTGCACCGAGAGGTGAAGTGCAACATACATCTCTCTTTTAAAACAAGTGCTTAGTATGTTTAAATTTCATGCTCCTGTTGTATGCTATGATATGTGGATGAAATTCTAATTTCAAGATACTTCCATATTTGAATTTCAATCTCTTTTAGTAATCCATTACTATTTGTTTAATTATGAAATTCTAGTCTAATCAACCAAATCACCTTTAAAATGGTCTAGATTGTTGAACCTTAGCACTTTCACATTTAATTGGTTTGCTAAAGCTCCTTGTGTTTGACCTCGACTACAACTACTTCTGTATTCTTACGTAAATTGGTTAAGTTGAGGAAAAGATCTTTCTTAATATTGAAACCCGTTAGTGTAACAAACCAACAACAACATAACTTAAGTCTTTAATAAACCTTCTGTGGTAACATGCCAGACCTAGGAAACTACGAATCTCAGTTGGTGTCTTGGGCTGTTCCCATTCCACAACAGACTCCACTTTCTTAGGATCAACACAAATACCTGAAGCAGATATAACATGTCCTAGGAAAGACACTTCTGACAACCAGAATGCCCACTTGCTAAACTTAGCATATAGCTCGTGCTGTCTCAACAAAGTCAAGACTTTACGAAGGTGTTGTTCATGTTTTTGACCATATCTACTGTATATCAGGATGTCGATTATGAAGACCACTATGAACTGATCAAGGAATGGCAAGAAGATTCTATTCATCAACACCATGAATGTAGCTGGTGCTTTAGTTAGTCCAAATGACATAACTACAAACTCATAATGAACATACCTTGTCCTAAAGGCTGACTTAGGTATGTCATCCTCCTTGATACGTAACTGATGATATCCTTACCTTAGATCTATCTTAGAAAACACTATTGCACAACACAACTAGTCAAACAGATCATCTATCCTTGGCAAAGGATATTTGTTTGTTATATTCACCTTATTAAGCTGTCTATAGTCTATGCATAATCTCATAGACCCATCCTTCTTTTTAACAAAAAGAACTGGAGCACCCCATGGTGATGTACTTGGTCGAATGAAACCTTTCTCAAGCAACTCTTATAACTATTTCTTGAGTTCTTCCATCTCAGTAGGGGCCATCGTATAAGGTGTTTGAGCTATGGGTTGCGTACCCAAAATTAGATTAATCTTGAAATCAATCTCTCGAGGTGGAGAAATATCAGGAAATTCTTCAGGAAACACATCCTTGAATTCCCTGACAACAGGAACTCCAGAAAGACTAGGACTCTTTGCTTTGGTGTCTATCACATGTGCCAAGAATGCTTCACATCCTTGTCACATCAATCTCTCAGCTACCATTGCTGATACTAGATAGGTTGGAAGAATCTTTCTGTCCCCCTGAAAGACCAATGTCTCATCATTGTCTGCGAACATAGCTTGCTTGGAACCACAATCCAAGACAACCTTATACTTTTCTAGGGTATCCATCCCAAGAATTACATCAAACTCGTGCATCTCAAGTGGTATAAGATCCGCCTGAATGCTGTGTTATGAAAAAGAAAGAACACAGAGAGAACATACCTCTCACAACACTACAGATCTGACTAACAATGTTTCTAATAACATATTATCTGATCTACCACTGACAATCATATTACAGTCATGAATTACTTCTCGAGTGATAAAGGAATGTGTAGCACCCGAATCAATCAAAACAAATACGAAGCAGGATGAAGACATATCAGAATGAAACAATTCCATCTAACCTATCACGACTCGTGGATTGACTACTGCCTCTGGCTGATTCATAGCATAGAATCTTGTTGTTGCCTATTGTCGACTTCGTGCTCTGTTGTTTGGTGCAGATGAACCTACTTGGGACGTATGTCTACGTCCTCATGTGCCACTACTAAACTATTGCCTTTGAGAGCCTTGTTGACTCTGCCACGGTAGTTAAGTTACCTCCCTGTCTCTAACTGGACAATCCTTAATCATATGTCCTGTATGCCCACTGATACACCATTCGAGCAAAACATTATTAACTAAACTAACTGATGCGGAAGCAATTTGTTAGTAGTGGAATTACTGAAAATCACAAAAAATTAAAACTTTTTGCAATGAGGTCCACAAACTGTAGAACTCTTTCATAAAGAAACAAAGTAAGTTATTTACATTCTGATACATCAGTTCATCTCTGTATCATCCCATCTCGAGAGTCATAAACATGGACTGCCCTGTTAAACTGTACATGAGCAATATACAAAAATCTCGAGGCATCAAGCTAAAAATCTCAGATCTAAATCAAACCATCTACTGACTCCTAGGACCTGAGAGTACAGAGACGTTGCTTAGGACTCTCCATATACAGAACCTAATAGACAGTGTCTCCACCTAAAGATCACTACTGCCCTTGTTGTTGTTGCTGCTGTTGTGGCTGCTGTTGTTGCTGCTCACCCACTGAAGGGTTTCTTCTTCCTCGACCCCGACCTAAAAAGTTGAATCCCACGGGGGTGAGACAATTGAAAATTGTCCCAGAGAGAGATATAACTCTCTTCCAGAAGCATTATTATTGCTAATAATAGAATAACACTGAGCAGTAAAATTATAAATATTCAACAACAAATAATTTATTGAATAAGATATGCAGAGTAGTATTCTCTATGCAATCATTTCAATTATAACTTGATTAAGAAACAAGCCATTCATTTAATAAGGAATATGAAGAACATGTATATTAATTATCCAACTAGGACATATTAAACAATGTATCATCAAACATTGATTATCATAGTTCAACCCTAGCAATTATGCTACATGGCTGATTACATTTTACAAACATATTTATGCCCTGAGGAGATGAGGTATACCGCTCATACTCCAACTGACAATTGTGAAATCGAAATCGGTACCATAGATAGGTCATCAAAAGAGTCAGATTTCTATGACCTCATCTTCCTCAGTCAGTGTGAGGAACAACATGCATGACATCTTGTGTCTCTTCCAAAAATAGCTTTCTAGGGTATACTGGCAACTTCACTATTAGAGTTACAGTGGCATGCTGTACTCTCTTCAAAATTGAGGGATTTCTTGTTTATCTCACATCGATCCGGCATTAACATTATCATCGGGAGATTAGTGATACATCATCCTGGCATATACATATAATGAAGGATTGAGATATTTAATGTTTATCTCACATCAATTCCTCCATTAGGGCGTAAGGATATTCACACCCATTACCCCCACATACTCAAAAGTATGCTCTCCATGTGTTCCCTTAGGAAAGCCTGTTTCACCATCACCCAACTACTGACGATGATGGATCTATGGTCAGGGCTCTACATGATATCATTTCACTTGATTATTTAAGTACATTACAACATTTTTTAGCATCAGGCATGTTTTCAAACATAACTATAATAACAGTTACTATAAAGAATGAGTATTATTTTTATCAAGTTCATTTCACAACTTTAACAACATTGGGAACTCAATTCCTAGATTATCAATGCACTTGTTACCACTTTAATAGGTAACTTAATGCCATCAAATCATTTAACAGTGTAGATATGATAATTGCAATGCAAGTATTTCACATATCCCTTAAGGCCTATAAACCTTCTTTTGTCACCTTTCACTGGGCAACATAGCATGTCATTGCTTACACAACTCATAAAGTGTTTTTATTAAACAAAGCATCATAGCTCATACATGGCTATGTTTAATATCTCATAAAACCTGCATGATTAGTACAGATGATAACAGATACATCAATTTCATATCAGCATAATAGAAAACAATTATAACATCACTATTCAAGGGTTACACCACTATAGCCTTGCTAGGGTTAGTGTTTCCCTTTTCAATTCAATTATGGTTAATCATCCCCTTAGCTCAATTAGGATTAGTGACTTCATCATTTCATTATCCAACCTTAGATCTTTATGCTCTAAAGCATAACCCAAAATTTGGGTTTCACACTACCATTTACGTTATTCGGAATTAGGGTTTACTATTCCCATCACATCACCCTAGATTAGGGTTCATGTTCAACATTCCATAGTTAGGATTTACTATTCACATAACATCACCCTAGATTAGGGTTTACTATTCATATCACATCACCCTAGATTAGGGTTTACTATTCATATCACATCACCCTAGGTTAGGGTTTACTATTCATATCACATCACCCTAGGTTAGGGTTTACTATTCATATCACATCACCCTAGGTTAGGGTTTACTATTCACCCCAAACAGGAGTGATCATCAAAGTACCTTGAATTAAGGTTTATCATGTCATCACTATGAATTGAGATCATACCATCACCATGTATTAAGATTACTTCCAATAATACCCTCAGTTAGGGTTATGATTCATTAACCTTCATAATTAGGGTTTCATGATCTCACTATCATGGATCATACCCTAATTAGACATCTATTCATAATAAGAGTCCATTACATAATTAACATTTATGTGGGTAATCCTTTCTCTCTCATCCTTTATAGGATGATGTTTACTTCAGCCTTGATTAGGCTAAGTCAACTCAACATGAAAGAGAATTGACGTCATGGGTTATGTCATTACCATTATGATCATTAAGGCTTAACTACTCATTAGATATTAATCACACTATCCCATTAAGATATAAGTACCATAATCATCTTTGATTACATATTGTATTAAACAATTAACCAACTTAACCTTTAACCACTTTAAGTATCCATGCGGTTTTGGTTAATTATTCACCAAATGATCCTGGCTACAAGGACCGAAACGATCTTGACCACAAACATCCAAACGGTCTAAGACCATTTAGACCTCCATGCGGTCTTGCACAACCTCTGAAACCATTTGGTGAAATAGGTGGCGAAGACCGTTTGCCCAAAGTTGACTTTTGAAACCGCATGAACTTGATCGATTTGGAAACCGCATGAACCTAAACGGTTTGGGATCGTTTGGTCCCAAATGGTCTTGAGACCATTTGGTGCCAAACAGTCTCAAGACCGTTTGGACTCAAATGGTCTTCAGACCATTTGGTCCAAACCCCCCTCAAAACTGCAAGGACCAAGTATGGTCTCAACAAGTCAAATTGATTTAGGGTTCTCAATGTTGATTCCCTCAACAATTATATACATGTCATCAATCACCAATTGGACTTATCATCATATTTCAAATGAGTTAATTAGGTCAACCTTCAAATGATTTGACCCTCAATTGACCCTCAATTGGTCATCAATTAGGGTTTAAATCACTTGAATTAGGGTTTTAAAAAAATCGATGACCCTTCAACATTAACCAATGTGAGTCTAATTGATTTGAAACCATTGAACCATCATCCAATTTGAACATGACCTGACCCCAAACGGACTTGAGTTCATTTGGATGATCTCCAAACGGTCTTGAGACCGTTTTCCCAAGCCAACATCAAAATCCAAGTTAACCAATTAGGGTTTGGCTCATTGGATTGATCACCATATCAAATATTGATTGCTCTTCAACATAGCATCATTAGGTCTTCAAACACCTATCCATAGTCAACCCTATACCTCCAAACGGTATTGGGTGACCCCCAAATAGTCTTGGGATCGTTTGGGTGATTCCCCAAATGATCTTGAGACCGTTTTCCCATCACACCATCATTAACCATGCCATTCATTTAGGGTTTGGAATCCTATGATTAGTCACCAAAACAACAATCGAATACACTTCAATATAATAAATTTGAATCTTCAATTGGTCAACCATACCTAACCCTAGACCTCCAAATGGTCTTGGGTGGTCACCAAACGGTCTTGAGACTGTTTGGGTGATCCCCAAATGGTTTTGAAACTGTTTGGGTCACTCAACCCAAGTTTCAAACTTATTCAATTATCAAATCAGCACCTAACCCGATTAGGGTTTTGGTGATTGTCGGACCTTCAACTAGTGAACCAATTGAAGTTAATTAATAATTATTGATGGAGAATTGACCTACATTATTCCCAACAGGTCTCCAAATGGTCAACGCTTGGTCAAATCCACCAAACGGTCTTGGACCGTTTGCTTCTATGCGGTTTAGTGAAACCGTTTGCATTCAAACGGTTTGAAACTGTTTGCTCCCAAACGGTTTGGGAAATCGTTTGAGAAACAAAAGCAAACCGTTTGGTAAAGTAACTTTTTGGATATTTATCTAGAATGATGTCACCTTCATCCTCCTCTGTTCAACCAAGAACTGTTGCTGTTCTTCACGAAAATTATAGCAAGAACTAAAAAGAGTATCTTAGAAGAAAAGTAGCCAACGATTATTAAAAGTATGGATGCATTAGCAATGCTTAAGGGTTAGAGTTATAAAAACCACCTCTAGAACTGATCCAAAGCTCCAAGCTCCACGGTTTTAATGGTGGATGGAGTTCCAACAGTTGTCCAAGGTCCGTCCTTCAACTATTAGGTGAACAAGATTGCTAGAAATGAAAATCGTGTGAAGAAAACCATTAATCAAGCCTTGTTTTAGGGTTTCCACCATGAATCCGAGGTAGATGATGATCCAAACTTACAAACAGGTTTGGTCATCCTTCCTCTGCTCCAGAGCTCTCCTTAGGTCGGCCAAAGCAAGGTGAAAAGAGAAAGAAACTAAGGGAACGGTTCTCATGTGTATTGCAAAAGATATACATAAGAGATATGTATATGGGTTTTTAAGGAAATAGAAAAAAGAGAGTTATCTTCTTTAATTTCAACTAATTTCCACCAAAGCTTCCTCCATTCCTTGGCCACATGGCCACCTTCTATTTTCCTAGAAAAACTTTCTCCATTATCTAAGAAATAATGGAAAAAGGAACTAAGCACCTTAAAGAGATGTATATTAATATCCATCCTTTTATTGGATATTGTTTTATATTACATTAATGTGAATGGTTTCCACTCAACCAAGATCTTTTTATTCCCAAGCATGGAACAAGCTCGTCAAAAATATAGAAAACACATACCTCAAATTTTGGTTGAAGGGCTCCTTAATTAATATATTTCTTTTTGCACTAAATTATATTAAAGAGCCATTTGTGCTTAAATCTTGATTACTTTAATATCAAGATTCTCTCTCCTCCAAGATAATTCAAATGAGGCGCCCTTCTCATTTTATTCACTCTAATTGATGCCAAGAAACATGAGAGACCCTCTAGAAGTGGTATTTTGCATATTGAACCCTAGGTTTTGGGTAATTTGCACATTACACCAAAACTAGGTTTTAATGCACAAGGATTGCTCTACAAGCTTTATCTTGGTGCCCAAGCTTGTAGAAACCATACCACTACATCATATTCATTATTATGATGTCTCAGCATCAGAGGAACATCTTATCATGTGCAATTTGCAAGTTAACCCCTCTACTTGGCTAATTTGCACTTTAGTCCAAAAGTAACAAAACAATGTTTCAACATTATTAAAAGAAGGACTGAAATTGAAATATAAGTTTCCTCAAAAGCCTTAATTAATTTTCAAAGTATAAGAGCAAGCATCTAATCAACTTAATTAGGCAAAACACCTAGGGTTAGTACATAACCCATGTCAGGGATGTTACAAATTATCCACCCCTTACAAGGATTTCGTCCCCGAAATCATCAACAAAACATTTTAAGAGAAAAGAGTAGGGTATTTCCTTCTCATCTCTTCCTCTAGTTCCCATGTAGCTTCTTCAATGACACGGTGATTCCAGAGGACTTTTACAAGACTAATGTCTTTCTTCTTCAGCTTCTTGATTCTTCTATCGAGAATCAACACATGTCCTTCAATATAAGATATATCATCATTCAATTCTACTTCCATAGGCTGCCGAACTGTCTCTGTGTCAGGATGACATTTCCTTAGCATGGAAATGTGGAACACTGGGTGCAACTTTTGTAGCTCAGGTGGTAATTCCAGCTTATAAGCTACCTTTCCAACCTGTTCAATGATTGGATAAGGCCCCATAAATCTAGGATCTAACTTTCTTTTCCTTCCAAATCTAAGAACTCCTTTCCAGGGTGAGACCTTGAGGTACACTCTGTCTCCAACCTGGAATTCTAAAGGTCTACGACGCTTATCAGCATAAGATTTCTGCCTATGATGTGCAGTCTTTAACTGTTGTTGTATTATTTTAATCTTCTCGGTGGTCTGCTGCACAAGATCAAGACCCAAAAGTTGATATTCACCATCTTCATACCAACATAAGGGAGATCTACAACGTCTACCATACAAAGCTTCATAAGGTGCAATGTCAATACTATGTTGATAGCTATTGTTGTAGGCAAACTCTATCAAACTTAGATGTAGATCCCAACTTCCTGTAAACTGGAGGACACATGCCCTAAGCAAGTCCTCCAAGGTTTGTATAGTCCTTTCTGATTGTCCATCTGTCTGAGGATGAAAGGCCGTACTAAACCTCAAATGTGTGCCTAAGGCTTTATAAATTCGCTCCCAAAAATGACTCGTAAACTGGGGACCTCTATCACAAACAATGGTAACTGGGACCCCATGTAGCCGCACTATCTCATCTACATATAACGGTGCCAACTTTTTAGCAGAATAGGTTGTTTTGACAGGTAAGAAATGTGTTGTATTTGTCAACCTATCAACTATTACCCAGATGGAATCATGACCTTTGGTTGTTCTCGATAAACCAACCACAAAATCCATGGTTACATGATCCCACTTCCACTGTGGTATGGGTAAGGGCTGCAGTGTTCCTGCAGGCTTTTGAGTTCAGCTTTAACTTGCTGACATACTGGACACCGCATAATGAACTCAACAACATCCTTCTTCAATCCAGGCCACCAATACATATCTTTCAAGTTATGATACATCTTGGTGCTCCCTGGATGCATAACATACATTGAAGAATGGGCTTCTTCCAAGACTAACTTCCTCAAATTATCAACATCTGGTACTATCATCCTACCATGATAGCAAGCTACTTGATCATTGGAATCATGGAAACCATCTTATTTTTCACTACCATACTCTGATCTAATCTACTGAACTACATCATCAGCTTGCTGTGCCTCCTTAATCTGTTGTCTCAGAGTAGGTTTTATGTGTATCTCAACTAACAACCCAGATAACAATGATACTTTTAACTGTACATTGTCTTGCCTTAAAGAGATAAGCATATCCCTCCTAGAGCATACCAAGTAATTTAGTTGTGCTCTATCTATGGATGGTGTTGCTGATTTCCTACTCAAAGCATCAACAACTACATTGGCCTTCCCTGGATGATAATCAATTGTACAATCGTAGTCCTTGATTAACTCCATCCAGCGGCATTGCCTCATGTTAAGCTCATGCTGAGAGAAGATATACTTTAGGTTCTTATGGTATGTGAAAATCTGGAATGTCTCTCCATAAAGATAATGTCTCCAGATCTTCAAGGCATGGACTACAACAGCTAGTTCTAGGTCGTGTGTCGGATAATTCTCCTCGTGTTTCTTAAGCTATCGAGAAGCAAAAGAAATCACTTGTTTATCCTGCATTAACACACATCCTAGTCCATTCTTAGAGGCATCACAAAAAACTATATACCCTTTCCCTTGTTCAGGGAACACTAGCACATGTACACTTGTCAGCCTTTCCTTTAATAATTGGAATGATTGCTGACACTTGTCATTCCAGGCAAAAGGAACATCCTTCCTGGTCAACTTAGTCAAGGGTAAAGCTATGGAACTAAAGTTCTTAATGAACCTCCGGTAATATCCTGCCAACCCTAGAAAACTGCGGATCTTTATCGGTGTTTTCGGCTGCTCCCACTGGAAGACAGATTCTACCTTTTTAGGGTCAACACGAATACCTGAAGAAGATATTATGTGTCCAAGAAAATAAACTTCAGGTAACCAAAACTCACATAAATTTAGCATATAACTTATGCTCTCTTAGCAAAGTTAGAGCCTGACGAAGATGGTGCTCATGCTGTTGAGCATCTCTACTGTAGATCAAAATGTCATCTATGAAGACGACAACATATTGATTAAGAAAAGGTCAAAAGATTCTATTCATGAGTTCCATAGATACAACTGGTGCATTAGTTAGTCCAAATGACATAACTGTGAACTCATAGTGACCATACCTTGTCCTAAAGGTAGACTTAGGTATGTCACCCTCCTTAATACACATCTGATGATGTCCCAACCTCAAATCTATCTTTGAGAAGACTGTTGCACCACGCAACTGGTCAAAGAAATCATCAATCCTCGGCAAAGGATACTTATTCTTTATTGTTACTTTATTTAATTGTCAATAATCAATGCACAACCGCATCGACCCATCCTTCTTTTTAACAAAAAGGACCGGAGCACCCCAGGGTGAAGTACTCGGTCGGATGAAACCTTTCTCAAGAAACTCTTGTAGTTGCTTCTTGAGTTCTTCCATCTCAGCAGGCGCCATCCTATATGGTGTTTGTGCTATTGGCTGCATGCTCGGGATTAGATTAATTTCAAAATCAATCTCTCGGGGCAGAGGTACACCTGGAAGTTCTTTAGGAAATACATCTTGAAATTCCCTGACTACAGGAACTTCAGCAGGATTAGGACTCTCCATAGTGGTATCTACCACATGGGTCAAGAATGCACAACATCCTTGCCTCATCAACTTCTCTGCAACCATAGCTAACACAAGACAGGTTGGAAGAATCTTTCTATCTCCCTGAAAGATCCATGTGTCACTATCGTCAGTGAACACAATTTGCTTGGACTCACAATCCAAGACAACCTTATACCTTTCTAAGGTATCCATCCCAAGGATTATATCAAACCCATGCATCTCAAGTGGTATAATATTCACTTGAATGCGATGTTCAGAAAAGAAAATAATGCAGGGAGAACACACCTCCCACAACACAGCAGATCCCATCAAAGGAGTTTCTAACTTCAAACTCTCTGCCCTATGACCAACCGTCATGTTGCAGTCAAGAATCACACTTCGAGTGATAAAGGAGTGCGTAGCACCTAGATCAATCAAAACATATATGAAACAGTATGTAGACATATCAGAATAAAACAACTTCATCTGACCTGTCACAACCCGAGGGTTGATCACTTCATAAAGTGGATTCATCGCATAGAATCTCTCCGTTTCCTGTGGTTGATTCGGTTCTCGATGACTGGGTGCCGATGATCCATCTTGGGACGCTTGTCCACATCCTATAGCTCCACCTAGAAACTGTCTCCTTTGGGAACCTTGCTGACTCTGCCTTTGAGGTTGAGTCACACTCGCCTCTCTGGCTCTGCAATCCTTCATCAGATGTCCCACCTTTCCACATATGAAACAACTTCTGATCCCTTGCTGTGGTCTGGATGGTCCTGTAACCGACACGGATGCTGAGCTGTGGGCTCCTTCTCGTGGTAAACTTCATCCTCTACCCCTATTTGACGTCCACTACGTCTGGGTACTGAATCTAGATGGTGGTGTAGGCACGGAAAAGCTCAGTTTCTTGAAACCTTTGGATGAGGATCCTTGGAACTGGGGATACACCTTCTTGTTCTTGGTCTGTCGCTTCTCCATCACAGACCTCTCTATCCTTCTGAAAGACTCCACAAAAGTAGCAAATCTTTCCCTATTCTCCAGAGCAGACACAGGGATGGTCAACTCAGCATTTAACCCCTTCTCAAAATGTCAAATCCGCTCTTCATCTGTGGTTTCCATATGCAGACAAAACCGTAACAACTCCATGAACTTAGCCTCATACTCGCTAATGTTCATTGGTCCTTTCCTTAATCTCTCAAACTGAGAGATTTTCTCATCCAAGAACATCTTAGGAAAGTATCTGTTGCCAAATTCTCATCAAAATACTTCCCATTCGATCTCCACACATGGCCTTTTTGTTGGTATGTATGCCCATAGAGCAAGTCATATGCTGATTGTAATGGGATACTTTGTAAATGATTTGAATAATAATAAAGGCAATTTCCGATCTATATGTTTAAACTGTTTCTGAAATGATGGTGTAACATGATAGATGTCTAAAGAATGGTTTTACTCAATGACATATGCTTTTGGGTTCAAGACCTAAACGATGAGATCATACAGATGTTAAGAGTTTACATTCTTGTTTAGTCCCTAGTCGATTGTTATTATGGAAATAACCATAGACATCAATAACATTGAAGACTAAATTGTGTGTTGGTTGATGACATAATCTCATTAGTCATAATATAGTGATATCAAACCAAGCACATAGGTACTTGTAAGAGAACAAGGTACCAGACAGACTCACCGTGAGAGTGACACATGGAACCTTGACTTGGTAGTCACAGTCAACTCTCACAGTGATGGTGGTGAGTGTGATTCTTAGACCTGAAATCACTACACTCAACACATGTCGTTGGGTACACTTTGACATCATCAAACGCAGTCCTGAAACATGGGTTGTTATAAAGGTGATGATTGGGTGGCTTTGACACATGGGGCTTTTGAGGGGTGAGTGATAGATATGGGATTTGTCCCTCCTGAGGGAGTTTGATATCCTTGGCCACTTGATGAGTAGGATTGAGAAAGGCATGCACATGCACATGTGAATCAATATGTGATATTGATGTCACACACATCTCACCCAGTCTGCTCTGAGATCAAGGAAATGAATGAATGTTGACAGGATGACTGTTCCATGCCTTGAGTTCATTCAGGATATCAGTGACAAAGGAATTATACATTCACTTTAACACCATTCACAGATTGTAGGATTGAAAGTTGTTCTCCAACTTTCTATTTCACTTGGGTAGCACTGATGTGTGACTAGGCACCGCTCTTTGCTTGTGAAGTCATAAATGTTATGGACTTTCACTACCAACGTGAAATGGACATGTAGGGTCACACACATAGGATTTAACCTGGAATAGGAGTTTGTCCACAAACAATGTTTAGATTGATTACTCAAGGAGTTTAGTAGTTCAATTAAACACTCAATTAATCGATAGCTCAATATCATAGTGTTCAAGGTGTTGGACTGATTGATTAGAGTATCGGATTGATTGAAACTGCAATTGACTGATTCTGCACAATTTGTACTCCCAATCGATCGGCTCATGTGATGAACCGATCGGCTGAGCTTGGTGAACTGATCGGCTCAACTAGTGAGTCGATCGGCTCATGGACAGGGTGAACGATTGCTTCAAGTGTTGAAATGATCGGTTCAACTGTTGCAACCGGGCAAGTTGGGAAAGTAATATTGGTGAGAAATTTCTTTTTGTTTCACTTACCCAATTTGATTGGAACAAGGATTGGTATTCGATACCAATTGGAAATAAAAGAAGGAAAGTCAATCGGGAACTGATCAGGACCACAAACTGACTGGTTCAGAAGTGAACCGACCAGTTCATGGGTCCCAACCGATCAGTTGAGGTGTCAACCGACCGACTCATATCCCCAACCGACCATTTTAGTTGTGAAATGATCGGTTTAGGTTGCGAGTTGGTTGTTTTTGTGGAAAATCTCAAACCCTTCTACTCCTGCTTTAGTCCCATATTTCTCGGGATGGAGAACCCTGTCCCATGACCCTCCTATATATATAGGGGTATTGGGGGCTTCTCAGAGGACAACCCAGTGCAACCAGTTGCTCTGTGAAGTTGTCATTCTCTCTAGTTTTGGTAACCGAGAGAGAGCCTGAGCAAGTGCTACCCGATAAGGGAGGCACATCAAGGGAAAGACAACTATAGAAAGTGACTGGTGGCAGGAGAGTGTGTTGGAGACTAGTACGCCAACAGGAGGGTGCAACTCTTTCCGATTCCTTATGCGACAAGGAGATCGGAGTTCTAGACAGTCTGTGTGGATGACTGCAGAGGCGGGAGACCTCTGTCGCTCGGAGGATAACTGTCAATCCTGACAGTCCCGGTGAGACCAAGAGTCTTCAGTCCCGGTGCAACCAGGAGATGCATAGACACCGTCCAAGACCGGAGGTGAAGACCGCGCAAGGCACGAGGTACTGTCGCCGAGCAAGACTCGGGACAAGGTATGCATCCACAAACCATCTTTCCTATTATATAGACGTTGACGTGATTCCTTTTGTTCTGGGTTTTGGGAGAAAATTTTTGTTTCCGCTGCTTCTCTGCCTCCCCTAAAACCCAATAGTGGTATCAGAGCCATGTCAACTTCTCTATATTTTAGGATTATTGATATGATCGATTTTGGTTTGTCGCCTTTATTTATTGCATACGATGCGAATAAAATTAGCTTTATGCATGTCCAATCCACAAATCCCTAATATACATATATGATATGTAATATTAATGCACTCAATACGCGTCGCCCTTAAACGAGATTTGTGGTGGATGTGTAGCATGGTTATGGCCTATAAACCCTATACCTGTGTGTGGTTGTATGTGGTTGCTTGTATCTCGGTCTGCGTACCGATTCCCCTACTATTCCTGATGTAACTTGAAATAATTCGAGATTTATTTTCCTACCTTTGCTCCCCCCGAATGTAACTCGGGGTTTCACAATTCAATTGTAAATAGGATATATTTTATTTCTTGTTATGTCAAAGAACGGTGGACAACCTGAGACGATCAGTTCAAGGAGTGAACCGATCGGTTGGTGTTCTAGAGGACCGATTCGAGGAGTGAGACAAGCGGGTGGCGACCTAAGGAGATGCACGAAGACCGGTGAACCGATCGGCTGGAGGTTCCAGTCGATCGGCTGGTGGCACCCGAACAACCAACTTGATGGCGAGCCGATCGGTCATGGAGATGAGCTGATCAAACCCAGAAAGGTAGGCACAGATTTTGTTACAACCCTAATTTTGGGTTCATTTGCTGAGAAATATAATTTATCATATTAAATATTTTTGAATAAATAATTGATATAATCTATTTTGAATAAATGGATTTCATTTACAATAGCCTTGTTGTTTGATTTGCGAGCTTTATTGGCTATTGGGCCCAATAACAAGGATATTCAATTAGTTAATGAATAACTGAGAATTTGAGATAAGAAAGGTTTGGAAACCTCTAGAAGGCAAATCCAAAGAGGATTTCGTGCCTCTTAGATTCCTTGGGTTCCAAGGAGTCCAAAGTTGCAAAGAAAAGGCAATAAGAAAAGAAAATAGCAATTAAGTATTGCCTTGTCAATAAAGAAATTGAAAACATTGATGAAAAGGGAAAATATGTGAAAAGAGGTATTTTTGAGTTATCCTTAGTGGGATTTCGTATCCCAATGATTTCTAATGATAAAAGGAATGCTAATGAGGAAAATAAGAGAGAAATAAAGAGAAATCCACAAAAGGAAATATTTTAATAAGAAATAAAACAAGATAATGAGAATTATGCATATTGATGCATTTAAGGATAATGGGTATTCCTTTAAAAGGAATTTCGAATTCTTAAAGTTTCTTGGGTGCCAAGGAGCCCCAATAAAGGAGAAGAAAGAGAAAATACCATAATTATAAAATAAGAGCATAATGTGATATATTATTGTTAAATTTTGTAATATTGAGAAAAGGAAGTATTCTCTATTAAAAGAGAACATGATTTCGTGATAAATAATTAAAAGGCAAGTAATAAGAAGATAAAGGAGAGGATTTTCGAAATCCTATTATCACAAGAAAATGGAATATCAAAGGATAGGAGAGAGAGAGAAAATCTTGCTTATCATAGAAGGAATAGATTTCTAATTGGAAGGGGGGCGTATTCCCTCTTATACAGGCCTGTTAGGGCGAGGATTCATCCCCTATAAAAGGGATAGACCCTTTGGGACGAGTTCCAGAGAGTTTTCGTATCTCCCACTACTCTTCCTCGTCTTCTTCATGTCTCCTTACGTTCAAAACCCTAGCGAGGGTGTAGGCCTAACCCTGGAGCAATGTGAGTGTTCTTGGTGGTCTTACTTGAGGCAGGAGACCTCCACGACCACCTAGGGCCGTTTGGATACCACCCAACGACCCCCAACTTCACGCAGCCGCAACCACGAGGCTGCAACGACAATCGCTCTTGGAAGCAGCCTGCTCGTACGCCAGCCTGTTAAAACGCGACCTGAGCGGTCCGCTAGGTGCGCCTAGGGCCAGGGGAGCTTGGGCGGCCCTCGGCGGAGGTCTGTGGGTCCCAGAGAGGAGGAGGCGGGCTCAAGAAACCCTGCCCGCGGTGGCTAGGGCGGCGGCCGCTTGGCTGCTGGAGGAAGAAGAAAGGAAGGATGCATTGGACATATATACCCTCCGCGCTGTACTAGGGCCGGTTGGTTAAGTGGGGAGCATTTCAGTCTTTTCGAAATGTTTCCAGATCACGTGTTGCATGGGAGGGACGACGTGGCAACGTGCCATTGGCCCAAAGAAGGTAATCTTACAAAATTCATAACTCTTAATTGGTAGGTCGAATAAGGACATGTTATACATGAAAGTTGATCAGAAAATCGAGAGGAATCTAAATAAAATATAGTTGAAGCCTAATTCTGCTTGAAATTCGAAAAGTAGTATAAGTTATTAACTTTAATGTAATGATGATTAAGAAACCCTATTTTGAGATCCTTAAAGTGATTAGTAGGGTTTAATAGATGATTAAGGTTGATATTAGCCTGTTAGTGGTAAAAAGGAACTTTAGAAACAAAAAGGATGAACTTTGCATATAATTAGTTAATTTAGAGTTTCATATGCATGAATATGCTTTAATAGGCCTTGAAACCCTAATGTTGACTAATTCGACTAGTAATGGCTTTAAATGATTAATTTCATGATTAAAGTTGGAATATTCTGAATCTAAGACTATTTCGAGCATTAAAGTTCCTAGTTTGTGGATAAATACCCTAAATAAAGTAATTAGGGTTTTCTCATGAAAAATGTAGAATTGGTGATTAATAACGTTCATATGAGTAATAGAGTATAATGAATTACACATTGATGATAAATACGCATAATGATCTTGTCATGGATTAAATTGATAAAAGTGATAGTTTTAATGTAAGATAAGTTTAATGGGTTTAATTGATGGACAATGATGCCTTTAATTCGAAAATAAGGTTAAATGTTGTAAAGGGATAACCTTAATATCTTTTGTGAATAATTAGGGTTTAAAATAGTAAAAGATGAAAGGAAACCCTAATTGCAATAGAAACCCTAAAAATGAAATAGTAACCCTAGGGCTCGAATAGGTCTATTAGACTTGGATGCCATGATCCATGATAGAAAATATTGGATGTTTGTTTCATGATCTTATTGAATGCTTGCTTGCCTTGTTGATTGGACTATTCTATTTCAAGTATGCTTAACAGGTATGTGGTTACGCTTATGAATAACCACATTAGTTTTCCGCATGTTTGTCGGATGGTTAATCGCATTGATTGCAATTAAACTGGTTGGATGATTCATATTTGCAAATTATAAAGTCACTATGATTATCACATTAATAATAGAATTATGGATTCTCGCACCTACATGCCACCCTGATGGATGATGCCAAAGGTCAGGCCTAGATGGGTAGACCAATGGACACCTTGAGTGGTGACCCCAGGCACCAAGAAGGTGGCCTATGATATTGCATGACTAGTGGGCACCATGAGTGGTGACCCCCAGGCACCAAGCTCGGGATTGAGAAGGTGGCCTTAAGTCATTGGCAAAGGGCACCCTAAGGTGGGTATGCCAGAGTTAGGGCAAAAGCGGTGGAGAATGTCATGCTGAAAAGTGTAAATTGGCTTGTTAAATATTTTGATTGTGATTATTAAATTGTTAGCCATATGTGCAAACTTTTGGTTGTCCCCACATACCAGTATATTTTGATATACTGACCGACGTTTTGTTTGTCGGCATTTTAGGTACAAATGAAAAGAGCGAACAATAAAGTGGAAAATAAATGAGAATTAACGTGCACAGGAGGATTAGTTAGAGTAGCATCTTCATGGATAGAAGTTTAGAAATCCCATCTTTTAAAAAGGTAAACAAAGTTTTATTTTATACCAGTTTTTAGCTTTAGTTGGTAAAGTTTATTTAATTATTATTGATTATTTGTCGAACCTTTGATCCTGTTAATTGAATAACGACTCTGACCTTCGGGTCTCCCTTAATTGGGGGTTACCAGGAGACGGGGTCGTTACAATTGGTATCAGAGCATAGGTTCCTCATTTAATCTTTAATAATTATTAAATTTTACAAATTCCGTAGAACCCAAGGGAGTTATTAGAGGATTACCCAAAAGACAGAGGTGTCTAGAAAAGGATCACGACCGGGGGCTGGCAAGATTTTCCTCCACACCGCTAGTCGGAATACGAGGACTCCCGGATCCGTGTGACTGCCTGGCCAAAGTCTTAGGGTATGAATCGAAATAAGATACCTTTAGGACTCTCTCATCTTGTTCATCCCTTCTCAACTAAAATTCTATTAAGGACCTTAAGGATTAGGATTTTCTCTCTCTTCCCCTCACCCTCTTAAGGTATGGGTAAGGTTGATAAGGACTAAGGAATCCTCCATCAAATTAATAAAAAACATGTAAATAAGATGTCATGGACATAAGCTTAATAGAGTAAGCGTAAAGGAATAGATACATGCTTAGGTCGCATGACACGAGTTGTCATTACCCTCAGGAGAGACCTGAGGATAGACCTCCTTGGTAGGAGGATAAGAAGAGAGAGTTAGGTCTGGAGGTAGAGACCTCCATTAAAAGTAGATACCTAGCACATCCTTTGAGGATGATGTTAACCCTAACCCTAAGAGAAGGTTAGAGATAGAGATGACATGATGAGCTAGATGTCATGGTTGACCGAGTGTTTGGCTGGACATGCCTTTGGGATGCCATAAGAGGTTAGATGACCTAGTTCCTTTGGTGACCCAACCCTGGAGAGGGTCGTGCATGGTTGAGCGGTGGATAGATCCTTCATGGATGAGGTTAGAGAAGAACATATATAAACCTTATGGGGTGTTGCAAGAAGGATATATCTTGCACCCAGAGTACGTCAGTGGTACGGTAGTAGGTTGAAACCCTGGCCAGAAGGGCACAATGGATGGCTTACGAGGTAAGCATATGGATAATCTAGAGCCGAACATGAGTTGAGCACCAGCTTCACCCACATAGGGTATGCTTGTGAGCATGAGCCTTTAGAGAGAGAGGACCTCGAGTAGTATGGTTGGAAGTCGAGTTAGCTCGAGAAAGAGAAAGCAGTAACCAAGCAAAAAGGGTTGGAAGTGTAAACATGAGGCTCAATGGGGAATTGAGGATGATGCGACCTAAGTGGATGATAGTGGTTTCCTTATGTTTGATCCCTGAAGGCTGATAAAATCTTGAAGAACCTTCTGGTACCTATGGCATAAGTGACTACCTGTTGGATGAGGTAAAGAGTACCTTAAACACTGAGGAGGGTTAAGTAACCAGTTGTGAGGCTTTATACCTAGATGGTTGTCCTTGAGGGGGACTCGACCTTGTTATGTTGCTCTTATGAAAAAATCATGGAAGTACATGACATACCTGGGATATGCTTGATTCATGATTAAAAGTTTGAGCATGCAGTGGAATACCCAAAGGATAATCTAGGGATCCTAGGCCTAAGAGGGGAAGCAGTGTATCCAATGCTCATGGTGAGATTTGAGTCTCTATAGTTTCGAGCATGGTACTCTTAATGTGTAGAGGTAAAGGAAACCCCTTAAGGTAAGGGTATGTTTGATGACCCCCTCACGAATGAGTTGATTTGATGTTGAGTATGAGGGTAGGTGTGACCTAGCTTGGCTTTGTAGGTATCTGGTTGTGCCTTAGTATCTTGCCAGGGCTAAGCAAGCTCATGTAGATGCAGACCCTAAACATAAGGATGCTTGTGACCTTTGTTATCTAGGTGTAGTTTCCTCCCATCCTGGGAGAAGGACCCGTTGGTAGGGTGTATACCAGTTTTGTTGGTTTTGAGGTGACCTAAAGAGGTCTCATAGGATCTTGAGAAGCTAAGTGAAAAGTACATGGTACAAGAACGAGCCAGTAAACCCATAGATAACCATCTCTAGGTGCGTGGACGTGTTACCATGGGAGTAACCAGTATGGGGCCTGACCAAGGTAGGCAGGTTGCCATGACCCCTGTGAAGGGAAGAAAGTCAGTCACAAATGCAGAAAGAGATGATGAAGGCTTGGGTACGGTTCTAGGTTGAACATGTACTATGTTAGAATCCTAAGTCTATCCAAGGGTCAGGTAGGGATAAGACCGATGGAAGAAGGAGTTGCCTAATTACCTAGTTGCACATGACCATAGGGTCGGGAGGTAACAACTATCATTGTCTGAGGGCCATGGGCTAGGAGATTGATCACCTTCGTGAACTCATGAGGCCCAAAGGGCATATGAGTAGGGCACTCTCTGGATGCATAAGGGAAGAGGGATGACCCCAAACATGCCGGCACCCTATAGACCTAGAGGAGATGACAAAGGATTATGTAGTAACCCAAGTGGGTTCGAGACCAGTTTTCCATGGAAGTAACTTTGATATAATGATGATTGTGATATAGAGACATGAGTTGCACGTTTCAACGGAGATTTGAAGGTGTACTGGCAAGGTGGGTTGTACTATCCCTACTCTTGGAATAGGAAGAACTCTGTATTTGGACGGCCGCCAAATGCTTATTTCTTCTTGTTATGAGAGTGAGAGATAGGACAGTATGCATGCCACACACCAAGGACAAGGATGTTGTGAGTTGGAACGTTGCTATAAGGAATAAGGATAGAGATGTGGAAGGAATGATACATGGATGGTTTGCAAACACTATGAGAGGTAGTGTAGACAGCTTATGAGGATGTTTTATCAGGAAGTATGTGGAATTTCAGATTAACCAAGGTCGAGTTCGATCACAGCGAGTATGAACTTAGAGTTTCTTGTTGAAGACAAACTTAGAGTTTGAGATGAGATGATAAGTAGAATACATGGAAGAGTATGTCTTCAACGTTACTTAATACCGAAGGATGTGAAGTGGTAATGGATGCTCTGGTGGAGATAGTGCCTTCTAGTTTGGCTAGAAGGGAGTTGTTAGGCTAACCCTACGTTTGGAAAGAAGACGTGTTTTGGCTAACACTCGGATATAATAAGATATGTTGAACAAGTTAATGGTTGTTTGGTTAGCCAGTTTAGTCCCTGGTGTAGTGAAAGGATGGTGATAGAACCTCAGATACACTTCTTTGGATAGGAAGGTAACAAAACCCTTTTGAGAGTGATTTAGGGTTTCTGAGGTATCAAGCTTGAGGAATCATAATGATACAAGAGGTACTACAAAGATAGTAGGTGATGGTAGTATTCTGGATGTTTAAGACCAGGTTGCATGTAGCATGTGGACATGCGAGCCACGAAGTGAAGAACGAACACCATTAACCCAGTGCATGGATATGAAGTATAAATATTTCCCGAGAGGGAATGGGAGTTCATCATTATGAAGGTTGTGAGTTTCTCCTGGACTAAGAAGGTCAAGATACAATATGGGTTAAGGTAGATCACCTTACCTAGATGACATGAGAAAGAGGGAGTGCTTTCAAGAGATAGGTTTTGATGAATTACATAAGAGAAAGAGAGATGATTTAACTACGTCATGACGTGAGTTCAAAAGTTCTTGGATTTGACCAAGGTTCACTTCCATGAAGTGGAAGTAAGTACATGACAAGCTTGATGATAGTATAGTTTATCACCCCTAACTAATGGTTAGTATGATCCAGACTAGAGGGTCTGATGAGAGCAAGTGTGCTTGTTCAGGGTGATACCAAGTGATAGTTCTAACAATGTAATGTTAACCACCATAACCTTTATCGGGATGCAAGAAGTCTTATAGAGAGGATGTGTCGGTCACCACTTCAATAAGATGATGTTGGTGAAGGAGGCCTCGCGAAGGTCAGAGAAGAACCGCAGTGTGTGCAGATGAAGTCGCTTGATCGAGCAATGGCTGAGAGAGAGAGCCCAAGGGTGACATGAGTCACAAGCTGGTGCAAAGCAGACTGACATGCAGTTCACTGTGGTGGAATATAATGTGAAAATCCGACCCCTCTAAGCTATAGCTGAGAAAGCTGAGTCCCCGATATATGGGTCCATTTGAGACGGATTGGTGGAAATGGTTGTGTTTAGCCTTACCCCTCAGGATAACATAATGTATAATGTGTTACATGAGTCAGATCTAGAGCACTATGTGAGGTACCCAAGCCATGTGTTGAGCCTTGAACCTATTCAGCTTTTGAAAGGCTGAAATGTCCTGAGTCACCTATGAGGGTACGATATACCAAGGTAAGAAAGAACTCAGATGGAAGAATATGAGATGATGAAGGTTCTTGGAAAGCACCATGGATAAGGTAAAGCCACATGGTAGCCCTGATGGACATAAGAATGGATTATCCTGTTTGTTTGTTTGCATGATGGAATTTTGAGGACAAAATTCTTATAAGAGGGGAAGGATGTTACAACCCTAATTTTGGGTTCATTTGCTGAGAAATATAATTTCTCATATTAAATATTTTTGAACAAATAATTGATATAATCTATTTTGAATAAATGGATTTCATTTACAATAGCCTTGTTGTTTGATTTGCGGGCTTTATTGGCTATTGGGCCCAATAACAAGGATATTCAATTAGTTAATGAATAACTGAGAATTTGAGATAAGAAAGGTTTGGAAACCTCTAGAAGGCAAATCCAAAGAGGATTTCGTGCCTCTTAGATTCCTTGGGTTCCAAGGAGTCCAAAGTTGCAAAGAAAAGGCAATAAGAAAAGAAAATAGCAATTAAGTATTGCCTTGTCAATAAAGAAATTGAAAACATTGATGAAAAGGGAAAATATGTGAAAAGAGGTATTTTTGAGTTATCCTTAGTGGGATTTCGTATCCCAATGATTTCTAATGATAAAAGGAATTCTAATGAGGAAAATAAGAGAGAAATAAAGAGAAATCCACAAAAGGAAATATTTTAATAAGAAATAAAACAAGATAATGAGAATTATGCATATTGATGCATTTAAGGATAATGGGTATTCCTTTAAAAGGAATTTCGAATTCTTAAAGTTTCTTGGGTGCCAAGGAGCCCCAATAAAGGAGAAGAAAGAGAAAATACCATAATTATAAAATAAGAGCATAATGTGATATATTATTGATAAATTTTGTAATATTGAGAAAAGGAAGTATTCTCTATTAAAAGAGAACATGATTTCGTGATAAATAATTAAAAGGCAAGTAATAAGAAGATAAAGGAGAGGATTTTCGAAATCCTATTATCACAAGAAAATGGAATATCAAAGGATAGGAGAGAGAGAGAAAATCTTGCTTATCATAGAAGGAATAGATTTCTAATTGGAAGGGGGGCGTATTCCCTCTTAGACAGGCCTGTTAGGGCGAGGATTCATCCCCTATAAAAGGGATAGACCCTTTGGGACGAGTTCCAGAGAGTTTTTGTATCTCCCACTACTCTTCCTCGTCTTCTTCATGTCTCCTTACGTTCAAAACCCTAGCGAGGGTGTAGGCCTAACCCTGGAGCAATGTGAGTGTTCTTGGTGGTCTTACTTGAGGCAGGAGACCTCCACGACCACCTAGGGCCGTTTGGATACCACCCAACGACCCCCAACTTCACGCAGCCGAAGCCACGAGGCTGCAACGACAATCGCTCTTGGAAGCAGCCTGCTCATACGCCAGCCTGTTAAAACGCGACCTGAGCGGTCCGCTAGGTGCGCCTAGGGCCAGGGGAGCTTGGGCGGCCCTCGGCGGAGGTCTGTGGGTCCCAGAGAGGAGGAGGCGGGCTCAAGAAACCCTGCCCGCGGCGGCTAGGGCGGCGGCCGCTTGGCTGCTGGAGGAAGAAGAAAGGAAGGATGCGTTGGACATATATACCCTCCGCACTGTACTAGGGCCAGTTGGTTAAGTGGGGGCATTTCAGTCTTTTTGAAATGTTTCCAGATCACGTGTTGCATGGGAGGGACGACGTGGCAACGTGCCATTGGCCCAAAGAAGGTAATCTTACAAAATTCATAACTCTTAATTGGTAGGTCGAATAAGGACATGTTATACATGAAAGTTGATCAGAAAATCGAGAGGAATCTAAATAAAATATAGTTGAAGCCTAATTCTGCTTGAAATTCGAAAAGTAGTATAAGTTATTAACTTTAATGTAATGATGATTAAGAAACCCTATTTTGAGATGCTTAAAGTGATTAGTAGGGTTTAATAGATGATTAAGGTTGATATTAGCCTGTTAGTGGTAAAAAGGAACTTTAGAAACAAAAAGGATGAACTTTGCATATAATTAGTTAATTTAGAGTTTCATATGCATGAATATGCTTTAATAGGCCTTGAAACCCTAATGTTGACTAATTCAACTAGTAATGGCTTTAAATGATTAATTTCATGATTAAAGTTGGAATATTCTGAATCTAAGACTATTTCGAGCATTAAAGTTCCTAGTTTGTGGATAAATACCCTAAATAAAGTAATTAGGGTTTTCTCATGAAAAATGTAGAATTGGTGATTAATAACGTTCATATGAGTAATAGAGTATAATAAATTACACATTGATGATAAATACGCATAATGATCTTGTCATGGATTAAATTGATAAAAGTGATAGTTTTAATGTAAGATAAGTTTAATGGGTTTAATTGATGGACAATGATGCCTTTAATTCGAAAATAAGGTTAAATGTTGTAAAGGGATAACCTTAATATCTTTTGTGAATAATTAGGGTTTAAAATAGTAAAAGATGAAAGGAAACCCTAATTGCAATAGAAACCCTAAAAATGAAATAGTAACCCTAGGGCTCGAATAGGTCTATTAGACTTGGATGCCATGATCCATGATAGAAAATATTGGATGTTTGTTTCAGGATCTTATTGAATGCTTGCTTGCCTTGTTGATTGGACTATTCTATTTCAAGTATGCTTAACAGGTATGTGGTTACGCTTATGAATGACCGCATTAGTTTTCCGCATGTTTGTCGGATGGTTAATCGCATTGATTGCAATTAAACTGGTTGGATGATTCATATTTGCAAATTATAAAGTCACTATGATTATCACATTAATAATAGAATTATGGATTCTCGCACCTACATGCCACCCTGATGGATGATGCCAAAGGTCAGGCCTAGATGGGTAGACCAATGGACACCTTGAGTGGTGACCCCAGGCACCAAGAAGGTGGCCTATGATATTGCATGACTAGTGGGCACCATGAGTGGTGACCCCCAGGCACCAAGCTCGGGATTGAGAAGGTGGCCTTAAGTCATTGGCAAAGGGCACCCTAAGGTGGGTATGCCAGAGTTAGGGCAAAAGCGGTGGAGAATGTCATGCTGAAAAGTATAAATTGGCTTGTTAAATATTTTGATTGTGATTATTAAATTGTTAGCCATATGTGCAAACTTTTGGTTGTCCCCACATACCAGTATATTTCGATATACTGACCGACATTTTGTTTGTCGGCGTTTTAGGTACAAATGAAAAGAGCGAACAGTAAAGTGGCAAATAAATGAGAATTAACGTGCACAGGAGGATTAGTTAAAGTAGCATCTTCATGGATAGAAGTTTAGAAATCCCATCTTTTAAAAAGGTAAACAAAGTTTTATTTTATACCAGTTTTTAGCTTTAGTTGGTAAAGTTTATTTAATTATTATTGATTATTTGTCGAACCTTTGATCCTGTTAATTGAATAACGACTCTGACCTTCGGGTCTCCCTTAATTGGGGGTTACCGGGAGACGGGGTCGTTACAGATTTCATCTTGTACAGGTTGCATGTGATGTAGACCTAGATGACCGTGATTCCTCTTGGCTCGAGGAATCACAATAGGATGGCCATAATCATTGCTTTTATCGTTTTGCATGTTTTCTGTGGGATATAGCATGTATATGATGTGTACTATATATAGTGGTGATTGGATATGTATATGTATATAAAAACCAAATCCCTAATTAAATATTAAGTTTTAGATGCCTTCCAAATGCAACACACATGAAAAGCTTGATCGACCAAGTGTGGGCACGCCCTAGCGTGGTGCACCGTCTATCTCGTGGAAGCGTGAAGGATGAATGTGTGGGTTTGCCCTAGCAGGGTGCATATTCATCGTGTTGGCTTTGGGTCGGACTTAACAAGGTGATCTAGATGGGATCTAGTACCTTGAGGCATGGAGATTATCATGGCAAAGAGTTGCATATGACATCTTTAAAAAGTTGCATATGATGCAATTGGAAAGAGTTGCCTACCTCGAAGATCTGAGTTGTGGGTGACAACCGTAGCTGGTCCATGGCTCAGAGGATTTCAGGATCTTGACCCACTAGAAGATTGTACGCTGCAATCTTCCAAATTGATGGTGAGGGCTATCAATTTGAGTCAAAATAGTGGGAGCGGTAATTAATTAAAGGCCTAATTAATTATCATCAAATTTTATTCAAATCAAATCAAAAGGAGTTTTGACAAAATGCATTTTTCTCTTGTAGAATGACAAAGGAATCATCTTTTAAAATGGGCAAATTAATTGAGAATAAATTCCATAACTGGTTGAGGACTGTGAGAAGTGTTCTGCACAATCCAGATATACCAGGAGCCTTTGAATCCACTCTATGTACGCTTAAAGCATTAGTGAAGAAGAAAGAAAGTTCATTGATAGAGATCAATGGAACGATAGGTAAGGGGGAGAAGGGTTCTCTCGCCAAACCAATTTCTTCTACATGGAGAGGATGGAAGGAACGATGGAAGAAGAAGTCAGATATAGAGATCTCTACTTCTAGTGTATACGTAATAGAGATTAACTTTACGACTTCTTCATCATACTTGATACTGGATGTGGATCTCACATTTGTTCAAATGTGAAGGATCTTAAGAGAAGTAGGCCTTTGGGGAAAGGCGAGGTTGAACTACGTGTTGCCAATGGGGCAAGAGTTGCTGCCAGTGCCGTAGGAACCTATGAGTTAACTCTACCAAGTGGGATAATAATAGAGTTGAAGAACTGCTATTATGTACCTGCCATAAATAGGAATATCATTTCCATATATTGTTTGGACAAAGATGGATTTGAATTTCTTATTAAGAATGGAAAATGTTCCATTTCTAAAGATGGGATCTTTTATGGCAGTGCCCCAATGTCTTATGGTCTATACTTGATAGACTTGGAGACAAGTGTATACAACGTAAACACCAAAAAGCAAAAACTCAACAACTCAAACAAAACATATCTTTGGCATTGTTGTCTAGGGCACATAAATGAGAAGCGCATTTCTAGACTCCATAAAGATGGTTATCTAGACTCTTTTGATTATGAATCAATAGAGACATGTGAATCTTGTTTATTGGGCAAGATGACCAAGACTCCCTTTTCAGGTAAAGGTGAGAGAGCTAGTGATCTATTAGGAATCATACATACTGATGTATGTGAGCCTTTTAGAACTAATGCCAGAAATGGGTATCAGTACTTCATTACCTTCATTGATGATTTCAGTAGGTATGTCTATGTGTACCTGATGGAGCATAAGTCGGAAACTCTTGAAAGGTTCAAGGATTTCATGAATGAAGTACATAACCAACTTTGTAAAAGTATTAAGGCACTTCGATCCGATCGAGGTGGAGAATACTTAATCCAGAAGTTTGAGGACCTTATGCGAGCCCGTGGTATTGTATCACAATGGACTCTACCTGGAACACCACAGCATAACAGTGTGTTTGAAAGAAGGAATCACACAATGTTGGATATGGTGCGATCAATGATGAGTTTTGCTGATCTTATGATTTCCTTCTGGGGTCATGCTCTTGAAACCGCCGCGTTTACACTTAACCGTGTGCCATATAATTCAGTTCAAAAGACACCATATGAGATATGGTATGGGAAGCGTCCCAATTTGTCTTTTATGAAGATTTGGGGTTGTGAGGCTTACGTCAAGAAAATGTTTCCTGATAAGCTTGGACCCAAATCTGATAAATGTTATTTTGTTGGATATCCCAAGGAAATGAGGGGATATTACTTATACCACCCTACTGACAACAAAGTGTTTGTTGCCATGGATGTTGTATTCCTAGAGAGGGAATTTATTTCCAAAGGAAGCAGTGGGAGGAATATAGAGCTTGAAGAGGTTCAAGCCCAACAAGAAAACATTGAACCGGTAGATGTACCAGAAGAAAATGTAGATTCACAAGGTGTTGTGGAATCTCAGCCTCCTCATGTAATACAAGGACATCATAGATCTAGTAGGAGTCGCCTTGAACCTGAGAGGTTTGGATACCTTGTGACTCAGGAAGGTGGAGAGTTGATCATAGACGATGATCCAACTACCTATGTAGAGGCTATGGTGGGACCAGATTCTAAGAAATGGCTTGAAGCTATGAGATCCGAGATGGAATACATGTACTCCAACAAAGTATGGACTTTGGTGGAACCCCCCGAAGGGGTAAAACCCATAGGGTGCAAGTGGGTCTTCAAGAAAAAAACCGACATGGATGGCAATGTGCAAACTTATAAAGGTAGATTGGTTGTGAAGGGATTTCAACAAGTTCAAGGTGTTGACTATGACGAAACCTTTTCTCCAGTTGCCATGATTAAGTCCATCAAGATCATGCTTGCTATTGCGGATTATTATGACAATGAGATTTGGCAGATGGATGTTAAAACCACATTACTTAACGGGAATATAAATGAGGATGTGTACATGACACATCTTGAAGGTTTTGTAGATCCAAAGAATGCCAATAAAGTCTGTAAGCTGCAAAGGTCAATCTATGGATTGAAGCAAGCATCTCGGAGTTGGAATATTCAATTTGATGAGGAAGTCAAAGTGTTTGGCTTTATTCAAAATGAAGATGAACCTTGTGTGTACAAGAAGGTTAGTGGGAGCTCGACCACATTCCTCATATTGTATGTGGATGACATACTTTTGATGGGGAATGATGTCTTAGCCTTAGAGAAGGTAAAGACTTGTCTTGGGAATACTTTCTCAATGAAGGACTTAGGAGAAGCATCCTATATACTAGGAATTAAGATCTATAGAGATAGATCTAGAAGGCTTCTCAGACTAAGTCAGAGCACGTACATCGACAAAGTGTTGAAGCGGTTCAGCATGGAGAACTCAAAGAGAGGCAACATCCCCATGCTACATGGAGTCATCGTCTCTAGAGCTCAATGTCCCCAATCTTGTGAAGAGAGGGAGCGTATGAATGGGATCCCATATGCATCAGCCATCAGATCCATCATGTACGCTATGTTGTGCATACACCCAGATGTCGCGTATGCTCTCAGCATGATGAGCAGGTACCAGTCAGATCCTAGGGATGCTCACTGGACAACCGTAAAGAACATCCTCAAGTACTTGCGAAGGACTAAGGATCAGTTTCTTGTTTACGACGGCGAGGAAGAGCTGGTTGTAAAGGGTTACACCGATGCAAGCTTCCAAACTGATAAAGATGATTACAGATCGCAGTCAGGATTTGTGTTTTGCCTTAATAATGGAGCTGTGATTTGGAAGAGTTCTAAGAAAGAAACAGTTTCCGATTCTACTACAGAGGCCGAGTATATTGCTGCTTCACATGCAGCAAAGAAGGATGTGTGGATCAGGAAGTTCATCTCTAAACTTGGTGTAGTTCCCAGTAGCTGTGATGCAATTGAGCTTTATTGTGACAATAATGGAGCTATTGCACAAGCTAAGGAACCCATATCACATCAGTGGTCCAAGCACATACTGCGGCGCTTCCATCTCATACAAGAGATCGTATAGCGAGGAGATGTGAAGATTTGCAAAGTACCGACTGAAGACAACATAGTTGATCCACTGACTAAGGCCCTTTCTCAACAGAAGCATGATGGTCATGCTAGGTCACAAGGACTGAGGTTCCTTGGTGACTGGATCTAAGTGCAAGTGGGAGTCTGTTGGTATGTATGCCCGTAGAGCAAGTCATATGATGATTGTAATGGGATACTTTGTAAATGATTTGAATAATAATAAAGGCAATTTCCGATGTATATGTTTAAACTGTTTCTGAGATGATGGTGTAACATGATATATGTCTAAAGAATGGTTTTACTCAATGACGTATGCTTTTGGGTTCATGACCTAAACGATGAGATCATATGAATGTTAAGAGTATACATTCTTGTTTAGTCCCTAGTCGGTTGTTATTGTGGAAATAACCATAGACATCAATAACACTGAAGACTAAATTGTGTGTTGGTTGATGAAAGAATCTCATTAGTCATGATATAGTGATATCAAACCAAGCACATAGGTACTTGTTAGAGAACAAGGTACTGGACAGACCCACCGTGAGAGTGACACATGGAACCTTGACTTGGTAGTCACAGTCAACTCTCACAGTGATGGTGGTGAGTGTGATTCTTAGACCTGAAATCACTACACTCAACACATGTCGTTGGGTACACTTTGACATCATCAAACGCAGTCCTGAAACATGGGTTGTTATAAAGGTGATGATTGGGTGGCTTTGACACATGGGGCTTTTGAGGGGTGAGTGATAGATATGGGATTTTTCCCTCCTGAGGGAGTTTGATATCCTTGGCCACTTGATGAGTAGGATTGAGAAAGGCATGCGCATGCACGTGTGAATCAATATGTGATATTGATGTCACACACATCTCACCCAGTCTGCTCTGAGATCAAGGAAATGAATGAATGTTGACAGGATGACTGTTCCATGCCTCGAGTTCATTCAGGATATCAGTGATAAAGGAATTATACATTCACTGTAACACCATTCACGGATTGTAGAATTGAAAGTTGTTCTCCAACTTTCTATTTCACTTGGGTAGCAATGATGTGTGACTAGGCACCGCTCTTTGTTTGTGAAGTCATAAATGTTATGGACTTTCACTACCAACGTGAAATGGACCTACAAGGTCACACACATAGGATTTAACCTGGAATAGGAGTTTGTCCACAAACAATGTTTAGATTGATTACTAAAGGAGTTTATTAGTTCAATTAAACACTCAATTAATCGATAGCTCAATATCATAGTGTTCAAGGTGTTGGACTGATTGATTAGAGTATTATATTGATTGAAACCGCAATTGACTTATTCTGCACAATATGTACTCCCAACCGATCGACTCATGTAATGAACTGATCGGATGAGCTTGGTGAACCGATCGACTCACGGCTCATGGATAGGGTGAACGATTGCTTCAAGTGTTGAAATGATCGGTTCAACTTTTGCAACCGGGCAAGTTGGGAAAGTAAGATTGGTGAAAATTTTCTTTTTCCTTTCACTTGCCCAATTTGATTGGAACAAGGATTGGTATTCGATACCAATTGGAAACAAAAGAAGGAAAGTCAATCGGGAACTGATCAGGACCACGAACCGACCGGTTCAGAAGTGAACCGACCGGTTCATGGGTCCCAACCGATCGGTTGAGGTGTCAACCGACCGGCTCAGATCGCCAACCGACCGTTTCAGTTGTGAAACGATCGGTTCAGGTTGCGAGTTGGTTGTTTTTGTGGAAAATCTCGAACCCTTCTACTCCTGCTTTAGTCCCATATTGCCCGGGATGGAGAACTCTGTCCCATGACCCTCCTATATATATAGGGGTATTGGGGGCTTCTCAAAGGACAACCCAGTGCAACCAGTTGCTCTGTGAAGTTGTCGTTCTCTCTAGTTTTGGTAATCGAGAGAGAGCCCGAGCAAGTGCTACCCGATAAGGGAGGCACAACAAGGGAAAGACAACTGCAGAAAGTGACTGGTGGCAGGAGAGTGTGTTGGCAACTAGTACGCCAATAGGAGGGTGCAACTCTTTCTGATTCCTTGTGCGACAAGGAGATCAGAGTTCCAGATAGTCCGTGTGGACGACAGCAAAGGAGGGAGACCTCTGTCACTCAGAGGACAACTGTCAATCCCGATAGTCCCGGTGAGACCAGGAGTCTTTAGTCCCGGTGCAACCAGGAGCTGCACAGACACCGTCCAAGACCGGAGGTGAAGACCGCGCGAGGCGTGAGGTACTGTCGCCGAGCAAGCCTCGGGACAAGGTATGCATCCACAAACCATCTTTCCTATTATATAGACATGGACGCGATTCCTTTTGTTCTGGGTTTTGGGAGAAAATTTTTGTTTCCGCTGCTTCTCTGCCTCCCCTAAAACCCAATACTTTTCCCTTCCTCTATGGTCCACCGGTGGCCAACACTCCCCTTAAGAAGATATACAACATGTCTATCCTTCTCAGCTTCTGGGATGTTCATGATTCTAAAGGCCTTCTCTAACTCTGTTAGCCACATGTTAGCATCTATTGGGTCAGCTGTCCCAGCATATTCCGTGGCTCCAACACAGCGTAGTCGTTCAACCGTCTTACCAGCTCCTTGTCTTTCTTGAGGGGTAGGTGCCCTAGGTGCAGGTATGGGCATCCTATCAGTCATGTATGCCATGGAAGCTATAAACTGCCCAAACATGGCTTGGAAGGCTGGGTTCCCCATGTCAGCTTGATTGAACTGGGGTGGTTCAGACACATGTTCCTCCATTCCTTGGTCTCTTGCACCTCCTCCAGGTGCAGCGACACTACTTTCTGCAACATGTTCATCATGTGATCCAGACATCTTTAGTTTTCCCTTCTCCTCCTATATGAGCAGAAGACATTATCAGATAGACTGGAAAACACTAGAATAGACTCAACAACCCTAGTCCTATGTCTCTGTAGACTCAATGAACCTAGAGCTCTGATACCACTAATTTTGATACACCGTTCAAACAAAATGTTATTAACTAAACTAACTGATGCGGAAGCATTTTGTTAGCAGCGGAATGACTGAAAATCACTAAAAATTAAAAGTTTTTGCAATGAGGCTCATAAAATGTAGAACTCTTTCATAAAGAAACAAAGTAAGTTATTTACATTCTGATACATCAGTTCATCTCTGTATCATCCCATCTCGAGAGTCATAAACATGGACTGCCCTGTAAAACTGTACATGAGCAGTATACAAATATCTTGAGGCGTCAAGCCAAAAATCTCAGATCTAAATCAAACCATTTACTGACTCCTAGGACCTGAGAGTACAGAGACGACGTATAGGACTCTCAATATATAGAACCAAATAGACTGAGACGACTGAATAACGAAAACAAGATCAACAAATGCGGAAGTGATTAATAGCGGAATTAACAAAAATCACTAAAAATTAAAACTTTTTGTAAAGAGACCATCAAACGATAAAACTCTTTCATAAAGGAACATGATAAGTTGTTTACATCATGTTTCATCATTACATCTTTGTAACAGACACATCTCGAGAATTACAACATCAACCACCTTGTTAACTGTACAAGGTAAGGTAAAAAATCTTGAGGCATCATGCCAAAATCTCAGATATACTCCTAGGACCTGAGAGTACAGAGACGACACATAGGACATACTATCTACACAACTTGACAGACAATGTCTCCACCTGAGGATCACTGTTATCCCTGAGATTGCTGCTGCTGCTGCTGCTGCTGCTCACCCACTGGGGGGTTCCTTCGTCCTCGGCGTCTACCTAAAAAGTCGAATCCCATGGGGGCAAGACAATTGAATAATTGTCCCAGCGAGAGTTATAACTCTCTGCCAGAAGCTTTGTTATTGCATTAAAGGAATAACAAAAAGCAGTAGAAATATAAATATTCAACAGCAGGTAACCTTGTATAAACTATGTGAAGCAGCATCCTTATAAGTAATCATTTCAATTATAACTTAATTGAATAACAAGACATATAACAATAAGGAATATGAAGAACATGTATACTAGTTACTTAACTAGAGCACTATAAACAATGTATCATCAATCATTGTTTCTCGTAGTTCAACCTAAGCAATATGTTATGCGGCTGATTACATTTTACACACATATTTATGCCCTGAGGAGATGAGTTACACCTCTCATACTCCAACCGACCATCACTAGATCGCAATCGATACCATACATAGATCATCAGGAGAGCTGGATTCCTATGACCTCATCACTCCTCAGTCAGTATGAGGATCAACATGCAGGACATCTCGTGTCTCTACTATAATAGCTTTCCAGGGTATTTTGGCAACTTCGCTATTTAGAGTTATAGTGGCGTTATGTACTCTTTTCGCCATCGAGAAATTTCTTGCTTATCTCTCATCGATGCGGCATTAACAACATCATCAGGAGATTAGTGATACATAATCCCAGCATAAACATATAATGAAGGATTGAGAGATTAATGATACATCTTCTATCAAATCCAACATTAGGACGTAAGGTTATTTGCGTCCATAACCCCCACATACTCAAAAGTATGTGCTCCAGGAGTTCCCTTAGGAAAACCTGTTTCACCATTATTGACACTGATGGATCTATGGTCAGGGCTCTACATGATATCGTTATACTTGATTAGTTAAGTACATTACTACATTCTTTAGCATCAAGCATATTTTCAAACATAAACCAATAAAACAAATGCTATAAAGAAGGAGTACTATTTGTATCAAGTTCACATCACATACTTTAAACATTGGGATATCAATCCCTAACCATCCCATCATTGTGATTCAGGATTGTGGGTATTCAAACCCTTGAATCATCATAACACTTGTTACCAGTAACATCTTATCATCCAATCATTTCATCAGTATGACCTTTGATTAATGCATATATTACTCATGGCTCATTCAGCCTATTAGGCTCATATGTTACCACTCACCAGATAACATAGCATATCATTATACTTGAAGCATGTAAAGTGTTTTTAATGCATATGACATCATAATCCTTAACTGGATATGATCACCTCTTTATGAAAACCTGAATTGTTAACATTTACTAATAACATGCACATTGTAACTACATCAGCCCAATACAAGTTCTTTTCAAATTATATATATGATGCCATGGCCGTGCTATCTTGCACGGTCGTGCAAGAGTAAGTCACCACAGTCGTGCTTCATTACACGGTCGTGCAACAAAAGGTTTCACCACGACCGTGTCATATTACCACAACTGTTTTCTAGGGTTAGGATTCTCATTCAATCCAATTAGAGTTATTCAACCCCTTAGTTTGATTAGGAATAGTGACTCCTTATCTCATATTTTAATCATGGAGTTTCATGCTTAAAAGCATAACTCAGAATTAGGGTTTACTTGTTCATATCATCACATCACCCTAGATTAGATTTTACTATTCACATTACATCACATTACCCTAGATTAGGGTTTACTGTTCATATTACAATGAATTGTGATCATTTCATCATCATGTATGAAGATTACTTCCATTAATGCCCTCAAATCAGATTGAGATTCATTAATCATCATAATTAGGGTTTCCATGATATCACTATGAAGGATCATACCCTAATTAGGTGTATTCATATATGTTGGAAGTATATTACTTGATTCTCAACCATATAGGGAGTCTTCTCTCTCCTCTTAGTAATAGATGATATTTACATCACTCTTGATTAGACTATGTCAAAGCATCTTTGATAACATAAGTCATGTCATCACCAATATGGTCATTAGGGTTTGCTTGATCAAGGGGTACTAGTCACTCTAACCCAATCAGGGTACTTTTGTAATCTTCACCATTGATCCTAATATACATTAGTTCACTAATTACTTAACCCCTTAATGCTTTTAGGTATCTTTAGGGTTTAGGTTAAACAACTACTAAACCATCTTATCCTTCAAACCATCAAACGTTCTTAACATAATTGAACCCCAAACGGTCTTGTAACTTCAACCTCCAAACAGTTTGAAACCGCATGACCACCAAGCGGTCTTGAGACCGTTTGGTCCAAACAACCTCAAAACTGCATGGACCAAAAAGTGTATCAACACTTCCAATTGAGTTAGGGTTTTCAATGTTGAACCCCTCAATCATTCATGCCATGGTTAACCACTTATCAATTGAGCCAAATAAGTTAATACTCAACTGATGTGACCCTCAATTGATCACCAATTAGGGTTTGGATTGATTGGATTAGGGTTGGAAATGGATCATCCTTCAACATGCATCAATATGAGCTTAATTGATGTTGAACCCATTGAACCATCACTCAATTGGGTCATGACCTGACCCCAAACAGTCTTGAGGTCGTTTGGATAACCTCCAAACAGTCTTGAGACTGTTTTCCCATCATATCATCAACATTCAACTCAACCAATTAAGGTTTGGATCATTGGATTGATCATCAAATCAGCAATTGATTACACTTTAACTTAGTAACATTGGATCATCAATTGCTTAACCATACTCACCCATGGACCTCCAAACGGTCTTGGGTGGCCTCCAAACGGTCTTGAGACCATTTGGATGAGTTCCAAATGGTCTTGAGACCGTTTGTCTCATCCAACCCTTGGATTCTAGTGAAAAAGCATTAGGGTTTGAGCTATTGGGTTGATCATCGAATCAACACTTGACTGCATTTCAATTTGGTATCTTTAGACCTTCAATTACTCAACCATACTTGACCCCAGACCTCCAAACGGTCTTGGGTGACCTCCAAACGGTCTTGAGACCGTTTGGGCAATCCCCAAACGGTTTTGAAACCGTTTGGGCTCAATCACCCAAAACATCATCTCAATTACTTACAAAAATCAGCACTTAGCCAATTAGGGTTCATGCCATATCTTTGGATCTTCAAACACTTAACCATATCCAACCCTAGACCTCCAAACGGTCTTGGGTGACCCCCAAATGGTCTTGAGACCGTTTGGGTAATCCCCAAATGGTTTTGAAACCGTTTGGGCTAAATAACCCAAAAAGTCAAATCAATCAAGTTGAAAATCAGCACTTCATCCAATTAGGGTTTACCTAATTGATTAGCCTTCAACTCATGATTCCTTTGGAATTAATCCATCAAATTTGGTGAGTTATTAACCAACATAATTAGGAAAAGGAATATAAAATGGTCAACCCTTGGACAACGCTCTCAAACGGTTTTGAAACCGTTTGCCCAAAAAGGTCAAGTTAATCAGGTTGGAAATCAGCACTTAATCCAATTAGGTTTAACTAATTGATTAGCCTTCAACTCATGATTCCTTGGGAGTTAACATATCAAATTTGGTGAGTTATTAACCAACATCATTAGGAACAGGAATCTCAAATGGTCAACCCTTGGTAAACTCAACCAAATGGTCTTGGAGACCGTTTTCTCCAATCGACCTTGCAAAACCGTTTGCCCCAAACGGTTTTGCAAACCGTTTGGCCAAAGGGTGCAAGACCGTTTGCTAAAGTAACATTGGTATTCACGCCCCCTTCTTCTACCTCCAGATCAAGGTTTTTTCTTCATGGTTTTGGTTGCAAGAATGCATAGAAGGATGGAAGAAAGAAGAACTAGCAACGTTTGCAAGAAAAGGAGATGCATAATCAAAGCTTTAAGGTTTAGAGTTATAAAACCCGCCTTAGGATCTGATCTAAAGCTCCAAGATCCGTAGCTTTAATGGTGGCTTGAGCTCCAGGGGTTGTCCAAGGTCCTTTCTTCAAGAATTGGATGGAGAGGATGGCTAGAAACAAGAGCTGTGTAAGGAAAACTAACAAACCAACCTTGTAATGGGATTTCCTCCATGAATTCAAGCTAGATGGTCATTAGAACTTACCCAAACCTTCTTGGTCATCCTACTCTGCTCCTAAGCTCCTCCTTAGTCGGTTCAAGCAAGAAGATGAGAAGAGGAAATGTAGGAAATGATCCTTTGCCTTGTAAAGGAGTTGTGCTTATATATTTTGGGTATATTTTCAAGGCAAGGCTAATCATTTCTTCTATTTCTCATATGGGTCCTTCTCCACTTCCTTGCCACGTTTCTCCCTTTCTCATCACATGCAAAGCTCTCCCTTATCCTCATTTTAGAGGAAAAGAATCCAAACATCTTATTAAGTTGCACATATAAAAAGGGGTCATTTTGCATACATATTGATTATTTACTTATAAGGTTATCCTTCTTATATGATTATTCAAATGAGGTGACCCCCTTATTTTCTTTATTCTACTTTATGATAAGATTCATGAAAGATATTCTAGAGGGTATATTTACATGTTGCACCCTATGTTTTGGGTAAATTGCACTTTACACCAAAACTAGGGTTTAAAGCACAAGGATTCCTCTACAAGCTATATCTTGGTGCCCAAGCTTGGAGAATCCATATCATTACATCATATTCATTCTTATGATGTATCATCATCAGAGGAACACATTAACATGTGAAATTTGCAAGTTAACCCCTTAGATTGGGTAATTTGCACATAGGTCCACTTCTAACAAAACAATATTACAACATTGTTCAAAAAGGACAGAAATGGAAGTATATGTTCCTCAGGAGTTTTAATTACATATCAAAAGATAATTACAAGCCTCTAATCACATGTATTAAGTAAAACACCTAGGGTTAGGTCATAACCCAGGTCAGGGATGTTACAAATTATCCACCCCTTACAAGGATTTCGTCCCCGAAATCAACAAAACATATCAACAAAACATTTTAAGAGAAAAGAGCAGGGTATTACCTTCTCATCTCTTCCTCTAGTTCCCATGTGGATTCTTCAATACCACAATGATTCCAGAGGACTTTCACAAGACTTATGTCTTTCTTTTTCAGCTTTTTAATTCTTTTATTAAGGATTGACACTGGTCCTTCTTCATAAGATATGTCATCATTCAATTCTACCTCCATAGGTTGCAGAACTAATTCTGTATCAGGGTGACATTTCCTTAACATGGAAATGTGAAACACAGGGTGTAACCTCTGTAACTCTGGTGGTAACTCTACTTTATAGGCTACCCTTCCAATTAGTTCAATGATTGGATAAGGCCCCATAAACCTTGGAGCTAACTTCCCTTTCCTTCCAAATCAAAGGACTCCCTTCCACGGTGAGACTTTGAGATACACTCTGTCTCCAACCTAGAATTCTAAGGGTCTATGACATTTATCAACATAATATTTTTGCCTATCCTGTGCAGTCTTTATCTGTTGTTGTATTACTTTAATCTTCTCTGTGGTCTGCTGTACAAGATCAGGACCTATCTGTTGGTATTCACCGGTTTCATACCAACATAGGGGTGATCTAAAATGTCTACCATATAAGGCTTCATAGGGTGCCATGTCAATGCTATGTTGATAGCTATTGTTGTAGGCAAACTCTATCAAGCTTAGGTGCAGATCCCAACTCCCTATAAACTGAAGAACACATGCTCTAAGCAAGTTTTCCAAGGTTTGTATAGTCATTTCTGACTATCCATCCGTATGAGGATGAAAGGTTGTACTAAACCTTAACTGTGTGCCTAAGGTTTTATGAAGTCTCTCCCAAAAATGACTCGTAAACTGGGGACCTCTGTCAGAAACGATGGTAACTGGGACTCCATGCAGCCGTACTATCTCTTCAACAAACAACTGTGCTAGCTTCTCAGCAGAATAGGTCATTTTGACATGCAAGAAATGTGTTGTCTTTGTCAACCTATCAACTATTACCCAAATGGAATCATGCCCTTTGCTTGTCCTGGGTAGGCCAACAACAAAGTCCATGGTTATATGATCCCACTTCCACTGTGGTATGGGTAAAGGTTGCATTGTTCTTGTAGGCTTCTGGTGTTCAGCTTTAACTTGATGACACACAGGACACCGCATAACAAACTTAGCGACGTCCTTCTTCATTCCAGGCCACCAATACATATCTTTCAAGTTTCGATACATCTTGGTGCTTCCTGGATGCATAGCATACATCGAAGAATGAGCTTCTTCTAGAACTAACTTTCTCAAGTTATCCACATTAGGCACTATCATTCTACCATGATAACAGGCTACTTGGTCATCTGAGTCATGGAAACCATCTTGTTTCTCATTACCATACTCCGATCTGATCTGTTGAACTACAACATCAACTTGCTGTGCCTCCTTGATCTACTCTCTCAGAGTAGGTTTTATATGCATCTCAGCTAACAACCCAGCTAACAATGATACTTTCAACTGTACATTGTCTTGTCTTAAGGAGATAAGCATATCTCTCCTAGAGAATACCAAAAAGTTCAGTTGTGCTCTATCTAAGGCTAGTGTTGTTGATTTCCTACTCAAAGCATCTGCAACCACATTGGCCTTCCCTGGATGGTAATCAATTGTATAATCATAATCTTTGATTAACTCCATCCAGCGGTGTTGCCTCATGTTAAGCTCATGCTGAGAAAAGATGTACTTAAGGTTCTTATGATCAGTGAAAATCTGGAATGTCTCTCCATAGAGATAATGTCTCCAGATTTTCAAGGCATGAACCACAACAACTAGCTCTAGGTTGTGTGTCGGATAATTCTCCTCGTGTTTCTTAAGCTGTCGTGAAGCAAAAGAAATCACTTGTTTATCCTGCATCAACACACATATGAGTCCATTCTTGGAGGCATCACAGAAAACTACATATCCTTTCCCTTGCTCAGGTAACACAAGTACAGGTGCACTTGTCAACCTCTCCTTCAACAACTGAAAAGATTGCTGACACTTGTCACTCCAGACAAAAGGAACATCTTTCCGGGTCAACTTAGTCAAGGGCAAGGCTATAGAGCTGAAGTTCTTAATGAACCTTCGGTAATAGCCTGCCAACCCTAAGAAACTATGGATCTCTGTCGGTGTCTTCGGCTGTTCCCATTGTAGAACAGATTCTACCTTTTTAGGGTCAACACAAATACCCGAATCAGATATCACGTGCCTAAGGAAAGATACTTCCAGTAACCCAAACTCACACTTGCTAAACTTAGCATAAAGCTTGTTTTTCCTTAGCAAAGTTAGGGTCTGTCGAAGATGTTGTTTGTTCTGCTGAGCATCTCTACTATAGATCAGAATGTCATCTATAAAGACAACAACACACTGATCGAGAAAAGGTCGAAAGATTCTATTCATAAGTTCCATGAATGCGGCTGGTGCATTAGTTAGTCCAAACGACATAACTGTGAATTCATAGTGACATACCTCATCCTAAATGCAGACTTGGGTACGTCACTATCCTTAATACGAAGTTGGTGATATCCTGATCTCAAATCTATCTTTGAGAAGACGGTTGCACCACGCAACTGGTCAAAAAGATCATCAATCCTCGGCAGAGGATACTTATTCTTTATTGTTACTTTATTTATCTGTCTGTAATCAATGCATAACCACATTGATCCATCTTTCTTTTTAACAAAGAGCACTGGAGCACCCCAAGGTGAAGTACTCAGTCAGATGAAACCCTTCTCAAGCAACTCTTGCAACTGTTTCTTGAGTTCTGCCATCTCAGCAGGTGCCATCCTATACGGTGTTTGTGCTATAGGTTGTCTGTTGGGGATTAAATTGATTTCAAAATCAATTTCCCAAGGCAGTGGCACACCTGGAAGTTCTTCAGGAAATACATCTTCAAATTCTCTAACTACAGGAACTTGAGTAGGTTTAGGACTATCCATGGTAGTATCTACCACATGGGCCAAGAATGCATAACATCCTTGCCTCATCAACTTCTCAGCAACCATAGCTGACACAAGACAGGTGGGTAGAATCTTCCTCTCTCCTTGAAAGATCCATGTGTCACTATCATTAGAGAATACAGCTTGCTTGGACTCACAATCCAAGACAACCTTATACCTTTCTAAGGTATCCATCCCATGGATTATATCAAATCCATGCATCTCAAGTGGTATAATATCCACTTGAATGCGATGTTTAGAAAAGAAGAGAATGCAGGGAGAACATACCTCCTGCAACATAGCAGACCCCATCAACGGAGTTTCTAGCAACAAACTATCTGCTCTATGACTTGTAGTCAAGTTGCAGTCACGAATCACTCTTCGAGTGATAAAGGAGTGCATAGCACCCGGATCAATCAAAACAGATACAATGCAAAATGTAGAAATATCAGAATATAACAATTCCATATGACCTGCTACAACCCGAGGGTTGATAACTGCATCGGGTGGATTCATCGTGTAGAATCTCACTGTCGTTTGTAGTTGATTCGGTGCTTGATGACTAGATGCCGATGATCTAGCTTGGGACGCTTGTCCACGTCCTCTAGCGTTACCTAGAAACTGTCGTCTTTGAGATCCTTGCTGATTCTGCCTCTGAGGTTGAGTCGCACTCACTTCTCTGACTCTACAATCCTTCATCAGATGTCCCATCTTTCCACATATGTAACAACTTCTGTTCAGTTGTTGTGGTCTGGGTGGTCCTGTAACCGACATAGATGCTAAACTGTGAACTCCTCCTAGTGGTAGGCTTCGTCCTCTACCCCTATTTAACGTCCACTGCGTCTGGGTATTGGATCTAGGTGGTGGCATAGGTGTAGAAAACCTAGGTTTCTTAAAACCTTTGGATGAAGATCCTTGAAACTGGGGATACATCCTCTTGTTCTGGGTCTGTCTCTTCTCTACTACATACCTCTCTACCCTTCAGACTGACTCAATGAAGGTAGCAAACCTTTCTCTATTCTCTAGGGCAGACACATGAGTAGTCAACTCAGCGTTTAACCCTTTTTCAAAACACCTTATCCTTTCTTCATCTGTGGTCACCATGTGCGGAAAAAATCACAACAGCTCCATGAACTTAGCCTCATATTCACTAATGTTCTTTGGACCTTGTCTTATCCTCTCGAATTGAGAGATTTTCTCATCCAGAAATGTCTTAGGGAAATATCTGTTGATAAATTCTCATCGGAAGTCTTCCCAGGTAACCTCCACACCATGCCTCTTCTGTTCTTCCATGGTCCACTAATGACCAACACTCCCCTTGAGAAGATAGACAACATGTCTAACCTTCTTAGCTTCAGGGATGTTCATGATTCTAAAGGCCTTTTCTAGTTCAGTTAACCATAAGTCAGCATCTGCGGGGTCAGCTGTTCCAAAATATTCCGTGGCTCCAACTCGGTGAAGTCGTTCAAACATCTTGCCGATTCCTTATCCTTCAGGCTGGGAAGGTGCCCTAGGTGCTGGCATAGGTATCCTATCCGTTATATGTGTCATAACACTCATAAACTGTCCAAACATGGTCTGGACGGCTGGGTTCCCCATGTCAGCTGGATTGAATTGGGGTGGTTCAGGCACAGGTTGCTCTATCTCTGGGTTTCTTGCACCTTCTCTGGGTGCAGAAACACTACTCTCCGTGATATATTCCTCGTGTGGTCCAGACATCCTTAGTCTTATCTTCTTCTCCTGAGGAGTAGAAGACACTATCAAACATACTGGAAAGCACTAGAACAGACTCAACATCCTAAGTCCAATGTCTCTGTAGACTCAACGAACCTAGAGCTCTGATACCACTAATATTGAGACGACTGAATAACGAAAACAAGATCAACGAATGCGAAAGCGATTAATAGAGGAATTATAAAAAATCACTAAAAATTAAAACTTTTTGTAAAGAGACCATCAAACAATAAATCTCTTTCATAAAGGAACATGATAAGTTGTTTACATCATGTTTCATCATTAAATCTTTGTAACAGACACATCTCGAGAATTACAACATCAACCACCTTGTTAACTATACAAGGTAAGGTACAAAATCTCAAGGCATCATGCCAAAATCTCAGATATGCTCCTAGGACCTGAGAGTACAGAGACGGCACATAGGACATACTATCTACACAACTTGACAGACAGTATCTCCACCTGAGGATCACTATTGTCCCTGAGATTGCTGCTGCTGCTGCTGCTCACCCACTGGGGGGTTCCTTCGTCCTCGGCGTCTACCTAAAAAGTCAAATCCCACGGGGGTGAGACAATTGAATAATTGTCCCAGCGAGAGTTATAACTCTCCGCCAGAAGCTTTGTTATTGCATTAAAGGAATAACAAAAAGTAGTAGAAATATAAATATTCAACAGCAGGTAACCTTGTATAAACTATGTGAAGCAGCATCCTTATAAGTAATCATTTCAATTATAACTTAATTGAATGACAAGACATATAACAATAAGGAATATGAAGAACATGTATACTAGTTACTTAACTAGAGCACTATAAACAATGTATCATCAATCATTGTTTCTCGTAGTTCAACCTAAGCAATATGTTATGCCGCTGATTACATTTTACAAACATATTTATGCCCTGAGGAGATGAGTTACACCTCTCATACTCCAACCGACCATCCCTAGATCGCAATAGGTACCATACATAGGTCATCAGGAGAGCCGGATTCCTATGACCTCATCACTCCTCAGTCAGTATGAGGATCAACATGCAGGACATCTCGTGTCTCTGCTATAATAGCTTTCCAGGGTATTCTGGCAACTTCTCTATTTAGAGTTACTGTGGCTTTCTGTACTCTCTTCGCCATCGAGAAATATCTTGCTTATCTCTCATCGATGCGGCATTAACAACATCATCGGCAGATTAGTGATACATCATCCCGGCATAAACATATAATGAAGGATTGAGAGATTAATGATACATCTTCTATCAAATCCAACGTTAGGACGTAAGGTTATTTGCGTCCATAACCCCCACATACTCAAAAGTATGTGCTCCAGGAGTTCCCTTAGGAAAACCTTTTTCACCATCATTGACACTGATGGATGTATGGTCATGGCTCTACATGATATCGTTATACTTGATTAGTTAAGTACATTACTGCATTCTTTAGCATCAAGCATATTTTCAAACATAAACCAATAAAACAAATGCTATAAAGAAGGAGTACTGTTTGTATCAAGTTCACATCACATACTTTAAACATCGGGATATCAATCCCTAACCATCCCATCATTGTGATTTAGGATTGTGGGTATTCAAACCCTTGAATCATCATAACACTTGTTACCAGTAACATCTTATCATCCAGTCATTTCATCAGTATGACCTTTAATTAATGCATATATTACTCATGGCTCATTCAGCCTATCAGGCTCATATGTTACCACTCACCAGATAACATAGCATATCATTATACTTGAAGCATGTAAAGTGTTTTTAATGCATATGACATCATAATCCTTACCTGGATATGATCACCTCTTTATGAAAACCTGCATGGTTAACATTTACTAATAACATGCACATTGTAACTATATCAGCCCAATACAAGTTCTTTTCAAATTATATATATGATACCACGGCCGTGTTATCTTGCACGGCCGTGCAAGAGTAAGTCACCACGGTCGTGCTTCATTACACGTTCGTGCAACAAAAGGTTTCACCACGACCGTGTCATATTACCACGGCTAGTTTCTAGGGTTAGGATTCTCATTCAATCCAATTAGAGTTATTCAACCCCTTAGTTTGATTAGGAATAGTGACTCCTTATCTCATATTTTAATCATGGAGTTTCATGCTTAAAAGCATAACTCAGAATTAGGGTTTACTTGTTCATATCATCACATCACCCTAGATTAGAGTTTACTATTCACATTACATCACATTACCCTAGATTAGGGTTTACTGTTCATATTACAATGAATTGAGATCATTTCATCATTATGTATGAAGATTACTTCCATTAATGCCCTCAAATCAGATTGAGATTCATTAATCATCATAATTAGGGTTTCCATGATCTCACTATGAAGGATCATACCCTAATTAGGTGTATTCATATATGTTGGAAGTATATTACTTGATTCTCAACCATATAGGGAGTCTTCTCTCTCCTCTTAGTAATAGATGATATTTACATCACTCTTGATTAGACTATGTCAAAGCATCTTTGATAACATAAGTCATGTCATCACCAATATGGTCATTAGGGTTTGCTTGATCAAGGGGTACTAGTCACTCTAACCCACTAAGGGTACTTTTATAATCTTCACCATTGATCCTAATATACATTAGTTCACTAATTACTTAACCCCTTAATGCCTTTAGGTATCTTTAGGGTTTAGGTTAAACAACTACTAAACCGTCTTAACCTTCAAACCATCAAACGTTCTTAACATAATTGAACCCCAAACGGTCTTGTAACTTCAACCTCCAAACGGTTTGAAACCGCATGACCACCAAGCGGACCGTTTGGTCCAAACACCCTCAAAACCGCATGGACCAAAACGTGTATCAACACTACCAATTGAGTTAGGGTTTTCAATGTTGAACCCCTCAATCATTCATGCCATGGTTAACCACTTATCAATTGAGCCAAATAAGTTAATACTCAACTGATGTGACCCTTAATTGATCCTCAATTGATCACCAATTAGGGTTTGGATTTATTGGATTAGGGTTGGAAATCGATCATCCTTCAACATGCATCAATATGAGATTAATTGATGTTAAACCCATTGAACCATCACTCAATTGGGTCATGACCTGACCCCAAACGGTCTTGAGGTCGTTTGGATAACCTCCAAATGGGCTTGAGACCGTTTTCCCATCATATCATCAACATTCAAGTCAACCAATTAAGGTTTGGATCATTGGATTGATCATCAAATTTGCAATTGATTACACTTTAACTTAAGTAACATTGGATGATCTATTGCTTAACCATACTCACCCATGGACCTCCAAACGGTCTTGGGTGGCCTCCAAACGGTCTTGAGACCGTTTGGATGAGTTCCAAACTGTAAATTCCCTGACCTGGGTTATGAACTAACCCTAGCTGTTTTGTTTAATTATGTAATTAGAAACTTGTGATTATCTTTTTGGTATGTAACTAAAGATTCTGAGGAACTTATATTTCTATTTCTGCCCTTTTTAAACAATGTTATAATATTGTTTTGTTAATAGGGACTTATGTGCAAATTACGTAATTAGAGGAGTTAACTTGCAAATTTCACATGTTTAGATGTTCCTCTGATGATGAGACATCATAAGAATGAATATGATGAAGTGTTATGGGTTCTCCAAGTTTGGGCACCAAGATGCAACTTGTGGAGCAATCCTTGTACTTTAAAACCCTAGTTTTGGTGAAAAGTGCAATTTACCCAAAACCTGGGATGCAACATGTAAAATATACCTTTTAGAGTATCTTTTATGACTCTTGGCATCAATTAGAGTAAAAGTGATGAAGAGGGCACTTCATTTGACTAATCAAATAAGAAGGAAAACCCTTGTAATTGAATAACTAAGTTGTAAGCAAAATGACCCTTTTATGTGTGCAACTTAGAAGGATGTTTGTCTTATTTTCCTCTAAACCTTAGTTAAAGAAGGAGTTTTGCTTAAGTATAGAAAGGAGGGGCATGGCAAAGAAGGAGAGAAGGACCCATATGAGAAATAGAAGAAAAGATTGTCCTTATCTTGAAAACATGCCCAAAGTATATATACACCTTTCTTTTACAACCAAGGGATCGTTTCCCTTTCTCTCTTCACTTATCTCTTGCTGTGGCTGACTAAGGAAGGAGCTCAGGAGTAGGGGAGAACGGCCAAGTAAAGTTGGGTAAGCTTTGGTTATCTTCTAGCTCGAATTCATGGAGAAAAACATGATATAAGGTTGGTTTGCTAGCTTTTCTTACTTAGTTCTTCTTTCTAGTCATCCTTTCCAATCAATTCTTGAAGAAGAAACCTTGGACGACCTATGGAGCTCAAGCCACTATTAAAGCTTCGAAGCTTGGAGCTCTAGAGCTGGTTCTAAGGTGGGTTTTATAACTCTAAACCCTTAAACTTTGTTATACATCTTTCTTTCTTGTAAAAGTAGTTTGTTCTTCTTTCCCCCATCCTTCCTTGCTTTCTTGCAACTAAAACCATGAAGAACAGACCTTGATCTGTAGGTAGAAGAAGATGGGCATGATTACCAATGTTACTTTAGCAAATGGTCTTGCACCCCTTAGCCAAACGGTTTGGCAAACCCCTTTGGGGGTTTGCAAAACCGTTTGAAGGGAAAACGGTTTCACAAGGTCGGTTGGCGAAAACAGTCTCCAAGACCATTTGTTTGAGTTGACAAAGGGTTGACCGTTTGAGATTACTTTTCATAATTATGTTGGTTAATAACTCACCAAATTTGATAGGTTAACTCCCAGGAAATCATGATTTGAAGGCTAATCAATTAGGCAAATCAAAATGAATTACGTGCTGATTTTCAACCTGATTAACTTAACCTTTTTGGGAAAACGGTTTCAAAACCGTTTGAGTGCGTTTACCAAGGGTTGAAAGTTTTATATTCCTGTTCATAATTATGTTGGTTAATGACTCACCACATTTGATGGGTTAACTCCCAAGGAATCGTGAGTTGAAGGCTAATCAATTAGGCAAATCGAATTGAATTAAGTGCTGATTTTTAACCTGATTAACTTGACCTTTTTGAGCAAACGGTTTCAAAACCGTCTGAGTGCGTTGACCAAGGGTTGACCGTTTGAGATTCCTGTTCATAATTATGTTGGTTAATGACTCACCAAATTTTAGGGGTTAATTCCCTAGTAATCATGAGTTGAAGGCTAATCAATTGGGCAAACCCTTATTGAATTTAGTGCTGAAATTCCAATGAGTTAATTTGAGATTTTGGGTTGATTAGCCCAAACAGTTTCAAAACCATTTGGGGATCACCCAAACCGTCTCAAGAACGTTTGGGGGTCACCCTAGACCATTTGAAGGTCTAGGGTCAAGTATGGATATGTGTTTGAAGATCCAAAGATGTGGTATGAACCCTAATCAGCTAAGTCTTGATTTTGCAAGTGATTGAGTTGATGTTTTGGGTTGATTGGCCCAAACGGTTTCAAAACCATTTGGGGATCACCCAAATGGTCTCAAGACCGTTTGGGGATCACCCAATACCGTTTGGAGGTCTGGGGTTAAGTATAGTTGACCAATTGAAGGTCCAAAGGTATCAAATCATTTTGCAATTAAGTGCTGATTTGATGATCAACTCAATGGATCACACCCCAATGGAATTTCACTAGAATCCAAGGTTTGGATGATCCAAACGGTCTCAAGACCGTTTGGAGCTCATCCAAATGGTCTAAAGACCGTTTGGAGGTCATGAAAGACCGTTTGGAGGTCTAGGGTGAGTATGGTTAAGCAATTGATGATCCAATGATACTAAGTTGGAGTGTAATCAATTGCTGATTTGGTGATCAATCCAATGATCCAAACCTTAATTGGTTGACTTGGATTTTGATGATATGATGGGAAAATAGTCTCAATACCGTTTGGAGGTCATACAAACGATCCCAAGACCGTTTGGGGTCAGGTCACGTCCAAATTGAATGATGATTCAATGGGTTCAAATCAATTAGACCCACATTGAAATATGTTGAAGGGTTATTGATTCCAAACCCTAATTCGATTGATTTCAACCCTAATTGATGATCAATTGAGGGTCAAATCAGTTGAATGTTGACCTATTAAACTCATTTTAAGTATGAGTATAGGTCCAATTGATGATTGGTCCCATGAATTCAATGATTGAAGGAATCAACATTGGAAACCCTAATTCAATTGGATACCTTATGTAGTGGAGGTCCAATGAGATTGAATCTTTGAGAATTAAGATGATGAATGTTCTATTGATCCAATAATTATTAGTAATGATAATCAATGAAGGCACAAAGTTTGAAACCCTAATAATACCTAAGTGATTAGAACCAATTAAAGGGAGAATTCTTAATTGCTTATAGGATTAATAGCTTGATACATTATGTTAAACATAGTTGTATGTAATTGATTGAAGGGTTGATGTGACCTAATCAAGTTGAAAGGATGAAAGATTAGAATACATATATATAAATATGAATCATGTAGTGATCTTCTGTAGCATGACCGTGCAAGGGATCACGGCCGTGGTAACCTTACTTAGCACGACCGTGCAAGGGAGCACGGCCGTGGTAGCTTCACTTTGAACGAGCGTGCAAGGTGGCACGGACGTGGTGTCCTATAAAGAAATTGAAAAGTTTTGGTATTGTGCTAAGATTGTTATATATTCATGTCCTTAATTGTATTAGTCATGCAGGTTGATATTACGAGGTGATCATAGCTAGGTAAGAGTTATGATGTCATATTCCTTGAAAACAATTATAAGCTTTTAGAGTAATGATATGTGAAAAGTATATACATTGCTTCAATTAAGGTCATGTTGTTAGATGACTTGATGCTTATATGTCACTTAGTAGCAAGTGTTATGATAATCAGAGGGTTTGAATAACCATGTTCCTGAATCATATGATGAGATGGTTAAGAATTAATATCCATATGATAACTGATGTGAGTTAAACTTGATACATTTAGTATTCTTCTTTTATAGTAGTGTTTTATTGATTAATGATTGAAAATATGCCTGATGTCAAAAGAATGCTATAATGTACTTAAATAATCAAGTATAATCATATCATGTAGAGCCCTGATCATAGATCCATCATTGCCAGAAGCCAAATGATGGTGAAACAGGTTTTCCTAAGGGAACTCCTGGAACACATACTTTTGAGTATGTGGGGGTTTATGGACGCGAATATCCTTACGTCCTGATGTAGGAATGGATGTAAGATGTAGTTTAATCCATCATTCCTCCATTATGTGTGAATGCTGGGGTGATGTATTACTAATCTCCCAAGGGAATCTTTAATGCCACATCAATGAGAGATAAACAAGAGATCTTTTGATGACGAAGAGAGTACAGAACGTCACTGCAACTCTGATAGCGAAGTTTCCAGAATAACCTGGAAAGCTATCTTAGTAGAGACACGAGATGTCCTGCATGTTGATCCTCACACTGACTGAGGAAGATGAGGTCATAAGAATATGGCTCTTTTGATGACCTATGTATGGTACCGATGCGATTTAGTAATGATCGGTTGGAGTATGAGAGGTATACCTCATCTCTGCAGGGCATAATAATGATTGTAAAACATAATCAGCCGCGTAGCATAACTGCTTATGTTGAACTACGAGAAACAATGATTGATGTTACATTGTTTATAAATGTTCTAGTCAAGTAACTAGTATACATGTTCTTCATATTCCTGATTGATATAATTGCTTAAGTAAATGTTGTCTTACTTAATAACAAATCTGTTGTTGAATGCCTTAAAGATTATATTGCTTATGTTAATCCTTTATTACTATAACAAAGCTTCTGGCGGAGAGTTATAACTCTCGCTAGGAAAATTATTTCAAATTGTCTCACCCTTGTGGGATTCGACTTTTTAGGTGGACGCCGAGGACGGAGAAACCCATCTGAGGGTGAGCAGTTTCAGAAGCAACAACAACACCAGGGGTAGCAGTGAATCTCAGGTGGAGATACTGACTGTCGAGTCTCATAGATAGTATGTCTTATGTTGTCTCTGTACTCTCAGGTCCTACGAGATAGTAGGTCTGAGGTTTTTGGCTTAGTGCCTCGAGATTTTGTATCTTGCCTTCTTCAGATAATAAGGCAATGGATTTATGTAATCACAGAGATGTAATGTCAAGCTATGATGTAAATAGTTTACCTTGTTTTCTTATAAAGGAGTTATGGTTTAAAGTTCTCTTTCCAAAAAGTTTTAAATTTTAGTGATTTTTCATAATTCCACTGCTAATAATTTGCTTCCGCATTAGTTAATCTCATTTTCCACGACGGGTCATCACAATTTAGTGGTATCAGAGCTCTAGGTTTGCTGAGTCTACAGAGACATAGGACTTAGGATGTCAAGTCTATTCACTACTACAGAAACAGCCTTTGGCGTCGGTTGTTTAACCCCCTTTGGCGTCGGTTTCTGACCGATGCCTATGTGGGCGCCGCTAAAGGTCGAACACTTTGGCGTCGGTTTTTTAACCGACGCCAATAGTCCATATAGGCGTCGGTCTTTTAGTAGATAACCGACGCCAAAAGGGTTTGCGCCATAGAAAACAACGTCATCTAGGACACATTCTGCGTCAGTTATCTACTAAAAGACCGATGCCATACTTCAAGATGACACGGTCGTGCTTCCCTGCACGGCCGTGTTTAGTACTATAGGCATCGGTTTAATATGAATAACTGACGCCTTTTCCACCACGGCCGTGCTATCCTGTACGGTCGGGTTGTTTGTACTATTAGGCGTCAATTTTTGTCCAATAACCGACGCTGTAGGTCTTTGCTGACGGTTTTCTGTAAATAACCGATGCCTATATCTATTTTTTTTAATATCAATTTGCAGGCCTGCTGTGGCTGGTCTGCAGGATGAGAACCTGCAGTTCAGTTTTCTGAACTGCAGGTTTACGACATCCATTGATATCAGCCTACAAACAGGCCACAAACCTACAAAAGTCCCAAGGAAAATTTCACACAAGTAGATACATTCAGACATCAATTCAATTCTCACATTCACACATATAGAAACATTCAAATACATGTATTAACATTCAGAAATATTCATTTACAAAGTATCATTCATTATCGCTATCAACATCCCAATTATATCTTACAGTTGCCACTGCTTGTATGGCTTTTGCCCATTCTTCTCTTATTTCATCTAATGCTTCCATCGTATATGGAGCATGTATATTTTTTAAGCGTTTACCTATAGTGTGGTCAGTTTTAAACACCTGCAAAGAGAATGATGTATATATATATAAGTAATAATATAAAAATAAGATTGATATATTTCATACTAACTAATGAGACTATATATAATACCTCATGTATGTTATCGATGTCCAATGCGGCATGTCGGATAATCATCTGCATAAATCGCATCACATAGTATGCGCATGCCCAGCCGTTGTCTTGTGTAGCGCATTATAAATTGAAACATACAAAATAATACAACTAAGCACAATTCACATCAATAATATATACATTGGAGTCGGGAACTTACTTGTACATTCTGCCAATTTATTGGCTGGTTCTTTTTCCTTGGGACCGTTCCTCCAGCCTTTTTGAATGCATCTAAACCCCTACATGTTAATATAACACAGTAAATTGCATAAGTAAATAGTAATGTAATAACAGATGTTAACAGATACAAAAATGAAATATTTCTCACCAGAATAATGGCATTCTCATTACGTGTCCAATTTTAGTGTTTAATGTACTTCCCGTGGGATCTAGATAATAAACAGTGAACGTACCGGGGACAATAACTAGTAACTCCCAATATTTACCGCTAGAGGTAAAAAGTTAACAATTAATAACTCAAAATGCACAATAAAAATGGAATTTTCTTAAGTCCAAATTATAAATAAAGTAAACTTACTTGACATTGAATGGAGCTATTATTATCGTCTTCTTTTGCTGACCAAAAATTGTAAAAGCATCTATACAGTATTGTTGAACACTATCAGGGTCTTTAGCTACCATACTAATCAATGATGGAATAAAAAATCCCACATGATCAAAAGCAAATTGTTTGCATTGATCTTCGACTAAGTAGATGCAAAATATGTATTACGTATGCATTAATATATAAGAAACCAGATCACCGGATCTTACACAAGGTATATAGATGTATAAATAAGATCTCACCTTATCCATGTCTCTATCATTGATGTATTCAGACAAGCATACATAAACAGCTCAATAATATCTTGTATAAATAAAGAGCTATCGTATGATTGACCTGCATAATCTGCATCTAAAGAAACAATTATAGGGCAATGTATATTATGTGCCCGTAGCCAACATGCCATTCCCCTACAAGCAGGACCTAACGGGTATGTTAGGTCAGTTGGAACCCAACTTGGTAATGCGGGAAGTGGAGGTGGAGGCCTAGGTGCTCCTGGTGTCTTCTTTTTAACCTGTATATATAATTTCAGATCAGTTGACCTCATATATACACATTAACAGTCTAAATCAATGTAAATTTATCTTACAATTTCAGTAGTGTAGACGACATCTACTTTGGGCCACAATATGACCCCGCCTTCTGCCTCACCAAGTGTATCATCATCTGGGTGGGCATATGGAAACGCAACTTCCCTCCAATCTGGTAATACACATATCGGGCTCACACGAATGTAGCCCTGCGGCATTGGAGTCCCATGAAACGTTGCCCCAGGAAGGGACTGGTAAGCCTGCGCCTCTGCAACAACATAGTCTTGCATTCTTAAGCGGCATGGCTTCAATGCCTACAAATTTACGTAAAGAATGTTATACATATATACATATCATCTTGAAAACATATCATCTTGAAAAGACTAGCTACAATGTCATAAACAATACTTACAGCATACGTGTTAGGCGATGGGTCTCCAAGATTACTCACAGTCTGTGCATCAGGAGAAGAGTGGGTCGCCATAGGATGATTGGAAGCCTGAGATGCCTGCCACCGTAGCAATTCTTCCTTGACCTTCTCAGCAACTACATCGTTGACCTTCTTAGCAACTATATCCTCGACTCTCTTATTCTCCTATACATGGATAAAAGAAACATTAGCTTCTTATTATTGAATTTCCTTTTACAGTAACATTCTAAAAAAAGAATAGGTTACCTCTTCTTGAGAAAGTCCCGCTCTGGGTTTGCGCTGGGATGGCCCAAAGAATGCTTTGATGCCCACACCAGCGCCTGCACCCCTAACACGTCCAGGATGCTCTGGGTTACCCAGAGCAACTGTCAATTCATCCCTTGTGCCCTGAGGGATGAACGTGCCTTGTTTCCTCTTCTTGTGCAGCTCCCGCTAATCACCATCAACAGAAATTGGTAAGTTAACACCACAAATAATCAATATTCAAACGATTGCTCTAAGAGTTGTATTTTACCATTTTCGCAGCCGCCTCAGCAGTTACGGGCTTCTTTATTTCACCCTTCTTGTTTTGCCTCCCAGCTATCCAGATATCATGGCGAGGCATGGGTGTGGCAGACTCCTGAGTAGGAGTAGACTCCTGAGTAGGAGCAGACTCCTGAGTAGCCACAGACTCTGCATGTAGTCTTTGGCGAACGCTTGCATAGCCTTTTGGACCCATAGTGTGGTCATGCACATTCAGTGCACGCCTTGGTTTTTGTGCGTCACTGAGGGCCTAGTTAGTATGCACATTAATGATTTGGTTAGTATCACTAAATGTTAATCTTGAATAGGTGAATACAATGTATATTAATTAAATTGGGAGTGACACCTAATACCTTGAATTCTTCAGATTTTCTTAAAGCAACAAAATTGTCCCAATCTTCTTTGTCCAAGAAGTTCCATTGTTCAAGGGATGACTTCTTTTTCTTATCACCCTCTTTTATGTATTCTCTGTTCAGATTTGTCCTATAATTCCTAAGCATCTTTCCAGCGCGTTGCATCACACTTTTACGATGCAACTTCTCATCCAATGCAAACAGATTCTGTAAAATAGAAATGTTATTAACTAGTATCCAAAATAGAATTGCAAATAATAGAATTTGTAATCTACAAAATAGAATTGCAAATAATAATAACTCACGCATAAATCCTTCCATATCAAGTCTTTTTTCCCCTAAGGAACTTTATGCCAGTTATCATACTTAACACCACAATGGCTCCGAGTGGTACACCCAAGATAGTTTACAAAATTATTGCGGTTCACTCCAATTGCATTTCCTCCATTATCAAACTCCACAACCAATTTGGATCCACTACCACTAAGCGCTATTAACTTCTTCAACAGAGTGATGCCCCTTTTCTTGTTAAGTGTTTGGTGCTGCGCATCAAGTTGCTCCAGTGCTTCAGTGGGTACATGTGCATCATCAACCTAAAATTTGACAAAAATAAACACACTGAATTAGCCCAATATAGAAATATAAGATATATGACATAACTAGAAGATAATGAATTTTATAGAAATACAAGATATGTTTTTAGAACTTACATTGGTATCCTCGCCATGCTCGTCATGGACAGCATGCTCATCATGGACTTCATGCTCATCATGGACATCATGCTCATCATGGTCAGCCATCTGAAAATGTCATTAAAAAGGCAAACATTTAGCATTTGTATTAACTAGAAAAAGGCAAACATTTAGCATTTGTATAATGGTATCTCAGCATCATGCACAATGTTTCTAAAGATAGGAGGTGGATCAGTGTGCTCTACCCTACAACTATCCAGCATCGCATCAATGATGTCTGCTGGAACTGGTTCATTCACATTTACGTCATCAGAGGCAATTTCTTCTTCCACCCAAGCACTGCTATCGACATCTACTGGTTTCAATTTTGAAATCTCTCCATGCTAGTGCCATTCTATATAGCCTTGTACAATCCCGTTGCACATGACATGAGTTTTGATTTCCTCACCAGTGTTGACTTTCAAGTTGTTACCGCAATGCCTACATGGACAGTAGAACCTATCTGTAGGTTTTTTCCTATGTTCCTCGGCAAATCTAATAAACTGATCAAGACCAGATATAAACTCTGGGGTGCAACGATTACGAATGGACATCCATGATCTATCCATTCTATGATCAGAGAAAACAAGTATATATTAGGAAACAAGTATATATTAGGAAAAGATTAGGGTATACACTTACATCCTAAGTGTATAATGTGATGTCATTCTTATATATAATAAATGTGTACCACCTATCCCATCCTTGAACACCTAATCTCACTAGTAAGTGTATAATGTGTATTGGGTTTTCGAGAAAATTTCGACAACATTTCCCCGCTGTTCTCTAAGTACATATGTACTTAGAGAACAAACGGGGAAATGCTACCGAAATTTTCTCGAAAACCCAATACACATTATACACTTACATCCTAAGTGAGATTAGGTGTTCAAGAACAGTCCCAAACCGGGGACTATCCAAGATTTACTCCTAATGAGTCAATCTTGGACGGGTTTCTAGGCCAACAAACACAATAATAGATATGTACAATGAAGCCGGACTTCATACAAACAGTATATAATTTAGTGATTGTTCATTCTAATTTATACCAATGTACAAGTAATATAAAGAACAATGATTGTTCACTTTCTAGGCCAACAAACACATGTGATGTCATTCTTATATATAATAAATGTGTACCACCTATCCCATCCTTGAACACCTAATCTCACTAGTAAGTGTATAATGTGTATTGGGTTTTCAAGAAAATTTCGGCAGCATTTCCCCGTTGTTCTCTCTAAGTACATATGTACTTAGAGAACAAACGGGGAAATGCTGCCGAAATTTTCTCGAAAACCCAATACACATTATACACTTACATCCTAAGTGAGATTAGGTGTTCAAGAACAGTCCCAAACCGGGGACTATCCAAGATTTACTCCTAATGAGTCAATCTTGGACGGGTTTCTAGGCCAACAAACACAATAATAGATATGTACAATGAAGTCGGACTTCATACAAACATTATATAATTTAGTGATTGTTCATTCTAATTTATACCAATGTACAAGTAATATAAAGAACAATGATTGTTCACAATTGATGTTAGGGTTTCATCAATGTTAGGGTTTAATCAAATCAAATTAGGATGCTAGAATGGATTTAAATCAAATTAGGGTTTAAATCAAATCAAACACGGCCGTGGCTGTGTTGGCCTACCACGGCCGTGCTGCCCAGCACGGTCGTGGTAGGCCATTCTTCTCAGTTCTCAGTGAAAGAAGTGGTGAAACTTAGATTTAGATGCAATATTAGGCGAGCAACAACAACTGACCTCCCAGCAGTGGTGGCGGTGACCGGCGAGCTCCAGGCGGCAGGGCAGGCAGGTGCAGCGGTGGCCGGTGAGCTCCAGGTGGCAGGGCAGCGGTGGCCGGCGAGCTCCAGGTGGAGAAGGGGGCGCGGAGAAGGGGAAGAAGGCAGCAGCAGTGGCGGCGGAGAAGGGGGCGCGGCGGCGACGCTGTCGTGGAGGAAGAAGGAGCTTTCGTGGAGGAGAAATCGGCGGCGTGGTCGGGCGACAGCAGAGAAGAAAAGGGAAATCGGCTCGCAATGAAACAGAAGAAAGGGGAAGAGTCGGGCGATCGCGGGATATTAAGTTCCCAAATAGCGTCAGTTGTTTCAAACAACCGACGCCTAAACCTCTTTAGCATCGGTTGTTTGAACCAACCGACGTCCAATTGGACGATATTTTCACGAAAATGTTTGGCGGGAACCACTTTTAGCATCGGTTATAGAAGGTTAACCGACGCTGAAAGTGACACTTTTCGCACAAATTTTCATCGCGCATAGGCGTCGGTTTCTATCTACATAACCGACGCTGAAAGTGACACTATTTTTTTTGCTCGAAAATTGGATTTCACGGGCGACTTTAGGTGTCGGTTTGTTATTAACAACCGACGCTGTATTCAAAGCGGTACCCGTGTCTGGCTGGTCTTCAAATATAGACGTCGGTTTGCCTAAATAGCCGACGTCTAATATTTTAGGCGTCAGTTTTCCTAAAGAACCGACGCCCAGAAAAGCGACACTGAATGCTGTTTCTATAGTGATTCTTAGTGTTTTCTAGTATATCTAATAGTGTCTTCTGCTCCTCAGGGGAAGAAGATAAGTTAAGGATGTCTGGACCACACGAGGAGTATGTGGCAGAGAGTAGCGTTGTTGCACCCCGAGAAGGTGCAAGAAACCCGGAGATAGAGAAACCTGTACCTGAACCACCCCAGTTCAATCCAGTTGACATGGGGAACCTAGCCGTTCAGACCATGTTTGGGCAGTTTATGACTTCCAGGACACACATAACAGATCGGATGCCTATGCCTGCACCTAGGGTACCTACCCAACCAGAAGGACAAGGAATCGGCAAGGCGTTTGAATGAATTCGCCGAGTTGGAGCAACCGAGTACTTTGGAACGGGTGATCCCGCAGATGCCGACCTATGGTTGACCGAACTAGAGAAAGCTTTTAGAATCCTAAACATCCCATAAGCTGAGAAGGTTAGACATGTTGTCTATCTTCTCAAATGGAGTGCTGGTCACTGGTGGACCATGGAAGAGAAGAAGAGGCATGGTGTGGAGGTTGTATGGTAAGTCTTCCGATAGGAATTTATCAATAGATATTTCCCTAAGACGTTCCTGGATGAGAAAATCTCTCAGTTCGAGAGGTTAAGGCAAGGTTCGATGAACATTAGCGAATACGAGGCTAAGTTCATGGAGTTGTTGAGGTTCTGTCCGCATATGGCTGCTACAGATGAAGAAAGGATTAGGCATTTCGAGAAGGGGTTAAACGCTGAGTTGACTACCCCTGTATCTGCCCTAGAGAACAGGGAAAGGTTTTCTCTCTTCGTAGAGTCTATCAGAAGGATAGAGAGGTCTGTAGCAGAGAAGAGGCAAACCCATAACAAGAGGATGTATCCTCAGTTCCAAGGATCTTCATCCAGAGACTTCAAGAAGCCTCGATTTTCTGCGCCTACACTACCACCACCTAGACCCAGTGCTCAGACACAGTGGACACTGAGTAGAGGTAGAGGATGAAGCCTACCACTACAAGGGGCTCACAGTTCAGCATCTATGTCGGTTACAGGACCACCCAGACCACAACAACAAGACAGAAGTTGTTATATATGTGGGAAGATGGGGCATCTGATGAAAGACTACAAAGCTAGACTAGTGAGTGTAACCCAACCACAGAGGCAGGGTCAGCAAGGATCATAGAGAAGAAAATTTCTAGGAGGAGCTAGAGGACGTGGACAAGCATCCCAAGCTGGATCGTCAGCACCAAATCAACCACAGGCAACAACAAGATTCTATACAATGAATCCACCTGATGCAGTGATCAACCCTCAGGTTGTGGTAGGTCAGATGGAATTGTTATATTTTGATATGTCTACATCCTGCATTGTATCTATTTTGATTGATCCGGGTGCTACACACTCCTTTATCACTCGAAGGATGATTCGTAACTGCAATATGACAGTCAGTCATAGAGCAGATAGTCTGTTGCTAGAGACTCCGTTGAGAGGGTCTGCTGTGTTACAAGAGGTATGCTCTCCTGCATCCTTTTCTTTTCTGAACACCGCATTCAAGTGGAGCTTATACCACTTGATATGCAAGGATTTGACATAATCCTTGGGATGGATACCTTGGAAAGGTATAAGGTTGTTTTGGATTGTGAATCCAAGCAAGCTATGTTTGCTGATGAAAGTGACACATGGATCTTTCAAGGAGAGAGAAAGATTCTACCCACTTGTCTTGTGTCAACTATGGTTGTTGAGAAGCTGATGAGGCAAGGATGTTATGCATTCTTGGCCCATGTGGTAGATACTACCATGGAAAGTCCTAACCCTGCTGAAGTTCCTATAGTCAGGGAATTTGAAGATGTATTTCCTAAAGAACTTCCAGGTGTACCACCACCTCGGGAAATTGATTTTGAAATCAATTTGATCCCAGACACACAACCTATAGCACAAACACCATATAGGATGGCGCCTGTTGAGATGGAAGAACTCAAGAAATAGCTGCAGGAGTTGCTTGAGAAGGGCTTTATCCGACCGAGTACTTCGCCCTGGGGTGCTCCGGTCCTTTTTGTTAAGAATAAAGACGGATCAATGCGGTTGTGCATTGATTACAAACAACTAAACAAAGTAACAATAAAAAAGAAGTATCCTCTGCCAAGGATTGATGATCTTTTTGACCAGTTGCGTGGTGCAACCATCTTCTCAAAGATAGATTTGAGGTCAGGATATCATCAACTCCGTATTAAGGACAGTGACATACCCAAGTCTGCGTTCAGGACAAGGTATGGTCACTATGAGTTCACAGTTATGTCGTTTGGACTAACTAATGCACCAGCTGCATTTATGGAACTCATGAATAGAATCTTCTGACCTTTCCTCGATCAGTGTGTTGTTGTCTTTATAGATGGCATTCTAATTTATAGTAGAGATGCTCAGCAGCATGAACAACATCTTCGTCAGGCTCTAACTTTGCTAAGAGAACATAAGCTATATGCTAAGTTTAGCAAGTGTGAGTTTTGGTTACCGGAAGTATCTTTCCTTGGACAGGTGATATATGCCTCGGGTATTCGTGTTGACCCTAAAAAGGTAGAATCTGTCCTACAATGGGAACATCTGAAGAGACCGATGAAAATCTGCAGTTTCTTAGGGTTGGCTGGTTATTACCGAAGGTTCATTAAGAACTTCAGTTCCATAGCCCTACCTTTGACTAAGTTGACCCGGAAGGATGTTCCTTTTGTTTGGAGTGATAAGTGTCAGCAATCCTTCTAGTTGCTGAAGGAGAGGTTGACAAGTGCACCTGTACTTGTGTTACCTGAGCAAGGCAAAGGATACATAGTTTTCTGTGATGCCTCCAAGAATGGACTCAGATGTGTGTTGATGCAGGATAAACAAGTGATTTCTTTTGCTTCTCGACAGCTTAAGAAACATGAGGAGAATTATCCGACACACAATCTGGAGCTAGCTACTGTGGTTCATGCCTTGAAGATCTGGAGACACTATCTCTACGGAGAGACATTCCAGATTTTCACTGATCATAAGAACCTTAAGTATAACTTCTCTCAGCATGAACTTAACATGAGGCAACGTCGCTGGATGGAGTTAATCAAAGACTATGATTGTACAATTGATTACCATCTAGGGAAGGCCAATGTAGTTACAGATGCTCTGAGTAGGAAATCAGCAACACCAACCTTAGATAGGGCACAACTAAACTCTTTAGTATGCTCTAGGAGAGATATGCTTATCTCCTTAAGGCAAAAAAATGTACAGTTGAGAGTATCATTGTTAGCTGGGTTGTTAGCTGAGATGCATATAAAACCTACTATGAGAGAGCAGATCAAGGAGGCACAACAAATCGATGTTGCAGTTCAACAGATCAGATCGGAGTTTGGTGATGAGAAATGAGATGGTTACCATGACTCTGATGAACAAGTAGCCTGTTATCATGGGAGGATGATAGTGCCAGATGTGGATAACTTGAGAAAGTTAGTCATGCAAGAAGCTCATTCTTCGATGTATGCTATGCATCCAGGAAGCACCAAGATGTATCGAAACTTGAAAGATATATATTGGTGGCCTGGGATGAAGAAGAATGTTGCTGAGTTTGTTATCCGGTGTCCTATGTGTCAGCAAGTTAAAGCTGAACACCAGAAGCCTGCAGGAACAATGCAATCTTTACCCATACCACAGTGGAAGTGGGATCACGTAACCATGGACTTTGTTGTTGGCCTACCTAGGACAAGCAAAGGGTATGATTCCATTTGGGTAATAGTTGATAGGTTGACAAAGACAACACATTTCTTACCTGTCAAAACAACTTATTCTGCTGAGAGGCTAGCACAGTTATATATTCAGGAGATAGTGCAACTGCATGGAGTTCCAGTCACTATAGTTTCTGATAGGGGTCCCCAGTTTACAAGTCGTTTTTGGGAATGACTTCATAAAGCTTTAGGCACCCAGTTAAGGTTTATTACAGCCTTTCATCCTCAGACTGATGGACAGTCAGAAGGGACTATACAGACCTTGGAAGACTTTCTGAGGGCATGTGTTCTTCAGTTTACAGGGAGTTGGGATCTGCACCTAAGCTTAATAGAGTTTGCCTATAACAATAGCTATCAACTTAGCATTGACATGGCACCTTATGAAGCTTTATATGGTAGACATTGTAGATCACCCCTATGTTGGTATGAAACCGGTGAATATCAACAGTTAGGTCCTGATCTTGTGCAACAGACCACAAAAAAGATCAAAGTAATACAACAACAAATCAAGACTGCACAGGATAAGCAGAAGTCTTATGCTGACAAGCGTCGTAGACCTTTGGAGTTCCAGGTTGGAGATAGAGTGTATCTCAAGGTCTCACCTTGGAAGGGAGTTTTGAGGTTTGGAAGGAAAGGGAAGTTAGCTCCTAGGTTTATGGGGCCTTATCCAATCATTGAATGGATTGGAAAAGTTGCCTATAAACTAGAGTTGCCACCAGAGTTACAGAAGTTACACCCTGTGTTTCATGTTTCTATGCTGAGGAAATGTCACCCTGATACAGAGTCAATTCTACAACCTATGGAAGTAGAATTGAATGACGATATTTCATACGAGGAAGGACTAGTGTCAATCCTTGATAACAGAATTAAAAAGTTGAAAAAGAAAGATATAAGTCTTGTTAAAGTCCTCTGGAATCACTGTGGTGTTGAAGAAGCCACATGGGAACTAGAGGAAGAGATTAGAAGGAAATACCCTGCTCTTTTCTCTTAATATGTTTTGTTGATTTCGGGGACGAAATCCTTGTAAGAGGTGAATAATTTGTAACATCACTGACCTGGGTTATGAACTAACCGTAGGTGTTTTGTTAATTTATGTAATTAGAAACTTGTGATTATCTTTTTGGTATGTAATTAAAGCTTCTGAGGAACTTATATTTCTATTTCTGCCCTTTTTAAACAATGTTATAATATTGTTTTGTTAATAGGGACTTATGTGCAAATTACCTAATTAGAGGAGTTAACTTGCAAATTTCACATGTTTAGATGTTCCTCTGATGATGAGACATCATAATAATGAATATGATGAAGTGTTATGGGTTCTCCAAGTTTGGGCACCAAGATGCAACTTGTGGATTAATCCTTGTACTCTAAAACCCTAGTTTTGGTGAAAAGTGCAATTTACCCAAAACCTGGGGTGCAACATGTAAAATATACCTTTTAGAGTATCTTTTATGACTCTTGGAATCAATTAGAGTAAAAGTGATGAAGAGGGCGCTTCATTTGACTAATCAAATAAAAAGGAAAACCCTTGTAATTAAATAACTAAGTTGTAAGCAAAATGACCCTTTTATGTGTGCAACTTAGAAGGATGTTTGGCTTCTTTTCCTCTAAACCTTAGTTAAAGAAGGAGTTTTGATTAAGTATAGAAAGGAGGGGCTTGGCCAAGAAGGAGAGAAGGACCCATATGAGAAATAGAAGAAAAGATTGTCCTTATCTTGAAAACATGCCCAAAGTATATATACACCTTTCTTTTATAACCAAGGGATTGTTTCCATTTCTCTCTTCACTTATCTCTTGCTGTGGCCGACTAAGGAAGGAGCTCAGGAGCAGGGGAGAATGGACAAGTAAAGTTGGGTAAGCTTTGGTTATCTTCTGGCTCGGATTCATGGAGGAAAACATGATATAAGGTTGGTTTGCTAGCTTTTCTTACTTAGTTCTTCTTTCTAGTCATCCTTTCCAACCAATTCTTGAAGAAGAAACCTTGGACGACCTATGGAACTCAAGACACCATTAAAGCTTCGAATCTTGGAGCTCTAGAGCTGGTTCTAAGGTGGGTTTTATAACTCTAAACCCTTAAACTTTATTATGCATCTTTCTTTCTTGCAAAAGTAGTTTGTTCTTCTTTCCCCCATCCTTCCTTGCTTTTTTGCAACTAAAACCATGAAGAACAGACCTTGATCTGTAGGTAGAAGAAGATGGGCGTGATTACCAATGTTACTTTAGCAAACGGTCTTGCACCCCTTGGCCAAACGGTTTGCAAAACCGTTTGGGGGTTTGCAAAACTGTTTGAAGGGCAAACGGTTTCACAAGGTCGGTTGGAGAAAACGGTCTCCAAGATCATTTGGTTGAGTTGACCAAGGGTTGAAAGTTTGAGATTACTGTTCATAATTATGTTGGTTAATAACTCACCAAATTTGATAGGTTAACTCCCAAGGAATCATGATTTGAAGGCTAATCAATTAGGCAGATCGAATTGAATTAAGTGCTGATTTTCAACCTGATTAACTTAACCTTTTTGGGCAAACGGTTTCAAAACCATTTGAGTGCGTTGACCAAGGGTTGACCATTTGAGATTACTGTTTATAATTATGTTGGTTAATGAATCACCAAATTTGATGGGTCAACTCCCAAGGAATCATGAGTTTATGTCTAATCAACAAGGCAAATCGAATTGAATTAAGTGCTGATTTTTAACCTGATTAACTTGACCTTTTTGGGCAAACGGTTTGAAAACCGTTTGAGTGCATTGACCAAGGGTTTACCGTTTGCGATTACTGTTCATAATTATGTTTTTTAATAACTCACCAAATTTGATAGGTTAACTCCCAAGGAATCATGATTGGAAGTTTAATCAATTAGGAAAATCGAATTGAATTAAGTGCTGATTTTCAACCTGATTTACTTAACCTTTTTGGGAAAACGGTTTCAAAACCGTTTGAGTGCGTTGACCAAGGGTTTACCGTTTGAGATTCCTGTTCATAATTATGTTGGTTAATGACGCACAAAATTTTATGGGTTAAAGCCCAAGGAATCGTGAGTTGAAGGCTAATCAATTAGGAAAATTGAATTGAATTAAGTGCTGATTTTTAACCTGATTAACTTGACCTTTTTTGGCAAACGGTTTCAAAACCGTTTAAGTGCGTTGACCAAGGGTTGACCGTTTTAGATTCCTGTTCATAATTATGTTGGTTAATGATTCACCAAATTTGATGGGTTAATTCCCAAGGAATCATGACTTGAAGGCTAATCAATTGGGCAAACCCTAATTGACTTTAGTGCTTAAATTCCAATGAGTTAATTTGAGATTTTGGGTTGATTAGCCCAAACGGTTTCAAAACCGTTTAGGGATCACCCAAATGGTCTCAAGACCATTTGGGGGTCACCGAAGACCATTTGAAGGTCTAGGGTCAAGTATGGATATGTGTTTGAAGATCCAAAGATGTGGTATGAACCCTAATCGGCCAAGTGCTGATTTTGCAAGTGATTGAGTTGATGTTTTGGGTTGATTGGCCCAAACGGTTTCAAAACCGTTTAGGGATCACCCAAACGGTCTCAAGACCTTTTGGGGATAACCCAAGACCGTTTGGAGGTCTGGGGTTAAGTATAGTTTACCAATTGAAGGTCCAAAGGTATCAAATCATTTTGCAATTAAGTGCTGATTTGATGATCAACTCAATGGATCACACCCCAATGGAATTTCACTAGAATCCAAGGTTTGGATGAGCCAAACGGTCTCAAGACCGTTTGGAGCTCATCCAAACGGTCTCAAGACCGTTTGGAGGTCACCTAAGACCGTTTGGAGGTCTAGGGGTGAGTATGGTTAAGCAATTGATGATCCAATGATACTAAGTTGGAGTGTAATCAATTGCTGATTTGGTGATCAATCCAATGATCCAAACCTTAATTGGTTGACTTGGATTTTGATGATATGATGGGAAAACAGTCTCAAGACCGTTTGGAGGTCATACAAATGATCCCAAGACCGTTTGGGGTCAGGTCACATCCAAATTGAATGATGATGCAATGGGTTCAAATCAATTAGACCCACATTGAAATATGTTGAAGGGTTATTGATTCCAAACCCTAATTCGATTGATTTAAACCCTAATTGATGATCAATTGAGGGTCAATTGAGGGTCAAATCAGTTGAAGGTTGACCTATTAAACTCATTTGAAGTATGATTATAGGTCCAATTGATGATTGGTCCCATGAATTCAATGATTGAAGGAATCAACATTGGAAACCCTAATTCAATTGGATACCTTATGTAGTGGAGGTCCAATGAGATTGAATCTTTGAGAATTAAGATGATGAATGTTCTATTGATCCAATAATTATTAGTAATGATAATCAATGAAGGCACAAAGGTTGAAACCCTAATAATACCTAAGTGATTAGAACCAATTAAAGGGAGAATTCTTAATTTCTTATAGGATTAATAGCTTGATACACTATGTTAAACATAGTTGTATGTACTTGATTGAAGGGTTGATGTGACCTAATCAAGTTGAAAGGATGAAAGATTAGAATACATATATATAAATATGAATCATGTAGTGATCTTCTGTAGCACGACCGTGCAAGGGATCACGACTGTGGTAACCTTACTTAGCACGACCGTGCAAGGGAGCACGGCCGTGGTAGCTTCACTTTGTACGACCGTGCAAGGTGGCACGGACGTGGTGTCCTACAAAGAAATTGAAACGTTTTGGTATTGTGCTAAGATTGTTATATATGCATGTCCTTAATTGTATTAGTCATGCAGGTTGATATTACGAGGTGATCATAGCTAGGTAAGAGTTATGATGTCATATTCCTTGAAAACAATTATAAGCTTTTAGAGTAATGATATGTGAAAAGTATATACATTGCTTCAATTAAGGTCATGTTGTTAGATGACTTGATGCTTATATATCACTTGGTAGCAAGTGTTATGATAATCTGAGGGTTTGAATAACCATGTTCCTGAAACATTTGATGAGATGGTTAAGAATTAATATCCATATGATAACTGATGTGAGTTAAACTTGATACATTTAGTATTCTTCTTTTATAGTAGTGTTTTATCGATTAATGATTGAAAACATGCCTGATGTCAAAAGAATGCTATAATGTACTTAAATAATCAAGTATAATCATATCATGTAGAGCCCTGATCATAGATCCATCATTGCCAGAAGCCAAATGATGGTGAAACAGGTTTTCCTAAGGGAACTCCTAGAACACATACTTTTGAGTATGTGGGGGTTTATGGACGCGAATCTCCTTACGTCCTGATGTAGGAATGGATGTAAGATGTAGTTTAATCCATCATTCCTCCATTATGTGTGAATGTCGGGGTGATGTATTACTAATCTCCCGAGGGAATCTTTAATGCCGCATCGATGAGTGATAAACAAGAGATCTTTTGATGACGAAGAGAGTACAGAACGTCACTGTAACTCTGATAGCGAAGTTGCCAGAATACTCTGGAAAGCTATCTTAGTAGAGACATGAGATGTTCTACATGTTGATCCTCACACTGACTGAGGAAGATGAGGTCATAAGAATCTGGCTCTTTTGATGACCTATGTACGGTACCGATGCGATTTAGTAATGATCGGTTGGAGTATTAGCGGTATACCTCATCTCTGTAGGGCATAATAATGATTGTAAAACATAATCAGCCGCGTAGCATAACTGCTTAGGTTGAACTAAGAGAAACAATGATTGATGTTACATTGTTTATAAATGTTCTAGTCAAGTAACTAGTATACATGTTGTTCATATTCCTTATTGATATGATTGCTTAAGTAAATGTTGTCTTACTTAATACCAAATCTGCTGTTGAATGCCTTAAAGATTATATTGCTTATGTTAATCCTTTATTGCTATAACAAAGCTTCTGGTGGAGAGTTATAACTCTCGCTGGGACAATTATTTCAAATTGTCTCACCCTCGTGGGATTCGACTTTTTAGGTGGACGCCGAGGACGGAGAAACCCATCTGAGGGTGAGCAGTTTCAGCAACAACAACAACACCAGGGGCAGTAGTGAATCTCAGGTGGAGATACTGACTGTCGAGTCTCGTAGATAGTATGTCTTATGTTGTCTATGTACTCTCAGGTCCTAGGAGATAGTAGGTCTGAGGTTTTTGGCTTAGTGCCTCGAGATTTTGTATCTTGCCTTCTTTAGATAATAAGGCAATGGATGTATGTAATCATAGAGATGTAATGTCAAGCTATGATGTAAACAGTTTACCTTGTTTTCTTATAAAGGAGTTATGGTTTAAAGTTCTCTTTCCAAAAAGTTTTAACATTTAGTGATTTTTCATAATTCTGCTGCTAATAATTCGCTTCCGCATTAGTTAATCTCGTTTTCCGTGACGAGTCATCACAATTTAGTGGTATTAGAGCTCTAGGTTCGCTGAGTCTACAAAGACATAGGACTTAGGATGTCGAGTCTATTCTTAGTGTTTCTAGTATATCTAATAGTGTCTTCTGCTCCTCAGGGGAAGAAGATAAGTTAAGGATGTCTGGACCACACGAGGAGTATGTGGCAGAGAGTAGCGTTGCTGCACCCCGAGAAGGTGCAAGAAACCTGGAGATAGAGCAACTTGTACCTCAACCACCGCAGTTCAATCCAGTTGACATGGGGAACCCAGCCGTTCAGACAATGTTTGGGCAGTTTATGACTGCCATGACACACATAACAGATCGGATGCCTATGCCTACACCTAGGGTACCTACCCAACCAGAAGGACAAGGAATCAGCAAGACGTTTGAATGACTTCGCCGAGTTGGAGCAACTGAGTACTTTGGAACGGCTGATCGTGCAGATGCCAACCTATGGTTGACCGAACTAGAGAAAGCTTTTAGAATCCTAAACATCCCAGAAGATGAGAAGGTTAGACATGTTTTCTATCTTCTCAAAGGGAGTGCTGGTCACTGGTGGACCATGGAAGAGCAGAAGAGGCCTGGTGTGGAGGTTGTATGGTAAGTCTTGTGACAGGAATTTATCAATAGATATTTCCCTAAGACGTTCCTGGACGAGAAAATCTCTCAGTTCGAGAGGTTAAGGCAAGGTCCGATGAACATTAGTGAATATGAGGCTAAGTTCATGGAGTTGTTGCGGTTCTGTCCGCATATGGCTGCTACAGATGAAGAAAGGATTAGGCGTTTCGAGAAGGGGTTAAATGCTGAGTTGACTACCCCTATATCTTCCCTAGAGAACAGGGAAAGGTTTGCTCTCTTCGTAGATTCTATCAGAAGGATAGAGAGGTATGTAGCATAGAAGAGGCAAATCCATAACAAGAGGATGTATCCTCAGTTCCAAGGATCTTCATCCAGAGACTTCAAGAAGCCTAGATTTTCTACGCCTACACTACCACCACCTAGACCCAGTGCTCAGACACAGTGGACACCGAGTAGAGGTAGAGGATGAAGCCTACCACTACAAGGGGCTCGCAGTTCAGCATCTATGTCAGTTACAGGACCACCCAGACCACAATAACAAGACAGAAGTTGTTATATATGTGGGAAGATGGGGCATTTGATGAAAGACTGCAGAGCTAGACCAACGAGTGTAACCCAACCACAGAGGTACGGTCAGCAAGGATCATAGAGAAGACATATTCCAGGAGGAGATAGAGGACGTGGACTAGCATCCCAAGCTGGATCGTCAGCACCGAATCAACCACAGGCAAGAACAAGATTCTATGCAATGAATCCACCTGATGCAGTGATCAACCCTCGGGTTGTGGTAGGTCAAATGGAATTGTTATATTTTGATATGTTTACATCCTGCATTGTATCTGTTTTGATTGATCTGGGTGCTACGCACTCCTTTATCACTCGAAGGATGATTCGTAACTACAATATGACAGTCAGTCATAGAGCAGATAGTCTGTTGCTAGAGACTCCATTGAGAGGGTCTGCTGTGTTAAAGGAGGTATGCTCGTCCTACATCCTTTTCTTTTCTGAACACTGCATTCAAGTGGAACTTATACCACTTGATATGCAAGGATTTGACATAATCCTTGGGATGGATACCTTGGAAAGGTATAAGGTTGTTTTGGATTGTGAATCCAAGAAAGTTGTGTTTGCTGATGAAAGTGACACATGAATATTTCAAGGAGAGAGAAAGATTCTACCCACCTATCTTGTGTCAGCTATGGTTGCTGAGAAGCTGATGAGGCAAGGATGTTATGCATTCTTGGCCCATGTGGTAGATACTACCATGGAAAGTCCTAACCCTGCTGAAGTTCCTGTAGTCAGGGAATTTGAAGATGTATTTCCTGAAGAACTTCCAGGTGTACCACCACCTCGAGAAATTGATTTTGAAATCAATTTGATCCCAGATACACAACCTATAGCACAAACACCATATAGGATGGCGCCTTCTGAGATGGCAGAAGTCAAGAAACAGCTGCAGGAGTTGCTTGAGAAGGGCTTTATCTGACCGAGTACTTCGCCCTGGGGTGCTCCAGTCCTTTTTGTTAATAAGAAAGACGGATCAATGCGGTTGTGCATTGATTACAGACAACTAAACAAAGTAACAATAAAGAACAAGTATCCTCTGCCAAGGATTGATGATCGTTTTGACCAGTTGCGTGGTGCAACCATCTTTTCAAAGATAGATTTGAGGTCAGGATATCATCAACTTCGTATTAAGGATAGTGACATACCCAAGTCTGCCTTCAGGACAAGGTATGGTCACTATGAGTTCACAGTTATGTCGTTTGGACTAACTAATGCACCAGCTGCATTTATGGAACTCATGAATAGAATCTTCCGACCTTTCCTCGATCAGTGTGTTGTTGTCTTTATAGATGACATTCTGATCTATAGTAGAGATGCTCAACAGCATGAACAACATCTTCGCCAGGCTCTAACTTTGCTAAGAGAACATAAGCTATATGCTAAGTTTAGCAAGTGTGAGTTCTGGTTACTGGAAGTATCTTTCCTTGGACATGTGATATCTACCTCGGGTATTCGTGTTGACCCTAAAAAGGTAGAATCTGTCCTACAATGGGAACAGCCGAAGACACTGATGGAAATCCGTAGTTTCTTAGGGTTGGCTGGTTATTACCGAAGGTTCATTAAGAACTTCAGTTCCATAGCCCTACCTTTGACTAAGTTGACCCGGAAGGATGTTCCTTTTGTTTGGAGTGATAAGTGTCAGCAATCCTTCCAGTTGCTGAAGGAGAGGTTGACAAGTGCACCTGTACTTGTGTTACCTGAGCAAGGCAAAGGATACATAGTTTTCTGTGATGCCTCCAAGAATGGACTCAGATGTGTGTTGATGCAGGATAAACAAGTGATTTCTTTTGCTTCTTGACAGCTTAAGAAACATGAGGAGAATTATCCAACACACGATTTGGAGCTAGCTGTTGTGGTTCATGCCTTGAAGATCTGGAGACACTATCTCTATGGAGAGACATTCTAGATTTTCACTGATCATAAGAACCTTAAGTATAACTTCTCTCAGCATGAACTTAACATGAGGCAACGTCGTTGGATGGAGTTAATCAAAGACTACGATTGTACAATTGATTACCATCTAGGGAGGACCAATGTAGTTGCAGATGCTCTGAGTAGGAAATCAGCAACACCAACCTTAGATAGGGCACAACTAAACTCTTTAGTATGCTCTAGGAGAGATATGCTTATCTCCTTAAGGCAAAAAAATGTACAGTTGAGAGTATCATTGTTAGCTGAGATGCATATAAAACCTACTATGAGAGAGCAGATCAAGGAGGCACAACAAATTGATGCTGCAGTTCAACAGATCAGATCGGAGTTTGGTGATGAGAAACGAGATGGTTTCCATGACTCTGATGAACAAGTAGTCTGTTATCATGGGAGGATGATAGTGCCAGATGTGGATAACTTGAGAAAGTTAGTCATGGAAGAAGCTCATTCTTCGATGTATGCTATGCATCCAGGAAGCACCAAGATGTATCGAAACTTGAAAGATATATATTGGTGGCCTGGGATGAAGAAGGATGTTGCTGAGTTTGTTATGAGGTGTCCTGTGTGTCAGCAAGTTAAAGCTAAACCCCAGAAGCCTGCAGGAACAATGCAACCTTTACCCATACCACAGTGGAAGTGGGATCACGTAACCATGGACTTTGTTGTTGGCCTACCTAGGACAAGCAAAGGGTATGATTCCATTTGGGTAATAGTTGATAGGTTGACAAAGACAACACATTTCTTACCTGTCAAAACAACTTATTCTACGAGGAGGCTAGCACAGTTGTATATTTAGGAGATAGTGCGACTGCACGGAGTTCCAGTCACTATAGTTTCTGACAGGGGTCCCCAGTTTACGAGTCATTTTTGGGAACGACTTCATAAATCTTTAGGCACCCGGTTAAGGTTTATTACAGCCTTTCATCCTCAGACTGATGGACAGTCAGAAAGGACTATACAGACCTTGGAAGACTTTCTGAGGGCATGTGTTCTTTAGCTTACAGGGAGTTGGGATCTGCACCTAAGCTTAATAGAATTTGCCTACAACAATAGCTATCAACTTAGCATTAAAATGGCACCTTATGAAGCTTTATATGGTAGACATTGTAGATCACCCCTATGTTGGTATGAAACCGGTGAATATCAACTGTTAGGTCCTGATCTTGTGCAACAGACCACAGAAAAGATCAAAGTAATACAACAACAGATCAAGACTGCATAGGATAGGCAGAAATCTTATGCTGACAAGCGTCGTAGACCTTTGGAGTTCCAGGTTGGAGATAGAGTGTATCTCAAGGTCTCACCTTGGAAGGGAGTTCTGAGGTTTGGAAGGAAAGGGAAGTTAGCTCCTAGGTTTATGGGGCCTTATCCAATCATTGAACGGATTGGAAAAGTAGCCTATAAACTAGAGTTTCCACCAGAGTTACAGAAGTTACACCCTGTGTTTCACGTTTCTATGCTAAGGAAATGTCACCCTGATACAGAGTCAGTTCTACAACCTATGGAAGTAGAATTGAATGACGATATGTCATACGAGGAAGGACCAGTGTCAATCCTTGATAACAAAATTAAAAAGTTGAAAAAGAAAGATATAAGTCTTGTTAAAGTCCTCTGGAATCACTGTGGTGTTGAAGAAGCCACATGGGAACTAGAGGAAGAGATGAGAAGGATATACCCTGCTCTTTTCTCTTAATATATTTTGTTGATTTCGGGGATGAAATCCTTATAAGGGGTGAATAATTTGTAACATCCCTGACCTAGGTTATGAACTAACCCTAGGTGTTTTGTTAAATTATGTAATTAGAAACTTGTGATTATCTTTTTGGTATGTAATTAAAGCTTCTGAGGAACTTATATTTCTATTTCTGCCCTTTTTAAACAATGTTATAATATTGTTTTGTTAATAGGGACTTATGTGCAAATTACCTAATTAGAGGAGTTAACTTGCAAATTTCACATGTTTAGATGTTCCTCTGATGATGAGACATCATAATAATGAATATGATGAAGTGTTATGGGTTCTCCAAGTTTGGGCACCAAGAAGCAACTTGTGGAGCAATCCTTGTACTTTAAAACCCTAGTTTTGGTGAAAAGTGCAATTTACCCAAAACCTGGGGTGCAACATGTAAAATATACCTTTTAGAGTATCTTTTATGACTCTTGGCATCAATTAGAGTAAAAGTGATGAAGAGGGCGCTTCATTTGACTAATCAAATAAGAAGGAAAACCCTTGTAATTAAATAACTAAGTTGTAAGCAAAATGACCCTTTTATGTGTGCAACTTAGAAGGATGCTTGGCTTCTTTTCCTCTAAACCTTAGTTAAAGAAGGAGTTTTTCTTAAGTATATAAAGGAGGGTCATGGCCAAGAAGGAGAGAAGGACCCATATGAGAAATAGAAGAAAAGATTGTCCTTATCTTGAAAACATGCCCAAAGTATATATAAACCTTTCTTTTATAACCAAGGGATTGTTTCCCTTTCTCTCTTCACTTATCTCTTTCTGTAGCTGACTAAGGAAGGATCTCAGGAGCAGGGGATAACTTCCAAGTAAAGTTGGGTAAGCTTTGGTTATCTTCTAGCTCAGATTCATGGAAAAAACATGATATAAGGTTGGTTTGCTAGCTTTTCTTACTTAGTTCTTCTTTCTAGTCATTCTTTCCAACCAATTATTGAAGAAGAAACCTTGGACGACCTATGGAACTCAAGCCACCATTAAAGCTTCGAATCTTGGAGCTATAGAGCTGGTTCTAAGGTGGGTTTTATAACTCTAAACCCTTAAACTTTGTTATGCATCTTTCTTTCTTGCAAAAGTAGTTTGTTCTTCTTTCCCCCATCCTTCCTTGCTTTCTTGCAACTAAAACCATGAAGAACAGACCTTGATCGGAGGTAGAAGAAGATGGGCGTGATTACCAATGTTACTTTAGCAAACGGTCTTGCACCCCTTGGCCAAATGGTTTGCAAAACTGTTTGGGGGTTTGCAAAACCGTTTGAAGGGCAAACGGTTTCACAAGGTCGGTTGGAGAAAACGGTCTCCAAGACCATTTGGTTGAGTTGAACAAGGGTTGAAAGTTTGAGATTCCTGTTCATAATTATGTTGGTTAATAACTCACCAAATTTGATAGGTTAATTCCCAAGGAATCATGATTTGAAGGCTAATCAATTAGGCAGATCGAATTGAATTAAGTGCTGGTTTTCAACCTGATTAACTTAACCTTTTTGGGAAAACGGTTTCAAAACCATTTGAGTGCGTTGACCAAGGGTTGAAAATTTGAGATTACTATTTATAATTATGTTGGTTAATGAATCACCAAATTTTATGGGTTAACTCCCAAGGAATCGTGAGTTTATGTCTAACCAATAAGGCAAATCGAATTGAATTAAGTGCTGATTTTTAACCTGATTAACTTGACCGTTTTGGGCAAACGGTTTTAAAACCGTTTAGTGCGTTGACCAAGGGTTTACCATTTGCGATTACTGTTCATAATTATGTTTTTTAATAACTCACCAAATTTTATAGGTTAACTCCCAAGGAATCATTATTTTAAGGCTAATCAATTAGGCAAATCGAATTGAATTAAGTGATGATTTTCAACCTGATTTACTTAACCTTTTTGGGAAAACGGTTTCAAAACCGTTTGAGTGCGTTGACCAAGGGTTGACCGTTTGATATTCCTGTTCATAATTATGTTGGTTAATGACTCACCAAAGTTTATGGGTTAACGCCCAAGGAATCGTGAGTTGAAGGCTAATCAATTAGGCAAATCGAATTGAATTAAGTGCTGATTTTTAACCTGATTAACTTGACCTATTTTGGCAAACGGTTTCAAAACCGTTTGAGTGCGTTGACCAAGGGTTGACCGTTTGAGATTCCTGTTAATAATTATGTTGGTTAATGACTCACCAAATTTTATGGGTTAATTCCCAAGGAATCATGAGTTGAAGGCTAATCAATTGGGCAAACCCTAATTGAATTTAGTGCTTAAATTCCAATGAGTTAATTTGAGATTTTAGGTTGATTAGACCAAACGGTTTCAAAACCGTTTGGGGATCACCCAAACGGTCTCAAGACCATTTTGGGGTCACCCAAGATGGATATGTGTTTGAAGGTCTACGGTCAAGTATGGATATGTGTTTGAAGATCCAAAGATGTGGTATGAACCCTAATCGGCTAAGTGCTGATTTTGCAAGTGATTGAGTTGATGTTTTGGGTTGATTGGCCCAAACAGTTTCAAAACCGTTTGAGGATCACCCAAATGGTCTCAAGACCGTTTGGAGGTCTGAGGTTAAGTATAGTTGACCAATTGAAGGTCCAAAGGTATCAAATCATTTTGCAATTAAGTGCTGATTTGATGATCAACTCAATGGATCACACCCCAATGGAATTTCACTAGAATCCAAGGTTTAGATGAGCCAAATGGTCTCAAGACTGTTTGGAGCTCATCCAAATGGTCTCAAGACCATTTTAAGGTCACCCAAGACCGTTTGGAGGTCTAGGGGTGAGTATGGTTAAGCAATTGATGATCCAATGATACTAAGTTGGAGTGTAATCAATTGCTGATTTGGTGATCAATCCAATGATCCAAACCTTAATTGGTTGACTTGGATTTTGATGATATGATGGGAAAACGGTCTCAAGACCGTTTGGAGGTCATCCAAACGATCCCAAGACCGTTTGGGGTCAGGTCACGTCCAAATTGAATGATGATTCAATGGGTTCAAATCAATTAGACCCACATTGAAATATGTTGAAGGGTTATTGATTCCAAACCCTAATTCGATTGATTTAAACCCTAATTGATGATCAATTGAGGGTCAATTGAGGGTCAAATCAGTTGAAGGTTGACCTATTAAACTCATTTGAAGTATGAGTATAGGTCCAATTGATGATTGGTCCCATGAATTCAATGATTGAAGGAATCAACATTGGAAACCCTAATTCAATTGGATACCTTATCTAGTTGAGGTCCAATGAGATTGAATCTTTGAGAATTAAGATGATGAATGTTCTATTGATCCAATAATGATTAGTAATGATAATCAATGAAGGCACAAAGGTTGAAACCCTAATAATACCTAAGTGATTAGAACCAATTAAAGGGAGAATTCTTAATTGCTTATAGGATTAATAGCTTGATACACTATGTTAAACATAGTTGTATGTACTTGATTGAAGGGTTCATGTGACCTAATCAAGTTGAAAGGATGAAAGATTAGAATACATATATATAAATATGAATCATGTAGTGATCTTCTGTAGCACGGCCGTGCAAGGGAGCACAGCCGTGGTAACCTTACTTAGCACAACCGTGCAAGGGAGCACGACCGTGGTAGCTTCACTTTGCATGACCGTGCAAGGTGGCACGACCGTGGTGTCCTATAAAGAAATTGAAAAGTTTTGGTATTGTGCTAAGATTGTTATATATGCATGTCCTTAGTTGTATTAGTCATGTAGGTTGATATTACGAGGTGATCATAGCCAGGTAAGAGTTATGATGTCATATTCCTTGAAAACAATTATAAGCTTTTAGAGTAATGATTTGTGAAAAGTATATACACTGCTTCAATCAAGGTCATGTTGTTAGATGACTTGATGCTTATATGTCACTTGGTCGCAAGTGTTATGATAATCTGAGGGTTTGAATAACCATGTTCCTGAATCATATGATGAGATGGTTAAGAATTAATATCCATATGATAACTGATGTGAGTTAAACTTGATACATTTAGTATTCTTCTTTTATAGTAGTGTTTTATTGATTAATGATTGAAAACATGCCTGATGTCAAATGAATTCTATAATGTACTTAAATAATCAAGTATAATCATATCATGTAGAGCCCTGATCATAGATCCATCATTGCTAGAAGCCAAATGATGGTGAAACAGGTTTTCCTAAGGGAACTCCTGGAACACATACTTTTGAGTATGTGGGGGTTTATGGACATGAATATCCTTACATCCTGATCTAGGAATGGATTTAAGATGTAGTTTAATCCATCATTCCTCCATTATGTGTGAATGCCGGGGTGATGTATTACTAATCTCCCGAGGGAATCTTTAATGCCGCATCGATGAGAGATAAATAAGAGATCTTTCAATGACGAAGAGAGTACAGAACGTCACTGTAACTCTGATAGCGAAGTTTCCAGAATACCCTGGAAAGCTATCTTAGCAGAGACACGAGATGTCCTGCGTGTTGATCCTCACACTGACTGAGGAAGATGAGGTCATAAGAATCTGGCTCTTTTGATGACCTATGTACGGTACCGATGCGATTTAGTAATGATCGGATGGAGTATGAGCGGTATACCTCATATTCGTAGGGCATAATAATGATTGTAAAACATAATCAGTCGCGTAGCATAACTGCTTAGGTTGAACTATGAGAAACAATGATTGATGTTACATTGTTTATAAATGTTCTAGTCAAGTAATTAGTATACATGTTCTTCATATTCCTTATTGATATGATTGCTTAAGTAAATGTTGTCTTACTTAATACCAAATCTGCTGTTGAATGCCTTAAAGATTATATTGCTTATGTTAATCCTTTATTGCTATAAAAAAGCTTCTGGCGGAGAGTTATAACTCTCGCTTGGACAATTATTTCAAATTGTCTCACCCCCGTGGGATTCGACTTTTTAGGTGGACTCCGAGGACGTAGAAACCCATCTGAGGGTGAGTAGTTTCAGCAGCAACAACACCAGGGGCAGCAGTGAATCTCAGGTGGAGATACTAACTGTCGAGTCTCGTAGATAGTATGTCTTATGTTGTCTCTGTACTCTCAGGTCCTAGGAGTTAGTAGGTCTGAGGTTTTTGGCTTAGTGCCTCGAGATTTTGTATCTTGCCTTCTTCAGATAATAAGGCAATGGATGTATGTAATCACAGAGATGTAATGTCAAGCTATGATGTAAACAATTTACCTTGTTTTCTTATAAAGGAGTTATGGTTTAAAGTTCTCTTTCCAAAAAGTTTTAAATTTTAGTGATTTTTCATAATTCCGCTGCTAATAATTCACTTCCGCATTAGTTAATCTTGTTTTCCGCAATGGGTCATCACACAAACGGTCTTGACACTATTTGTCTCATCCAACCCTTGGATTCTAGTGAAAAATCATTAGGGTTTGATCTATTGAGTTGATCATCGAATCAACACTTGACTGCATTTCAATTTGGTATCTTTAGACCTTCAATTACTCAACCATACTTGACCCCAAACCTCCAAACGGTCTTGGGTGACCTCCAAACAGTCTTGAGACTGTTTGGGCAATCCCCAAATGGTTTTGAAACCGTTTGGGCTCAATCACCCAAAACATCATCTCAATTACTTACAAAAATCAGCACTTAGCCAATTAGGGTTCATGCCATATCTTTGGATCTTCAAACACTTAACCATATCCAACCCTAGAACTCCAAATGGTCTTGGGTGACCCCCAAACGGTCTTGAGACCATTTGGGTAATCCCCAAACGGTTTTGAAACCGTTTGGGCTAAATAACCCAAAAAGTCAAATCAATCAAGTTGAAAATCAGCACTTCATCCAATTAGGGTTTACCTAATTGATTAGCCTTCAACTCATGATTCCTTTGGAATTAATCCATAAAATTTGGTGAGTTATTAACCAACATCATTAGGAACAGGAATATCAAACGTTAAACCCTTGGTCAACGCTCTCAAATGGTTTTGAAACCGTTTTCCCAAAAAAGTCAAGTTAATCAGGTTGGAAATCAGCACTTAATCCAATTAGGTTTAACTAATTGATTAGCCTTCAACTCATGATTCCTTGGGAGTTAACCTATAAAATTTGGTGAGTTATTAACCAACATCATTAGGAACAGGAATCCAAAACGGTCAACCCTTGGTCAACTCAACCAAATGGTCTTGGAGACCGTTTGCTCCAACCGACCTTGCAAAACCGTTTGCCCTTCAAACGGTTTTGAAACCGTTTGCCCAAGCGGTTTTGCAAACTGTTTGGCCAAAGGGTGCAAGACCGTTTGCTAAAGTAACATTGGTATTCACACCCCCTTCTTCTACCTCCATATCAAGGTCTATTCTTCACGGTTTTGGTTGCAAGAATGCATAGAAGGATGGAAGAAAGAAGAACTAGCAACATTTGCAAGAAAAGAAGATGCATAATCAAAGCTTTAAGGTTTAGAGTTATAAAACCCACCTTAGGATCTGATCTAAAGCTTCAAGCTCCATAGATTTAATGGTCTCTTGAGATCCAGGGGTTGTCCAAGGTCCTTTCTTCAAGAATTGGATGGAGAGGATGGCTAGAAACAAGAGTTGTGTAAGGAAAACTAACAAACCAACCTTGTAATGGGATTTCCTCCATGAATTCGAGCTAGATGGTCATTAGAACTTACCCAAACCTTCTTGGTAATACTCCTCTGCTCCTAAGCTCCTCCTTAGTCGGTTCAAGCAAGAAGATGAGAAGAGGAAATGAAGGAAACGATCCTTTGCCTTGTAAAGGAGTTGTGCTTATATATTTTGGGTATATTTTCAAGGCAAGGCTAATCATTTCTTCTATTTCTCATATGGGTCCTTCTCCACTTCCTTGCCACGTTTCTACCTTTCTCATCACATGCAAAGCTCTCCCTTATCCTCGTTTTAGAGGAAAAGAAGCCGAACATCTTATTAAGTTGCACATATAAAAAGGGGTCATTTTGCATACAAATATTGATTATTTACTTATAAGGTTATCCTTCTTATATGATTATTCAAATGAGGTGCCCCCCTTATTTTCTTTATTCTACTTGGTTCTAAGAGTCATGAAAGATATTCTAGAGGGTATATTTACATGTTTCACCCTATGTTTTGGGTAAATTGCACTTTACACCAAAACTAGGGTTTAAAGCATAAGGATTGCTCTACAAGCTATATCTTGGTGCCCAAGCTTGGAGAATCCATATAATTACATCATATTCATTCTTATGATGTCTCATCATCAGAGGAACACCTTAACATGTGCAATTTGCAAGTTAACCCCTTAGATTGGGTAATTTTCACATAGGTCCACCTCTAACAAAACACTATTACAACATTGTTAAAAAAGGACAGAAATGGAAGTATATGTTCCTCAGGAGTTTTAATTACATATCAAAAGATAATCACAAGCCTCTAATCACATGTCTTGAGTAAAACACCTAGGGTTAGGTCATAACCCATGTCAGGGATGTTACATAGACAGTGTCTCCACCTGAAGATCATTGTTGCCCTTGTTGTTGCTGATGCTGATGTGGCTGCTGTTGTTGCTGCTCACCCACTGAAGGGTTTCTTCTTCCTCGACGTCTACCAAAAATTTGAATCCCACGGGGGTGAGACAATTGAAAATTGTCCCAGAGAGATATATAACTCTCTTCCAGAAGTATTGCTATTGCTGATAATAGAATAACACTGAGCAGTAAAATTATAAATATTCAACAGCAGATAATTCATTGAATAAGATATGCAGAGCAATATTCTCTATGCAATCATTTCAATTATAACTTGATTAAGCAGCAATACATTCATTTAATAAGGAATATGAAGAAATGTATATTAATTATCCAACTAGGACATATTAAACAATGTATCATCAAACATTGATTCTCGTAGTTCAACCCTAGCAATTATGCTACACGGCTGATTACATTTTACAAACATATTTATGCCCTGAGGAGATGAGGTATACCGCTCATACTCCAACTGACCATTGCGAAATCGAAATCGGTACCATACATAGGTCATCAGAAGAGCCATATTTCTATGACCTCATCTTCCTCAGTCAGTGTGAGGAACAACAAGCAGGACATCTTGTGTCTCTGCCAAAAATAGCTTTCCAGGGTATACTGGAAACTTTGCTATTAGAGTTACAGTGGCATGTTGTACTCTCTTCGAAATCGAGGGATTTCTTGTTTATCTCACATCGATTCAACATTAACATTATCATCGGGAGATTAGTGATACATCATCCCGACATATACATATAATGAAGGATTGAGAGATTTAATGTTTATCTCACATCAATTCCTCCATTAGGGCATAAGGATATTTGCACCCATTACCCCCACATACTCAAAAGTATGCTCTCCAGGAGTTCCCTTAGGAAAGCCTATTTCACCATCACCCAACTACTGATGATGATGGATCTATGGTCAGGGATCTACATGATATCATTTCACTTGATTATTTAAGTACATTACAACATTCTTTTAGCATCAGGCATGTTTTCAAACATAACTATAATAACAATTACTATAAAGAGTGAGTATTATTTTTATCAAGTTCATTTCACAGCTTTAACAACATTTGGAACTCAATTCCTAGATTATCAATGCACTTGTTACCACTTTAACAGGTAACTTAATTCCATCAAATCATTTAACAGTGTAGATATGATAATTGCAATGCAGGTATTTCACATAGCCCTTAAGGACTATAAACCTTCTTTTGTCACCTTTCACTGGGCAACATAGCATGTCATTGCTTACACAGCTCATAAAGTGTTTTTTATTAAACAAAGCATCATAGCTCATACCTGGCTATGTTTAATATCTCATAAAACCTGCATGATTAGTACAGATGATAAAAGATACATCAATTTCATGTCATCATAATACAAAACAATAATAACATCACTATTCAAGGGTTACACCACTATACCCTTGCTAGGGTTAGGGCTTCCCTTTTCAATTCAGTTAGGGTGAATCATCCCCTTAGCTCATTTAGGATTAGTGACTTCATCATTTAATTATCCAACCTTAGAGCTTTATGCTCTAAAGCATAACCCAGAATTAGGGTTTCACACTACCATTTACCTTATTAAGAATCAGGGTTTACTATTCCCTTCACATCACCCTAGATTATGGTTCATGTTCAACATTCCATAGTTAGGATTTACTATTCACATCACATCACCCTAGATTAGGGTTTACTATTCATATCACATCACCCTAGATTAGGGTTTACTATTCATATCACATCACCCTAGATTAGGGTTTACTATTCATATCACATCCCCCTAGGTTAGGGTTTACTATTCATATCACATCACCCTAGGTTAGGGTTTACTATTCACCCCAAATAGGAGTGATAATCAAAGTACCTTGAATTAAGGTTTATCATGTCATCACTATGAATTGAGATCATACCATCACCATGTATTAAGATTACTCCAATAATACCTTTAGTTAGGGTTATGATTCATTAACATTCATAATTAAGGTTTCATGATCTCACTATCATGGATCATACCCTAATTAGACATCTATTCATAATAAGAGTCCATTACATAATTAATATTTATGTGGGTAATCCTTTCTCTCTCATCCTTTATAGGATGATGTTTACTTCAGCCTTGATTAGGCTAAGTCAACTCAACATGAAAGAGAATTGAAATCATGGGTTATGTCATTACCATTATGATCATTAAGGCTTAACTACTCATTGGATATTAATCACACTATCCCATTAAGATATAAGTACCATAATCATCTCTGATTACATCTTGTATTAAACAATTAACCAACTTAACCTTTAACCACTTTAAGTATCCATGCGGTTTTGGTTAATTATTCACCAAACGATCCTGGCTACAAGGACCCCAAACGATCTTGACCACAAACATCCAAACGGTCTAAGACCGTTTAGACCTCCATGCGGTCTTGCACAACCTCTGAAACCGTTTGGTGAAATAGGTGGTGAAGACTGTTTGCCCAAAGTTGACTTTTGAAACCGCATGAACTTGATCGATTTGGAAACCGCATGAACCTAAACGGCTTGGGATCGTTTGGTCCGAAATGGTCTTGAGACTGTTTGGACTCAAACGGTCTTGAGACCGTTTGGTCCAAACCCCCTTCAAAACCGCAAGGACCAAGTATGGTCTCAACAAGTCAAATCGATTTAGGGTTCTCAATGTTGATTCCCTCAACAGTTATATACATGTCATCAATTACCAATTGGACTTATCATCATATTTCAAATGAGTTAATTAGGTCAACCTTCAACTGATTTGACCCTCAATTGGTCATCAATTAGGGTTTAAATCGCTTGAATTAGGGTTTCAAAAAAATTGATGACCCTTCAACATTAACCAATGTGAGTCTAATTGTTTTGAAACCATTGAACCATCATCCAATTTGAACATGATCTAACCCCAAATGGTCTTGAGTTCATTTGGATGATCTCCAAATGGTCTTGAGACCGTTTTCCCAAGCCAACATCAAAATCCAAGTTAACCAATTAGGGTTTGGCTCATTGGATTGATCACCATATCAAATATTGATTGCTCTTCAACATAGCATCATTAGGTCTTCAAACACCTATCCATAGTCAACCCTAGACCTCCAAATAGCCTTGGGTGATCCCCAAACGGTCTTGGGATCATTTGGGCGATTCCCCAAACGGTCTTGAGACCGTTTTCCCATCACATCATCATTAACCATGTCATTCATTTAGGGTTTGGAATCCTAGGATTAGTCACCAAAACAACAATCGAATACACTTCAATCTAATATATTTGAATCTTCAATTGGTCAACCATACCTAACCATAGAACTCCAAACAGTCTTGGGTGGTCACCAAACAGTCTTGAGACCGTTTGGGTGATCCCCAAATGGTTTTGAAACCGTTTGGGTCACTCAACCTAAGTTTCAAACTTATTCAATTATCAAATCAGCACCTAACCCGATTAGGGTTTTCGTGATTGTTGGACCTTCAACTAGTGAACCAATTGAAGTTAATCAATAATTATTGATGGAGAATTGACCTACATTATTCCCAACAGGTCTCCAAATGGTCAACACTTGGTCAAATCCACCAAACGGTCTTGGACCGTTTGCTTCTATGTGGTTTAGTGAAACCGTTTGCATTCAAACAGTTTGAAACTATTTGCTCCCAAATGGTTTAGGAAACCGTTTGAATAACAAAAGCAAACCATTTGGTAATGTAACTTTTTGGATATTTATCTAGAATGACGTCGCCTTCGTCCTCCTCTGTTCAACCAAGAACTTTTTCTGTTCTTCATGGAAATTATAGCAAGAACTAAAAAGAGTATCTAAGAAGAAAAGTAGCCAACGATTATTAAAAGTATGGATGCATTAGCAATGCTTAAGGGTTAGAGTTATAAAACCCACCTATTGAACTGATCCAAAGCTCCAAGATCCACGGTTTTAATGGTGGATGGAGTTCCAGCAGTTGTCCAAGGTCCGTCCTTCAACTGTTGGGTGAACAAGATGGCTAGAAATGAAAATCGTGTGAAGAAAACCATTAATCAAGCCTTGTTTTAGGGTTTCCACCATGAATCCCAGGTAGATGATGATCCAAACTTACCAATAGGTTTGGTCATCCTTCCTCTGCTCCAGAGCTCTCCTTTGGTCAGCAAAAGCAAGGTGAAAAGAGAAAGAAACTAAGGGAACAATTCTGATGTGTATTGCAAAAGATATACATAAGAGATATGTATATGGGTTTTTAAGGAAATAGAAAAAAGAGAGTTATCTTCTTTAATTTCAACTAATTTCCACCAAAGATTCCTCCATTCCTTGGCCACGTGGCCACCTTCTATTTTCCTAGCAAAACTTTCTCCATTATCCAAGAAATAATGGAAAAAGGAACTAAGCACCTTAAAGAGATGTATATTAATATCCATCCTTTTATTGGATATTATTTTATATTACATTAATGTGAATGGCTTCCACTCAACCAAGATCTTTTTGTGCCCAAGCATGGAACAAGCTCGTCCAAACTATAGAAAACACATCCTTAAACTTTTGGTTGAAGAGCTCCTTAATTAATATATTTCTTTTTGCATTAAATTATATTAAAGAGCCATTTGTGCTTAAATCTTGATTACTTTAATATCAAGATTCTCTCTCCTCTAAGATAATTCAAATGAGGCGCACTTCTCATTTTCTTCACTCTACTTTATGCAAAGAAACATGATAGACCTTCTAGAAGTGGTATTTTGCATATTGAACCCTAGGTTTTGGGTAATTTGCACATTACACCAAAACTAGGTTTTAATGCACAAGGATTGCTCTACAAGCTTTATCTTGGTGCCCAAGCTTGTAAAAACCATACCACTACATCATATTCATTCTTATGATGTATCAGCATCAGAGGAACATCTTATCATGTGCAATTTGCAAGTTAACCCCTCTACTTGGGTAATTTGCACTTTAGTCCAGAAGTAACAAAACAATGTTTCAACATTATTCAAAAAAGGACTGAAATTGAAATATATGTTTCCTCAAAAGCCTTAATTACTTTTCAAAGTATAAGAGCAAGCATCTAATCAACTTAATTAGGCAAAACAACTAGGGTTAGTACATAACCCAGGTCAGGGATGTTACACCCACACTTGGCAGTCTCTATTCTCCCATTGTGACCTAGATGGTCCTGTCACTGACATTGATGTCGTGCTATGGGCTCCACTTGGAAGAAAACTATAGCCTCTATCCTTTCTTGATGTCCACTACGTCTAAGCACTGAACCTCTGTGGTGCTACTGGTGCAGGAAACCTCAGTTTCTTGAAACTTCCAGACCTCTATCCCTAAAATTGGGCATGTACTTTCCTACTATTAGCCTCACATTTTTCAGTCACAAACCTCTCTATCCGCCTAACAGACTCCACAAAGGTGGAAAACCTATCTCTATTCTCTAGATTAGCTACAGATGTGGTTAACTCAACATTCAGAGCCTTCTCAAAATGTCAAATCCTCTCGTCATCTGTAGTAGCCATGTGTTGATAAAACTGCAGAAGCTCCATAAAATTAGCTTCATACTCACTAATTTTCATCGATCCTTATTTAATGTGCTCAAACTGTGAGATTTTCTCAACCAGATAAGTCTTGGGAAAGTATCTACTGACAAACTCATGTCAGAATTCCTACCATTCGATCTCAACACCAGGTCTTTTCTCTTCTTCAATGGACCACCAATGGCCAACACTTCCTTTTAAAAGGTATACAACATGCCTAACTTTGTTAGTTTCTGGGATGTTAAGGATTCTAAAGGCTTTTTCTAGTTCAATGAGCCATGAATCCGCGTCTACTGGGTCAGCTGTACCGACATGTTCAGTGGCTCCTACCCGGCGTAACCGCTCAAAAATCTTACCATCTCCATGTCCCTCATTGGGAACTGGTGTCCTAGGTGCTGGTGTTGGCATCTGATCTACCATATGCATCATTGTGGTCATGAACTGCCTGAAAAGAGCATGAAAGGATGGGTTTTATAGCATGGTTTGATCAAGCTGGGGATTCTCAAACACCGATTCCTCTCTAGCCTGTTCCCTTACACCTCCTCCTGGTGAAGCAACACTACTCTCAACAACATGTTCTTCTTTTGCTCTAGCCATCTTTCAGCTTTACTTCTTCTCCTATATGAGCAGAAGTCACTATAAGATAAACTGGAGGACACTAGAATAGACTCAACAACCTTAATCCTATGTCTTTGCAGAGTCAGCGAACCTTAAGCTCTAATACCAAAACTTTGTGATGACCCTCCATCAGACCGACAACTAAATCTCCTCCAGTAAATATTACATAGAATAACCATTAGCAACTGATTAATGAAAATCACTAAAAATTTAAAACCATTTTGCAAAGAGATCCATTTCCCAGAAACTCTTAAAGAAAAAACCAAAATAATATATACATCATGATTCACATTGTACCCTCTCATATCGAGGATATCATATACCAGTTGCTTTGCCCAAACATATACATAAGAAAGAATTATAACAAATGCTACAAAGAAAGGTGTAATACATTTATCAAGTACTTTCATAATCTTTGGAACATATTGAATGCATAACACTCAGGATCTCAATCTCTTATCACATTATTGGGAATTCTCATCCCTTAATAACATCATCATCATGATTGCTAGAGCTGGGTATTCAAACCCTTAGTTCATAACTAAACATTATTACCTCTTATCAGGTAACTATTACCTCTAGGTCCTCAAACCCAGGTCTACATAATACTTGTTGCACAAGTATTTCACATGGCTCACAAGGCCCATTTAATCTGTATCATATGAAACATCATAGCTCATACTTGGCTATGCTCATCACATCATGATACCTACATGGTTAGTATTTCATGATGAAAGCAATATCAAGTACGTATCATCACCATACAATACAAGAGAAATACAACCTTCCCATTATCAGGGTTAGGGTTTCCCATTTAACCGATTAGGGTTAGGGTTTCTCTCATTAGCTAAATAGGGTTTCATGTTCATATTTTCAAGAATCAAAACCCTAATTCATATTATCAAGAATCAAAACCCTAAAGCATAGCTCTTCACATATAGGGGTATCATTACATGCCCATTGAATGATTATCACACAAAGTATGAGTTTCTCTCTCATCCTCACCAGGATAATGATGACATCATACTTTACTAAGTTGGCTAAATCCTTTTCTCAAGGTACATTGGCCTACATTATCAAAATGCATTGAACTCTATACATCTTAATGTATCATTTAACATAACACACTTCATGTGTTACTCAATCAAGTATATTGGATTGAGATGCTTCCACCATATAGGGCATGAGGTGTGTTCTTGCTTCCATATCTCACAAGATGTGTGTTCTTGCTCCCATATCAGGCAAGGGGTGTGTGTACGCTTACCATATCGGGCAAGGGATATGTGTGTGCTTACCATATCACCCAAGAGGTGTATGTGTACTCACCATATTGTGCATGAGGTGTATCCCTGATCACCATATCATGCATGAGGTGTAGGTTCATCACCATATCAATAATGAGGTGTAGGTTCATCACCATATTGTGCATGAGGTGTAGGTTCATCACCATATCTTGCATGAGGTGTAGGTTCATCACCATATCATGCATGAGGTGTAGGTTCATTACAATAGCATGCATGAGGTGTAGGTTCATCACCATATCATGCATGAGGTGTAGGTTCACCACCATATCATGCATGAGGTGTATCCTTGATCACCATATCATGCATGAGGTGTATGAGTGTGTCACTCATATCGGGTTGCTCAAAATTAGGGTTTGGATATCGGGTTAGACCCTTATGCTAATACCTCTTCAAACCTTCATGGTATCAGCCTACCTTTCACCATGGGTTATGTGGAAGCCTAGACAACATGTTAGTCTAACCAAATCAAGTGTAAAAACCAATAGGGGTGTGGGGTTCCAAGGTATATCGGGTTTCATATCACCATATTGGGTTTCAACACCATATCGGGTTAGAGGTGTTTCAACCCGATATCAGTTTGAGCCATGATGATGTCATCATTACCAAGCTCTAGACTTCGTTCCTTACTATTCTAGTTCATGGAAAACAATCCTATGTCACTAATAGATCTCATGGATTCACCAATTATACAAGAAAACTCGAAATTGCAAGTAGACTATCAAGTACGACAAGATTTATGGTGAATAATAGCATGATTGGGTTCAAGTTATATAACCCGCCTCAAGAACAACTTCAAAGCTCCAAGATCCAAATCTTCACGTTCCCAAGGTTGAAGATGAACTTATCATGTATCCAAGACTCGTTCACAATTCCTCTATATGTAAGGAATCACCACAGTTAAGAACTTGGTGAAGTAGAAAAGAAAGAAAAAACCACAACCTGAGATTCATGCTTCAACCAAGGTTGAAGATGACCATGGCTTCACCTTAAGCTTAAGGATTGAGATCCTCCTTTATCCTTACTACTATGCATGATATCTAAAAGAAATGGAGTGATAAGGTTTGAAAATATTCACTAGTAGGTGAAAGGAGTGGTATATATAATTGAGGCTCATGGGAGAGAGTGTATAAGAGGTGTCATCATTTAACACTACTAGGTACCACATGTCCATGAACACATCTTTATATTGTCATGCAAAAATCTTGTGGATAATATAGGGATAAGATTTTGGCCATTAGTTATCTTTTTGAGCAAGATATTTCAACTCAACATCACTTTATTCACAAACTGATACACTTTTTCTAAGGAAAGTTGTAAACTGATATCCATCACCTCCTTGAGGTGATTAACCCATCATGGCAAATTCCAAGAGTTGAAAAAACGATATGGAACCTTATCTATTGCTCCTTAGCCGATAGGCACTCCCATATAAGCTCTACAACTTGATACAACTCAATTAGGGTCTCAACTATACAACTCTTCTTGGTCTTTTCATCACCAAGAATACCACTACTAAAAAATGATTCAAGCACGGTGCCTATTTTTTTTATATCTCCTCTAGATGATTCCAAGAGTTAGTAGGGACACTCTAGAGGTGGTAATTTGCATATCAACCCTACATTTTGGGTAAATAGCAAATTGCACCAAAACTGGTACACAAGGCACAACCATTATTCAAACAAGCTCCAACTTGAAACTTAGGCTTCTACAAGCCACCTCTTAGCATCATTCTCTATATTATGATGCTAAAGCACTTGAAGAATGTTTAGAATGTGACATATTGCAATATAACCCCTCATTTTTAATAAATTAAAAATTACACCCAAACTATCATATAATCCACAAACAGTTTGCAAATAAGCTCAATCTTGAAAATTAAACTTTCCTTGAGTCTTAATTACTTTTTAAAATATTAAAAAAGTTTATAAATAACTTACTTAAGCAAAACTTCTAGGTTATATCATAACCCAGGTTAGGGATATTTCAAAATGACCCATTTAAATATAGTAATTCTACATCCATAAGAGTATAAGATTTCAAATGAGTAAATAAAGATGTTCGAATTTGAAATCCCAAAAAGGGATAGTAGTTAGGTAAATTCCTCAATTTAGGAATTTAGATTACAATGCATGATAATACCCAAAATAAAATATGATTTAACATGCATGGTCTTTCCATCTAACAATATCTCTAGGGGTGACATTAACAAGTCTTCAAGAATTGACAATAAGAGATCTACAAGGTACATGGTACAACAATATTGTACTAGTTGGATAGAAATCAAATGTTTTACATTTTGTGTTATTTAGGGTTGGGTTCTCCATTTAGGATTAATACTTATATATTTAATATTTCTTCACCAAACTAGGGGTTTAGATCCATATTGATACTAAGATCCCTTTTTAGTCACACATAAGCCTTGGTATGTCTCTTACATATAGGTGTGGATAATATTACACATTGGTACTAATATACAAATAGTTGTACTAATGCACACGACCACTTAGTTTGTATTATAATTATGGTTTAGCTTATTAGTATCCATTTGTCCATTTTTAAAAATACTATCTAAAATGAAGTTTAGCAACTAAACTATACAATTTTACTGATTGCCATGTACCAAAGGAATGTATTAGTATGCAAACTTAGATGATTAGTGTGAAGGATTTGTGAGGCTAACATGCTAGGAAATTGAGGCAAAAAATAAGGCAACAGAAATAAAAATTTAATGTCTGATTCCCAGACCAGTAGATTGCATCAACAATAATGTATCTAGGAAGGAAGGGTAGTAATATATATACATGATCCTAGAGCAAGTTCATCAACTACCCTTGTAGTGGTGTGCTTCTTTCACAAGAAACACTTGAATAACTAGTGAAGAATTCCTGGTGCAACACCATGGAGGGCGGTGGTTGTTGTCCTTCTAACATAGTGGCAACGACCTCCACACCTCTATGCAGTCTACGCACACCAACGAGAACTCCATGTTGCACTACTTGAGCCAATAGGAAGGAGTTGTCCCTTCAAATGTCAACATGCTAGAGTTGATTCACTCTCCAGTGTTATCTCATCCTTCCTGTCCCTCCCTTTTATGGGTAGGACTTGCTCGATTTCTCTAGTTACCACAACTAGAGAGAACAACAATTTTCAGATCTTATTGTTGTGTCTACTAAAAGCCTTAATGCCCCTGTATATATAAGAGGCTGAGGGACAAGGTTTTTGAGATCATCTAGGAGTCAAAGAGACATATTCTCATGATTTTTTTGGAAGTTGCACACCATGAAACAATTGGTTCACGCCTGAATTGATCGGTTCTCATATGAAATGATCGGTTCAACACTCTAACAGTCGGTCCACTTGCTTTCCTATTTTCAATCACATTGGATTTCAATATTCAATTAATGTACAACATGACATCAACATCAATCTTTGATCCAATTGTATTGATATTTGAATTAGGCAATTCACAAGTTGAACCAGTCAGTTCACCAACTGAACCGATCGATTCATGTCCCAGTTCAAGAAATGTTCATCCAATGTAGTTTAAATTGACCTGGCACTTGAATCGATCAGTTCAACACTTGAATTGGTCAGTTCACAGTCTTGTCAATCAATTTTATTCATTTGTTATTTAAATTGAATGCCTAAATGCTTTAGTAATCAAGTTAAAACATATTCATAAGTAAACTCCTTTTCCAGGTGCATCCTAGGTGCATGACCCTGTAGGTCCCAAGTTACATTGGCAGTGAATGTCCATAACAATTTCATGACATCACAAGAAATGAGCGATATCTAGCAACACATATAATAAATCTAATAACATATAATGACTGTTGTAGAGGGCCACTCAACCATTCCAAGCTATCCTCAAGTTTAACATTATATGAATACATTTTCTTGAGTCATTGTCCTCTAATGTACCTACACTTGGGTGGAATGGGAAGACCACCAAAGAAATAGGAAATAAAGGCATGAATAAGTAAATATTGACTATGTGCATGTAAACAACATGGTCATTATATTGGGTTACAAGTGTAAAAAGGATGTTCCTACGAAAAGGGTTATATAAAAGTATTTAAGTTAAACAAGATTCAAATCAAAATATCGAGGAAAAATATTAATGACAAATAATATTTGAGATAAGAAATGTCTTGCCACAAAAAACATTCACAATTTCCACACAAACAATATCTTTACATACATAAACAAGGTAGACTAACTATACCTAAAATAGGACCATAACACCATAGGATCATGGCTTGAAAAGTAAGGGTGAGACACACACCCTAGATAGAATACACACACCCTTTATAAGTATGGTTGTATATACATATCACTAATCTAGTTATTCTAGTCAAACATTTAGCATGCACAATTAGAGTGGCAAGATTAATGTTCTAGTCATAATTCCCATCAACAATTAAAATCATATCATCAAAGGAAACATTTAAATATAATAATTCAATGTCCATGAAAGTTCACATGATTTTCAAATTCGTAAATATGGAGGTTAAACTTTGGATCTCCAAAAAAGGAATAGTAGTCGAGTAATCTCCTATATAGGAATATATCATAGTTGTAATGCTCGGGCCCACCGCCCAAGGCTCTAGTATAATTTCACAAATGAGGACTGGCCCCACAGACCACTACTAGCTTTAATTGTGCGATATGTCCTCACTCACACCCAAGTTGGGATCAACTTCTCGACTAGTCACCCATCCTAGTACTACTCCAAGGCAAGCATGCTTAACTTTGAAGTTCTTAGTGATAGACTTCCTAAAAAGGAGGTGCACCTTGGTGATATGGGTAGTCTAATCATTCCTTTCAGTATCATTTTATCTGGGTCCTCAAATCCTAGGATGTTACAATCTCCCACACTTAAACATTTTACATCCTCATCAAGGCTCAATTATATGGTCTCATAATATTTCCCCATTTTAGTGCAGACCCAAAATGGCCTATGGACACCCTGTTGGTAAGGTATGCCCATAGAGACAATCATATGATAATTGACATGGTATAATTACCTAAAAGTATTTGATTAATAACTTAAATAAAGGCAAGATTCCAATTCATCTATTTCACTCAGTTATGAGATAATGAGGATATGGAGTGAATGTGTAGAGAATGCTATTACTTAATGATGTATGTCTTCTAGTATTAGCCTTATGGAAATGAGATCATATAGATGTTAAGAGTACATTTACATACTCTCAATATGTCCCTAGTCGGTTGTTACTGTGGAAGGTAGATAGACACCAATAACACATAAGACTAGAGTGTGAGTTGGTTGATGACTGAGTCTCACTAATTCATGATATGGTAATATCAAACCAAGCACACAAATACATGGTAGGGAACTATGTATTGGACAAACCCACCTTGAGAGTGACACATGGTTGTGGTGGTCAAAGGAATCTCTCATAGTGAAGGTGGTGATTGTGATTCTTAGACCTGAAATCACTACACTCATCACATGTCGTTGGGTATGCTTTGACATCATCAAACACATTCGTGAAACATGGCTTGTTATAATGGTGATGATTGGGTAAATTTAACACACGGGGATAGACTATGAGTGAGAGATATAGGATTTGTCCCTGCTACTGGAGTATGATATTCTAGTCACTTGATAAGTGAGACTGAGAAACACATGCACATGTGAATCAAAATATGATATTGAGGTCACATTATCTCAGACAGTCTTCTCTTGGTTCAAGAAACATGGATTGAATGTTGAGAGGATGGCCTTCCATGCCTCGAGTTCATCCTGGATATCAGAGACAAAGGAATTATACAATCACTGCAACACCTTACACAGATTGTAGGTTGAAGTTGGTCTCCAACTTTCCATCCACTTGGGTAGCATTGATGTGTGACTAGGCACCACTCAATGCTTGTGATGTCATAAGATAGTTATGGACATTCATTGCCAACGTGATATGGGACCTACATGGTCACACACATACAAACTCATCTAGAAGAGGAGTTTGATCTTAAACGACGATTGGATTGACTATTAAAGTATCCATGTATTCAGTTCATGCAATATATCACTTGATTGGTAGACCAGGTCTTTCAAACGACCGTCTCACTGAGTGAGATGACCATTTGGACATCCAGACGGGCATTTCAAGAAGTTGAGATGGCCGTTTGGGGATCAGGCTGATCAAGGTCAAAATGGCTTAGTTCTACCCATGAACCGATTGGTTCAATGTGATTGAACTGACCAGCTCATATCAACTCACTAAACGACTATCTGGGTGAGTGAGATGGGCATCTCTCTTGGGGGAGACGACCCGATTGGGGCCAAACGAAGGTTCAAGATGTTTCCCAAATAGTTTCAATTGCATATACTTGGAGAGAAAGTGAAACTAATACATATATTAGTTGGAAGCGAAATTACCAAATTCATGTGCGATTGGGAAACTGCCAAAAAACTATTTGACAGTGCGAGGCGATCATCTCACACACCCAAACACACACCAGACGATCATCTGGGTGTGTAAAATGGTCGTTTCGACTGTTGTAGGTTGTGAAAGTTCAAGTTCCTCTGGTCCCTTCCACTCCCATGCAATCCCATACAGAGTGGGAACCCTGACCCTAACCTTGCCTATAAAAGGAGTGGTACTGGGGGCTTTCCAACACACAACACAGACAACTGACAATCAATTCCTCTGACAACTATTGTCCTCTCTGGTTGTGGTAACCAAGATAGCTCAAGCAAGTCCTACCTGTCAGGGAGGGATAGCCAAAGGGAGAGAACAACTGATAGTTTCTATTGTAGATGAGCAAGTTGGTGACTAGTACACCAACAGGAAGGACAACTCCTTCCTATCCTATCTTGATGAACAAAACGAGTTCTAGTTGGTTTGTGTGGACTACTCTAGAGGAAAGAGTCCTTTGGTACGTTTCTAGGAGAGCAAAGTCAACTTGCAGTATGTGGCGGGACCCTGGAGTCACTACAGAGGTTGCACAAATGTTGTTTGCGGTGAAGACCAGGAGCTGCACATCCATCGTCCAAGAGCAACTAGTCAGTAGTTACAAAGAAATGAGTTTTGTCGCTGGACTTACTCTAGGACTAGGTATAATTCGCTAAAACCATCCTTCCTATTTTATAGTATTTGACACGATCTTGCTATTATGGCTATACAGATAGATATTTTTTTTAATTTATACTACTACACTCTGTGGTCGTATTTCCCAACAGTGGTATTAGAGCCACGTCAGTTTACTATGTTTTAGGATAATCGATTTGATCGGATTTTTGGTTTTATCATTTATTTATTGCATATGATGTGAATATTTACATTGCTCTCATATGCATATCTGATCAAACACCACATAATCCCAAACTAATATATATATATATATAAGATATGATACATATGCAATTTACATGCTTTTCCCTAAAAGCGATTTCGATGGTGGATGCATAGCGTGGTTATGGACAATACCCTTTATCTGTGTGTGGTTGGATGGTTTGGTTCTTGTTTATCTTAGTCTGTGTGTCGAGCCTCTACCTCCCTCTTCCCAATGTAAAGTTAATTCTATCCTACCTTTACTCCCATCAAATGTAACTCAAGGTTTCTCTTATTCAATGTAATAAAGTAGCAATAGGATAGTTTATTTTCTTCTAACAATGTTGAAGATGTTCATCGCCGGTTGAGATGACCTGCTCGTGAGACAAGATGACCGTCTAGAGGATCAAGGAGTACAGAGCGATAGAATCAGACAACTACCTGGTGGACCCAACTGACCATCTAGAAGGAGTCTAGACATCAGTTGGATAAGAGGCCAGGCGATCGTCCCTGGAGGCCCAACCAACCATTCAGAAGGAGTCCAAACATCATTTGGATAAGAAGACCAATTGATCGGCCAAGAGGTGAGACGATCAGTTTAAGGGTTGAACTGATCTACCCAGATTGGCAAGCACAGATCAACATCAACCACAAGTTTATACATGTGATGTGATGATTGACCTAGGTAATAGTAATTCCTTGGGGATCCAAGGAATTACAAGTAGACATGGCCATAACCATCACTTTTTGTTTTATATTACATGTTTACATTGTGGGATATAGCATGTATATGATACATACTATATTTGTGGTGACTGGATACAATATATGTACATATATGATCTATATATATCCCTCAATCAAAGATATTATGTCTTAGATTCTTTCCAATATCAATACACATGAAAAATTTGTTTGACTAAGCATAGGTTATGCCTCCACATCGTGTGTTGTCTACCTTGTGGAAGTGTGATTGTAATAATGTAGGTTCTGCCTCTGCAGTGTGCATTATTATTGTATTGGGTATTGGGTCAGACTTAACTGGTGATTCTTAGAGCGTCTGGGCTCAAAAGCATGCAGATGAATACATCAAGGTGTTGCACATATCATCTATCCAAAATTGCATATAATGCAATTGACAAGAGTTGCCTACCTTGATGATTGATCGTGTTTGCGGTGTTGATTGGGCCACAATTGAATTATCTTAGATCTAGCTCATTAGAAAATTGTTCTTTGCAATTTTCCAAATTAATACATGAGGGTTGTCAATTTCAACAAAATAATAGAAATGATAATTAATTAAATACCTAATTATTATAGCCCAAATTCTAATCTAATCAAATGAAATAAAAAAATGAGATTTTGATAAAACTACAAATTGTTTTGTAGAATCAAATGGCAATGAAAAATCATCACTTTTCTTTGGGGTCAGTCCTTGAGAAGGATAAACTTACTGGGAACAACTTCCATGTCTGGTTCATGACACTGAGAAATTTTCTCACACAGGAGCGCATGCTCTATGTCTTGGAAATGCTAGAACCAGATGAGCCACCTCAAAATGCACCAAAGGCTGACAAGGATGCTCACAAGAAGCATACTGAAGATGTCATGGATGTAAAGTGTTTGATGCTATGCTCCATGAGCCATGAGTTGCAAAGGCACCATGAGAACATAGGGGTAATTGAGATGGCCACAAATCTCAAGAACATGTACCAAGATCAGGCAAGACATGAGAGATATGATGTCTGCAAGGCACTGTTCAAGTGCATCATGGCAGAAGGAGATCCAGTAGGTCCTCATGTACTCAAGCTCATTGGGTATGTGGAGAACATAGCTAGATTGGGATTCCCCTTGGGCCAAGAGTTGGCCATTGATGTGATTCTGCAGTCCCTATCAAAGTCATGTAGTTATTTTTTCATGAACTACAACATGAACGACTTTTACAAGTTGTTGAAAGAGTTGTTGGACATGTTGAGAACAGTTGAGACACAAATGAAGAAATATTAACCCAAGTTTGTGATGGTGATCAGCATGACAAAGGGGAAGTATAAAGGAAAAGGCAAAGCTAAAAAAGGTTCTAAAGCTAGCCAAAAGCCCAAGTCTTCAGGTCTTAAGGCAAAATGTGGAGTAAAGAAACAAAGAGGTGATTGTCACCAACCTAGACATTGTAAGAGAAATTCCCCACTCTGGCAAGAGGAACTAAAGAATAAGAAGGATGTCACTGAGGCCTCCACTTTAGGTATAAACAACATAAGATAAATTTGATCACTTATTCATTTTAGTATGTGATACCAAATAGAGGTCTGACATACTGATGTGTAAGATCTGACAAGAAGTAAAGGCCTTCATGGAAGGACAAAGATGGATAAGGCAGAGCAAGTGTTGCAAAAGCCATAGTCTAAATTTATCTTAGCCCAAAGGGCATGTAATAGAGTTATTAGAACTACTATTTCATTATGCCATTAGAATAGAAACATTTTCTTTATGCATCTTGTATGGACAAGGATGATTATCAATAAGGAATTATTAGTGCTTCTATTTCAGAGGTATGATCTTGCATGGCATTGGCCCTAAAACATCTTGCAATATTTATGCGAAATGATCCAAAGATGAATGTTTATACCAAAGGATTATAATTGATAACTGAAGTCCATCACTAGCATTAGTCATCTTATACAAATATGAGAAGTGAATGCTTGGAATACATATAGATGTTGATCTAGATTCCCTTGTTTATTGCACCTAAGGAAACATGCAAGTCTTATTCACACATAATATGACATGACATCCTTCACTAAACATAGTGGGAGGATAAGTTTTCCATTAGACCTCACACATATGATGCATGTAGATCTTATGGAATGAATGCTATGGATGATTGCTTATACTTCATTTCATTTACTAGTAATATGATGATATGTACTTAGTAAAAAAAATAAAAATCTCTTAAAGTGTTCAAGGAGATTATAAATGAAGTATGACATTGATGAAAGTATTAAGAGACTTTGATGAGATCAAATGTTGAAATACTTTACATCAATAACTTGAGAATCTTTCGGAAAGAACAGTGATAATGTATTACAATTTGAATCTAATCTGAACATGATGATGTGTCAGAATGAAGGAATTGTACCATGATGAGTCAAGATATAATTATCAGTTAATATAATCTTCTTACATCCTCACATATTTATACCTATCACTAAATAATGTACCACATGAATGGTTTGTAAGACATCATATATGATATGATTTGGGAATGTCCCAATAGGTCTAAGGGATTGAAACCCACCTTATGAAAGTAGTTTATTAAGTAGGTTTATCCATAAACCATGACAGTTGAACATTACTATTAACCTGAATCCAACAAAAAATTATTTTGTTAATAGGATAACTGAGTTCCTCAATATTTAATGGGAGTAGAAGTAATACTCAAAGTGTTTGAGGCCAACAAAGAGGTACAATGAGAATCACAAGTTGTTGTCAAATTTTAGATTCATCATATAACATAGAACAAAATATTTCTAGTAGAACACATATGAGATTGGAGGATTGCGAATCCAACAATTCAGATGGGTTGGTCATACAGGATGAGCCAACTAGTCAACTAGAAGCTATTTCTGAGCTATATGGAATCCATGTAAGCTAACAAGGTAGGACCTTGATAGTGTTACCCAGAGGGGTAATACCCAAGGGTGAAAGGGGTCTTGTGGTAAAGACCTACATGGATAACATAAAAGGACAGATTGGTTGAATAGGTTTTCAAATCAGTTCAAGTTGTTGAACTTGATAGAAAGTCCTTTTCCAATTGTCAGGATTGTTGTTGTAGTTAAAATAGACAAAGAGATTTAGCATATGAAGATGAAACTATATTCTTTAAAAGGAATACATCAAAGAATGTGTACGTGATACAACCTAAAGGGTTTTATAACTTCATGAATGCAAATAAAATCTATCAACTACAAAATTCAAACTGGGATTGAAACAAGCATCTCAGAAATGGGATCTTTTGTTTTAATAAGATAGTCTAAGAGTTTGACTTGAGTCAAGATAAAAGATGAAACATGTGATTACAAAAGATTTAGTGGGAACATATATAAATATCCCACATGTATTGAAGAATGGTATCTCAATATTATGAATGTTCATAATTGGCAAGAAAACACCTTCATCATTGAAGGATAAGGTGAAACTTCTTATGAGATAAGAATCAAGACCTATAGAGATAGTTCTTGAATGTTTCACAATGGAAGTTTGAACATGTACAATAGCAGTGTGTTGAAAGAGTTCAACATGGAAGGATTCAATAAGGGTTAATCTACATTAGTCTCTCATGAACCCTATATTTAGATTCTTGTGAGGAATGGAAATAACATGAATAAGATTCCATGGTCCATCCCAACAGTGGATCTATCATGTAAGATACTAACACACTTATCCCATATAGTCTTGTATGTATTGACATGACAAGATGATATTAAAATCTAATAAGGGTTATTGGAATGTCATTATAACATCCATTAGTACTTGTGAAGTACCTAAGGATAGATTTATAGTCAATAAGGATGGCAATAAAAGGAAGAGTTGGATGTAAAGAGTTACATTGATGCAAGCTTCCATGATTGTAACATACTCGAATCTAAGTATCTTACTCAACCTTCTCTTTTCTTAGGTCCATTATTATTCATGATATTAACATATTACTTTTCCCCCAAATCATATTAATTAGGATTATTTGGAGTCAAGAAAGTATAATGTTTCAACAAATATAATATGTTAATGATGAATTAATCAATTAGGGATTAATTGTACAATTTTACATTAATTATTGTTGACCCTAATTTGGAATCTATAATCATACTAAGATTTATTAATGAACAGAAATATAAAAATATATGTAATGGATCAAATTGATAAAGAAAGACAATAAATACATTAATTAAGTGGTTAACTTACAAATAATAAAAGGCATCATTAAACCCTTAGAAAAGGTGGCATAGATGTTAAAATTGAGTTATTTAGAACTTAATTAGAATACATGTACACTTTCATATTAATCGGATGGCATTTACTCCCTCAATTTATTCTAAGAAAAGATAAAGAATTCATTAATTTAATCAAATGACTATAGTCCGTTTCTTTTCTGCAACACTGGTGTTGGGCCGTTTCTTCTTGCTTCACGATCCTTCTTCTCGTCCTCTCTTTCCGTTACTTCCTCCCTGCCTTCCTCCTATATCTCCTTCCCCATCTTTTCCTATCGCAAGAGAGCCTAGAACCCTAGCCGCCTCCATCTTCTTGGCGCCAACTATCAGTAGATATAGAGCGAGGGAGGGTGTCGAGGTTGTCGCGCGCTGCCTACAAAGGCAAACCACTAATCTGGCGGTCGTCTTTGGCAGTGCGTCTGGTGCACTTCTTCCCCGCATCATCAGCCGTTTTTCCCCACTCTCTTCTTCTTCTTCTTCTTATTCTCCCTCCTGGACCCAGAAAATCTAGTTGGTTGTTCCTCATACACCCACGCCCAGCATCGCCAAGCGACGCTAGGAAGTGAAGAAAGTCGCCAGGCGGCATCGAGCATCACCAAGATGTATCGATCCTCTCCAGGAAACACTGACGGCACATGTTCTCGTCCTCCAACTGCTGGCTCTGATCAAACTCCCAGCCATCTATGACTGGCGTCATTGCGGCAAGAACGCTGCCTCCTCCGATCTTATTCTCATCAACTTCAAGAGACTTGGTCAAACTTATCATACGCCGATCTCATCGTCGATGCACCTGCTGATCGCGGCCAGGAACGAGGAACTTCCTTAGAAAATAGCGGCGTCGTTGCCGCCCTCTTCCTGTCTCCTCTTCCTCGAATTGGCTGCACCACAGCAGCCCAGTTCGGGCCTCACCGGCAGCATCGCCATGACATGGAGCAGCATCGATCAATGACAACAACCACTACACTCATCTTCTTCCACTTGACTTGCTGGACTCCCTGCTCCGTGAGGGACTTCCATCGCCAAGCACAGGACTCCCCCACGCCCTCAGCCTTCCACGACACTCACAGCAGACAAGGCAACCGCAAACCACAGTCACCAACGAGTAACACAGCTCAGGGTCCTCATCTTCATGGCCTGTGAGGATCTCCAAAATCTGCCTATTCCCATCGCCAGCCATGCTCCTGCCCCTGATCTCAACTACTGTACAATTGGCTTCACTTTAGCAATGAACGCCTGCAAGTATCCATGGCAAACTGTATGTGCACTTGATACCCTCGAGCCATTTAACTCCATGACCCTTCCAAGGTTGTCTCCAAGGTGTGGTAAGGCGAGCAGGATACTGACCCTCAGACATGGTGGTAGTTTGAGATCATCGAACGGAACCTCCTTCTCCAGGGATCTTCCGCCCATGTGAACCTGGTATTGGAGTCTGGATGACCTGCAGTGATGGATGGGTAGTAATCTAAACACCGGACGACATCCACAACAGTAAGGATCCAAGGTCCATATGATGGACTACGTTCATCAAGGACTAGTCATTGCAGATCAGGCTTTTGGGTACCCCCAACGGTGAGTCTCAAATACTGAAACTTGATTCATAGGATGAACAACAATGAATCTTAGTAGTAAGCGCGATCTAAATAATACTTAAGTTAATACTAATGAGACGACCAATGAATAATTTGGGAAATACTTATATGCGTACCTGGTGTATTAGTCATAAAAATATACTAGGAATTTCAGGTACTAATTCCAAATGTCTATTACATATGGTAAAAGAGAATAACATATATGTAGTTCAAAGTAGGGCGTTGTCGATGTTAAAATATTTTCTCAATCAATTTGGACTGGGTATACACCTAAGTACTATATCTATTTTGGAAGATATCATGTTTTGATAACTCGTAGGATCTTATTGGAAATATCATTGATACCTTTGTTGTTATTCGTTTGGCAGAAATCCTAGATACATATAAAAGAACAAGACAATAATTGTGAATGTATATGTGTGTAGGGCATAGATTTATTGATCAATTTCACACTAAATGGAACGTGAAATATTGTACAAGTATGTATCCTTATAAACACAACTTTGGGTGACATGATGGTTAATTCCATCAAAATATACTTTCAATTATCGATACATTAAATACTTATATTCATAGCATATTTTAGAATCGTAGTATATAATGTGCATACACACTAATATGTATGCTAACTATTATGTTAGAAATAATATGGAAATACATGATTCTCGAGAGAGAATGACATTGCAAGCCCTAAAGTAGAAAAATGAACTCCTAACCACATATAATATACCTAGACTTAACTTGAATTATATACCTAGGAGGGATCTATTAAACAAAGTAGGTGTAAAATTGATAGAATTTGAGAGTGATACACATGTTTGATTTATTTTGACTGACATAAGATAATATACTTCTAGGAGGAAGAAGTGACATAGTGGATCAAGTGTCTTGTTAGAGTTAACTTTTGGGACACATAAGGTATGTACTCCTCCCTATTTATAACTGGGCATTTATGTGACAAAATTTTCCCATAATGAGGCATCTTTTGAAATACTTGCTCTTATTCCATTTGTTGGACAGTTCATATACTTTCAGTTGGATTTATTATTCCTTTGAAATTATTATCATATTGAATTGGGTTAATGACCCCATTTGCTATTGTGGTTAAATCATGCCACATGCTTGTGAAAGGTACATCTTGCTACTCTATTTATGCATGTTAGATAATTTGACTATTTTAACTATCGTAAATGCTTATGCGTAACCATTAGGGCGTGCTACTTCCGCCTGGGGTGTGCTACTTCCACCTTTTTCTATACAGAGGCATGCTACTTCCACCTAGGGTGCGCTACTTCCACCCATTTTTACTTAGGTCAATGACTCAGTGGTGTCTTGGCCCTATTATAGTTACTTTAGTCAAATATATCTGCATGCAAATAATTGTTGTGATACTGATGATTTATAATGGCAAGATTTGTTATTTCACTTATTTATTTATATGCCTCATTCTTTTGGAAAATCCTTCTTTTGATACTTCTCATTGAAACTTACCTAGCTTTAATGGCCCCTTTTGATGGGAACATCTTACTTTATTTTTTTTAATGCCCTAGTTAATCCTCTAATGTACATACTCAGCTTTCGCTGATTTATATTCTATTTTCCTTTTTTTTTGGTGTTCCCAAAACTACCCAGGTATAGGTGCCTTGAAGGACGTGGACACATGAAGGTTGTACACATGAAGTTGTATTAAGGATAGCTTGGAATAGCCGGGTTACCCTCTGCATCTGGGGCTCTTATGAAACATAGTTATAGAATTTCATTTTTATGTACCACCTTTTAGGTGAGAAAATTTTGTACATGGAAATATGTTGTAACTTTATAAATAGTTTTGTTTTCCGCTGCTTAAATATTTCATGGCTCATGTTTGTACCATTGAGTGGGCCCACTATCGGGTCCCACTCTTTACAATGATGACAAAGTGATCACAAATTAAAATTGTTTTGAAAAAGAAAAGTGTTGATTAGTTGGAGAGGTTCTGAACTAATAGCCATCAATACTATTCTACAATAGAAGCCGAGTATACTTGTGTTATGAACACAAAGTGATACTATATGGATCTAAAGTTTCATATGATGAACTTATAGATGTTCCAACCATTGATGACTCAGTAGTGATACTATGACAAAAATGGAGCTAATTGTTAGGCAAGGAATATCAGATACCATATTATGGCAGTTCCGTCTCATACGAGAAATCATATAGTGAAGAGATAAGGAAACATGCAATATAACGACTATAAGTAGAGTATTGCTAACCCACATGATAGGCATTAGCAGAGAAGAAGCATGTTGGACTTGTTTAGGTCGCTAAGGATAAGATCCATGGGTGATTTACTCCAAGTGTAATGGGAGTCTGTTGGTAAGGTATGCCCATAGAGCCAATCATATGATGATTGACATGGCATAATTACCTAAAGGGATGTGATTAATAACATAAATAAAGGTAAGCTACCAATTCATCTATTTCACTCAATTATGAGATAATGAGGATACAAAGTGAATGTTTAGAGAATGATATTATTCAATTTCATATGCCTTCAAGTATTAGCCTTTTTGAAATGAGATCATACGAATGTTAAGAGTACATATACATATTCTCATTATGTCCCTAGTGGTTACTATGGAAGGTAGATAGACACCAACAACACATAAGACTGGAGTGTGAGTTGGTTGATGACTGAGTCTCACTAAGTCATGATGTGGCAATATCAAACCAAGCACATAGATACATGTTAGGGAACAATGTTTCAAACAGACCCACCTTGAGAGTGATACATGGTTTTGGTGGTCACAATCATCTCTTAGAGTGAAGGTGGTGTTTTGTGATTCTTAGACCTGAAATCGCTACACTCGTCACATGTCGTTGGGTACGCTTTGACACCATCAAACACAGTCCTAAAACATGGGTTGTTATAACAGTGATGATTAGATGGATTTGACACATGGGGATAGACTATGAGTGATAGATATGGGATTTGTCCCTCCTATTGGAGTATGATATCCTGGCCACTTGATAAGCGAGACTGATAAACACATGTTCACACACATGTGAATCAATATATGATATTGAGGTCACATTATCTTAGATAGTCTACTCTTGGTTCAAGAAGCATGGATTTAATGTTGAGAGGATGACCTTCCATGCCTCAAGTTCATCCTTTAAATCAGCAATAAAGGAATTATACATTCACTACAACACCATGCAAAGATTGTAGGTTGATGTTGTTCTCCAACTTTCCATTCAATTGGGTAGCACTGATGTGCAACTAAGCACTACTCTTTGCTTGTGATGTCATAATCTAGTTATGGACATTCACTGCCAACATGATATGGGATCTATAGGGTCACACACATAGCAACTCATCTAGAAGAGGAGTTTGATCTTGAATGACAATTGGATTGATTACTAAAGTGTTTAGGTATTCAATTCACGCAACAAATCACTTGATTAGCTAACCAGGTCTGCCATACGACCATCTCACTGAGTGAGACAGCCGTCTGGGCATCCAGATGGGCGTTTCAAGAAGTTGAGATGGCCATTTGGGGATCAGGCTGATCGAAGTCTGAATTGGCTTAGTTCTTCCCTTGAACCGACCGACTCATCTCAACTCACCAGACGGCCATCTGGGTGAGTGAGATTGGTGTCCTGCTTGGGTGAGACGGCCTGGTTGGGGCCGAACGAAGGTTCCATATGTTTCCCAAATTGTTTCGATTGCATATACTTGGAGAGCAAGTAAAATTAATATGTATATTATTTGGAACTGATATTGCCAAATTCGTGTGTGATTAGGAAACTACCAAAGGGCAGTTTGGCAGTGCAAGATGACCATCTCACACACCAGATGACCATCTGGGTGTGCGAAATGGCCGTTTCGACTGTCTCAAGTTGGGAAAGTTCAAGTTCTTCCGGTCCCTTCCACTCCCACGCAATCTCGTACAAAGTGGGAACCCTGACACTAACCTCACCTATAAAAGGAGGGATACTAGGGGCTTCCCACCACACAACACAAACAACTGAGAATCAATTCTTCTGACAATTGTTGTCCTCTTTGGTTGTGGTAAGCAAGAAATACCAGGTAAGTCCTACCCGACAGGGAGGGATAGCCAAAGGGAGAGAACAACTGATATTTGTCATTGTGGGAGAGTAGGTTGGTGACTAGTACACCAACGGGAGGGACAACTCCTTCCTATTCGTTCTTAGTGGATGATAGGAGTTCTATAGGTCCATGTGGACTACTCTAGAGGAAGGAGTCTTTTGGCTACTTCTCAAAGATCAGAGTCAACTTGCAGTACATGGCGAGACCACCAGGGTCATTGTAGAGGTTACACAAACACTGTTCACGGTGAAGACCAGGGCATGCACATCCACCATCTAAGAGAAACCAGTCAGCTATAGTAAAGAAGTGAGTTTTATCACTGGACTTTCTCTAGGACCTGATATGACTCGCTAAAACCATCCTTCCTATTTCATAGTAGTTGACATGATCTTGCTGTTAAGGGAAAATACAGATACACATTTTTTTTGTTTTTTCTTCTATACTATGTGCCTGTATTTCCCAACACACCCAACTCTCGATCACGACTACCAACACAAGGATGACTACATCACCATGGATAGTCCTTTCCAACATGCCTGGACCTCATGAATAAATACTTACATGCCACATGCCCATGTGGGCCCCACCTATTGCAGGGGTTATGGATCTGATACCATTTGTAAAAATTGAGTCCACTTCCCAAGGCTCTAGTAGAGTTTTAGGAATGATGACTGAACCAGAGACCACTACTAACTGTGTGCTTTTTTCTCACACACACACAAGTAAGGATAAACTTCTTGACTGGTCACCCATCCTAGTACTACTCCAAGCTAAGCATGCTTAACCACATAGTTCTTTAGTGATTGGATATCTAGAAAGGAGATTCATCTTGGTGATATGGGTAGTCTAATCATTCCTTTTAAGATCATTATATTTGAGGCCTCAAATCGTAGGATGTTATAATAGTCATGATAATGCTCAAATTAAAATTGAGATTGCACATACCTGATCTTCATGACTAGTGATTAACTTATAGTCATACGTGGTCCTCAAAGTTGAGTATTCATCCTAGGAATGCATTATGCTTGTTAATCAAACCAAGGCAAATATGTGTATACTTCCCTAGTATATATTTTCTAATTGTTCTTATCCTAGTCTCTATCACCAAATGACATATAAGGATTTTCAATCTTAATAAGTAGATATACGATCCATTAGATATCTATTTTAGTTCTATTATCCATATTTAGATACTTATGTATAATTTTACTAGGCTACATGTATGCGTTGGTAATAATATTCTTTTCTCCAATTTAGATGTTATAATTTAATTTTATCTCTAACAATATGTGATTCCATATTATTTTTAATATGGACATAACTACTGTTTTCATTTATAACTAAGGGCATGCCAAGGTACACATATCTTAATTGCTAGGTTTCAAATATTGAACTTGCAAATATGTAACTAGGAAGATGAAGTAAATAAATTATGTTCTTAGATAGACCCAATCAAATGTGTTATCTATAACAAAGTTATATATATATGTGTATATATATTTCCTACACTTCTATTTATGAAGGCAACCTTATTATATAGGTCCTTTCTCTAAATTATATATATATATATATATATATATATATATATAAACACCTTTCCTAACTCCATGTTTTGTTCCATCCTATATCCATGCATGTTGTGAATGAATTTATAACACAAATACAATGCTATTTAGGATATTTTATATACTCACAATTGGACCTTTTAGAACTTGATAATAGATATACTATGATATGAAGCAAACCTATTATTATCATTAACTATTTTTCTCATATGAAGATTTCCAAGACATGCACTAATGAAATAATAACTTACTAATTACTTATAAAATGTGGAGTATCAGATTCAAACCAGTTTTCAATGGTTGATTCTTCATCCTTTCCCGAAGCACTCATGAACACTAGCCGATTGATTAACTCCCCAGAATTGGCAAAGACCTATACCAAGTTGACATGTCTCCTTGAAGAGTCAAGGAGTCCATTCTTTAGGAAAATGGAGTCTTCGGGAAGGGAAAATAATTTGATGGTGGTTTGGCTTAGCAGTGAGGTAGTAACATGGGTCTTAGGGTTGCTGGAGGAGAAACACTGATGAAGAGAGCCATTGTAAGGCCCCTAAACTTACTTAATGAGTTGAACAAGATTAATTATCATAATTGAACTATTATAATCATAATATAACCTTGTTATATTCTTTGAAATTATAATAAAATCTTAAGTTTCAAATTTGGTCCAATTTGGACATTGTTTGAGTAAGTTATGCAATTTTATGCACATTTTGGACTTTTCTGCAATTTACCCAATTGAGAGGTTTTATTTGCAATTTATCACTTGAATTATGTTCCTTGGATATTCTATCATCATTATTGATCTTTTTGTGAAATGGGGCACCTATTTAAACCTTGGTTTGAAGGTTTTTTCTCCAAGGGTATTTTAGGGTTTACCCCTTCATGGATTAGCTACCTTTAGTAGCTATCAACTAATGAGTTATTTGTTTTTCTTAGAAATTCAAGAAACGAGGGATAAGAATGACTCTATATATGTTGGGGGAGCTTATTGTGTGTGTGCTTGTATATTCTTAATGGTTTAAGGCCATGGACACTTGGAAAGATACTAGAACTTCAACTTTTTCTTTTTCGTTATCTTAAAGTTGCATATACTTATCCCCAATCACCAAAACGAGCCATTTTCTCTCCACCACTTCCCTCGTTCTCCCAACCTCATTCTACCTCTGTGAGGCTGTGAATTTTCTGTCCAAGGAAGAAGAAAGTGTGGATCATCTTGGAAAAGGATCTAGGATTGCAATTGACTTCATTTTAGGGTTGAAAAAGCTTCCTTCTAGTGATCTTGACCTAAAAGAGTAAGAATTCCCTTATTTCCTTTGTTTATTTGTTTGTTATCCTTCCTCCTAGCTTTCTAGAGGTCTTAACCTTGCTGTTCCATGGTAGAAATTTCTCTAAATCTCTAAAACCCTACCTTTCTTGCTCCTTATGCTTAGGGTTTGCTCATTTGATGAAGAAAGGTGCTAGATGGACGAATTCATAGCTTATTCTTGGATTTTTTACCCTACCTTCTCGATTTTTCTTCTGTGTGGGGTTTCATATTCTCATTAGAGTCAAATTGTATAACTTGCTCCACGTTTATTTCTTACCATAAGCTTTCTAGATCATGTTCCTGCTTTAAAATGATGATCCATGCACTAAAAAGCTATGCTTGACTTGAATTTCAATTTTTATAATGTTTCCTGTTCTGATTTAAGTTTTATATGAACCTGTGATCATGTGTATGTTATTACTAAGGTATAATATGACTTGGATCAGGTTGGTTTGACAACCTATGGTGCTAAGCACCTATCAACCAATGGTCAATTTTAGGGTTTTAAGCTAATTTCTTCTATAAACCCATGACCCGATGATGGTACCATTGCAACAACCCTATGGTGTTGTCTTCATGACAACTGATGGTCGTGATCAAATGTGTCATATTATGGTGACAACCTATGGTCACCCCCTTAGGTCATTCTTTGGATCAATTAGAAGTATAATGATCAACCGTTACGTACCATACTAATGTTATCAATCAATGATGACATCAACTTAATGATGCTGATTAACGAATATAGTGTTGATCTAATACCCTATGGTGATTTAATTATCACTAATGATGGTGGATCAGGTCTCTACAACCTATGGTGAGTTAAGCATTGTAGCATCAATTAATCCTTAAACCAATGGTTTCTTGGGTCACTTGATGCAATGGTCGAACCTACACTTTAATTGATAGTTTTAACATATGAACTTGACCCAATGGTCAGGATCTAGTGTTTATTCCTCCAATAAAGTGGAATGATGGATAATGTAATATGTTGGTTCTAATAATGGGATTTATATGGCTTCCTTTATATGATCAACTTAAGGAGCTTACTTGTTGACAATGGATGGCTTGTTTTAAGTGAACAGTCGATTGTGGGTTTTATCCTACTCTCAATGGAACTTTTTGTGTTGTTAATGAAGGGATGGATAGGGTTAGATGGTGACTCTTTGTAAAGAACAAATCAAGGACTTCATAGGTGGTTTATCCAAAGTGTTTACTTATGTAAACAACCAATGGTGTTACCTTTTAAACATCCAATGATTTTGGGTGACATTGTGGTATGGTGATATGGGTTGAATGATGATGGAACAAATGGAGGGTTACCCTTAATAAGGTATTTTTACCTATTCACTCATAGCAATAGAAGGGATGATAACCATATTGTGTTGATATGTAACCCTAATGAGGTATAGCTTGTTATACCTAGCTTTAATATAACTAAATGATGATACTTGGGTATGAATAGTCCTTGAATGACTAATACAATCATGGAGTACTCTCTTATTGTTGTTGAAACCCTAGTATGCTATAACCCGATGGTTACACCTTGATTTATGTGAAGGTTTATACTTGAGAATAGTATGTAATGTGATGGTGATGCTTCACCTTATGCATCCATGATCTAATGGGGATGCCGTGAGTTAGGGTTTGGGTATGAGTGTTGATTAGTAACATTAATATAATTTATCTTGTGATCCTAACTCTAATGCAAACAGATAAAGATGAGTATTCATGTTTAACCTTCTTATATGATGCCATGATGGTGAAATAACCTCCTTAATATGATCATAACCTTAATATGTTAATTGGTGGTTATCATTGACACATGCTTGATACTTATTTATTCTAAACATGTCCATTATGAATATGATGAGGGTAATCATATCTAGATTCCTTGCATGTTGATGAAATAAAGGAATGTTCTTAATGTTGATATAACCCTACTACGATTGTTTATGAATATCTCCTAGATCATAAATGCAATATTATGCTGATCTGGTGTATTATATGTAAGTGATGTTGTTGAGCCTTGTTAAAAGGGATGCAAAGATAATGATGATCTTGTAAGGAATAGTATGATGGTCTTAATGACCTTTGGGCATGGTTGAGCCCTGAATGAGGTGTAATCCTCTTATGTTTATAAGGGTTAATACCCTGTGATATTGTGAAAAGGATTTATATCATGTGATAGTATGATGGTCTTAATGACCTTTGGGCATGGTTGAGCCCTAAATGAGGTGTAATCCTCTTATGTTGATATGGGTTGATACCCTATGATATTGTGAAAAATATTATTATCTTGTGATAGTATGATAACTAGTGTGGTCTCATGAATGGCAAGTGAATAGTACCATGTGATGATGAGATGAGAAATTGTGTTTCACATGTTTTATATCTTTTAAAAGTTGTGATATTTATATGCTTCGTAGAAGTGAATTAGCTTTTTTATGTCCACTTGTTTGATGTAGCCTTAATTCACCCAATTGGCATAACAAATCAAGTGCAACTCTAATTATGTAGTGCCATGTGCCACAGATCCATCTGAGTGTCAGAACTTGCCAGATGGTGAAATAAGCATTCCTAAGGGAAACTCGGAGTGCATACTATTGAGTACGTGGGGGTGGCAAGTTGAGGAGGTATCCTTATCATCCATAATGCAGATTGTGGATGTTGGATATGGTCATGCCTCATACATCTGATGTGATTGAGAATGACTGTGGTTGTGTCTCAATGATTATATATGTGACAAGATTGGAGGACAAATGTAGTTGTACCTCAGATGGTAGGGTATGCGTACCCACCTCCTTTCACTAGTGCCCTAACATGTACCAAGGACAGACTAGGCTGTTAACTGCTTGACCTTATGTGTCGCTGTGGTGGACCCGCACTGACCGGGGGGCGGAGAAGATCTTAGGAGTCCGACTCTTCCTAGATCTTGTATGACACTGATTTTGACTTAGAAGTGGTCAGTTGGATTTTGAGTGGTATCCTCAGTTTCCTCAAGACATAATAAAATATGTAAGACAGCCGTGTAGCATATCTATTTAGGGTTATACGCAATGCTTCATATTGGATGAAAACCCTTGTTTACTTTCTTTTCACTGAGATCATGTATAGTATAATAAGATATAATATATATGCTTATGCTATAGTTATTCTCATGTTGTAAACATGCTTATGTTGTCACATATACTGACACTGATGGTTAAGATGTTGTTCCTAGCTATGTTTAATATTGCTGGCCATGCTTTGTAATTAGAGATGCATATACTACTAATCATGCTTATCCAGATAGTTGTGCTTATGTTTTTAGCTCTTTTTATGATGTTGATATGTTCAACCTATTAGACATGCTAATGTTGTTAGCTATGCTTATGTGGCTAGACTTATTCATAATGATTGAGATTCTATGTTACTAGACTTGCACATGATGCTAGATATGCATATGCTACTGAATTGCTTATATTGTCAACAAGATAATGGATGATAGTATGGCTAATGATGATAGTTATAATATGCTCCTTTATGTATTTTGTTAATCATCAGTGCTGCTGAGCTTATGTGTTATATCCGATTAAACTAATTAACTTTTTAATTACTTAAAAATATTGTAATTAATAAACATTGTTGAAGGTTATATCTCTTTTTGGGACATGGGTCTCACCCTTGTTGTTCGCCACATTTTTTTTGGTAATCGGAAGTGATGAAAACAAACCTGTGGCAGCAAGAAGAGGAGCTACAATAATGAATCTTTGAGAAAGTTGATTAGATGTCTAGTGTTCCCTAGAGTCGTCCTTGTACTCTTAGGTTCAAGTAGGAAAAGTTTGTATATGGTATTTCAAACGAATCGGAATTTTGTTAGCATGTTAATGCTTGTTTGTGTGACATATACGAATATTGTTCTCCTGTGAATATATGTTGTGGCTAAGGTAATAGATCAATTTGTATCAAATTCTTGGCATAGTATGGATATAAGAAAGATGTTGGGCTCTTATGCAAATGTTTTTGAGCGGGTATTTATGTTGAAATCGGTTTTAATTTACCCATATTTTTGGGTATGTGATTAATTAGTGATTGATTGTGCTTTATATTTTGAATAATCTCGTTTAGTGTAATGGGTTCTCACAAGTTGGTATCAAAGCTTTAGTTTCTTTGAGTCTATAGGGATACTAGGTCTTAGGACTAGGATGATGTTTAAGTAAGGAACATGACATGAGAATATAGTGCATACTACCTAATCTCAGCATTTGGATGCCCTGTCCAGGTATTCAATTATTGAAGAAAGGTAAGTATGTAACTCTTAGATTGTTATCTTTCTGGTTACTTTGATCAAGTAGTCATTTTGAGACAATCTAAATAGCATAATGAATCAGAAATAATTGTGTGAATATCTCAATCCTACCTTAAAGAAGATGATAATTGCATCATTATCTATAAAAACTTGAATGCTTGGTAAATATAAGAGAAAGATACAACACCATGAAATATAAATCTGAATACAAATAAGGAAAATAGGACTTCTTGAAGATGTGATTCAAGAAGATAATAAAGTAAAAGGCAGACAAGTCTATGCTTATAAAGTGAATCAAGGTATGAAATCCACATAAGATAGAGAGAACTCCTATAACAAGTACAAAATGAGACGATGAATGAGAACAATGATAAAGAAATAAGGTGGAACCTGAGTTAATCTCAGACCAACCTATGTGTGTAAGAAAGTGTTAATGAAAAATCAGCATGGCATGTGAAAGAAATTAAGGGAGATGATCTTGATTTAATGAAGAAAATGTGGAATATGATGATTTAACTGTCTATAAGTGGTTGAAAAACATAATAAAATAAGAGAACATACCAAGTGTGATAAATAGTCATCAAGGAGTAATGAGATATGTTAATCATGATGATTTCTATGCTAATGGCAAGGAACCCGAAATGAAAAAGGTAAAATGATACATAAGAAACTGTAACCTGCATAATGAAAATAGAATTGGTTACCTTTTGCTAGTTACCCTTGAAAAATACTACTATAGTATGGGAACTGTGTTTCCCTTTGTGTCTTTCCTTTCTAGGGCACACCTTTCAAGTGGATCATTGCCACTTGGTACATGTGGATTCACTACAAACATGAGGGTGGATAGCTTATTATAGCATAAGGTTGCTTGGACTATGGTTCCAAGATCATAACGTTTGTGATGAGTTTGCTTTTGAGCCTTCCAATAATTAGGAAGAATCCTCTTATATGTCTTGAGATTTGTTATGTTGGTAAAAGTAGATGAGATAATGATGTGAGTTCCTTAAGTACATGAGGTGGATACCAAGGTAATGAATCCTAGTATCCAAGATGTATCAACAATATGGGAAGTATGTGAAGGTTGGAGATGTTTATTAAATGAACATTCCAAGTGTTCCTATCCCTTAGAGAGAGAGTTGATGATGACCCTCTAAATGTTGTTTGAAAAAAAAAGTGATTCTATAATGTTGTGTATGGTTCAGTCATAGCTGGGCAAGAACACTATTAAGGATAGATGGTTTGTTGGGTAATAGATATGTGATACCATGTTCCTTTAAGATAAACCTATGATCAAATATCAATGCATAAGATTTAGATTGGATGACATAATTCACATGACCATGATGAGTTTAGAGTTATGTCCTATAGACTAACCAATGTACAAATATAATTTATGAATAGGAGGAACAGAGTGTTCCGGTCATGTCATACAAGTTATATCAAGCTTTAAATGATGACATGTCAAAGTATTTCAAATATGGTCAAAAATATGATCAATATTTATTAAAAAACCTTAGGGTTTCCAAAGCAACAATATCTATGAGAACAAGTTGAACAAGAGTGATATGGGGTTGATTAAATTTCTTTATGGGATCATGATATGCCTTCTAAGTAGGTTGTGTGAATCCTAGTAAGGTGAAGATAGTGTTGTTGTTTCAACCCTAATAAGGTTGACTAGGAATGATGTTTCTTTGTATGAAATGATAGCTGCCAGCGTCATCATTTATTTTGATGCTGAAAAAGAACTGACAAGAGTTCTAGTGTCGGTGTATAACAAAAAAAGGATGGATACATTGCCTTTTTTTATGCTTCAAGGAATGGTATGGGACACATGGCATGATTGGTAAAAATATAGCAAGTATGACTTTTGAGTAATGTGTTGATACAATAGATATAATTTTAGGACGATAGCTAAAATTTAAAGTTGAACATTACTATTAGCTTTGTACAAGTGGCACAACAAATTTCTATGTTCCATATTTGCAAATGTCTTCTTATGTCGGGATTTTTGGTGCTGACCCAAGATGAGATATGTATGAATGATGTGACATCATCATGATATGCAAGTAACCATGTGAAGGTAATAGGATGAGGTGCAAAGGAAGTACCCATCTTTGTTTATCTTAGATTTCAAGGGCGAAATCCCTGTTGGGGGGTTATAGTTGTAAGGCCCCTAAACTTTCTTAATGAGTTGAACAAGATTAATTATCATAATTGAATTCTTTTAACCCTAATATAACCTTTTTATATGCTTTGAAATCATAAGACAATCTTAAGTTTCAAATTTGGTCCAATTTGGACACTGTTTGAGAAAGTTATGCAATTTTATGCACATTTTGGACTTTTCTACAATTTACCCAATTGAGAGGTTTATTTGCAATTTATCACTTTAATTATGTTCCTTGTATATTTTATCATAATTCTTGAGCTTTTTGAGACATGGGGCACCTATTTAATCCTTAGTTTGAAGGTGTTTTCTCCAAGGGTATTTTAGGGTTTACCCCTTCATAGATGAGCTACCTTTAGTAGCTATCAACTAATGAGTTATTTGTTTTGCTTGTAAATTCAAGAAACGAGGGATAATCATGTATCTATGGATGTTGTAGGATCTTATTGTGTGTGTGCTTGTATATTCTTAATGGTTTAAGGCCATGGACACTTGGAAAGATACTAGAACTTCAACCTTTTCTTTTTCTTTATATTAAAGTTTCATATACTTATCCCCAAGCACCAAAACGAGCCATTTTCTCTCCAAAACTTCCCTCCTTATCCCAAACTCGTTCTACCTCTGTGCTTCTACGAATTTTTCTATCCAAGGAAGAAGAAAGTGGGAATCTTATTGGAAAAAGGATCTAGGATTGCAATTGACTTCATTTTAGGGTTGAAAAAGCTTCCTTCGAGTGATCTTGACCTAAAAGAGTAAGAATTCCCTTCTTTCCTCCATTTATTCCTTTTTATTCTTCCTCCTAGATTTCTCCAGGTCGGAACTTTGCTGTTACATGGTAGAAATTTCTATAAAGCTCTAAAACCCTACCTTTCTTGCTCCTTATGCTTAGACTTTGCTCATTTGATGAAGAAAGGTGCTAGATGGACGAAATCATAGCTTATTCTTGGATTTTCTACCCTACTGGATTGAGTTTTCTTCTGTGTGGGATTTCATCTTCTCATTATAGGAAAGTTTTATAACTTTCTCCACGTTTATTGCTTACCATAAGCTTTCTAGATCATGTTCTTGCTTTAAAATGACGATCCATGCACTAAAAAGCAATGCTTGACTTGGATTTCAATTTTTATAATGTTCCCTATTCTGATTTCAGTTTTATATGAACCTGTGATCATGTGTAAATTATTCCTAAGGTATAATATGACTTGTATCAGGTTGGTTTAACAACCTATGGTGCTAAGAACCTATCAACCAATGGCCAACTTTAGGGTTTTAAGTTGATTTCTTCTATAAACCCATGACACGATGATGGTACCATTGCAACAACCCTATGGTGTTGTCTTCATGAAAATTGATTGTCGTGATCAAAGGTGTCATATGATGGTGACAACCTATAGTGACCCCATTAAGTCAGGTTTTGGATCAATTAGAAGTATAATGATCAACCATTAAGTACCCTACTAATGTTATCAATCAATGATGACATCAACTTAATATATGATCTTGATTACTGAATATAGTGTTGATCTAACAACCTATGGTGATTTAATTATCACTAATGTTGGTGGATCATGTATCTACAACCTATGCTGAGTTAAGAATTGTAGTTGTAGCATCAATTAAGCCTTAGACCATTGGTTTCTTGGGTCACTTGATGCAATGGTCAAACCTATACTGTAATTGATGGTTTTAACATATGAACTTGACCCAATGGTCAAGATCTAATGTTTATTCCTCCAATAAAGTGGAATGATGGATAATGTAATATGTTGGTCCTAATAATGAGATTTATATGGCTTCCTTTATATGATCAACTTAAGGAGCTTACTTGTTGACAATGGATGGCTTGTTTTAACTGAACAGTTGATTGAGGGTTTTACTTTACTCTCAATGGAACTTTTTGTGTTGTTTATCAAGGGATTTATAGGGTTAGATGGCGACTCTTTCTAGAGCACAAACCAAGGACTTCATAGGTGGTTTATCCAATGTGTTTGCTTATGTAAACAACCAATGGTGTTACCTTTTAAACATCCAATGATTCTGGGTGACATTGTGGTATGGTGATATGGGTTGAATGATGATGGAAAAAATGGAGGGTTACCCTTAATAATGTAGTTTTACCTATTCACTCATATGAATAGAAGGGATGATAACCATATTGTGTTGATATGTAACCCTAATGAGGTATAGCTTGTTATACCTAGGTTTAATACAACTAAATGATGGTAATTGGGTATGAATAGTCCTTGAATGACTAATATAATCATGGACTACTCTCTTATTGTTGTCAAAACACTAATATTCTATAACCTGATGGTTAAAACTTGATTTATGTGTGGGTTTATACTTGAGAATATTATGGAATGTGATGGTGATGCTTCACATTATGCATCCATGATCCAATGGGGATGTCGTGAGTTAGGGTTTGAGTATGCGTGTTGATTAGTAACATTAATATAATTTATCTTGTGATCCTAACTCTAATGCAAATAGATAAAGATGAGTATTCATGTTTAACCTTCTTATATGATGTCATGATGGTGAAATAACATCCTTAATATGATCATAACCTTAATATGTTAATTGGTTGTTATCATAGCCACATGCTTGATACTTTCTTATGCTAAACATGTCCATTATAAATATGATGAGGGTAATCATATCTAGATTCCTTGCATGTTGATGAAATAAAGGAATGTTCTTTCCTATCTCATAAATGTAATATTGTGCTGATATGGTGTATTATATGTAAGTGATGTTGTTGACCCTTATTATAAGTCATGCAAAGATAAAGATGATCTTGCAGGGAATAGTATGATGGTCTTAATGACCTTTGAGCATGGTTGAGCCCTGAATGAGGTGTAATCCTCTTATGTTGATAAGGGTTAATACCCTATGATATTGTGAAAAGGATTTATATCCTGTGATAGTATGATGGTCTTAATGACCTTTGGGCATGGTTGAGCCCTAAACGAGGTGTAATCCTCTTATGTTGATAAGGGTTGATACCCTGTGATATTGTGAAAAAGATTATTATCTTGTGATAGTATGATGACTAGTGTGGTCTCATGAATGACAAGTGAATAGTAACATGTGATGATGAGATGATAAATTATGTTTCACGTGTTTTATATCTTTTAAAGGTTGTGATATCTAATCATGTAGCGCTCTGTGCCATAGATCCATCTGAGTGTCAAAACTTGCCAGATGGTGAAACAAGTATTCATAAGGGAAACTGGAAGCGCATACTATCGAGTATGTGGGGGTGGCAAGTTGAGAATATATCCTTATCATCCACAATGCAGATTGTGGAGGTTGGCTATGGCCATGCTTCATACATCTGATGTGATTGAGAAAGGATGTGGTTGTGTCTTGGTGATTATATATGTGACAAGATTGGAGGACAACTGCGGCTGTACCTCGGATGGTAGGGTATACGTACCCACCTCCTTTCACTAGTGTTGTGACCTATACCAAGGATAGACTAGGTTGTTAGCAGCTTGACCTTATGTGTCACGGTGGCGGACCCATACTAACCGGGGGCAGAGAAAATCTTAGGAGTCTGGCTCTTCTTAGATCTTGTATGGCACTGGTTTTGACTTAGCAATGGTCAGTTGGATTTTGAGTGGTATCCTCAATTTCCTTAGGGCATAATAAAACATGTAAGACAGTCGTGTAGCATATCTTTTTATGGTTATACACAACACTTCATGTTGGATGAAAACCCTTGTTTTCTTTCTTTTCACTGAGATCATGTATAGTACAATAAGAGATAATATATATGCTTATGCTATAGTTATGCTCATGTTGTAAACATGCTTATGTTGTCACATATACTGACACTAATGGTTAAGATGTTGTTGCTAGCTATATTTAATATTTCTTGCCATTCTTTATAACTAGAGATGCATATACTACTAATCATGTTTATCCATATAGTTGTGCTTATGTTGTTATCTCTTTTTATGATGTTGATATGTTAAACCTATCAGACATGCTAATGTTGTTAGCTATGCTTATGTGGCTAGACTTATTCATAATGATTGAGATTCAATGTTACTAGACTTGCTCATGATGCTAGATATGCATATGCTACTGAATTGCTTATATTGTCAACAAGATAAAGGATGACAGTCTGGCTAATGATGATAGTTATTATCTGCTCCTTTATGTATTTTGTTAATCATCAATGCTGTTGAGCTTATGTGTTATATCTGATTAAACTGCATAAATGTTTAATTACTTTTTTTTTGGTGAACCCAGCGTGTGTCTCATCTCATTAAAAAAGGAAAGAACCTGGTATTTACAATGCCTGGGCCTAAGCCCCTATAGAACAGAACAAAAGAAAACAAGAGGCAACTACCAGAAAGAAGAAACTAAACTATCTGTATAGAAATTACGGGTGAATCAGCTTAGTATCTATGCAAATAGCTTTCCAAATCTTCAAAGGAGTTCTTCTTAAACCACCAAAAACTCTGAAATTCCTTTCCTGCCAAATCCTTTGAAGGATAAGGCATGCTGCCATCTTCCTCTCACCCGAAAACTTCAGAACATCTTCTAGCCGCTTTGGTTTGACACAGAAATTACTAAAGAACAGATTCCAAATCTCCAGGCTAAATGAACAATTAAAGAGCAGATGCCCCATATCTTCCTCTTCAGCACAACAAAGAACGCACCTAGCAGCCATAGAATAGCCAATCCTCTTCAAATAATCACAAGTCGGAAGCTTTTTCAAAAAGCATTTCCAGAGAAAGCAGGAGCAGCTCCTCGGAAACTTGGCCTTCCACACCCAATCAGCCCAGCTGACCTTCTCATAACTCCTTCTAGCAATCCCCCAACCATCCTTGAGATTAAACTCATTCTTGTTCTTGTAAAGGATGACATCCTCTCTACCAGATAAATCCTTCATATCAGCAATAGCTCTGCAGATCGCATCTACCCCTCTAATATCCGGAAGATCCCAATTGTCATTCAAAATACATTTAGAAATATTGCAGAAGGGACCTTTCCCCATTCTAAGGATAAGCTGCTCATCACAGACATCCAGGAGAGTCTTGTTTCCAGGAATTAACCAGGGATCGTACCAAAACAGGAATTTTTTTCCATTCCCAACAACAAACTCAATATTACTTCTCAGCAAATTCCTAACACTCAGCGAATTTCTCCACATCCAAGAGCTCGTAGACTTACAACCAATCGACCACACAGACTCTTTCTTGATATACTTCTCATACAGCCATTTCACCCAAAGGGTCTCCTTCTTATTAGCAACATCCCAAAGATTTTTCAGAATGCCAGCTTTAGACCAATCACCCACCAAACGAACACCCAAACCACCTTCACATTTTGGTTTACAAATCTGTTCCCAAGAAACAGTATGCAAATGCTTCTGACCATCCGAGTCCCCCCAAATGAAGTTTCTCATATGTTTCTCAATATCCGAAACAACTACCTTAGGCAACGGGAAAGCAGCAGACCAAAAAATATGATAGGTAGAAAACGTCGAAATGACTAATTCCACTCGACCAGCAATAGAGAGCAATTTACCTTTCCATGAATCCAACCTCTTCTTAATCTTATCAGTGATAGGGGCACACATATCCTTAGTCAGACGACCAGTAAAAAGGGGCAGACCCAAATACCTAACAGGAAGATCACATCTCACAACACCAAGAAGCTTTTCAATGTCATCGCCCAAACTACCAACACCTCTACTAAGGAAAAGCTGACTCTTAAGATTATTGAGCTTAAGACCAGAGATACAACAAAACATATCCAGCACCTTAGCAAGCTGACTTGCATTATTAGAATCCGCTTTCAAGAATAAGAGCAAATCATCAGCAAAGATAATATGAGAAACACCAAAATTATTCGAACCTTTGATGGGATTAATCAGATTGGTATTAACAGCCGCATCCATAACTGAGGTGAAACCCTGCATAGCAAGAACAAAAAGGTAGGGGGCTAAAGGGTCACCCTACCTAACCCCATTGGAAGCCTCAAAGGAAATAGAAGGTGATCCATTGATGAGAACTTGAAAGGATTTCGTATTGAAGCAAGCTCCAATCCAAGAAATCCAACAAGGGGGAAAGTTCATCCTCTCCATAAGAAAAAGTACATAATCTCTCCGCACAGTATCATATGCCTTCGATAAATCAGCTTTAAGACACAAGAAAGTCGGGCCATTAGAGACAGGAAAAGAACTCAACATCTCGTTAGCCAAGAGAATAGCATCACTTATGACTCTGCCTTTAATAAAAGCAACCTGATTCTTCGAAATGAGACAAGGAAAAATATCTCATAGCCTATTGGCCATTACCTTAGTAATGATCTTAAAGATAACATTACACAAGGAAATAGGCCGAAAGTCTTTAAGATTAGAAGCCCCTTGAACTTTGGGAATAAGGGTGATGAACGATCTATTGCATTCATGAAGTAACTTACCAGTGTCAAAAAAACTAAGAATAGCTTTAGTGACCTCCGCACCCACAATCGGCCAGCAGCTTTTAAAAAAAGCACCATTAAAACCATCTGGACTCGGGGCCTTATCCCCATTCATTTGCCTGACCACCATATCAATTTCCTCCTTAGTGACCCACCTCCTAAGTTGTGTACCCTGTTCTTCCGACAAAGTGGGTAATACCCAGCTATCATCCCAATGAACAACACTAGAATCAGAAGAGTTAAAGAGCTTCTTATAATAACCCACAACACAATCAGAAATCCTTTCTTCATCACAAATGGTTTTATCACCTTCATGAATAATAAAGATCCCATTGTGAATTCTCCTTGTTTTAAGAGAAGCATAGAAATACGAGGAATTCCTATCCCCTTCCTTAAGCTAAATAGACCTAGACTTTTGTCTTAATAAGATCTCCTCATCAAGCAGCGCTTTACTGAAAGCTTCCCTCAAATCAATCAACTTTTTTTAAGACAAGGATCATCAGGAAACCTATCAACCTCCTTATGAGCCTCCAAAGCTTCTACTTCTGCTTCTTTGGCTTTAGAAGAAAAATTACCAACCTGCTCTCTATTCCACTTCAGGAGAGCCTCCTTCACAACATTCAATTTCCTGTAGACTCTGTACATAGGGGCACCTTCTACCACCAGACCCTTCCACGCTTCAACGGAAAGAAAACCAGGTTGTGAAATCCAGCTGTTAATAAACCTAAACGGCGACCTCCTTCTTTTCATCAATTGAAGATGCAACATAATCACACGATGATCACTAACAGTGTTAGAAACCACTTCGCACCACATGGCAGGAAACAGGCCCAAGAAGTTAAGATCGCAAAACACTCTGTCAATCTTCAAGAAGGTACTAACACCTTTCTTGTTGTGACTATCCCAGGTGAAGAACGTCCCCTTAGAAGGAATCTCTATAAGACCATTATACTCCAGAGAAGAGTTAAAATCAGCCATACTTCTATTCGTCTGAGATTGTTTTCCCATCTTCTCAAATAGAAACCTGACCGCATTGAAATCTCCAAGCACACACCACGCCAAATCCTTAGAGTTAGAGATGGAGTTCAGAGAATCCCACAACTTAGATCTCTCTCCATCATCATTGGAACCGTAGACAGCAGAGAGGCAGAAACTAGTATGTCTGCTTTCCACATTAACCTGGCAATGAATAATCTGATCATTATCGAGCACCTTATTAATAGTGATGTCAGAATCTCTCCACAGAACCAAGATACGAGTATAGGAGTATCACACTTCATTAGAAATATAGGATGCACCAGAACAAAGCTCTTCCACAATACTATGTACATCTTCCTTTTTAGTTATCGTTTCTAAGATGATGATGATATCAGCCTTCAATCTCCCTAACTCTCCTTGAATGTGGGGTAACTTATTATGGATCCCCCTCACATTCCAGGCACAAATCGATAATGGTCTATCCATTTGGACGAGGAGGAATTTCCATTACCTCACCGCCGACTTCAGTTGTACCAACACTCATATTAGCAAGAAGAGAGAACTTATTCGGGGACAGTTGAATGTTCCTCAACACAGACACCGGCTTCGACGCTATCTTTGGAAGGGACTTTGGCCTACGCCTTTGCATCTCCCACACCGGAGAGGGAACCGGAGTAATAGTGATTATCTACCCAATCTGCCTCTCCTCGGCTTATTATCTCTCCTCCGATGAGATCCATGTACCATTACCAGCAAGAGCGATGTCGTCAACAGCATCACTGAAGACCTCCGCTTCCTCTTCAACAGATAGAGTTCGCAGCACATTCTTCTTCGGAACCCACACCTTCTTCACAGGCGGAGGTAAAGCAGCCTTCTCAGCAATCTTTTCCCTATTAGCACATAATCCCGACTCATGACCAAAGGTACCACAGCAGTCACACACACTCGGCTTCCATTCATATTTGAATCTAATTTTATCCATTTGACCATCCTCACTCTATATTTCCAACTCATCCGGGAAGGAAAAATCAGGAGAAACCAATATTTGCAGCCTAGCATATTCCAATCTAACAAGATCACTCGTTAATTGGTCAGTACGCAGAGGTTTCCCCAGATAAGAGCTGATTCTCATGAACATTTCATCGTCCCAAAGCTCTAATGGCAACTCGTGAATCTTCAACCATATGGGAATCTCAGAAATTTTGGCTTTCTCCATAGGTTCACCCCATTCCCACTTTTTAATAATCAGTGGTTTCCCTGCAATGAACCAGGGTCCTCCATCTAACGCCGTCACCAGATCATCTTCGTTTGAGAATAACAAGACAAAGAAACCCCTTCCCCTGGATCTGATATCGAGCGATCCTTTGACCTTCCAAAGTTGTGCTAGAAAACGAACCAGAGAAGGCCAATGGGGAGTCATACCTACAATGTACCCAGCAGCAGCTTTGTTCCATTTTTGCACATTCCGTTCTGCAATGCTCTTCGGATACAGAAGTCTCCCATTATCCACCTGAACTTCAATCTTCCTGAACTCATTTGGCGACGAATCCTTCTTCTTCATCACTAGATCTGCCCATGTTCTGACCTCTAATGAGAAACCAACGGGACCAGATCTATTTCCCCCATCAGGCTTCCTTGGGTCCTTAATCTTCAAAACATTACTTAGATCCACAACATTCCCCACTTGCGAAGTTTTCGGTCGATTCGTCGCATTCACCGGAGAAGCTTCACTCACCACCAAGCTCACATCCTCACTCACCACCGGAATCTCCATCGAGCTCACCGCCGGAGGCACTCCCTCATTCACTACTGGAGACGTCTTCAGGTTCAGCTCCTTCGCCTTCGCCCCATCGAGCGCCTTCGACGTCGCCGCCGAAATCGCCTTCGATGTCGCTTCTGAAATCGCCTCCCCCACTGTCGGCATCGCTGTTTGGTTTAATTACTTAAAAATATTGTAATCAATAAACATTTTTGAAGGTTATATCTCTTGCTGGGACATGGGTCTCACCCTTGTGGTTTGCCACATTTTTTTTGAGGTAATCAGAAGTGACAAAAACAAACCTATGGTAGCAAGAAGAGGAGATACAATAATGAATCTTTGAGAAACTTGATTAGATGTCTAGTGTGTCCTAGAGTCATCCCTGTACTCTCAAGTCTGTGCAGGAAAAGTTAGTATATGGTGTTTCAAATGAATCGGAATTTTGTTAGCATGTTAATGCTTGTTTGTGTGACATATACGAATATTGTTCTCCTGTGTATATATGTTGTGGCTAAGGCAATAGATCAATTTGTATCAAATTTTTGGCATAGTATGGATACAAAAAAGATGTTGGGCTCTTATGTAAATGTTTTCTAGTGGGTTTTGATGTTGAAATTGGTTTTAATTTACCCATATTTTTGGTTATGTGATTAATTAGTGATTGATTGTGCTTTATGTTTTGAGTAATCTCTTCTAGTGTAACGGGTTCTCACATCCATGTAGTGGTGCACCTAGTACACAGTTGAATTTATGGTTTTTGGATGGTTGGGGAATCAACAATGGCTTTTAAGAATAGCAAGTATGGCAGTGTTGGGATTTCAAGTTATGGACGAGGTGGGGATTATCGGGTCATGGTGGTCACTAGTGTTTTTTAGTTGTGGAAGGAGTGGCTACTACGGTTGGTCACAAGTATTTTTCAAGAAAGTCAAATGATGTGTGCTACCTGTTCTAGCATATTGGTTGCTAACAGTCATGGCATCCATGTAATCGTAGGGTTGCACTTCTAAAGATAGGCATCAAGATAATGGAAATGAATATGGGGCATTTATAGGAAGTTGGTGTCTAGATGTGTCGAGAAGATGGAGAAGGCTGCATTGCAAAAACATTCTATCTATGTCAAGGAAGCTTCCAAGGATTATTATTGTAGGTCCGTGGGTACGAAGGTGTAAGATCATTGATTTTTTCAGTTTCACCTCCATGATAAGGAGTTACCGTGGTAAACAACAACATTATAGGACAATGCAAACCCTAGGGTGCCACTGCTGATTGTTGAAGCTTGTTGGCATCCATTATGATGAGGGTGATGTGTTTCTTCTACTACAATGGATTTGTGTGAGGAGGGAAAGAAAATTATGGGTTGGAAAGAGAGGAATGGGGGAACAACACAGTTATTGAAGCTAGTAATCCTCGACTTCATGATGGATACTAGAGTCGAAGTTGCTCGTGGTTGCAAGTTTTGGTGGTTTACTGTCAAGTCTAGAGCACCAAGTAGTGGGGTGACTAGGGCAACTAGGGGTAATATTAGAGGAGGAGGAAGAAGAAGAAATGAGAGGGAGAGGAAGAGTGGGGTCGGCAAGTGTTGTACAATAAGGAGGGAAGGAAGAGAAGGAAAAGGAGGAGAAAGGAGGAGAAGGAGAGGAGGAAGAAGAACAAATGTCTAGTGTTGGTTAGAGGCAAATCGCAAGTCTATGACACAATATAAACATGAAGGAGGGGGAGTAGGGGCTTTACCTAGTCAAAGGTAACATATGGTGGCATATACATGTATATATGCACACTTTTATTTACATTAAAGTTTATGTCTTGAACCATTTAATTGAATAGTCAAATAAACTCTGAGTGATAAAAGAATTGAAGTGCATGCTAATTCAAATGTAAGAAATCCAATTTTCAAGTCAATTTCTCCTTTGAAAAATATTTGATATATTTTTTTCTTTATTTTGGATAATAAGTACTCATTTAATGCGTTTCTTCTCTCCTATTAACCAATTTGATATATTTACTTGTACTTCATCTATTTATTTTTATGTAAAGGATTAAAAATATTTAAGGGTGTCCAAGTAGAGTCAATACTCTTAATTGATGAATTTATAAAATGGAAACCTCTAGAAATATAAATTAGTTAATTCATCCAAAATTATCATAAAATGATTTATTAAATCATGTTGTTCTTTGATTCCAATTAACCCTATTATAATATAAATTATAGAAAAGGGAACACAATATTATTTTAATTAAAAAGTAATAAGAAATAGAGATAGGTAGGTCAGGAATTGAGGTTTGGGTATGTTACTTACCTGCTACAATGGATTATAGTATACTACCCCATTTTTCTCTTATAGTCAATTCTCTAAGTGGAACAATACTACTCCATACATTATGTCATCATTAGCTCTCTCAAATGGATGTGAAGTTTGGGGTGTTACACCAACTAAGATTATCTAGTTAGTGTTGTTTCCATTATAGTTACTTACGATGCTATGAATGTTACAAACCATATCTTGTTTTACTATTAATATGAGGGTTTAACACAATTCTTGTGTTAATTAAACTTTATATATACTTTGCATTATTAACTGGTTGATTTAAGTTTTATCTTATCTTAAGATTGTTCTTTGATAAATTGAAAGTCATTATGTGAGCATACTATGAGATTGAACCTTAGTTGATATTGAAATAGGAAACACATATATGTGGAAGAGCACTATATAAATTTGAGGAATAAATTAATAGAAAATGATTAACGAATAGATTATAGAAGGTTTTTGTTGTATAATTGTAGTTAATTTAGTTATGAATTTGACTCAGAAAGAGTGAACCATATCAAAGTTAAAATGAGGAAGTAATGGTACTTTTAACTTTTCACTCAGATTGTGTTTGGTTGCCAAGGGATGGTTGCAAGTTGAAAGGTTTGACAACTGATGGTTACAAACCAAAGGATTGACCCGAGCAACCGCCAAAACAACCAATCATAAAAATAACCATGAATTTTGCTATATTTATTAGAATTTGAAAACATTTATTTTTGGATTCATATTTCAGTCCTTTGCACAACCAAAGTTTTAAAACATGGAAAAGACAAACTAAATACAACTTATCGGGCTATCTTTGGGAAAGAACGCGAAGAATGGAAGAAACCAATAGTTTTGTCATAGATTTGACTTGGGAAGAATTTTTTGATCATTGATCCTCTCCTTCTCTTTTTATTCCATTTCTCAGAACTCCTTGATTTATCAACCAAAGGTTTTCCTTGACCTTATTCCTTTGTCTTCTACTTATAGAAGATTCATTTTTGACATGAAAACCCCTCGATAAACTATTCTTAGAGGAGTGAAGCTTGAATAGAAGGTCAATAGACTGGAATCAAAGTCTATCTAGTTCAAACTAAAATAACACTAAGATAAATCAAGTACAAGTGAGTGGAGATTCATCTTTTAACAATGGGTTTCATAGAAAATAAGCTAAAACATGACAAAAATGTATTATCCTATTCAACTATTTTGCGGTTCTCAGATCAGTAAGCTCTAGTTCGAATTTCTAAGTCATGAATGATTAAATTATCTAGAAATGAGAGTTGAATGATTTTAGCTTTATAATGCATGTATATGATTTTCATGATTCAAAATATAGAGTAATTTAGAGGCACTGGTATGTTCAGGTTTGCCCTAAATTCATAGTAATGAATAACAAGTTAAGAAATGTTATTATATAGTTTGACTTCCTTTAACATATGAATGTGAGATGATAAGTACATAATTATTTCTAGTGATATTTATTCAATTATTGGTTGACTTAGTTCAATCTATATATCAATAATTTATTATAGATCAGTTAGAATAGAATAAGTAGTTTTTGGTATGAAAAACAATTGATACTATTTTTATACAAATTATATCACTATACTTAGATATGCCTAAGTTATAAAGTGTAAGTTAATTATATATAGTGATCATTACAAGTAAAATATAGTATTAAAGTTAGAAACTCAATTCAGTATAGATTATATAAATCAAAATGTGTTGCATTTAGTATGAAAGATCAATAGTGTTGTTTTAACTCAAATTTTTTTAGATACACTATTTATTCAGTCAAGTGAAATACATTATTGGATGTTTGTAGTCCAATAAAATGCATGTTCAGAGTATCCAAGACATCTATTTATGTTTAGTATGTTATTAAGTAGCATTGTTGTAAAGTATATTTTAGAAAAGAATGAGAATTTATAAATACATGATATAGTTAAGAAAGGTTGATTAGCTCATTTGTGACAACCCATAACACAAAATGAGATTTACTCAAAACCAAAATACCAATCGAACACCATTTAAACATACTATCAACTAGGTATATAATAAAAATGAATAAATATTACAAACATTCCATTTAAAACTTTCACAAAGACCCAACATTATATACATTTATGCCATGTAACTTTACATGAGTAACCATGGCCTCAACCACAACATGTGTACAAATGTGTCTTCCAGATAGTTACAACACACAATGTTCATGGTAAATAACAAAAACCTCAAGTCTATATATATCATATACAAATCTGCCTGCCTAAACCTGAGAGTATGGGGACGACTCCAGGATCTAACACGAACCACACCAACCTCTCAACTTCAACGGTATCAAAAGTGAGCCTCCTCACCATGTGGTTATGAGCACACTACTGATCACCTAGAATGGTGTTGAAGTTCATGAGGTGAGATCCCAAGTCCCAACAATATGATATAACCCTAATAGCATCTATTCTTTCAAACATGTTGTGAAATTAAATTAGTTACAATAGATATTGCAATAGGCTAGAGAGCTAATCAGGGTTTATAAAATGATCAGGTACAAGTAAGGTACATGTACAAATAATTGATCATGTAAAGATATGAATAACATATGATACTAGTAAGAAGTGCAAATTAATATTTATTGTTAGAGTTCTTATTATTTAGTTTATTTTGTTATGTGGGCCTAATTATCTTGTCCCATTACAATTAAGTTCGCTTCCCTTGTACTTTCTTCTTTTCCTACATATAGATGAGGGGTGTTCTTCTATCTATTAGAAATACTACCAATCATCCTCCCATCTTATATTCAACATGGTATTAGAGCATTAATTCTATCCAAATGAGAAAAAGAGGAAACTTTTTCCTGTGGGCGGCCACCGTATCTTCTAGATTGTCTACCCTTCAGGCATGATCCTGACCTTCATGGTCATCTTCTCACGTTCATTCAAAAAATCCAATCTTTTTGCCAGATTCTTCATCTCGACCACCACCATAATTTATATACCATTCCTGATTATTATCTATATAACCATCACTTCCAAGGATTTTACCAACTCTGACCTGCTCTAATTTCTACATGAATTCCCTTCATGTCAACAAGATTCAGATCTTACTTTCCAAGAATTTAACAAGTGCATCTATTGGGACCGACCGTCGTGGCGCTGACCCCTTTATCTGGTTCATCATTAGGTTCTTAGTCACACTAGGGAATCATGATGACATAAGGAATAAAAACCTCATCCCATTCACCTAGTTTCCAACACCATGTCCGTCTTTGACCCTTTCACATCTTCAGTGCCTTGCCTCATACTAGAAAATATAAAGAAATTGTTGCTTTATGGCACTATGCCCCACTTCCAAATCTCAATCAATGCTACTACTTTTCTGATTTTGTAATTTGATTTTTCTAGAAAAGTAAGAAAATGAAATGGATCTAATTTAGTGGATGACATCACTTCAATTCACCATAAACATTAATCAATAAGTTATTTAATTGAAACTTTAATCACAATACAATTGATCAAAGTATTGTGATTATTGTGAGAAATTGTTTCATATTTTAACTCTAGTCAACACATCTTCATCTGAGTATTATTACCTGTTAGGCTAGATAAATGTGTATTTTTGTGTCCCACAAAATTTTCTAACCCGACATGTCTATCTGGGTCATGTAGCACATTGACCCACATTATCAATTATATCGAAGACATATTGTAAAAGAAAAGACCTTGTACTAGTTTATAAAGCACTAAAACGGGGGCAATGTGTTTATTTTTTTCTTTGTCTCCATTCGTAAGCACCCCTATCACCCTTCATGTTTGCATAAATTTCCATGTGCATGGGATATTGTTTATTTTCCACACCAACTACTCAATCATTTCATCATTGGTGTACATGGGTACATGGGAAATACAAGAGAAAGTGAGTATGAGAGAAATATGTACCGACCCATGCTATTCAAAACTCCATGGATCTTCTTATTCATCATTACATTCATCTTCCACTGTCTTTATGGCGCTTCATTCCCACTAATAATCATGCTTCCAGTGTTCAATGGTGTATCTCTTTCCTAATGATGTTGTGCCTTTTCCAGTACATTGTTGGTGTATCTTGCCCATTGTGATTTTTCGTGCTTCCAATGCATCATTAGTGTATCTCATTCCCAATGACACTGTGCTTCTTCATGTTTGTTCCACTATATGCATGTAGATTTTCTATCTATAGATGAAGGATCTTATTTGCAACATTCATACATTAGGACAAATCTAGTTGTGATTATTTCAGTCTCTTGTTCCCTTTGGTGATTGTTTTGAGGTGATATTGTTGCATTCATAAAATGGATGGCTGCATTTCAAAAAGGTCCTAAATTTCTAGCTTGCAAATACTCCACCTACAAGGTTGACAATTCATACATATTTGATATTCACTGAGCTACTTTAGTTATATCTTCTTTGAGTTGCATCTATTGACACAGTTCTTTTAGTGATCTAATTGGGCTTTCCTTGTTGGTGTCTTTCATTCCCATAGCCCCCCAAAGTCATGCTCCAGATGGATCTAGTTTGTAATCATTACCACTACATCATATCTATGTTTGAAGATATCTCTACTGATAGATTGTTGGATGTGTTGAGTGTGCTTATTCCAATCCATGGTGCTTTTTAAAAGGTGGCACAATCATAGTGTTATGGACGTAGAATCCAAATTGATGGTGATTTTCTTCATTTTAGATGTCCTTTAAAAGACATTCTCCAAAGCTTGAGTATTTCCAACATACAAGACATTACTTCAAAGGTGGCATCATCAATTGTTTTATTATTGGAGTGTAATATTTAAGGGGGAGTGAAGTCTTGTATGTGGAGTGACATTTTTTATTCATTGTATTATTTAAGCCCAAACCGGATATGAGTTTCACCCATTCTCCAACTTTAGGGGGTGTTTAAATTATTTTTATTTAATTTATCATGTTATGTGGTCCTAATTGTTCTAACCCATTAGGGTTAAGTTTTCTTTCCTTGTACTTGACACATATGCTATACATAGGATACGAGTGTTCCTTCTATCAATGAGAAAAATAACCAATTAGCCTCCCATCTTATATTCTACAATTACCATCCAATATGACCCGCCAAATAACCCTAACAGTTGTAATACATGACTGAGTTATATATTTTATCAAGCCCTTGGTAGTTTGAGGCACACCGCTCAAATTACTAAGTATTGTGAATTCACAATCAACCATATATAAGATCTAGGATGTACACAATCCTAAGATCTATTCCCATCGATCGGTGCGAGTCACAAACTATAGTGACACAATTCTCAACCTACTTAAAACAAAACCTGGTTCATCTTGGGTACACATGCCACAACATCAAACTAGAGTATAAACCCTCAAATCTGAGTTACAACAACAACTACTATCTATTTGAAAGAATCTGAGACACGACCTCAACCAACCTCTAAATCTTTGGAATCATGATGATAAGGATATACCCTCCCATCACTTACCTATACTCAATACTATATGACTCTGAGTTCCCTTTGAGATTACTCATTTCACTATCTAGCAAGTTTTGACACTAACATATTTCTACGATCACAAGATACTACATGATCAAGGTTACACTTGATTAATTAATTTGATTAATATATTTTTAACCACATGAAATAAGTTATACAAGCTCCTAACTGAATCTAATTAAAATAAATCATGGATCATTATTTTAGAAGATATGAAATGTATTGAACAACTCCATATTATTGCATCATGGTATATGTATCCATCAATGGAATAAAGAGGACTCCATCTTAAAATTAGGACACATAACAACCCAGTTTATCATTAAGACCAAAACAATGATAACTCTTCATAGGAATCTTCTTAGCGTCTAAAATTTTTCAGACCGCTTAACAAGGCATAAACAAGGAATCACCCAATTGTTTGGCTAAACTCTCTAGCAATGTGAATATTATATTATTTATAAGAATTAGGAAAATCAAGGCTCCAAATATAGCATGAATGGGCAACCTTCCTTAATGAAATTTCGTCCAATCATCATTTCAACACAGAAATAGTAAATGAACACTATAACATTTAAATGGAATGACTATCGTACACTAAGGATCAACATGAGGTTTGGATTTCCTCTTCCTGGGTACCAAAACACACTAAATATGACATTGAAAATATTTTTTACACATGTATTTTGAATTTCAGTCCTTTCATACTTAAAGGAACACAGTAATCTAGCAATAAACGTATATATGACCTAAATGGGACTTAAGAATTTGCATTATCAACTTTTTGCTCATGTAAAATAGTATATTAAAGACCATCTTTTAGCCTAGTATAGAGTTGTAGAGCAAGATTAAAATTATGGATGTCATACATAGGTAAAAGATGCAAATAATAAGGAACCAAAAAAAGAGAAATATGGACCCAAGATTTATCCTCCAAAAGATCCAAGAAATCTCATATCTTCAAAAACAAGGTGTATCTTGAGAAAAGAGAGAACAAAAGAATGTTCTTCAACCATGTACATAGGATTTCAGCTAGAAACACCATGGATCTTGACCACGGTAGATGATATATGGGGAAACATCAAGAAAAAGGATTAGGAGAGAATATCTTACATGCACAAAGAAAGAATCTAGGAAATAAGCTTAGATGTAAGACTTATAGCAACATGCATTCACGATCTTGCAAGGTTTCACTCCCAAGAAGTCTACCCATCGTCAACTGATGGTTTCTCATTAGTCTCAAGTAGAAATAATGACTTAGACAAAAGATTTGTTTAAAGGGAGTAGGGATTGGTATTTATAGAAAAGAGGGAAGAAAACAAAAGTCAAAGACCACAAACAATGTTTCCGTCAATCAATTGCCCAAGTTTCCCATTGATTTGCATGTCCAGGACCACCATAATTTGTAATTGTCCAGGAAAACCATTGGTTATAATTATCTAGAAAAACTGTTAATTTACATGCATGTAGAAATTCCATTGGCACGAGATGATGCATGATAACTTTTGGTTGTCAAACCAAGAACAACCTTCAATTGTCAACGTTGAACATCCTTTAGTTGTTGAACATGTAGAACAACCTTCAATTGTTGAATAGTAGAACAACTTTTAGTTGTTAAATGCACATAACAATCTTCGATTGTTGAATGTAGAAGAATATTCACATACTGAATGCTAAACAACCACACAGAAAAACCTTCAGTTGTTGAACACGCAGAACAACCTTTGGTTGTTGAACACACAAAACAACCTTTGGTTGTTGAACATGCAAAACAACTTTCAGTTGTTGAATGTATAACAACCTCTTGTTGTTTCACACATAATGACCTTTGATTCTCGAATCTAGGTAAGCATTGATAGGTGCACTTACCATCACTTCCACATGAAACTAATATAAAGGATTGATACATTTATACATCAAGGTCCAACTACAGTTAAACAACATTAAATTTTACCAAAATATCAAAATCACCGTTTGAAAAATGTGTCAAAATTGTAATTTGACCTCTCAAAAAAGGAAAATTGTAGATAAGCCCACTAAATTACCTAAAATTACATAACACGAGCAAATGAAGTCAATATTGACTGAATTTTGAAACATAGCTTTGTCAACTAACATTAGATCATAATGTATGTTTATTTTATGTAACAAAGTACCTAATTATGATTTTTTAATGAATTAAACAAGTTTAGGGGCCTTACATCATTGAAAAGTGAAACTAAACAATAATTAGATAGTTAGATGCCTTGAACACTGTAGATTCCTTGCAGAGGCCTATGCTTGAGTGGAGGAAATAGCTTACGTACTAGTAGCATCCATGAGAGGAAGTTGGAGTGCGTCGGTGGGTCACGAGGGGTTAAGCTGAGTGTGGATGTCAACTTTAATTATAGTAGGGACATCAAACATTAACTGGAGATTTGTATGATATCTAGTGGCATGCAACAATAACCTGAGATCTTGATGGTACCAAGTTTTTGTACAATTACAAATAAGTACCCAACAATAACTAGAGATTCTGGTGATACACAGTTCATTTACTACTTCGTGAGTCAGCCCTTGTGGAACCACTAACATAGGAAGATTATGCCAAAATGCTTTGACTCTTCTCCTGAGTATTAATGTTCAGAGGAGGATTCCTATTTATCTCTCCAACTAATATAACCATTGAGGCCAGATATGGCAAGTCCAATTGCAGACTGGGTAGTTAGTTGGTAGACATAGAATCCCGAGTCAATTCTATGTCTTGTACAATGAAATTGGATCTTTCTACGATGCTTCCACATGTTGTGGTACACCTGTGTGGGCCATGGGCATTAATAAAGTGATTAAAAAATTTAAGAAGACAAACTCATGAATTTATTACTCATTTATTCATAATTTAAGTAGAAATTTATATGTCAGTTATTCTTAATGTTTACTATGGAGAAGAATATTACATACTTTATCATTTATTTCAATATTTAATATCTATTTTATGTATTCTTATGTTGCAATTCAATTAATAAATAATATTTGTACTATCTTATCTACTTGGTGACTTTCATTCACCGAGGCAGTAGCTCACACTCTACTGAATTTTTTTTAGGTAACCTTGCTTATGATTGAGATAGCTATATAGATCAAAAGGGTATCACCACAAAAGGATGTTAGTAGTGTTTTAAGGTAGAATTAGACAGTCTTGATCCATTTCCACTCTAGGCCTTGAAGTGAGAAAAATGAAGAGTTGTATTAGCGAAGTATAAAGCTTGTAACTTCCTTCCTTGTATAATGATTTATAAAATATGTGATTTACGCATTACAATGTGATTAACTATGAAGTGTTCAATAAGAAAGGTCCTTGTGGTTTTATAATGAGACTAAATTACATATGAAATTTTTTCTCCTACATGGCATTTGCTTGTTAAAATATGCTAATAAAAAAGAAGAAAAAGTTTAGACATGTTTTTGTTAGCTAGCTTAATTACCTCAGACCTTAATCTTATCGTATAAGAGAGATTATGGGATATGGTGTCTAACAACTTTAGTATAAAAGATTAGGTTTGGTTGTTAGGGACCATTAAGTTAGATAGTTAGATTCATAAGTGTGGCAGTTAGGAGGTGATGTGATAATAGCTCTGCAAAATCTGAGCATGTATCAAGATACTCTGTCTATACTTCCCTATAATTCTTGGCTATGTATACAGAGGAATTATGGGCTAGATAGAAACCCTAGAAGTATTAGAATTAGAAGACCAAAAAGTAACAAAAGAATAAGATCATAATGATATAATATTATATGACTTTTGTTTTATACTGTTGATTTTGTTTAAAATGAATAGAAATGCTCTAATATATGTGAACCCAAGAATTTCCAATTATTAGAAGTTTTATTTTGAATCACGACTATCGTAAATCCATAATTTACATCAAATATTGTTTACAATTCTAGACATAATGTAGGCCTGAAGCTATTCCTATGTAAATTCACCTTGGTGAATATCCTTTTCATATGCTTGACATAAATATGAGCTTCTTAATGCTAAGTAGCTCTTGACTTTAGGATGACAAGTTTAGCTTGGTATGACTAGCATGATGTGTTACTAGGATGTAATGACTCACATTAACAATATAATGAGAGTAAAATCTGGATAAGTAAATCTAGAATATAATACACTAACATAGTGATATCTAAGTAAATGGGTGGAATAACCAAAAAATTGAGATGGAATTAATAAGTATGTGCAAGGTTTGAACATAAAATAAGAAATCCTAATTCAAGGGATAAAAGAACCAATAATTTAATTTGAGACACAAATCAATATGGAGCTTATTAAATGATAAGCACATAAAGAAAGATGATAAGAACCATTGGTACATTTAGAATGACTATTTTTCTAGAGTCAATAACTTAAAAAAGTGGTAATAAAAGATAAGGAAAGAGGACAAGGTGGGTTATAGAAATAGTACCAAGGAAGACATATTGTTTAGGATAGAAAGGAATATGTAAATTAATAAACATAAATGAGTTTGATGGCTTCACAAAGTGAGATAAAAATGGGTCTAAAGTAAATGAAAGTTGGGCTAATCTGGAAATGTCGAGTAAGATTTGAAAAATAATTATAAAAGAAATGTCGATGAAAGAACAAGCGAAGAGAGATAGCTTGTATAGTTATTTGAAATATACTATCCAAGCTTGAATAAAGAAAGGTTTAGAGGAAAATTTAAGGATATATTGAGAAGAAGTATTTCCAAAAGGGTCAAATTAAATAATACACATGAAATTATGAAAGATGAGATTATAATAAGAGATCAAGTTGAAACAAAGATGGACAAGGGAAGACAAAACCTTATTACACTGAAAGGTTATTTGAAGAGGCGGATAAGCATATGTATACCTCTCTAAATAAATGCTTTTGCACTTGTTTGAAATTTATGCTAATGTAGAGTAATTATATTTTCTTCTTTAATGTACTTTAGTGGATTCCATGTGACTATATGTTATTAGGAAAGATATTGACAATATGAAATAAATGAGTGAGATACATGGTTACAAAATTTAGAGGAATGTAATTTAGTGTGAACAGAAAAGTTTGACCCTTATACAAGTTTCATGACTTGGGTAAAACATGTGTTATGTACTGAGCGTAGTAATGAATCCTTTTAAGGATAGTGTTAATTTAGAAAGTAAAGTATGAAAGCAACTAAGAGACATTGAGAAATATTATTATGTATTTTATAGTTATGGTTATAAATGGAAATTAAAGGAAAATAAGTTGGTAATGCTAGATAGAAGGATTACAATATTCCATAAATAGGGTATATGGAGTGTAAGTTTAGAGATAATTTGATTGTTATAGAAAGTGTGAAGAGTTGGAAATATTAATAGATTCAAGGTCGTATTAAAGAAAAACTCATTAATCCAAGCTAGATGAGAGGATGGTAGTAAGAGAATGTTTGGAAGGATATATTAGTTACACATACATACTCTCCTTCATGCTTGAGAATGAAGAAAAAGAAATAAACATTAAAAGTAAACCCATTAGAAAATAATGAGGAACATTTAAAGTTGGATATAAAGGTGAAATAGAGATATGAGAGTAAGTTAAGAAACTAAAATACAAGGAGTTGATATTATGACAATACTAAGTATAGAAAATATATATATACCTAGACAAGGACAACATGTCTTACTCCTGTTCTATTGATTTTTAGCATCAATGTACTCTTGACAACTCTAGATATTTTGGATTACCTGGAGATAGTTGCTATTTTTTTTCTAATAAGACTTTTGCTCGTACTTATCCAACTTCACACAAGCATTGGGCAGAATGCATATATAAGGTATGCTTGTGCTAGTGGTATTACCATATCTAGACTATCTTTCATCCCTATTACCATTAGTTACTTTGTTGTTGTACCTCTACCCATGGATAGCTGCAGTAGTAAAAACTACATGTTTACCAGTCAATATTATAGAAGAGAAAAGTTAGTTGAGAATCTATTCTTCCCAATTGATTGACATGTTAGAGTCCTATATCAAAGCACAAGTCAAATCAACCTTACTTTTGATATAGCCATCTTCTGGGTTAATGTTAAATAAAGTTCAAAAGGTATATTCTTTTGTAACCATCTATGGAAAAGAGATATGGAGCTCCTATGAATAGAAGAAGATGGAATGTTGACTTTTCTATGGTGTAGTCATTCTAATCTCTGTATGTTAGATAAGTCAAAGACTAGAGAGATACATTATCCAACTGTTGATGTAGTGGAATTAAATTCCCTAAACACATCAGTTATATACTAACCTTCTTGTAATTAAGAAATTTAAGATAGAGAAATAATAGTTATCTTATATAGTAAGGAAAGTGACTCCTAAATGTTCCAACATGCTGAACCAAATGTTCATCCTTACAACATACATAACTTCCAATTTTAGATCCCAAAGAGAAAGGATGAATAAGTATAAACAAATAATGATGTCAAAGGAGGCATGCAGAAGCTTTTGAAATATTTTATATGAAAAAAATCCTAGATGTATAATTTTTAATGATATAACAAGGATGTAGAACTTACTTCAACCATGTATATGGGTGTAATATACCCAATAAAGGGAATGATTATCTATTTTTTGTTATTCAGAAGTATAGTAAAGAATATTGTAGAAGACAATGTAGTAAGAATCAGAAAGCCATATGAGAATGGATCCTAAAAAAATGCTATGTACAAAAGAAGATTCATCTTTGGTAACTTAGTATGAGAGAAACATTCCTGTTGTGTTTGATATGGTTTACTACACCATGTTTGTTACTTTGAAAGTTAAACAAAGAATGAAGTTGATGTGAACCTTAGAGAAAGAAAGGCATGTGAGTCGATATACAAAAAACTAAACTCATTACACCATTCTTGTATACCTACAAGTTTGAAGGACAAATCTCCTCAAGGGGGGAGATTGTTACAACATATACCTTGTTTTATTGGTAATATGAGAGTTTAAGATAATTTTGGTGTTTAATGAAAAGCTTTATTAATATCTTGTATCATTAACTATTTGATTTAAGTTTGATCATAGATAAAATTGTTCATTGACAAGTTAAAAGTAGTGTTTTAAGCGTACGATAAGATTGGAACCCTAGTTGATATAGCAATAACCCACACATATATGTGAAAGAGTAATATGGATATTTTACTAATCAATGAATTAATTATCTATTTATTTTTTAATAATTTAATAATTTTTTTGTTGTAATTGTTAATAACTCAATTATGAATGCAATACAAAAAGAATGAACCAAATCATAGTTGAAATGAGGAAGTTATGGTACTTGTAATGATTTTACTCAGATTTACAATCGGTTGACAATTGATGGTTGCAAACCGAATGTTTGCCAACCAATGGTTGAAAACTGAAGGTTTGTCGGTCGATGGATGCCAATTGAATATTTGTCATGCCCAACTGCCTAGAAAAACCAATAATGAAAATGGCTATAACTTCTGCTATACTTATCATAATTCGATAAAATTTGTTTATTGGATTTGTATTTTAATCGTCTAAAGAACCAAAGCCTTAAGCCATAGAAAATACGAACTGAAAGAGGACTTATTGGGTGATATTTTGGAAAAAATGAAGAACAAGAGAAACCAATGGTGTCATAATATATTTCTCTTGGTAAGTTGTTTTTGACAGTTGATCTTTCCCTCTCTTCATGTTCCCTTGATCAAAACTCCTTGATTAATCAATTGAAGGTTTTCCATGACCTTATTCCGTCGTCTTCTACCTTCATCAAATTCCTTTTTGACCTATAAACCCCTTATTAAGATGTTCTTGGAGGTCTAGAGCTCAAATGGAAGCTTAATAAACTAGAAATCAAGTCTATCTAGCTCAAACTAAAAAAAATAATCTATACTGGGTATAGTTGAGTGGAAACTCATCTTTTAGTCATGATTTTAAAAAAGAAAAGGTAAAAGGTGACAATCTTGTATTTTCATCTTCACTATTTTACAATTCTCATCTCAGTAAGCTCAAGTTCCGATTTCTAAGGTATGGATGATTAAATTAGCTAGACAATCAAGAGAGTTTAATGGTTTTAGTTCTACAAAGTGTGTACATGACTTGTACAAGTTCTAAATGTAGAGATATTTAGAGGCACATGTGTGTCCATAGTTTCCCTAAATCCTCAATAATGAATAACATGCTAAGAAATATTATTACACAATTTGACTTTATTTCAATTATGAATATGAGATGAAAAGTGCATGATTTTTTCTAGTGATATCTATTTGATGCTTGGTTGACACAATTCAAGATCAAATTAAACATTATAAATAACATTCAATATGAATGATAAATGGTATTGTTATAGTACAAATTGTATTAGTATACTTAGATATCCTTAATTTGTTAAGTGAAAGTGAAATGTAGTGCTCACTACATGTAAAAAATAGTATTGAAAGTTAGCAAATAAAATTAGTATAGATTAGATAAATTAAAGAAAGTTTGCATTCAGTAAGAAAGATTGATAGTATTTTTTTAACTGCGTGTTTTCCAGATAAGTTGTTTATTCAACTCAAGAGAAATACAATGTTGAAAGATAGGCATCCAATTAAATGCCTATTTAAAAGTATCATAAATATTTATGTATTATTTGATATTCAATAGCATTGTTGCAATGTAGATTTTAGAAAAGAAAATGTAATGATCAAATTTTATGCTAAAGCTAAGAAAAGTTCAATATCTCATTGGAAAGTCAAACTAAAGAATCATCAGATAGTTAGATGCCCTGAACACCATATATTTTATAACATCCCAGGACTTGAGGCCTCACATAAAATGATATTAAAAGGAATGATTGAACTACCCATATTACCAAGGTGCACCTCCTTTTCAGAGAGCTCAACACTAAAGAACTCTACAATTAAACTTACTTAACCCAGAGTAGTAGTAGGATGGGTGACTGTCAGGACGTTTATCCCATTTAGCATGTGAGTAAGGACAAAACACACAATTAAGACTAGTGTTAGTCTGTGGGGCCGATCGTCATTTCAGAAACTCTACTAGAGCCTTGGGTAGTAGGCTCGAGCATTACAAATGGTATCAGAGCCATAACCCCTTCACTAGGTGGGCCCCACATGGGCATGTGGCTTTCTAGTCTTGAGCCGTGTGGTACATGCATGTCAGAAAGGGATGTCCATGGTGATGTAGCCACCCTTGCATTGGTATTCCGTGATCAAGAGTTGGGTGCCCATTTGCCATTCTGGGTCTGCACGAACATGTGGAAAGATTATGAGGCCATATAATTGAGCCTTGATGATGACATCAAGAGTCTAAGTGGGGGATATTGTAACATCCCAAGACTTGAGGCCTTATATAAAATGATCTTAAAAGATATGACTAAACTACCCATATCACCAAGGTGCACCTCCTTTCCAGAGAGCCCATCACTAAAGAATTCGTGGTTAAGAATGCTCAACCCAGAGTAGTACTAGGATGATTGACCAATGGTGAAGTTGATCTTGACTTGTGCATGAGTGAGGACAAACCACATAGTTAAGGCTAGTGGTGGTCTGTGGGGCCAATCGTCATTTCTGAAAGCACTACTAGAGCCTTGGGAAATGGGCCCGAGCATTATAGATTCCTTGTGGAGGTACATTCTGCAATGGAGGAAACAACTTACTTACTACAACATCTAGGGGAGGATCCCCAGTGTGGGGGCACGAGGGATTAACCCCAGTGTGGATGACCTCATGAATTGTAATAGGGGTATCTAACACTAATAAGATATTTTGTTGATACCCAATGGTACCCAACAATAGTTGGAGATCCCATTGGCACCAAGTTTTAGTACCATTATAAATAATTACTCGACAATAATCTTGATCCCATGGAATTCTTTTCAGCTACTTCTCGGTGAATTAGCCCTTATGGAACCATGAATGTAGACAAACAAGTCATACTTTGACTCTTTACCTGGGACCTAGGTTTAGATGATGAGTTTAATATATCCATCCAACTGATATAGCTGTCGAGGCCAGATGTGGTGAGGCGAGATGTAGACTGGGTATCTAGTTTGTAGACTTAGAATCCCAAGTCAAATCCAAGTCTTGTAAGGTGAGACCGTAGCTTGCTGTGATGCTTCCACATGTTGTGGTGCACATCATGTGGGTCAAGGGAATTAATTAAGTGATAAAAAATGTAAGAAGACAAGCTCATGAATTTATTACTCACTTATTCAAAATTTTTATATGAAATTCAAAAATGTATTATGTTGTTATTCTCATTGTTTAGTATGATGAAGAATATTACATTATTTCTCATTTAGTTTAATATTGTAGATCTTTCTTATGCCTGCTTATATAGAAATTCATTTAATAAAGAATATATGTACTATGTTGTCTACTTGGTGAATTTACATTCATCGATCTATTCGATCACACTCTATTGAATAGTTTTCAGTAACCTTGTTGATGATGGAGATAGCTACAGAGATAATAAGACTCCTACCATAGAAGGATGTTAGTAGTATTTTAAGGTAGACTTAGATAGTGTAACATCCCAAAATTTTGGTTATAATAATTTAGGGTTTTAAATAAATATCTTTAGTAAGTAAATTCAAATATGGGACTTCAAAATAAACACAAAAGTTTGAAATTTCAAACTTGATGTTCAACTAATCCCTAATGTGATGAATATATATAATAAAAAAATTTAAATCTTGTTTACACTAAATTTTGAGATGATTTCGCATTATAAATCTTTTTTTCATTCACTATAACCCTAATTAGTCAATTTGTGATACATATAAGGTTAAGGTGAAATTGACCCATTTAATAAGCATACCCTTATGTAATAATTTTAGTATGATATTAACTCGGTAATTTAAGGCCTTTTACCAAAATATGAGCACCAAATAATTTTGTAAGTAATCATATATGATTAATTCATTTTTATCCTAAAAAGAGAAATATAGGTATTTGTGTTTGTCAAATAATGAAACTAATGAGATATTTAGACGCCTCATGGTACGTTTAGGTAGTATGAAATGTTTGGCTAATTTCTTAATATCCCTCACAATCCAATTTTTAATAGGAAAAGAAAATAAAGAAAATCTTAATAATATTCCAAAAGTATTCCAAAAGAAAATAATATTGCAAAAATAAACATGCTTGGACTTTGGTCCAACCGTTTCTATTAACAATTTGGTCATGCGAGGTCTTCAGGCACAGTTTGGATTCAGATCCTTGGCCTCCATGAGAATTGCCTCTCTCACCCATGATTCCCTGGTCTAGAGTGACTCTTCTATGCGTGAATGTCCCATACTCCCATTCTGAATTTCCTTCTCCAACTAGAACTCGTCCTCCGAATCACCACCTATAAGACCAGTGTCTTTAACACAATTAGGGAGTCTCAAGAGTTGCCACCCACTGACATACACTCTACTTATCCACCTCATTCATATATATCTCTTTTGACATCCAACCAACTCTGATGGTTCTGGGTGTGGCACCTGCGACCATCAAGGGGCATCAAATCAACTTTGGAGCCCTCCGATATTTTCTTCAGATGTTGTCTGGCCAAGAAGGTATCTTTCCCTTTTTCCCTTTGTTGCTGTGCAGAGTATCTTTGATCAAATACTCATTTTCCCTCCTACAGTTTCTCTCTATGACCTCCATTGTGGCTCTCAGTTTTTTTGGGTTCTCTTGGTTTTTATGTATTTCACCTCTAGGTCGAAGGGTGAACACTGCTTTCTCCTTGCATGTTCCTTCTTTTCCCCATCTTAGTAGAATGCTTTGTGCGGGCTCCTGACCTTTGAAAGAGAAAATTTTGGACTCTCTAGGTCCTCCTGAGAATAGAGCAAGTTCCTAGCACCACAGTTTCCAACAACAGATTCAAGATTGTAGTTTGTTTCTTCAAATCACATTTTTCTTGTATCTTTGCCTTATTCTTCGCAAATATGGGGAAAATGATCCCAGCCGTTGAGTTCCATCTTTGCCCTTATTTTTTATACATTCATCAAGAGAAGATGGGTTTATTTGGGATTTAACACGCCCTTACGCATCCTGAAAAGATCTAGGCCCAATTCTAGCTGGCCGATAAGGATTTGGCCCACCTCAGCAGGGGCCAAAGCCTTGATGGATAGATTTATCCACATGGATTTTCCTTAATTTCTGATTGGTTGAATTCTTTAAAGTTGATAACTAATTCATAATGTCTCAAAACATTTCATAAAAATACTGGTTGGAAAGATAATGAAACAAAAAATAATACTAAAGTGGTTTCAAGGCCTGTTTTGAACCAAGATTTCAATCAATCCCTAAATAACCTTAAAAACCTAAAAATCAAGTTGATATTAAATATTAATGAATTCTAAATTGTTACAATAGGCTACATAGGGTTTCATTATCCTAAATATTGTGATTAGGAGTCAGTACAATCTCTATAAGTGGTCGATGCACTTTGAAAATAGTTATCGGATGTTTATATGCTATTGTGCACAATGTACATGTTATAATGAGGTTGCATTATTTATGCTATGTTTTATTGATTAAGATAAAAAATTAATGGATAGATGAATTTCTTTTTACTATATATTTTCAAGAATCTTTATATCACATCATATTCATGTATAAGAGCAAGAGTAAGAGTAAAGATGATGAATGGACCTTATATAAGATCCTCATCATATGTTTTCCTAGCGTACAATGGACTTTGGTACAAATTATGGGCTTTCCTAGCATATTGTGTACTTGGTACTAATCTTGGGCTTTCCTAGCATACAATGTGATTTAGTACAAATAATTGACTTTCCTAGCATACAGAGAACTTTGGTGCAAAGAGAAGAGGCACTTCGATGCAAAACTTAAGGATTCTTATATAAATCAGATAAAAGATAATGGTAAAATGCAAAGTTTATTTTCATGATGTTAAATGTTTCCTCTTCAAAGTATATGTTATTCAGTTTTATGATATGTTCAATTCCACTTACAAATTGGTTTATGCATGGATGGGGGTGTGATACCAGTAGGAAAGGAGCAAAGTCAATGATAGAGCTATCTAAGGCCCATCTAAAGGATGAACTTAAGGACTTCTGAGACCAGACTTGGTGGGGTGCCAACTATCAATAGATTAGCTTTTCCTTTATATTTATGACACATGTGTTTTAGTTTAGAGTGTGAATTTTATGTTATGAGCTTGAGATGTGAGAAATTATGCAATGTATCTTGTGTTGGTTTATCAAACTTTATTTTTATGCAATGATTATCATGTTTGTGACATTCCCTATAAGATTACGCTTCCGCTCAATGAATTATATGTTTTAGAAAATTGGGATGTTACAATATTGTATCAAAGCTAAAAATATAGTTGACCACCATGATTTTCTCATGATATCACATATACCTCTTTCGTTCCTCCTTGAAGATAGGAAGCATATAGAAAGATGGTAAGAATTTAAGAAGTTAGAATGAATATCCCTTTACCTGAGAAGTAGGAACCCTACAAGAGATACAAATTTATGAAGATATCTATGTACATATGTGTTAGAGATTAGAGATTATCTAATTTGGATTCTTTGTGCTAACATCATATTAGCTAGTGTCATGTCTTCTCTTATTCTCAATGGTGATGGCCAACCCATTGAGACTTTTATAGGAAATGCAAAAAGCATAAGACTTGTTATTCATATGTTCTTCTTCTTACTAGAATGTGTGGTATGGGGCATGTATGCTACTATGATCTTGGACATTGGTATAATGATTTCTCACACCTTTAGACTTGTGTCTGGCCAACACAGATCTGAAGGTGCCACTAAGAGAGTTGATACAAAAGACCTTAATTGGAAAGTCACCTAAATCCTACACAATTGGATAATAGAGCCCCATGTCTAAAAGAGAAGTCTATGGTTTAAGGATTAAGTTGAGGACGAAGATCATAAAGGTAAGACCTAGTTAAAACCCTAGCTTGAGTTATATCGAGGTGTTTATGTCATATATATGTATCAAAATCTAAGAACAAGTAAAACCCTAATGTGGGTAGTAATATAAAGGAAATTTCAAGGACAAACTTTTTGTAAGGTGGATAGAATTGTAATTTTTATTAGAATAATTTAGGGTTTTAAATAAAATATCTCTAGTAAGTAAACTCAAATATGGGACCTCAATACATATAAACCCAAAATTTTTAGATTTCAAACTTGATGTTCAACTAATCCTGATGTGATGAATATATCTAATTAAAATGTTTCAAGCCTGTTACACTAAATTTAGAGATGGTTTGACATTATAAATATATTTGTAATTCAGTATAACCCTAATTAGTCAAATTGTGATATATATGAGGTTAAGGTGAAATTGACCCATTTAATAAGCATAACCTTATGTAATAATTTTAGTATGACATTAACTCAGTAATTTAAGGCCTTCTACCAAAATACGAACCCCAAATACTTTTTTAAGTAATCATATATGATTAATTCGTTTTTATCCTAAAAAGAGAAATGTAGGTATTTTTGTTTGTCAAATAATGAAAATAATGATATATTTTGACTCCTCATGGTTCATTTAGGTAGTATGCAAATTTTGGTTGATTTTTTAATCTCCTTTGGTTCCCATTTTTAAGGGGAAAAAATAAAATAAATCTACATAATATCTCTAAAGGATTGAAATATTCACATGCTTGGACTTGGTCCAACCATTTCTATTAACAACGTTGCTCGCATGATGTCTTCAGATAGAGTTTGGATTTGGATCCTTGACCTCTGCAAGAATCACCTCTCTCTCTCGTGAGTCCCTGGTCCATAGTGACTCTTTTGTGCATGGATGTCCCATACTTCGGTTCTGGATTTCCTTCTCCAAGTAAAACTTGACCTCCCGATCACCACCTATAAGACCAACATCTTCAACTCAATCAGGGAGTCTCAGGAGTTGTTTCCCACTGACGTACACCCCACTTACCCACCCCATCCAGACCGATCTCTTATAGCCTCCAGCCAACTGTAGTGGTTTCAGGTGTGGAACCTGCAACTGTTGTGGCTGTCAAGGACCATCAAATGATCTCCAGATCCCTCAGATATTTTCTTTGAATGTTGTCTGGACAATAAGATATATTTTTTATTTTCCCCCTTTATTTCCGTGTCAAAAACCTATGATCAGATACTCATTTTCCCTCATACCTTCACTCTCTATGACCTCTACTGTGGCTCTCAGTTTATCTATGTTCTCTTAGTTTTTCTCTATTTCACCTCTGGTTCGGAGGGAAAGTGTTGCTTTCCCCTCCCCTATTCTTCCTCTGCCCTTTATTTGCACCAGGCTTTGTGCGGGCTCCTGACCTTCAGAAGAGCCAATTTTGGGCTCTCTAGGTCCAATTGACAATAGAGTAGGTGCCTAGCACCACAGTTTCCAACATTAGACTGAATATCACAGTTTGATTCTTCAAGTCACATTTTTCATCTTGGATCTTCATCCTGTTCTTCACTGATTTGGGAAAATGATCCTGGCTGCCAAGTTCTGTCTTTGCCCTTATTTTCTTATACATTCATCAAGCAAGGATGGGTCAATTTGGGATTTTACACACCCTTATGCGTCCAGAAAAGTGTTAGGCTTGGGTCCAGCTAGCCGACAAGGATTTGTCCCATGTAAGCAGGGCCCAACACCTTGATGGATAGATTTACCTGTGTGGATTTTCCTTAATTTATGATTGACTCGCAACTATAAAGTTCAGAACTAATTCATACTATCTCAGAAAATTTCATAGAAATACTCACTGGAAAGATAATGAAACAAGGAATAATATTAAAGTTGTTTCAAAACTTGTTTTGAACCAAAATTTTCATCAATTCTTAAAGAACCCTAAAACCCTAAAAACAAAGTTAATATTAAATACTAAAAATTATAAATTATTCCAACATGGTACTTAGGGTATCATCAACCTAAATATCATGATTAGGAGTTGCTCCAATATCTGTAAGTGGTCCATACACTTTAAACATAGTTGTTGGATGTTTATATGCTATTGTGTACTATGTATATGTTATAATGAGGATGTATAATTCATGCTATGGTTTATTGATTAAAATTAAAAATTTAATAGATTGATGAAATCCTTTTTATCATATATTTTTAAGAATCATTATATCACATCATATTCATGTTTAAGAGCAAGAGTAAAGAGTATCCAAGAGTAAGAGTAAATATAATGAATGAACATTATATAAGGTCCTCATCATGGGCTTACCTAGCATATAGTGTACATCAGTGAACATCATGGGTTTTTCTAGCATATATTGTACTACGATACAAATCATGGGCTTTCCTAGCATACAATGTACTTCAATACAAATCATGGGATTTCCTAGCATACATAGCACTTTGGTGCAAAGAGAAGAGAAACTTTAGTGCAAAACTTGAGGATTCTTATATAAGTCAAATAAAAGATAATGATAAAATGCAAAGTTTATTTTCATGATGTTAAATGTTTCCTTTTCAATGTATATGTATTTCAATTTTATAATATGTTCAATTCCACTTATAAATTAAATTATGTATGGATAGGGACGTGATGCCCACAGGAAAGGAGCAACATCAAGGATAGATCTATCTGAAGACCAACTAAAGGAGGAACTCAAGGACTTCTGAGAGCACACCTAGTGGGGTGTCAACTATTAATAGATTAGATTTTCCTTTATGTTTATAAGGCATGTGTTTTAGTTTAGAGTGTACATTTTATGTTATAATTTTGAGATGTGAGAAATTATGCCATGTATCCTATGTTGGTTTATCAAAATTTATTTTTATGCAATGATGAACATGTTTGTGACATTACCAATAATATTATGCTTCCGCTCAATGAATTATATGTTTAAAAAGTTGGGATCTTACAGACAATCTCAGTCTCTGTGCACTCTAGGTCCTATAGTGAGAAAAGTAAAGAGTTGCATTAGCCAAGTATAAATATCATAACTTCCTTCCTTATAGAATGATTTGTAAATATTTTTTTATGTATAGAATATATTGAACTATGAAGTGTTGAATAAGAAAAGTCTATGTGGTTTGATTATAAGACTTATGTACATATGAAAGAGTTTGTTATACATGTCATAAGCTTGTAACGATGTGAAAAGAAAAAGAAATAAAAAGTTTAGATGTGTTTGTGTTAGCCATCTTAATTACCTCATACCTTAATCATGTGGTCTAAGAGAGATTATGGGATATGGGATGCATGATTATTTCATCATCTTATTAACATGGGAAACATCATTTTTGTATCTTGAAAATCACATTTGTATGGCCACTAAGTTTTCTACCAGACCTAGGGGGGTTGTGACCATAGGTTGTCACCATCATTTGAAACCCTTGATAATGAACAATAGTTTCCAAGATAGCAACCCCATTGATTGTTGAATGGTATCACCATTGGTTGTGTGGTAGGGAAGAAAATAGCTTGAAAACTCTAATTTGGACCATCAATTGTTTTGTGCTTAGCACCATAAGTTGTTACTATCAACCTATCCCAGATCTTATTATACCTTAGAAAGGTCATACAAATATTTCAAAGTTCATATAGAACTGGAACATAACAGGAAACACCATAAAAATTCGTAACCCTAAACAAGCATTGTTTCTCTATGCTTAGATCATTACATTAAAGCATAAACATGAACTAACAAGCTTCTAGAAAGCAATATAAGTGAAGAATGTTATATAAATCACCTATATAGAGTAGGTCAGACCCCCAACAGAAAGAATCTGAAGCAAATAAGACAAGAAAAACCAATTTTCAGATATGAACTTGGCCAAGTAGGCATTTCTCTCCACAAAGAAGCAAAACCCTAGAAGAAGAAGAAAGAAAGATAGATGCTTGAGTTCTAGAGCCACTTCCACCATGGAACAACAAGGTTCCGACCTGGAGGAATATAGGAGGAAGAACAACAGAGAAATAAATGGAGGAAATAAGGGAATACTTACACTTTTAGGTCAACATCACAAGGAAGGAGCTTTAGAAACCCCTAAAGGAAGTCAATAGCAAACCTAGATGCTTTTTCCCCAAGAAGATCCCCACTTTCTTCTTCCTTGGATAGGAACTTCACAGAAGCATAGAGGGAGAACAAGGTTCGTAGGATGAGGGAAGTGGTGGAGAGAAAATGGTTCTTTTGGGTGCTTAGGGATAAGTATATAAAACTTTAAGATAAAGAAAAAGAAAAAGTTGAAGTTCTAGTATCTTTCCAAGTGTCCATGGCCTTAAACTATTAAGAATATACAAGAAAACACACAAGAATCTGTCCCACATATCATAGACACCTGATTATCCCTCGTTTCTTGAATTTCCAAGAAAAACAAATAAATCATTAGTTGATAGCTCCTAAAGGTAGCTCATCCATAATGGGTAAAACACTAAAATACCCTTGGAGAAAACACCTTCAAACCAAGGTTTAACTAGGAGCCCCATGGCTCAAAAATATCAAGAACGATAATATAACATATAAAAAACATAATTCATGTGAAAAATTGCAAACAAAACCCCTCTATTGGGTAAATTGCAAAAAATTCCAAAATGTACATAAAATTGCATAGCTTGCGCAAACAGTGTCCAAATTGGACCATATTTGAAACTTAAGCATGTCTTATGATTTCAAAGCATATAAAAAGGTTATATTAGAGTTCTAAGCACTCAATTATGGTAATTAAGCTTATTCAACTCTTTAAGCAAGTTCAGGGTCATTACATATGTCGCCCCACTAAGCAAACCTCCTAAAGTTGTCGTTGCATCATCTTATCATGACTATCTCCTGAAGTCCCGTACCTACAGACATCTTGTCCCCCTTCATGAACAAATAGGAAAATTACTATTAGAGTAAGTGGCATTGAATCTCTAATATGATAAACATGAATTCACTTTAACTGAAAGCTAAACTAAGATTGGAAGGTTGTAAATTTATACTGAATTGATGCATCTTTTATTTACATCTTATATCTGATTCGTGGCCACCATTATATGATAAGTCCTCTGAATTGGTGTATCAATGCTCTGAATTTGTATAGATTTACATATGAATTGTCACTACATGCCTTTGAATGACGCTGAGGTTTCTCTAAAGTGGTGCGACTATGCCCTGAATTGGTACTAAAGTACCTCTGATTTGGAGCTAATACTCCTCTGAATTGACAACACATTCCTCTAAAAAGACAACACACGCCTCTGAATAATCACACGAGTAACTGAATGTGGACTTATCATATCATGTCTTTTGTGAAGATTTTGACTTAATTGTCTTAAATCTCAAATTATTGAGTTCTGAGTCTGAATTTATCTTATACTAAAATTGTATACTAATAACTGAACAAGTATTGAATTCTAAATCTGAATCTGAATTAGATATACTTTTGAACAGAATTGATCTTGTTTAGCAGTTCTTGTGACACTGAGATCTTAAAATGTGACTTAATATGATCTTTCATTAAAATATAGGATATTTGAAATCTGAGTCTAAAGGCTTACAAAAATAAACTGAACTAAATGTAGAAATACCATTTGAAGGTAGATTAATACCAAAAATATCCAAAATATGATAACCTCACAACATACTTATTCTGAATAAAGTCTGATTACTCAAAATGTCACCGAACATGAAGTAAGCATGAAATATTGAATGTATAATAGTAACTTAATTTCTAAGTTACTTTGTGAAAAAGTAAAGGTTGAATCATAATAATCATGAAATTGAATGGACATGGCCCACTTACCTTCATTTCAGTGCCTTAAACTGGTTCTTGAATCCTCAAATCCAACTCCTAGTTCCTAAAAAGATCATGAACATTTCATTAACATTACTTAGACTACAAAATCATACCTCATAGGTCAACTCAAGGTTCCATATCCCATCATAAGTGTGTAAGGGTCATGGATATGCAACCTTAGTTTTCATCCTTTATATTGACATCTGAGATCATATACATGTTTTATATACTTTTCTTCTAATAGTGCACATTTACTTATCAACATGATATATATATATATATATATATATATATATGGTCTCCATCCCAAGTAAGTCTTATAGTACAAAATTAAGGAATGATGCATGCCCATTTAAATAGGTCAGAAGATGAATCTACATCATAAAGGAAGTTCACTGACATGACTTGAGGCTCATAAGGTAACACCTACTAATAATCACCAATGTTCATCATTAAACATAAAAGATTTCATCTCTTATAACCATTAGTCTATAACATTACAAATGCCAAATCTAAGTTCATTGGATTATAGATCACACTTTTTTTGATGAAATTGGTATATAACTTTATAGGGTTTTTATGTATATTTCATATTCTATCTAGTAATATCTATATAAAAGATGTAAACTTACCTACATTGGTCGGATCTAGTCTGAGATCCACCTGACTCACAACCTGCGTATCCACAAGACCTTTCTTCTCCACTAGAAAGTTTCAAAACTACTCTATTTTCTAGAGAAATGAAAGCAACGTCGACATGTTATGACCGCATCTGAGCTTAATTGGTAAACTAGGGTTTACCTGGATGATTATATGCTTAATTGGATTGATCATTTTAGGGTTTGAGAAATATAAACCCTAGTTGGTTGAAATTAGGGTTTTGATGGTACATGAGTATGGAATTTGATCAGGATAGTAGTGTGGTAAATCATTTTTCATATTTTCTACAAATTTTTTATTTAATTGAATTTTGGATATGATAAGGATAACTCAATCATGCATATTGGAGAAAAATTTCAGAATATTTGAGTGTTCTTTGAATGTGGTTCTCAGTCGAACTATACTTCGACCAAAATGCTGACAGAGTGCTTTTCAATAGTGTAGTGTTTTATTTTTAATTATTTATTGGTAACTCCAAATAATCTAAAATTTTAACTGGAGATCTGAAACTCAATTATAAACAACATTCTCGTAATTTGTGGATGCGTTTAGACCTTAGCAGTAGACAAATTATAGTAACTGACATTTCTGTAGAATTCTGGATAGCAGTTCACTATTATATTTTTTATTATTTAATGGAAGCTTGGAATGATCTTAAATTTTAAATAAAGCTTTTTAACTCAATTATACATGATATGATAAATTCTCATAATTTTTTTAGAAGGTTTGATCTATGAAATATACTAATTAATAGAAACCTTTTTATGACAGAAAAATCTGCTGAAATAAGAAAATGTTTAGTGAGGGGTCAATGTGCAATTAACCCAAGCAGCTCAATTTCTTTATATGGTCAACCTAAAAAACAAGGAGATCTCATAATTCATGATTCAATCCAGAGAAACGAAATCCTAGAGAGAGAGAGAGAGTTAGGATTTGAGAGGAGAAATTGATGGAGATGCTGACATAGGGTTTTGCGGTCCGAGGAATGATGAAATCATGTAAGTTTAGCTTCTTTGGATATAGTTTTATGGCAAATCTTCTCTCACATTTCAAAATTCCGTCCCTCCTCTAATTTTATCCAAAATGGTATCAAAACTTCCCCTTTTCTCACTATTTCTTCATAATCCCTCATTTTTAGGGTTTCCGAGTTGAAAGGAAGAAGAATTGGAGGAATTACTAGGGATTTGTTATGGATTCGAGATTTTCAGATATGGGATACGTTTTTAAGGTGTTTTCACACCTTAGGGTGAGTGGGAACTTCCTTTAAATAGTATATTGCATGAAAATTGGTTAAATCAACCATAATCTTTAATTGCTTAGTATGCGACTACAAACCCTGAATTGTCTATTTGTTCTAAGTTGTTGCAAAATGATTTGAAATGGATTATTCCTTTGTTTGAATGAATTTCAGATGATAAAAGCATATTAGAAATGTATAAAATGCATTCTAGTGAGAATTCCCAAAGTATTCACAGAGGTTATAAGAGTAAAATGAAATATAGGGAATTTGTCTATGACTAAAATTTGTTGTATAAGTAAATAGAGAAAGTTGCTTATCTAGATTCCCTTGGTTTTGGATGATTGTTTATCTAAATTCATAGTACATATATTTCAGATACTATCTTTGATTTCATTTAAAGTGAGTAGTGTTTGTTTGGTATCTCAGTGAAGAGGGTGAAACCCTAGATGTGAGGAAAGTTGGATATTTGTGAATAGATATCGTGAAATCCATTTGAAGAGATTTTCTTGACATGATAGACTTTATTTATTCAATATTATTATTGATGCATGATATCCCAGTGAATGGCATGGAAACCCAAATTCAGCTCAGTTCCAAGGTTTCATACATATATTTATTTTATATGATTTGTGGATAGTCGTCTTTATTCAGTGAATGTTTATGTCGCATGAAATCTTTATGGGAGCCATGGGAATAAGTTGTTGCCTAGGGAGAGGTGACAATATGTGTGATGGCCTTGTGAGTCATGAGAATACTTGTACAACCAGTGAAATGAATACCTTGGTCTAAGGACCTAGAGGTAATGGTTACCTGTTATAGAGGTAACAGTGCTATGTGATGATCTAAGGGTTTGAATACCCAGATCCAGTCATTATGATAATGATGTGAAGGGATGAGAATTCCCAGTAATGTGATAAGAGATTGAGATCCCAGGTATCATGTGTTGTAAAGATTTGAAAAGTACGTGATATATGTATTACACCTTTCTTTGTAGGATTTGTTGTGATTAAATGAAACCCTAAGGGTAGGGTGTTCAATAAATCAAGTATTGTGATATCAATGTTCTCAGTTATTATTAATAATTCTTGTCATGATAAGTAATTAACTCTTAATTGAGTTATGAGATGCACAACTCAAGATTTGGGTTAATATGCACATTCTTTGAGAAATTATATATAAGTTGCAGGTGCTATTGACGATTACTCATATGTCAAGTAATTAACTCTTATCAGTGTAATAAGATGATAAATTGCACGATTCTAGTGTGTATGTGCCATGTGGACATGTAATCTGTTTATTTAAGAATTTTAGTCTGCCTGTATGTATAGTATGTTGATTACTCAGTATATTATAGTGTTTTAAATATATTGCTCTGCCAAGTTTAGAATGATATACATGTTGTATTATAACTTCAAATAAGTAGACATGACACCATAGAGATACCAGAGTCAAGTATAAGTAAGAGAAGGGTACAATGTAGAAAGAGCTTTCTAGGAATAATAAAATAATAGACTTAAAACCCCTATGTGAGGTCTGCGCCTTAGGGGTGAAATGACCTAACCCTTGAAGCGTCCAGTATACGAGGGTCGGAACGTGCTATCAGGTGGTACGTGGGACGAAGCCCTAGTGGAAGTATCCTTAAATTATAGTTTGCAGTGTCCACCATCAGCCAGAAGTCCTGGTGGCACTAGAGTACAGAAAAGCCAAGAGGTGGCTTGACTCTCTGCCTGTGTGCTCAGGTTAGAGGAGGACTCCAGTTTAGGCCAGAGAGCCATTTCCCTGTTGCAGACTAGGAGAGTAGTCAGACTTAGCATTTCCCGGGTGTGTCCTCTATGTCTTGTATGGTGTGATCGTAGTGCACTACGAGTCTTCATATGTAGAGTACACTGCATATGATCATGGCATAATAAAATGAATGAGAGGTCAAACAAGTGTGTACAGTTATTCAATTATTCTTTGTATGTTTCTGAATTATTAGTTCTCTTTATGATCAATCAAGCATTTCATATATTGATTCACTCTTATAGATATTTATAGTATCCTGCCATATTTATGATTGTTAATTATTAGACTCTTTAAAGCTTATTGCTGTTATAATTGATATCAATTGCTAAAAAGTATATCTATAATTATATCAGTGCTTTAGACTGTTTCTTTAAAGTACTCATTCACTGAGCGAGTAGGCTCACCCCTCTACCCAAAATTTTTAAGGAAATCACATGGACTTGAAGAAGATATCATTGCATCAGAGCAGATCTGCCACAAGAGTTAAGTCTGAGTATAGTTAAGTTCAGTCGGTCCCTGTCACTCTAGGTCCTTGTATAGATGTGAGAGAGTTATAAATGATGTTTTGTATGTTTGTTTCCTTAATAAGAGAGAATGCAAATGATTGCCATGTCGTATGTACATGAAAGTGTGAGAAACATAATGAATGTATGGATGCGTATCATTAATGCTGAGATTACATTAGAGAAATAAAAGTTTAATTCTCTTGTAAAGTTAGTTTATATGGTTCAATGCGAGAAAACAAAGAGTTTGAAAAAGAAGAAAAAGTTAAGGGTGGTCTTTTTATTACATTAAATCCTCAATTTATACCCTAATCTCATGCTTAGTGATAATTGTGAGATCGGGGTGTAACACGACAACTCCTATTCCAATGAGATTTGGCTCCTTCCAACACTGATCCTTTGACCTTCAATGCAGGACATACCTCTGTTGAGTTGAGGACATAACGAGAAGTCGGAGGTCGCAAAGTATGGCTCCATGATTCCTGACATCGCCACCTCTATCAGTCATGGTGAAAGGTCATTCTAGGTGGAAGGGGGGGTCTCTCTCTAATGCTTCTCTCTCCCTGGAGATGCTAATTGAAGCCCATATTCTAACTATTGGACTAGTTGATCGCCTCAGATTATTGTGCAACTGGTGGAAGACTATCTTCTTACTTTTACACATAAAAGGACCGCTTCTCATGAAGAATTTAGTAGAGATCATAGAATCATTCTGGCGGCCGCCATGGTTCTTTCCCTTGCATCCTTCCTCTTCAACCTTAGTATGTGAATGCCAAACAATAGTAGATTAATAAGAGAAGGCTTAAATCAAGGATTTCTAGGTAGGTCCTACTATTTCGGATCTGATAATGCACACGAGAAAGTGTGAGTTTCACAGACAATCTCTATTAGATGGGGATTTTAGAGTCATCTCTTTCTCTAGATGTTAGCCATAATTAACGGATGATACAACCATTATTAAGATATAACTAGCACTAGTTAGATAATTCCAATCAAAATTTGCATAATCTACAAATCCCATTAATTAATTTTAGCTCATGAAATATATATCTCCCAACTTGTATTCCATTTCATATGAAATTTTAGCACAACCCTACCATCATCATGTCTAGTTTCTAGCAAAATAGATGAACTAAGAAGAACCATTATATACAATTTTCCAAATACATCATACAACTTCATTCATCCATTATGATAGTTTGGAAAAGTTCGTGTGGCACATGAATGTACTAAGAAACTCAATTGATTACACATTTATATAAACAAGCATCTAGTCACATAAATTCCTTAATATGATTTAGTCATTTGATAATTGTACTTGGGTTATTCCAGATCATCATCTATCGCCTATAATTTCATGATAACTATATGTTCACTACTTTTCATGAAATAGAGACATGATAAAACTATCTACTTTATCTAGGATTTTCATGGTCTTGAGATTTTTTGATCCATTTAAAGACTACTGGGTATAAAAACTAGAAATTAGAAATCAAAACTTCATTAGATAAAAAATACCAATCCTCAAAATTCTTCTATCACTTATATAATATTTAAGTCATGGCCATGAGTCTCAAGATAAAGTGGGTGACTAATTATGTCTCAAATGTTCATTTAATCTCTAAACTTAATATATATGAACATAAGAAACTTGCTTTATAACTTCACAAAAGAAGAGCACGTGAGATATAGAGTTCTTCCCTCATTCATCACTATGTGAATCATGTATTAAAAAAACCAAGATCACCCTTTTAGAAATTTAGGGGTCATGTGTTATAAACATCTAAGAAAATGAAGATGATACAATTCTACCCACCTTTTTGGGAGTTTTATCCTCAAAATTTTGTTCAACTAAGGAAGTCTACCCACCTTAGGGTTTCACATGCCTTACATAGACTAACTCTGAATGAATGTCATAAATTCTCATAGGCAACTTTTAAGTATGACCTTCTCATGGACAACTAACTTTGTATAACATCCCTATCAAACTATCATGCACAACCAATATGGAAATCTATGGGAAAATCTTAAAAAAATGTTCTTTCTTTACTCATAATCCTTTCTTTTTCTGTATCTTGCTATGAAGACTTGTACTTAGGTACCTTGGTGTCATGACCTGCACTAAGGTGTCTGGGTCACATAACCTACACGTAGGGCCTAAGTTATGTATATGACTTGGCATGTAACCTCATCTCTCTTCATTTAACCTACACTAGGGCCTGGGTCTAACTCCCTAGTCTCATTTCATCACATTAAATATGATCTTATATGAATCTTAATGCATTCTGACCTCATGGTCTTACCATGATCTTAAATCATAATACATGGATCTTATCTTGGAAACATAATCATGACTTAATTCATTCAAATCTCATAACCTTATAGTGTATCAGATTCTTAGATTTTAATCATTTAAAGAAATCTTATTAGCATGTATCTATCATTCAAACAGATGGCAATGTCTAAAATGACGTTTGTCATAGGATCACTATAGGATGGTTAAAATGGAGGAGTGCAACTAGAGTATTATGTGATAGAAAGATCCCTCTTAGACTAAAAAAACTAGTTTTATAAAACTACTATACGACCATCCATGCTCTATGGGAGTGAATGTTGGGCGGTGAAGAAATAAGGACTCAAGAAGATGAACATTGTTGAAATGCATATGTTGAGATGGATGTATGGGAAGACAAGAAAAGATCACTTGAGAAATGACTATATCAGGAACAAAGTGGGGGTGGCGAGCATTGGGGACAAGTTGCACGAGGGCCGACTCAGATGGTATGGACATGTGTAACGCAGATAGACTAATGCGCCTATACAAAGAAATACTATTGAGGCAATCACAATTAATATAAGAAGAGGAAGGACTAATTTAACATGGAAAGAGCTTATAAAGAGAGATTTTGAATCTCTTCATCTCAACCAGAATATGACCCATGATAGAGCTGAATGAAAAAAAAGGATCCGTGTTGCCAACCCCAACATAGTTGGGATTGAGGATTAGTTGATGATGATTATTATTATTATTAACATGTATCTACTTGAGATCTTAGGCACAATAAGGATATAACCATGAAAGTATGAACATCTTTCTTGCATGTCTTATCTTAATATCTTAGGATATTGGATCATGCAACTCATGAAAGTGTTATTTAAGAAACATGTAAATAAATTGATCTTAATAAGTGAATATTCATGGGCATAGACCACTAACTTTAGTTAGTGAAATATCAAACTAGAGTCATTTAGACTCCCTTCTCCTCTAATCATATACTACACCATTAGGTCAAATTGACCTTATAAGGGGTACAAGTCTCTAATTCCTTGTTGTCTTCTTGGATGATAAGAGCCATTAACCATCTTGTTATGGATTACCAACCCTCAAAACACTACATTTAGGATTGTAGTTTATCCTTCCTCTCAAGGAATCAAGTTAGGGTTTTAAGATAGTGGAAGATGACACATTAAATGTTGTTTCATGGTTCTTCATAATTATCATGAGCTTCTACTTGCAATTAGTGAGTCATCTATGGTGAATTCTTCACAAAACCTTACATTGTTGTTCTTATTACATCAAAATACCCATTTCACCATATCTATCACTTAGATTGGGGTCCAAAAACTTACATTACTTTCTTAATATTATTCTTAACAAGTTTCTTCATCTTATCATGGTGCTCTAGGCCTGGTAAACTAATAGTCACTACTCTCCATTGAAATTGTTCTTATCCTCAGGAATACTGAATCAACCCTTAGGCCAGCAACTTTTCTAAGCCCTATTTTGTGTGATAATCATCTAAAACCTAATATAATGATGATCCTAAATCATTTATCCATACTATCACATCATGTATCACCATATGCTTAAAGAATCCTGATGTATTAACTTAAAGACTTTCAGTCACCTCTAGCAATCACCACACCTTAGGATTAAACTCGGTTCATAACATCAATTCTATTATCCTCAAGTATTTTTCTTAACAAGCATCATGATTTGACTTGTGACTGCAATTCCTCCTTGTGATGAAGGTCCTAAGGACATCAAGAGTTATCTAATTCTCATCAAGTATAGCAGGAAAAAGACCTCATATCCCTCCAATCATATTCTTCTTTAATGCCAAGTCACTCATATATTTCCAAATATCTACCTTTGGTATGCGTTCTAGGGTTCTAATAGGTATGCAATTAGGTTTAGGTGACCATCTAACTCAAAATTTTTATGTCAACTTTTTATTATCACCCCCTAATGCATGTCGACTGGTCATGCACCTAAAAATTCCATATCTTATCATATTTATCTCAACTAATAGTACACATGTCTCATACAATATGCACTAGAAGAGTGAGACAAGCACAACAAGTATATAATTATGCATATAACATCCCCTCAACAACATCCCCTAAGATTGTGTTCCATACCACAAACATGTGGGAAAAAGAGAGGGCATGATATGCACAAATCTGACGTTAACATAAAAAGTTCAAAGCAGCCAAACATTAACCCTTATACATATGTCAACTTTTATTACCTGACCAAACCTCCAAACTATATTCTACAATCTTTCACTCACTTATTTTATAATTAGGGTTACTAACTATCTTTGTAGATCTGTGCTCTAGTCTCACTTGGCTTCGAATGGTGTAGATTTAAACTATGAATATGATAATTTGTTTGGTGGCCATATACATGATTGCTCTCATACCATATTGTAACACACTATTTTTATATCACATGAGCAAAATCTAAATCTTTATTTTCTCAATTAGGCGTTTCACAAAAATGATATACATAATAATAATAATAATAAACAAGAACCAACATATACTAGTCTAAGGTGTATTCTCATAATTTTTTAGGAAAGAAATTGTATTAAAACATCATACTTGAAACAAACTTAATACTTTGATACTACTTTATACAAATCTCATCTCAAATCTGAGACTATTTATATGGCGCTCCACCAAGAAAACCTCCTAAAGTTGTCGCTGCATCATCTTGTTATGACTATCTCCTGAAGTCTCATACCTACGAACATCTCATCCCCAACCAAGCACAAACAAGAAAACTACTGTTAGAGTAAGTGGCATTTAATCTCTAATATGATAAATATGAATTTACTTTAACTAAAAGCTAGGCTAAGACCTGAAGGGTGTAAACTTATACTGAATCAATGTGTCTTTTATCTGATTTGTGGCCACCATTATATGATAAGCCCTTCTAAATTGGCATATTTACACCCTGAATTGGTACCATAATACCTATGAATTGGCACTGCATGCCTCTGAATGACACCTAGGTGTCTCTGATCTGGTGTACATATACCCTGAATTGGTACCAAGGTACCTCTGAATTTGAGTAAATACTCTTCTGAATTGGCAACACATGCCTCTAAAATGTCAACACATGCCGCAGAATCATCTCGGGACTAATTGAATGAGGACTTATCATATAATGTCTTATATGAATGTTTCAACTTAAAATTATTGAATTCAGAATTTGAACTTATCTTATACGTGTAAGACCCCTGGCCTTGCTTTTTGGTTGAACATGTTTTCTTATCATAATTAGATTCTCGAAACCTTAATCAAACCCTAAAGTGTTCTTTGATATCATGTGACAAGCCAAAGTTTCAAGTTTGGTCCAATTTTGACTCTGTTTGAACAAGTTATGCACATATGTACTTGTTTTGGACTTTTATGCAATTTACCAATATCTAGGGTTTTTTCTTGCAATTTGTCACATTGTTGTCATGCCTCATATGTTTTCATATCATATTTGATATAGTTATTATTTGGGGAACATTGTTTCATCTTGGTTTGAGTGGTGACATCTTATGTTGAGATTAGGGTTTTCTCTCATGGATGCCCTAACTCATGTTTGACCTTGGGTGTTGAGCCACCTAGTATTGGCATTCATGATGTTTTCTTGAGCCTCTCAGGTTGGCTGTCGATGAAGTTTTTGAACTCACCTTGGTCATCAATTTTTTCTAGTTCTCAACGTCGACCAGTTTTCTATGTGGTCATTTGCTTTTCTGACCTTCTTGGTTGCTAAGAATGTTACGTGGTTGCTAAGTTTTTCTACTCACCCTGGTCGATGAGTTTTCTTGGTGCGGTTTCCTGGTTTGTATTTGACTTGGTTGAATGTGTGAGATGCTTTCATGGGTGAAATTTTTCAACCTTGGACACATGGCTTGCATGGTTAGACACCTATCCTTTCCTCTCTCTTTCCTTGAACCCTATATATACCTCCCTCCTTTGATGCAGACAGACTCTTTACACACCTAGCTTCCCATCTCTTATTCCTTGATGTTGGATCTCGTCCCCCTTGCTTGGTGGAGAAGGAGGTACTCAAGTTGAAGGAGTAGGTCGATCTTGCTTGCATGTGCATCTAGGGTTCAAGTCTACCCTCTCCTTGTGCTTGTAGAGCTTCCTTGATTTACTTCTTGGTCTTGATGTGTGAGATTCCCCTCTTTTCCTCATTTTCCTTGTTGTTCAATCTTTCCCTCTCTTCTTCTTGGTAGGATCCATGGTGGAATTTGATCTATATCTTGAAGAACACCGCTTTCTTGCTTCCTTGACTTTGGATTTTCTTCTTTGTTGGAGGAGGAGCTAGCTTGGCTGATAGGAGTGCTCAAGCTAGGGTTCCACCTTCTTTCTTTCAAAGTACCTTGCTATTTGGACCTATTTCAACTTTTTTCAGGCGAGTTTTATAACTTTCTCCATGATTATTGCTCATTCTATATTGCATGTACATAATCTTTCCCTAAAATGTTCTTCCTAGTAGAGAGATACTATCCTTGCCTATAGTTAAGCTTAGATGGTAGGGTTTTGAGTAGATGATCCATTTTGATAAATCTCTGAGTCTGATGCATGTTTTCCTTCTTGAATATAGAAAATTCTAGATCTTGATTATGTGTCTGATTCATATGTGGTCGCCAAGTTCTTTATCTTCATGATGGTTGTGATGGTTGCCAAGCCTTTGTAACCATGTGTGGTCTCCAAGATTTTACTCTTATGTGGTCGATGAACATAGAATCTTTAGTGGTCGCCAATATTTTGGATCGTTGATGGTCGATGAAGTTTTGAACTCACTATGGTCATCAAGGTTAGAACTTGATGATCACCAAGTTTTGAATTCATAATCGTTCGCCAATTTTTGGACCCTTAGTGGTCGTTGAGTTTTTGGACCCTTAGTGATCTTGAATTTTGAACCCTTAGTGGTCATTGAAGTTCTTGGACCCTTAGCGGTTGTTGAGTTTTTGGACCCTTAGCGTTCGTTGAGTTTTTTTGGCACTTAACGCTCATTGAGTTTTTGGACCCTTAGCGGTAGTTGAGTTTTTAAACCCTTAGCAGTCTTTGAGTTTTTAGACCCTTACCATTGAAGTTTTGGACCCATCAGTGGTCGTTGAAATTTGAACCCTAGTGGTGGATGAGGTTCTCTGCCCCAAGTCTTTGTTGAGAACCCTAACCCTAGAGGTTGCCAACACTTCTGACCCTTGATGGTTACCAACCTTCTTGACTCTTGGTAGTCGATGAATCATCTGAGCCGAAGTGGTCAATGAAGATTTTCTATCCTATGAGTATGGGTTAAGGGTTTGGTGGTATGAAATTGTATGGTGATAGTTGACTTTATGCATTCATAAGTGATGGTAATGCTAGAATTAGGGTTGATCTTTGAGTGACATTTTCATCCTTAATTGAACATATCTTGTTGAGCCTAACCCTAATACAAGTAAAGTGATGATAAGTAGTCGCTCTTTGCTTTGTTGTGTGATTAGTATGTTGAGGAAATACCTTCTCTTTGTATGATTGTTGTAACCCTAATTTATTACCATATGAACATCATGAGCCCTTGTATACTAATGTTATGTTGAACTTATGTATCATTTATATAGTGATGGTTTAATGATCATTTGGAAAGGCATGTAAAGATAATGATGTTCTTACAGGGGATTATGTGATGGTCTTAATGATCCTTGGACATGGTTGAACTCTTATGGAGGCGTAATCCTCTTCATGATGTGACAAGGATTGGTACTCTATGATGATGTGATGAGATTTATATTTCATGCATTTTATTTCTTTTGGAGTTTCAATCTACCCATGATTTTGTAGAACTCTTGTAGGATTTTCTTTTCTTATAGCTTGATTGATGCAGTTAAAAGATACTCAATCAATGTTAATGTAAAGACACCTCTTTACTAAAATTATGATAAACAAAAACACTAATGTGAAGCAATGAAATTTTAAAATTTGACTATATTCAATTGTATGAAGAGTACATTACAAAATTTCCCAATATGGGTGTACAACTTTATACAAACAACAAGATCTAGGTAAAGGAAGACTCAAACCAAATCAACTTGTCTCCAAACAAAAAAAACTTATTATATAGCTAGCTAAAACCAAGCTAGAAGGTTGATCTCCTTATCCCTAGCCTTAGGCTAGTTCACCAAGCTTCCAATGTGCACTCTGATCCTATATCTGGGTGGTTGAGATCACCCAACACTACTACAGAAAATGCTTTTTACAACGGGAAAAACACAACAGTTCTGTTGGTTGTGTTGTAGTTAGCATATCTTTTACAACAAGTCTATTCGTGTGTTGTGAATTATATATTTTATATAACACAAGTTATATACAACGTTGTAGTATATGTGATACTACAACAGGTGCTAAATTGTTGTAATAGACTGTAATATCACAACATACTCAAGCCCGTTGTAAAACACCATAATTACACAACATGCTCTAACCCGTTGTAATAGTCACGTATGCTAACTTGTTGTAATAGATCATCATTACACAACATACTCTAAACTGTTGTAAAAGATCATAATTACATAACATGCTCTAACCCATTGTAATAGTCATGTATATTAACACGTTGTAATAGACAATCATTACACAACATACTCTAACTCGTTGTAAAAGATCATAATTACACAACATGCTCTACCCGTTGTAATAGTCACATATGTTAACCCGTTATAATAGACCATCATTACACAACATACTATAACCCATTGTAGTATACTATAATTACACAACAGGCTTTCACCTATTGTAATAGTTACCCGTTGTAATAGACCACAATCACACAACATGTTTGCACGTCATTTTTTGTATATGTACAACAAAGAATATATGTGTTGCATAAAATGAAACTAGTTCAGCGGTTTGAGGTATGCCTTACTTTCAAGTGGTCTCAAGTTCGAAACCTTGTGTCTAGATGTATTTTTCTTTTGTCTCAACATGTTATATACAACACCCCTATTACAACAGGTGTGTTCAATGAACTACAACATGTATTAACTGTTGTATAAAATACATATATTACAACATGCGCAACACCTGTTGTATAAAGAACCCCCCATAAGACCACGCGATCTAATACAACAGTTGACACCCATTGTAAAATGGAAAAATGAACTGTTGTAAAAACCATTTTTTGTAGTAGTGCAATAAGAGAGAGATAAAAGTATGTGTTAATCAAAAGGAATAAGGACAAATAATAAAGCACAACATTGCATAACTAAAATGGTTCACTACACTAAGAGATTTCAAGAGTATGAGGCAAGTATAATAAATGAGAAATAGAAATCTTCCATAGTATATCCACATCAATAATCAACATGGCATGAATGATGTTATGACACAAAATCACACCAATGTAGGGTGAGGCACCTACCAGACCTACACCAAGAGGAGAGGGGGGATTTTAACATCCCCTAACCTCCAAAATATATATAAAATGGGGAGAATTTTAACGTTCTCCTGGGGAGAATTTTAACGTTCCCCTGGGCTCATGCCCACTATGGGTGGTTTGTACTCATGTACACTACATTGTCATTTGGCCAAAAATACATCATTCTTAATAGTTCACTTGGCAGTAGTGGAAATATAAGTAACATTTGCATCATAGCATTGGGGAATCAAACCCATGAAATAAACCACATAAATGATGAGCTAACATTGGCAACAGAAGATCCAAATAAATAAAGATCCAAATAAAGGCAATAGAGAGATTCCAAGGCTAGCAATTGCCTCATTAGAAAATTAGGGTTTGGGTAAAAGCCGAAGGATAGGTTAATTGAACATTCATATGTTCACATCCATAAATAGGATCTACATACATAAATAGGTGTCACATACATAAATAGGCTTCACATACATAAATAGGGGTCACATACCTTATTGAAGATTCATAACATCACTTTCACCAGATGGATTGTATCCATTTCATATTATCCTAGTTACAAACATTTAACATATATTAGTATGTATTAAGGCATAAAGTGTATAAAAGATACTCATTTAGACCTTTTAGGAAAACCTTCAATTTAGGATTCAAAACCTAGACCAAAACATTGCATGTGTTTCACTGATTAGGAAAAATACTTAATTTCTCAATTTGGAGTTAAAATGAATTAATTACTAATTTTAGAACATTTAACATACTCAAAATGGCATTCAAATAAAACTTCAAAAAGGAAATAGAATCATGACTCAAAAACCAAAAAATCAGATTCTACATGAAAAATCCTTTCTAATGACTATTTATTTGTATTTTTTTGAGCAAGAACCGATTTATTATGAATTAAACAAATCAAGCCAATCAAAATTAGAAAAATGCCACATAGGCAATTACATTGGCGAAAACGCCTGCCACAGTGGCCGGACCCATGCTGACATGGGCCAATCAGCTTTGGCCGCATCGGTTGGTCCACACACGCGTGGCTCAGGTCAAAGGCAATTGAGTGGATGGACAAATTACAAAAATGCCCATGGTTGGGTAATTGATTCGATTAACATGGCAGGGACATTATCGTCATTTGTGGGTATAAAATTTTTATAAATGAGAAATAGAATAGGAGATGAAATGACGGGAATGCCCATGTGAATGTGATAGTCGAATTGAAGTAGTGGGGACTCTAGGGCCATTAAACCTCTTGGATTGCTGCTACTCGAATCCATGGATTCTGAGCACATCCTAGAGCTCAGGGCTCCATTGACTGAACCACAACTAGGATGAGAGAAGATAGAAGCAAAGTGGGAATACATTCCCTGAGATCTCCCATTCGTAGCGACTTACTGGACCAACACCCGCATGCCTGAGAGCAAAGAACCAAGGCTCAACATGGCCAGAAATAGGGGAGCAAGACAAGGATCAAAAATTGAGTATTGGGACTGAAAAACACAAAACCAAGGATCAAGAATCGAATGTCGGTGCACGGCGAGGTTGAAGAAAGTCTCAGAAAGGGTGGAGGAGCTTTAAAAACCCAAAACATATGCGGCGGCGGATGAGGTCTGAATCGGGCTATAGGCCCCAATGTTTGGGGCATCCGCGGGCCAAGAAGAGGGTAGGAGATGGAAGGACGAAGGTCCTAGTTGCTTACCGAGTATTCAATTGATCAGAAGATGGACGGTGATGCGAGGGAGTATCCAAGGTCACCGGAGAAGAAAAGCAAGGAGGTCGGGAAGCTCAGGGGTGATAGGGGTCAAATTGGAGGAGGAGGAATGTGCAGGGCTCAAGGGTACTCTCGATATCCTTTTATAGGTCGGAGGAGGGCTCTAGTACTCTCTGCAACCTCACCCCAGAGAAGGGGTGGGGAGCCCGAATGGGCATTTCATCAACTGGCCACCACGGCTGATGAGCCATGACTTGTTCAAAACGGTGGTGAAAGGCGAGCTCAGTAGGTGAAAAATATCGGGAAATGGTTGAGCACAGAGGGAGAACGGGGTGGAGGAGCCGAGGGGGTCTGAGCCGCTCAGCGGCTGGAGGTGGAAGACAATTCCCAGGTCATCAGATCAAGATCCAATCGGGGGGAGGGGGTGACACATATAACGAAGAGAGCTTAGCATGCCACATGAAATCAATGAAATAAATTCAAGTCGATTGATATCCTATAGTTACACTATATGGAAACTTGTAAAATCCATTCGGAGGAACAAATAAAGTCCAAAAGCCACCAAATTTAACCATAGGTTAATTACGACTCTTAGATCAAATCTATGCATTTAGTTCCTCATAAATCACATGGTTTGGCCCTTAATTAATATATTGACTATTAATTCATATATTAAAGTATAAAATGAGTGATTAATGTGAAGATAATCTTTTAATGACATAATTGAGTGAATTTCGAGATATTAGTCACATATCAATATTAAAATCATATATCACCATATTATCCTCTTTTCATGCATTAATATCATATTTGAGGGGAGAGAAAGTGAAAGGGTTAATTACACTCATAACTAATTCAAATACACATAATTATTCATATCTTATCAAAGATATATAAAAAGCTCCAAATTAGCATTATCCATTAATTATCTATCATTAATGGCCATATTACATCATTAGTCCCCAAATATCACATTAGTTGGGTTATTTGTGCAAAACCCCTTACATTACCATGAAATGTGGTAAAATATTAATTCCATCATCGAACTTTTCTTAATTTCAACATTGAGGCCAAAGAAGGCTCAAAAGGATGGGAAATTTATGAAGAAGGTCCAAAAGGACTAGAAAGTGAATAAAATCTCAAAAGTGGGTAAATTTCAAGAAGGACCCTAAGATTCAATATGTTACAACACTCCACCCCTTAAAGAGGATTTCATCCTCAAAATCACAACAAGAGTGAAGTGAGGGTGAGTGTGTAACATCCCAACATTAGGAAACTAAGTGGGTACTTTAAAGAAACTCTACACATAAGCCAACTTTGACTAAGGTTCCTACCATACATATAACCTTTTATCAAACATCACTCAATTAACACTATGGGCTCACTAGCACTATCTCCATGATGAAAATGCATCATCTTAATTATTCTACCACTTGTGCCATATTATGCTCACATTGCTGTAACAAGGATTACCTCTCAACATTAAGTGTCAAAACATATGCATTTCCCTTATAAGGGTTTTAAGCACAATTAGGATTTACTAATTCAATCACAACATTAATTAATGCATTAGGTCACAAACCTTAATAGCTAGAATCTAATCTCCATTAACCTCATAAAACCATCATGTGGAATTATCACAAATTATTTTGTAAGAAAAAGATAATATTATTCAACAAGCTATTAAGTCTACAATAATCCCAAATAATGTCATATTAATTTCTTATCGCTATATTTCACATTGTCACATCATCTTTCATACTCATATTAATGACATCATTAACGATTTTCTCCTATGACACTACACACAATACACATTTAACATCTCACTAGGCATTCAAGAAAACTTATGTGATACCAATTACTAATCATCATATTTGAGTCATTATATGCATTTTAGTGAATAAGATGGAACACATTAAACATGAATTGATTCATATACCAAGTTATGCTAAGGTGACTAATGAGATGTATATTAGAGAACAAGGTGACATGCCTTACATGTATCGATAACTTGATTGCAATTATGATTTGGTGATTATAATCCATGTATATGTATCAAGGAATATTATATGATGATGACACCTAATGTCACTAATATATCAAAAAGGCATAAAAGGTATATATATGTATATGTTGTCGAGACTAAGTGATTGCACATTAGGGTTTAGGTCAACATGACCATTGCATGTTATGCATGTTATGGTTGCATTAGAACCATTTATCTTACTAACCATACTATTAGGGTGACATGGTCAAAATTAAGTGTATTCACAATTAGTGATGAATAACCCACTATTATGTGCATAAGACTATGTTAAGGTTCAAGCATATGAACTATTCCCTTAGATGACTTATTTTACATATATTCATTTATGTATAAACAAACAAGATGGATTATAATTATAATTTGTTTGTTCAACACTAACCATATGAACATGCTAACCTCTTATCTAAGGAGTTAGGGTTTCCAAAATATAGTAACTTGATTTCCAATGTATTAGGGGACTCCACCCCCTTAATAAGGATTTTGTCCTCAAAACAACAACTCCAACCCTAACAAGATATAATAATCACTACTACTAAAGCCCACTATTCAAAAAGGTTGAGGAAATTCTATGTATGGGATCCCACACGTAGTTGTTTTAGTAAACACTATCACCAAACTCCAAATTGTAATACGGGGTAGGCTAACCCAGCATGGGAATCTAAAACTATATAAGGCACTTATGGAACATAAGGTAATTCTACATGATTAAACAAAACATCATATACTAGGTTCAAAAGGTTTACTCAATAATAATATGATTTTCCCAAAGGTATGCTATTTTGGGACATTCAGTATCAACTCAGGCCTGGCCGGTTTCATATGGATCTGGGAGTCCTCGTAAGCCAAGCTAGTGGTGCGGAGGAAAATATTGCCAGCCCCCAGACCCTGACCCTTTCTAGACACCTTTTCTTTCAACTTATGCCCTAGTAGCAACCTAATAGACTAATCACCAAAAAGTTGACAAATTATATTTCTAATATGAAATTATTATGTCCTAAATCAATCTTTCATCATTGGTCAACTCTAAGGTGAAAAACTTGCTAAAGGGAAACTATATAAGGTAAGGGTTTCTAACTAGGAGACAAATTGAATTAGCCAAGACTCCGACTACCTTGATGCTCTGATACCATGTTGTACAGACACCGCTTTACTAAAATTATGGTAAACAAAAACACCAATGTGAAGCAACAAAATTTTCAACTTTGACTATATTCAATTGTATAAAGAGTACATTACAAAATTTCCCAATAAGGGTGTACAACTTTATACAAACAATAGGATCTAGGTAAAGGAAGACTCAAACCAAATCAACTTGTATCCAAACAAAACAACTTATTATATAGCTAGCTAAAACCAAGCTAGAAGGTTGATCTCCTTATCCCTAGCCTTAGGCTGGTTCACCAAGCTTCCAATGTGCACTATGATCCTATATCTGGGTGGTTGGGATCACCCACCAAGAGAGAGATAAAAGTATGTGTTAATCAAAAGGAATAAGGACAAATAATAAAGCACAACATTGCATAACTAAAATGGTTCACTACACTAAGAGATTTCAAGAGTATGAGGCAAGTATAATAAATGAGAAATAGAAATCTACCATAGTAAATCCACATAAATAATCAACATAGCATGATATGACACAAAATCATACCAATTTAGGATGAGACACCTACCGGACCTACACCAAGAGGAGAGGGGGGATTTTAACACTCCCTAACCTCCACAATATATATAAAATGGGGAGAATTTTAATGTTCCCCTGGGGAGAATTTTAACGTTCCCCTGGGCTCACGCCCACTATGGGTGGTTTTTACTCATGTACACTACATTGTCATTTGGCCAAAAATACATCATACTTAATAGTTCACTTAGTAGTAGGGGAAATATAAGTAACATTTGCATCATAGCATTGGGGAATAAAACCCAAGAAATAAACCACATAAATGATGAGCCAACATTGGCAATGGAAGATCCAAATAAATAAAGTGCCAAATAAAGGTAATAGAGAGATTCCAAGGCTAGCAATTGCCTCTATAGAAAATTAGGGTTTGCAACGAGGTACAATCTCACTATACAAGGATTAGAAGCATGCCCAGGTTCCTAAGCCTATGTCTTGAGTAAGACCCCATCTGCAGCGGACCTCGGCACGTCTACCTCTCGGTGGCTAATGCAAGCGGTCAGATATCTCAGACTCCACCTATAAACCTGGGTACTCAGGCAGTGAGTCAAAGCCCTTAGGCTTATTGTGTATCAGTGGACCTACTAACCACTGATCACTCAACAAGTAACATAGGTACCACCGGTATCCCCAGTTGGTGTTGCCCAGCATGACCGTTCTACTTAGCCACCACCATGGACGTGCTACCAGCCTTCATTTTCACCCATCCAACCTATGATTTCACACTTCACCAGAACGACCATTCTCCACCACCACAGTCGTTCTCACCTCTACCCACCACGACCGTGCTGCCACCTAAAACCTAACACATTTTACACTATTTTCCCCACAATACCCCTACTTACCCTAGTGCTTCCACCACCACCTATATACATAGGTGGTGGCCACAACACTAGGTGAGCTTCCCTAGATGATCCTAGCCTCCATTACTCCTCTCCTTGAGCATTTAGTGCATTTCCTTTGCATTTGTGCTCTCCATCCACCATTTCCACCTCCATTTCCACCTTGGAAACCTAGTTTTCTAGGTTTTCATCCATAATCCCCCATATATTCATGCTCACCTGCACCCTTGGAGGAGAGAGGTCATCCAAAACAACAAGGAGGTGAAGAAGAAGGCTACTTCCCTGAGCTCCATGGCGTTTCTTCCCCTTCTTCCCATTTCTTTTGCTATTTCTTTGACTATGTGTAGCTAAGCCCCTAGTGGTGGGCTGTTTGGGGTTAAAATGTGACTTTGATACCATGTTGGGGGGAAATGGCTTGTAATGAACTCATTTTTATCTATGATGATTGCTCCATGCTTGTGTCTCTTATCCCATTGACATGCTTGTGATTTATATGTTTTGCTATTAATTGCTTGTTTGGTGGTACTTGATGATACCGTGTTTCTAGGAGAATTGGGATGCATGTGGAAATCTTAGGTGGGATTCTTGGGTCCCAATAGGGGATCCCTAGCTAGTCCCCTTTGTTCCTACATGCCTAACCCCTCTCCTACTACCATGTTTCCCTCTCGTGTGTTCCGATCTCGTGGGGGCGCATCTAGTCGAGTCAAATCGACTAGTGTGTAGCACCTCTAGCGGATGCACCAGTAGGAGCCACAAAATATGTTGGCACAGATGACCCAGCAGATGTAGATTCATGGCTTACTAAGATAGAGAAAGCCTTTAGGATTCGTGATATACTAGAAGCTGATAAGGTTAAGCATGTTGTATATCTTCTGAAGGGAAGCGCTGGCCATTGGTGGGCCATCGAAGAAGAGAAAAGACCGGGTGTTGAGATCGGATGGTAGGAATTTCAGCAAGAATTTGTCAGTAGATACTTTCCCAAGACTTATCTTGATGAGAAGATTTCACATTTTGAACATATTAGACAGGGAACAATGAAGGTTAGCGAGTATGAAGCTAACTTTATGGAGCTTCTGCGGTTTTGTCTACACATGGCCACCACGGATGAGGAGAGAATTCGACATTTCGAGAAGGGTTTGAATGTTGAATTAACCACACTTGTATCTGCTTTAGAGAATAGAGAGAGGTTTTCCACCTTTGAGGATTTAGTTAGACGAATAGAGAGGTCTGTGGCAGAGAAATGAGAGGCAAATAGTAGGAAAACACTTGCACATTTTTAGAACCAGAGGATTGGTAGTTTTAAGAAACTGAGGTTTACTGCACCCGTGGAACCACAGAGGTTCAATACTTAGACACAATGGATGTCTAGCCGAGGTAGAGGCCATAGTTTTCCATCAAGTGGAGCCCAGAGCTCAGCATCGATGTCAATGACATGACCACCTAGGTCGCAATGGGAAGACAGAGTCTGCTACAAGTGTAGGAAGACATGACATGTGATAAATGATTGTCAAGTTAGGGATGTGGGAGTGACTCAACCTGTAAGGACCCTGACCTTCGTTTAGGGTTTACCCTACTTGTTTTGCTTAAACTTGATGCTTATGTGCTTGCTAGTCACCTTTAGTGGTGATTAGAGTTTGGTTGTGCTTTGTTGAGAGTTGGAGGGGATACTTGCAAATAACCCAAGTCTAGGGTTTTGTGGGCAAGTTTGCCACCTTTTGAGGTGTTCCTCTCTCTTTTTGCTTCCTCTGGTGTTGAGAGGAAGGCTTGGGCTCGTTGCTTGATTTCTTTTGGGCCTGGTTGAGCTTGTTTGGGCCTTGAGATGCCTTGTTTTGGCTTGGTTGAGCCTTGTGTTGCCCTAGTGAAGAGTGTATCGGCCAACAAGTGTGTGTGTCGCCCATGGTGCCTTGTGTGTCGTCCATGGTGCAAGTGGTTGTGTCGCCCATAATCTTTGACCTAGCTTTGGCCTCGTTTGTGTCACCACTAGTGGACACTTGGAGCTTGATGCATGCATGTGGCAATGACCTTGGACAAGTGTCCCTAGGTGGGCGACACCTTGCTTGGCTTTGCCTTGTTTTCTCCTCCCTTCCTTTCTATATAAGTGGTTCTTTTCATTGCTTTGGGTCCCTTTGGTCCTTTAGTTTTCTTCTCTACCTTGGGTGCACGACACAACCCTCTTTCTTTTCCTGGTGGCCGATATCCCCTTGAAGGAGCAAGTGGTGGATGATATCCCTTGGAGTCTCTCCCTCTTTGCGTGGAGCTTGGAGCTTGCTTAAGGCGGGTTGCATAATTCCTAACCCTAGCTACATTATCTCCTTTTCTTTGATCTTTCTTATGTGTTGTTGCTAGTTTAGTACCTTGCTTCAGTACCCTTGTTGGCCAATCCTCTTCATGGTTTAGGGTTCCTTAGTGAGCTTGTGTTCTTGACCCTCTAGGGTTTTGAGTACCTTGTGCTTGAGGTAGGAGACGACCATGTGTGAGTGTGTGTTGGCCGACAGGCCTGGGACGGACGATATGGTTGCTCTTGTGTTGGGCGATATGTTGTGGTGTCGGGCGACACCCTTTGTTCTTGTGACGGGCATCATAATTCTTCCTTTGCTTTGTGTCGGATGTTAGGCCTTGACCAGGTTGTTGCACGTTATGTGGATGAGCTCTCTCTCTCTTGGTTGTTAGTTTTTGGTGGTGACCTGGCCGATAGCCCCTGTGACGGGTGTTGCTGGGCAAGTTGTGATGGGCGTCACATGCCCTGGTATCGGCCGACACCTCACGATGTGACGGGCGTTGCCCGATAATGCTGGATGCCCGACAACCCCCCCCCCTCCCGACGCGCGACACCCCGTTGCAAGCTGGTTTGCTTTAGTAGCAACGCAGCGTTGCGGGCTGTGGTTGTTGTTCTTTGGTGAGGGTAGGTTGCCCGATACACCCCCCTTTTTTGTGAGGGTTCGTGGTGATCTATGGTGAGGGTCCCTGGTATCTTTATTAATAGTCCTACTCGTTATGGAAAGCAGGCTGTTGCATGTGTTCTTGTTTACTTAAAGAGAATGGTAATGATAGTGGAAATGGTAATGCTTGCCCTTTTATATGTATATCTAAACATGACCATATGTATGGAGTAATTCCCTTGAATGTCTATGAAATGTTGAGGCAAGGATAAGTACATAAATGGTTTCTTAATGATATGTCTTATGCACATGATCACCAGATGATGTATAACTGATAAGTATAGCACCTTGAATGTCATCTCATGATAGTAAGCATAGTCCTTATGTTGAAACTATGATTATTGAGTACACTAACCATGCAGGTGATGCTTAGCCATGAAAAGGCTATGAGAAATATGTAATGAGTAACATCACTCTGATAATTACTCTGGTTGATGAGATTTCATATATGATGTGTTTGTCCCATGATGATGATGTAAGCCTTGAGAGGCAGTGGAAATACATGATGAGGGATTGAGATCCCATGGTATGTGATGATCCTTGATATGGATCTAGATGATTGGCAAGAGGCCAAGTGATAACATGTGATGATTGGATCCTTGAGATGGATCAGGTTGATGTGATTACAATATAAGCATAATGTTGAGTTTTATGTCGTTTATTTCTTGTTATAGTTTGCATGTTATACAACTTGGTTGAATCTTGCAATCCATATAAAAGACACTAATTAATCATAGTGGAATGTATCATGTAGTTTGCCCTGGCCATAGATCCATCATCGTCAGGAGCTGGTGATGGTGAAACGGGTTCTCCTGCGGGTTAACCCGGAGCACATATTTTTGAATATGTGAGGTTTCTCCTAGCCTAAAGTGAGGAGGTAAGAGTGTAACATCGGTTGCAGACTCGGGATATGTGTATAGCATGGTGAACAGTCCCATGGCTCTGGATATGTGATATGAAGAGCATGAATGCGTTCATGGCTTAGAGCACGGTGATTAGGCCCGTGGCTCAGATATACTAGCGTTGTGACCAGTACCGAGGTGGGCTAGAGGAAGGGTAGCCTGAGGAGCTGACCCTATGGCTGAGGCCACTTGAGCATGAGACTGCGGTCCTGCTTTGGTTCTCGTGCACTGACCACGAGGGGGGAGGTTGTGGACTCTGACTCTTCCATTAACCTTGTATGGCACCGGCTATGGGCTTCGCAGCCCAAGGTTGGATTTGAATGGTACGGCTCACTTCCTCAGGGCATAAAATACGTAATTCAGCCGTATAGTATTTACTACTTAAGGCAAAACATGAAACATTGGTTGAGACCTTGCTTGTGTAGATAATCTTGTTATATCTTGCAGTTACTTATATGTTCCTCTTGTAACATAGCAATATATCTTATCTTGTCAATCATGTTCCATTGAGAAATAATGGTTATATGCCTTCTGTACATTTGGTAAGCTTGTCGGTAAGAATAGCTTTGTTTTACATACACTGCTCTTGTTATACTTGTTATCAGTTATCTGCTGTTATAGCTTATCTTTCTGAGGTTCTATAGTTGCGGCGGGGAGTTATGTTTCTCACTGGGACAATGTTTGATTGTCTCACTCTGCTGGTTTTCAGGTGGTCGAGCTAGACGTGGTGGTGGTCGCGGGGTTGCGGCTGAGCAGCAAGAAGAGCAGTAGAAGGCAAGGGATGGATATGCTGCTGTTTTGGATGTTTTGTAGTAGAGTTTAGAGTCATCCTTGTACTCTCGGGTCCTTAGCGGTGTTTTGATGTTGTTTCATGATGTATAGATGTTGATGTTTTGTATATCCTACTGTTGGTCGGATATGGGCCTTTATGTGTATAACAGGTGATGATCTCATGTGATGGTTAGACAGTTGTTGCTCTAAGCTGTGGACAAGTTTCAAGGCTTGTATATGTTTATATAACTTGTTTTCTTGCAGGATGTGGACTGGAACACAATAGTTTCTTAGTTTAATAGTTTTCCACAATCGGTTTTAATTAACCCATGTTTTTGGTAATCTGTGGTTATGGTGATTTCTGCACGTTTTCGCGTAACACCTCGCTGTCTATGTGATAGTGGGATGCGTTGCCACAAGTTTTGGTATCAGAGCCCTAGGTTCATTGAGTCTACAGGGATTTAGGACTAGGTCGTCTGTTCTTGTGTGTTGTCCAGATTTTCTTACAACCGTCTTCTGCCCTCAGTGGAAGAAGAGCCAAGATGTCTGGAAACCATGAAGAACACTTAGCTGAGTAAAGCAATGTTGCTTCAACTGAAGGAAAGACACATGGAGATCGGGTGCCTGAGGTCCCCCAACCTGACCCAACCATTCTTGAACACCCTGCCTATCAACAACTTATGGGGCAGTTGATGGCTACGATGAATCTCATGGTCGAGCGATTTCCAGTGCCTCCTTTGCCGAGTCAGAGCTTCAGATTATGCTGGAACGGCTGATCCAGCGGATGCAGATATGTGGCTGACAAGTCTTGAGAAGGCTTTCTGGATCCTCGACATCCCCAAAGCAGACAAAGTAAAGCATGTTGTCTACCTTCTGAAAGGTAGTGTTGGTCACTGGTGGACCATCGAGGAAGAGAAGCGGCCTGGTGAGGTGATCTATTGGTAAGTTTTTCGGCGCGAGTTCTTTAGTAGATACTTTCTGAAGACGTATCTGGATGAGAAGATCAATCAATTTGAGCGGTTGCAACAAGGAACGATGAACATCACCGAGTATGAAGCCAAGTTCATGGACCTGCTGAGGTTTTGTCCTCATATGGCGGCGACAGATGAGGAGCGGATCAGATGCTTTGAGAAAGGTTTAAGTTCTGAGCTGACAACACCTACGTCTACCTTGGAGAATCAAGAGTGGTTCTCTATGTTTGTGGAATCCGTCCGGAGGATTGAAAGGTCAGTAAGGGAGAAAAGAGAGTCTATGGCTAAGAAGAGACCTGCTCAGTTTCAGGAGAAGAGGTTTGGTGGTTTCAAGAAGCCCAGGTTTCCATCATCAGTGATGAGAGGTTTTGGTGTACCGTCACAGTGGTCTCCGATTAAGGGAAGAGGTTACATTTCTTCACCGTCAAAGGCACATAGTACAACTTCAGTGGCAGTGACAGGACCATCTAGGCTGTGGTTGGACGATAGGACATGCTATGCCTGCAGTCAGATAGGGCATGTCAAGTCAAGTTGTCCTTACAGAGATGATGAAGTGACGCAGCAGTCGAGGCAGAATCAACAAGGGTCAGAGAGGTTGCAACCCAGTTGTAGAAGAGGGCGTGGACGCGGTCAGGCATCGCAAGCCAGATCGTCTGCCCAAGGAAGCAGAGGACGTGGACAGCAAGCAATGGCTCGATTCTATGCTATGAATCAGTCGGAGGCGATAGTCAACTCGCGAGTGGTGATATGTCAGATGGAGTTATTTCATTCTGATATGTCTTCTTCTTGCCTTATATCTGTTCTGGTTGACCCGGGTGCTACACACTCTTTTATCGCCTGTAGTATGCTTGAAAACTGTCATTTACCTATTAGCTGTAAGAAAGATAGCTTGTTGTTAGAAACCCCTCTTGATGGTTCCTCATTGCTTTGAGAAGAGTGTCCATCTTGTGTTTTGTCTTTTTCAGGACACAACATTCAAGTGGATCTTATACTACTTGATATGCATGGTTTCGATGTCATCCTTGGGATGGATACCATAGAGAAGTATAAGGTTGTCTTGGACTATGGTTCCAACCAGGCGGTGTTTGATGAGGGTGGAGAGAGGTGGATCTTCCAGGGAGATAGGAAGATTCTTCCGACGTGTTTAGTATCAGCTATGGTGGCAGAGAAGTTGCTACAGCAAGGATGTGAGGCGTTCTTAGCTCACATGGTGGATACTGTTGTGGTTACCAAGGCGAAAGGTCCTAGTCTTGAGGAGGTGTCAGTTGTCCAAGAGTTTGCGGATGTGTTTCCTGAAGAGTTTCCTGGTGTTCCTCCACCACGAGAGATTGATTTCGAGATCAATATGGTTCCAGGAACACATCCAGTTGCACAGACACCGTATAGGATGGCTTCGGTAGAGATGGCAGAGTTGAAGAAGCAGTTGCAAGAGTTGTTGGAGAAAGGTCTCATCCGACCGAGTACGTCGCCTTGGGGTGCTCCAGTATTGTTTTTTAAGAAGAAGGATGGATCGATGCGGTTGTGTATAGATTACCGACAGTTGAACAAGGTCACGATCAAGAACAAGTACCTATTGCCGAGGATAGATGATCTGTTCGATCAGTTGCGTGGTGCTACAGTGTTTTCGAAGATCAATCTACGGTCTGGATATCACCAGTTGAGGATTAAGGCGGATGACATACCAAAGTCAATTTTTAGGATGAGGTATGGTCACTTTGAGTTTGCGGTTATGCCGTTTGGGCTAACCAATGCACCCGCTGCTTTCATGGATCTTATGAACAGAGTGTTCCGTCCGCTTCTAGATCAGTTTGTTGTAGTCTTTATAGATGACATCTTGATCTATAGTTGAGACAAGCAAGAGCATGAGCGACATCTTCGTCTAGCGTTGACTCTTCTTCGCCAACATCAGTTGTATGCCAAGTTCAGTAAGTGTGAGTTCTGGTTGGAAGAAGTGACCTTCTTAGGACATGTGATATCTGCTGAAGGAGTCAAAGTAGATCTGAAGAAGGTGGAATCCGTTGTGGATTGGGAGCAACCAAAGACGCCGACAGAAGTTTGTAGTTTCCTTGGTTTAGCAGGATACTATCGGAGGTTTATCAAGGACTTCAGTGCGATTGCGTTGCCGATGATGAAGTTGACCCGAAAAGATGTACCTTTTGTCTGGGATGATCGATGTCAGCAAGCTTTCTAGAGTTTGAAAGAGAATCTAACCAGGGCTCCAATGTTATTCCTGCCAGAGTCTGGAAAAGGCTATGTTGTTTTCTGTGATGCTTCCAAGAAAGGTTTAGGTTGTGTGCTGATGCAGGAAGACCATGTGGTTTCTTTTGCCTCGCGACAGCTCAAGAAACATGAGGAGAACTATTTGACTCATGACTTGGAGTTGGCAGTAGTGGTTCATGCGTTAAAGATTTGGAGACACTATCTTTATGGGGAAGTGTGTCAAATCTTTACGGATCATAAGAATCTGAAGTATATCTTTTCGCAGCATGAGTTGAACATGCGACAACATCGATGGATGGAGCTGATAAATGACTACGACTGCACTATCGAGTATCATCCTGGTAAAGCGAATGTGGTAGCTGATGCGCTTAGCAGAAAGTCTTCTCCTCTTTCTTCAAAGAAGGCACGGTTGAGTTCCCTGGTATGCCATAGGCGGGATATGTTTGTTTCTCTACGACAGATGAATGTACAGATGGAAGTTTCTTTGTTGTCTGGTCATTTAGCACAGATGCAAGTCAAGCCTACACTGAGACAGTAGATCAAGGATGCACAATGGATAGATGATGTGGTACATTTGATCATATTAGAGTTCGGTAGTGAAAAGTGTGATGGGTTCCATGAGTTCAATGATGGGTTAGTTTGCTATCGTGATAGGATGGTGGTTCCAGATGTTGATGAATTGAGGAAGTTGGTGCTCGAGGAAGCACACATGTCGATGTATGTTATGCATCCAGGTGTCACCAAGATGTATCATAGTCTGAAGGACTTGTATTGGTGGCCCGACTTGATGAAAGATGTGGCTGAGTTTGTGGCGAGATGTGCGGTTTGTCAGCAAGTGAAGGCTGAGCATTAGAAATTGGCAGGTACATTGCAACCTTTGCCGATACCGCAGTGGAAATGGGATCACATAACCATGGATTTCGTAGTTGGTCTACCCCAGACAACTAGGAATCATGATTCCATTTGGGTGGTAGTGGACAGATTGACAAATTCTGCCCATTTCCTACCAGTGAAGATGACATATACATCTGAGAAACTCACTTGAGTATATGTGGATGAGATAGTACGTTTGCATGGTGTGCCAGCAACGATAGTTTCTGACAGAGGTCCTCAGTTCACGAGTCATTTCTGGGAACAATTGCACAAAGCGTTGGGAACGCAATTGAGGTTCAGTATCGCCTTCCACCCACAGACAGATGAATAGTCTGAAAGGACTATTCAGACTTTAGAAGATCTCCTTCGAGCCTGTGTTTTGCAGTTTCTAGGCAACTGGGATGTACATCTTAGTTTGATAGAGTTTGCCTACAACAACAGTTATTAGTGGAGCATTGACATGGCTCCTTATGAGGCTTTGTATGGAAGGAAGTGCAGATCTCCTTTGTGTTGGTATGAGTCTGGTGAGTATCAACTTTTGGGTCCTGAGTTAGTACAACAGACAACAGAAAAGATCAAAGTGATACAGCAACAGTTGAAAGTGGCACAGGACAGGCAGAAGTCTTATGCAGACAATCATCGACGACCTTTGGAGTTCCAGGTAGGAGATAACATGTATCTTAAGGTCTCTCCGTGGAAAGGTGTGCTAAGATTTGGCCGGAAGGGTAAGTTAGCACCCATGTATATTGGGCCTTACTCAGTCATAGCACGTGTTGGCAAAGTAGCTTACGAGTTAGAGTTGCCTCCAGAGTTGCACAGGTTACATCCAGTGTTCCATGTCAGTATGCTGAAGAAAAGTCATCCAGATTCGGGAACAGTGATACAACCAGTTGAGGTTGAGCTTGATGAAGATGTGACCTACGAGGAAGGTCCTGTGGTGATCCTTGACAGAAGGGTTAAGAAGCTGAAAAGGAAGAACATGGTTCTTGTGAAGGTTCTTTGGCGTCACCGTGGCATTGAGGAAGCCATGTGGGAGCTTGAGGAAGAGATGAGGAGGAAGTATCCCTCGCTTTTATCTTCGGATTTCGGGGATGAAATCCTTTGAAGGGGGTTAGCTTGTAAGGACCCTAACCTTCGTTTAGGGTTTAGCCTGTTTGTTTTGCTTAAACTTGATGCTTAGGTGCTTGCTAGTCACCTTTAGTGGTGATTAGAGTTTGGTTGTGCTTAGTTGATAGTTGGAGGGGCTACTTGCAAATAACCCAAGTCTAGGGTTTTGTGGGCAAGTTTGCCACCTTGTGAGGTGTTCCTCTCTGTTTTTGCTTCCTCTGGTGTTGAGAGGAAGGCTTGGGCTCATTGCTTGAGTTCTTTTGGGCCTGGTTGAGCTTGTTTGGGCCTTGAGATGCCTTGTTTTGGCTTGGTTGAGCCTTGTGTCGCCCTAGTGGAGAGTGTATCATCCAACAAGTGTGTGTGTCACCCATGGTGCCTTGTGTGTCACCCATGGTGCAAGTGGTTGTGTCACCCATAATCTTTGACCTAGCTTTGGCCTCGTTTGTGTCACCACTAGTGGACACTTGGATCTTGATGCATGCATGTGGCAATGACCTTGGACAAGTGTCCCTAGGTGGGTGACACCTTGCTTGGCTTTGCCATGTTTTCTCCTCCTTTCCTTTCTATATAAGTGGTTCCTTTCCTTGCTTTGGGTCCCTTTGGTCCTTTAGTTTTCTTCTCTACCTTGGGTGTACGACACAACCCTCTTTCTTTGCCTGGTGGCTGATATCCCCTTGAAGGAGCAAGTGGTGGACGATATCCCTTGGAGTCTCTCCCTCTTTGCGTGGAGCTTGGAGCTTGCTTAAGGCGGGTTGCATAATTCCTAACCCTAGCTACATTATCTCCTTTTCTTTGATCTTGCTTATGTGTTGTTGCTAGTTTAGTACCTTGCTTCAGTACCCTTGTTGGCCAATCCTCTTCATGGTTTAGGGTTCCTTAGTGAGCTTGTGTTCTTGACCCTCTAGGGTTTTGAGTACCTTGTGCTTGAGGTAGGAGACGACCATGTGTGAGTGTGTGTTGGCCGACAGGCCTGGGACGGACGATATGGTTGCTCTTGTGTTGGGCGATATGTTGTGGTGTCGGGCGACACCCTTTGTTCTTGTGACGGGCGTCATAATTCTTCCTTTGCTTTGTGTCGGATGTTAGGCCTTGACCAGGTTGTTGCACGTTATGTGGATGAGCTCTCTCTCTCTTGGTTGTTAGTTTTTGGTGGTGACCTAGCCGATAGCCCCTGTGACGGGCATTACTGGGCAAGTTGTGACAAGCGTCACATGCCCTGGTATCGTCTGACACCTCACGCTGTGACGGGCGTTGCCCGATAATGCTGGATGCCCGACACCCCCCCCCCCTTGACGCGCGACACCCCGTTGCAAGCTGGTTTGCTTTAGTAGCAACGCAGCGTTGCAGGGTGTGGTTGTTGTTCTTTGGTGAGGGTAGGTTGCCCGATACACCCCCCTTTTTTGTGAGGGTTCATGGTGATCTATGGTGAGGGTCCCTGGTATCTTTAGTAATAGTCCTACTCATTATGGAAAGCAGGTTGTTGCATGTGTTCTTGTTTACTTAAAGAGAATGGAAATGATAGTGGAAATGGTAATGCTTGCCCTTTTATATGTATATCTAAACATGACCATATGTATGGAGTAATTCCCTTGAATGTCTATGAAATGCTGAGGCAAGGATAAGTACATAAATGGTTGCTTAATGATATGTCTTATGCACATGATCACCAGATGATGTATAACTGATAAGTATAGCACCTTGAATGTCATCTCATGATAGTAAGCATAGTCCTTATGTTGAAACTATGATTATTGAGTACACTAACCATGCAGGTGATGCTTAGCCATGAAAAGGCTATGAGAAATATGTAATGAGTAACATCACTCTGATAATTACTCTAATTGATGATATTTCATATATGATGTGTTTGTCCCATGATGATGATGTAAGCCTTGAGAGGCAGTGGCAATAGATGATGAGCGATTGAGATCCCATGGTATGTGATGATCCTTGAGATGGATCTGGATGATTGGAAAGAGGCCAAGTGATAACATGTGATGATTGGATCCTTGAGATGGATCAGGTTGATGTGATTACAATATAAGCATCATGTTGAGTTTTAGGTCATTTATTTCTTGTTATAGTTTGCATGTTATACAACTTGGTTGAATCTTGCAATCCATATAAAAGACACTAATTAATCATAGTGGAATATATCATGTAGTTTGCCCTGGCCATAGATCCATCATCGTCAGGAGCTGGTGATGGTGAAACGGATTCTCCTGCGGGTTAACCCAGAGCACATATTTTTGAATATGTGAGGTTTCTCCTAACCTAAAGTGAGGAGGTAAGAGTGTAACCTCGGTTGTAGACTCGGGATATGTGTAGAGCATGGTGAACAGGCCCATGGTTCCGGATATGTGATATGAAGAGCATGAATGTGTTCATGGCTTACAGCACGGTGATCAGGCCCATGGCTCAGATATACTAGCGCTGTGACCTGTTCTGAGGCAGGCTAGAGGAAGGGTAGCCTGAGGAGCTAACCCTGTGGCTGAGGCCACTTGAGCATGAGATTGCGGTCCTGCTTTGGTTCTCGTGCACTGACCACGATGGGGAAGGTTGTGGATTCCGGCGCTTCCATTAACCTTGTATGGCACCGGCTATGGGCTTCGCAGCCGAAGGTTGGATTTGAACGGTATGGTTCACTTCCTCAGGGCATAAAATACGTAATTCAGCCGTATAGTATTTACTACTTAAGGCAAAACACGAAACATTGGTTGAGACCTTGCTTGTGTAGATAATCTTGTTATATCTTGTAGTTACTTATATGTTCCTCATGTTACATTGCAATATATCTTATCTTGTCAATCATGTTCCATTGAGAAATAATGGTTATATGCCTTCTGTACATCTGGTAAGCTTGTCGGTAAGAATAGCTTTGTTTTACATACACTGCTCTTGTTATACCTGTTATCAGTTATCTGCTGTTATAGCTTATCTTTCTGAGGTTCTGTAGTTGCGGCGGGGAGTTATGTTTCTCGCTGGGACAATGTTCAATTGTCTCACTCCACTAGTTTTCAGGTGGTCGAGCTAGATGTGGTGGTGGTCATGGGGTTGCGACTGAGCAACAAGAAGAGCAGTAGAATGCAAGGGATGGATATTATGCTGTTTTGGATGTTTTGCAGTAGAGTTTAGAGTCATCCCTGTACTCTCGGGTCCTTGGCGGTGTTTTGACATTGTTTCATGATGTATAGCTGTTGATGTTTTGTATATCCTGTTGCTGGCCGGATATGGGCCTTTATGTGTATAACATGTGATGATCCCATGTGATGGTTAGACAGATGTTTCTCTAAGATGTGGACAAGTTTCAAGGCTTGTATATGTTTATATAACCTGTTTTCTTGCAGGATGTGGACTGGAACGCAATAGTTTCTCAGTTTAACAATTTTCCGCAATCGGTTTTAATTAACCCATGTTTTTGGTAATTTGTGGTTATGGTGATTTCTGCACATTTTCGTGTAACACCTCGCTGTCTGTGTGATAGTGGGATGTGTTGCCACACAATAACCAAGGCAGAGTCAACAGGGTTCTCAGAGACAATAGTTTAGTAGTGGCACTAGAGGATGTGGACAAGCATCTCAGGTGGGATCATCTGTGTCGACCAATAGAGGATGAGGTCGGCAACAGGAAACAATAAGATTCTATGCTATGAATTAGCCAGAGGCAGTGGTTGACCCATGAGTTGTGACAGGTCAGATGGAATTATTTCATTTTGATATGACTTCATTTTGTTTTGTATCCGTTTTGATTGATCTGGGTACTACACATTCTTTCATCACTCGAGAAATGATTCATGATTGTAATATGATTGTTAATCCTAGAATGAATAATTTGTTATTAGAAACTCCGTTAGTCGGATCTGCGATGTTGCGGGAGGTATGCTCTCCCTGTGTTCTTTCCTTCTCAGAACACATCATTCAAGTGGATCTTATACCACTTCAAATGCATGTGTTTGATGTAATTCTCGAGATGGATACCTTAGAGAAGTATAAAGTTGTCTTGGATTTTGGTTCCAAGCAGGCTATGTTTACATATGGTGATAAGACATGAGTCTTTCAGGGGGAATGAAAGATTCTCCCAACCTGTCTAGTGTCATCTATGGTAGCAAAGAAGTTGATGAGACAAGGATGCTTCACATTCTTGGCACATGTGATAGATACTAGAATAAAGAGCCCTATTCTTTCTGAAGTTCCGGTTGTCAAGGAATTCGAGGATGTGTTTCCTGAGGAACTTCCAGGTGTTCCTCCACCTCGAGAGATTGATTTTGAAATTAATCTTGTTCCGGATACACAACCTATAGCCCAAACACCTTATAGGATGGTGCCGACTGAGATGGTAGAACTTAAGAAACAGTTGCAGGAGTTACTTGAGAAAGGTTTCATACGACCGAGTACTTCGCCATGGGGTGCTCCAGTTCTTTTTGTTAAAAAGAAAGATGGGTCTATGAGACTATGTATAGATTACAGACAGCTTAACAAGGTGACTATTAAGAACAAATATCCTCTACCAAGGATCAATGATCTGTTTGACCAGTTGTGTGGTGCAAATGTGTTTTCTAAAATAGATCTAAGGTCAGGATATCATCAGTTACACATCAAGGAGAGTGACATACCTAAGTCAACCTTTAGGACAAGGTATGGTCATTATGAGTTTGTAGTTATGTCATTCAGAATAACTAATGCACCAGCTGCATTCATGGAGTTGATGAATATAATCTTTCGACCTTTCCTTGATTAGTTTGTAGTGGTTTTCATAGACGACATTTTGATATACAGTAGAGACAATCAACAACATGAACAAAATCTTCGTCAAGCTTTGACCTTGTTGAGACAACTTAAGTTATATGCTAACTTTAGCAAGTGTGAGTTCTGGTTGTCAGAAGTATCTTTTCTTGGACACGTCATATCTGCTTCATGTATTCGTGTTGATCCTAAGAAAGTAGAATCTGTTGTTGAATGGGAACAACCTAAGACACTGACTGAGGTCTGCAATTTTCTAGGCTTGGCAGGATACTACAGAAGATTTATCAAAGACTTCAGCTCAATAGCATTACCCTTAACTAGGTTGACCAGGAAGGAAGTTCGTTTTGTCTACGATGACAAGTGTTAGGATTCTTTCCAGATGTTGAAAGAAAAGTTGACTAGTGCACCTGTGTTAGTTCTACCCGAGCAGGGAAAGGGATATGTTGTTTTCTGTGATACTTCTAAAAATCATCGAGGCTATATGTTAATGTAGAGTGATCATGTAGTTTCTTTTGCTTGTCGACAGCTCAAGAAACATGAGGATATCTATCCGACACATGATCTAGAACTAGCGGTAGCGGTTCATGCGTTAAAAATCTAGAGGCATTATCTCTATGGAGAGACGTGCCAGATCTTCACAGATCATAAAAACTTAAAATACATTTTCTCTCAGCATGAGCTAAATATGAGACAACATCGCTGGATGAATTAATCAAGGACTACGATTGTACAATTGATTATCATCCTAGAAAAGCCAATGTAGTGGCTAATGCACTCAGTAGAAAATCTTCGCCTCCACCCACAATTAATGCACAATTGAATGCATTAGTATGTTGTAAGTAGGATATGCTTGTCTCTTTGAGATAGATGAATGTGCAGTTAGAAGTATCTTTGTTAGCAGGGTTATTAGCTGAGATGCATGTGAAACCTACTCTGAAGGAAAAGATTAAAGAAGCGCAACAGGTTGATACTGTGATTCAACAGATTAGGTTAGAGTTGGGCAGTGAGCAACGAGACGGTTTCCATGAGTCAGAAGATGGCTTAGTTTGTTACCATGGTAGGATGGTAGTTCCTGACAGTAATAACTTAAGGAAGTTAGTTATGGAGGAAGCTCACTCATCCATGTATGCAATGCATCTAGGGAGAACCAAAATGTATCCCAACCTAAAAGATATGTATTGGTGTCCCGATTTGAAGAAAGATGTAGCTGAGTTCGTTATGCAATGTCCAGTGTGTCAGTAGGTTAAAGAAAAACACATGAAGCCTACAGAAATGTTACAACCCCTACCTATACCTCAGTGGAAATGGGATCATGTGACAATGGACTTTGTGGTTGGTCTACCTAGGACAGCCAAAAGTCATGATTCCATTTGGGTGATAGTTGATAGGTTGACAAAGATAGAACATTTTTTTCGTGTCAAAACAACCTACACTGCTGAGAAGCTTGCACATATTTACATAGATGAGATAGTGCAGTTGCACAGAGTTCCAGCTACAATTGTATCAGATAGAGGTCCTCAGTTTACAATCATTTTTGGGAACAATTGCATAAATCTTTGGGTACACATTTAAAGTTTAGTACAACCTTTCATCCTCAGACAGATGGACAGTCTAAAAGAACTATATAGATTTTGGATGAGTTTCTTAGAGCATGTGTTCTTCAATTTGTGGGAAGTTGGGATTTACACTTAAGATTGATTGAGTTTGCTTATAATAAAAGTTACCAGGCCAATATTGATATGGCACCGTATGAAGCATTATATGGTAGACGTTGTAGATCTCCGTTATGCTGGTTTGAAACTAGAGAATACCAACTTCTGGGTCCTGAGTTAGTACAACAGACAACTGAAAAGATGAAAGTTATACAATGACAGTTGAAGGATGCACAGGATAGACAGAAGTCATATGAAGATAAACATCGTAGACCTTTAGAATTCCAAGTTGGAGACATAGTGTATCTCAAGGTCTCTCCTTGGAAAGGTGTTCTCAGATTTAGGAAGAAGGGTAAGTTAGCCCCTATATTTATGGGACCTTACCCAGTGATAACACGAATTGGGAAAGTAGCTTATAGGTTGGAATTTCCACCTGAGTTACATAGAGTACATCCAGTGTTTCATGTGTCTATGCTGAGGAAATGCCATCCCGATATAGAGATGGTATTGCAACCTGTAGAGGTTGAATTGAATGAAGATATATCCTATGTGGAAGGTCCAATGATGATTCTTGACAAAAGAGTCAAGAAATTGAAGAAGAAAGATATAATTCTTGTAAAAGTTCTCTGGAAACACTGTGGCATTGAAGAAGCCACATGGGAGTTAGAGGAAGAGATGAGGAGGAAGTACCCTTCTCTTTTCTCTTGAGATTTTGGGGATGAAATTGCTTTTTAGGGGTTGATAATTGTAACACCCCTGAACTGGGTTATGGCCTAACCCTAGAAGTTTCTCTTAAGTAAGTTGCTTAAAAATTTGTTCTTATCTTTTAAAAAAGTAATTAAGTCCCTTTGTGAAGTTTATTTTCAAAATTGAGCTTATATGCAAACTATGTGTGCATTTTATGATAATCTAAGAGAAAAGTGCAATTCACCCCAAGAAGAAGGGTTATACTCCAAATATCACATGTTGAATGTATTCTAAGTGTTTTAATATCTGTGAAAGAGAATATGATGCTAAGTGGTGGCTTGTGCAAAGCCTAAATTCTAAGTGAGAACTTGTGCAAATAATGCTAAGTGCTTGGTGCATCAATTGTAGCACAAATTGCAATATATACAAAATGTAGGGTTAATGTGTAAATTACCACCTTTAGATTGTTCTCACACTTACCTAGTATTGTCTGAAGGAGAGAGAAAGAAGAAGAAAATATGTTTGAACCATCTTAAAGTGTTACCACTCTTAATAATGAAGAGACCAAGAAAATATATAAGTAGAAAGTTATACATATGAGCATATCGAGTTGTGGACTTAGGAAGGGAGTCCCTATCAGCCATAAAGCCATAAGAGAGACTCCTATCAATTTGTTGAGTTTTATCTAGGCCCATAATGGGCAAGGAACTTCAAAGAAGAAATAAAGCATCGATTTGCAACTTGTCTTGGAAAAGATGGAGTTGAATATTATAATATAGTAAGTGGAAGAATACTTGCACTAGAAGATAACTCAAGAGCCGACCCTTATCTTCTATATTATTCTTGGACTTTTATTTTTTCATGGCAAGATAATAATTACATGCATGCAAGTGTATGTTTTGACCTTGCATGGCTAGGTGGCATGAAGTAACTTAAGCTAATGACACCTCTTACACTCTTTTCCATAAAACCCAAGTATAAATACCTTACCCTTTACTTGTTAGTAAGATTTTCAAATCTTGTTAGTACCCTTCCCTCTTGTATCATGCATACTCTCTTGTGTCATCCATAGTGAAGAGAGTTGAGTGGTGAAGCTTGATATCGGTCAAGGATAAGGGATATCGGCCAAAGTAGGTCTTAGCAACCAAGTGAGGTGATATCGTCCATTTGGATTGGAGGTATCGTGCAAGAACTTGAAGGTCAAGTCTTGGAGCTTGGAGAAGGCTCAACGTCAACTTTGGAACGTGTGGAGTTGAATCTTGAAGTTTGGAAGCTATTTGAGAGGCGGGTTATATAACTTAAGCCCATCAATATTATTATCTTTTCTTCAATATTGTTCAATTTGTTGATTATTGTCAAAATTCGGATTTCCTTTGAGTTATTGATATAATCATGAGTTTCAATAAGTAATTAGGATTGTTATCCATGGTAGTTAGATAATGATCTTGAGGTTGATGATGATGACATCATCATTGAACAACCCGATACGGGTTGAAGGCTTTTTGAAAACTGATATGGAATTCGATATAGAGGTCTACCTGATATGAAGGTAGGTCATACTTTGTAAAATAGGTTCTATAAATGATATGGCAAATTCCTATCTATAACTTTGTACAAGATACAAAGGTAAAGCAATACCTTTTCCCGATATGGGCAAAACCCTAGATCAGGATATGGAAATCTGATATGTGGTGAAACCCTTTTCTTTTAAAAACTCGATACAACTTACTATGTTGAGATGAGTTGATAAGTAACTAAGTATTTAGCCTATCGTGCAACTATAGATGATGAATAGAACCATTGAAATGGTTAAGGACAAAAAGGAGGTTTGCTTAAGAGAGGTAAACTGATATGGTGTCCAACACATATAAACCGATATGATGTTCAAAGGTGTAACCCGATATGATACCTAAGACAGATAAACCGATATGATACCCAACATAAGATCACGATATGGTATCCAACATATGGCAAATCCAATATGGGTACATGATATGATAACCCAAGATGAAATCTTATATGGAAATCCAAGAGGAAAACCGATATGATGGAAAATCGATATGGAAGTCTAAATTGAAAATTTATACGACCAACTAAGGTGAAGAACCAATAAAATATTGTTTTGTATGAGATATGGTAAAGCCATAATGGCATGCCTGATATGGTGTACGCTAGTACACGATATGAGGACTCAATACGCCCCTATACCCGGTACGAGAATAATGATCTAACCCATACATGATATGAGGTTGACTTAAGATGAGAAAAGTTAAAGTGAGACCTAACCCAACATGACTACACGATATGGTGTTAAGGGATATGTCCTAAACCTGATATGAGGGTGTGGTTTCACCACATGATTAAAAAGGATACTTGTTATAATGATATATGCATTTCCAAGCATAATAGAATAGTATTATTAATCATGCTACTTGATATGGTAGGCATGTTCTTAATTATTAAGCTTGTCTAATTGGTGAATAGGATTAATGCAATATTGAGATACAATAAGTTTAAATCAATTTATTAATGATAAGTTAGTAGACCTTAAAGATATGAATTAAGTAATCTACATCCTAGTAGGGATGAGAGAGAAACTAATAATGGAAAGATAATTATATGATTAACCTTCGACAATACTCCTGAGATGAGTGGAGTATGAGTTAGGGCATAATCTTTGTTAATGAAATCTTGAAACCCTAATTGGTTGATTATAACCTAATTCATTAGGGAGAATGTGTTCTTTCACATTTCATGGTTAAGACATGTGTTTGAAATTGTTGACAACATGATATAATAACCATGTAAGTATCTTAAGGTAATGAGCATGGCTAAGTAAGAGCTATGATGTTATATGATACAGATTCAAGGAGCTATGTGGACTATGTGGATAAATACCCTGGTCTGATGACCTAGAGGTAATGATCATCTACTAAGTGGTGACAATACTCAGTGATGAATTAAGGGTTTGAAAACCCAAGCAATAATGATGACAAGAGATTGACATTCTAAGTGATCTATGTGTTTCAGTGAATATGAAAGTATATGATAAATGCAATTATGCTTTTATTTGTAGCAATTGATATAATTCTATTTGTAACTTGATTGATGCTAAAAGATACAATAATGCATTTAATTAAGAAAGATAAATATTATCATGTAGTTGCCCAGACCATAGATCCATTCAGTGTTAGCATTTGCTGAATGGTGAAATGAGTTTTACTCAAAGTGCATATTTTTGCATATGTGATAATTATATAAGGGTGCTCAGTGGACTCCCAAACTAAATAAGGGTGCTCAGTGGACTCCCTAAATACACCAGGTTACTCAGTGGACTTCCTGATGAAACTAAACCAGGATCGCTCAGTGGTCATCCTGATAATCTGGAAAAGCTAAGTGGTCTTCTCCCGAAGAGAGTACACGCTACGGCGGTAACTCTATAGCAAAAATGTCGCTATACCCTGACATAGATAATTACACTAGACACAAGATGTCATGATAAATCTAAGTGTTCTCTTACAGACCGAGAAAGGTGAGGTCTTGACAGCCGACTCTGCCATTGACCTTGTATGGTACCGATTTCAACTTACTAGTGGTCAGTTGGAGTATGAGCGGTATATCTCATCTCCTATGGGCATAAGTATGAATGCGAACATGTAATCAGCCGTGTAGTGTATTTGTTTAAGGATCGAATATGGAAAATATTGGTTGTTGCCTTATTACTTTCATACATCTTAGTAGATAGATGTTATACATGTTCTTCATATTCCTTTTAAAGAAAAATATGACTTATAGATCTGTTATCAATATCTATGCTTTGCACTAAAAATATATCTATTAGACAAATGGAATATCTTCTGTTCAGTTTTATATTATTCCCTGTGATAATAATATTGTTGGCAGAAAGTCATATCTCTCGCTGGGACAATAGTCTCACCCTGTGGGATCCACAATTTTTAGGTGGACGTAGACGAGGGACTAGGAACCAAACTACAGAAGAAGGATCGTATCAGCAAGGACAATAGTAGTATCTCAGGTTGAGTACGCTGTCTGTCAGGGTTTTGTAGATAGAAGTCTATGTGTCATCTCTGTACTCTCAGGTCCTTGGGAGATAGTTCTTAGTGGTTTTTACGAATGACTTGAGATTTTAGTTTTCTTATCTCAAGGTTTTAATGTTGCTATTGTATATATTAGAGTAAAAGCAATTGGTACTTGCTATCCCTGAGAAGAGATGGAACACTATTTGTACAATATGAAACACATGTATATAAAGCTTTGCTTCCTCTTATAAGAGTTTACTGGAAAAAGATATATGTACAAAATGGTTTTAATTTTTAATGATTTTTGTTAATTCCTCTATTTATGGTTATTCTGCGATTATTACTGGTTATGACTTGATTGGTAATAGGGTCATCACAAATTCAATCACCCCCAGCTCAGGTACTATCTCCTAGTACAAACAAGAGGATAGTTTGGAATAGTCCGTTGGCCCACAAATGTCACGGAAAAGCAAGTTGTAGTGAATACTCTCAGATGTACAATATTGGGTGGAGAAGAATGACAAAGAACAAGATGGGAGAATGTTGAGAAATGGAAAAGAACAAAAGAACACACAGTAGCAACGAGCAACACACAATAAGAGAAATGGTCTCACACAACAAACTCTTTTTGTGTTGTTTCTGATTTTCAGTGTATTGGGGTGTTAGAAATGGCTTAGGCTTGTACTTTTTATAGATGGATTTTAATAAATGTGTATTTATCCCTTTTATTCACATATTTTTGATATTTGTTTAGGATTATTTTGTTATTTATTCTCTTATTTTGATAATTAGTTGTGGTATTTTAGATTTTTCTCATTAGTTAGATTTTAATTATATTTTCTTGGGTTTTGTAGAAAAATTACACAATTTGCGCCAGTCCTGAAATTCATATATACCCGTCATCAAAAGTAACATAACTCTTGCGGTCAAACTCCAAATTGAGTGTATAAATATTCATTGGAAAAGGGAATTTAATTTCCTAAAAGAAAATTCTATTATTTGGACCACTTTTGTGATTTTCACGGGAGAAAAATATGTTTGAAATCACTTCTGTGAGAATATGCATTAAAGAGAGTTACATGGTCAAGATAATTAAAGACAATCAACTTTCGATTTGAACAGATCTAGAAAATTCAAAAATTGATCTCCCTCTCTTTTTCCCCCTCTTTTGAGGGTAGCCTACCCCCTCCCCCTCCTATAAAAGGAGGCACTCTCCACTTGTAAAGGCATTCCATTTCATCGAATTTTTAATTGTAGACCACATCTTGTATAATGTTGGATCTCATTTTAGTTTGCATTTTTTCTAGTCTCATTATGTCCGAGTAAATCTCTTTGGGGCATGGGAGTAGCCCCTTAGCTTGGTTCTATTCAATATAATCAGTTATATTCCTCCATCGAACAAATGTCTTCTCTTTGTTTATGTGTGGTTATTTGGATGATCTGATATATTCTTATGGAGTGATATGACCATGGATCTCTATAAAAAAATAATAGTTCCTTAATTGTGATTATCATCTTTTTGTCTTTTTAATATTATTCTAGTTATAATCCTTGGTGACGCGACCACCTGAGGCTTGGGTTTGAATGCCAGTTTGAATTCACATGCTTTTTGATATGACCGTGGATAGTGGCATGTTGGACGGTTGGTTAATGATCTGTGAACGTCGGGACCAACGGGTTCACGGGAAGTCCGACCCTTGTGAGTTTGTCCACAAGGACATGTAACCACGAGGTCCTGATTTGATTCTTGGAGTTTAGAATTTGATTAGTTGAATAGAAATGTGGTTTTGGTGGTGATCTTCAAGACCCCCAGATCTTTATTTCTAAATTAATTGAACTTTATTTCAGCACTTTTATTTTTGTTCTTAGTTTTAAACAACCTTCTCATCGGAATTTATTTTCCCATTTTAGCAATCAGATTTGGATTTCAACTTTTCTTTTCCGCCATCCCTTGGATTGATACCTATCTATACTAAGTTGACTTGTTGTTCACAACAAGTTGACAACCAGGTTAGAAGGTTAAACTCTAGGACTTTTCCTAGTGACTATTGCGTGTACAACGACACGTAACAATTTGGCACCGTTGCCGGGGATGGCATAGTTGCTTTTCAGATCTTATTCCCATTATATCTTGTATAATCCTTGTTCATATTCTCTAACTTGCATAACTTTAGTCCTTTTTTATAATTTCTTTTAGATTTTTGTAATTTCTTTTTGCCTTCCGAGCATGATTCCGAAAGTGTATCTCCTCTTTCTGTTGAGTTTCTATTCCAGCAATACTACTTTCTAGTTTATTTATTTTTGTAATTTTAGGTTATTCCATAATTTCTTAGCTTTACAATTTTTAGTCCTCTTTGTAATTTTTGACTAACTCCCTTTTCTTGTAATTTCTTGTTATCTTTCTCATCTCGTGTGTTAATTGACAAATCTTTGTGGTATACTTTTCAAATAGAGAGGACATCCCAATATCCCCCACAATGTTATTATTGTGGTCTTTACCACCATGCATCTCTTTCTTATCCAAATTTACCCCATACTTATTGTAGCACCCCTATTAATTACGAGCTCTTTCATCTTGATGGGTACAATGTGAATCCATATTATTCTAAGAACCATTGTGGGAACCTTTCTATCCATATTCTGAGGAGGGGGTATGATCAACATAATTTTGGAGGGTATGACCAACAGAATTTTGGGGGAAATGGACCTATATATGATACCCAATATAATCCTCAACAAGAAGAGAAACTTAGGTCCCTAGAGAAGATGGCAGCAAAACTGATAAGTAGCAAAACCTTGTTAGCCACTTTGCAGAAAGCCCAATCCCAAAACCCAAATGTTCCAAATATGTTCCCCCATGATTTGGTGACACCTCGTAGTATTGAATCTTCCCACCAAGATGGATGCAATGGAAATTACAATCCACCATCTTCTAAAGATAATTATGAGGAGCAATGCCACAAGCAGCTTGAGGAGCACAAGGACCAAGAATACCATAAGGGGTATAGTGAGGATGGCCAAAAATTTGGGGTATATAAATTCTATGGTGAAACACAATTTAATCTTGAACTGGAAGAGAGACTTGATGTAAGCCCCCTGAACTTGCTTAATGAGTTGAATAAGCTTAATTAGCATAATTTAATGCTTATAACCCTAATCTAACCTTTTTATATGTTTTGAAATCGTAATACAAGCTTAAGTTTCAAATTTGGTCCAATTTGGACACTGTTTGAGCAAGTTAAGCAATTATTTGTACATTTTGAACTTTTCTACAATTTACCCAATTGAGGAGTTTAATTTGCAATTTGTCATATACATTATGTTTCTTATATGTTATATTAATATTCTTGATATTTTTTATCCATGGGGATCCTAGTTTAGCCATGGTTTGAAGGCGTTTTCATCAAGGGTATTTTAGGGCTTACCCCTTCATGGATGAGCTACTTTTAGTAGCTATCAACTAATGAATTATGTGATTGGCTGGGAATTTCGACAAAGGAAAGATAAGTAGATCTATAAGGATGGTGGGGGAGCTTCTTGTGTGTGTGCTTGTATATTCGTAATAGTTTAAGGCCATAGACACATGGGGAAGCTACTTTTACACCTCATGCTTACTTCTATCCTTATCCATGGGCTATATTTACCTCTTCTTTGCCCAAATTTGAAACTATGATTGATTTCTTTTTCCTCTAACCTGGAGCAACGAATCCACTCTGTTTTTATGCATAACCAACTGCTCCAAGGTATAATACAACCTCTTTTTGGAGAAGAAGGTCTCCTAGAGCTCCATCTAGCCCTACCTAGGGTTTCCAAGGTCATCTTTTAGCAATTTCGACCAAGGCAAGTTGTTTTATTCCTTCCTTTGCCATTTTTCTTGTTCTTCTACTTCCTTAGACATTCATCCAGGTTGGAACCCAACTGTTCCATGGTGAAAGTGGCTCTAGAACTCAAAAATCTATCCTTCTTGTTTCTTTTTCTAGGGTTTTGCTTCCTTGTGGAGAGAAGTGCTTATTTGGCCAAGTTCAGATCTGAATCTAAGGTTTTCTTGCCCTATTTGCTCGATATTCTTTCTATTTGGGATCTGACCTACTCCATAGAGGCGAGTTATATATCATTCTTCACTTATATTGCTTACTAGAAGCTTGTCAGTTCATATTTATGCCTTAATGTGTTGAATTAAGCATAGAGAAACCATGCTTGTTTAGAATTACAAATTTTTGTGGTGTTCCCTGTTTTGTTCCAGTTATATATGAACTTGTAAACATGTGTACAACCTTTCTTAGGTGTAACATGATCTGGGACAGGTTGATAGCAACAACCTATGGTGCTAAGCACAAAACAATTGATGGTTCAAATTAGGGTTGTCAAGCTATTTCCTTCCCTATCACACAAGCGATGGTCATACCATTCAACAACCAATGGTGTTGCTATCTTGGAAACTGATGTTCGTGATCAAGGGTGTCAAATTTATGGTGAAAACCTATGGTCACCCCCTTAGGTCAGGTTTTGGCTCAATTAGACATTTAATTATCATTTACGAAGTATTCTAATAATGTAATATATCGATGATGACATTAGCTTAATATTTGATGGTGTAACTGAATGTATTAATGATCTAACAACCAATGGTGACCTAATGATCACAATTTATGGGGTATTAGGTCATCACCATGTATCATGAGTTAATAATGTAATTATAGATTTGACTAAACCTTGAACCAATGGTTCCTTGGTTCAATTGATCTAATGGTTAGACCTATACTTCAATTGATAACCTTGAAAATTGAACCTAATCCAATGAATAATATTGGATGCTTCAACATCCAATGGATTATAATAAATCACATGGTATTATATGTGGGTCCTAGTGATGATAATTTGATGGTTCAATACCATTAATTTGTAGTCTTACCTTTGCCATCATATAGTTATATTTGATAAATCAGTGTAATAAGTAGATGTGTAACTCCCATGTGATCTAGCTTGTTACACCTAATATGAATGTAATTATATGATGTTGATTGGTTATAATCAAACCTCTTGGATGATTAATGTGATAATGAATTACACTCTTCTTGTGTTGAAACCACATTGTAGTACTATTTAAATATCATAGTGCCTTGTCATGTTAGTATCTATGGACGCATATGTGCTAATGATCTTTTGAGCCTTATTTAAGGCATGTAATGATGATGATAGCCTTACTATGAATAATGTGATGGTCTTAGTGACCTTTGGGCATGTTTGAAGCCATGATTGAGGTGAAATCCTCTTCATGTTCCAATAAGGGTTAATACCCTGAAACTTGTGATAAGATACTGGCATCTTGTAAAAGTATGATGATAAGTGTGGTCCATTAATTTGCAATGAATGATAACATGTGGTAATGTGATTAAGATTTATACCTCAAATATTTTATATCTTTTGAAGTTTTTATGCATATACTCTTGTTAGAAAAGAATTAGGTTTCAAATGTCCATTTGTATGATTTAGCCTTAATTCACCCAATTGGCATAACTAATTAAGTGAAACTCTAATCATGTAGTGCCCTGTGCCGTAGATCTATTTGAGTGTCAGAAATTTCCAGATAGTGAAATGAGTATTCCTAAGAGATACTTGGAGCGCATACTGATGAGTATGCGGGGTGCTTGTCATCTTGAATTCAAGTGTTAGGGAGGATGACAGTGGTCATACCTAGCCCTCAGTTTGAGAACATATGCGGTCATGTCTCAGTGATTTATATATATATATATATATATATATATATATATATATATGATGAGATTGGATGACAACTGTGGTTGTACCTTGGATGGTAGGGTATGCGTACCCGCCTCCTTTCACTAGTGACGTGACCTATACCAAGGACATACTAGGCTATTAGCATCTTGACCTTATGTATCACTGTGGCAGACCCGTACTGACCGAGGGAGGAGAAGATATTAGGAGTTCAGATCTTCCTAGATCTTGTATGGCACTGATTTTGACTTAGTAGTGGTCAATTGGGACTTGAGTGGTATTTTTCAAATCCCTCAGGGAAATGTAATAAAATAAGTGATATAAGTCGTGTAGTATACTGAATATGGTTAAATATGTCTAACATTGTTTGATTAGTCTTTAACTTGTCTTTATACTATTTAGTGTTTACAAGATGATATCATATGACCTTTGAGTAATTATACTTCTTGTCAAGTTAATTTGCTTAATGGCTTAGCATGCTTAACCTATTCAATCTGCTTAAATTGCTTATTCATTACTGTATCTGCTCAGTTCATTTATTGTCAATCAATATGTTATAATCAATATATGTTGGAGAGAATTATATCTCTCGCTGGGACAGGGTCTCACCCGTGGGTCACCACATTTTTTTAGGTGGTCACGGGCAACGAGGTCGAGGTCACATTGTGGAAGAGAACCAACCTGGTGATCAATAGATTCAGAAGGTTGATTAGTTGTAGATGTAAGTAGTAGAGTCCTAGTGTCATCCCTGTACTCTCAAGTCCGGGTATGGGATGTGTTTTCTAGATGATATACTTGTATCGACCCGAGATTTTGGTAGTATGCCAATGTTTGTAAATATATGGTATGTACAAGTGAAATATCTTTTATATGCAGGATGTGACTGAGATCTTTGGACCCATATGTAAGTACTTGTTATAGTATATGAGAATGGAATGATGGGCCTTTTATTAATGTTCTAGAGTTTATTTACATTGTTGGAAATTGGTTTTAATTATTCTGTATTTTTGACTATGTGATAAACTAGTAGTTGATCGTGTTTTGTGTTTTGAGTAATCTCGTTAGCATGATGAGGTGTCACAGTTAAGGCCCTAGAGAAGATGGTAGCATAAGGACAAGAAAAACTTGAATCTAGTCAAGCCATGTTATCTACCTTACTAGAGGATCAATCACAAACTCCCCCTATAGAGCTTGAGCAACCCAAGATGGTTCTTCCTAACACCGATGACGATGATCCTTATTTTGTGTCATATATATCAGATCCTGAAGAAATAACACAAACCATGGAGCCATATTTTGAGTTTGACGAGGACGTTGGTATCCCTATCTTTCCTTTAGAGACTCTATTACTTGAATATAAAATGTAAAAGAAGGAGAGTCATTCTGAAGATCCAACAACTCCTCCCATCCTCAACGTAAATTCGAATGATACCATAGGTCAATACCCTTTTTTTGAGTCTATTTTGGATAATGAGCATCTAGTCCCCTTTATGATTATTCCCAAGCCGTCACAACCAATTTCCATCCCACACATGGCTGAGCTAAAAGGGGAGATACCATCGTTGGAAGAAGCCCACACACCCCCTTCTATTGTTTGTAAGGAAGACGTCATCATCCCTCCTAAATACTTAGGGAACCCTTGTACAAAAGCATTATAGCCATATGTTATATCAACAATGAAACTTACCAAACCCAATGTTGATGACATTATTTTTAAGGAGAAACAAAACACTTTTGTAAATGATTTTAAATCTTTTGTATTAGCATCAACTCTCCCATACGCAGGTCATCATGATGGTGGAAAACCTAAACCAGATCCTTAAATCTTTTGTATTAGCATCAACTCTCCCATACGCAGGTCATCATGATGGTGGAAAACCTAAACCAGATCCTCCACCTGAATGAGTTCATCCTACTCTATCAACATTACTGGTCGGGTACCCACCAACCTCCCCCAATCCACATCCATCTTCAACACTTCCCCTTCTATCGAAGGAAGATTTGTGGATCTTATTGGAGGGAATGCTAGGTGAAAGAAAATATGAACACTCCACTGAGCTTCCATGACTGTCCTATCATTGAGTACACTATGAAGCTCCTCTGATAAAGGTCTCAGCCCTCATATACATCCCCTTCAGCTGGACGTTTTTTGAGCTATCAAGACCTCCTGGTGAACCTAACAATTTTCTTCCCTCCATCTCGGGTTTGGGTTTTGCTAACCAACGTTTAGACACAAATTACCTATAATTGTTTCTAGTCAAGAGATATGCATGACCCTTCGGAACTCAAGGATCCGTTATTAATTGCCCACTTTCCATATTGTAATTATTCTCATTATCTTACTCACTCTGCTCTTTATCTAGCGCACAGTGCCTCTTTATCATAATTATCTCTCCTTGTGATTGGCCACTCTCCTAACCGACCAACAACTCCCTTTCCCTCGCGTTCTCTTCCTCCCTCTCCCCTCATTTTCGCTTCTTTTCACACCCACGTAGTTTGACCACGGAAGTTAATTACTCGCAGTGGATTTACGACAAGCACCCCGACCCCACCACTTCACCTTACCCTTTCTCTTTTGCCCGTTCCTTCTTTCCTCCTCATCTTCTCGTCTTCCTTCTCACGCACAGAGCAACGGCCTGAATAACACTGCCAACCACAGAAATAAACTGGCGGCTTCCACAGGAACCTGCCCCTCGACAGCCCACCGCCTCACAATATATCAGCCCACCGGGATCAAGCAGAGCAAGCTGGCTCGTCCTTGCCTCCTCTGACCTGCAATCAAAATCCACCATTTCATTATAGCAGTTCAGTGCCCATAACTTCTTCCAGACGACGGCGATCTGCTGTTGCCACCTCCAATCACCATTGGCTGCTAAATTTGACGAGCACGTTTACAGTAACAATCAGACCGTGTATCCTTTGTAACTAGACAAGCTATTGCTTGAAAAGACCTTCTCCATCCCGACTCACATCCATGGCAAGGATGAATAGCGTGAACGAGAGCCTATTTTTGGCCGCCCACCACAGTCATATCAGGGCTTGTCTGACCATGAAACTGGATGGATTAAAACAGCAACAGAAGGGTTATATAAAGCACCTCCTATCTTAGCTAATGAACATCCAGGAAGCATCCCATCAACGTCACAAATCTCTGTATCTCTGAAAAAGATAAAAATGACAAGATAGAACTCCATCCCTTCTTATCCTCATTTTAGTACAGCCCATCCCCTAGAACCTTTCCAGAACCATCTCCCCTCTCCTATATAAGCACCAACATAGACAGTAGATGAGCATCTTCACCTCTAACCCTTCAAAGGTCCGTTACTTCACATTCTTCTTTAGTGCATGTTCTCCTCACTTCATCTTACGCAGGTCACGATTAAGGGGTCTTAGATTTTCCTTCAACATATACCAAATCAACAAACTCCCAATCAATTTCCCCCCAACGTCGTTCTTTCTCTTCAACCTATACTGAATGAAGTTATTCGCCATCTTCTTTCCCTTTCTCAAGCAACATGAAATAGTAGTATGAAATCCCACAATCCCATAGAAAATCCTAAATAGATAGACAGAAATCGGGTCATTCTTTTTTCCAAAGGACGACTATTGATAAGGAAGATCGACCATGATGACAAAATCAAATTTGAGATGAGAAGGAGAAGGAATTTAGACTTGCCAAAATGGATCAATCCAAGTAGTAAAACTTGATACTGACAAGAAAGATTAATCAAACTATCGATAAGGTATCGAGTACCATTTGCTGAGTCATCACCTTGCTTCACAATTTGTTGTATGGAGTATCCTTTTGATGAGTCATCTTGGTACATAGATTGTTATATACAATATCTAAGCACCATGCTTACATTTTTTTTGAAAGGAATCATAATCCTTTTGATGAGTCATCACCTCCCATTTATGGGCCTTCCCTAAGATGATTATCATGTACAATCTATTAATATCATTAACGTAAGATTACAACATAATTAAAGAGTTGATTAGTCCACATGTCAGAGCTTTCATATCTATTCACCCTTTTCCTTTATACTCGATCTTTCTTTCATAATATATATATACAATTAAGTATCGTATATTTATTATGTAGCATTAAGGTCTTCAATGTCCTTTTAAAGAATTAATTACATGTCTTAAAAGTTCAATGCTCAATTGGAATCCACTATCTTACTAAGTCAACCTCAAGAAGAATTATTCTATTATAACAAGTGGTTTCGTCCTATTGGACTCTCAATTAATTTGATCTCATGAGAATCAATATTACTTATAGTATCTATTTTTTTCAATTAAATGATGACTTGTGAAAAAGTGAGACTAAAGACATGTTCTACTTCTTCCTTTTATCTTCACCGAGTCTTATTATCTATAAAACGCTTCAACATGAATAAATTGATCAAATTTGATGAAATGGTTAAAATGATGAGATTGTAATCATGAATAATGATGCTCAATGAAATTCATCCTTGGGTCTAATAAAATTATAACAACTATTGTTGAGATTGCACCACTGAAGAGTTGGTTTCATAGTCCCAGAGCCGGTGAGGACCGGAAGATCGAGATTGATAAGTTATGTTACATGTTATGTTATGTTTTGATCCGGATCGTATCCTTGGGATGGATAAGGGAGGAGGAATAGCCTATCGCTTACACCTACCCCACCTTGAGGGCAGCTAAAGTACTGCTGGTCTGTGAGATAAATCATCAAAAGTTGTGTATAATGACTGTTGAGGTGACGACACCTACACTAGGCCGCCAGACCATGGAGAGATATGGTTAGAAACCGACCCCACCTCGAGGGCAGAGCACGGGCTGCAGGACTACCCTTTGAGTAGGCATCGAATTAGGGGCCTACAAACCACACTAGTGGTGTGCAGCGGTGGGACAGAGGAAGCTGTAATGGTAGAATTAGCACATGTTTAACGTCGATATCTATGTGATATGTTTAACGACGGTGTGCGAAGTCAATATATACATTGTTGTTACTCATGGTCTATGTGACCTTAGCAGTGGTTGCAGGCTACAAGAAGGATCTAGGGTTGGTTAACAATCCCTCTGGACTGAGTGGGGAATGATACAATAAAATAATTAATATGTTATTTGCTCTCTTGTTATGTGTTTTACTTCAATATTACATGCTCCAACTTTATACCATATTCTCAACTTTTATGTCTTTTCTATGTATGAACTTTTGTCTAACGTTCTCAATTGTTTCAATATTCATATGATCTGCTTAAATTTTATACCTCTCCATACTTAGACGTTTGTCTAACTCCTCTTGCTACAGTTCTTGTTCCCATCCCACCGTAGGTTAAAGAAGCTAAAGTTTCATGGTGTGGCTTTTTTGACTAGATCCTGGCGGGAGCAGCATCAGGCTAAATGATAAAATGCTTAGTTGATGTTCAAATGTTTAAATGCTAATCAAGTGAATGTAATATTTGAAACATTATTATAACCCATGTCATGTAATACAAATATTTGAATATGTAATAAAGTTTTGTGGTTGCTATCTATTGCTTGATGTTTCTTCCATAACGCCCTCTAGTTTTAATCTCCACGATTAGGAGTTAATTGTGGAGGCAAAAATCTGAGACGTTACAGGTGGTATCAGAGCATGGTTAGAAAACCACACTATGAAAATATCTGAAAACCCACATAACATATTAGGATAAGATAAATGAGGAATTAGTTTTATAGTAGATATCTATAGAGGGATATAATATGTGGGATATATATTTATCACACATGTCAATTTGATTAGTCCTCAAATGTCATGTACTTATAGAGTACAAAGTTTACAAGAATATAATAGTTGAATCCTAGAAAGAGAATTGTAATGGAAATGGGAAGATATATATAGAAAACATGTTTGATATAAATTATTGTTATTCTCAAATACCCTGGTCAAGTGTTTGGGCACCTCAATAAGTTGATATCAAGCTAGAGTTCTCATCTACTCTAAACCTTGGATGCTCTGACCAAGCATTCAAATGATAGAATAGAATGAGTAAGGACTCAAGCTAAGTTTTATACTAACATTGAAAAGGAACATCAAAGTTTATTAGTATGAGCATAAGAAAGTAAAGAAGTTTTGGAAAGAAAAAGATTAAAAAAAAGTTGAATGAGACTTAAAGGAAAACAACTTAGGTAAGTTGTTATATTAGTAGGATGTTTTGGACATGGTACTAGACGGACAAAAGAAGAAAAAATTAGAATAGGGAATGTTGTTGCATACTTGACTCACATGTTATAAGTGGATAACAATATGTAAATGATATAATCAGATGTAACATGCACTTAATATGAGAGATAGATTAAAAAAAAAGGTATAAACATGTCCTAAGGTATAAATGACATGAGTGATGGAAAACTATAAAAGAGATATAAAAAAATTGTACATATATCTCGACAATGAAATATTTCATAAGATCTTAATGGTTCATTAAAATTCATTCCACATTTATTTATGAACCGAACATGTTCACCAATGGTATACATGTATAGAATAAACTATAAATTAAAGTTTAAAGGAAATTATGTTAAGGAGATAATTTTCTCCTCCAATCGGTTTAATAAATGTAAAACTATCCATTCTTGTTGGAACATGAATTTTTTTTTAAGGAAAAAAACCATAGACAAGTATTTACACACACAAAATATAAATTTTTTTTGAAGTTCATCATGTGTGTTATGACACACATAAAAAAACAAGCCATTAATATATTGGTACCTTGACTATAGGTGTGGCTTAATTTCCGAGGACGAAAATTTTTTGTTAGGGGTTAATGATGTAACAACTCGTATTTTTGTAAAGACATAAATATGATGATAAGATTTAAGTTGTATTATAATTAAAATATTAATATCATTTGCAATATTTGTTTGAAAAAAAATAACTACATAAAATAAGTTTAAAAGAGAAAGTTGGTCGTATGAGCATAAAAAAATTAGATATTAACATAAATACTTTGTTTTGAAAGAAAGGAAACAAATGTCCTTGAGAGAAAAATCAATAATGTGAATAGCATATATAGAAGTAGAAAATAATTAGATCGGATAAAACGAACACAATGACACACAATATGTTATTTCTAAATGAAGTTATGGAAATAAGTTATATGAGATAAATTAATTAAAGAAAATATGAATATAAAATAACTAATGGAAAAATAAGTAAATGATTAAGAATATGTTTGAAGATTTGAATATGTAAATAAAAAGACAATAATACTTTGATTAACAAGTTATACATGAGATGGTGTATGAGCCGTAAAATTAATGTCGATTGTAAATTACTAAGATGGTTTATTTTAATATTACTTGAACATTAATTATTAGTCAATGAGAGAAATAAGATAGTATCCAAAACGTTACACTACGTCATGGGGAAAAATTGTTTGAAGGAGACAAAAAAATTAGATGAGACGTAAATAATAACGTTTCCAAAGCATAGTTATTGTGTAACGTAGTAGAAGTATTTGTTTTCCTTCTAAAATAGAAAACAAGGACCTATACATGATAACCAACGTTAGACACAAATTACCTATAATTGTTTCTAATCAAAAGATATGCATGACCCTTCGAAACTCAAGAATCCGATATTAATTGCCCACTTTCCATGTTGTACTTATTCTCATTATCTTACTCACTCTCCTCTTTATGTAGCGCACACTGCCTCTTTATCATATTTATCTCTCCTTGTGATTGGCTAATCTCCTAACCGACAAACAACTCCCTTTCCCTGGCGCTCTCTTCCTCCCTCTCCCCACATTTTCGCTTCTTTTCACACCCACGTGGTTTGACCACGGAAGTTAATTACTAGCGGTGGATTTACAACACACACCCGACCCCACCACTTCACCTTACCCTTTCTCTTTTGCCCGTTCCTTCTTTCCTCCTCATCTTCTCGTCTTCCTTCTCACGCACAGAGCAACGGCCTGAATAACACTGCCAACCACAGAAATAAACTGGCGGCTTCCACAGGAACCTGCCCCTCGACAGCCCACCGCCTCACAATATATCAGCCCACCGGGATCAAGCAGAGCAAGCTGGCTCGTCCTTGCCTCCTCTGACCTGCAATCAAAATCCACCATTTCATTATAGCAGTTCAGTGCCCATAACTTTTCCAGACGACGGCGATCTGCTACTGCCACCTCCAATCACCATTGGCTGCTAAACTTGACGAGCACATTTACAGTAACAATCAGACCGTGTATCCTTTGTAACTAGACAAGCTATTGCTTGAAAAGACATTCTCCATCCCGACTCACATCCATGGCAAGGATGAATAGCGTGAACGAGAGCCTATTTTTGGCCGCCCACCACAGTCATATCCGGGCTTGTCTCGCCATGAAACTGGATGGATTAAGTCAGCAACAGAAGGGTTATATAAAGCACCTCCTATCTTAGCTAATGAGCATCCAGGAAGCATCCCATCAACGTCACAAATCTCTGTATCTCTGAAAAAGATAAAAATGACAAGATAGAACTCCATCCCTTCTTATCCTCATTTTAGTACAGCCCATCCCCTAGAACCTTTCCAGAACCATCTCCCCTCTCCTATATAAGCACCAACATAAACAATAGACGAGCATCTTCACCTCTAACCCTTCAAAGGTCTGCTACTTCACATTCTTCTTTAGTGCCTGTTCTCCTCACTTCCTCTTACGCAGGTCACGATTAAGGGGTCTTAGATTTTCCTTCAACATATACCAAATCAACAAACTCCCAATCAATTTCCCCCCAACGTCGTTCTTTCTCTTCAACCTATACTGAATGAAGTTATTCGCCATCTTCTTTCCCTTTCTCAAGCAACCTGAAATAGTAGTATGAAATCCCACAATCCCATAGCAAATCCTAAATAGATAGACATAAATCGGGTCATTCTTTTTTCCAAAGGACGACTATTGATAAGGAAGATCGACCATGATGACAAACTCAAATTTGAGATGAGAAGGAGAAGGAATTTAGACTTGCCAAAATGGATCAATCCAAGTAGTAAAACTTGATACCGACAAGAAAGATTAATCAAACTATCGATAAGGTATCGAGTACCATTTGCTGAGTCATCACCTTGATTCACAATTTGTTGTATGGAGTATCCTTTTGATGAGTCATCTTGGTACATAGATTGTTATATACAATATCTAAGCACCATGCTTACATTTTTTTTGAAAGGAATCATAATCCTTTCGATGAGTCATCACCTCCCATTTATGGGCCTCCCTAAGACGATTATCATGTACAATCTATTAATATCATTAACGTAAGATTACAATATAATTAAAGAGTTGATTAGTCCACATGTCAGATCTTTCATATCTATTCACCCTTTTCCTTTATACTCGATCTTTCTTTCATAAAAAATATATATACAATTAAGTATCGTATATTTATTATGTAGCATTAAGGTCTTCAATGTCCTTTTAAAGAATTAATTACATGTCTTAAAAGTTCAATGCTCAATTGGAATCCACTGTCTTACTAAGTCAACCTCAAGAAGAATTATTCTATTATAACAAGTGGTTTCGTCCTATTGGACTCTCAATTAATTTGATCTCATGAGAATCAATATTACTTATAGTATCTATTTTTTTCAATTAAATGATGACTTGTGAAAAAGTGAGACTAAAGACATGTTCTACTTCTTCCTTTTATCTTCACCGAGTCTTATTATCTATAAAACGCTTCAACATGAATAAATTGATCAAATATGATGAAATGGTTAAAATGATGAGATTGTAATCATGAATAATGATGCTCAATGAAATTCATCCTTGGGTCTAATAAAATTATAACAACTATTGTTGAGATTCCACCACTGAAGAGTTGGTTTCACAGTCCCAGAGCCGGTGAGGACCGGAAGATTGAGATTGATAAGCTATGTTACATGTTATGTTATGTTTTGATCCAGATCGTATCCTTGGGATGGATAAGCGAGGAGGAATAGCCTATTCCTTACACCTACCCCACCTTGAGGGCAGCTAAAGTACTGCTGGTCTGTGAGATAAATCATCAAAAGTTGTGTATAACGACCGCTGAGGTGACGACACCTACACTAGGCCGCCAGTCCATGGAGAGATATGGTTAGAAACCGACCCCACCTGGAGGGCAGAGCACGGGCTGCAGGACTACCCTTTGAGTAGACATCGAATCAGGGGCCTACAAACCACACTAGCGGTGTGCAGCGGTGGGACAGAGGAAGCTGTAAGGGTAGAATTAGCACATGTTTAACGTCGGTATATATGTGATATGTTTAACGACGGTGTGCGAAGTCAATATATACATTGTTGTTACTCATGGTCTATGTGACCTTAGCAGTGGTTGCAAGCTACAAGCAGGATCTAGGGTTGGTTAACAATCCCTCTGGACTAAGTGGGGAATGATATAATAAAATAATTAATATGTTATTTGCTCTCTTGTTATGTGTTTTACTTCAATATTACATGCTCCAACTTTATACCATATTCTCAACTTTTATGTCTTTTCTATGTATAAACTTTTGTCTAACGTTCTCAATTGTTTCAGTATTCATATGATCTGCTTAAATTTTATGCCTCTCCATACTTAGACGTTTGTCTAACTCCTCTTGCTAAAATTCTTGTTCCCCTCCCACCGTAGGTTAAAGAAGCTAAAGTTTCATCGTGTGGCTTTTTCGACTAGATCCTGGCGGGAGCAGCATCAGGCTAAATGATAAAATGCTTAGTTGATGTTCAAATGTTTAAATGCTAATCAAGTGAATGTAATATTTGAAACATTATTATAACTCATGTCATGTAATACAATTATTTGAATATGTAATAATGTTTTGTGGTTGCTATCTATTGCTTGATGCTTCTTCCATAACGCCCTCTAGTTTTAATCTCCACGATTAGGAGTTAATTGTGGAGGCAAAAATCTGGGACGTTACAGGTGGTATCAGAGCATGGTTAGAAAACCACACTATGAAAATATCTGAAAACCCACATAATATATTAGGATAAGATAAATGAGGAATTAGTTTTATAGTAGATATCTATAGATGGATATAATATGTGGGATATATATTTATCACACATGTCAATTTGATTAGTCCTCAAATGTCATGTACTTATAGAGTACAAAGTTTACAAGAATATAATAGTTGAATCCGAGAAAGAGAATTATAATGGAAATGAGAAGATATATATAGAAAACATGTTTGATATAACTTATTATTGTTCTCAAATACCCTGGTCAAGTGTTTGGGCACCTCAATAAGTTGATATCAAGCTAGAGTGCTCATCTACTCTAAACCTTGGATGCTCTGACCAAGTATTCAAATGATAGAATAGAATGAGTAAGTACTCAAGCTAAGTTTTATACTAACATCGAAAAGGAACATCAAAGTTTATTAGTATGAGCATAAGAAACTAAAGAAGGTTTAGAAAGAAAAAGATTAAAAAAAAGTTGAATGAGACTTAAAGGAAAACAACTTAGGTAAGTTGTTATATTAGTAGGATGTTTTGGACATTGTACTAGACGGACAAAAGAAGAGAAAATTAGAATAGGGAATGTTGTTGCATACTTGACGCACATGTTATAAGTGGATAACAATATGTAAATGATATAATCAGACGTAACATGCACTTAATATGAGAGATAGATTAAAAAAAAGGTATAAACATGTCCGAAGGTATAAATGACATGAGTGATGGAAAACTATACAAGAGATATAAAAAAATTGTACATATATCTCGACAATGAAATATTTCATAAGATCTTAATGGTTCATTAAAATTCATTCCACATTTATTTATGAACCGAACATGTTCACCAATGGTATACATGAATAGAATAAACTATAAATTAAAGTTTAAAAGAAATTATGTTAAGGAGATAATTTTCTCTTCCAATCGATTTAATAAATGTAAAACTATCCATTCTTGTTGGAACATGAAATTTTTTTTGAAGGAAAAAAAAAACCATAGACAAGTATACACACACAAAATATAAATTTTTTTTTGAAGTTCATCATGTGTGTTATGACACACATAAAAAAATAAGCCATTAATATATTGGTACCTTGACTATAGGTGTGGCTTAATTTCCGAGGACGAAATTTTTTGTTAGGGGTTAATGATGTAACAACTCGTATTTTTATAAAGACATAAATAGGATGATAACATTTAAGTTGTATTTTAATTAAAATATTAATATCATTTGCAATATTTGTTTGAAAAAAAATAACTACATAAAATAAATTTAAAAGAGAAAGTTGGTCATATGAGCATAAAAGAATTAGATATTAACATAAATACTTTGTTTTGAAAGAAAGGAAACAAATGTCCTTGAGAGAAAAATCAATAATGTGAATAGCATATATAGACGTAGAAAATAATTAGATAGGATAAAACGAACACAATGACACATAATATGTTATTTCTAAATGAAGTTATGGAAATAAGTTATATGAGATAAATTAATTAAAGAAAATATGAATATAAAATAACTAATGGAAAAATAAGTAAATGATTAAGAATATGCTTGAAGATTTGAGTATGTAAATAAAAAGACAATAATACTTTGATTAACAAGTTGTACATGAGATGGTGTATGAGCCGTAAAATTAAGGTCGACTGTAAATTACTAAGATGGTTAATTTTAATATTACTTAAACATTAATTATTAGTCAATGAGAGAAATAAGATAGTATCCAAAACATTACACTACGTCATGGGGAAAAGTTGTTTGAAGGAGACAAAAAAATTAGATGAGACGTAAATAATAACGTTTCCAATGCATAGTTATTGTGTAACGTAGTACAAGTATTTGTTTTCCTTCTAAAATAGAAAACAAGGACCTATACATGATAACCAACGTTAGACACAAATTACCTATAATTGTTTCTAGTGAAGAGATATGTATGACCTTCGAAACTCAAGAATCCGATATTTATTGCCCACTTTCCATGTTGTACTTATTCTCATTATCTTACTCACTCTCTTCTTTATGTAGCGCACACTGTCTCTTTATCATATTTACCTCTCCTTATGATTGGCTACTCTCTCAAGTTAAATACTAGCGGTGGATTTACGACTCACACCCGACCCCACCACTTCACCTTACCCTCTCTCTTTTGCCCGTTCCTTCTTTCCTCCTCATATTCTCGTCTTCCTTCTCACGCACAGATCAACGGCCTGAATAACACTGCCAACCACAGAAATAAACTGGCGGCTTCCACAGGAACCTGCCCCTCGACAGCCCACCGCCTCACAATATATCAGCCCACCAGGATCAAGCAGAGCAAGCTGGCTCGCCCTTGCCTCCTCTGACCTCCAATCAAAATCCACCATTTCATCCCATAACTTCTTCCAGACGACGGCGATCTGCTGCTGCCACCTCCAATCACCATTGGCTGCTAAACTTGACGAGCACGTTTACAGTAACAATCAGACTGTGTATCCTTTGTAACTAGACAAGCTATTGCTTGAAAAGACCTTCTCCATCCCGACTCACATCCATGGCAGGGATGAATAGCGTGAACGACAACCTATTTTTGGCCGCCCACCACAGTCACATCAGGGCTTGTCTCACCATGAAACTAGATGGATTAAGTCAGCAACAGAAGGGTTATATAAAGCACCTCCTATCTTAGCTAATGAACATCCAGGAAGCATCCCATCAACTTCACAAATCTCTGTATCTCTGAAAAAGATAAAAATGACAATATAGAACTCCATCCCTTCTTATCCTCATTTTAGTACAGCCCATCCCCTAGAACCTTTCCAGAACCATCTCCCCTCTCCTATATAAGCACCAACATAGTAGACGAGCATCTTCACCTCTAACCCTTCAAAGGTCCGCTACTTCACATTCTTCTTTAGTGCATGTTCTCCTCACTTCATCTTACGTAGGTCACGATTAAGGGGTCTTAGATTTTCCTTCAACATATACCAAATCAACAAACTCCCAGTTAATTTTCCCCCAACGTCGTTCTTTCTCTTCAACCTATACTGAATGAAGTTATTCGCCATCTTCTTTCCCTTTCTCAACCAACCTGAAATAGTAGTATGAAATCCCACAATCCCATAGCAAGTCCTAAATAGATAGACAGAAATCGGGTCATTCTTTTTTCCAAAGGACGACTATTGATAAGGAAGATCGACCATGATGACAAACTCAAATTTGAGATGAGAAGGAGAAGGAATTTAGACTTGCCAAAATGGATCAACCCAAGTAGTAAAAGTTGATACCGACAAGAAAGATTAATCAAACTATCGATAAGGTATGGAGTACCATTTGCTGAGTCATCACCTTTCTTCACAATTTGTTGTATGGAGTATCCTTTTGATGAGTCATCTTGATACATAGATTGTTATATTCAATATCTAAGCACCATGCTTATATTTTTTTGAAAGGAATCGTAATCCTTTTGATGAGTCATCACCTCCCATTTATGGGTCTTCCCTAAGACGATTATCATGTACAATCTATTAATATCATTAACGTAAGATTACAATATAATTAAAGAGTTGATTAGTCCACATGTCAGAGCTTTCATATCTATTCACCCTTTTCCTTTATACTCGATCTTTCTTTCATAAAAAATATATATACAATTAAGTATCATATATTTATTATGTAGCATTAAGGTCTTCAATGTCCTTTTAAAGAATTAATTACATGTCTTAAAAGTTCAATGCTCAATTGGAATCCAATATCTTACTAAGTCAACCTCAAGAAGAATTATTTTATTATAACAAGTGGTTTCGCCCTATTGGACTCTCAATTAATTTGATCTCATGAGAATCAATATTACTTACAGTATCTATTTTTTCAATTAAATGATGACTTGTGAAAAAGTGAGACTAAAGACATGTTCTACTTCTTCCTTTTATCTTCACCGAGTCTTATTATCTATAAAACGCTTCAACATGAATAAATTGATCAAATTTGATGAAATAATGAAATGGTTAAAATGATGAGATTGTAATCATGAATAATGATGCTCAATGAAATTCATCCTTGGGTCTAATAAAATTATAACAACTATTGTTGAGATTCCACAACTGAAGAGTTGGTTTCACAGTCCTAGAGCCGGTGAGGACCGAAAGATCGAGATTGATAAGCTATGTTACATGTTATGTTATGTTTTGATCCGGATCGTATCCTTGGGATGGATAAGGGAGGAGGAACAACCTATCCTTTACACCTACCTCACCTTGAGGGTAGCTAAAGTACTACCGGTCTGTGAGATAAATCATCAAAGGTTGTGTATAACGACCGCTGAGGTGACGACACCTGCACTAGGTCGCCAGACCATGGAGAGATATGGTTAGAAACCGACCCCACCTCGAGGGCAGAGTACGGGCTGCAGGACTACCCTTTGAGTAGGCATCAAATCAGGGGCCTACAAACCACACCAACGGTGTGCAGCGGTGGGACAGAGGAAGTTGTAAGGGTAGAAATAGCACATCTTTAACGTCGGTATTTATGTGATATGTTTAATGACAGTGTGCGAAGTGAATATATACATTGTTGTTACTCATGGTCTATGTGACCTTAGCAGTGGTTGCAGGCCACAAGCAGGATCTAGGGTTGGTTAACAATCCCTCTGGACTGAGTGGGGAATGATACAATAAAATAATTGATATGTTATTTGCTCTCTTGTTATGTGTTTTACTTCAATATTACATGCTCCAACTTTATACCATATTCTCAACTTTTATGTCTTTTCTATGTATAAACTTTTATCTAATGTTCTCAATTGTTTCAGTATTCATATGATTGACTGGCCTAAATTGCGCGTCCTAAAATTGGAGGCAGATTTGAAGTAGTCGGACTTTTACATTTATAACCCGCAACCTTCTAGGCCCCCGCAACTTTGTTTACGGGATCGAAGTAGATATACGGGGTCAAATACAGGGACAAGGGTGGTAGTGTTGAGAACACAGAATCGACACGCTACACTCTGGCAAGGGTAAAGAGATGATAAAATTCCACAAAGGAACTACAAGATAAGGTCGATAAAAAAAAGAAATCTATCTCCAACTGGAGCTACGAGGAAAAAGGTTTTAAGCATTTATCCGTTTTTAGAGATTTTCGTGCAACGGAAACAGAGAGATAATACTAGCGCTAAAGTAAGGTACGAAGGAGAAAACTACGGTAAAACAAGCGGAAGCAGAAACGTCCTGTACCCCTCCTCTCGAAGCGGGTACCTCTAACTAAGCATCAACACCCCTCTCGAGGTTGTTGGGCTTAAATTAGAGTGGAAAGGTTACTAAAGAAACTCCGATTCCGGGCACTCTCGTACTCCAGAATCGGACCAAACACTAGAGCCGCAACACCTCTCTCGAGGTTGTTACAACGGGAAAACACGATTTGGTAGCTAATCGAAACGCGATCCAAGCGTACAAGCTAGAGTTCAGATGTTAAACATAGCAGTCATCCAAAAAAGGTACCAAACATAAGGCAACAGATGATTAAAACTCTTCTATTTCCATAAACATATAAGGGTCTGATTACATTGTATAAGTAAAGGAAGTAAATGACTAAAATAACAAAGATAAACGTCGTCTCCTTGATTTAGAAGGATGACAGACAACAGCAGACCCATCAACCCGATACCGGGCAGGAGCCTTGCCCGATACACCCGTGTCGGGCGGCACACCCTCTCGGGCGACACGCTCACGAGGGGTGGATGTATCGCGCGGGGCGCCCTGGCCCGATATGATCATGTCGAGCGGAACCCTCTCGGGCGACACGCCACGACCGGCGATGTGTATCGGGGTTCGGTATCGTTTCGAGCTTAGAGTGTCACTTTAAGGCATCGGCCACTCCTATCGGGTTTCCCTTGTCGGCCAATATCGGCCTGCAGCGGCGCCCGGGACGGCCCTAAGTGAACCATTCCCTCCCTCTCAGGATGGGGAAGTGCTCACCTAGAATCGTCCGTCACAACCTCTCAGGCACGACACACTAGCTCCCAGATGCTTTCCTCAGTCAGCTCTCGGGGGTTCCAAACTGTCTTTTCGGCTACCTATAACTGCTATTTATAGGCAGCGGTTGGAAGAAGTTATGGTGCTCCGGACGCCACGTGTCCTTCCTCAGCTCTTATTATCGCGGAGGCGGTGGATGGCCAATATCAGTATCGTCCGGTACAAGGATGTCGGCTGTCGGTCATCATGACGAGCGGCGCCTGCCGGTGGGTGGCCTGTATCGTGGCACACAACAGTCGTGGTGAGTCTGGCTCCCTGTCGGGTAAAGGGCGTATCGCTCATCCGCTTCCTTTTGCGCGGCAACCTTATGTCACACGTCAGTGTATCGCGCTACCCTATCGGGCAACGAGCGTATCGGTCGACTCCCTGGGGAAAAAGGCCGATGTAGGTAAAACACATTTATGGGCCGGGACATGCCTTTCCGATGATAAAAGAGTCAAAAATGGAGGAAAACTCTGCAAAAGATGGAGATATTGGGTTAAGAGCGTAGCGTGGTCTGTTATTGCAAAAGTACATATAAAAAGAGAGGAAAACAGTTAAAAAGGGAAGTTTTGGTAACAAAATAAGTGCCAAAATTATCACAAAATTTGGTGTTATTAATGATCTGCTTAAATTTTATGCCTCTCCATACTTAGACGTTTGTCTAACTCCTCTTGCTACAGTTCTTGTTCCCCTCCCACTGTAGGTTAAAGAAGCTAAAGTTTCAACGTGTGGCTTTTCTGACTAGATCCTGGCGGGAGCAGCATCAGGCTAAATGATCAAATGCTTAGTTGATGTTCGAATGTTTAAATGCTAATCAAGTGAATGTAATATTTGAAACATTATTATAACTCATGTCATGTAATACAAATATTTGAATATGTAATAAAGTTTTGTGGTTGCTATCTATTACTTGACACTTCTTCCATAACGCCCTCTTGTTTTAATCTCCACGATTAGGAGTTAATTGTGGAGGCAAAAATCTGGGACGTTACAGGTGGTATCAGAGCATGGTTAGAAAACCACACTATGAAAATATCTAAAAACTCACATAATATATTAGGATAAGATAAATGAGGAATTAGTTTTATAGTAGATATCTATAGAGGGATATAATATGTGGGATATATCTATCACACATGTCAATTTGATTAGTCCTAAAATGTCATCTACTTATAGAGTACAAAGTTTACAAGAATATAATAGTTGAATCCTAGAAAGAGAATTATAATGGAAATGGGAAGATATATGTAGAAAACATGTTTGAGATAACTTATTGTTGTTCTCAAATACCCTGGTCAAGTGTTTGGGCACCTCAATAAGTTGATATCAAGCTAGAGTGCTCATCTACTCTAAACCTTGGATGCTCTGACCAAGTATTCAAATGATAGAATAGAATGAGTAAGTACTCAAGCTAAGTTTTATACTAACATTGAAAAGGAACATCAAAGTTTATTAGTATGAGAATAAGAAACTAAAGAAGTTTTAGAAAGAAAAAGATTAAAAAAAAAGTTGAATGAGACTTAAAGGAAAACAACTCAGGTAAGTTGTTATATTAGTAGGATGTTTTGGACATGGTACTAGAAGGACAAAAGAAGAAAAAAATAGAATAGGGAATGTTGTTGCATACTTGACTCACATGTTATAAGTGGATAAAAATATGTAAATGATATAATCAGATGTAACATGCACTTAATATGAGAGATAGATTAAAAAAAAGGTATAAACATGTCCTAAGGTATAAATGACATGAGTGATGGAAAACTATACAAGAGATATAAAAAAAAATTGTACATATATCTCGAGAATGAAATACTTTATAAGATCTTAATGGTTCATTAAAATTCATTCCACATTTATTTATGAACCGAACATGTTCACCAATGGTATACATGTATAGAATAAACTATAAATTAAAGTTTGAAGGAAATTATGTTAAGGAGATAATTTTCTCCTCCAATCGATTTAATAAATGTAAAACTATCCATTCTTGTTGGAACATGAAATTTTTTTTGAAGGAAAAAAAACCATAGACAAATATTTACACACACAAAATATAATTTTTTTTTGAAGTTCATCATGTGTGTTATGACACACATAAAAAAATAAGCCATTAATATATTGGTATCTTGACTATAGGTGTGGCTTAATTTTTGAGGATGTAAATTTTTGTTAGGGGTTAATGATGTAACAACCCGTATTTTTGTAAAGACATAAATAGGATGATAACATTTAAGTTGTATTATAATTAAAATATTAATATCATTTGCAATATTTGTTTGAAAGAAAAAAATAACTACATAAAATAAGTTTAAAAGAGAAAGTTAGTCGTATGAGCATAAAAGAATTAGATATTAACATAAATACTTTGTTTTGAAAGAAAGGAAACAAATGTCCCTGAGAGAAAAATCAATAATGTGAATAGCATATATAGAAGTAGAAAATAATTAGATAGGATAAAACGAACACAATGACACATAATATGTTATTTCTAAATGAAGTTATGGAAATAAGTTATATGACATAAATTAATTAAAGAAAATATGAATATAAAATAACTAATGGAAAAATAAGTAAATGATTAAGAATATGTTTGAAGATTTGAGTATGTAAATAAAAAGACAATAATACTTTGATTAACAAGTTATACATGAGATGGTGTATGAGCAGTAAAATTAAGGTCGACAGTAAATTACTAAGATGGTTAATTTTAATATTACTAGAATATTAATTATTAGTCAATGAGAGAAATAAGATAGTTTCCAAAACGTTACACTACGTCATTGGGAAAAGTTGTTTGAAGGAGACAAAAAAATTAGATGAGATGTAAATAATCACGTTTCCAATGCATAGTTATTGTGTAACGTAGTAGAAGTATTTGTCTTCTTTCTAAAATAGAAAACAAGGACCTATACATGATAACCAACGTTTGACACAAATTACCTATAATTGTTTCTAGTTAAGAGATATGCATGACCCTTTGGAACTCAAGAATCCGATATTAATTGCCCACTTTCCATGTTGTACTTATTATTATTATCTTACTCACTCTCCTCTTTATCTGCCTCTTTATCATATTTATCTCCCCTTGTGATTGGTCACTCTCCTAACCGACCCACAACTCCCTTTCCCTCGCGTTCTCTTCCTCCCTCTCCCCTCATTTTTGCTTCTTTTCACACCCACGTGGTTTGACCATGGAAGTTAATTACTAGCAGTGGATTTACGACACGCACCCCGACCCCACCACTTCACCTTACCCTTTCTCTTTTGCCCGTTCCTTCTTTCCTCCTCATCTTCTCGTCTTCCATCTCACGCATAGAGCAACGACCTGAATAACACTGCCAACACAAAAATAAACTGGCGGCTTCCACAGGAACCTGCCCCTCAACAGCCCACCGCCTCACAATATATCAGTCCACCGGGATCAAGCAGAGCAAGCTGGCTCGTCCTTGCCTCCTCTGACCTCCAATCAAAATCCACCATTTCATTATAGCAGTTCAGTGCCCATAACTTCTTCCAGACGACAGCGATCTGCTGCTGCCACCTCCAATCACCATTGGCTGCTAAACTTGACGAGCACGTTTACAGTAACAATCTGACTGTGTATCCTTTGTAACTAGACAAGCTATTGCTTGAAAAGACCTTCTCCATCCCGACTCACATCCATGGCAGGGATGAATAGCGTGAATGAGAGCCTATTTTTTAGCGCCCACCACAGTCACATCAGGGCTTGTCTCGCCATGAAACTGGATGGATTAAGTCAGCAACAGAAGGGTTATATAAAGCACCTCCTATCTTAGCTAATGAACATCCAGGAAGCATCCCATCAACGTCACAAATCTCTGTATCTCTGAAAAAGATAAAAATGACAAGATTGAACTCCATCCCTTCTTATCCTCATTTTAGTACAACCCATCCCCTAGAACCTTTCTAGAACCATCTCCCCTCTCCTATATAAGCACCAACATAGACAGTAGATGAGCATCTTCACCTCTAACCCTTCAAAGGTCCGCTACTTCACATTCTTCTTTAGTGCCTGTTCTCCTCACTTCATCTTACGCAGTTCACGATTAAGGGGTCTTAGATTTTTCTTCAACATATACCAAATCAACAAACTCCCAATCAATTTTCCCCCAACGTCATTCTTTCTCTTCAACCTATACTGAATGAAGTTATTCACCATCTTCTTTCCCTTTCTCAAGCAACCTGAAATAGTAGTATGAAATCCCACAATCTCAAAGCAAGTCCTAAATAGATAGACAGAAATCGGGTCATTCTTTTTTCCAAAGGATGACCACTGATAAGGAAGATCGACCATGATGACAAACTCAAATTTGAGATGAGAAGGAGAAGGAATTTAGACTTGCCAAAATGGATCAATCCAAGTAGTAAAACTTGATACCGACAAGAAAGATTAATCAAACTATCGATAAGGTATGGAGTACCATTTGCTGAGTCATCACCTTGCTTCACAATTTGTTGTATGGAGTATCCTTTTGATGAGTCATCTTGATACATAGATTGTTATATTCAATATCTAAGCGCCATGCTTACATTTTTTTTGAAAGGAATCGTAATCCTTTTGATGAGTCATCACCTCCCATTTATGGGCCTTCCCTAAGACGATTATCATGTACAATCTATTAATATCATTAACGTAAGATTACAATATAATTAAAGAGTTGATTAGTCCACATGTCAGAGCTTTCATATCTATTCACCCTTTTCCTTTATACTCGATCTTTCTTTCATAAAAAATATATATACAATTAAGCATCGTATGTTTATTATGTAGCATTAAGGTCTTCAATGTCCTTTTAAAGAATTAATTACATGTCTTAAAAGTTCAATGCTCAATTGGAATCCACTCTCTTACTAAGTCAACCTCAAGAAGAATTATTCTATTATAACAAGTGGTTTTGTCCTATTGGACTCTCAATTAATTTGATCTCATGAGAATCAATATTACTTATAGTATCTATTTTTTTCAATTAAATGATGACTTGTGAAAAAGGGAAACTAAAGACATGTTCTACTTCTTCCTTTTATCTTCACCGAGTCTTATTATCTATAAAACGCTTCAACATGAATAAATTGATCAAATTTGATAAAATGATGAAATGGTTAAAATAATGAGATTGTAATCATGAATAATGATGCTCAATGAAATTCATCCTTGGGTCTAATAAAATTATAACAACTATTGGTGAGATTCCACCACTGAAGAGTTGGTTTCACAATCCTAGAGCCGGTGAGGACCGGAAGATCGAGATTGATAAGGTATGTTACATGTTATGTTATGTTTTGATCTGGATCGTATTCTTGGAATGGATAAGGGAGGAGGAATAGCCTATCCCTTACACCTACCCCACCTTGAGGGAAGCTAAAGTACTGTTGGTTTGTGAGATAAATCATCAAAGGTTGTGTATAACGACCGCTGAGGTGACGACACTTGCACTAGGCCGCCAGACCATGGAGAGATATGGTTAGAAATCGACCCCACCTCGAGGGCAGAGCACGGGCTGCAGGACTACCCTTTGAGTAGGCATCAAATCAGGGGCCTACAAACCACACCAACGGTGTGCAGCGGTGGGACAGAGGAAGCTGTAAGGGTAGAATTAGCACATGTTTAACGTCGGTATCTATGTGATATGTTTAACGACGGTGTGTGAAGTGAATATATAAATTGTTGTTACTCATGGTCTATGTGACCTTAGAAGTGGTTGCAGGCCACAAGCAGGATCTAGGGTTGGTTAACAATCCCTCTGGACTGAGTGGGGAATGATACAATAAAATAATTGATATGTTATTTGTTCTCTTGTTATGTGTTTTACTTCAATATTACATGCTCCAACTTTATACCATATTCTCAACTTTTATGTCTTTTCTATGTATAAACTTTTGTCTTACGTTCTCAATTGTTTCAGTATTCATATGATCTGCTTAAATTTTATGCCTCTCCATACTTAGACGTTTGTCTAACTCCTCTTGCTACAGTTCTTGTTCCCCTCCCACCGTAGGTTAAAGAAGCTATAGTTTCATCGTGTGGCTTTTCTGACTAGATCCTGGCGGGAGCAACATCAGGCTAAATGATCAAATGCTTAGTTGATGTTGAAATGTTTAAATTCTAATCAAGTGAATGTAATATTTGAAACATTATTATAACTCATGTCATGTAATACAAATATTTGAATATGTAATAAAGTTTTGTGGTTGCTATCTATTGCTTGATGCTTCTTCCATAACGCCCTCTGGTTTTAATCTCCACGATTAGGAGTTAATTGTGGAGGCAAAAATCTGGGACGTTACAACTCTAGGTTTAGCATCCTAAACCGCAAAATTCTTAGTGATACACTCTCTGAAAAGGAGGTGCATCTTGGTGGTATGGCTAATAAATATTATTCCCTTTTAAGATAATTTCATTTAAGGCCTAAAGACCTGAGAGGTTACAATACATGTTGTGAATAATAAGTATATGTAACATCCCTGACCTGGGTTATGCTTTAACCCTAGGTGTTTTGTTTAAGAAAGATAATCATATGATTGATATTATCTTTTGAAAAGTAATTAAGGCTCAAGAGGAACTTATATTTCAATTTTAGTCCATTTTGAATAATGTTGAAAATAATGTTTTGCTTGTGTTGGACTAAAGTGCATAGTACCCAAGTTGAGGGGTTAAATTGCAAATTGTGCATGATAATATGTTCCTCATGTGTTGAAGCATCATGAGAATGAAGATGATGTAGAGTTATGGCTACCCCAAGCCTGTGTACCAAGAAAGAGCTGATAAAGCAATGTTTGTGCATTAAAACCTAGTTTTGGTGTAATGTGCAATTTACCCAAAACCCAGGGTTCAATATGTAATTTACCACTTCAAAATAGTCCCTAATATTTCTTGGAATCATGTAGAGTAAAGAAAATGAGAGGGGTGTCTCATTTGTATCACTTTGAAGGAGAGAGAAACTTGATATTAAAATAATCAAGATTTAAGCATAATTGAAACCTTAATTAGATTTAATGCAAGAATAAATAAAATAATTGAAGGGCCTTCAACCAAAAACAAGATGGTTGGATTCGCTCAAGTGTGAACATCCTTGTGCCTTGCAAAGGCAAAGGAAATGTCTACGTGACTGGAGAACCCACTCACATTAAGAAAATAAAAAGAAATATCCACTAACTTATGGATAATAATATTATAAAGGTTAAGGTGCTTAATTTATTTTCCCTTAATTCATGGATAATGGAAGGGAATTCAGAGTTGAGGAAGATATATTTGCATGCAAGGAATTGAGGGGGAAGAGGTGGCACCAATTTGGGAATTAAAATACTTTTATAAGGCATTTTCTCTCTCATTGATTTTCTTATGAAAACACCTTTTACAACTCAAACCAAAGGCTTTTTCGAATCCACTTCTTCTCTTTGCTTTCAAAAATGACCAAGGGAGCTAGGAGCAGCAGAAGGACGACCCCCAACCTGTTGGTAAGCTTCTTGACCTTCGTTCACCTTGATTTCATGGTGGAAATCACAAATCAATGCATGATTTCTTCTTATCTCGATCCCATCTTCAATTCTAGCCAATCCTTTTCACTCAAAAGCTTGAGGAACGAACCTTGTGGTGTGAAAAATCTTATTCCACCATTGTTGATGTGAAGCTCCAAGCTTTGAATCTCATTTGGAGGCGGGTTATATAACTTGAACCCCTATTCATTGTTATTGAATTCAATTTCTCAATCAATTATGTTCAATTGCTCTTCTTACAATTCCTTTGATTAGTTGATGCAACTACCATGGTAATGGTAGTAGTTTTCGATGGACTAAGGCTTGATGATGATGACATAATCTTAGGCACACTTTCCAACAAGTCTCTATTGCAAACGGTTTTAAGACCTTGGTCCAAACGGTTTCACCAAACTGTTTGGAGACCAAACGGTTTGCAAACCATTTGGAGGTTTGGATCCCAAACCGTTTGGAAGGGTTGAACGTTTGGATGGGTTGACCGTTTGAGGTCAGTACCCTAGTACATGTTGGATTATGATATAATGGATCCAATTGATTGATTCAATATATGGACAATCCTCCAATTAGAAACTCTAATCGGGTTAAATGCTGAAATTTCAATTGGTTGATTTAAAACTTTGGGTTGACTAACCCAAACGGTCTCAAGACTATTTAGAGATCAGAAAAACAGTCTCAAGACTGTTTGGAGGTCAACCAAGACCATTTGGAGGTCTAGGGTTGAGTATGGTTGAGTAATTGAAGATCCAGAGATATCAAATTGAAATGCAATCAATAGCCAATTTAATGATCAATCCAACGATCTAAACCGTAATTGAATTTCACAAATTTTAATGATGGATGGGGGAAATGGTCTCAAGACCATTTGTAGGTCATCCAAATGCCCTCAAGACCGTTTGAGGTCAGGTCATATCATAATTTGATGATGATTCATTGATTTCAATTGAATTAGTTCCACAATGTTAACCATTGATGGTTCCTCGAATTCAAAACCCTAATTGATGGTTTCTTGATTATAAATCCTAGTTCAATTGGGTTCAAAACCCTAATTGATGGTCCAATTGAAGGATGATTTAATAGTTCAATTGATAAATGAATCAAAGATTCAATTGATAGGCGGTTCATTGATTAAAACCTTGAATTGTTTAAGTGTTGAAAGACCTTTTTGGTCCATTCGGTTTTGAGAGGGTTTGGTCCAAACGGTCTCAAGACCATTTTGGTCCAAACGGTCTCAAACCATTTGGAGATCCAAGTCCATTCGATTTCAACACATTTCTTTCTTAAACGATTTCAAGGGAAATTTGCCCAAATGGTTTCAAACCGTTTGAATTCTAAGAGACCAAGACCGTTTAGGGTCTAAGTAATCAAAACCATTTGAGGTTCAACATGGTTAATCCATTTGGATATCTAATGTAATTGAAGACTCAATTGGTTGATCCACTTGGACACCCAATGTAATTGAAGATTTAAATGGTCAATTCATTTGGATACTTCATGTAATTGAAGGTTCAATTGATCAAATCTTCTGGACACCTAATGTATTTAGATGGTTGATACCCTTAGTGGGATTAATCATTGATGCATAAGGATGCAATAATTCAATATATCATGCTAACCCTAAATGCATGTTTTTGAATAAAGAGTAGGCTCAATCTAATCAAGAATTGAGTAGTAGACATCCTAGAAGAGGATGAGAGAGAGAAATTCATACATGTAAGATAATCATGTAGCAATCAAGCCTAACACATTCAAAATAAGTGTGATATACAATTTAGGGTATGATCCTTGATAAAGAGATCATGAAATCCCAATTGAGTTAATTGATGAACTCAAACCCTAATTTAGAGAAATTTTGAGTGAAACCCTAATCTAGGAGGATAAGGTGATATGAATTTAGGGTAATGACATGAGTAACCCTAATTCAGGGTATTTTGATGATAAACCCTATCTGGGGTGAATAGTAAACCTTAATTGTGGGTTATTGAACATAAACCCTAATCTAGAGTGATGTGATGTGAATAGTAAACCCTAATTCTAAATAGGGTGAAGGTGTGTGAAACCCTAATTCTGGATTTTTCTATATAGCAAGAAACTCTAATATTGGACAATGAAATGATGAATCATTGGTCCTAATTGAACAAAGGGAATGAGTAACCCTGATTGAAATAAAATGGGAAACCCTAACCCTGGTAAGGGAATAGTGGTATTACCCTTGAATAGCATGGAACTGAAATATGTTTGATATATCTGTTATCATGTGTGCTAACCATGCAAGTATCATGAGATGATGAACATAGCCAGGTATGAGCTATGATGTTTTATTTATTAAAATTGTTATTGGGCCTTATGTGCCATAATATGCCTTGTTGCTTAGTAAGAGGTAACAAGAGAGTTAATGGGCCTCAAGTGCCATAAGAGATGTTGGTGTAGTAAGTGTCATGTCTACCTTGGTCAGATGACCTGAAGGTGACAATTACCTGAAAAAGTGGTAACAGTGCTCAGTGATGAGTTGAGGGTTTGAATACCCAGAACCATATGATTATGGCATTGAGTTTGTGAAGGGATGAGTATTCCCAGTATTGAAATGAGGGACTGAGATCCCAATGTCTTATAAAGACTGAGAAGTAGCTGATGAAAATAGTACATGTTTCTTTGTAGCATTTATCCTAATAAGTTATGTTTGAAAACTTGACAGATGCTAAAAGAATATGATAATGTACTTAATTAATCAAGTGAAATCTTTTCATGTATTGCTCTGACCATAGATCCATCATCGTCAGTAGCTGGTGATGGTGAAATAGGTTTTCCTATGGGATCTCCTGGAGTTCACATATTTTTAAATATGTGGGGTCAATGGGTGAAAATATACGTACGTCCCAATGGGGGGATTGATGGAAGGTAAACATTAAACCTCTCAATCCTTCATTATATGTGTCGGGATGGATGTATCACTAATCTCCCGATGATGTCAATGTTGAATTGATGGAGGTAAATATGAAATCTCTCGATTGCGAAGAGAGTACAGCCGCCACTATAACTCTATAGAGAAGATGCCACTATACAAGATGTCATGTATGTGATCTCGCACTGACCGAGACGTGGGAAGTCATGGAAGCCGGCTCTTCCATTGACTTTGTATGGTACCTATTTCGACTTTGCAATGGTCGGTTGGAGTATGAGCGGTATACCTCATCTCCTCAGAGCTTAAGTATGTTTGTAAAATGTAACCATCCGTGTAGTGTATTTGCATAAGATTGAAATATGAGAACCACTGGTTTATGTTATCTTGCTTATCATGTCCTTGATACATAAATGTTACTTATGTTCTTTAATTCTGTATTGAATAAGAGACATGCTGCTTTATCAAGTTATAACTGAAATACTTGAATAGGAGTGTTGCTCTAATCTGCATAGATATTGATTTATCTACTATTGAAATATATGATTCCACTGTTTAGTTTATTTCTATTAAACTGCAATAATAATGTTTTCGGCGGAGAGTTATATCTCTCGCTGGGGCAATTAACAAATTGTCTCACCCTCGGGGATCCAACATTTTTAGGTAGACGTAGACAAAGAAGCAGAAACTCTGTAGCAGGGGAAGAGCAGCAACAACAACAGGGACAACAGTGATATCCCAGGTGGGGATACTGGCTGTCAGGCTTTGTACATATGTAAATAGAGTCCTATGTGTCGTCTCTGTACTCTCAGGTCCTAGGAGTCAGTAGATAGTGTTTTTATAATTGATATGAGATTTTGGTTTGAATGCCTCGAGAATTTTGTTACTTGTGCTTTTATCAAGGCAAAGTGTTGTATATTTATTCCTCGAGAAGAGATGGTACATGGAATGTACAATGTGGACCAGTATGTAATTATAATACTTTGGTTCTTGTCTAAAGAGTTTTCCTAAGAATGGATCTCTTTGTAAATTGTTTTAATTTTTAGTGACTTTCAGTAATCCACTGCGAATGATATGCTTCTGCATTAGTTAATATTGTTTTTATGAGTTGGATGCCACAATATATGTACATATTTTATTTACTGGTTTGTTAATAAATGTGCATTGTAAATGATACATATGTCACGTCCCAATGAGTAGAAAATGACATCCAATGATATATATCTTGTGTACTAATGTAAGATACTTTATGTATTGTCATTGTATGTTTTATGTATTATTCTTTACATTAATATGTACTGTGAAATAATAATAGTTCAATAACATCTAATAAACATTCTATAGTGGATTAATTTTATGTATTGTTTATGTATTATTTCTGTATACATCGAGTATCAACGCTATCTATATATGTAATTTATAGATTTAGCATGGTTTTGGATGTAATTTAGGGTGTAGAATGGGTGTTTTGTAGTGTTATGAGTACTCATTTCTACACCAAGAAATGAACCCGTGAGCAATTGTACCTTGGCACAACAATTCCCATTCTTTCTATTATTTGTTGTCTTGTTTAGATACAACAAAACTGAACATAAGTCAAGGATAATTGGTCAGGGATAAGAACCCTGACCAAATCATTTTAACCCCCAAGGCATATCCCTGGACATAAGGTTTCTAAACCCCGACCAATGATTTTTTTTTCAGGTAACCTTTGTAAAACCCTAGCAGCCTTTAGGCTTCCTTTTTATATGAAAAAATGTTTTGCATGCCCCATTCACTCCACCCAAACCCTGACACCCTTTCCAATATCCTCACCCACCTCATCCGCCTCGCTCAGATTCATCTGCCAACCTAGTGTGTCATCAGGTTCTTGTGCACCCATCTAGCGCCACTGATAACCCATCTTGATTCGTCCTCTTTCCATAGGAAAATCACACATGCTCCCTTCTCCTAAGCTCCGTCCTCTTTCCGTGGTAAACAAACACATGTTTCCTCATTTGAAGTTGTCCGTCGTCGGGTGATATCAAGCAGCAAAATCAGATCAACCATATCTTCCTCTGCCAGTCTATCCCGCTCCTCCACACATGTATGCTCCCTCCTTCACTTATCCTTCTCCCTGACCCGCTGTCAAAGTAACCACGATCATGGTCTCGGCCAGGTGTTCCTCCAGCATGGTGGCTCCAAGAGAACAGTTGAGATACATCATGTGTTTAAAAATGACGGGTCCATTGCGGTTTGCGGTGGATAATCAACCCATACTTGCATTCAAAAAAATGAACCAAATCTTATCCCTCTCATATGAACGATCCCAACTACGCAACTTCTATTCATTATAAGTGAGTTCCTTTTTCTATTACTTTTGCAGAAGCTTATAATATATTAACCATTAAGCATCTCAAGTGTATCAAGCGTGAGTAACTTGTTCACGAGCTTGCTAAAGCATGTTTATTATATTATTTCGACTTTGCCTTTTGTGTTTTGATTTTTTCTTTACCATCCGCCAACTCCATTTTTTATTTATTTGATAACACAATTATTTCTATGGTTCTCCTGTAATACACATTTTGTCCACATGCTTACCAATGGTATGGGATACAACAAGAAATCTCTTAACTTGACCATTAGATATATATAGTGTATGTTATCTCATTATTCATTCTCTTCTCTTGTGATTTACAGTTGCTTGATAGATGGGTGATCAATGCTCCCATATGGATGGTACACGTATTCCAAGACAACATTTTGTTGAGGAGCTCATAGTATTTGAAGAGGATTCTTGTATGACGTAGTGAATGCCTTGTATTTAGAAAACAAAGTCATATGAACCAATGTTGTAAATTTATATCTTATACATATTTTTGGTTCTATCTGGGGCATGGTAAGAAGTCCTCCCCATGTAAATCTCATTTGATTGTTAATTAAATGATCAATATTCAACAACTTTTTTATAAGAATGGGTTGATGTCAACTTCCAATATCAAGTAGCTTATGTATGATTAAGATGTTAGATGAATTCAAAATTTTCATTCATCTTTTTGAGGCAGTGGCTTTCATTAATACTAGTCAATGATGGTCTTGGGATACGTGGTATTTGCCACGAACATCTTATACTTTTATGTCATTTACTGCTCAAGGTTAATGCATCTATTGGTCAGGGATATGACCTAACCAATTAGTATTGGTCACCAAGCTTTTACTCAAGGAACGGTGGTCAGGGTTTGGCCTTGAGAACCACATATTGGTCAGGGATTTATCAGTATTGGTCAAGGATTTGACCTTCGACTTTGACAAGTTTTGTAGTAGTGATAGCATTGAATATTTATTTTCTTACTTACCTTGTTATTTCCTAACCCATTTTTTCATTTTAGTTCATTTTACTTAGGATTTATGCGATTTCAAGTTCACAAAATTTTTGTATCCAGATTTTAAACAAAGTTTTAAATTCTTAGCTGATCGGCTCTAGAATCATCATAGATATATATTCGCAATAATTATTTCAACTTGAGACCAACATGTATTTTTAACAAAGTTATAAATGACAAATTGACTAAAATATAGAGTTTCAAAAAATTATATAACTCAAATTCAACCCAGTTGCAACAATTTCCAAATTAAATATTTAATAAAGTTTTAAACTTGTACGTGGCCCTAACTAGAATTAGTGTGCGCTTGGGTTTTTAGAAAAGATTTAACTTGGATCCAAACATGTTTATGAATCAAATATCTAGTAAGTTTTGATCTCAGAATTGACCCAGACCTAGAACAATTATGATAGTTCAACAAATAGTATGGTAAAACAACCCCCACTGATAATTTGCAGTTGCGAATTGAATCCAAATGTTATAGTTGTCTATTATTCAAATAATGATTATAGAGGTATTTAGGATCAAGAACATGGCCTTACATGCTAATACATATATTGCTCAGGTTTTGGTCCATACACATAATATTTGGTGTTAATACACATAGTATTATAGACCAACATACTATTTTTTAGGCTCAATATGCATTGCTTAGGATCGAAACATGTACCTTTTTTGTAATAACCTTATAAACCACACACATTCGCGTAGTGGAAGAAACATAGAGTTAATCACAAGTCATGCATTTAATGGGGGCATTACATAATACTAGCATTGATAACAACAATATAATCAATCCAGACAATCTTAAAAACAATATTTTCATCATTGTTCTTAGAAAAGGGAACATAAATGCTATCACATGAATAACTCACTTAACATCTTGAGTCTCTACTCTAAAGTTCTAAATGTGGGAAAATATATGAAATCTATATATCTGATGATCATGTTATAGTTGGCACCCCAGTAGTTCTTATCCTTTCTATATCCTTATGCTCCAAGTCTTTGGGTGCTACTTCTGTTCCTACTCATCACCTGCAGACATCTTGTCCCGACCATGTATTGGAAAAATAATCATTAGTAAGTGGCATGAGTATTCTAACATATGCATTACATCAGTAATAAGGTACTAAAATCTATATATTCTTAAACATGATACACATTGAACTTAAATTAAATTTGAAGAAAATGTAAAACATAAATATATCTTCTTTCTTTAACATAGTTCTTGTCTTTATACTTATCTTAATCTCGTGACCTATAATCTGGTACCTAGGTCTCATGACCTATACTAGTCCCAATGTCGTATTTCTGATTCGGCATGCACCAAAGGCTTTGGACTCATGACTTACACAAATGGGCATGGGTCACTTCTCTCTTATATTGTCATGCACTTGGGCGTATGGGCCACATGGCTTGTACAAAGGTCATGATTCATGTTTTTCTTGAGTTGACCTGCACTAGGGTCCCTAGGAACCCCATGATAATATGCCATCTTACTGAATATGATCTTAACATAAATCTTAAAGAATTCAGTTCTCATATTCTTAACATGACTCTTGTCATGCATCTTTAAAAAATCTTGTCTTGGAACTTAATCATGAGTTAGTACACCCTAAAAGTATAATATTATCATAAACTCAATTCTAAATACATTCTGATCTTAATAGAATCTAATCTTGAAAAATTGATCATGTATTAATTCGTTCAAAACTCAATTCTCAATACATTCTCAATCATTCTATGAAATCTAAATAATTTCTTAGTTCTTAGATTTTAATCTATGTAAGAGATCTGAATCTATGTAAGAGATCTTAATTGCATATTTATACTTGAGATACATAATACATGTGATAGCACAATCATGAAGGTAAGAAAACCTTAATTAGATATCTTAACTTTAGATCTTAGAACATTAAAATAGATAAATGACAATGGCTTATCTAAGAAATATGTAAATATATCGAGCTTAATAAGTATGAATACTCATGGGCATGATCCACTTGCCTAGGTTAGTGGTAATAAGCTCCTAAGTTCTCCCTAGCATTATCTCATAATTAGTCCATGATTAAAGCCCAAAGATCTTAAATAAGTTTATAAACACTAATTAAACTAAATCTGACAATTCGTGAAAACCAACTTAAAACATGTCTTAAAACCTAGACCATTCACTGGATCTTGAAAAATCAATCAAATCCATATATAACTCAACCCCATTGGACATACTTGTAAAAAGATATAAATTTTCAAGTATCGACCAATTAGAATATAGATAAATCCTCTTTACATATTCATGGGTCGGATAAAACAAATATAAAAGGATTGATATGCACATGGCTCCAATCCCTAATCATAAGTGTGACATGGTGCAATTTCACCAAGATTTCATCTTCAATCAACACACGGTTGCTGACTCAAAAAGAACATGAAGATCTCAGAAATACCCTAGACAACATGACAAAACTATTAAGATTGTGGGAGCAAGAAAGTCATTCCCCACCCATGCATCTTCGTTATTGAGCCATGGTGTTACCACTTTCGTAGAGCACGAAACTCCAAACAAAATGTAAAAAGGTTGAACAACTTGGGAAAACCAAGGTGTACGGCACCCTCCCTGAGTCTGACCGACCCTGGAAACTAAAACATGGGTTGTTAATTTGCTTAGAGAAGCTAGGATGACTTCCTCCATGAGAGCATCTACAAGCACATCAAAGTCAACAAGAAATGAGTCACATAGAAAAATGGCAAGTACCAATGGCTTCTTCATCCAAAACCAAATCTAAATGTGAGAAAATCAGGGTGAACAATGGCGAGATGGTTAAGAATTGTTGGCCAACACAAGAAACAACAAAAAGGGGGAATGTAGTGCTCACTACAGGGTAGGAAGAATTGGTGGTCGAAAAGGCTTCTTGGTGACTCGTTGAAGGTTTCCCAAGAGCCAGAGTCTATCCCTATGGTATGAGGACCGGCAGAGAACAAATGCTTGGTCGTTGGTGGAGGCAGAGTAGGGAAATAAGGAGTGAGGGTATTAGAGGGAACAAAAATGACAAGAAACAGTTCTTGGGCGTCCACATATTAATTTCAAGGGGTCCCTTTCTAGGTTGGGGGTCTGGGTAGTCAGAGGAACCTACAAAGGTGGAAACAGGGGAGGTATTCCACAGGGGAGGTAAGTCGGGATTATGGGAGTCCAAGAGATCTAGGGCTTGAGACCGTAACATATTTAGGGTGGATCAAAATAGAAGGTTGCAAGGATCATGGGGAAGAGATTATTTACTCAGAGATTGGTTAGAGAGAGAGATTGAGTGGGGAAAGGACTATAGCCACCGTAAACTCCATGAGAGACTAGACCCGGGTGAAGAAGAGAGGGCAACAACTGCTAAGCACTTCCGTGATGTGCTGGATAAAACAAGAGCCATTTTGTCATATTAAGAAATCCAAAAAACTCGGTTCATAGGTGTGTGTGACTCAAAAATAAGAAAACCTAGTTTAGAAAAGATATCAACAAATATTTCAATTAAAATCAAATAAACTATATAGAAACTTCCTTAAATCAATTAGGTGATCAAGTAAGGTTCACATAAAATTGCACCACACGCTATTTAGAAGGTTTAGCACTTTCCCATCTAATTTGATTTAAGTTTAGACTATTTTTTATCCACAAATTCTACATGTGTCATATCTTAATGTAAATGCATTAAAAGATAGGATAAATTGAATTAATCTTTTCCTATTTAGTTATATGAGTAAATTCTGAGCTTAGGAGTGGTTTTCCGCTCAAGAGTTATCCTAAATGTCTGTTATGCCCTTTTAAAGAAGTTTTATTGAAGGAGAGAGAAAAAGGAAGTAAGATTGATTATTATAATCTTTTGAGATGGTTGAAGCACACTAATAGATAATTGGAAGGGAATGATTTTTTAGATTCGTTTATTTTCTTTATCTCATTATTCTAATAGAAATATTATTTCATGGCCTTTTTATAAGTAGTCCTTTTATTTATAAAATCCCACATTAAATATTCAAATTAGTTGTAAAAACTGGGATGTTACATTCTCGGACACCACAAATAATATTTATAAACAATACACATTGTTTTGAATTAGTAAAAATAGTATTTATGACCAATACACATGCCATTTAAAGGTGAATGCAAATTGTTATTGTAGGTCAACATAATGTTCTGAATATTGAAACATAGTGTTAAGAATCATACACATATTATAATAATTGAAGTCACAATGTTGAGGGATAGATCACATATTATTTTAAAAAAATCTTGAAAATTTAGGTGTAGTTTTATGTTACACACTACATACCAAGTCAGTCCTAGGTTCATTACAATGACAAAAAAAATTAGCTCCTATATAGCACTGAGTTTAGGACTTTGCTAACAATTTGGGCTCAAGAAGGTACTAGGTTTAAGTTGTTTGTCGTTTAGATAAAAAATAAAAATTGTAAAATTTTACGTTTGAGACAGATTCTAAGAGTTCTCTATATAGAATGGTTCCAGACTTAGTCTAGCACTGTAAATGGGTACATGTAGACCCGCACACCCGCAAATTTGGACTCTTTAAAAACTCGTCACAGATCTAAAATTTTGGAGCCATAGAACTGTGGACCCGCTTGTAAGCGAGTCCACTAATGGGTATGCTTGGACCCAGACCCGTGGACCCGCTATACATAAATAATTACTTAAATAATATGCATTATATCATACTTAACTAGTCTAATTAATAGAATACTTCATATTAGATATTACTCTAATTATAATATGTTAAGACTAGTCATCTGATTGAGAATTAACTATTCTAATTACAAACATGAGCAACATATGTAACCTTAAAATCTTATTAATTACATGATATGTTATATTATTAAAATAATATGACGATGACTACAAGTATGTAAATAATTACCTCAATTAATCTTTGATCTACAACATATTATATTGTTTAATGTAACTATTACATGTTTATATCCCATATAATAGTAATATCTGTTGTATAAGAATATATAGAACATAGTCGTAAAATTTCTTACTGAAAAAAATATGTTAATTATATGGAACCTCTTACTCATATACCCACTCCGAAAATCCGTTATTATTACAAGTACGAATATGGTGCGGATTTAGATTTTCATTGATTCCATCATAATATTTAATTTCATGACTTGTGAACATTATACCCGCAATTGATCTGAAAATGACTCAAAAACCCGAATTGCCACCCCCTATCATGCTTAAGTGACGTCGTCGGGTTCTTCCAAGTGATTATCGTTCGAATTTTCCAATAACACATTGCAAGGGTAATACGGAGATTGTCGTCACACTACCAGAAGTATGGCAGTTGTGACTGACTCACCAATTCACCAAGGGGCACCTGTCTTTTAATTTGATACTAGCAGTGTGCACGTGCTAAGCACGTGCATAACTTATGATGGTCGGCATACAACACCTCACAAAAAATATGTGAAATCTAGAGTACTTTGTAGGTATGATGGTTGATGTATTGGTCATATGTTCATAACACCTCATAAAGACACCTGAAAAACATAACACATCACAAAAAATATTTGAAACCTGGAGTACTATGTAGGTATGACAGCTACTACATTGTTCATATGTACATAACACCTCATAAAAGACACCTGACAAATATAACACCCCACAAAAAACATGTGAAACCTAGAGTACTGTGTAGGAATGATTACTATGTATGATTACTTTTACATCATCAAAATTATCCAAATCCCTTAAATTATGAAAAAACTGAGTATGGATTACTATGTAGTATAGTAATCAATCTTCTCACTACACCCTCCTTTAATCTTGATGATTGATGCAGTTTGTTTTCTAACTCATGATCAGTGTCATAAAAGTATAATTGTAGATGTGATGGGTTTCCATCTTCGGGTATTATTCTGTTTATGAAATGATATATTTGTCCTTGCACCTTGAAAGTGTATATCCCTTTGTTTCTCTTTGAAAGTGTTCTATCTTCATTCACACCTATAGATGTAAAAGCAAAGGTGTTGTTGTATGTTCTGATGCATTGTCTAAAGTGAATAGCCTTTTTGTCCAATGATGAATATAGATAGTATAATTCTGATGGGGTGATATTTGTTACTAAAGAAATTTCTCCGTCATAGCAACAAAATGTTTTCACTTCATATGGAAATCTTTTTGCATGACAATGTACACAGTTTGTGCAGCTAGGAAGTATATATGGCTCTTTAGGTATTGATAAATCCATTATGAATCTTTTCTTCATATGAGCACTCTTATTTTTCATATGTGATGAACATGAGGGAACATAAGTTGTTTCCTTAGCACTCGATGTAGACCCAACTTGCCTTGTAGTAACAGTTTCTGGTTGCATGACATGATCACAGATAGAATCATTAATATTTCTTCTTTCCAGATTTTTGTCTTCCAAAGTTTCATTGATTTTCTCTAATTTTCTTTTGGCATAATTTTGTCTGCTTTTTTCAAGCTTTGCTATCTTTTTATCTTCAGAGAGGTTGGCATAATATTCTCTTTATTTTTTCCGTATCATTTCCTTCTTTTCCTCCGGTATATTTGAATATTTAATCCTATATAAATTATTCAAAATTCATCTTATTAATTATATTTCTAGAAATTATTTATAATAGAAAATAATAAGTGTTACAAAATCCAAGAAACATAATAGACACAAACGACAAAGAAAATTAAATGAAATATTAGTCATTGTAAACAAAATCAAAATGTAAAATGCGGTTATGATTGTATGCAAAAGCAAATAACAAAATGTATAGAAATTTATTGATGCTAAATTTAAAAATATTTTGTTATTTTTTGAAAGCATCTAAGAAATTTTAGATGCAACGTGAGTGTGAACCATGAAATATTACTTTAGGATATCTTTCTTTAATTTTTATCAATAATAACTTTGCATACAACGATAAAAATGAACTAAGTAGATACATTATGTGTATTTTTCACAAGAAAAAGTCACATTTGAAAGTCTCCTAGGTTGGTATGTACGTACTACTGTACATTAAATTAAACACTTTAACTATAACAATCACATCACATCTCCCAACAAAAGGCACATATAAAACTTCAAACCATCACATCTCCTAACAATTCACATAAATAGAGACTTTTTACATCAAAAAGGTATTCATAAAGTCTCCAAGGTCTTCGCATGCATGGTATGATATGTACATAGAGATTCTAACTATCGAAGTGATATCTCATCTCTCAACATTTATGTTGAAATCTTTGAGAAATTATCCGCTACTTCTTCTTTATATCGCACTTTATAATATAAGTCTTTCGCTTCCTTTAACTTATGTTCAAGTTCAGCTATTTTCTTTATTTTCTCTGACCGTTTCATTTTTATGTATTCTCCGATAGGGATTCTTCCTTTTCCTTTTACATAGATAGTCATAATCGCCTTGCTGTAATACGTCATTGCCATTAACCTATACCAAAATAATAATATAACTAAATATTATAACATTTACATATTTGCATATTGTCAAAATATTAATCCATCTAAGCTAACTAAGATTATTATTTTTTTAATAAAAAAGCAGCTTACTACAACTTTTGAAAGTTGCCTGTAACTGATATAGATATTTGAATACGATTATTTTCATATATGTTTGCAAGACGCGTACTATACGAACCAAAACTAGTCTACACTACATTAATAAGCTATTAAAAAAGTATGTCTAATACTCATTGACCATACAATGATGACGTTCCCGTCCCATGTCATGACTGCAGGTAAGACATGTTTATATAGTTACGACATCATGTCATGAGAACCATTACATGTCCTTCCCACTGTAACTATTATTTATGGAAACATATCTAAGTATGCTGATCATAACACCTTTGGCAACTATGTTCTTGATGATTACAATATTCACACAAAAAATACATGTCATGAACATGTAATATAATGAAAAATGAAGGTAGAAAAAAATTAGCAGAAAAAAAATATTACAGTTTAAATAGATACATGAACATGGAACGTAATCAGAAAATTAAATATAAAAAGTCCAAATTATATACTGCTATAATTGACGGGCAAGGAAAATAGAGCATTGTATCAGACCGGAAAACATATATTCCAGAAAGCAATGTCAACAGTAACGTTCTTCTAGTAAAACACTACCCCCATACCCTACTTCTCTGTATATCAGAGAAACCTATCTAATTTTCGTCCTTGTTTCACCCGTTCTACGGACATTGTCGGATTCACACATTGGCAATAGACCATAGTCACCCACTGTCCCGATAGCTGCAGAGGCAGCACTGCCGGATTTGGCCAGACGAAAAAAGCAGTATTAGAAGAGCATCACCAGCCGGATACACCGGAACGTTACATTGTTACACTCTCTATAGGAACCGTCTTGAACGGATTAGTGATAAAAAAATACCACACAAACCACATTCTCCAAGCCGGCAAGCGTATAGTCCCCCACTAATGTCTTTGTAAAAACATGTGGATGGATAGCCTGCAATTGGCATGACTTATCCCCGGAAGCCTCAGTAGGACTATATCTTCTCCCCTATATTTTCTAGCATTCCAGAGGGGGAGTCACTCATCTACGTCGTACGGTTGGAGGGGCGTAGAGGAGACTTCCCTCAGGTCAGGGCTCAGTAATTAAGTACTTTCCAGAAACGAGCAAACCATAAATTAAATACACTAACATAGACTCCGCGTGACCTCCGGTTTCGGCTGCTACAATTACAAAGCTACCTTTTTGTGACCCCACAAGCAAAACAACACCGTCGACACTCTGTGACCCCACACGGAAAATGCACCGCCTGAACAGGAACAATCACAGTTTTGTGAAAATTTACGGCCCGCAAGAGTCCTTTATTTGCTGATGACAGATACCAATATGTAACAGCAAATGCTGGCAAGCCTACGATAAATCAGTTGTGAAGGTGTCAAAGTCCAGTGCTCTTATTCATAGCTAAATAGACGTGGCAATAAATAGACAAAAAAAACAATTACCTGGAATAGCCAGGTGCACTGCTCTTAAAGCAAGCACCTGGAATAGCAGGCAGCTACACTGCTCTTATTCATAGGTACTAGCAGTGTGCATGTGCTAAGCACGTGCATAACTTATGATGGTCGACATACAACACCTCACAAAAAATATGTGAAATCTAGAGTACTTTGTAGGTATGATGGCTGATGTATTGGTCATATGTTCATAACACCTCATAAAGACACTTGAAAAACATAACACATCACAAAAAATATGTGAAACCTGGAGTACTATGTAGGTATGACAGCTACTACATTGTTCATATGTACATAACACCTCATAAAAGACACCTAACAAATATAACACCCCACAAAAAACATGTGAAACCTAGAGTACTGTGTAGGAATGATTACTATGTATGATTACTTTTACATCATCAAAATTATCCAAATCCCTTAAATTATGAAAAAACTGAGTATGGATTACTATGTAGTATAGTAATCAATCTTCTAACTACACCCTCCTTTAATCTTGATGATTGATGCAGTTTGTTTTCTAACTCATGATCAGTGTCATAAAAGTATAATTGTAGATGTGATGAGTTTCCATCTTCGGGTATTATTCTGTTTATGAAATGATATATTTGTCCTTGCACCTTTAAAGTGTATATCCCTTTGTTTCTCTTTGAAAGTTTTCTATCTTCATTCACACCTACAGATGTAAAAGTAAAGGTGTTGTTGTATGTTCTGATGCATTGTCTAAAGTGAATAGCCTTTTTGTCCAATGATAAATATAGATAGTATAATTCTGATGGGGTGATATTTGTTACTAAAGAAATTTATCCATCATAGCAACAAAATATTTTCACTTCATATGGAAATCTTTTTGCATGACAATGTACACAGTTTGTGCAGCTAGGAAGTATATATGGCTCTTTAGGTATTGATAAATCCATTATGAATCTTTTCATCATATGAGCACTCTTCTTTTTCATATGTGATGAACATGAAGGAACATAAGTTGTTTCCTTAGCACTCGATGTAGACCCAACTTCCCATGTAGTAACAGTTTCTGGTTGCATGACATGATCACAGATAGAATCATTAATATTTCTTCTTTCCAGATTTTTGTCTTCCAAAGTTTCATTGATTTTCTCTAATTTTCTTTTGGCATAATTTTGTCTGCTTTTTTCAAGCTTTTCTATCTTTTTATCTTCGGAGAGGTTGGCATAATATTCTCTTTGTTTTTTCCGTATCATTTCCTTCTTTTCCTCCGGTAGATTTGAATATTTCATCCTATATAAATTATTCAAAATTCATCTTATTAATTATATTTCTAGAAATTATTTATAATAGAAAATAATAAGCGTTACAAAATCCAAGAAACATAATAGACACAAACGACAAAGAAAATTAAATGAAATATTAGTCATTGTAAACAAAATCAAAATGTAAAATGCGGTAATGATTGTATGCAAAAGCAAATAACAAAATGTATAGAAATTTATTGATGCTAAATTTAAAAATATTTTGTTATTTTTTGAAAGCATCTAAGAAATTTTAGATGCAACGTGAGTGTGAACCATGAAATATTACTTTAGGATATCTTTCTTTAATTTTTATCAATAATAACTTTGCATACAACGATAAAAATGAACTAAGTAGATACATTATGTGTATTTTTCACAAGAAAAAGTCACATTTTAGGTTGGTATGTACGTACTACTGTACATTAAATTAAACACTTTAACTATAACAATCACATCACATCTCCCAACAAAAGGCACATATAAAACTTCAAACCATCACATCTCCTAACAACTCACATAAATAGAGACTTTTTACATCAAAAAGGTATTCATAAAGTCTCCAAGGTCTTTGCATGCATGCTATGATATGTACATAGAGATTCTAACTATCGAAGTGACATCTCATCTCTCAACATTTATGTTGAAATCTTTGAGAAATTATCCGCTACTTCTTCTTTATATCACACTTTATAATATAAGTCTTTTGCTTCCTTTAACTTCTGTTCAAGTTCATCTATTTTCTTTATTTTCTCTGACCGTTTCATTTTTATGTATTTTCCGATAGGGATTCTTCCTTTTCCTTTTACACGGATAGTCATAATCGCCTTGCTGTAATACGTCCTTGCCATTAACCTATACCAAAATAATATTATAACTAAATATTATAACATTTACATATTTGCATATTGTCAAAATATTAATCCATCTAAGCTAACTAAGATTATTATTTTTTTAATAAAAAAGCAGCTTACTACAACTTTTGAAAGCTGCCTGCAACTGATATAGATATTTGAATACGATTATTTTCATATATGTTTGCAAGACGCGTACTATACGAACCAAAACCAGTCTACACTACATTAATAAGCTATTAAAAAAGTATGTCTAATACTCATTGACCATACAATGACGACGTCCCCGTCCCATGTCATGACTGCAGGTAAGACATGTTTATATAGTTACGACATCATGTCATGAGAACCATTACATGTCCTTCCCACTGTAACTATTATTTATGGAAACATATCTAAGTATGCCGATCATAACACCTTTGGCAACTATGTTCTTGATGATTATAATATTCACACAAAAAATACAGGTCATGAACGTGTAATATAATGAAAAACGAAGGTAGAAAAAAATTAGCAGAAAAAAAATATTATAGTTTAAATAGATACATGAACATGGAACGTAATCAGAAAATTAAATATAAAAAGTCCAAATTATATACTGCTATAATTGACGGGCAAGGAAAATAGAGCATTGTATCAAACCGGAAAACATATATTCCAGAAAGCAATGTCAACAGTAACGTTCCTCTAGTAAAACACTACCCCCATACCCTACTTCTCTGTATACCAGAGAAACCTGTCTAATTTCCGTCCTTGTTTCACCCATTCTGCGGACATTGTCAGATTCACACATTGGCAATAGATCATAGTCACCCACTGTCCTGATAGCTGCAGAGGCAGCACTGCTGAATTTGGCCAGAGAAAAAAAGCAGTATTAGAAGAGCATCACCAGCCGGATACACTGGAACGTTACGTTGTTACCCTCTCTATAGGAACCGTCTTGAACAAATATGGATAAAAAAATACCACACAAACCACGTTCCCCAAGCCGGCAAGTGTATAGTCCCCCACTAATGTCTTTGTAAAAACATGTCGATGGATAGCCTGCAATTGGCATGACCTATCCCCGAAAGCCTCAGTAGGACTATATTATGACCCGTTTCAAAGCTTATTGGTAAGCTTTATAATTTGAGCCTAATTAAAGTTATTTGAGCCAACTTATGTGCTCATGTGATGGTTAGTGCATCATTAACTTGATTTAGTTGAATTAAGCACTTAAGATCAATTAGTGCATAATTAAGATGATTTATTAGAGTAAAGTAATAATTGGATGCAATTGGAATGTTGAATCAGTAAAACAGTGTAATTATCTGGTTTTCATGCCTTGGGTTTGTAGTGGGCATTTTTCTTGAAAATATGCAAAAGAAATCACCTGATTTGGACTTTCGAGTCAAAAGTTATGATCTTTTCTGATTCCAGGGTTGAAATTGCAAAATTTCCAAAACTTTTCCTTATAAACTTTCCTTTATTTTTCTCCGTTGGTTATCCGTTTCATTTTCATCCTGTTGGAGGCGGCGCACAGGAGGTGCAGGCCTACAAAGGCGATCACAGGGGCGATCATTTGCCTACTTCCAGCAATTCGATTCTGCTTCCTCTCTTCTCTTCTTCTTTTCTTCTTTCTTCTTCCTACTTCTTCCTTCCCTTTATACTACCTTCCTTAGCTAGCTGCCGCATAGCAGCTTGGCTGCGGCAAGCTGCAGCTGGAAGCAATTTCCGTGTGTGGCCTGGAGAAGGTGGATTTGGGGCGGCCAAGGCTTCCAATCATCACCTTGGACCTCGGCTAGGAGGTCTAGTTCAGAAATTGCAATCAATTCAGCCCAAATCAGCGCATAATAGCATATTTCCATTGGAGCGTGAAGTTCCTGTTCCGTGAATAGGAACAGTGAAGAAATAATACCAAGGTTGAAAACGATCCGAATTCCCCCAGAATCCGGCCTCTAGACGCAATTCCGGACGAAGTGAGTAGGAGTTCATTTAGTTATCATCATTTAACTCCTTCGTTGGAATTTTTCGGTAAACTGTGCATTTTTACACTGATATCAGTGGTTATCAGGCGTTTTATTAGTATTTGATGAAACTTGAATTTTATTTTATAAATTGCTTCTGTATGATTATACATGATCTAGAATAGCTTCTGATCAGTGTAGAACAGTTCAATGATTTTATTTGGTGCAATGGAAACCAAAAGTGTTTGATACAATTACTGGAATAGAAATACTGATGTGTATGTTTTGGATAATTTAGATATTTGACTAGCTCTGAGAATGCTTTTGTACCTGTTGAGTAGTTTGTTGAATGTTGTACAATTCATATTCAAAGAATATAATAAAAATGTTAGATTTAGGTGCCCTAACACCGTAGAATCCCCTTTGTGCGGTCTGCGATCTTAAGGGGATGAAACGACCTAACTGGAGGACAGTCCAGACGGTCGGCAACCTACTGGAGGACAGTCCAGATGGTTGGAGAGAGAGACCTACTGGAGGACAGTCCAGATGGTCTAGTAGTTTTGTGAGGCCTACTGGAGGACAGTCCAGATGGCCGAGTAGTCGTGTTACCTACTGGAGGATAGTCCAGATGGGCACGGCTCGACACTCCGCATGTGTGCTCAGGTAGGAGGAGTCCAATTTACACTCTTTGAGAGTGCCGTGAGGCCAGAGAGCCTGTGGTCCTGTAGCAGACCAGGACGAGAGCAGTCAGACTTAGCATTTCCCAGGTGTGTCGCTAAGTCTTGTACGGTGGGATCGTAGTTCGCTACAGATCTTTATATGCAGAGTGCACTGCATATGATTGGGGCATAATAAAATATGTAATCATGTAGAACCACAGTAATTTAAAATATTAAGAGTTTAGAATCACTGTGCAAAAATCTCGATAGTTGTTTTTATGTATAAGGTATGCAAATCCAGATATTAAATGCTTCATAGTTATGTACTATCTGCTAGTTTCACTATGTCGTTAGAACTGCTTTGTATAGTATTGTTCTTATGTTTTATTTCAATTTAATAATCTTGACGAGTTGTTTAGTGATAGTTAAATGAAAAACTATTCACTGAGCGAGTAGGCTCACTCCTCTACTCAAACATTTTCAGGTCAGTGACAGTTCCAGGAATCGGAAGGATCTTACATCCCTAGTCAGTAGAAGGTATATGTAGTTAGTTAGATAGTGGTCTCTTAGTCCTTTCCCCTCGGTCCTTGGGACATGGTGTGGAGAGAGAGTGTGTTTAATATGTAAATCAGTTTTGTAATTAACTGTCAACTTTATATTCCGCATGTAAATGTAATATGACAATTACTCTATTTATGTTTCTAGCAAGTGAAATTTGAAATGTCTCCGCAAGTTGTGTAAGTTTCAGTCTTTAAGTAATTTGTAAGATTTTCCTGTTGGTATGTTTAATGTGACTAAGAAAAGAAAAGGTTAAGTGTGGTTTTTTTTGTGTGACGTGTTAATCCTTCTTACGCCCTAATCTCATGATTAGTGGGTAATGTGAGATCGGGGTGTAACATTTTTGGTATCAGAGCATAGGTTGAGTACATAGATACTCAGAGTCCAGGTCAGGGGATGATAAGAGACCAATAGGACTAGGATTTAGGTGTTTTTTTTTTCTATCTGCAGTTTTCTAACAGGAAATGTTCTGTTATAATATTGTAGATGGCAGGAAAGGGACTTGGTCATGATGACCAGGCTGAGAGCCATGTTGGGCCAGATCCGCAGGATATGGGTCCAGGTGGAGGTGATCATGTGGAAGAAGCATCCCGGATGTATAGGATGTTTCTGGAGACCAAAGAGAAGTATAAGACTGACATACGAGCCTCTACTTCCAGCAGTAAGGACCTGATGCGATCATATGAGCTTGTGAAGAAACTTGGTGGCACAGAGTTTAGTGGCACCACAGATCCTGTAGAGGCTGATGAGTGGCTGAGGCAGATAGAGAAGGTCTTCCGTCTGATGGAGCTGCCAGAGGAGAAAAAGATTAATCATGTCGTTTACCTTCTGAAAAGCGATGCATAGTTATGGTGGCGCAGTGTGGAGGATAAAAGAAGAGGCACAGAGCTTACTTGGCAGGATTTCACTGAGGAATTCCATCTCAAGTATTATCCTCCTACTTTCCTGAATGAGAAAACAAGGCAGTTGGAAAATATTAAGCAGGGAAACATGATAGTCACTGAGTATGAGGCGCTTTTCACCAGGTTGGCGAATTTTTGTCCTCACCTTGTACCTAATAACTTAGAAAGGTGCAGAAGGTTCCAAGAAGGGCTGAGGTCAGAGATTCGACATACTGTTTCTGCTACTAGTAGGAGAAACAGAGAGAACTTTGGTGAGTTTGTAGAGGCAGCCAGACAGGTAGAGGAATCTATGGATGCTGATAAGCCAACTGAGACCAAGAAGAGATCTGGGGACTTTGCTAGAGGACAGCCTAGCAGTGGTTACCGAGGAGGCAGCAGTGGTTTCTTTTCCAAGCTTGGACGTGGTTTTGGCTGTTTCAGCAGGCCAAGATCTAGTGACGTGACATCTTCTCGCAGTAGAGGAAGTTTTAGTCCTGGGAGATGGAGCCATGCACCAAGTGGACGGTCTTCTGGGTCATCAGTGTCAGTGACAGGTCCACAGAGGCAGGAGGCACCAATATGTGACAACTGTGGGAGATCACACTATGGTCAGTGTTGGGGTTTGAGTTCTTGAGGTTGCTATCATTGTGGTCAGACAGGACACATAAGGAGCAACTGCCCCCAGTTACTGCATGTAGCATCACAAGCTTCTCAACCTCAGTATCAAGATGTTCTGAGACAACCTCCTGTTGATAGACCGAGTTCTTCTGTAGCTTCTGGCTCTCAGGGTGGTGGAATACCCAGTGGCAGAGGTGGTCAGCGAGGACGCTGTGGAACTGGTAGAGCTTCAACACGTTTCTTCTCGTTAACACCATAAGAAGGTATAATTTATTCTCAAGTTGTTACTGGAGAAATGCTTTTATTTAATAGTATACCAGTTACAGTTTTGATAGATCCAGGTGCTACTCATTCGTTCATACAACTTTCTCTAGTCAGTGAGCTTAATCTGTTAACTCAGGAGTTAATGGATGAGTTGGTGTTGAGGGTTCCACTAGGCGAATCAACAGTTTTATCTGAGTTTTGTCCCGAATGTTTGCTATCTTTTAGTGGTTATACCTTTGCTGTTAATCTTATACCCTTGGATGTTAATACCTTTCAAGTTATACTGGGTATGGATTGCCTTGAAGCGTATCGAGTTCAACTCAATTGTTGGAAGAAGGAAGCTGTCTTTCAACAGGGTGAATTTTCTTGTGTCTTTTCTGGAGACAGGAAAGTTCTACCTACGTGTATCGTGTCAGCTGCTGTAGCTGATAGGATGCTGAAGAAAGGATGTGAAGCTTTCTTAGCCCATGTGGTCGACACAAGAGCAGAGAAGAGTACAGTCAGTGTTTATGATGTACCTGTGGTTTGTGAGTTTCCAGATGTCTTTCCAGAGGAACTACCAGGTTTACCTCCTGTAAGAGATATAGATTTCGAGATCTAGGTGTATCCAGGTAGTCACCCAGTAGCGCTGCCAGCTTATAGAATGGCACATGTAGAGTTGAAGGAACTTAAGGTTCAGTTACAAGAGTTGTTGGACAAGGGTTTCATTCAGCCCAGTTCTTCACCATGGGGTGCACCAGTTTTGTTTGTGAAGAAGAAGGATGGTACCATGCGTCTATGCATAGATTACAGGCAGCTGAATAAGATCACTATCAAGAACAAGTACCCGTTGCCAAGGATTGATGATCTGTTTGATCAGTTGCGTGGAGCGACAATCTTCTCTAAGATAGATTTGAGGTCGGGGTATCATCAGTTGAGAATAAAGGCTTCCGATATTCCTAAGACAGCCTTCAGAACCAGATATGGGCATTTTGATTTTCTGGTCATGTCGTTTGGACTGACTAATGCCCCAGCAGCTTTTATGGACATGATGAATCAGATTTTCAAATCGTTCTTGGATCAGTTTATTGTGGTTTTCATTGATGATATTCTGATTTACTCCATAGATGATGAGCAGCATGAGCAACACCTGAGGATGACGTTGCAGTTGTTGAGGCAACACCAGTTGTATGCTAAGTTCAGTAAGTGTGAGTTCTGGTTAGCTAAGGTGGCATTCCTTGGACATGTCATCTCAAGAGATGGAGTAAGTGTTGACCCTAAGAAAGTCGATTCTGTACTTTAGTGGGAACAACCTAAGACTCCTACTGAGATCAGAAGTTTCTTAGGATTGGAAGGTTACTACAGAAGGTTCATTCAGAACTTCAGTGTGATAACATCGCCTCTGACACGTTTGACGAGGAAGAATGCACCGTTCGTCTAGTCTGATAACTGTGAGAAGAGCTTTCAGATTCTAAAGAAGAAGTTGACCACAGCACCAGTGCTGATTTTACCTGAGGCAGATAAAGGTTATACAGTGTTTTGCGACGCTTCTAGAAGAGGTTTAGGCTGTGTGCTGATGCAAGAAGGTAAGGTAGTGGCTTATGCATCTAAACAGCTTAAGAAGAATGAAGAGAATTACCCGACTCATGATCTGGAACTAGCTGCTATAGTTCATGCTCTTAAGACATGGCGTCACTATCTTTATGGTGAGACATGTCAGGTGTTTACAGATCATAAGAGTTTGAAGTATATCTTCACCCAGAAGGATATGAATCTGAGACAGTGAAGATGGCTCGAGCTAATCAAGGATTATGAGGTGACAATTGATTATCATCCTGGGAAGGCGAATGTGGTAGCAGATGCTTTGAGCAGGAAGTCAAGTTCAACAGCTGACGTATATTCTATGGCATGTTTCAAGAGAGACTTGCTTGTAGATATGCGAAGGTTGAACTTAGACTTGGGAGTGTCGAGACAGAGTGGTTTGATTGCGCAGATGCAAGTTAAGCCTACCTTCTATGACCAGATCAGAGAGTTACAACAGAGTAACAGTGAGTTGCGGCAGATTATGCAGGATATGACAAAGGGAACAAAACTAGAGTTCAGGTTTTCAGATGACGGATTGCTATATCTGCATGACAGGTTGTGTGTACCTGGAGATGGTGATTTGAAAGAACAGATTCTTAAGGAGGCACATGCATCGATGTATTCCATGCATCCAGGTAACACTAGGATGTACAGGAACCTCAAAGAGTTGTACTGGTGGACTGGTATGAAGAAAGATGTGGCTGAGTATGTGGCTAGATGTAGAGTGTGTCAGCAGGTTAAAGCTGAGCATCAGAAACCTGCTGGTACTCTGCAATCACTTCCTATACCTGAGTGGAAATGGGAACATATCACAATGGACTTTGTGGTAGGGTTGCCCAGGACACCTAGAGGTTCTGACTCGATATGGGTGATTGTGGATAGATTAACTAAGTCTGCTCACTTTCTTCCTGTTAAGTCAACCTTTGATGTCCCGAAGCTGGCTAAGATATATGTGGATGAGGTAATCAGATTGCATGGAATTCCAGTTTCAATTATATCTGATAGAGATCCTAAGTTCACATCCAGATTTTGGAATCAGTTGCATCGTGCTTTGGGCACTAAGTTGAGGGTCAGTACAGCTTTTCACCCGCATACGGATGGTCAGTCTGAGAGAACCATTCAGACTCTCGAGGACATGCTGAGAGCATGTGTTCTGCAGTTCAGAGGAAGTTGGGAAGAACACTTGAGCCTTATGGAGTTTGCATACAACAATAGCTACCATTCTAGTCTTGGTATGGCACCGTATGAAGCTCTGTATGGCAGAAAGTGTAGATCACCTGTATGTTGGTATGAGGTAGGTGAGAAAGAGATTCTTGGGCCAGAGATAGTGGATATGACTACAGAGAAGATATATGTGATCAGAGAGCAGTTGAAAGCTGCACAGGACAGGCAGAAGAGTTATGCTGAGAGACAACGTAGACCTCTTGAGTTTGAGGTTGGTGATGATGTATATCTAAAAGTTTCACCATGGAAAGGAGTGTTGAGGTTTGGTAAGAGAGGCAAACTGACTCCTAGGTTCATGGGCCCATATCCTATCATTGAGAGGATTGGACCTGTAGCCTATAAGTTGGATTTGCCATCTGAGTTAGCTAATCTTCATGATGTGTTTCATGTGTCTATGCTTAAGAAATGTTACCCTGGTACAGAGAAGATAGTAGACCCAGAACCGGCACAGCTCAGAACAGACGTGTCATATGTTGAAGGACCGGTTCAGATAGTTGATCAGAGGATCAAGAAACTCAAGAATCGTGAGATACCATTAGTGAAAGTTCTGTGGAGGAATCATAACCTAGAGGAAGCTACGTGGGAGCTTGAATCTGAGATGTGTAACAAGTTTCCTTTTCTCTTTTAGGAGTTTCGGGACGAAATTCTTATAAGGGAGGGAGATTGTTATGACCCGTTTCAAAGCTTATTGGTAAGCTTTATAATTTGAGCCTAATTAAAGTTATTTGAGCCAACTTATGTGCTCATGTTATGGTTAGTGCATCATTAACTTGATTTAGTTGAACTAAGCACATAAGATCAATTAGTGCATAATTAAGATGATTAATTTGAGTAAAGTAATAATTGGATGCAATTGGAATGTTGAATCAGTAAAACAGTGTAATTAGCTTGTTTTCATGCCTTGGGTTTGTAGTGGGCATTTTTCTTGAAAATGTGCAAAAGAAATCACCTGATTTAGACTTTCGAGTCAAAAGTTATGATCTTTTCCAATTCCAGGGTTGAAATTGCAAAATTTCCAAAACTTTTCCTTATAAACTTTCCTTTATTTTTCTCTGTTGGTTATCCGTTTCATTTTCATCCTGTTGGAGGCGGCGCACAGGAGGTGCAGGCCCGCAAAGGCGATCGCAGGGGCGATCATTTGCCTACTTCCAGCAATTCGATTCCGCTTCCTCTCTTCTCTTCTTCTTTTCTTCTTTCTTCTTCCTACCTCTTCCTTCCCTTTATACTACCTTCCTTAGCTAGCTGCCGCATAGCAGCTTGGCTGCGGCAAGCTGCAGCTGGAAGCAGTTGCCGTGCGTGGCCTAGAGAAGGTGGATTTGGGGCGGCCAAGGCTTCCAATCATCACCTTGGACCTCGGCTAGGAGGTCTAGTTCAGAAATTGCAATCAATTCAGCCCAAATCAGCGCATAATAGCATATTTCCGTTGGAGCGTGAAGTTCCTGTTCCGTGAACAGGAACAATGAAGAAATAATACCAAGGTTGAAAACGATCCAAAATCCCCCAGAATCCGGCCTCTAGACGCAATTCCGGACAAAGTGAGTAGGAGTTCATTTAGTTATCATCATTTAACTCCTTCGTTGGAATTTTTCGGTAAACTGTGCATTTTTGCACTAATATCAGTAGTTATCAGGTGTTTTATCAGTATTTGATGAAACTTGAATTTTATTTTATAAATTGCTTCTGTATGATTATACATGATCTAGAATAGCTTCTGATCAGTGTAGAACAGTTCAATGATTTTATTTGGTGCAATGGAAACCAAAAGTGTTTGATACAATTACTAGAATAGAAATACTGCTGTGTATGTTTTGGACAATTTAGATATTTGACTAGCTCTGAGAATGCTTTTGTACCTGTTGAGTAGTTTGTTGAATGTTGTACAGTTCATATTCAAAGAATATAATAAAAATGTTAGATTTAGGTGCCCTAACATCGTAGAATCCCCTTTGTGCGGTCAGCGATCTTAAGGGGATGAAACGACCTAACTGGAGGACAGTCCAGACGGTCGGCAACCTACTGGAGGACAGTCTAGATGGTTGGAGAGAGAGACCTACTGGAGGACAGTCCAGATGGTCTAGTAGTTTTGTGAGGCCTACTGGAGGACAGTCCAGATGGCCGAGTAGTCGTGTTACCTACTGGAGGACAGTCCAGATGGGCACGGCTCGACACTCTGCCTGTGTGCTCAGGTAGGAGGAGTCCAGTTTACACTCTTTGGGAGTGTCGTGAGGCCAGAGAGCCTGTGGTCCTGTAGCAGACCAGGACGAGAGCAGTCAGCCTTAGCATTTCCCGGGTGTGTCACTAAGTCTTGTACGGTGGGATCGTAGTTCGCTACAGATCTTTATATGCAGAGTGCACTGCATATGATTGGGGCATAATAAAATATGTAATCATGTAGAACCACAATAATTTAAAATATTAAGAGTCTAGAATCACTGTGCAAAAATCTCGATAGTTGTTTTTATGTTTAAGGTATGCAAATCCTGATATTAAATGCTTCATAGTTATGTACTATCTGCTAGTTTCACTATGTCGTTAGAGCTGCTCTGTATAGTATTGTTCTTATGCTTTATTTCAATTTAATAATCTTGACGAGTTGTTTAGTGATAGTTAAATGAAAAACTATTCACTGAGCGAGTAGGCTCACTCCTCTACTCAAATATTTTCAGGTCAGCGACAGTTCTAGAAATCTGAAGGATCTTACCACCCTAGTCAGTAGAAGGTATATGTAGTTAGTTAGATAGTGGTCTCTTAGTCCTTTCCCCTCGGTCCTTGGGACATGGTGTGGAGAGAGAGAGTGTTTAATATGTAAATCAGTTTTGTAATTAACTGTCAACTTTATATTCCGCATGTAAATGTAATATGACAATTACTCTGTTTATGTTTCTAGCAAGTGAAATTTGAAATGCCTCCGCAAGTTGTGTAAGTTTCAGTCTTTAAGTAATTTGTAAGATTTTCCTGTTGGTATGTTTAATGTGACTAAGAAAAGAAAAGTTAAGTGTGGTTTTTTTTTTGTGACGTGTTAATCCTTCTTACGCCCTAATCTCATGATTAGTGGGTAATGTGAGATCGGGGTGTAACAGACTATATCTTCCCCCTATATTTTCTAGCATTCCAGAGGGGGAGTCACTCATCTACGTTGTACGGTTGGAGGGGTGTAGCGGAGACTTCTCTCAGGTCAGAGCTCAGTAATTAAGTACTTTCCAGAAGCGAGCAAACTATAAATTAAATACACTAACATAGACGTCGCGTGACCTCCAGTTTCGGCTGCTACAATTACGAAACTACCTTTTTGTGACCCCACAAGCAAAATAGCACCGTCGACACTCTGTGACTCCACACGAAAAACGCACCACCTGAACAGGAACAATCACAGTTTTGTGAAAATTTACGGCCCGCAAGAGTCCTTTATTTGCTGATGACGGATACCAATATGTAACAGCAGATGCTGGCAAGCGTACGATAAACCGGTTGTGAAAGTGTCAAAGTCCAGTGCTCTTATTCATAGCTAAATAGATCTCGTAGCAGTAAATAGACCCAAAAAAACAATTACCTGGAATAGCCAGGTGCACTTCTCTTAAAGCAAGCACCTGGAATAGCAGGCAGCTGCACTGCTCTTATTCATAGGTAAGTAGATATGTAACATCAGATGCTGGTAAGTCTACGATAAACCGGTTGTGAAGGTGTCAAAAGTGCTCTTATTCATAGCTAAATAGACGTGGTTGTAAATAGACCAAAAAAAAATAATTACCTGGAATAGCCAGGTGCACTGCTCTTAAAGCAAGCACCTGGAATAGCAGACAGGTGCACTACTCTTATTCATAGGTAAGTAGAAGTAGATATGTAACAGCAGATGCTGGCAAGCCTACGATAAACCGGTTGTGAATGTGTCAAAAGTGCTCTTATTCATAGCTAAATAGACGTGGCAGTAAATAGACCAAAAAAAATAGTTACCTGGATGGAATAGCCAGGTGCACTGCTCTTAAAGTAAGCACCTGGAATAGCAGGCAGCTGCACTGCCATTGGTAAATAGATTCTGCAGCGTGAATGAATCTCAATATTGTTCTAATCATAGTTATAATTCCATTAATTTGACACTTGGACGCACGTAATTCCGCAGATGCACCGACGATTCGAGGCGAGCCGTTGTTTAAACTCTCAGACGATCAAAGCGGCGAAGAACCAGCTAGCTGCCATCTGGGACGGTATCCAGCCTCTAGACACGTCCCCGTTCTTGCCTGGGGAGACCTGTTGACACGTTGCAAGTGCTCTAGGCCAACCCAGAACCTTCTTGCACAAGTCTTGGCCATCCTGGAAACTTCGAACACTAGTTATCTACGCACTTATCTCACCCGTCACCGCCGTGCCCAACAAAACGCCACTCGGTGAATCCACTACCTAATCTCACAAGCAGCTCAACTGCATATTAGGCAACGATCCACGGCCATCAAAAGGTATCCCAAGCTCAAGCTCTAGTTAAGATCAATCAACGCGGCACCATGTCTTCAACAACTGGCGCTGGTTCTACGGCAAGCCCCAAGCCTACTCCGCCGCAGCAGGGAGTCGTGCGCAAGGCCATGTGGCACTTGAACCACAACCCCATGGCCTTAGCTGGGGTCGGGTTAGGGACGGCGGGAGCGGTGTGGTACTACATGAAGTATTACAAGAAAGGCGAGGCTCATGCGAGAGAGTGAAGCACATCGACCTCTTGGCGGCGAGCTAGACTCTCTTACCTCCGGTGGTCGTCCATACGCGGCAGCGTGCTGGAAAAGGAAAAAGGCGATTGTTAGCCCAGCACGGTGTGCTGATAGTTGTAGTTTTTTTTTTCTTCTGCATAATATGGTGTAGAATTTTCTGCATGGATCTTTAATGTATAAGTTGTCCGAGTACGCTGTTTGGAGCACTTCTTATAGTTTTATCTTCCGTTCTGAGGCCAAGTCACTACCTGGCGGATCGACATGAGTCGGACTTGTAACATCTGCTTTAGTTTCGCGTTTGGGATTCACCCTAGCATGCGTAATTTCCATGTTATCGCGGAGATGGGGAAACATGCTCTCTCTTGTTAAGTCTGCTATTAATTAGTTAAGATTGTATAAGATCTAATCTCTGTACGGATTTCTTAGGTTTCCCGTTGTGCGTGTCAAATATCCCCGCTTGAAGAACTTTTCTGATACTTCATGAATTGGAGAGACACATAAAAGGAAGGATAGACATGGGATTCATGATTCACGCTAGCTTGCGTAATTTCCATGTTATCGCGGAGATAGGGAAACGTGATCTCTCTTGTTAAGTATGCTATTAATTAGTTAAGATTGTATAAGATCTAATCTCTGTAGGGATGTCTTAGGTTTTCCGTTGTGCGTGTCAAATATCCCCGTTTGAAGAACTGTTCTGATACTTGAATTGGAGATGCACATAAAAGGAAGGACGGACATGGGAGTTCCAAGTTGCATCCGGACGTGACACAAAGCAGTTACAACGGCTAGGTTTCTGTTTTGCCGCTGAAAATCCGTAACTCACTCACCGCTAGTAAATTTTGGTGTGTGTATTAGTTGGCGCTTCCAAACGGGCCTATATTTAGGTGAAAGTAGATAGAAATTTTAATGTGTGGGGCACAACGGGATTCAATAGCTGAACACTGAAACGTACTTCTTGTCATTTACTGGAAGAAATGACATGAATATTGGTAAGCAGAATATAGTCTTGTTACATAAATGTTGTTTCATTTCGTCTCTGTTACATAAATGTGGTTTCATTTCGTATATTCTTCTGAAATGATATGATATGATATTAATATTAAAACAGTTGAATGATATTAATATTAAAACAGTGTAGAGGTTTACAAGTAGTTACTCTCTCGAGTAGATCTACACCTCTTGAGTAGATCTACGACTGGATAGAGTAGATCTAAGATTGGATATGCTTTCGTAGCTCGCTGTTGCTCACGAAGGGTCGGACTCTCTTGGGACTCTCTCTCGAAGCAATCCTCGAAAGTGACATATTTCTAGGGTCTACCCTCCCTCGAGGGCACGTTTGTTTTGATGTAAATTGGTGTATTGGATTGCATTTAAAAATCCGGCAGCCAAAATTTTCCGTTTGCTTTAACGGAGAGGAAAAATCAAGAAATCCCGCATTTACGATTAAGTAGGTTAAGTAAACGCTGCAGATCCTTATCCAGTTTAAAATGGGCAATCTGGCTTGCGTCCCGTGCAATTTTTGGGCTTGTGGAAATGCAGGATCTGAGTGCAATCCAGCAGAACCCGTCAAAACAAACGTGCCCTTATTTGGGGTTCCAGGGGTTGGGTTTGGGTTTCCTCCGAACATGAAAAACAGATATATGCTTTCCCAAGTTTGACCATTATTAATGGAAAAATAATCGTTAAATCTAAACATATATGCTTATTCAATTTAACAAAAAAATAAGATATTTGTCGGTCTCAATGTTGATTGTTGATTTCTCTTTGGTTAAAGAATTCACATGTACCTAATTTTTAGCTGTCAATATAAAATCACTTACTACAAATGCCGATTGTACAGTATGGGTCATGAAGGCCTTGAGTTCGACTCGTGATGGAAGTGTTGCTTGGAATTGATACTCCCACGGTGTGAGTTGTCCTTTGATGCAACCTAGTTTTAGATATTGGTGTGTAGGTGCACGAGTTATCATCTCTGTTATTTGGGCTTCTGTTAGATTTACCCATTTATGTTGACTTTCAATTTAAAAGAAAAACAAGATAACCGTTGATGTCAATGTTGATTGTCGATTTCCCCTACGTGAAAGGACAGGTATCTAACTTTTAGCTGTCAATATTAAACCACTTGCTACGCATGCCGATGACACAGTATGAGTGTGCACACTCGCGTGGATAGTGCACAAGATTTGTCTTCATGTAAAAAATAGCTGGTGTACGTATGTGATTATACTAAGCCCATACAAAAAGGGCTCGACAGACTAGTGTGGTTCTCGTTAAAGTGGGTGCCGCAACTTAGAGTCGTGAGGTATGGGTAAGTTGTGATTAGCTTGCAAAGTATATTCTAGTCAAGGCGCATCTAACTTAATTGGGTCATATTAGTAGGACAACGGCTATAGGTCGGACATCCACGTTTAACTAACAAATTGTAGAAAGTTGCCTTAGTTCTTATTGGGATTTTAGGGAAGGGTTGGCGACTTATCAGTTGGTATGGCTGCATAAGAATCTAAGAGAGGGTGGTCAATAGCTTGAGCTTTAGATTTCTGTGTGTGGTTTCTCATTTAGGCTCACTATAACAAAACACGGCAATCTTTGACACCACTATATGAAATTTTACCATCACTTTGTTAGTTCAGGCATGATCTTGACTTCTGTTCCTTGAGTGGATGTTTGGAAGGCAATTGGTTAAAATTCTTGACTTCGTTCAGGGATCTGTCAGTCACATGTGAACACAAAGTAGTTTGTAATATCAGATTAATGTCAAACGTCAACAATGATTTTAATCGTATTGACTTTTATATAAAGAGAAAGATGAGTACCAGTCTGCTCTTTCTTCAACCGAGAGTAGTAGATCTGAACTCTTCTTGTAAGAGGTATATGATTACAACTATGCGGACAATACCCAAGTGCAAGAGTCCGGGGACAAAATGATCATGTATGTGTGTGTTCATTCTCTAAAGTAAAAATAAAAAAATAATGTTCAATCATCTTGGAGATAAATTGAATGTGTTGAGCATTCACATGTTAAAATGGATCATAATGGTTCACCATATTTTTTTACTTGACACACATGGCAATAAAGGCTATTGTGATCGTTACTTGCACCAAGCAAACTATCTCAGTTATCCTAAATGAGCATGCGTAAAACTGACGTGTTAATAATGCTGATATTTTTTTGAACTAATAAAATTGCAACTAAAATATGTATTTGTAACTTAGCTAGTGTTGTTAATTCAAACCAACACTTAGAAGGGACTAATAGATATAATTTATGTAGCTGTTTGAAAATGATTAGTTGTGTGGATGAGACCTGGTGATCAACTAAAACACCGATACCATGAATGAACGTCAACGGTTAAGTCCTCGGCATAAGTACTCTGATTCTACGGGAAGAAAGACGGGATATAGAAACAGCCTATAGAGGAATATGATTATGCAACGACCTGCGAGGAGGACAACACTGAAGTCAAACTACGACGGATGTCTTGCATATCGTCAGTATAACATACAAAAAGTGTTATCGCCAATGATCCGAGGGAACGGTCATCACGTCTTTGCTTTTTTAGACACACGATTAGCTTGCAATGGAAGGTTAAGAAGAAGATCACAATATTTTCAAACCGTGTGGTATTAGCAGCAACTGGGATTTTAAAGTGCGCCTTTTTATTTTACCTAAACACTCTTGATAAGAGTCCAACACAATATCCAATAGCTACTCCACCATTGATGGGGCAGCAAATACTACAGCAAACATAGGGCGGAAAGAGTTCCGCTACAGGCATCCGTCCTCACCCTCAGGCTTCCACCCGATTTTTAGGAATTGTTGATTACTAATGTGGCAGAAAAAGCAGAAACGAAGAGAGAGAAAAGTATTTTATGCATAGCTTTTGATTTACAATATATTTTTGAACGAAATAAAAATTAGTAGATTCATCACAAAAAATACTTTCTAACAAGACCAATGTTGACATACTTTAGAGAAAAATTTAATATGAGAGAAGTATAAAAAAATGAGAGAAGTATCAAAAGTACAAAACTTCAAAATAAGGATATCGTACAACAAAATACTAGTATTTCTGTATTTTATGATACATTACGTACATTGTTACGTATATTATTCACATTTTGGGATACTTTTAGATATTGAGATGTACTACTTCCATTTTGGAGATATTGTACAGAAGTTTACTTGCTGACGTACCGTACCTCATGACACATGTAATGTATCCCAAAACAGAATATTGTATATATTGAGATATATTACTTCTATTTTGCAGGAAATGTACAAAAGTTTACTTGTTGATATATTGTACCTCAAAGCACTAGTATTGTACCCCAAAATAAGATAGTATATGTATTGAGATGTACTGTTAGGATGCCATACACATGTTCTGGGTATAGTACTCGTGAGTACAGTACATCACGTACGTGTTTCCCACAAATCATGTACAATAATTTCTTGTTCATCTATTGATTTGGTTGAGCTAATAGTAGCAATGAGTTTAGTACTGTACTTTTGAATGAAGGGTATAGTACTTGTGGATTTATGACATAATATAGAATGTGAACAAATAAGGAGGCAATAAGTATTGTACCCAAATGATCAATCTGAGTACAGTATGTACAATACCCTTAAAGGTACTGTACTTTTGTATCATTCTCTCCTCTTTTATTATACTTGTAATATTATTTTTTGTTAGTGTTAACTCATTCGAATCAATAGATGAACAAATAATTATTGTACATGATTTGGAGGAAACATGTATGTAATGTACTGTACTTACAAGTATTGTACCCAAAACATGTGTATGGTAGCCTAAAATATAGATATTATATTTCTCTCGTATTATCATTATTTCAAATTATGCCAACACTAGTCTTGTTAGAAAGTATTTTTACAGGGATTCTAACACAATTTATTTCATCAAAAAATACACTACAGATTGAAAGTTATAAACAAAAATATTTTCTCTCTTCTATTTTTTCATCCTTAATTGTATTAATTGTGTAGATTTTATGGGAGCAGCTGACCACTCCCATTCCCGAAAATCGGGTGGGCGTACGTGTAGAATTTTTCGAGCGGAAAAGGGTGATCGCGCTGCAAGGGGCAAGTGGTGGAATATCTTTCAAGATATTGTTTCGGAACCAGAGTAAAAGCGGCTAGGGCAACATAGGATATTGATAGAGATTTTTTTTTTCAGGAGTTCATTAACAAATGGCTAATGGATAATCCTTTGGGAAACAACCTCATATAGTTAGGCATTATATTTCTGACTACATAGCCTTAACCTTTACTCAATGGCTGCTTTTGTTTTGCCGGCCAAACAATTTTGCAGCAACATATTAGCTTTTGTATGTTGCGCCGTTCAGAATACAAATAAGATGCCGTATGGATTCATTAACCGGAAAAATCTCAAACAGCGTGCCGCTTGAAATCCTTGCGGCAGAAATGAGGTTTATTTGCCGCAGATAACTATTTACAATATAAGTTTTTGTAACTGACTCCTTAATACATGTATCGTTATTTACCTGCAGTGATTATAGACTATATCCAAATAAACTAAGGTTATCTACATGCATACCAAACGACGTACAACTTACCATCAAATTTATTTGTCTTTATTCCAAACAACAATCATCTACAAGTTTACCTATCCTCGACTAACTTAGCCACGACAATTAAACTCATGGCAGTTGTACGTCAAACACAGCGAATATTGTTGTTGTGCTTGAAAACGCCATACCAAGGATGCAAAGGTTCTATTTATGATAACATTCACGGATGCGATATTTTTCATTAGAGTGACTAGGTGCCGATGTCTTGGGGGTTTCGGGTGCCTGATTTTTTGTGTGAGTTTAAGGCATGGGCTTGATCGGGTATTATAATGCTTATGTGTAAAACGATTGGGTTCTTGATTTTGGAGGGAGCTTTGGTGCTTGATATTTCTATGGAATCTGGGTGCTCGTCTTCCTTGGGGAGTTTGAGGTGTGGGCTTGATTGAGTATTGAAATATTTATGTGATGTTTCTTAGTAACGTGATTGATAGGTGTATATTTCGAGGGAGCTTTGGTGCTGATTGTTGGAGTTTGAGGCATAGTCTTGATCGAGTATTAAAGTAATCATTTAGGGTCAAGATAAACATGAGAAGCGCAATGTGTCAAGTGTGTTGTATCAGATAAATGTATGTAACAATTTCTTTCTTATGTAACCTTCATTAAAGATGGGTAGGAAGGATCGATTTATATTCAAATATATAGCTCAAGATATTAACTTCAAACTAAAATATTGTTTGATAAAGGGGAAGATAGATCTCCTCATAGGGACTTGCAATAATCTTGAAATATTGAGAGTAACATTTTATAAATTTTAAGATAAAATGAAATTATCTAAAATCTTCTTTGGTTTTCTTTATTAGCATTATTCCTCTTTTTTGCAGGATGATCCAACTCTTCATATTAGCATCTCTAATTTTAAACACTGATAGATAAAAATGAGGTTAGCATACCTCTGTGTATGCACTTTTAACAACATATATGGAAATTTAAGTCAAGTAATCACAGATAACATAAATTTTACCTTTTCATTCTATTCAATCCATAATCTTTCTCATCTCACTTACTAACTAATATTTGATTCATGATTGAATCTTGAAGTATTTATCCTGTTATCTAGCTTATTAGTGTGTATCCATCATCGGATGCTTCCACCTCACTTCTAATTGATTTTTTGGAACATTATGTTACTTATTATTCTACATTTTATCTAGGGAGTGGGTTTCTTTTTGTGAGGTATCAATTATTGGGTTTCATATTATTAATTAGTGAAATAGATAAATTTAATAATTTTAAATTATTTGGAAGAATTCATTGCATATATAATGTAAATCACGAGGTGGGGAATCTTGCCGAGGCTTCTTTGACGTCAGCACATAGAGCCTCCTAACTCAGTTAAAGAAAGTTCTTAGAGATAACCCACATACCTACTATACAATTTAGAAGTTGATCAAGTTAAACAATTCAAAAATTCCAAGTTCTAATTTGAATATCAAATAACACAGAGTTTTACACAGATTTGAAACACTCAAAGATAGAGTATTAGATAACTCTTAGAGTCACATCAATATTAGGTTTAGATAATTGGAAGCCTAGGTTTCTCAGGTTCAACCCTAATTTTTAAGTAGGAAATTTATATTTTAATGTAATGACTAATTTCAAGATTAGAGTAAGTATTAACATTAACAAAATTTATTCTAGATCCTCAAATTAGGTTTGTAAATCTTGTCCCAAATAGGGTAGAGTGGTGGAAAGTAGTATCTTGAAAAAAATATCACATTTTTACTTTACATGTACGGAAGATAATACTTGTGGATATTCAGTCATGACAAGTACAAAATCTGGTCGTGAATATAGTTTCAATGCATTCCTGTATTATTCTGACAAAGATACACTATTTGCTAGTGAACTTCTAGTTGATTTACATCAATTTTGAAAGATTTGCATTTACTTGATTTTTTATTAGAGGTCCATTCTGTTCAACCCATAATATGTCTCACTTGGTGATCTAATATTTAATGCATAATTGGATCCTGAAGTGTATATCCCGTCATTAGGCTCATCAGTGTGTATCTCAACATTGGATTCTTCCACCTTGCTTCTTATTGGTGTTTGGAATACTCTCTTAGTGATAGTTTACATTTGATCTTGGGAGTAGGTTTCTCCTGAAAACACCCGTGTGAGGTAGCAATTACTAATTTGTTTGTTATTCATAACTGATACACATAAGACTTTATAATTTTGTAGTAACTTAAAGCATTCAATGGATATGTCATATAAGTCAAGCATCCAAAAAAATAAGAGAATCCAAAACGCTAGGTTAAAAAAAGTACTCATAGATAACTCACATACATGCTATGAAATGTAGAAGTTAATCAAGTCAGACAATACCTTGATTAGAAGTTATAACTTGTTATTGGTTGTTTATTATCAATCTAAATACTAGAAATGTATGGACAATATCCCTTCTCTCCCTAGTTATAATTTAATGGGTATGAAGGGAGGTCACATCTTCTTGAAAACTAGACCCATCCATGCATAGCCAAAAATTAGGGAAAGTTAAGTCCCAAGTATGTGGAACCATTTAAATTCTGCAACACTTTGGAAAGACTACATATCACCTTGCCTTGCCACCTCAGTATAGTATGATGCACAATGTGTTTCATATGTTCATCCTAAGTCTCTATGTGAAGGATCCTACCACGTGTTGACATCAAACTCTTTGAACTCCAGGGTGGTTTGACCAACCATAGGCAGCTGTCTCATGAATAAAATTATCAAGATGGTTAGGGTTCCTTGAAAACACTATGGTGAGGATGAACCACATGGAAGCTTAGGACGACATGGAGAAAGCACATTTTTTCCTATTTGCAACTTGAGAAAAATTTTGGGGACACAATTTTCTTAATTGGAAAAGGATGTAAGAATATAATTTTTTTCTTCACTTGTTTTATTATTACTTTTTTATAAGGAAATTTTATGCAATGGTACTTTTCCCTAAATATCTGAAGTGGTTGTTTTGCAATAAAACCCACATGGATCAATTCATAAACTAAGTGAGCATTTTTTTAAATACGTTGGTCAAAAACAAATCCTTTAGTCGGTTTGTAGACAAATAAAGCCTAATATTAAAGTATAATAAAAATTTGTTTTGTATTTTCCTCTTTTGTGATTTTACTTAATGTATGACTTGGAGGGCGAGTTTTGGATATGTGGATTGTCTAAGTAAAGACCATATATTTATTCTAGTAATGAGAGAGTATTTATGAGTTTCTCTCCAATTTTCAAAGAAATGGGGCACTGCTAGTTGCCAATAGAAATTTGAAAAGAAAAAGAACTTATTTTTAATAAATGAATCTAGTTTAATTGATTGAAATCACTCAAATGAGGGCTTGGAACTCTACCCTGATGCATTAAACTAGATGTGATCATATTATTTAAAATTGTTGGCTAAACCATCATCTTTTACCCCAAGCCAAATAGGGAAATGGTGCGAAATGGTGGTCCCAAATCTCAATCTGTCTCCCTCTCTCCTGACACCTCTTCAACTTCTAAAAATTTCCCTTTGTTTTCATCTCCCAGATGCAAATTGGTTGATGGGAAATTTGAAGGAAAATCATTCCTTTTGTTACAAGATATCTCCCTTATTTCTAACCCTCTCTCAATTATTGCTAACCTTAGTCTCAAAACCCTAAATGCTCACCCCTCTCCCTATTAAACCCACCCTTGGGTTCGCCAGGACCCTTAGAACCCCAAGGACAACCTACCTAACCCTGTCCCCCTCTCCTACTCTTGTACTTATTATTCTTGGGAGACATGATCCACTATGCCTCTCACGTGCAGACTAACCAAGGGAGGATCAACCATGAAAGTGGGACCTCATTCAAACCTTGACCGAGGCCTAGATCAAGCAACCATCCCTTGCCAACCTGGTCAATGGGTACGATCCACCTCAACCACCAGATCAAAACCCCCATCATAAATGACCAAATATCAAGCAGTTCATATTATTCCTCTAATAGGTATTTTATTCTCTTGTATAATTTAAAATCTAGTAAAATCCACAGTCTTAAAAAATTGTTGGAAACTTCATCCTTTAACAAAAAATTATAAGAAAATAGTATATCTTCATCAAAAAATTTACCTCGAACACCTCAACAAAATGGGGTTGTAGAAAGGAAGAACATGTCACTATAGTAAATGGCTAGGACCATGCTTCTAGAGTATGATATTCCAAAGAAGTTTTGGTCCGAAGTCGTTAGTACTTCATGTTTTGTGCAAAATTGGGTTTCCACACATCCCACTTTGAAGAAAACCCCCCATGAGCTATGGTGTAGTAGGAAGCCTTCTATCGAGTATTTTCACATTTTCAGTTGTCCTTGTTTTGTTTTGAACACGAAAGATTCTCTTGACAAGTTTGATCCAAAATCGTACAAGGCTTTCGTTCTTAGCTATAGCACTACTAGCAAAGCTTATAGAGTGTATAACGTTGATCTATCTAAAGTAGAAGAATCTATTAATGTCAAATTTATTAAGACTGACTCATCTATTCCCAAGGATATTGCTAATGATGATGTTGCAGAAGAAGTAATTCCTATCATGAAAGAACTCAACATCACCCAAAAGGAAAAAGAGGTGGTCACTCAAGAAGAAGAGATAGATGAAGAAAAGAAGGATCTGACTCCACACTTTGCAAAGAATCATCCTAAAGAGATAATCATAGGTGAAACCTTTGAAAGAGTGAAGACGCGGGCTGCCTACAACAATGAACAAGCCAACAATGGCTTCATCACACGAATCGAGCCAAACAATGTCAAAGAAGCTCTTGGGGATGATGAGTGGATCCTATCCATGTAGGAAGAACTAGATCAATTTGAGAAGAACAAAGTGTGAACTCTAGTACCAAGACCATATGATAGAAAGTTCATTAGCACCAAGTGGGTCTACCGCAACAAGCTAGATGAAAGAGGCTAGGTGGTAAGAAACAAAGAGGCTAGTGGATCAGTAAGAAGGTATAGATTTTGATGAAACATATGCACCTATAGCTAGACTTGAGTCCATTTGTATGTTGCTTTCTTTTGGTAGTTATAAGAATTTGCTTCTATATCAAATGGATGTTAAAAGTGTGTTTTTGAATCGGATAATTGAGGAGGAAGTGTATGTTGCACAACCTCCAAGCTTTGAACATGATAGTTTACCTAACCATGTGTATCTATTACAAAAAGATATCTATGGACTCAAACAAGAACCTCAATCTTGGTATGACAAATTAAAGATTTTTTTTGTTAGATCATGGGTATATCATGGGAAAAGTAGATTCTACCTTATTTCTCAAACACACTTCTAACCATTTTATTAGCATTCAAAGTTATGTTGATTATATTATTTTGACAGAACTAATACTTATCATGGGTTTGTCCGACTATTCTCCCTCTCAACTAGAGAAAAGTTGAACAATTCCTCCTCTAGCTCTCTCAAGGTCTCAACCCTAACCCCGACCTTCCCTCTCCTAGCCATAACCAGCCCTCATTGGACCTTCATAGATCCTTTTCCTACCAACCCTAGGTGGTTAGATGACCTTAGGTGGTGATCTTATCCAGTTTTGGCTTCCATTATTCTCCATTTCACCTCCATGGCTTCAAATAGAAGAAAGGGAGCCACCTCTATTGGAGTTCCTTCATCCTCATCCAACTCTCGCCTCATTCCCTATGATGATACCTTCTTTGTCTCAACTAAAGCTCTAAATTGGTACAAGGAGCTCCTTCTTGGGAACCCCTTGGCCTTCCGTTCTTTGTTTGAGCCTAGACCCTCTAAGCAAAAAGTCATAGATGAGGCAGTTGAGTTGCTTTATGATCATCACCTAGATACCCTAACTGTTGAACACCCATGCTTCCAAAATTACATGACAAGCACTAAGGCATTTCATGAATTCTACGCTAATTTGTCGTGGAATTATGACACTCTTATACCCCCTCCTAATACTCAAGTGATTATCACTTCCATGATTGCCGGTAAGAAGTTCACAATCTCAGAAGATACCTTGAATATGTTTTTCAATGGTACTGAGGTAACCGACACATGGAGGAAAGACTATCCTGAATATTTTGACCTCCTTGACCCTGAGGCTTTCTAAAAGCAATATAATATCACTCTCCCTGACATACATAAGTTTTTGAAGAAGGATCAGTTTCCCTACAGGAATAAATCCACCCTACCTTACTCTTCCTTAGACCTTAAAAACCACATTCTCGCTCTGGTAGTCAACTGCAATATTCATTCCAAAAAGAATCAAACTGAAATTGTAGGGAATACCGCAGTGATTATGTTTTGCCTGTTGAAAACCATCAGAGTCAAGTGGTCGAGATACATTCTTCACCATATGACCTACTTTGATTCCGGGAAGAATACCCATGGCACCCACCCTCCCTACCCTGCTTTGATATGTGGTCTCTTCACCTTTGCGATTGAGACGTCTTTTTTTCATGATCTTCATTACAAACCTTCTAGAAAAAGAGTATGTATCAGTGAGACTACAATCAACAAAAGTTTTTTTTTGTCTACATCCTCTTCCACCACACCTGGAGCCTCTACCTCTACCCAGGAACCACCACTTCCACCACCATCCCAGCCTACCCACACCTCTTTTCAATGAAACCCTCATGGGTTACATGGTGCATCAGTAGGCGTACAACCTATGGGTTCATGAGCATATACATTAGGATCTCTGTTCTATCATGTCTTCTATGAACCTAACTTGTACCCATCCTTATCCTACCTATCAGACTTACCCAGGTGGTGAGTATGCTTCCTATGCATATAATCACTTCTACCCTGCCCCTCCACCTACTACTTCCACTGCTACACCCTCTGTTGTTGGTGGACCTACACCTGAAGTGATACATTTCCCTACTGGCCCCATAGCTACCTTGCTTGCAAGACTTGGCACTTCTGCCCCCGGGACTTCCCCTCAGGCCAAGGAGCTCCATGATCTTGGCATGTCTTGGGATGAGCAGAATGTCATGTGGCCCGGTTATGGTTTCGGTCCTTCTCTGATGAGGAGATGCCCAACTAGGTTGATGATGAAGCTATTGTTGCTAACGAGGAGGCATATGAGGATGATGGCCATGAGGATGGTTCTGATGATGATGGCTTTACTGGTACCTTTGGTGACGAAGGTGAAGCTACTGCCTCTACTGCACCTTCAAATGGTGATGAGGACTACGAGCCTGAAGATTCTGATGATGATGTTGATGATGATGACCCATTAGACTTAGATAGCCTAGACATTTACATGTCTTAGTTTTTAGTCTTTATATGTCGATCATATATATCTTTCTAGACTTTTTTTTACTTAAGACATATGGGCACATTATCTAAGATGTACTATTTTTGTCATCATGTTGTTTTCATCGTTGTGGCTTGTAGTTGCTTTGAGAACATGCTTATGTGTTGTAATCTTAAACCCCTGTATCATAACTCTATGTATGTTCTATCATGTGAGTTAATGGTTTGCTTTCCATATTTTGATTATGACACTAGTTACTTGTTTCTCTCTCATCTTTGTTTGATGTGTGGCATGTGGTTGTAGGTTTTATCTATGTGCACTACTACAAAAATGACTTATAATGTCACTTTTAAAGGTGTCGGTTGTATACATACACCGACACCTAACATATAAAGTGTCGGTTCAAAAAAAAACTGACATCTATCTGTGAAGGGCGACCAGACACGGGTATCGCTTTTATTCAGTTTCGGTTCCTTATTAAGAAATCGACGCCTAAAATTAACTGCCAAATCCAAAATTTTCAGCGAAAAAAATTGCCTCCAAAATCTAACATATGGCATCGGTTATTAACTCTTAAACCGACGACGAAAGGTTTTTTACGAGAAAGAAATTGGGCACATTTTGGTCGTCGGTTCTACTACAATAACCAATGCCTATGGGTTTTCCCGCACTGTTCGTGAGAGAATTTTTACACCCCTTGGGCGTCGGTTTGCTAAAGAAATCGACGACTATGGTAATTAATCGAGAACAATTTTTTAATCGGCATATGTAGATAGACGTCAGTTTTTTCTAGTAAAAACCGACGACTATCATTGAGCATAGGTGTCAGTGTTGTTAGATAACTGACACCATTCATTCTTGGGTGTCGGTTTTTTAAACAACTGACACCGATGGTGCAGTTAATAACACCCGCGCGATCGACTCTTCCCCACTCTCTCTGTTTCATTGGTTGATCAGTTAGGTCTGGCGATCCTGCCACCATTGCTCCCCTGCACCGCCGCTGCTCGCTGCTACTGCTCTCCTCGCCGACATTGTTGTTGCTGCTGCTCTCCTCGCCGACATCGTTGCTGCTGCTCTCCTCACCGACGCCGTTGTTGCTCCTGTTCTCCTCACCGTCCTTCTCCTGCTCTCCAGCCGCCACCCTTCTTTGTTAGCTCCGGTGCCTGAGCCTACTCGTGGTTCGTTGCTCCGGTGCCAGTCTTCTCTTGCGTCGTGGTTCATTGCTCTGGCGCCTTCCCCTGCTCTCCAAGCCACTGCTCTCCTACCCAGGTAGGCCGCTGCCCTTCTTCTTCCTCCACCTCTTCTTCCTCCTGCTCCCTCTCCTTACCAAATGGATTAAAGCAAGGCCACAACCGTGTAGGTTGGTCACGGCCATGACTGTGTTGGCCGACCACGGCCGTGCTACCCCTAGGCAACATGGCCGTGCTGGCCAGCACGGCCGTGGTAGGCCAACACAGCCACGACCGTGGCCAGCCCACACGGTTGTGGCCTTCCTTTTATCCATTTGGTAAGGAGGGAGCAAGAAGAAGAATATACATTTGCAATTGAATACTAATGTTTGACCTAATTCTGTAAATTTTGATGCATGTTGAATTAAGATATTAAAACCCTAATACACATTTCACCATAATCTTGAATTAACTATATTGTTGAAATCTTGTGATCAATCTATGTAAGATATTAAAACCCTAATGTTAAATCTCTGATTTTGTAGTGATGTGTCACCCTAAAATCTACATGAATCCCTATTGTATGATGTAGATTGATGATAATGCATGAGCTAGTTTGAAATTTTGAAATCAATTATGAATCTCTCCATCCCTAGGTCATACTAATTTATGTGTAATCTTTATCTTGATGATGAACATGCATGGACACTCGAAATGTTGAAATCAATGTTATAGAATGACATCACATGTATTTGTTGGCCTAGAAACCCGTCCAAGATTTACTCATTAGGAGTAAATCTTGGATAGTCCCCGGTTTGGGACTGTTCTTGAACACCTAATCTCACTTAGGATGTAAGTGTATAATGTGTATTTGGTTTTCAAGAAAATTTCAGCAACATTTCCCCGTTGTTCTCTCAGTACATATGTACTTAGAGAACAACGGGGAAATGTTGCCGAAATTTTCTTGAAAACCTAATACACATTATACACTTACTAGTGAGATTAGGTGTTCAAGAATGGGATAGGTGGTACACATTTATTATATATAAGAATGACAACACATGTATTTGTTGGCCTAAAGTTTTAACCATGCAAAAACTCTAACCCTAGACCCTAATCTTGTTGTAATATATACTTATTTTCTCTTTGATCATAGAATGGATAGATCATGGATGTCCATTTGCAATCACTGCACCCCAGAGTTTATTTCTGGTCTTGACTAGTTTATTAGATTTGCCGAGGAACATAGGAAACAACCTGGAGATAGGTTCTACTGTCCATGTAGGCATTGCGGTAACAACTTGAAAGTTAGCACTGGTGACGAAATCAAAAGTCATGTCATGTGCAACGGGATTATACAAGGATATACAGAATGGTACTGGCATGGAGAGATTTCAAACCCGAAACCAGTGGATGTCGATAGCAGTGCTTGTGTGGAATAAGAAATTACCTCCGATGACGTAGATGTGAATGAACCAGTTCCAGTAGACATCGTTGATGCGATGCTGGATAGTTGTGGGGTAGAGCACACCGATCCACCTCCCATTTTTAGAAATATTGTGCATGATACTGAGATATCGTTATACACAGGTTGTACTAAGTTTACGAAGCTTAGCGCTATGTTGAGATTGTATAAGCTTAAAGCTAACAATAGATGGAGCGATAAAAGCTTCATGTCATTGTTGTCTTTGTTGAAAGAAATGCTTCCTGAAGGAAACGAGCTGCCAATCTCAACATACCAGGTAAAGAAATTCTTGTGCCCAATGGGAATGGATTCCAAGAAGATACACACATGCCCGAATGATTTTGTATTATTTCAAAAGGACTATGTGGATTTGAAAGATTGTCCAAAATGTGGTGCGTCACGGTATAAATTGACGACTTCGGGGGAGTCCAAAATTGGTTCTCCTGCCAAGGTGATGGGGTATCTACCTATAATATCATAGTTTCAACGCTTCTTTGCCAATCCGATAGATGTGAAGAATTTGAGGTGGCATGCAGATGTTAAGAAAAATAATGATGGGATCCTATGACATGCGTCTGATTCCCCACAGTGGAAGAAGATTGATCTATTGTACCCTGAATTTGGTGAAGAAGTCAGGAATCTAAGACTTGGGCTTTGTACAGATGGGATGAATCCGTACGAGACATTGAGGGTTATGTGGCGAGAGAGGTTATGGATTTTTGCAATGACTTTCTCAGTGATAATGATAATCCTGGTAATGACAAGAATATTGAGGAGCAATTTGACAAAGGAATTTTGGGATCACGGGTGAAAGTAATCAGTCGTGAGTAGTTGGAACAAGGTCACTTGTATATTTTACACAACATGGACGAAGTGAGTGTTTATATCGAGGAACATACCAATTCCATCAAGAGACAATATCCTCAAGCCAATACAATGTGGCTTGCTAGAGAGCATAACAAGACATTTATTAAGTGGTTTGAAGATAAAGTCTTACATCAACTATCTCAAACACCAGATGATATTACTAAAACTATCAAATGTCTCGCCTTTAAAACCAAAATTGAATGTTATATCTTATGAAGGGTATGACGTTAATGGATTCACATATTACACAAAGTGCCAAGATGATAAGAGTGTCGTCCAAAACAGTGGGGTCACCCTTCAAGCGTTGACTATGTTTTTTGCAAGTGCAAAGGATAAGAGTACACATGAAGCTAAAATGTCATATTACAGTGTCATTGAAGACATATGGGAGTTTGACTACATAGATTTCAGAATTCTGCTCTTCAAATGTAATTGGGTTGATAACACCAAAGGAGTTATAGTGGATGAATTAGGTTTCACTTTAGTGAACTTTGAAAAGATTGGTGAGAAGGGTGAACCATTCATATTGACATCACAGGAGAAACAAGTATTTTATATCGATGATCCTGCAAATGATAAATGGTCGGTTGTTCTTCATGGTAAAAGACAGTTCATATAAGATCCTATAGATGAAGAAGAGTACTATGATAAGTATGATGACTCCAGTCCATTCTCAGTTGGGTTGCCAACACCAGCAAATATTGAAGCTAATGATGACTTGTATGTGCGCGGAGATCACAATGAAGGATTGTTAATTGATAAAAAATCGCAATATTAGAGGCATGTTTATATTTTTTTATATGTTTTATTTTTCTGAATGTGAACTTTACAATGTGAATTTTACAATGTGAATTACTTTACAATGTGAACTTTACAATGTGAATGTGAACTTTACAATGTGAATGTGAACTTTCAGATGGCTGAGCATTCTCCTGATGACCGTGCCGATGATTACTGTGAGGGTGAAGACATCAATGTGCCGCCTCGCAATGTAAGTTTTTAAAATATATCATATATTTATATCTACATGTCCATTTATAGTTATATCATGTAAGTGTGTTTATTTTGTCAAATTTTCGGTTGATGATGCACATGTACCCTCTGAAGCACTTGAGGCACTTAATTAGCAGCACCAAAAAGTTACAAGAGAAGGGGCATCACTATGATGAAGAAGTTAATAGCGCAAAGGAGCAATGGACCCAAACTTGTTGTGGATTTTGAGAATGTAGGAAATGCAATTGGAGTGAATCGCAATTTGTTTGTTTCATATCTTTGGTATGTTACTCGTAGCCATTGCGGTTGTAAGATAGATTATTGGCATAAAGTTCCTAAGGGGAACAAAGACATAATATGGAAGGATTTATGTGTGAGTTATTATTAATTTGCAATTGTATTTTGTAGATTACAAATTTTTGGATACTAGTTAATAGCAATTCTATTTTACAGAGTATATTTGAATTGGATGAAAAGCTACATCGTAAATGCGTGATGCAATGCTGTGGGAGAGTCCTAAGGAACTATAGGACAAATCTCACCCGAGAATACATAAAAGAAGGTGACAAGAGGAAGAAGACAACCACTAAATAGTGGAACTTCCTGGACCAAGAAGAATGGGACGCGTTTGTTGCTTCAAGAAAAACTGATGAATTTAAGGTATTAGGCGTCACTCCCAATTTAATTAATATACATTGTATTCACCTATTCAAGATTAACATTTAGTGTTACTAACCAAATCATTAATGTGCATACTAACTAGGCCCTCAGTGAGGCACAAAAAGCAAGGTGTGCACTAAATGTGCATGACCACACAATGGGTCCAAAGGGGTATGCAGGCATTCGCCAAAGACTACAGGCTGAGTCTACTGCTCAGTCTGCTACTACTCAGGAGTCCTCTACTATAGGTACCACACCTCTGCCTCGTCATGATGTATGGATAGCTGGGAGGAAAAATAAGAAGGGAGAAATAAGGAAGCCCGCAACTGCTGAGGCGGCTGCAAAAATGGTAAAATACAACTCTTAGAGCAATCGTTTGAATATTGATTATTTGTGGTGTTTACTTAATTACACAATTTTGTTTTGGCAATTAGCGGGAGCTGCACGAGCTAAGAAAACAAGGCAAGTTCATCTTTGAGGACACAAGGAATGAATTGACAGTTGCTCTGGGTAACCCAGAGCATCCTGGACATGTTAGGGTTGTAGGCGCTGGTGTGGGCATCAAAGTGTTCTTTGGCCATCCCAGCGCAAACATGTCCCAAAAGTGGGAATTTCACAAGATGAGGTAATCTATTCTTTCTTTATAATGTTACTGTAAAAGAGAATTCAATAATCAGAAGCTAACGTTTCTTTTATTCATGTATAGGTAGATAAGATAGTTGATAGGAAAATCGAAGAAGCAATGAGCAAGTGGCAGGCATCTCTGACTGCCACTCAGCAGACAGTACCTATGGCGTCCCACTCTACTCCTACTGCAGAGGTTCAGAGTAATCCTGTAGACCCAACACCTAGCACATCCGATGTAAGTATTTTTATGACATAGTAACTAGTCTTTTCAAGATGATATGTTTTCAAGATGATATGTATATATGTATATAACATTCTTCACACAAAAATTTGTAGGGGTTGAAGCCATGCCGTCTAAAAAGTAAAGAATTTTTCGTTGCAGAGGCGTCGGCTTACCCATCCCTACCAGGGGAAATGTTTCATGGGTCTCCATTACCAGCTGGTTGGGTTCGTGTGAGCCTGGTACATATATTCCCCAATTGGATGGATCTTCCATTGCCATATGCCCACCCAGATTGTGAAACGCTTGGTGAGGCAGAAGGCGGAGTGATATTGTGGCAAAAAATAGTTGTCCTCTATATTGAAACTGTATGGTATATTTACATTACGTTAAATTGTTAGTGTGTGTATATGATGTCAATTGATCTGAAATTATATATATATATATATATATATACATATAGGTTAAAAAGAAGACGCCCAGAGCATCTAGGTCTCCACCTCCACCTCCTACATTACCAAGTTGGGTTCCACAAGACCTACCTATCCCGTTAGGTCCTAATTGTAGGGGTATGGCAATATGGTTAGGCGAACATGATATAAATTGCCATATAACTATTTCTATAGATGCGGATGCTGCAGGTCAATCATACAAAAGCAAACTATTTATACAAGATATTTTGGAGTTGTTTTGATATGATTGGCTGAATACATCTATGATAGAGATATGGATAAGGTGAGATCTTTTTTATACATCCATATACCCTGTGTCGGATCTGGTGATCTGATTTCTTATTTATTAATGCATACATAATACACATTTTGCAGCTACTTAGACAAGATATGTGCAGATTTTTCATTCAAACATGTAGGATTTTTTATTCCATCTTTGATTAGTCTAGTAGCTAAAGACCCTCTGTCAGTTCAACAATATTACTGTGATGCTTTTACAAATTTTTCTCAAAATAACAAGACAGTGATAATAGCTCTATTCAATGTGGAGTAAGTTTACTTTGCTTATAATTTGGACTTAAGAAAATTACATTTTTATTTTGGATTTTAAGTTATTAATTTTTAACTTTTTTACCTCTAGTGGTATGCATTGGGAGTTACTAGTTATTGTCCCTCAGACGTTCACTATCTATTATCTAGATCATAAAGGGACTAAATTGAATTCAAAATATGGACACACAATGAAAATGGCATTATTCCGGTGAGAAATATTTCATTTTCATATCCGTTAACATTTGTTATTACATTACTATTTAATTATGCAATGTACTGTGTTACATTTACATGTAGGGGTTTAGATGAGTTCAAAAAGGCTGGAGGAAAGGTCCCCAGTAAAAAGAACCAGCCAATAATTTGGAAGAACGTGGAAATAAGTTCCTGACTACAATGTATATATTATTTATGTGAACAGTGCTTAATTAGTTGTATTTTTTATATTTTATATGTTTTAATTTTTAGTGTGCTACACAAGACAACGGATGGGCATGTGCATACTATGTGATACGATTTATGTACATGATTATCAAATATACCGCAGTGGACATCGATATCATTCTTGAGGTATTATATATAGTCTCATTAGATAATATGAAATATATTGATCTTATTTATATATTATTAATTATATATATACATCATTCTCTTTGCAAGTGCTTAAAACTGACCACACTACAGGAAAGGCTTTACCAGATGTACATGCTCCCTATACGATGGAAGAATTAAATTATGTAAGCGAAGAATGGGCAACAACCATACAAGTAGTGGGAGTTTTAAAATATAATTGGGATGTTGATAGTGAATAATGACTAAAGAATGATATTTTGTAAATGAATTTCTGAATTATAATATGTATTAATGTTTCTACATGTCTGAATGTTTCTGCATGTGTTTGAATATTTATACATGTATGAATGTGAAAATGAATGAAACTGTTGGTTGCTATATGAATGTTTCTACATGTGTGAATGTGAAAATGAATGGAACTGCAAATTACTACACGAATGTTTCTACATGTGTGAAAATCGAATGGAACTGCAGGTTGCTAAATGTGTGAAAATTAATGTTGTTAATTTTTTAGGTTTGTGGCCTATTGTTGGCTGATATCAATGGATGTCGTAAAACTTGCAGTTCATAACTGAACTGCAGGTTTCTCATCCTGCGACCAGCCACAGTAGGCCTGCAGACTGATAAGAAAAAAAACATGAAATAGGCGTCGATTATTTGTTTAAAATCAATGACAAATGATTAAAGCGTCAGATAAATAATTATAACCGACGCCTAATGCATGTGATGTGGCGTCAGTTATCAATAATAAACTGACGTTAATGGTTCTAGCATCGGTTGCCCTACTAGTAACCGACGTCGATTTCCCTAATGAGGCCAGACACCACGGCCGTGCTGGCCAACACGGTCGTGGCAGTGGGCCAGACACCACGGCCGTGCTAGCCAGCACGGCTGTGACAGTGGACCAGACAACACGGTCGTACTGGCCAGCACGACAATGGTAGCGGGTGAGATGACGTCGGTTATCACTAATAAACCGCACTGATAGTACCCCAGATGGCGCCCTTTCTGTGGTGTGAAGGTTTATGGCGTCGGTTTCAAAACTAATAATCGACGCCTATACCCCCATGCTGGCACATTTTTGGTGGCGCGCGAAGGGTTGTGGCGTCGGTTTGAAAACCGACGTCTAACGGTTGGCCTTTTAGCGGCTCCCACATAGGTGTCGCATTAAAACTGACGCTAAAGGCCTTAAATAACCGACACTAAAGGTCGGTTATGTACTAGTGGTGGTTGGATGATTTTTAGTTGTTCTTGGAGAAGATCTATATTTTCAATGATCTTCTACCCCCCTTCCTTTTTGATAATGCCAAATTGGGGAGAGAAGTTTGATGTTTTGAAGCTCAACTATATTTTCTTTATTGCCTATGTGATCCTTTTCTTGTCTAAACATATGTTTTATCATGTGACTTTCTAAAGGACCATGTAGTATATATGTTATATAGTTTTGTGTACAAAGACTAACTATGCAGGTAAGAGTGGGCATATATTGAGGGGGAGCAATTCACATTGTTCAAATTATGAATCCCCTTGCAATTTACAAAGTTAAGGTACAACTTTACATATCCTTTTCAAAATGTTGGGGAATGGTTTGTCATTATCAAAAAGGGGGAGAATGTTGACTTGAGAGTTATCCATTGACTATATTTTGATAATGACTTAATCATTCCATTCATGTGTATCTAATATGTTTGTTTAAGATTGATTTCAAGTATTAGGTACATGAAAAGGATCCAATTACATAAGAACTAGCTTATCAAAGTTCAAGTCAAATGCAATGCAAATGCACTTTTGTGGAAAACACTCCAAACTACCTTAGAATATTTTTCTAGTCATTTGTATTGATAATATGAGTTGTAACTAAGATGAGAAAAAAAATCAAGGACACTAAAATCCATCGTTTAATCAGTTAAAAATCATTTTGGAAAATTTGCCATAGCACTTTAAGCGTTCGAGTTTGAATCTCGACCAATCTATGATGGATTTTTGGAAATGGTTGCATCAGTCGAGTTGTACACACATAGAACTTGACAGACCAACTTTCTGACTAAAGCTGATTTTAGATGGTCAGTTGAGTTACCCGAGGACAAACTCGATCGATAGATTGAAAATTGGCTTTGTTAGACAGTGGATCAGTCGAATTACCTTTATTGAAACTCAACCAAATGTATTGTATGGAAAATGCAGAAAAAGTGATTCTGACCATTGGAGAGTTGTTAGAATAAAAAATAGATCTATTGCAAGTTGTAAAATGCCTATGTTTCTTTCTTAAGTGATCCCACACTCAAAGGAATCCCCATCTATAAATAGGACCTCTTAGAGTTCATTCTAAGGTTTCTCATTCATGCTATCATTGGTCCTTGCTATAGTTGAGTGTGCTACAACCCTTTGAGCCCCTTTCTCTCTCTCATTTACAAGGCATTTCGTGATTATGAGTGAGTTAGGCATGTTGTAAGAGAGATACCTCAATGTTACCTTGTAAATCTCTCCATCTTTCCATCTTCACAATCCCCTTTCTCAAAGAGCAAAGGCTGAAGTGATCTTCTCCGAGTGAAGGAGGAGTTGATGTTCTTCTTCAAGGTTGAAGAAGGTGTGAAGATATTCTCCAAGTGAAGGAAAAGGGAAAGGCAGGAGATCTAAAAAGAGTGGGTAATCCATGTGAGGCCAAAGACTTGATGTAAGTGTGGGTAAGTCCTTGTTGAAGGCTGAAGACATATTGATCAAGTGGGTAAGTCTTTGTGTAGGTGAAAGACTCTTTTCTTGGATAGGTAAGATCTTGTATGTAAGGTAGTCTTCTTGTAACTCTTATAATGGAATATAAGTATACATGGGTTGTAAAGTCCTAGAGGTTGACCTCTCTAGGTAGTGGATTGATGGTCCTAGTTTGGAGATTGGAATCACTCTAAACACCTTGTCCAAGTGTTTGTTTCAATATCTCTTTTCCTTGCTATGCTTGTTTAGATAGGACTTCAAATTCATTTTTTGCATTTGGTTTCAATTTGATATAATTTGAAGGTCTAACTATTCTTGTGAGAATTTTGAAGCTCGATTCACCCTCCCTCTAGAGCCCTATATCCAACAAAAGGTAGGAGAGAGGTAGATGTTATGAGGTGTTAAGATATTAGAGCATATAAGTACACTTTTCTCTCAAAAGATTGGCCATGCAAGCACTCTAGACATGCATTCAACAAAGGGTTATAAAAACAAGGTAGTGTAGAGACTACTTAGGTCCACTACACCCTTCGGTCGAAGCAAAACCCTAAGGTATCGGCTGCAACACAAAACCAACCAATGTATAGGTCACAAACACATCAAAGCATGTTGATCAAGTTCAAGAACAAAAGGGAATTAGTTGAAGCACTCTCAAGAATACAAAATCGATGGTCGCTACACTCACGGAACACAACATGATCGACACCACCATCCATGCAAACCTTAGCTCCACATATGTGATGCCAGCTCATCAACTAAGGTCCAACAAGGTGACCCTAAGCATAATTCTCTCTCTCATGATGACAAGCCACAAAAGGCACATCCAACATGTGACTAATTGCAAGATAAATCCTCAACATGGGTAAATTGCAAATTGGTCTAAAAACAACATACATATAGAGTAGCTAGCTCAAACATCAACCAAACTTGACCAAACTGAAAACATAAGCATATCACATGTAATTAAAGTTCATCACATGATTTGATTAAGGTTTAAGCATATCATTAAGCAAAACAAGAAAGATAAAGCACTAAGCTAGGGTCAGGGGTCTTATAGTCAGAGTGTGCTCCTTAGGCTTATCCAACACCAAAGGGGCGTTCAAGTTATCCACCATGGTCATGGTGAGAAACTATTGTAGGTAGGCCAAGTCATGCTCATGGGTGAGGCCATTCAAAGTACAGGCGGTTCTGTTGATGACCCCATGAGAAGAGTTGAAGTTGTTCCAAGGAGGGGGGTCCCTTCCAAAATGAGGATTCTCTGGTGGAGAATCCGTTCGTAGTACCAGAGTGAGGGGTAGTAACGAGGCCGTCAAGAAGTTTATGCCTCCTGAAATATAGGGTTAATAGGTAAGGCATACATACTAAGTAAGGAATCCTAAAATAGTTAGATTATCAAGCACAATCACACTCTAATAACATTATTGTAAGGAGTGGGGCCCTAGAGGAACCACTCCTTACTTTAGTTCAAGAAAATATTTTTAAAATATCTCAATAGATCAACTCCCACAAAATAAAAGTCACTTAAGTAATTGGGGTCCACAATATTTCTTTAAATAGAATGATAACATGAACATAGTTTTCTTTTAGCAGAAATTTAAATCTAACTATTACATGATAATATCAACAGAGTTCAACTAAAGAGACATAGATGATTTCTATTTGAAATTAAAGGCTAAACTACTTGGATGAGTTTGTTGCGAGTAACCTTTCCATCTCAGAAATCCTTGATAGTTAGTTCTGAGTGTTACCACCAATCTCCTAGTCTTCGGGCTGTGCAACCTCTGGGTGGGTTGAAGTCAACACCCTGGGAAGAGAACATCAAAAAGGAGAGGACATCAGTAAACACTGACTATGTGCAATATTAAACAACTAGGCAATACTTTAAGGTACATAGAATGTCAAATATGTAACAATGTGAAGAAGAGTTCAAAATAAGGAGTTCTAAGAAGATTTAACACACCAAGAGATGAGGCATCATAATAACAGAGATTATTGACTGAAAGAAAATCTTGCTATATAACAACAATAATAATTCATAAAGTGTGCATGTAAACAATCAGACAACTTTTATTTATGTAGGGTTCAAACCCATAAATCTCAAGCCCAAGTCGGGTGGAAAGGCTCACCCTAGGTAGAAAGGCGTGCCCATGTATATAATACGAGTAGAAAGGCACACTCCGGGTAGAAAGGTGCACCCAATTATTATGGTAACTACATATGTACATGATACTATAAATAAACATAGTCTATTTGGACACACACATGATATAGAAGAAAGATTTAATTTCATTCATCATCAATATGATTCAAATAAGAGAAAGAGTTATCTCAATAAATGGGATAGGTGATCTTCAACAGTAGAATCTCATGGTATCAAAAATAAATCAAGAAGTAGCAAGGAAATAGGAAGGTATATTCAAAGAAGAATATGTTTTAACCAAGCATGCCTCATATGGGAAATTTTTTGGTGAACATAGTATTGCCTTGATAATTGGGAAAGATGCTCATACCTCAACTTGAGTTATTAAATCAGATACTAAATCCTAACCCTCCAAGTCTATGGTCAACTCAACCTACATATAGGTTTGGATCCAATGGTTAGGTTTTATGTTCTAAAATATGCAAGTATCGTGAAAACCTTAGAAATCCAAATCGATCAGTAAAATCCTAGGTTGATTCTTGAGATTGAACCAATACTGACTTTAGGGTCTCTCGAAGATAAATCTTGACTCACATCTTTACTAATTATTATATTTTCTTTCATGATCATAAGTGAAAACAAAATCTTAAAACTCAAATCTTTGGCAAAACCATATATTGACACTTAATTTGATCTCAGAGAGTAAGTTTAGGGTTATTGATCATGGATGTGACTCCAAGATCCAAATTTTATCATTTACAACCTATCTTAAAGTATTAATGAGATATTATAAAGATTTAAAAACATAATATAAAATATTTATAAGTTGTGAATTAATCAATGGAAACTAAACTAAAAGATAGAGACAATTTCAAGGATTTCAAAACTTCTTTTGTATAATTTTTAGATCATGAGAGTGAAAGTTATGATTTTTTGAAGTTTTAACCAATTAAAAAATACCAAAATCCACATCGCTACTGTCCAATTTCCAAAACTAGTGCAAGGTTGAAGATGATCCCTCATCTAATGATCATAAAAAATCACACTCATAAACTATATGCATGGCATCAATGCTTACCAAATCAAGAAATTAAATAAAGTGATACCAAATCAATTTCTTTGCTCTCTCTTTCAATTTGGATGAGTAAATGAAGTCCAAATAAGGTGAAAATTGATGGGTAAGTTATCCAAAGAATCCAATTTTGGAGTTAAATTTGCCTTTTAGAAAACTTTAATGCGTGAAAATCCCAAATTTATGAAAAGTGTATTTTCTTTGTATAGATATATTCCTTTATTATTTCTTAACCAATTTCGTGTGTAACTCTCTCATAATCTAACCTATCTTCAAGAAAAATCTAGAAGACTAATTTTTATCTTAAAAATGCCTTATTTTGACATTTTGCACAAACAAACCCAAAACTATTACATGATCCTAATTTCTTATATTAAGGCTTCAAATCTTATATTTTTTCATTAAACTCCCATACTCAATGATTACTAACATCCTAGAACCTATCAATCTACTAAGAGGGTTTAAAATAAAATATTAAAATAAAAGGAGGAAAAGGTGATAATTACCTAAATTTTGGGATGTTACAATAAGCTCCAAAATAATGATAAATCAATATGGAATAGTAAAAATAATCAAATATTTGATGGAATTGGATTCATAGGATAGTTATGAGAAATCATGCACAAACAATATAAAAATGGGCAATAAGTGCTCAAACATACATAGTAAAACAACCTGTGAAAAGCAAAAAAATTTCAATGCATCAATGATTTCAAAAACCTATATTTCATGTTCCATGTGACATCCAAATGAAGTTTCACTACCCAAAAGATAGGGATTTCTCCCTCTATCTCTGTCTCTTTTTGGGTAGGGTGTGAAAAATTGTCAACTCTGTTGGGTACACCAAGATGATATGAGTCAAACTCCCACTATCACACTACAAGGATTGATCATGTTCAACACAGTTCATTTTTTATATTTTTGTTTTAAATTCTCTTATTTTCCTTTTTTTCTTTTTACTATGTTTTCTGATCTTTGGTTGATAGTTAGTAAGTTGGCACATCCCTCTGATCTACCAGCCCCTAGCTTGCTGATTGAGGTGATCCGCTAGCTCCACTCCACCTTGTTGACTAAATTTGTCATTAACTTATCTTCTCTTTTAATGATGGAAAATATTTCTTATTTGTGGACTGAACATGCTACACTAGTGCGTCGGGAACCTCTTGGAAAAATCAAGATTGAAACATCAACTAATTAAATAATTGTTCATATGTTCTTATTCATATTAAACATGTACAAGGTTTTATAACTCATGTAAAACCAAGCTATGGACCAACCCCACCTATCCTAAAACCTTTTGTAGGTAAATACCAAGTGTCTTGGATAGTCCGATCAAACTAGAAAAATATTTAGATAAGTTTTTCAAATATTTAAACATCTTTTATAGTTTTTCAGTCGAGGAACTTTGCAGACTGAGACACCTTCGGTCGAATTTTATCTTGATCGACAAAGAGACATTGTGCATCCTCTTGATCTTTGACCAATATATAGCCGTTCAAGCTTTTTCAAACTCAAAACGTATTTGGTCAAAATTTATTTTGACCGAGACAGAGCCTGCTCAAATTTTTTCTCGAGCGAGGAACATTCTAGAATGGAAAATTATTGCATCCAACTAGCCGTTGCACCTACATTTATTTTGTCCAAATGGCTAGTTGACCCCTTAGAACTCTCTAGACACTCCCCAAAGATGCCCTAGCCACTTGTAAATCATTCCTATAAATAGTAGTAGTCTAGGGACATCCCAACACACACTTGCATACTATATACATTACATCTTGAGCAATAAGAGCTGCAACAATCCACTTCCAAATCAATCACAACAATCCCTGCGTGTCCTTGCCTTAGATTAGCCTACCACCACTCAAAGTTGATACATCCTTTTGTGTTTTAGTCTATAAACTTGATTCATAAGGATATTTTGGAGCTTACTTGGTGTACTCTTTTCTCCCATCTTATTTCTATTATATGTAACGACGGTTGGGCTAATTCTAGTGGAGAAGGATGTCTAAGGTCCCGTAAGAGAATGTGCTCTTCCTTTGACTATTCAAGAAGATGTGACATCTTGTTCTCTTTCTAGTCTGACGGTGCTTTAGGAGTCCAAAAAAGAAGAGGTGGCATCCAATTCTCTTCCTCGTTCAACGGTGCATTGGGAGTTTACAAAAGAAGATGTTAGGTTGGTTATCTTCCGTGGTCAATATAGAAGAGAGTTTAGTTGCAACAACTATTTTATAATTTTTCTTAATAGATATATTTAATAAAATTGTTTGTTGTAAATCTTAGTTGGCAACAACTGGGTAATGGAATGACGTCATAGACAGAACCACTCTAAATAATTTCTCTCTTGTGGTTGCCTCTTTTATTTCTGTTGCACAAAAAATTAAATTAAAATTATTACAAAGACTCTATTCACTCGTCCTCTAGATCTTTCATTTGGTGTTAGATCAGGTTTTCAATGAGCCATCACTACTCTTAAAGAATGGGGGACGACATACTTAGCAAACTCAACATAGAAGGCACACACGTGAACCCACCATTAGTATATGATGGGACCAACTATACCTACTGGAAAAGGAGGATGCAATAATATTTTCAAGGATTAAGTTTTGATCTTTGGAAGATGATCGCTAAGGCATACAAACTTCCAACTACCAGACTGGAACAATGGGATCCAAACATAGTAAAATAAGCAACATTAAATTCTAAGGTTGTAAGCATACTTTACTGTTCTTTATCCCCAAGTCAATTTAATTGTATATTCACTTGTGATATTGCTCATGAAATATGGAACAAACTCTCAATAACTCATGAGGGTACTATACAAGTGAAGAACACTAAGAGTGGCATGTTAAAGCATAAATTTAAATTATTTTGTATGCAACTTAAAGAAAGTATTGCAGAGGTGTATGCTAGATTTTCTAACATTATAAACATTCTAAACGTCTTGGGAAAAAATATAAGAGAAGCAGGTCAAGTATCCAAGATACTTAGATAATTGCCTATAAGATACAAATCTAAGGTCACTTCTATTAAAGAATCCAGTGATCATACAACAATTAAGATGGAGCAACTAATTGGAAATCTAACAACACATGAAGTTACTCTAGAATAAGAAGAAAAGATCAAGGCTGAACAACAAAATGGAAAGAAGAAAGACATGGCGCTTAAAGTTGTCTCCAAGGCATCATTAAGAAATGTTACTCAAGAAGGCAATAAAACAATCAACGACAATGAGGAAGATGCTTTCATTGTAAATGGTAAGAAATATAAATTTATTCATTCTTCCAGCTATTTTGGGTGAGGAAAGAAGGGCCACTTAAAAATTGAGTGCCCAAAACTTAAGAAGAAGAAGCCCTCATCCAAGAAGAAAGACAAGGGGAAAAAATCCTACAAGGCTGCTTGGGATCAATCAAGCGATGAAAATGGGAGTAGTAAAGAAGAGGAGATCAAATGCTTCTTGGTAAAAGAAGATGAAGAAAAAATTAATGAGGTAGATAATTTTGAATTATCAAAGGAATAATTAATCAATAATCTTGAAGAAATTCATGTTAAATATATTGATTACAAGAAATAAAAGAAGACATTTTCCAAAATTATTGATGAACTCTATGTTAATCTGGATAATCTTAATTCTGAGAATGATACTCTAAAATATTTGAATAATTCTTCAAAATATTTTGTTGAAAGTTATAAGACCAAAATCATTTCTCTTGAAAATAACAATAGTCTTCTCTCTCAAGAAAAAGCTTGCTAAACTTAATGATTATCAAACTCAATCTATTCTGTGCAATCATGTATATTATGATGCTTTGGTAAAGGAAAAAGATGATTTACTTCGAATATTTCTCTATTGAACTTAGATCTAAATAAGAAGATTTCTGAAAATATAAATTGCAAAAACAAGTTTCTAGATTAATGAGAGGGAACAAAAATCTTTATAACATCTTAGTTAGTACTTTGAAACAAATAGGAAGAACTAGTTTAAGATATGTGCCAAAGAATCAAGTCTCACATATGCCTAGAACAAAAAATACTTATCCTCCAAAGATTGGAACTATATATCTGTCTAAAAATAGTGTTGTGGAAAATAGAAATGAAATATCTTGTATCTCATGTGATTATTGCCAACACTTTGGCCATTACTCATTTTCATGTGAATATAAAAATAAAGGAGCAATTAGCATGGCTTGGGTCCCTTGAAACCCAACTTAGAATTAAAGGAACAAGTTGAGATTTGACCTATTATTTTTTTGATAAATATTTATGTCTTATCTCAATACTAATTTAATATTCATTTTCATATCTTTTAGACTCATTTGAAAATTCCTATAGAAAATTTCTGCTCAATAATTATAAATTATATGCATATTTACTCTATTCAATAACCATCATGGACTCTACTTGGGTACCAAACCCTTTTATAGAAGGATCGGGTGGTTGATAGTGGATGTTCCAAACATATGACTGGAAACAAACATGCCTTTAAATCACTTAAAAAGAAAAAGGGAGGACCAATCACACTTGGAAACTATAAGAAAGGAACCATCATGAGAATAGGTAATATTGGAACAAATCTCACAATTATAAATGTATTATTAGTAGATCGATTGTACCATAACTTGCTAAGTGTTAGTCAATTATGTGATAGTGGCTATCATGTGTCCTCTAATAAAACTTGTTGCAAACTGCTTGGAGAAGACATAAATAATGTAGTATATGAAGGAAAAAGGGTAGGAAATTTTTACATTCTTAGGCCTATCTCAATAAAATCAATTATTGGAAAATGTCTTATTATAAATGATGATCAAAATTTATGACATAGAGATTAGGACATGCTATCACTCATTTTATTATAAAATTAATTAAATGTGATCTAGTTCATGGCTTGCCTAAAATCTCTTTTGAAAATCCTAAAAATTGTTAACCTTGTACCTTAGGAAAACAAGTTAAAACTTATTTTAAAGCAAAATAAATACTTAGTACTTTTAGTCATCTTGAACTCTTACATATGGACTTGTTTGGACCTATGAGAACACAATAAATAGGTGGAAAGAAGTACTTCTTTGTTATTGTTGATAACTACAGTAGATTTGTTTGGTTACATTTTTTTCTGGCAAAGATGATACTATGGAAATATTTATGAAGTTTTGCTCAATAATTGAAAATAAACTTCAAAATAAAATTTGCACCGTTAGGAGTGACCAGGGGAGAATTTGAAAATCATATCTATGAAGAATTTTTCTCATATAAGGGATACACTCACAATTTTTCTATTGCTCTCAGTCCACAACAAAATGGCTTAATCTAAAGGAAAATCATTCTTTACAAGAAATGGCTAGAACTATGCTTTTAGAACATAATACACCTAAAACCTTTTGGGTTGAAGTTGTTAATTCTACATGTTATGTTCAAAATTGAATCTCAATTCATCCCCAACTTAAAAAGGTTCGTTATGAAGTTCTCTTTTCTAAGAAACCAAGAGTGGATTATTTTTATATATTTTGAACACCTTGCTATATTTTAAACACCAAAGAGGATAGAGACAAATTTGATCCTAAATCTCAAAAATGATTTTCTTAGGTTACTCAGCCTTGAATAAGGCCTATAGAATCTATAATACAATTTATAAGAAAGTGGAAAATCAATTCATGTAACTTTTCATAAAAATCAAACAAAAATGAAAATCCAACAAACAATGAAATTGAAGAAGATTTTCCATTAGTAATTGGAGATTTAACCATTTGACCTAAAGATGTTAGAAATACCAAAAATGAACAAAGTCAAGATGAAAATGAGAAATTACATCTACTTATTCCAAGAATAATCAAAGGCCATCCACAATGTCTTATTATTGGTAACCCTTTTGATAAAATGAAAACTAGATCATCTTTTAAAGCTACATCTAACTCGCCTTTGTATCCATGATTGAACCCAAAAAGGTTGATGAAGCTATGAAAGATAATTATTGGATAATTGCCATGTAAGAAGCATTAAATCAATTTAATGAGAATGATGTATGGGATTTAGTTCCTAGACCACAAGATAAAAGCATTATTGGAACTAAATGCGTATTTTGTAACAAACTAAATGAAGTCAGGGAAGTTGTTAGAAACAAAGATAGATTGGTTTCTCAAGGGTATAATGAACAAGAAGGAATTGATTTTGATGAAACGTATGCTCACGTAATTAGACTTGAATCAATTTGAATGCTCTATCTGCACATAGGAACATTAAACTCTTTCATTTGGATGCTAAAAATGAATTTTTAAATGGAATAATTCAAGAGGAAGTTTATGTTGCTCAACCTCCTAGTTTTGAGGATCCAACACATATTGATCATGTTTATATGTTAAAGAAAGAATTATATAGTTTAAAACAATCCCCTAGAATTTGGTATGAACGTCTCAAAAATTATCTTTTCAAAAATTATTTTACTTTGGGCAAATCGAATCCTACATTATTTATCAAAAAGTATGACTCATATTTTCTTATTATTGAAATATATGTCGTTGATATCATTTTTGGTGCTTCAAATGAATCACTTTGAACATAATTTAGTGAAATGATGCAAAATGAATTTGAAATGAGTCTCATGAGTGAGCTAACATTTTTCTTAGGTTTTCAAATAAAGCAAACTCCTCATCGTATTTTTCTCAACCAAGAAAAATATACAAAAAGCTACTAAAATGCTTGAATATTGAAAATTGTAAACATGCATCCACTTATATGGGTACTTCAACCAAAATAGATAAGGATGAAAGTGTTGAACCTGCTGACAATTCCTTATATACAGGAATGATTGGTAGCTTGTTATGTCTAACTACTTCTAGACCTGATATTATGTTTGTCGTTGGTTTATGTGCTTGTTTTCAATCCAAATCTGTGAACTCTCACCTAGTTTTTGTTAAGAGAATATTGAGACGTATATCTGGTACAATGGACTATGTGTTGGTATGTATGCCCAAAGAGCTAATCATATGATGATTGTAATGGAAAAACTTGTAAATGATTTGATGATTAATAAAGGTAAGCTTCCATTTTATTTTGTTTTATTCAGTTATGAGATAATGAAGTAACATAATAAATGTGTAGAGAATGATTTACTCAATGATGTATGTCTTCAAGTACGTGACTTGAACAATGAGATCATACAGATCTTAAGAGTATACATTCTCATTATGTCCCTAGTCAGATGTTATTGAGGAGGCTAATAGAAAACAATGACATATAAGACTAGAGTGTGCGTTGGTTGATGAAAAAATCTCATTAGTAATGATATAGTATATCAAACTTAGAACATAGATACTTGTTAGAGAATAGAGTATCTGACAGACCCATCCTGAGGGTAATACATGGAAGCCATTTCAATGGTAATCATAGTTATCTCTCATAGTGTTGGTGGTGATTGTGGTTTATAGACCTAAAGTTACTACACTCATCACATATAGTTTGGTGTGCTTTAACATTATCCATCGTAATCTTGAATAGGGGTTATCATAAAGGTGATGAATGGGTACACTATGACACACGTGATGACTGTGAGTGATGTTTATGGGATTTATCCCTCCTATAGGAATATGATATCCTAATCCTCTTGATTAGTGATACTGAGAAATGCATGGCCATACACAGGTGAGTCAATATGTAATATTGAGCTTACATATATCTTAGACAGTATGCTCTAGTTCAAGAAATAAGAATGAATGTTGAAGAGGATGACTGCTCCATGCATCGGTTCTATATGGATATCAGAGACAAAGGAACTATACAAACACTAAAACACCATATACAAATTTTAGGTTGAAGTTGTTCTCCAACTTTCCATTTACTTGAGTATCATTGATGTGTACTAGGAACCGCTCTTTGCTTGTGATCTCATATTTGGTTATGGACATTTACTACTAACGTAATATGGGACCTATAGGGTCGTTGCACACATAAGAACTCACCTGGAATAGGAGTTTATCCATGAATGATGTTTAAGTTGATTACTAAAGATGTTTAGGTATGTAATTAAACAACCAATTAACTGACTGGACTCAGAACCATCAAGTTCAAGTGTTAAAGAAACTGGTTAGAGTGTCAGGTTGATTGGAAACTAAATTAGCTGATTTCTGCATGAGTCAGGGCACCAACCAATCGGCTAATAGGATGATCTCGGTCAGACCAACCAAAGCTTCTGATTATTTATCAATTCATGAGAATAGTTTATTGTTTTTCTTTGTTCAATTTATTGGAACAAGGATTAATGTTGGACATTAATTGGAAATGAATTGCAAATTCAATTGCGATTAGGGAAACATGTGAAATGACTAGTTTACTATGTGAACCAATCGGTCACACTGCAAACTGATCGGTTCACCTATTGCAAGTTGCAAAATTCATGGAACTTTTATACCCTTCTACTCCCACACAAATTGGAAACCTAGACCCTAACCCCTCCAATAAATAGAGGGGTACCAGGGGCTTCCCAACACACACAATTGAGAACTAATTGCTCTGAAAATTGTTATCCTCTCTGGTGATAGTAACCAAGAGAGCCCAAACAAGTCCTACCCAACTAGGGAGGGATAGCGAGGGAGAGAATAATTGAGAATAATTATGGGAGAGAAAGTTGGTGACTAGTATGCCAACAGAATGGGACAACTCCTTCTTGTCTATTCTAGTAGAACAATAGGAGTTCTAGGTGGTCTATGTGGACTTCCATAGAGGTGTTGATACTTTTCCTTCTAGGAGAAAAACATCACCTTGCAGTCTATGGAGGAGCTATTACATACGTTATTCAATTCTTCCATCTATGATGGAGGCCAGGAGGCACAACACATGAGTCCCAGTACAATTAGAAGACAGTTTCATGACTACAACAATGAGGAGATGTTGTTGAACTTGCTCCAGGACTAGGTTTATCCTTGAAATCATTCTTTCCATTATATAGTTGTTGACGCGATCTGCTGGTTTGATGGGAATATGGTAGTAAAAATTTTGTTTCCGTTGCCTGTTCTGTCGCCATATTTACCTATAGTGGTATCAGAACCAACATCAATCTACTATATTTTGGGATAATTGATATGATCAAATTTTGGTTTTATCATTTATTTGTTGCATGCGATGAGAATAAATTTTGTCCAATCAAATACCACATTTAATCCCAAACTTATATATATATATATATATATATATATATATATAGGGCCCATCTTTATTGCCCACGCGGGTAGCTACCGCCCACCCTTCCCACCACTTTTTTTCAAAAAAAAAATTCGCAATTGTAGAGGACTATTTTGTATAGCTCTCCAAAAAAATTTAGCCAAAAATAATATCATTTGCCCCTCCAAAATAAAAAAAACCCGTCTTTATATATATCTGATGTATATTTTGTACAGAGTTACTTTTTTGGCCAGCAGAGTTACTTTTTTGGCCAGCATAGTTACTTTTTTGACAGCAGAGTTCCTTTTTTGGCTAGGAGAGTTACTTTTTTGGCTGCAGGGTAGCGAAAATCCAGGTTACCCACACGGGCAACGAATGAACACCCACACACACATATATATATATATATATATATATATAGGGTGTTCATTCATTGCCCGCGCGGGTAGCATGGATTTTTGCTACCCTGCAGCCAAAAAAGTAACTCTCCTAGATAAGAAAGTAACTCTGCTGGCCAAAAAAGTAACTCTGTACAAAATATACAGCAGATATATATAAGGACGGGTTTTTTTATTTTGGAGGGGCAAATGATATTATTTTTGGCTCAAATTTTTTGGAGAGCTAGACAAAATAGTCATCTACAATTTCGAAATTTTTTTTTTGAAAAAAAGTGATCGGAAGAGTGGGCGGGTAGCTACCTGCGCGGGCAATAAAGATGGGCCCATATATATATATATATATATATATATATATATATATATATATATATATATATATATATATATATATATATATATATATATATATATATATATATGCAATTTACACACGTTGAGCTAAAAGTGAGTTTTGACGGTGGATGTGTAGAGTGATTATGGCTAATAATCCTAATTATCTATGCATATTTGTGTGTGGTTTGTTATTCCTATTTAATCTCAGTTTGCATACCGAGCCTCTACCTTATCTTCCAATTATAAAAATATTATTCTCTCCTATCTTTGCTCCTCTTGAATGTAACTTGAGGTTTCTCAATAATCAAGTAGTAGTAGGATAGTTTAAATTTGTGTTTCTATGAAGAGGACGATCCCAAAAGATGGAGGACCAATCAATTGGAGGCCTAGCTGATCAACTGTAGGAGCCAGAAGATGGTAGACCAAAGTCCAAATAACCGAAGTGACGACCAACAAACTAGACAAGAGGTGAGCTGATCGGTTTCAAGGGTTGAACCGATCAACCCACATTGGCAAGCTCAGATCTTCATCAACAATAGGTTTCTAAATGTGATGTGGACCCTAGGTTGTGGTAATTCCTTGTGGCTTCAAGGAACTACATTACGATGGCCATAACTATAACTTTTTATTTATTGCATGTTTTTCTTGTGGGATATAGTATGTGTATGATACATACTACATGTGTGGTGATTGGATAAAGTATATGTATTTATAAATATAAACTTCCTTAATTAAATATTAAGTTTTAGATGATTTCTAAAAGCGGCACACAAGAAAATCTTGATTGACTAAGTATGGGCATCGTAAAGGTGGTGCATTGTCTATCTCATGGAAGTGTGATGTTAATGATGTGGGCCTGCCAAGTGGGGTGCATTATTATCGTGTCAGTTTTAGGGTCAGGCTAAACTATGTGGTGTAAATGAGATTAAGCACCAGACACATGCAGATGATTATGGCAAGGAGTTGCACATATCATCCATCCAAGAGTTGCATATGATGCAATTGGAAAAAATTACCTACCTTGATAATTGACTATGGACGTTGGCATTGGCTAGGTAATAGCTGAAATATTTTGGATCTTGGCTCACTAGAAGGTTGTAAGCTACAATCTCCAAATTGATATGTGAGGGATACCAATTTGAATAAATAGTGGAATCAATAATTAATTAAACACCCATTTAATATCATCAATTTTTCATATCAAAAGGGTTTTGACAAAATAAAAATTATCTCTTATAGAATCAACTGATGAACAAATTAGTATTGCAATCAGTCCTTAGGAAGGACGAACTTGACGAGACATAATTTCCATAAATGTTTTTGGACTTTGTGAAGGGTTATCAATGAAGAGTGCAAGCTCTATGTCCTTGATAAACTATTTTCACAAATAACCTACTCCTGATGCGCCTAGGGCTAAGGTGTATGCTTACTAAAAGCATGCCAATGATGCCTTGGACATAAAGTACCTTATGCTAAGATGCATGTACTATGAGTTGCATGAGAAATGAAAGGGCATGGGGATTCTTGAGATGGTGACACATCTTAATAAAGTGAACCATAATCTATCAAATAAAGAAAGGAATGATGTCATAAAGGTACTCTTTGAGTGTAAGATGATAGAGGGAAAATTAGTAGAAGGACATGTGCTCAATATGATTGGAAATGTGTATCATCTTGAAGAACTGGGATTCTCTTTGAGCCAAGAATATGATTCTAAAATCATTGCTAGAATCATATAGCCACTTTATTGCATGTTATCATGTGAATAATATGGCCATACTGATGTTAGATTTTCTTGGTATGCTGATTCATGCCAAAGCAAGAATGAAGAAGGACAAATATGTGATGGTGATTAGCGGAGTTGAGTCCAACAATCAAAGAAAGTCAGTAACGAGTTCTAAGGTCAAGAACAAATGTAGATCTTCAACACTCAAGATGAGGAGAAAAAAAAGTATAAGAGTAGCTTATTCTTTGTACTTGAATGCATTTAGGAAGAAGAAGATGGGGATACAGATCTCCACTTCAGGTATATATGTCATTGATATAAACTTATCTACTTCTTCATCATGGGTACTAGATACCAGATGTGGATCTCACATATGCTTGAATATGCAGGATCTGAAAAGAAGTGGGCCTTTGGGAAAATGCAAGGTTAAACTTTGAGTTGCAAATGGCACAAGAGTTGTGTCCACTATAGTTGGAACCTATAGTTTATCTGTAACATACCAAAACTTGGACATATTCTCTTTTTGACCCTTTTTTGAACTTTTCCTTTCTTTTCATCCTCTTTGGCCTTTATGTTGATATTTTGAAATTATAATGGTTTGGTGAACATTTGTTTATTATTTATGCCAACATATGGGTTTATGCACAAATACCTCAGTAAATGTTTTGAATAAGGGTCTATTATGCAAATTTACCATTTAAGTGGCATTTTGATAAAATTAATTCATTCTCGATTATTATTTAGCCTTTTGGTGCATGGAAGAGAAAAAGGAATGAACAATAATGCTTTAAACATGTTAATGTGATATTAAATTAATTAATATGAGAAATAGTGATAATATTGGATAATGGGCTAGAACTCATAAGAGGAAGACTAATTGGTTAAAAATAACTTGAGATTCATTTTCCTTTAGTTGGGTTTGGTTTGGTTTGGTATGGTTTGGATGCCAAGTTTCATAATTTTGGGATGATAATAACTATATCTCTTTTATTTGGAAAAGAAAAGGTGAATTCTCCTCAAAATATGAAATAAAATACTTAACGACTCCAAAAGTGGAAAATAATCTTAGATTCGTAATCTACACATTAAAATATGTCTTTGGGTGAATTTTTACTCAATTAGGAGAATATTTGATTAAAAGGTGAAATTAGGACAGAGAAAGTGAGTAGAACCTTCAAAATATTAAATAAATGTACAACCAACTTCAACATGTAAAATTGATGGCAATTTCGTATCTAAGACACTTAATGTGATATGTGGGTGTAGTTTCATCAAATTTGGTGAATCTTATAACCATTAATGATGGAAGAAAGTGAAAATAGGATTTGGTTTATTTAACAAATCAAAAGTCCTCAAAAGTGAAAACTAAGGCCATATTTGGATTCCTCATGTCAAAAATAGGCTAACTGCAAAATTTCATTAAGTTTTGGTTTTGTTTGCACCCTCAAATGAGGAGAGAGAGAAAGTTAAATAATTAAATCGATCACTTTAGTCTGAATAAGATTTGGAATGTAATTGAATGTCACACTATTAAAGGATGTGTGCCTTATTTCTCACCATTGATCCAAGATGCCAGGCACATCATCATCAACCTTGCACTATTTATGGAAACAAGCTTCTTATACATGTGATTTTCTAATCATGATTTCTCCCTCATTTCTCCATCTTTCTTCATGATTGTTTTTGCTTTAACTTCATGAGCAAGTTCTTCACCAGTTGATACCTTGCTCATGGGATTTCATCAAGAAATGAGGAAAACCCCAATTCTTGGGGTGCAAGGTTCCTTCGGCCAACCTGCCTCTTGTCCTTACACACACCCACACCTATATATAAGTGTACCCCTAGTTGCTCTGAACCCCACTCTTCTTTTTCCTTCTTCCAATTTCTACTCGATTTGTCATTTTGCTTGCCACCAAGCATGCTCTTCTCTCCGACTTTTGGCACCTCTCTCGAGTTGTGGGCATCTCAGATCCTTGATTGGCCTTAGAGGTTAGTTCATGGCAACTTGTGCTTCAGTTTCATAGCATTAAAATGAGGAATCGTCGCCTCTATGAAAAATCAACCATGAGTTGTTGCTCTCTACTTGTAGCCATGGCATGGCCGAGCGAGAGAGATGAAGTAGCTGGGTGTATTTCCCTTCTTGCCCTCTCATTTTATTTCTTTCTTTTATTTCTTCACCAAGGGCACTATGGTCGTTTTGCCATTTTTCTTTGCCTTAGTGCGAGTCAAATCCGGCCCTTGACTGTGTGACTTGGCTGCCTTTGATTGGACCAAGTTAGTGGGTGGGTCCTCTCTCGCTCTCCCTCTTTCTCGCAATTTCTCACTTATTTGGCATTTCTTGATTTTTTGATTGGTCCAACTTTAAAAATCATATCTTTTGACTCACTTGTCCAAAAATTAAAGTAAAATATGTTTCAGAATTGAAAAAATGTGTTCTTTCCAATAAAAATTGTTTCAATGCACAATTTTCATGTTTTCAATAATGGATGTTTTAGAATTTAATAAATCATATAAGAAACCCTAAAAATCACAACTTTGACATATAAACTCCAAATTAGACAAATAAATATGTTTTCTTGATCAAAAAAACATAAGGAATCGTTTGATGAGGTTCTTAGAGTCTAAATTGTTGTTTTGTTCAAAAATTCCAAAAGTCTGGGTTCCTTTACATTAATTCATATGAAAAAACCCTAATACATGATTATACATTGAAAACATGAAAATTTGAACTTGGGAACACCTAAAAGTGGTGAATGTTGATAATTGAACTTAATTAGAGAGGTATGTGCATACTTACACCTTAAGTTGGGAATATTTGCAAACCTAACCTAATTTCCCTAATGAGGCACTTATTGAACCCTAATATCTCTTTTGATATTCCTTTTGCTATATTTGCCTCAATCACTTTTGATATTTATTTCTTGGGTCTTGTACCCCACTACCATGTTTCTACTATTTGATGCTTATACTTGCCATAGTTCGCTAGCATGTTGATTTTATTAGACTATTTAACTAGTGTAGTGGTACTTTTATGCAACCACCCATAGGTAGGGCATGTGTTAATTCATCCAGGGGAATGTGTTACTCTCCCCAATATACAATATTTAATAGGTGATTGGAATGTGTTACTCTCCCTCACCTATTTGGTTGAGTTTCCATAGGTTCCTCAACCCTACGTAGTTTAAGTAGTTAATATTAATCATGCATGCGTATCTTTTACTATTTTTCTTATTATGGCAAGCATATATTTGATTATGCCTCATACTTTTGACCATCTTCATCTTATGATGAATTCTTAGCCTTTATTTCCATGTTATTTCTTTATCTTTTGTCCTTGTTCAATATTTGACACATACCTTGCTTCTTTCTTTTGTTGGTTGTCTTCCCAACCACCTAGGGTTTGTTTAAGGTGCTAAGTAAGGTCTAGGATCAAAGGTGCATAGTAGGAGCATGGAGGAGCAGCCTAGGATTAGAATAAGGAGTCTGTGGCCTTCAACATCGACCTAACTCGTGAAGTTGTTGCTTGGATACAAAGTTGGTATATTTTAGACTTCCCTCTATCTTAGATCCTTTTGATGTATCTTACACGTAAACTCGTAATGGGAGATATGATGGAATTTTGTAATGTTTTGAAAAAATGAATATTGTCATTATTTTTCCTTTTCTATACACTTTGGTGTTTTGTATACCATTATATAAGATTTAAAAAATTTAGCCTTATTCCAACATACTTTTAAGTATGATTGGGATTGATGTTTTATTCTTCAAATTTTTAGTAAATGGGTGATTTCACTCTTTTATAGGATTGTATCAGATCCCATTGTAGTCAGAAGCATACTATTTCAATTTTGTCTCCCTAATTAGAACCCTTATCTTACATATTTCCCCTTTATGTGACATGTTTGCCTTAGAATTGATATATGTAACCCATGAGATGATGAAAGGTTGATGTATGATCTTATGAGTTTCACATTGGAATCATGTGATTAAACCCACTATAATATCTACAATTAAAATATGTAAGTAACCATAGTAACTTGAGGTTGTTTAGATTTTACTTTAGGCAAATACTAGGATATGAACTTGAAATCAAAGGCATCTAGAAAGGATTAGGGTTTAGGGGTTGGAAATATTTTCCTCCGCACCACTAGCTTGGTTTACGAGGACTCCCAGATCCATATGTTACCTATTTGGCCTGAGCTATACGAATTGTATGAAATAGCATGCTTTTAGGCAATAGTAATCTTATACGTCTATGTTGGATATCTTTGGGAACCTTAATATGTTGACCTTGTGACTTTTTTTAGGATGGATACCAAATATAGTTCTCTTATGTCCCTTAGAACCACATGTTTGGGTTGTCTAACCCTAGAACCTAGACTTTGAAGTTTGGGTGATTAGTAAACAATCAAGTGATAGATCTTATACATGGTTTAGTTAGACTCACACTTTTACCTATACTTTAGTTTGGCTTGGTAGGTCAAACCTTTTAAGGGGTGGAAAGTAGTTGGTTATTGATGTTGGGTAGTTATATTTCGAGGACGAAATCCTTTTTATGGGGGATGGAGCCCTATGCCATACTGAGATCTAGCTATGTGACTTTAGAAACCCTAACTCTGTGATTAGGAGGTTAGTGTGCTTGGATCCTTAGTTTTGACCAAACAAGTTATAGTTTTAACCTAACATGTTTGTTGTTATCCTAAAGAACATATAATAGTCATCTAATGAATAGCTCACATGTTTGAACCCTAATGAATATTTAATGTACATAATATGAATAATTAACCTATTAATACTAATTGTGGATATACATGATGTTAAACATGTTATAAACAAATAAACCCTAATGATATGAGGAGCAAGATATATGTCACCTAATCTTGTACTTAATACATGCTAAGAAGATATATGTGAAGAATAATAATCATGTCCACCTAAATCCTGAGTTGTAATCATATAACACAAATATATACATCCTTAATGACTTCCATGATACATTAATGACATTAGGTGTCATAATCAAAAGATATACTTTTATACACATAAATGATATATAGTCACCTAATCATATATTAAGCAAGTTATCAATATGAAATGCATATCTTCTTTGTTCACTATTATACACCTAATTAATCACCAAATTATAATTTGGTAAGTGAATCAATTCATTAATATGTGATATGTTTCACCTTGTTCACTAATATCCACTTAATGAATCCAATATGGTTAATGAGTAATTTTATTCATACAAATGTGCATAATCAATAGTAAGAAGTGAATAAATATGATAAAATGATTTCTGATGACATTAATGTGACTAATAAAAGTAATGTGATAATGTTTAATATAGTTATAAGTAATTAATTTGATATCATTTGAAATAATTGTTGACTTAATAACAAATTGGATAAATATGTCTTACTCCATGCAAAATAATATGATATAATTCAATATGGTGATAACATGAAGATAATGAAGTCTAAATCCAAAGTTTGAAGGAAAAATACCTAATATAGTAATAGATATTGAGATAATTGAGCAACCTCTAATTGTTCTAAAATTCTTAATAAGATACATGAGAAATATATATATATATAAGGTTTCATGCACAATAATGAAATGTAACTCTTTTGGCAACAAAGTGAATATGACATGGCACAATTAAATAGATAATAATGGTAATGTGATATCCTAATGAATATAATGCTAATAAGCCTAAAAATGTAAGAAAATAAATCTTAATAGTGGAACCCCTAGGTGATCCTTGAAAGCTTGACCTATGAGGATTTGCATGTGAAGTTTCAAAACTCCTAGGTTAAGCAGTTGAAGTTCAAGGAGTTTGAGTTGGTGAATGTTTTGATGGAAGTTTTATGGTTGGAGGAACAACCTAAAGCTTAGAGATGATATGTTGCATACTCACCCTTCTCTCTTTGATTGTGATTTTGGAAACAAAATCCTCTTTAAGGGGTGGAGTGTTGTAACATACCGAAACTTGGAAATATTCTCTTTTGGACCCTTTTCCAAGCTTTTCATTTCTTGTCTATGCTCTTTGGCCTTTCTGTTGAATTTGTGGAAATTATAGTGGTTTGGTGAACATGTATTCATTATTTATGCCAACAAATGGGTTTATGCACAAATGCCTCAGTAAATGTTTTTAATAAGGATCTAATATGCAAATTTACCACTTAAGTGGAATATTGATAAAAGAAATTTGTTCTAGATCAATTCTTAGGTTTTTGGTTCTAGGGAGATTAAAATGAATGAACAATAATGCTTTAAACATGTTAATGTGATATTGAATTAATTAATATGAGAAATAATGATAATATTGGATAATGGGATAGAGCTCATAAAAGGAATATTAATTGGTTAAATATAACTTGTGATTTGTTTTCCTTGGGTTTGGTTTGGCTTGAAGGCCAAGTTCCATAATTTTGGGATGATAATAACTATATCTCTTTTATTTGGAAAAGAAAAGGTGAGTTTTCCTCAAAATATGAAATAAAATACTTAATGACTCCAAAAGTAGAAAATAATCTTAGAGTCATAATCTACACATTAAAATATGTCTTTGGGTGAATTTTCCCTCACTTTGAAGAGTATTTGATTAAAAGATGAAATTAGGAGAAAGAAAGTGTGTAGAACCTTCAAAATATTAAATAAATGTATAAGCAACTTCAATATCTAAAATTGATGGTAAATTCATATGCAAGACACTTAATGTGACATGGGGGTGAAGTATCTTATAACCATTAATGATGGAAGAAAGAGAAAATAGGATTTAGTTTATTTAACAAATCAAAAGTCCTCAAAAGTAAAAGCTAAGGCCATATTTGGATTCATCATGTCCAAAATAGTCTAGCTACAAAATTTCATTAAGTTTCAGATTTGTTTGCACCCTCAAATGAGAAGAGAGAAAAAGTTAAATAATTAAATCGATCACTTTATTCCGAAAAAGATGTGGAATGTAATTGAATGTCATGCTATTAAAGGATGTGTGCCTTATTCCTCATTTTTGGATCTAGATCGGATGCCAGGCACATCATCATTAACATTGCGTAGTTTATGGAAACAAGCTTCTTATACATGTGATTTTCTAATCATGATTTCTCCCTCGTTTCTCCACCTTTCTTCATGATTTTTTTGCTTTAACTTTGTGATCAAGTTCCACACTGGTTGATACCTTGCTCATGTAATTTTGTCAAGAAATAAGGAAAACCCTAATTCTTGGGTCGCAAGGTTCCTTCAGCCAACCTGTCTCTTGTCCTTTACATGCAACCACACCTATATACAATTGTACCTCTAGTTGCACTGAACCCCACTCTTCTTTTCCTTTCTTCCAATTTCTCCTTGATTTGCCATTTTTCCCGCTGCCACGCATGTTCTTCTCTCTGGCTTGCAGCACCTCTCCTGAGCCGTGGGCATCTCAGTGCTTCGATCGACCTTAGAGGTTAGTTCATAGCAACTTGTGCTTTGGTTTCGTATCTTTAAAATAAGGAATCCTCACCTCTGTGAGTTTCACCCAAAATCAACCATGAGCTTCTACTCTTTTCTCATGGTCATGGCATGGCCGAGCGAGAGAGATGAAGCAGTCGGGTGTTTTTCCTTTCTTGACCTCTTATTTTTTTTCTTTCTTTTATTTCTTCACCAAGGGCGGTATGGTCATTTCTCCACATTTCTTTGACTTAGTGTGAGTCAAACCTAGAATTTGACCACGTGACTTGTTCGCCTCTGATTGGGCCAAGTGAGCGAGTGGGTCCTCTCTCTCTCTCTTTCTCGTAATTTCTCGCTTACTTGGCATTTCTTGATTTTTCTGATTGGTCCAACTTGCAAAAATCATATCTTTTGACTTGCTTGTCCAAAAAATAAAGTAAAATATGTTTTGGAATTAAAAAAAAGTATTGTTTAAAATGAAAATTGTTTCAATGCATGATTTCCATGTTTTTTGACGATGGATTTTTTATAATTTAATAAATCATATAAGAAACTCTAAAAATCATAACGTTGTCATATAAACTCCAAATTGGAAAAATAAATATGTTTTCTTGATTATAAAACATAAGGAATCATTTGGTGAGGTTTTTGAAAGTTAGGGTTTCTTTTCATCAATGCATTTGAAAAACCCTAATACATGATTATACATTGAAAATAGGAAAACTTGAACTTGGAAACATCTAAAAGTGGTGAAAGTTGATAATTGAACTCAATAAGATAGGTATGTGAATCCTTACACCTTAAGTTTGGAATATTTGCAAGCCTAACCTAATTTTCCTAATGAGGCACTTATTGAACCCTAATATCTCTTTTGATATTCCTTTCGCTATATTTACCTCAAAGTTAGTTTTGATATTTATTTCTTGGGTCTTGTACCCCACTGCCATGCTTCTACTATTTGATGCTTATACTTGCCATAGGTCTTTAGCATGTTGATTTTATTAGATTATTTAACTAGTGTAGTGGTACTTTTGTACAACCACCCATAGATAGGGCATATGTTAATTCGCCCTAGGGAATGTGTTACTCTCCCTAATATAAAATATTTAATAGGTGACTAGAATGTGTTACTCTCCCTCACCTATTTTGTTGAGCTCTAGTAGGTGCCTCAACCCTATTTAGTTAAGGTAGTCAATATTAATCATGCATGTGAACCTTTTACTATTTTTCTTATTATGGCAAGAATTTATTTGATTATGCGTCATACACTTGGCCATATTTGTCTTATGATGAAATCATAGCCTTTATTTCAATGTTATTTCTTTATCTTTTGCCCTTGTTCAATATTTGACACATACCTTGATTCTTTCTTTTACCAAGGGTTTTCCCAACCACCTAGGGTTTGTTTAAGGTGCTAAGCAAGGCCTAGGATCAGAGTGCCCAGCAGGAGCTTGGAGGACCAGCCTAGGATTAGGATAAGGAGTCCATGGCCTTCAAAATGGACCTAACTCATGAAGTTGTTGCTTGGAGACAAAGTTGGTGTATTTTAGACTTCCTTCTATCTTAAATCTTTTTGATGTATCTTACATGTAAACTATTAATGGGAGATATGATGGAATTTTGTAATGTTTTGAGAAATTGAATATAGTCATTATTTTTTCAATGTTATACACTGTGGTCTTTTGTATAGCATTATATAAATATTTGAAAATTTTACACCTGTTCTAGCATACTTTTGAGTATGTTTGGCATGGATGTTTTATTCTTCAATTTTTTAGTAAAGGGGTGATTTCACTATTTAACATTATCTCTACCCATAGGGATTGTAATAGAGTTAGAGAACTACTATTATATATGTATAATAAATAAAAACATCATTTTTGTATCTTGTACGAACAAGGATGTATATGAATTTCATATTAAAAATGGTCGATGTTCTATTTCTAAAGATGGGATATTTTATGGTAGTCACAACGTCTTATGGTCATTATTTTGCTAGATCTAAAGACATATGTGAAAGAAATAGAGGGGGGTGAATAGAGATTTTGATAAATTTCAAAGTTAATTTCAAACTTAAATGGCAAGAAGGAGAGGGACACAAGGAAGGGATTCACAATTTAGAGTGGTTCCACCCTTCAAATAAAAGCATGTCAGTCCATTACCCAATTGTTTCCAATTTGGATTTGCAAGTGATCAATTTTATCACCTCTCAAGGAATAAAAATAAAATACAAGCATTTCACCTCAACCTCTTCTTTATCAAGATGTGGAAAAGAACCTAAGGAGAGGATGATGATCCACCTCCACCACCTTTATCCAGCCTTCACCTCCTTGATGTAGCGTCAATCACCTTGGAGTAGCCTTCACACCTTGAAGTAGCTCCAATCGCCTAGGAGCAACCTTCATGCCTTGAAGTAGCTCCAATTTCCTCAGAGCAAACCTTCACACCTTGAAGTAGCTCTGAGAAATCTCCCCCAGACAACCTTCCACACTTGGGGGTAGTCAAGGAGCAAGATTGCATCAACTTGAAGAAGTAGATTGGAAGAAGGAAGATTACACCAATGTAGTACAATGCTTTGATCCTATACCAAATGTTAGACCTCCAAACCACTTAGGATGGACATTTCTAGGTGGTGTCTAGTAGATTGTATCTATAGGACACTAACTTTAGAGCTCAATAAAGAAGATAGCAAGTGTAGATTAGATGATTTTCTCTTTAGAATGATTGCTCAAGTGTTTCTAGAGTGCTATGGTGTCCTAAAGTCACCTCTATTTATAGGGATGGGTTATAGGTGACTAGGGTACTTTGGGGAAGTGTCTAGAGGGTTCTTAGTGGAGGATTATCCATTTTTGTCGAGTTAATGATAGGTGCAACAGTTAATTTAGTTGTTTCTAGACTCTGGTCCAAACTATCTTCTCACGTCTATTCCTACCCAGATCTCACGATACAGGTAGAAACAGTAGTTCAAACTAGGAAGAGATCAACCAAACTAGCATTCATAACCATAAAGAGAAGACAGAACAAGAAACGTACTGAATCTGAAATAAAACTACTTGCTTAAGACAAAAGTACATAAACATGCTACTTTATCTATGTAAAGATAAAAAGAACTAAAGCATAAGCATTAGAGGGCATATTAAGGCCAAAGTGACACAAAACCATAGATAAATAGCACAGAGAATATGTGTAAATTTGGGTGTTATCAACTACCCCAAGCTTAAAACTTGCTTGTCCTCAAGCAAGACAGTGCTTAAAGAACAAAAAGATAACATCCAAATTAATCGTGGCAATAGATGTTAAGGCTAAGAAAAATAGTTTAAAGCATCGATTCTCATGAATCATGTCATTTTAGAACAAACCCCCACCAATCAACCACGGTCCTGCCAAAGCAAGATCAAAGAGTTTCTAGGCAAGATTAAGCAAATTCACTACAACTTTTTGATACTCATGAGGGTTTGAATCATAATTATTAGTCATGAAAGAATTGTCACATAGGTGATCATACGGGTGATGAGCAATGAGCCATGACCATGAATCCATGCATACCAATCAAGAAACAACGCACCTCTCACTTATTCATGTCCAAAGAAAGAAAGCAAAAGACTCTAATGACTTCTGAGGATCCTGATTTGTGTCAGGTTGGTCCATGTAATGAGAAATAGTCCTTGCAGTCTGAGCCATTTGTCCCAAAGCAGTGAGATGAACTCCTCATACTGTGCTCAAACCAACCCTGCTACTGAGATGATCTCATAGGTCTCCTAGGGGTTTGTAGGGACTCTCTAATGAGCTTTTGGAGTGATACTACCAGGCACGACATACCCGCGTTCACGAGCGCAGTCATACACCGACTGGGCACCATCCTCGAGAATCCTAAAAGAGAAAATTAGCACTCATTTATTCACACTCAGACTTTTATTCTCTGCATTCTTTTTTGTAGGCTTGGGTGATAACTATATAGATATTTTGGGATTTTGTGGGTGGCCAAGCCTCTTTTGCAACTTTTTTTATATTTTTCATCTTTTTGACTCAATCTAAAGTGAGAAAGCACGTAGTCCATCAAGGAAAACATTTCATCTTGATTATAACTCAAAGCCCGTCATGATCTGCTTGACACCTATGTGAAAAGTTACAATTATGATTCAAGAAACCTTAGAATAGAGGCAAGCTCGTGAAACCGCAACTAGGATTCTTTGATCATGTTTAGCTCATTCCAACAGTCCTTTACCTTGGATTTGTCATTCACAATGTAGATCAAGGGAATAAAGCTTTAAGATATGAAAAAGTCACATAAACTTAGATTTATTACCAAACTCAAGGAAAGAGTCAAAGAGCAAGTCAAGCGAAAGGTCAAGAAATTTAAAGATGAAAACTTTTCATTTAGGCATAAAGTCAAGCATTTATCTATTAGATTTGCACCATATGGTCATAATATCAAAGCTAAAAAGCCAAATTTTTTTGAAAATTTAAAACTAAATGTAGGAAGTAAACATGCATGTTAGAAGGATGAAGAGGTAGAAGGGAGAATAGCCTTACCACCCCAAGCTTAAAAATTTTCTCATCCTCGAGAAAGATCTAAGCTTAGGATAATAAGGTGGGAATGCAAGGAAGTTAGGGTGGGAATCTTATTAAAGTCCTAAGATGATGCATGTATGCAAGGAAATATAAAGCAGTTAAAGGAAAGAAACTATCTAAACAAAATTTTATTTTAACAAAAAGAGAAAAGAAAGAGGTAAAAGAAAGGGGGTGGCTGCCCCACGATACTGACATTGGGGTCCCAAATCCTATGTTTTGGGACCAGTGCCACCTGTGTCTTTCCAGCGGGATCCATCTCATGATAGGAGCAGAATAGGTGGAGGTGGGGGCCCTTCTGAGTTTGAAGAAGAGGAATAAAATATGATGACTCAGTGAACTCATCAGTGTGCTAGAATCGTTTTGAACTGCACTGAGATGACTTCTTCGGCAAATCATCCTCAAGGCACCTTTCAATGTATGGATATGAATGGGAAGGCCCTAGGATGTCGACATAGGATGAGACGGAGGAGATAGGCTGAATATCTTCTGGACAATTCATCTCATCTCTCTCCATCTCTAAAATTGAGGTTGGATGCTCAAGTAAACTATCATGTACAATCTGAGTCATCCAATCATTTTCTGAGCAAGAAGTGTCCCCAGAAGAACTTGTTTGTTGTTCTTCCACCCCAAGCTTGTTTCCTTCTGTGGGGTCCTGGGTGTCTTCATGCTCAACTGCCATGTGGTGGTGGATTTCCCATCTGATTCCCTTGAGTTCCACCAAGCCTTGTAAAGGGATGGTGGCAAATGTTGGCTCATGTTGTTCCAACTCATTGTCGTCAGTATATTCGCTCCACTGAGAGGAATAGTCATCGTCATCCTCATCGAACAAATTGTTCCAAACCATGATTGGGGTACTGCTCGAAGCTAAGTGACATGTCTCAATATGAGAGATATCACCCTGGTCTGGGTCAATGTCAGACTTGGGTTCCTCAAACCAACCTTCTGGATGTGAGGTTGTTTGGTTATCATTGTGAGGATAAGAGTCTTCGTCCTTGTCATCATAGCACCATTCATGTCTATGACGCACATCTTCCATTGGTTCATCAGCTGGGTCATCTGGATAGAATGAAGGGCTTCCCAAGTGGGTTGGTCTTCACAGAAAAATCCTGGTGAATTCAGTTGATGGTCTGAATAGGATGGTGAGACATACTCTGCTTCAGATCTGATGGAATGGTCTTGATGACTAGAGTCTTCATTATCTTGTGATGACACTTGTAACTGGACTGTAACCAAATCGATGAGCTCTTAGAGCCTTCTGCCTTGTTCAACATATTTATCATGAAGTTGTTGTACTTGAGCATCAATGCTTTTGAGACTCGTTGATTCTACCATACACATCTGATGGGAATCTGTTGTATCAAAGTAATGTTTCCAGACGAATCCTTGTTTAACAGTTTGAAGCATACGTCTACTGTGGTCTGCAATCTCTGTTGCTATTTGGAGTTGATGCTCCTACTTATCTAATAGTTCCTGGAGTGGATCTACATGTTCTTGGAGATGAGGGGTTGAGGAGGTGAGTGCATGAATACTTTCCCCAGCTAACTCCACTACCTTAATCAATTCTTGATCCCATGATGGCATGGAAGTCGAGAGATGACTGGAAGTCTCTGTTGTTGGAATTTCAACATACGACGATGGTGGAGGAGAGCATAACTCGACTAGCTATAGAGCGCGACCTTCAATTATTTTCCAGCAGTCCAAACTGTGGAAAACTCGGGAGGACAAGTGGAAAATATGACTTGTCTCGCCGAAGCAAGATCCATGGCTGAAAAAGTATAAGAAAAATAAAAGGTATTCAATATATATGAATAGGTATGTGTAAAACAAAAGAAAACCTATGCATATATATACGGCCTTAAAAGTGACAAAACAAAATCTTTTAGGCGTGTAAATGTGGAAAACCACATCCCCGACAACGACGCCAAAAAGTTGATCGGCCTCAAAAGTGAGTCGGAACTTTGAATTTATAACCCGAAACCTTCAAGGACGCTCGCAACTTTATTATAGGGTCAAAGTAGATATACGGGGTCGAACAGAGGGGCTTAGTGACATTTAGGATGCCACAGATTTCATTCTTTAGTTAGATAAGACAAAACGATGGTCGACGAAAATATGTGCTAGAACTAGTCTAGCAGGTTGTCACAAAATAAAACAAAACAAAACAAAGAAAAGAAACGAAAACAAAACATAGTCTGTGAGATTCTACTAATCAGAGAGAAGGAGTTCCTAACTATGTAACCACAATCTGGGCAGTCTATGCACCCATTCTCAGGTGTAGACAACCCTCGAACACTTAAGCAAGAATCTTAAAACCAAACATAGTACGCATTGTGGTATCTATTCATGTGGGGTCATCCCACTCGCTCTCGCGTAGCGTGACTAAAAACATCAAGGATATGCCATCAAACCTCTCTCAAGGATGACACATCAGCATCTCAACATATTCTAGAGGTCCTCTCGGACCTAGAATGTGCTGAGATGTTAGAAACAAACAACTGTTGGACCGTCCTCCTCTCAGACTCTGGTCCAAACTATCTTCTCACATTTATTCCTACACAGATCTCACGATATAAGTAGAAACAACAGTTCAAACTAGGAAGAGATCAACCAAACTAGCAGTCATAACCATAAAGAGAAGAAAGAACAAGAAACGTACTAGATCTGAAATAAAACTACTTGCTTAAGACAAAAGTACATAAACATTCCCAAAACGGGTACATAGCCAAGAAGGAACTCAACTAGCCATGGACAAGCATAGTTTGCACCGAACAAAGATGGAAGAACATCATTGTACAAGAAATCAAGGAACACAGCAGAAGAAAGGGGAAGAAGATAAGATTTATCCTGTGGAGGAGAGGTGGCTCTTACTCATTTGCCTCTATATAGGTCGGATCTCATCTTTTGGTCCTCCTCCTTGATCAGATATGGACTCCTTGGTCCTCTTTCTCTCTCTAGATCTTCCCTGAATAGCGGTGTGGATGGTCCAATTTTGGGTTTCCACCACATATCTGGGTGGAAATGGACGGATGGATGGACCAGGTTCTTAGATCTCTCCACAGATATAGAAGGCAGAGTGGATGGTGTCAGGATGAGTCAAACTCCCTAGGTCGGGGCATAGGGTGGCAGCCTGGTGGTGGCTGGAGTCCTCCTTCTGGCATCTGGACTCTTTTCCTCGACTCCCCCCGTATGGTAGGTGTGAGGGGTATTTATAGTGCTGGGGAGAGAGGAGGGAATGTGGGTCGCGGTTCTTGGACATCGCGACCGTGGTGTGAGGGAGGGTCACGATCGTCTTCATGGCCATCACAGGCATTGATGAGGGTGGAAGCGAGGAGGTCATGATCTGGTGGGTGATGGAGATCGTGCAGACCGTGAGCAGGTGCATGCCGATGAGGGTGGAGAGGTCACGGTGTGGTGGAGTGTGGAGGTCATGATGTGCAAGGTGTGAGGAGGAAATGGTGACCAAGCAGAGATGAGGAGCTGGATGTCAAGGTCGCCAAGCAGGTCGCGATCTTGGAATGTGGCAGGTTCAGATCGTGGTTAGGGACCGTGAGAGGGTGGTCGTGGTGTATCGTGATGGTTGTACTGCTGGTCGTGGTGTGGCGTTGATGAAGGATCATAGGATGAGAAGCGGGAACCGTAGGTGCGGTGTGAGGTGATTGTGGGTGCTGAGGAAGATGATCACGATCTGGTAGTTGATGGAGTCGTGGTCTGGGGACAGACGATCGTGACCAAGTAGAGGTGAAGATGTGGATCACAATCAGGTGGTTGTTGACGATGGTGGAAGTCGGTGGAGAAGTCGCGGCTTTGTGGAGAAGATGATTGTGATGTTGAGATGATGAGGGTGGGGTCACCAACTGTGGTTTGGAGGTGTAGACCGTGATTAGGGGTTATCATCATTGGTGAGTTGTGATGTTGGAAGGAGTAGGTGCTTGGAAGCATGGTCATGGTGTGGCATTGGCCATCACGGGTTGGAATTAGGGCAGGCTGTAGGTGGTGGTCAGGTAGAGGAGGTGATCACGAGTGAGGCTGATGGACTGCGGGTCACGGTTCCTAGACATCGCGACCGCGTTGTGAGGGGGGAGTGAGGTCATGATTAGTGGAGGAGCGTGGAGACCTCTATGCGCGAGGGGAGTTGGGTCGCGATCTTGTGGGGGTGTGGGATGAGGTCGCGATCAGTAGATGATCACAGGCAGGTTGAGGTGTTGGCACTGCTGGTCGCAGTGACGTGTAGAGTTGGCGTTGCACAGGAGACCGCGATCGTGATGGTTAGGGTAGAAGATCATAGTTTGTGCACTTGATAAGGGAAGAAGGGGCAGTTGATCGCTTGATGACCTGAATAAATAAGGGCCCAAATAGTAGATGGACCAAGAAGATTGGGCCCATGTGCTCTAATTTGGTCTGCACATCAAGAATAAATCCAATTAAAATAGAAATTAAATCACTTAGATTATAAGGGTGTATAAGAAGGTTTAGGCAATAAAAGCAATTAATCAATAGAAGAACTGGGCCTCAGAGAGAGAGAAAACATGGACAGATATGTCATCACAAGTTTGGTGCCTACTTTCCCCAAAACTGGCTAGATTGGCTACTTTATCTATGTTAAGATAAAAAGAACTAAAACATAAGCATTAGAGGGCATATTAAGGCCAAAGTGACACAAAACCATAGATAAATAGCATAGAGAATATGCATAAATTTGGGTGTTATCACAACCACATATTCAGCTTCGGTGGTAGACAAAGCAACTGTATTTTGTTTCTTACTAAAGTAGGAAACCAATGCTCTTCCTGGCAAGAAACAACCACCGCTTGTGCTCTTTTGATCAACATGAAAACCAACATAGTCGGCATTGATATAAGCTTTCAAATCCAAAATGATAATGCATAGGATTCGATTGAAATCTAGCATAGAGTCCAACGACAAACATGATATCCGATCTAGATGCGGTCAAGTATAGTAAGCTACCAATCATGTCTCTATATAAGGAATCATCAATGGGTTCACCATCTTCATCCTTGTCAATTTTAGCAGAATTAGCCATAGGTGTGGTAGCATGTTTGCAATTTTCCATGTTAAAATGTTTTAACGGTTCCTTAGTATATTTCTCTTGGCTTGGATTTCTAGCAGGCATTTGTTATATTTGAAAACCAAGGAAGAATGTTGATTTACCCATAAGACTCATTTCAAATACCTTTGGCATGATATCAGTGAATTGAGTACATAAATAATCATTTGAAGAACCAAAGATAATGTCATCAACATATATTTGAATGACTAGAAAATCTATTCATATTATTTGAAAAATAATTTGGATACCAACTTTCCATTAGAGAAAGCATTGTCAAACACATACTTCTTAAGTCTTTCATACTAATTTTGAGGTTCTTGTTTTTGACCATAAAGAGATTTGTTAAGATTATAAACATGATCAGGCTTGTTTGGAATTTCAAAACCAGGTGGTTGGGTAACATAAACTTCTTCTTGTGTAATTCCATATAAGAAAGCACTTTTTACATCCATTTGGAAAAGTTTGATGTCTTTATGGCAAGCTAGAGCTAATAACATATGAATGGCCTCAAGTCTAGCTACATGTGCATTAAGTCTCATCAAAATCTATCCCTTCTTGTTGATTGTACCCTTGAGCAACCAACCTACCTTTGTTTCTAACCACTTCCCTGGCTTCATTAAGTTATTTCAAAAAACCCACTTAGTTCCAATAATAGTTTTGCCTTGCGGTCTCAGAACTAAATCCCATACATCATTGTGAATTGGTTTAGATCTTCTTGCATAGAAATTATCCAATAATCATCCTTTAAAGATTCATTTATCTTTTTAGGCTTAACTATTGATACAAAGTCCATGTTTGCAACATCTCTAAATGATGATTGGGTTTTTACTTTATCAAAAGCATTTCCTATGATTAGGCCTTGAGGATGATCTTTGACTATTCTAGGAATAGACTGTTGTGATTCATTATTTCGATCATTATTCTATTCTATTTTAGAATTTTTGTTATCTTTTGTTGATATAGTTAAGTCCTCAATTTGATGTGTAATATCATTCAAGTTTTCATTTTCAACACTTTGTGTTGTTATTTCATGAAATGTGATACGAATTGATTCCTCAACTTTTTCTAGAAATAGTGTTGGAAATCTAAATGCCTTACTAGATGATGGATATCCCAAGAAAAATCCTTTTTGTGACTTAGGGTCGAATTTATTTCTATCATATTTTGTGTTGAAGATATAGAAAGGTGTACCAAAAGTATGAAAGGAGTCAACCCTAGGTTTCTTGTTAAAGATGAGTTCATAAGGAGTTTTCTTAAGTTGAGTGTGAATTGAAACATGGTTTAAGACATAACATGTTGTATTTACTACTTCAGCCCAAAAGGCTTTGGGTGTGTTATGTCCAACTATCATTGTTCTAGCCATTTTTTGTAAGGACCGTATTTTCTTTTCAACTATCCCATTTTGTTGTGGAGTGCGTGGAGCTGAAAAATTATGTATATACCCTTGATATATACAAAAATTCCTCAAATATATGGTTTTCAAACTCTCCCCCATGATCACTCCTAATGGTGCACATTTTTTTTGTAGTTGATTTTCAATCTTAGAGAAAAATTGAATGAATATTCTAATGGTATCATCTTTTGTTGAAAGAAAATGCACCCAAGCATATCTACTATAATCATCAACAATGACAAAACAATACTTTTTAACATCACTAGATTGAGTCCTCCTGGGACCAAATAAATCCATGTGAATAAGTTCTAATGATCTAGTAGTGTTAAGCATGGATTTAGATTTGAAAGAAGTTTTAGTTTGCTTGCCTAGAGTACATGGTTCGCAATTTTCAATTTTATCAAAAGAAAGTTTAGGTAAACCTTGAGCAAGATCATATTTAAGCAACTTTTTAATAACACGTGAGCTTGCATGACCTAGATTTCTATGCCATAATTGTAAAGATTCATCATTTGCAAGAAGACATTTTCCAATAATAGCTTACATACAATTAGGTCTAAGTATGTAAAGATTTCCTATTTTTTTCCTTCATAAAAAACATCATTAGTGTTTTCCATGAGCAACTTGCAGCAATATTTGTTAAAGACAACATCATAGCCACTATCACACAATTGAGTAACACTAATTAGGTTGTGATGTAATCCATCTACTAGTAGCACATTTTTTATATGAAGAATTTTACCAACATTACCTATCACAATGATTTTACCTTTGGCATTATCTCCAAATGTTACCGTTCCATTCTTCTTTTCTTCAAGTGTGTCAAAAGCCTCCTTGTTTCTGATCATATGCTTGGAGAAACCACTATCAACCACCCAATCCTGCAAAATATGAAGGTTTTTCATACCCATGTGGTGTTCCTTTTTGGTTAATAACATATATATGCCTTAAAGATCAAATTATTTTTAGTGTTTGAAATGAATCAATATGATGAGTATTTTATAGATTTAAAATATCAATAATCACAAATAAATAATTTGATTTGCAAGAAAATAGTTTTGTTAGGCTTGTTTTTGGTCAACCTTGACTTCGATCGGGAGCCCCCTCAATCGAGGTCTTAGTCGACCAAGAGACAGTTTTGTAGATTTCTAGCATATGCAAAATTTCTAGGGTGAACAAGATATATTATTTTCAAGTATTTTAATCATGAATGGAACAAGTAAATAATCAAATGCATAAAGATATACATTTTAAAGCTCACTTTTGTTGAGATAAGACACATATGAGTTTCATAATGAAGTTTAGGTCACATTTCAACAAGGTGTCTCAAAATCTCTAAGTTTGGGGTCTTGGAACCCAAACAATGTTCTTCTTCTTGTTGTATTCACAAGAGAATGAATAATGTCCAAGATTTTGATAGTAAAAATAAGAAACAAAGTCAATTTGATTTCTCTTCTTAACATTTTGGGTATGTTCTATATTGTTCTTGGGCACATAGATGGTCTTGATTCTAGGGACTTGTGTTCTTCTAGCTCTAGGCTTTTGAAAAGATTTTTCTTTGGGTACATTGACTAGACCCCTTCTCCCAACATGTCCAGAACCACTTTCTAAGACTCTATCAAGAATATCATCATGCTTTCAACTATCAACATATTTTTGTAATTCAACAATTTTAGCCAGTTTCATGATAATATCTAAATTGGCTTGAGCTAAATATGAAAGTAAAATATCTCTTTCTCTAACAACAATATCTTGAATATTGGGTAATTTTATTCAGAGAAAGGACTTAGGAAAAAATCCCAGCCCTTAGCACAATGTGCTCGTACAAAAGTTTGTTTACAAAATGGAAACAAAACTGAACAATGCCCTGAGGCCAAATCTCATCCCCATTTATCAACTGTCTGTCCAACCTAGGGTTGTTCAAAGTAGTCAGTATGCCAGAGGTGAGTTGTACATAGTACCTAGTAAAATTGTATAACAGTCACTCTTCTGGGTCAATCTCGTGAGGCAACCTAGGCACATAAGAAATCAAAATGAGCGATCTAGTAAGATGGACATGACTGATCTCAGTCGCACCCCTCATGCGCGTGAGCAAGTTCACGTCCTTTTCATCCCAAGTCGGATACATGGACTAGGGTGTGTGTTGTGTTGCCTCACACAACCCGGCCTCATCTGGTGCCTTCTCTTTAGTGTACGTCCCACACGATGGCAAGGCAGTACGGTATCTCCTCCTTCCATGTCGGGTGTGCAAACAGGACATTTCTCACCGATCTCCTAACTAGTGTCGCAAGCATGGCACTAGGTTGTCCCTGTTCACCATGCCTCCTATTTCTTTCCATACAAACAAAGTAAGTGGCTGCAGCAAGTGAGAGGAACACAAGGTCCCTAGTGGGTGCGTCAAGCCACAAGGTGGTGATATCCAGTTGTGTGCACAGGTTCAGATCCATCACTGCCTGATGGCCCCTCATGAGTGTGGACCATACAACAGACGTATATGGGCATTGAAAGAATAGGTGTGATGTCAATTCTTCACCTTCGTTATAGAGAGAGCACGATATATCATAGTCTGCGTTCCATCTCACTACTCGATCAGCCGTGAGTAGCCCTTTATTTCGTACCTTGTGGACTGTTATTGCCCACCAGGGAATGCAATGTGTGTGCCAAAGTGCTTTGGCAAACTTGCACTCGGGCCTACATGGGCAAACTGCTTTCTAGAAATTAGGGAATGCCTCACAACGTGAGTGTTCACCTCTATCATTGAGAGAGTATAGGGCTTGTCAATCTCTATATTCCTCCACCGCTCTCCTCCACATGCATGAGAAGCCTTATTGCATAGAGTGTTGTACGTTCAACGAGTGCTTGTAACGTCTCCTCATCCATCGTGTCCAGACTGAGTTTGTGTTACTGAGGAACCTATCCACTTTCTTTCTCATCGCCCACTTTTCAAAATCTTGGAAGTTCTTAAGCCCGAGTCTTCCTTCTTCGAATGGGAAGGCCATCTTCTCCCAAGCAATCATATGCATTTTACCACCCCATAGGAAGTGGGCAGCAATCGTCTGGAGTTTGTCTAGGACAATGTTGGGTACGTGACCTTGCATGATCTAGAAGGTGATAAGACCCATAATGTTGGCTCTCATGAGAACCACTCTGCCTGCAAAAGACATGCAATGGAGTGGCCAACGATCAATCATCACCCTCAATCTGTCTGTGCACGCACCATAGTGTCTAGCATATATTGTTCTGGCTGTGAGAGGAAATCCCAAATATGTTCACGGGAGCTCATGGATGGTCATGCCAATGGCTGAAGAAAGTAGCCCACCCATCTGTCTGGCCGCCTTAGAAAGGAACACCATGGATTTGGTCTGGTTGGCGTGTAACCTAGTGATGGTAGCAAATTTTTTGAAGTCCTTCCTTGGCTGCTAGTAGGTTCGCAATCGTTCCATCCAAGAACATAAGGACATCGTCGACAAATATTAGGTGGGAAAGCACATGTGTGCCTCTCACTTTAAACATTTTAAGGCTGCCCCTTCTTTCCATCTCCTCTAGAATGAGTGTGATCTGCTCCATAACAATGGTGAAGAGCAACGGCGACAATGGGTCACCTTGCCTTAGACCCCTATTGCTCGTGAATAAACCACTTGGTTGGCCATTGACTAACACCGAAAAAGAAGCGGATTGAGTACACTCCTTTACCCATCATATCCATGTGTGAAGGAACTTATAGTCCTCCAACAGTGCCCATAGGCTTGCCCAAACAACATGATCATAAGCTTTGGAAATGTCAAGCTTGATGCACACCTTCAGTTTGTTCCTCTTCAACTCGAACCCATGGTGAAACTCCCAAGTGAGTTGGGCGCAGTCACTAATGTTTCAGCCTGGTATAAAAGTGCCTTGGTTTTGTGAAACAAGTGTGGGTAGCACCACCTTGAGTCTTGATGCAAGCAATTTTTCCCAAATCTTGTATAGCACACCACAACAAGCTATGGGGAAAAAATCCCTCATAGAGGAGGCCATTGTTGTCTTTGGAATGAGGGATAGGAATGCATGGTTACATTCTTGTAGCATGCTTCCTCCCTTTGTGAGCCAAACTATTGCATTATATATGTCATTGCATATGACCGACCATGCATCTTTGTACCATTTGGCATTGAAGCCATCCGGGCCAGGGGATTTGTCCACTCCTATGGACCATAACACCTTCTTCACTTCAAGAGGTGAGACCTTGGCACAAAGACTCACCTTTTTTGCATCGGTTAGTATGTGTCTCGACTTCATTGTGGCTTGGTTGTGTGTGCACACCTGGCCATTATACAGGTTGGTGAAGAATTGCACCACCTCCGTGCGCAGGTCATCATGCACGCTCACTCTCCATCCGTCATCGGATATGAGTTAATGGATGGTGTCCTTAATGATCTTCTTCTTCACCGCTCCTTGGTAGAAGGAGGTGTTGCAATCCACATCATTAATCCACCTTGTACGGCTCCTTTGGCAGAAGTATCCTTCCTCCACTTTAGCTAGCACCTCCAACCGGGTGTGTAGGTCCCTTTTCACCTCAATCAACCCTGGATTCATAGGTTATTGTTGAATTTCATTGCTAACATTCTCAAACTCATGAAGAGCATCTCATTTTAGTTTGACCATGTTGCACTTCTTAGCAGCCCATTTCTTGATGCACTTTTTTGTGTTTTGGAGCTTCTTAGCCATGACAAACATGGGATTGCCTTCCAATCGTAGGTCCCATACCTCTTTGAGTATTTGGTCATAACCATCCCACTCTAACCAATAGTTGAGAGATCGGAATGTTTCTTCTTACATGTAGTCGGGGTGCCGAGCATCCATGTCACCAGGGCTGCATGGTCACTGATAGCCACTGAGAAGGTCAGGCTTACTACCACATTCCCAAACAGGTGTGTGAGTGGGTCATTGGCCAACACTCGGTCAAGCTTGCACGTGACCCTCGCATATTCATCTTGTAGGTTGGTCCACATGATGTCCCCCACTTGCATGGGGAGTTCCAACAGGCTAGAGGTGGCCAATGCATCATTGAAGTCCATGATTGCTTACAGGCTACATTCACGACCTCCCTTCTTCTCCCAAGCAAAGTGTGTATAGTTGAAGTCCCCCATCAAGATCCATGGCCCGCTCACCATGTTGGATAGGTCATTAAGGTTCGACCATAACTGTCTCCGCTCGCTTTTCATCATGTATCCATACACCACAGTGATGGATAAATCTGCTCCTCCTCTATTATGGCAGTGGGAAGTGATCGTCTGGGGGGTAGAATAGATCACCTCCACCTCCCAAACCCTAGGGTCGAAGCCCCAGTAGATTCATCCACCATCCACCTGTTCATGGTTAGAATGGAAACTCCAACCGGCTGGGAATAGTGTTCTCACCTTAGCAATGTTGCCCCTCATGATGTGAGTCTCAGTGATTTTAGCAAGAGAGGAATTTGCTTCACAAATGACTCTTCTAATCTCAACTTGATGGTAAGATTCCATGCCTCCTCTCACATTCCATGTGAGAAGTGTCATTTAGAAACCTTGGCCGCATTGTAGTCCATCACGCGATACTAGTGTTTTGTTAACTTGCTAAAAGCCTCTTTCTCATGCGCCATGCTTTCTTCCTGCTCGCACACCATCCTTCTCTTTTCCTTCCTCGCTTCCCTATCTCCTTGCATGGGGTCCGCAGTAGCTTCCTTCCCTATATGGGTCTTCTTGTGAGGTCCCTTCTTGGTCTTAGGATCCACCAGCTTGTGCTTTGGAGTCTTTTACACCTTCCTTGGTCTCATGCCCTCTTCCGTAGACCCATTAGATGCTAAGCCAGTGGAGTCTGTGCATGCAGGATCAAAAGCTACATCACGAGGGGTGTCCCTAGGTACGGCCAAGTCATAATCCTCCAAATTGAACATAATCATGGCACTATATGTAGTCCTTTCCACACTCAAAGATTTTTCATATGTGAGTGAGCTCGCCAATCCAGTAATGACTGTGTTATCCTCCAAGTTAATGCGGATGTCATTGATAGATGAGGCTGGAGTGATGACTGCCCCCGGTGTGTACGGGAAAATGTTATTCAGTAGATCCTCCTCTGAGAAGTGTGGGAAGTCCTCGTCCTCATTGTCTGTGGATACCACCTCTTGAGGTGTGTGGCCACTCTCATTGTCCCGTGCAACCGCCATGATCACCAGGTCTGTTGTAAGTGGTCGTGCACCCGCCATCTCATCTTGGATGACATTCATGACAATGTCTCATGTGGATTGGGTTTTATAGACCCCAAAGCTAACTCCAGCTGTCCTCCCATATCATTAGGTTGGTGTTTATCATGCTCCACGTCATGGGGGTCATTCGACACTTGCTCGGTACGAGCCACATTGTCCCCATGTTGGTCTGAATTGGCCCTTCCCGCTTCCTCTGTGTGACCCATTTTGGAAGGGGTCTGGTTTGACTCAGTCATTACTCGGTCCACTGAGTGGATTTGCCTAACAGTCCCCTCATTAAGTAGACCCTCGAGAAAGGCCCCTGAAAAATATGGGATCTCCGTGATCTGTGGGGAGGTGGTTGAATGGCTTTCCCTCTCTCATCCGTTCACTGCCATCTCTATTGGTGGCGGTGCCATCATGGCTGGAACCCTAGAAGTTTTGGCCACCTCGATCCTCATCACTGTGGCTTCTACCATGATTGGGTTGTCTGGAATTCCCTCCAGTTGATTGTGAGTCACAACTGGTCTCCTCGATCGAGATCGGCCCGCTCTTCCCAAATCATCATCCCATGCTGTCTTGCTTACACAACATTCCTCTGTGTGTCCAAATGTGATGAATCTCTTGCATTGTCTAGGGTAGTACTCGTACTCCACCGGGAAAAGGATGTAGTCACCTCCTTCAACCCTCAGGTTGACCTCCAACGGTGGGTCTGAGTCAGCCGAGAACTCTATGACCACCCTCGCATAGTCGGGGTTGGTTCCCCTCACCGTCCTGATGTCCATGCGTAGTAGGTTGCCCAAGAAACTCGTGGCTATACTAAGGATCTCCACTGAGTTCAACAGCCCTAAAGAGGGAAATCGGACCTAGCAAGGAACTGTGGATAGTCAGTCCCTCTCCAAGGTGGACGTCGGTCTCCATTGTTGCATGAGAACGACTATTCCATCATAGAACTAAGGTCTCACTTTCATTGCACGATCCTTGTCAGTGACATCCTCAAATGAGGAAAAGAAGAACCCATTCTCCTTCTTGGTCACCTCCACGAAGACTTTAGGCCTCCAGGAGCGTTGGACCCAGGCTTTCATTGGAATGAGGTGGGGATTGGCATCAATGACATGGAAAATGATGGTGTTTTCCCAACGTCCTTGAATCTGATTGAGATGGGTCTTCTTGATCATCGCCACCATCTTATCCTCTTTTGAAGGAATGAGAGGGATCTTCTTCAGGTCAAGAAGTGGTGATAATGCCTCATCACCCACACCTCCCTGGATCCAAGAATTAGGGTTTGGTTTGAAGTTCCAGGCCCGTGCCAGTATGTCCTTGCCCATATCCGACACCCCCTCACCCCCTGGCCTGGATGCAACTGAGGTTGACGCTGAGACGTCCCTCACCACTAAGCCCGATCTACCTCCTCCACTCCACGCACCTACTCCGTGGGATCCTCCACCATGAGAAAGTCCTCTCTCGTCATCCACTTCGATGGCTATATCTTTCCCCTCCTCCTTCCTTCGCTCGTCATCATTCAACTCCTCTGATCTCAGCACTGTCGCCCGACTTCTCAAGCGACCACCTCCTTTTCGCTATCTTCCTCTGCCACCTCCTTGCCTCGAACCTCCTGGCCCTCCTGTGCATGTCGCTTGCCCATTCTTCTCAAGCTCATGTTGCTTCTCTGTGGCCAGTGTTATCTGAAAACCTTTCGACCCCTTGTTCTTCCCCCTTTTCACCATGGTGGTAGAAGCCACCTAGTGAGGCTAGGTGACCGGTAGGGTAGCAACCCGCTAGCAAGTGCTGGAAGGCCGGTGGGTGGACGTCAACCAGTAGGGGTGCTAGCCAGCGTGCGCCTCCAAGGAGGGTACCCTTCGATTCTAGAGAGAAGGCTACAGCGGATGGTATTCAATAATAACCAGAATGGCTTCTCTCTAACAACAATATCATAATTTGAATGAGTGCATAGAATAGGTTGAGTCTGGTAGTCATTTATCTTAGCAAGAAATTCAACCTTTTCTTGATAAATAAAAGTATCACTATTTGGTAAGACAAGGAACTTGGCTTTATAATCATCAATATAAGCTGTCAAAGTATCATTTTCATAACTAAGATCATATAGGTTAGAATACAACTCATCGTTAATTTTAGAAAGTTTTTTCAATTTTCTTTTACAATCAAAATACTTAGTATGTGTTTCTTCAAGGCTATTAACTAGATCACTTTTAGAAATTCAAAGAGATCTACCTCATTTGAGTCTTCATCTTCATTTTCCTTAGCCATGAGAGATTCCACTTCTTCCTATCCACTTTCATTGTCATCACTTGATTTATCCCAAGCCAATTTGTAAGCTTTGTCTCCCTTGTCCTTCTTCTTGAAAGAATATTTCTTACCCTTCTTGATTTTAGGACACTCATTCTTTACATGTCTCTTCTTGTTGCATTCAAAGAACCTAAGGAAAGAAGAGGAAGAAGCACTAGAATTTTTGTTAGATTTATACCTTCTATATTCCTTACAATTTACAATGAGGGCATCCTCATCATCATCTCCTTCACTTGTCTCGTCACTTTCTTAAGTGATGACTTTTGATTGAGCTTTAGTTGTAGCCTTCAATGTGATGTCCTTCCTTATTCCCTTTTGGAGTTCAGCCTCCACTCTTTCTTCTTCTTCAAGAGTGACATCATGTTCCTCAAAGTTTCCAATTATCTACTCCATCATCAATTTGGTGAGATCATTTGCTTCTTCAATGGTTGTCACCTTTGGTTTGTACTTTGGAGGCAATGATCGTAGAATCTTGGATACTTGATCCTCTTCACTAATGTACTTGCCCAAAGAATTCAAGTTGTTGATGATAGAAGAAACCCTAGCATACATCTCACTTATATATTCCTTAGGAAACATACAAAACTATTCAAACTTTTGCTTGAGCATATTAGTTTTAGTATTCTTAACTTGAAGAGTACCTTCGTGTGTAATCAAAAGTTTGTGTCAAATCTTATCAGTAGCTTCACACAAAGATATGTGATTAAATTCACTGATGGATACTGAACAATATAAAATGCTTACATCTTTGGCATTTAGTTGAACCTTCTTTACTGTCTCCGCATCCCATTTATCATACTCATAGTTGGAAGCTCACATGGATGCGTCACCATTCTCCATAGCTCCAAGCTTATCCCTTGGAAGTAGAATTGCATCTATCTTTTCTAATAAGTGTAGTTGGATCCATTGAACGATTGTGGACTACTCACGTACTCCCTTCAAGGTTGAGGTAGCTAAGCAAGCTTTCCCCCATGCTTTAAGACTCATGAGAGCTCGATGAAGACCTGCTCTGATACCAATTGAAAGATCTAGAGGGGGGTGAATAGAGCTTTTGATAAATTTTAAAGTTAAATTAGAACTTAAATTGTAAGAAGGAGAGGGACACAAGTAAGAGACTCACAATTTAGAGTGGTTCCATCCTTTGAATTGAAGGATGTCAGTCCACTACACAATAGTTTCCAATTGGGATTTGCAAGTGATCAATTTTATTATTTCTCAAGGAATTATAGTAAAATACAATCACTTCACCTCAACCTCTTCTTTACTGGGATGAGAAAGAGAACCCAAGCAGACAATGACAATCCACCTCCACCACCTTGACGCACCCTTCACCTCCTTGAAGTAGTGTCAATCACCTTGGAGCAACCTTCACACCTAGCAGTAGTTCCAATCACCTAGGAGCAGCCTTCATGCCTTGAAGTAGCTCCAATCACCTTAGAGCAGCCTTCACGCCTTGAAGTAGCTCCAAGAAAGCTCCCTCAGACAGCCTCCCACACTTGGAGTAGTCTAGGAGCAAGATTACATCAACTTGAAGAAGTAGATTGAAAGAAGGATTATTATACCAATGTAGTACATCGCATTGATCGTATATCAAGCGTTAGACCTCCTAACCACTTAGGATGGATGTTGCTAAGTGGTGTCTAGGAGATTGTAGCTATAGGTCCTAACTTTAGAGCTCAAGGAAGAAGATAGCAAGTGTAGCTTATCTGATTTGCTCTCTAGAATGATTGCTCAAGTGTTGCTTGTGTGTTGTGGTGTCCTAAGATCACCTCTATTTATTGGAATGGGTTGTAGGTGACTAGGTACTTTGAGGAAGTGTCTAGAGGGTTCTTAATGGAGGATTAGCCATTTTAGTCGAGTTAATGATAGGTGCAAAGACTAATTTTAGTTCTTTCTAGAAATCAATCTAGAACCCAGTTTGGTCGACAAGTTGTTTGACTGACCATGTATCGGTCAATAATTTCTTTGACCAAGCCTGAGTTGAATGCACATATATTCCAACGTCTAGCCTCATCTACCAACTACTCGGTCTAACGGTCATATGATTTGGATTGAATATTGTAGGTCGACAATGTTTTCGACCGAAAGTGATTTAGAGTACAAATGTATAAGATTTTGACCGGTGCTATGACTCCTTGACTGAGGTAATTCTCGGTCACAATTTTCTCAAATGAGAGATTTTCAGTCGACTAGTTTCTCGACTGAAAAACTAACTGGAATCAAGATTGTAAATATTTGGAAAACCTATCAAAAAAAATTCTAAGAGAAGATAACGACTCTAAACTCTAAGGGGGGTCCTGACTAAGGGTTCTAGGTGGATAGGGAAAATATAACACTTGATTTTACATGATTTCTAGGTACGTGTACATTATACACATGTATAAGTTATTACAAGTTGTACGAACTTATTTTTAAATTTGGTTGAGTATGGTGTGAGTCGATTGACTCATGATATGATTCGGTCGACTGGTATCTGAATCAGTGAACTCAAGATCCGAGTCGATTGACTCATGAGACTGGGCTTTGGATAGATTTGATAGACTAGGAAAATTAACTTGCCTAGTTTATCATTGCCAAAACTAGTAAAAATTGCCTAGTTTATCATTGCCAAAACTAGTAAAAACTCCAAAAAAGGGAAAATGATAAACTAGGCAAATTAACTTTAAAACTAAATAATAATAACAAAATTCTCCTAAAGAGGGATCTAAAGCATGTAAATGAATTGAACAAATATGCAATCATCACACCTAGATACTGATCAAAATAAAATTTATCACACCTAGATGTCTATGGCGACTTCCTTCTTGTAATATCCTGTGTTCAGAATAATTATAAGATGTTCCATTAGAACCTAGTTCCATATCAAGAACACATATGCTCTCTAGCTCAAGACTTTGAGCACATTTCATTTCACTTCATTAGAAGGGAACACAACACATTTGTTGATGCTCTAGAAACCCTCGCTTCATGGATCGACGTTCACGAAGGCCAGAACTTTTGTAATATCCCACTTAAAAATCATACACATTATTGAGAGGAAGCATTATTCTCAAATGGGATGTCACAAATTGCTAATCATTGCAAAATAGACTAACTTAATCACCATGCATTATTTTGAATCGATTAATGCATTGGAATACTACAACTTGTTCATCTTAAAATCTATATATACTGAGACAAACTTGGCTAACATTACTAAGGCATGATGTGAAAGATGTCTAAAAGATTGGATCAGCTTGGTAGATGACACCCCACTAAGTCTCTTCTTCTAAAGGTCGTTGAGCTAGTCATGTCATGTCAGATAGCTTCACTCCTCTATGCTTTCTCTTTACCTACGGGTTTCGCACACCCAGCCATGCATCAAACAATTTGTACGTGGAATTGATAAACTTTAAGAATAAAACATTTATAAAGATATACAATTTATTTTAGATCATTTATGTTATCTTGACCTATATAAGAATCCTTGGATTTACACATAAGTGTCTCTTCTCTTATCCATTGAAGTGCCTCTTAACTAGCACAGAAATGACATATAACGTCACCTTTGATGGCGTCGGTTGTACCAAAAAAATCGACGCCATAGTACAACTATGTCAGTTATATAAGACAACCATCACTATATGTGAAGTCATGTCGATTTAGAAAATATATGGGTACCACTTTTACTTCAATTTTGGTTTTATATAATAAAAATGGGTGTCTAAAGTAACCCGCAAAATACTATTTTCCAGGGGAAAAAATGTGCCTCCAAATTTTTCAATACGGAGTCAGTTTTTCTCAAACTGAAGACACATGTTTCACATCATATCCCCATGGAAAAATTTAGCCCCTCATTAGTAGTCAGCTATTCCAAAAAACCTATGACTAATCACCCTTCATGAGACAAACTTTTTTAAGGGGATAGTTCTATGGCGTTGGTTTTTTAATACAAACCGACGACTAGGTGATTTTGTACCTTCTCCTCATGAAAATATCCCCCCCCCAATTTACTCCTTCATCGTCGGTATTTATTGCACAACCGACAACTATGGACTAACATTATACGTCAGTTTTGCCGTTAGTAACCGACGACTATGTCAACCAATTTTTTGTTTAGGAGTTAGTCGTCAGTTTATCTCTAGCAAGCGACGACTAAGGGTTTAATAGCACCCATGCAAAATAAACTTTTCCCCATTCTCTATTTCATCATGATTTCTACCTAGGTCTCTGGTGATTCTGGCAATTCTGTCGTCGCCGCTTCCGTTCTTCCTCCGCTCACCGCTACTCAACACTCATTGCCACTGTCGTTCTTCCTCCACTCACCATTGCCATTCTTCCTCCACTCGTTGTTGTCATTCTTCTCTGCCATCAGAGGAGTTGTTGCTGCTAGTTTTGGAAGGGGGACGCGAGCTAGATTGGTCCTGAGCTATCTGCCACCACCTAGTGAGCTTGGATCGGAGCTTCTACTAGTGAGATTAGGTGCCTACTTCCCCTAGTGCTAGGTATGAGATCTCCCTTATGCCACCATGTCACCCATGACCAACTAATACAATGTGATTCACTTTCTACATTACTCCTTGTTGTTTTGTTTGATAGCTTAATTGTTGGATGTAGGTTCATGAATATGGCCCTTAAAAATGGTTAAGGTTACATATCCCTCAAACAGCACAATATTGTAGTTACCTTGTTGAAATTGAATCACTTTTTCATTTAGTTACGTATTGCTCTTGCATTGATTAGTGTTAATTAGGATTGTTATATCTTCGTTAGTATAATTTGCCTTATTTTCTTAGTTTGTTAACCTTAATTTCTAGATTACCTGAGGTCATCTCTCCCTCCCAAGGTCATGAATAATTTACGCCTTGATGATGAACACGCATGTACATTGGAGATGTTGAAATCAATGTTATCGAATATGGTACCTAGACTAGGGTATGATTCAGATTACTAGATGTTGTTGTTGTAAATCAACTCAAATCAAGGTGCCTAATCTAGTTCTCTTAATTAATATTAATGTTTAATTTCTCTCTTTGATTAACTAATCCAAATGGAAGAATGAATTGAATTAAATGATGTTTCATTAAACCTAGGATATGAACAACGAAACTAGGATCGTAGGTATAGGAATGACAACATACATGTATTTTGTTGGCCTAGAAACCCTTCCGAGATTTACTCATTAGGGGTAAATCTTCAATAGTCCCCAGTTTGGGATTGTTCTTGAACACTTAATCTCACTTAGGATGTAATTGTATAATGTATATTCGATTTTCATGATGTTTCATCAACACTTCCCTATTTGTTCTCTAAGTACATATGTTGGTAGGCATTTGCCCATGTACATCGGTGTAGTAGGAGAACTGTGGGGAAATGCTGCTAAAATTTTCTTAAAAACTAAATACAATTATACACTTACTAGAGAGATTAGGTGTTCAAGAATGGGATAGGTGGTGCACACATTCATTACTAAACCATAAACCCTAATCTTTTAACCCTAAACCTTGATCTTTAAATCCTTATCCATAAATCTAAAACAATAAACCCTAATGTATTTGTAGATCCTTAACTTAATATGTAAACCCTAAACCCTAATACTTATTTTCTCTTTGATCATAGAATGGATAGATCATGGATGCCCATTATAAATCGATGCAGCCCAGAGTTTATTGCAGGTCTTGATCAATTTATTAGATTTGTAGAGGAACATAGGAAACAACCTAGAGTTAGGTTCTATTGTCCATGTAGGCATTGCGGTAACAATTTGAAAGTCAGTGGAGGAAGCAAGGCTCGTTCATCCCTGAGGGCACAAGGGATGAATTGACAGTTACTCTCGATAACCTAGAGCATCCTGGACATATTCGGGTAGCAAGCGTTGGTGTGGGCCTAAGTGTGTTCTTTGGGCCATCACAGTGCAAACATGTCCAAAAAGGGGGATTTTCAAAAGCTGAGGTAACCTATTGTTTTTTTAGAATGTTATTCCAAAGGGAATTCAGGAATAAAAAACATTTCTTTTAGCCATGTAAAGGTAGATGAGTTAATTGAAAAGAGATTCCATGAAGCAATGGGCAAGTGGCAGGCATCTCAGGCTACCACTCAGATAGTACATGTGGCATTCCGCTATTCCCCTACAATAGAGGTGGTTGGGAATGATCATGTAGAGGTGGTTGGGAGTAATACTATAGACCCACCACCTAGCACGTCTGATGTAAGTATTTTTATGACATAGTAGCTAGTCTTTTCAAGATGATATGTTTATCTATGTATATAACATACTCTATGTAAATTTGTAGGGGTTGAGGCCATGTCATCTAAAATTGAAATAATTCATCGTTGCAGAGGGTGAGGCTTACCCATGCCTTCCATGGAACACAATTCATGGCACTCCAGTACCTGATGGTGTGGTTCTATGAGCACGAGGCTTGTTTTCCCCACTTGGAGGCAACATCCATTGTCATATGCCCACCCAGATGCTAACATGCTTGGTGAAGCAAAAGGCAGAGTGGTCTTGTGGCCCAAAGCGGGAGTCATCTATACTGATCCTGTATGGTACATTTACATTACGTTAATTGATATATGTATATACATGACAATTGATATGAAATTATATATGCAGGACAAAGGGAAGAAACCCGCTATATTTCATCCTCCTCCACCTCCACATCTTCCTCAAGTACCTAGTTGGATTCCAAAGGACCTATACGACTCGATAGGTCCTCAATGCAAGGGTATGGAAATATGGATAGGTGAACATTCTGAAACTTCACCTATTATTATTTCTATGGAGGAGGGTGCTATAGGCCAATCATATGATAATAATATATTTCTACAAGATATTTTGGAGTAGTTTCGTTATGCTTGGTTGAATTCATCTATGATAGAACTATGATTTTGGTGAGATCTTATTTATAAATCTATATACTTCATTTTATATATGGTGATCTATTTTCTTATATATTAATGTATACATAATATATGTTTTGCAGCCACTTACATAGGTTCTGTAAAGATTTTTCAATGACTCATGTGGGATTTCTAGTTCCATCCTTGATCACTCTTGTAAATGAAGACCCTACATCAATTACCTTATATTATTCTATCACTTTTAAATATTTTAGCGAAAATAAAAAGAGTGATAATAGCTCCAAATAATGTCGAGTAATTTTACTTTGCTTATATTTTTGACTTAAGAAATTACATTTCATTGTGGATTTTGAGTTATATTTTTTTACTTTATTATCACTAGAGGTAAGCATTGGGAGTTACTAGTTGTTGTCTCGGAGATGATGAATATTTATTATCTAGATTCTAAGGGAAACAAATTAGTCCATTCAGGATGCAGTCTGAAAAGGCCATTATACACGTGAGAAATTCTTTATATTTAAATATATTAAAATCTATTATTACATGACTATTTACTAATGCAAATAAATGTGTTACCTTAACGTGTAGGGCTTTAAAAGATTTCAAAAATTCTAGAGTAATGTGGGCAAGAAAATGAAAGCTATAGTTTGGAAGAATGTGGATGTAGTTTCCTGACTCTAATGCATATTTTATTTATGTGAACTATTCTTATTTTTATTTATTAACATTTTGTATGTTAAAATTTGTAGTGTGCTATACAAAACAACGGCTGGGCATGTGGGTACTAAATGATGCGGTACATGGACATGATTGTCAGATATGCTGCACAAGACATCGAAAACATACAACATGTAATATATAGCCTTGATCATCATAAGTATAGTCTCATTACATAATATGAAAATGTCAAACTTATTAATTATATATATGTCATTCTCCTTGTAGGTGTTTAAAACTAGTGACTTCAATACAGGGGGGAAGTTGTTAGATGTACATATGCCTTATACGATAGAACAATTAGATGACATAAGAGAACAATGGGCAAAAGCCTTTGAAATAGAGGTAATTTTTTATTATGACTGGGGTGCTGATGATAAGGAATGACATTTCTAAACTTTAGTGTTATTATTTATGTATATATGTGATGCTTATATACACATTTGTGAACAACTTTTTTTAATTGTCTTATTGAAATTCGATCTATATACATGTGTGTGAATGTGAAGATGAATGAATGAATGTGCTTCTACATGTGTGTGAATGTGAAAATGGATGAAATAAATGGAACTATAGGTTTATACATGTGTGTGAATGGGAAAATGGATGAATGAATAAAACTATATGTTTCGACATGTGTATGAATGTAAAAATGGATGAATGAATAAAACTACAAGTTTCTACATGTGTGTGAATCATGTGAATGAATTAATTATGTTTCTACATGTGTGTGAATCACATGATGTATATATATAGTATTGATCATCTTGTTAATGCAAGTTTGTGGCATGTTGTTAGGCTGAAATCATAGTATGTTGTAAACCTACAATTTCGAACTGAACTATAGGTTATGCATCTTATTGACTAGCCAAACATCAGGCCTACAAGCTGGTATTAAAAAATGTCACTTAGTATTTGGTTATTTATAATAACCATCAATGAAAGTATACATCGTCAGTTTTCTTTAAGAAAACAATGACTAGGTCTTGATATAAGTGTCGGTGTATGAACCAAAAACGATGACAATTTGTGTCTGTATTGCAGTTTTACACAAAATTGACGACTATGAACCAAATACTTTTTGTTTGAAAAGGGAGTTATTCATTGGTTTTACATAAATCACTGATGACAATGTGTTGGGATAGGCATCGGTTTTGTTTACATAACTGAGAACTATGATTCCTATGAGTGTCAGTTCTTTTTCTATTGCAATTGGGGCCAGCTCTGTGTCGTCAATTTTGCAACCGACGTCATAGGCTTCTAACTTTACTACCGCCCACTTGGGTATCACTTTGAAACTGACGTTAAAAGGTCATTTCAACCAACGTTAAAGTTAGTATATGTACTAGTGCTTCTCTTATTCACCTAAGTGCCTCTTAATTTTTCTCCTAGGATCCTCTAGGTGGGGATCTTATATAAGTTATCTTTTATCTTTATATTTTTCTTGAAAACTCTTAACTTCTTCTTTAGATATTATTTGCAACTTTTATCTTCAATGTGAATGGAGATGATACAATAATATGGACAATAAAACATGACATTCAGTTCATCATAAATTCATTCACTTTATTCAATTGAAATAATAGGAAATACCTCCACAGCATTCATTTTATTTCATACATACATACATAAAATCAAACAATACTTATGTTCAATTAGCATGGACCATTTACCTTTCTCTTAGAGGAGATCCCACTTATCTTCCTAGTTCAAAGGAACTGTAATCACCCTGGTTGATGGCTGATAGAAATCCATGGTGATCGAGTAGGGAGGCAACACCTGCATGGGATTTGTAAGAACACAGTCTGGAATTCATTTCCTTGGTATTCTAGGGTCATGGGTAAGATCTCTTTTGTAGGTTTTAGGGGTGTAGAATCTTCTCATCCAGTTGGATTAAAATTTTCAATATCTTTTGTCCTTCAATTTAACATTGGACATTATATTAACTTAAATATATTAAAAGATAATAATAGGTGAAACATCTTTTCCTTTGTTAATTACTAAAGTTCAACTTTGTGATCAATCTAGTTGTCTATTTTTGATGAGTTTCCTTTATTATCTTTTAATATCTTTCAAATGAGTTGTTTTAGAGGTGAGAGGAAAGGGAAAAATAAGACATAATGTACTATCATTTAATGCTATCTATTTATCAAAATAATGACATTAACTAAATTACCAATACATTCTATTTGAATCACAAAGAAAGAGAGAGAAAAGAGTCATAGAATAGTAGCATTCCTTTCACAATTCCATAATGTCTTGATCCAGTGATCACTTATTTTTAAGTAACTAAAATCAAGACACATTATTTCATTTTACAAATTACAATACAGAGGAAAGTGAAAAGGAACTTTAATTCATATCTACATGCACTAAATGTATAGTAAGAATATAGAACGTTATTCCAATGTGTTATCTGATAATTATTGAATGAAATTACCCACCCCAATATATTTTATAATTGAAATGATGTTATGACTTTGGAACAATAAACAATTTTAATTGTCCATATCAAATAGATTTTTATTTCTGACTTACAAAACATCTTGTTATCCATAGTTACATATCTTTTTCCATACCACACTTCTTATATGTGTTGGAAAGGTTATAGGTCAAAATCCACACGTTTCTATAGTCTCCAATTAAGATATTACTCTTGTAAATTTGATCAAATTAAGTCCAATTATTCAAACTTTGGAACATTAAAAGAAATTCAATCAAACTCTCCTTCCCTCTTCCCTTCCTCCTCTAGTTTAAAGAAATGGTTTCCATGTTGTCTAATTATGACCAGCAACCAATTAATGTTTACATAGTTTTGGTTTTACATGCGTTAAATGGATTGACATTGTATTTACATTAATTTGTATGCTGAAACAAATTTGAAACGAAAACAAATTTGGACACACATTTATTAGGTAATCTAGATCCTTCCTAGATAAGAAATATCATTTCATGGCCTTTTTACATTAAGCCCTTCAACTATAGTTATTTATTTAAAATAATTTTATAAGTTTTAAATTAGTTGTGAAAATAGGGGTATTACACCTCTCTTTCAAAACTCAGACACTTTCCCAACCTACCTATTACATGGTCATTGAAAATGCACCTAATTATGAGGGAAAGTCTTGGTTACATGACATCAAGATGTATATCAAATTAGGTCATTTCTAAAAGCCTCTCCCGAAGAGAGAAACATACACTCAAATGATGAGTCACACAATATGTCCTGGGGATAGAATAACTACATTGTAGATCATACAATCAGACTCTTCTTTAATGTGATGAAAGGGTAGAAGTAGAAAATATCATGAAGGAAGTTCATGCGGGGTCATGTGACAAACTATTGAATGGAGTTATGCTAGCTGAGAAAATATAGAGCTTGGGTTACTACTGGGATACCATGGACACACGTTGTTGTCAATGTGTCCTCAAATGTTGAGCTTGTCAAATTCATGGTGACTACATTCATTCATCTATAAATCAATTGTACAACATGGCCAAACCTTGATGATTTTTATCTTGGATAATTGAAATGATAAATAAATACTAAGGTATTGAACAAGAATTGCTTCATTGGGGTTGTAATTGATTACTTTACCAAATGGTTAGAAGCAGCGTCCATCACCAACAAATTAGCTCAACAAGTCATCAAGTTCCCCAATAACAACATTATAAGTTGGTTGGGATACCAGACGTGATCGTCTCCAACAATTGACGGAAATTTCATCACCAAGATTGTTAAAGAATATCTGAGGACATTAGGTATCAAAACTTCACCGAACATCACCCTACTGACCCTAGATGAATGGAGCCATAGAAGTTGCCAACAAGAACTTGATGAAGATCCTGAAGAAGGAGACCAACTTTTATGCCAACTAGAATGAACATCTATGAATAGCCATATGGTTCTACCACACTTGCATTAGGAATTCCATAGGATCCACGCCATATTCTCTAGTATTTGTGATGGGAGTAGCCTTGTCAGTTCAGATCCCTTCACTTTGCATATAGTATAAGAAGCAAATATTCCAGAGGAAGAATGGCTTCCATATTGAATCTACTGCCTCAACACCCTTGAAGAATGACAAGCAAGAGCTCTACATCATGCACAGTGTTACCAAGATAAAATGGATTGGGAATTCAACTAGAGGGTTCAACCCCAAAATTTCTAGAGAGGAAACCTAGTGTTGCTTGTCATCCAAATGCTGATTCTAGGGGCAAGCTCAACCCTAAATGGGAGGGACCCTACATCGTCCAAGACATACAACTGGGGTGACATGTGCTTAAAGGACATGGATGAAAATATCCATCTATATCATGTGAATGTCAGCCTCGTCAAGTGCTACTACTGGTGATGATCAATCTTCAATGGCAAACAATCCTCTTGTAAGGAGCATTGTAAGGGAGCTAAAATCTCTCACCCCTCTAAAAACACATAAAATATACTTAAGTATCTAATTGCGTCCCCCCAGGAACCCTTAAGAGGAAAAGCTAAAGTGGAACCTTAGGCCTAGGATAGAAGGAGCATGACTGTTAATCTGAGGTTCCAACGGTTCACCACCTAAAAGTAACTCCTTAAAATAGGACTGGACTAATAAAATACAGCCAAAAATGACCATGATTGCAGTAAAGGTGAGGTGAATCCTCGTGATCAACATCATAAGAGGATGGTAGAAGCTAGTAGTCCCCAGAGATAACTTAGAAATGATCCTCACAATTAGCATCCTAACGCGTGTACCTAGGAAGATTCCATTACACTAACATATATCATGTCAACTTAAAAATGAAGGACTATAGGGAGAAGGCAAAGGTTGGAACTCCTTGTGACTGTCCTCACATCATCTCTTGGAAAGAGGTGAGACCAAAATCCACACAGAAAAATCTAGGAGTAATGAGGTGGGAAACCCTCACTAGGAAAACACCATTAATTCCCCATGGAATCTTAGGCTCTCATACTAAGGACCCGAGCATCAATGTCCAATAAAAAGCTTAATGAAAAAATCTACAACTAGTGGGCACCTCATAAGAAATGATTCTAAAGCCCATTAATTAGGTATACACAAGCTTGTGGTGGATAAATACACTAAAGCTTGTCCCGAGCATAGCTAACTACAGTGTCTTTGAAATCTGGCTCCTTGGACCAATTGGGTAGGGAATTGCCATTGATACACACTCTACAAGGCATCCCTTTAGAACTTAGTGTGCCACACAAGTCCAGTAAATCTTTTTATCCATCTCCCCTCCTAGAATTAGGGTCCCCCTTATGATATAATGCACCATGAACATCGAAGGGAAGAAACACCTATCATCAGATGGGAATTGGAGATAGCTTGTAAACGCTTGGGGTTTCAACCCTCTGACTTCATTAAAGGAGGTGAATGATAAGGAGGTGATACTAACATATTCTAGGAAACTCTATAATCATATATGGGGTCCTAAAATGCAAAGAGAGGAGGTCTAGATTGATCATGATCAATGAGTCTATCAGAATGGAGCTCATAGAGATATGTGAATCATTTATAAATAACATGAAAGGAGTACCCATAGCTGATTTTGTAAGCTATGAATAGAAAATATTTATTTCATAAACAAATTTATTACATAATTTTATCTCCTTATTCTAGCAACGAATAAAATAGAAAACATGAATATTACAAAAAAAAAGTATCATTGTGGTTCTCTAGAGGAATCGCAATGCAATCCACTCCACATATTTGGAAGAGAAATCTCATCCTACAAGGAAGGAACCACGAGGCAGCTTGTTTCAGATCATTTACTTCTGCACCACCTTCTCTTGAACGTTTTGGGAATTTATCATCAAACTCTGAAAAGGGGGAAAGGCTTCAACTTGGTACACACTGGAGACTATTGAACTTCCTCAGCACAAACATGGGGTAGTATGTGACATAGCTCTTCGGACATGGCAAGATGGTCAACCACTAAAAATTAGGCATGGTCACTTTGTAGGTTGAGTTATCAAGACAAAATTCAATTTGTCCCCAGCAGACATCCATGGATTTTAGACTCACAAGCAATCAATCTTATTTCCATGCCACTAAAGGGGCTCACCAACCTAAATATTCTTTTATAGGATCTCCTTTGACACAATATAGTGATAATTTGAAGACTGTATAAATCTAGAAGGACCTATGCACATTTCCAAATAAATATGTAGGACCATGAAGGGTTCCCATATCTTCCTGATTAATCGGGCCTCATCTAAACATTCATACAACTCACCCATTATCAAACGAACAACAACTCCATACTCCAAAGGGTATCCACAACTCCAACAATGTCAACTATCACTTGCCCAACAATTTCTCTGAAGAACATCTCACTAGAATGTTTAGGGTATATGCTCACAAGTCAGCATGTCGAGAGAGTCGACACCATGTTACACTTCGCTCTTGAACGGATCCCAAAAGGATTCTATATCAATAAAGCGACCAATATAAGTCAACCATCAAGTAGCTTGGGACTTTATCACACCTAAGAAACTCCCTAGCTCAGAATCTCATCTCGACTTCTTTAGTACTGTAGGACAAATGTCATAGAAAGGAAGAAGGGTGAGCTTGGCCATTCCTTCTAAGGTAGGAGTTAGAACGACATCCCCAAAATAGAAGGAGTGACTTAGAGGAACCTTGAAGGGGATCATCACCTATATCAACTCCCTTACAACATGGATGTAAACCAGATGAATGACCATGCCAGAGCTCACCATCTTGACTTTTTTAGACCCTAGAGAGATCAATAATCTGACAATGCACTAGAGACAAATTAATGGAGGATGCCATAGAAGTGAGATTTCCCGTATCTCTATATCTTCCATGCTTCCAGGTTGTCAAAAACTGTATACATAGAAAAGACGAGAGCATGCATCCTTATTTGTAGGCCCCTCACATGGAAAATTTGCATTCTTGAGACAAATGAATTCTTCTCCTTTTTTCCATTGGAATGATGCAATCTACCACATGCGTATACATTAATGGTCAATGTTGACATGCATCTTGAGACAACATGCTTGTGTGCCCTACAAGTAGGCAGATTGTTGTAGTCATCCACCCTTAATTGGAACATGGATCGAGGCATTCTACCAAGTCTCCTAAATATCTTCCAAAGATCAAACTCTTGAAGCCAGATTCTAAATAGATGGTCACAAAACCTGAAGATTTGTTTTAAACCAAATATAGACATTAATTTAAAACTGAAAGAGTCTTACAAATATAACCATCACTAATACATGTTTTTTCTTGAAGGAAAAAAAATACATCATGCTAATATGAATGATTCTTCTTCAGCTTCTTCTTCAGACACCCCATCAAATGCTTGGTCATAGTTTGATTATCAATGGAAGAAGATCTGAAAGAATGCTAGTCCCCACTAACTTAAGAGTGAATACCATTGGTAGACCATCAGTGACCCAAAGAAGAGCTGTAAGAAGGCACCCCCGTAAACAAGGAAATATCCCTAAAATGAGAGGAACATTCTCAAACACCAATGGACAATGGATCTACAATCAAAATCGGGACATCTGAAGAGAAATCACCACGCTAGAAGATCCACCAAAGTGTTGATTATGCCCTCAAGCAAAAGAGCCTACCCACTGCATCTGAAACCACATATGCTCCCCAGAAGGATGAGATCCAGTCAAAGTCAAACACATGACTCCCATGATAATATATAGATGAGACGTTAGCCCAAGGAAGTCTTAACCACGAGCATTGCCAGACAGGGAAGGAAGAGCCTTAAGTGAAGAAACGACATTAGGAGGAGATGGATGAAAAAACTCATACCCATAAATATCCTGCTCCTCAGTAGAATCATAGTCGACCACCTACATAAAATGCATGTCAAGTAAATACAAGTATATGAAGATAGAATAATAATATAAATGATTACCACTGGGGAACTTCAAAGCTAATCATACACTTCTCTTGGAAAGAGGATCAGTTGACCATGAGCATAGTACCACTCTAGGTACTCGTCATGTGTCACCTATCATAAATCATCTCTTGAGCAGCCTGATAGATTCTGAGACCAAGAGGGATCAACCCCAACAAAGGGCCAAATGTAATGTGCTATCTACCATCCCACTGACAAGAAACATGCTCTCCCATGTAAAAAACACTCTTGGAGGGTGACTCAAACTAGATCAAACAAGTATCCAGAGACAAAGCCTCAAAGAAGGATGCACAAGACATAGTCGCCTCACCACATTAGAACATGGAAAAGATCCTCAATTAGATCTGGGAATCAGTATGAATTGGAGTCAACAAAAGTATAGATGCACAATGTAATATAGTGTTAAAAAGTACTATGCATACCTCAAATATGGTCATCATCTCCAACTAGCCCCTCCACTATTCATATCACACCCTGCTACTACAAATAGCCCACTGATGATTGGTATGGAGGGGTGCTTGTTAATAACCCTCTGGACCACTCAAAGTGATACGTCTGTGAAGTTGAAAGTGCTCATGGTCCCACAGTTGCAAAGGAAACATTGGGTTAATCAACTATTATAGATATTTCAAAGTGGAAAATGCAAAAACATTAGGCAAAAACTTGTTGCAATCAAGCCTACAAGGTTGCCACAAGCCTTCGTAGCTCAAGCTATATCCCCCTTGAAGTCACCCACAAGACACCTCCTTAGGTGTGTCATTAGGTGGGCATACATGCCTCCACACCAGTCAAAGGAGGGGATTTCATCCAGATTCAGAAGGAAGGAGAACTAGCTAATATCTTCTCTATTCATCATGCTATTTCTAAACAAGCAACTAGTGACCAACATGAATAAGAACACCCTGACCCTCGGGGCTTAGAAAGAACCACTGGAACCCTACCACTCACCCTCATGAAAGAAGGTGTCTCTCAGCCTAGTAAACTTGACCTCATATCTAGAGTTCATCTGAATATCCCCATGGTTCATTCCTAGGATTCCATCCAGATGGTGATGTCTCTACTCTTGTTAGTCATGTAGAAAGTGGATGGGGATCCCACCAAACCCTTATGATTCCAACAAACTCTCTAGGAACAATGGTTAGCTCACCAAAGGGAAAATGGAATGTGCTAGTCTTTGGGTGAAAGTTCTCAATCATAGGAAGGAGATAAGGCCAATCGATGACCCTATAATAATAAATGCTACCAAATTCGGTCCTCTCAAGTTGGTCTATCTTCTGAGCCACTAAAGTATTATATAATAATCTCAGCTCATTCCAAATGGTCTTCTAGTACACGTTTGATGATCTGAGATCCTAAAAGAGCTAAGATAGAAAACAAAGTCAAAATTATCAACATGAGAAGAAAATCCCTATTCAATCTCCGCAAAGTAGAAAAAAATGACATGGAGCAAAGTTTCCAAAGTACACCTCATCATCCACTTGACGATCTCTATGATGCAAATTCATCGAATGCATGCCTATATGAATCACAAAATGTTTAGCTTGGAGAGTCCCCCACAATCTTTCTCGCACCACCCAGATGCATGTTCAAAGAAAACAAATTTCAGAGATCTCATAAGCCAAATTCCAACTCTATAAAGGAAAATACCATGCATATCATGTGTATGCCTCGGTCCCCACATCACCACTTTCATCATGCTCGTCCATGGAAGGGTCCTCCTCATGAAAGTCATGAGCCACCATCTACTCGAATACAACAACAATGACATGACCTTTCCATATAAACAGAAATTGGCTCGATCAAACAAAGGATGACCAAAAAGTGTCAAAATAGCAAAAGCAGCAAGATTGCAAATAAGAACCTGCCTCCATGTCATCTTTGACCTCCAAATCATAAAGAATATTAGAAAGTGAAATATTGTATTTTTCCATCAAGGGTTCAAATGGCCAAACTAAAGTGCAAAAAGTGAACACTAGACCTTCCCTGAGATGGATGTAATCAAAACCCACATGAAAACACCACCAGAGATGACAATGTGAATCTCCTCCACCACCATAACATGGTCTCCTACATCACTATTGGGGAGAGATGGCAGAATGCAACAATCCATCAATCAAAGGATGGTGGATTAGCACATTCTATCATCTCTCTTTCCCTCTCTTCTTTCTCCTATTGTTTCCTTGATCTCCTCCAAGTTGGTCGCTGCCTCTACAGCCTCACGCAAGAGAATAAGCGGGAAGGGTGCTCGATCTTCCTTCCATTCCCCTCTTTTAAAAACAAAAAATTTTGCAAAAATAGCAAATAATTCCATGGATTTTTAGCATCATTTCCAGAACCCCATGAAATGCATAGAAAAATAAAAAAATACAAATAAGATGCCAACAAATCTGGAAAAAAATCTTAAGATCCTAATTTTTGGCTTGAAAAACTAAAATTAGCCTATATTTAAAGAAAAGATAATATAACTAAGATCACAAGGGTCCTGGACATGGCCTAAAACTGGACCGATCCCATGTTCATCATAGCAAATCAAGTATGCCACATGCAAATCTTCTAAAGTGATTGCAGATCACGGCTAGGGAATTTTCTTTGGTTTCATGCACATATCCTTCAAAATACTCAACTCATAACTTGAAAATGAACTGAATTGATGGAACAACTTCATGACCTTAAATTATGCCTAATATCTCAAATCTACAAAAATGAGAACTAAGGAGTCATAGATAATCACTCATTGACTCTCTAGGGGACAAATGATGTACTTCAAGGGGAAAATGTTGTCAAAACCACCTTCCACTAGATAATTGCCTAGATGCCCAACTGCAGCTCAATTGAGTGCTTCAAGAGAATAAACAGCTGACCAGTATAGAAACCGGCCAAAAAGCCACATTAAATCAAAGAGGTTGTCTAACACTCAGTTGCCAATCTTGATGATCCAAGCCCTACCCATCATAGGAAAAATATGTTCCTTTTTAAGAGCTCTGATCCTAACTTCGAATTGTCCCACTCTAAAAAATGAAAACTAAAAATGTGTGGGAAGAGGGATGATTACTCTTTTTTCAAAGATTTTTTACAAATACAGAATACATCACTATTTTTTATGATCATCGACTCCTAATCTTATTTGACAAATCACAGCCCAATTTAGCTTTTTTTTACATCCTCCTTTTTTTCTTAATAAGGCATGAGTTAGTAACAGAATCAAACATGTTGATTTAAGAACTGGAGAAATGATGAGAGTCACTTTTGTGACTAATAAACCTTAAATGGCTCATCAAAACTTCATAGGAATGTACGATTGGTCATACATAGGTAAGTGCCTAGGTTGAAGGATACCCTTACTCTAGAAAAATCATTCACTCTTAATAATATATGTGTTATGAGTGACTATATCACAACTCACGTTTAGAAGGAAAAACATCACATAGGCTTGCCATCCTCCACAAGGTTTTCAAAACATTTTTTATGATTCCAACCTTTAGGGCCTTTCCTGACCAAAATTAGCAGTCATAATTAGATCAAGACTACAATTCTCACTCTAATCTTGAACCTTGAATTGAGAGGGGAAACCTGTTGACACTCCATTTTTTCTCACTCAGCAAAAGTTCACAATTAATGAAAATTTTCTGGCAAATGATTGTGTCCATGGCACATTCCACCCATTTTTCACATTCATCATTTCCCCCCACATTTTCTACATTTTTATGCATATTTAATTCACCCATTTTCTCCCACTTTCATCAATTTTGTGGTTTCCTGTAAAGAAACCTTCTTTTCAGAAGAAAAAAAGTGCAATCTCCTCTTCAATTCAAATTTTTACAAACTCTTTTCATAAATTGTCCAGTTCAATTATCCAAAAAAAAATTCTTTTTTCTAAGGATATTCAATTGATTTACATGATAAAATATAAGAGATGATCCTAAATTATTTTTCTCTACAATATTCATCTATTTTCTCTAGAATATTTTTAAAGCTACTACAAAATTGAGAAACTAGTTTTCAACCAACTGGGACACTCGGTGGATCTGATCCATCTTCCAAGTGCCACATGGAGGATTGCCTTGAATTGTGCTCCCCACCAATGTGCCTTATCATGTCGATCCTTCACCTATTCTAGAAGGTTCACTTCAGAACCTCAAACCCTAATATTCACCTATAAATACCCACCCCATATCATGTGTATTCTGGGCCTTTTTGAACCTCATAGAGCCAGAGGATCGAATTGTCTCTCTCTACTATTTTCCTTGCTCATGATTAGAGAATCATTCCAATGACACTTCCTACCATATTAAGCATCTGTAGAAATGGTAATCTACTATAGCTACTACCTCTTCCTTGTTATATTGCTATGACCTCTCTCTTTCTCTATCAGAACTGCACTTCTATTCAATTCCTATGAGAAATCTCATTATCAGCCTACATTTGCTAATGACCCTCTAATACTACTCATAACTCCTAATAAACCATTAGGGATCTCCCCTACGGGTGGTCCTGAGGTGATTAGGATCCCAATCCACCTAAAAAATAGGACTTTCAGGGCAATGATGGGAAGGGCATGAACATATCTAACCCTAAAAGCCTGCCACAAATAAAAATCAATTTTCTAATCTTTTATTTGATTTCTACTTTCATTTTCTTGAATAACTTTAGTCTTCAAAACAACCTAAAAATTGTTTGGTACCACTTTATTAGAGGAGATGGGAATGCTAATCATTCCCCAGTCATAATAAGGTAACCAAATATAATCTCTGGGTTTATGTTATTCCTTATATTTGCTATCTATCCAACTAGGTTGACAACTCAATTTTACACAGTGGCTTCAATGATTTATAATGTTTTTCATTGTTGTCCATATAAAATATGGTGGCGACTCTGAACACATGCCTTTTATTTTCTATGTGACTACAAAACAAAATGTCACTATCCAAAGGATAGAATTTTTTTGTATATCTCTATCTCTCTTTTTGGGTATGATGTGACACTTATCCAAGTGTAGATGATCTTTCATGGTAGGTAGAATGAAGTGGTTGGTTTACACTCTATGGTATATTTCCTATATTTTCCATTTATGTACAACCTATGTGGTTAAGAACAATGTTATACATAAATTTAGTAACAGTTAGTTCTTTTTATCATCTACCTCTACATTTTTGGTGAATGATCCAATATCTTCTTGAATTTTACTTTATCATCCTTTGTGAAAAGTTATCATCACGTTTGGTATTGGATGGTTTTCTATTATTCACTTAGGTAAGATAGTGTCTCCCTTATCGAGTCCCACTCCTTACAAACATACAACTAATGGCCATGCAGATCAATGACTAGATTGATGGACACACGTATTGATCGCCACACAAATTGATGCCAGACTATTGGTCACACAAACTGATGACCAAAATTGATGGCCAAGCATACTGAAGACCAGATCACTGGCCAAATAGATCAATGAACATACAGTCTCATTGCCACATTAACCAATAACTAGACTAATGGCCAGGAACACCAGTCGCCGCAAGTAATCTTTAAAAGTGAGTAGTTTCTCTGCCCCGTATAACCAATTATGTAAAAACCAGACCTTTTTACATACATATTGGAGGTAGACCAAATTTGTTTTGTTGGATTCATATTTCAAATTCTCTTACTACCAAAGCCCTAAAACATACCAGATACACATGAGAGGGTGACTCTTGGGACATTTTTAGAGGAGCGTGAAGAACCAAGAAGAACAATATATCTAACCATAGATTCATTAAGGTAAGCTCAAATTGATGGAATCTCCTTTGTTCTCTTTAGTTTTCCTTGGTCTATACCTAGATCAGGGTCAGTAATAGGTTCCTTTCATCTTTCCTTCTTCTTTTTCCTCTAATATACAAAGACTAAAATAGTATCTCGGCTTTGACTTGTCTAAGATGGAATTGGAGCTTTTATCTCACATCCAAGATTAACAAGCCAAAATTCAGATAAACTAAGACTAAAATCATGGTCAATAACTAAAATCAAAGTCAAGGTCAGTGGAAATTCGTCTTTGTTCATGATTTTATTAGAATCTAAACTCAAAACATGAAGAGCATCTGTGTCTAGTGTTATGTTTAATTATTTTTGGCTCGGTAAGCTTATATTCAGATCTTAAGGTATGCAAAATTGAAATATATAGAAAGTTGATAGAAGATGAATGATTTTAGTTATAGAATGCATGTGTATAACTTTATGAGTTTCAAATGTAGTATACCCTAGAGGCGCTGGTGTATCTAGGTTTTCTCTGAGTTCTTTAGTAGTGAAACACTCACTAGAGTTGCTATTAGATAGCTTGATTTTCTTTGGTTTTAATTGTAGATTATACAAAGTGTTTTTATTTCTAGTATTATATATTAAATGTTGAGTTCAGATAGTTCAAGATATATGCCATTTTGAATATTAGCAGTTAAGTATAGATTCCATGAATATCATACTAAAACTAAATAACCACTTAGACATTTAGATTCCATGAATATCATAGATTCCTTACGGAGGTTTATACTACAATGGAGGAAATGGATTACCCACTGGAAACATATATGAGAGGAAGTCAAAGTGTGTTTGCAGGGCATGATGGTTTAAGCCCAACATGAATGAACTATTGAATTCTAGTAGGGGTATCCAACACTAATTGGGGATTTTGGTGATAGCCAGTGCTACCCAACTATAATAAAATATCTTGGTATTACCATGTTTATAGTAAAATTAAAGATTGGTACCCAAAAATAATCAAATATATTGTGGTACCTAGTTCAATTATTACTTAGTAAATCACCCCTTATTGAACCATTGATATAGGACATTTAATCTAGAGTGTTTTGGCTCTCATCCTAAGTACTTAGGTTCATAGGAGGAGGAGTTGAGTCTAGATGTGTTGAGGCCCGTTGCAAATTAGGTAGCTACTTAGTAGACCTAGAATAGTAGGTCAACTCTAAGTCTTCTATGATGAGATCATAGCTTGATGTGATGCTTCGACATGTTGTGGTACACCTCAAGTGGGTCCAGGGCATTAATAAAACAACTAGTAGATTAAGTATTTAGACTCAAGAATATATTTCTCAGTCATTACTAATATTTTGGTTGGTTGATGGATGTGATAGTATTTCTCATTCAATTTGGTATATAATGGTTTTTCTTATCTTTTATTCATTAAAATTCACTAAATGGACATTAGATGTATTATCTTGTCTACTTGGTGAATTTTCATTCAACATTATGTTACCTCACACTCTCCTAAAGTTTTTAGCTAATTTATTGATTATGGAGATAGTACACGTTCATAAGAGTCTTTCAATAGAAGGAAGTAGGTAGTGTTTTAAGTTTGAATTATTTAGTCATGGTCCTTGTCTAATCTAGGTCCTATAGTGAGAAAAAGAATGAGTTCTATTAGTCAAGTTATGAAGCAATGCAATTTTCATTCTTTTAGAGTGGTTTGTAAACACATGCTTCATGTATTTGAATGTTTTGAACTATAAACATTTTTAATAATTCAAACATGAATTAATTTAGGAAGATAATAGGAAAGGTGAACTCCTTATCCTAATAGGAAAGATTTGTAAATCAATTCATTTCAATATCAGTAGTCATGTTCATCATTCATATCTTTGAATCAAATGCAACGCTACAACAATATTAGGTTGAGTGGTTCAATATTTATTGCAATTTTAAGAATGTGGCATGCTGATCTTATCATTTTATGAACAAAGTGGAGGAAAAAGATATATATTAGCCAATGGAATAAGATCATGAAGTAGATCAACATTATTTCATATACCATTACACATGGTAGTTTTATAAAATATATTTGAATTACATACATTTTGGCTACACCAACTTGCAATTTCCTAATTACACAATAAAGTACAAAAATGCTACTCTAAATATTAAAATTACACAATAAGAAATAAATAAGATCCATTTGTACATGATGCAAACAATGAAAAAAGAGAATTGGTGTAACATAATAAGATAGGTAAGAAGGCAGGAATGGTGGTACATTGGATGAAATAACAACAAATACAATACAACAAAAAGTAGAGACAGTAAAACAACAATAGAAAACGTAAATAAAATTATAGTTTCCACCTCACCAAAAAGTTATTCATTACAATGTCCACGCCACAAGAATAAGCTTGTGCAAGGCATAATTGGATGCACAATGTCGGGCATTGGGGTGAAAGGACCTAGGTTTTTTTTGGATAATGCAACCATGTGTAGGTTGTCTGGTCATTAGATCCAAGTAGAGGAGCATACATGTTGGTTTAGTGATGTTGTTTGGTGTTCCACACATTCTTTTTAGTGAAAAGTGGGGAAAATCTGAGTACTAGCTATGAAATGCATATATTCAGTGTCTTATTTGTCCATCCTCACTGAATGATGTTGGGAAGAGGTGGATATGAAGTTGTACACTTGCCACTATTTAGGAGGGGACTAGGGTATTGTTCGGTAGAGATTCTAAGTCTAGTAGCAGCTAACCAACACTGATCCATCATCAGGTTATTTTCTCATGGTGAGATAATGCAATTGGCCTATTGCAAAATAATACTTAAAGCTGAAGAATATTCATCGAGTATGCATCTACAAACTAGTTGTTTTAACTCTCCAATTAACTGTTGCTCGTGATTACTTGTCAAATTGTGTTTCTGCTCCACCATGTTTAAACATGTTGCCAAATGGGCCCTAGGAATCCTCCATCTACACTCTGGTGGAGGGAGATATGGTAGTGTAGATGTGTTGAAAAAGGAGTTGTGCCATCTATTCTTTACTACCACTACTAACACTTGAGGTTCCTTGAGCAATAGGAAGATCTAGGTTGGACACTACAAGGAATATGATGCCTCTAGATGCATGTGTGTATTGGCATAATAATTTTTGTTCCCTACATTACTCCTCATAATGCTATACGCCTCCATAAAGAAGGTGTATACCAAATGTTCCCCTCAAGTGTGGGTGGTTTTAGAACCACCTTGAGCCTTTCAACAATCTTGAATATTAGACCCCCAACGATAATGTATCCATTAGAACCGTTTCAGGTAGACACCATCAAAAACTTGTCGATCACAAAATTCCCAACATTGACACTATTTTTGTGCGACATAGACCTTAGAAAATATAATTCATTGTGAGCCAATCCACCTTGTATCTCCTTCCTCCATAAATCATGTTTGATAAAATGCAATGGAGAATGTGAAGAACAACACTATGTATGTGGGTCTCCCTAGAATGCATTTGTATTGTAGGCATATCATCTATGATCTCAAACCATAAGGTTTGATAGTTAAAATTAGGGTAACATCCAGTCATACCTTGATAGTCAAAACACAACTTCCTTGAAATAATAATTTTTAATAGAATAATATTTTTCATTCATTAAAGAAGTTATCAGTCAATGTCTGCAATTATCATTCTCTTGTTAGGTCATCAAAATCTTAAGAATATGAGTGATTTAAGTGTTACTCTTACCCTTAGACATGATGTGGAGGATGGAAATAGTGATACAACATTGCCTTAACCTCAGTGGTCAGGTGAAACTTGTCGAGTATCTCCTCACACATGTACATTGTGGTGTGGATGTTGTGACCCAAAAACTTCTAAAATCTCACCAGCTCCTCCTTTGACTAGAGGGTGAATGGGACAATTGTATAGGATCCTAGTTTTTCTCTTCTTCTTAATATCCCTCCACCTATACCTTGAGATCTAGGTCAAACACATGGGTGTGATATGACTCCTTGGGGCCTATTTCTTCCTTATCTACTCATCACCACGGTGTTGGTGAAGATGGGGAGGTGTAGAAGTTTGATGTCAGGTGTTGGTGTGGTGTCTTGAGTGGTGCAAAACATGAACAAATGGTTTCACCATATGTGTTGTCCCAGTAAGCTTCATCTCATTCATGCTGTGCACTATGTGATGTAAGATGGATAGTGTGCATGGTAGTGTTGAGGGTGATTGAACCCACTTCTATGGCTCAATGGTGTAGGAAAATGTCAATAATAAACTTCCGCAAGGTTGGTGATGCTTGAGCGGACCCTTGTGTGGCCTTGGAGAGGGCATGAAGGCATAGACAATTCCCCTTAGTGAAGCTACTTGGTTTTCTATTCGTAGGTAATGTTGGTGTTAAGAGAGTCAAATTGCCCGCCTCATGGTATGGGTGGCCATGTAGGCTCACAATAGTTTGTGTGGAAGAGTTACTGCCTCAAATGGTTGTCATTGGGGTCATTGAGCCAATTTCTGGTTAGCGGTAGCTCTCTTTTCTCTTGAAGGGGGAGAGTCTCGACCTAGGTTACTATATGCACCTAGGCCATCCTTTTTACCCTTTGAATTTCGTTGAACTTGCATTGGCATACATGTCATGCTTCGATGTGTGCTCGACATACATGGATCAATGTTTTTTCCTATTTGGTGAAATTTGTTGCACATCATACGCCAAATCAACACCTTAAATTTTACAATACAACATTTGGTAAGAATGCTATTGACAAAGCACATCATGCATATTATCAAGAAAGAAGTTTAAGTCAATGGTGATTACACACACCTTATCACTAATGGGGCATGGAATCTATGAGGATTTCAAACCCTGAATCCCATCCCTTGATCATGTGCACGACATGAAGTGCATATTGCATGTGATGCATTATGAAATTTGAGTGCAATGTTTGCCCTATCACCTGCATCATATGGTTAGCACCAAATCTTGTATAATGCACAAACTAAAATAGAGTATTTTGCACAAATATATACATGAATGAGAGGGATGATCTAAATTAACCCACCCACCCACACATATATATACATATATATACATATATATATGGGTATCTATTCACCACCTGTGTAGGTAACTAATTTTATTTACCCGTGGATCTATTTTGTAATAGAAAGGTACCTATTTTTAATGAGACAAACAACGTTTGTAATGAGATGACCAAATTTGCAATACAAACACTCATTTTGTATTACACGTCTGATTACAATAAAAATGTTATTTATGATAGAAGTTTATTCTATAATACAAAATGAGTGTTTGTATTAAAAATTTGGTCATCTCATTATAAATGTTATCTGTCTCATTACAAATAGGTGCCTTTCTATTACAAAATAGATCCACGGGTAACTAAAGTTAGTTACCCATGTGGGTAACAAATGAATGGCTATATATATATATTTATTTATTTATATTTTTATAAATAAATGCAAACTATAGGTTACCTCCCATGAACTCTTTTATTTAGCATCCCTTATATGGACAAAGTATCGCTTCTACTTTAGCTAGGCTCAAGTGGCATGCCTTTCTCAACTAGGTCTTCACATAGGTCACATCCCTATCTTCCCTCTTCCACCTTCATTTGTTGAACCACATGGATATAGATACTTTAAAGATAAGATGTTTTCTTTCACAAAAATACCCATTTGATTTCACCTTGATCAACATTAATCAATGCCTATGATGAATGCATATTTATGCTAGTTTTAGTTGCATTTTCAGTTTAGTTTTGCACTCATTCTTCTCATTTTACTTTAGGACTAGATTACAATAAGGTTTTTCATGATTTTATGTTAGTTTGTAGGATTTTGATCCAAATCCCTTATTTTCATGGCAGATTTGATCTACATATGTTATGAACTAACATAGGATATGGTGAACCCACTGATCGACTTGCAAGCATAAGGAATTTTTGATAACTAGATCATATTCCTATCAATTTCTCCCTTCATGAATTGATGATTCTTTTGGTTGATGCTTCACAGGAATAGACCCTAAGACACTCACCAATACCCCCCACCAAACTAGGTAGTCTGCATTTCCCTGAGAGCTTGTCAGTTTGGTCACTCTACCTTCCATATTTTGAACAACGATGGAAGTCCAACACTCATCAACCAATGAAACTCTAAAGCTTGCTAAATGATGGCACAAAACCGATAGAACTTTAGCACCTGCCTACTAATGGTATAAAACCAATGAAACTCCAACACTTGCCTACCAATGGAAGAAAACTGACAAAACTCCAACACTTTGGTACCAATGGAAGAAAACCGAATGAAACTTTGGTGCTTTCTTAATGATGGATGATAAGTAAAAAACTCTATCATACCCGTATTTCAATGGAATCCATGTACACCTCAACTAACTGAACTTCTACCCCATTCTTATGATGGAATTCATTCTTGCCCCTTTTAATGGAAATTATGTACTTACCTTCCGATGGAACTCCTGGCACATTTACTGATAGAGACTCTGTTCACTTGTCAATGGTCATTCCCCCTGTTAACTTGAGAGTTATACATTGTCCATATTTTGATAATTACCTTAACCATTCCATTCCTATGTATCTAATGTGTTTGTTCAAGATTGATTTCAGGATATAAGTACATGAAAAGGATCAAATTACACAAGCCCTAACTTGTACAAGTTTAAGTCAAAAGCAATACAAGTGTGCATTTTAAAAAATCACTCCAAATCACCTTAGATTAATTTTGTAATCACTTGTATTGATGATATGACTTGTAACTAAGATGAGAAAAAATTAGGGACACTAAATTCCAATGTTTGGTCACTGAAAAATCAATTTGGAAAATTTGTCACAGGCTCTTTATCGGTCGAGTTGGAAACTCGGGCGATCCAATGATGGATTTTCTAAAATGATTAATCGATTAAGTTGTACACTCACAGAACTCGACCGACTGATTCACTGGCTAAAATTGATTTTGACTCATCGATCGAGTTTCCCAGAACAAACTCAATTGATAATTTGAAAATTGACTTTGTTGGTTAGTGGATCGGTCGAGTTATCTTTATTGAAACTCGACTGAATGTATTGTACAGAAAACACAGAAAACGTGACTTTAACTATTGCAGAGTTGTTTTAAATGAAAACAAATTCATTGCAAGTTCTAAAATAGCTATTTTTTGTTCTTAAGTGATCCCACACTCAAAGTAACACCCCCAACTATAAATAGGACCCCTTGGAGTTCATTCCAAGTTTGCTCATTCATGCTATCCTAAGTCCTTGCTATAGTTGAGTGTGTCGCAACCCTTTGAGCCCCTTTCTCTCTCTCATTTACAAAGCATTTCGTGATTATGAGTTAATTAGGCATGTTTTAAGAGAGCTACCTCCATGTTCTTATAAATCTCTCATTCCTTCCATCTTCCCAATCCCCTTTCTCAAAGAGAAAAGGTTAAAGCAAGCTACTCTGAGTGAAGGTGAAGTTGTTGGTCTTCTTCAAGGTTGAAGAAGAGGTGAAGATCTTCTCCAGGTGAAGGAGAAGGGAAAGGAGAAGATTCAATAAGAGTGGGTAATTCCTTCAAGGCTAAAGACTTGATGCAAGTGTGGGTAAGTTCTTGTTGAATGCCAAAGAGATCTTGATCAAGTGGATAAGTCCTTGTGTAGGTGAAAAACTCTTGTCTTGTGTAGGTAAGTCCTTGGATGTATGGTGGTCTCCTTGCATCTCTTATGATGGAATATAAGTATACACAAATTGCAAAGTCCTAGACGTTGACCTCTATAGGTAGTGGATTGACTATCTCCTAGTTTGGAGATTGGAACCACTCTAGCCACCTTGTCCAAAAGCATGCTTCAATTTATCTCATCCTTGTTATGCTTTCTTATATAGGACTTCAAATTGATCTTAAGAATTTGGTTTCAATTGATATAATTTGAAGTTCTAACTTTTCTTGTGAGAATTTTGAAGCTCTATTTACCCCTCCTCTAGAGCCCTAGACCCAACATTCCCTTCATCGATCACAAAAATATTGAATGTTGCTAGACTCGCACAGTCATCTCTTCATCTTTATGGTGGCCAGCCACTTAAGCAGTGAGATGGTTGGATAGGGTTTTGAATCCTAGCTCCCTCTTATAAATACAAGGCCAATAAATCCATAAAAATGATCCACCTCCGATGATGTCAAGATACCAAAATCACTTTTGAGCATCCACTCTAGTTTCCATCGACCATTTACATCAGATTATGATACCTCCACCTCCACTTCTAGTAAGAATCCTAGGTTCAGACTTCGAAAGAGACTATTCTTGTGGTTCTTATTCCCATCATTTGATAGACTCCATCCTGGTCAACCTATGATGTATTCCTTATAACAAACTGATACTAATAGTGGAAGAAAGACAACACCCCCATTTCTATGAAGAACGTCAAGGAGAGATCTTACAGTCGTGTCAACTGTCATCATCCCTGACCATGAACATGGACATATAAACATTGTGTCTGATCCTTTATTGTCTACTACAAAGATGATCTTCTTTCCTTCTTCCATTGTTATTCTTGATACTGCTATGATGAGAAAATAGTCCTCTTGCTAGGGTGAGGGGAGTAGACCTGCTACCTAATTTAGTTCTCTTTACTGCATTTGTTATTGTATACATCATTATATGCTTAGAACCCAATAATATGCTTGTACGCTTGCTTGATTATCAAGTTTACTTATTTATCTACAGATACAGGTGGTCTCCTAAGTGCCAAACTTGACACCTCATTAGCATGAGGGGAGGTGTAGTCAAGAAACATCTTCTTGATTGTCATTGTCAAAGAAACAACTTGTATCTTGGATTAGTTTTACTACTTCTCAGGTGCCCATGATCTCCTCACAATTGACACTACCTCGGATAGTCAAGAATCTCAAGAAGAGAATCCAAACTAGGTTGTGTGTGCACCATACATGGTTCCTATTAAGCAAAACATAAGGATTTAGTTCCACAATATTTATATGAAACATAAGAACTAAATAGTATATGTTAATCCTAAGGATTTTCACAATTTGAGAAAAATCTGAATTGAGTTGAATTCACAAAGAAATTTGGATCCCAAAAAACAACACCAAAAATTGATTTGAATAGGGGGTGTTATCAATTTTATGTAAAACCAAATCAAATCATTATAACATACAATAGTTTAAGCCACAAGTGGTACTACATTTGGGTTGAATCCATAGAGAGACAAAGAAACGTATGGCAATACTCATGTGACTCAATATGTGATATTTGATCTCACATGCATCTCATACAGTCTTCTCTAAATAAAGGAACATGGATTAAACTTTGAAGAGAATGATGATTCCATGCCTCAATTTCAACTTGGATATCAGAGACAAAGGAACTATATGATCATAGTAACACTAATCATGGATTGTAGGTTGAAGTTGTTATTCAACTTTCCAATTACTTGGACAACATTAATGTGTTACTAGATACTACTCATTGCTTGTAATGTCATAAATTGGTCATTGACATTCACTGCCAACGTAACTCGGGACCTATAGGGTCACACAAATTGGATGCACCGGGAATATGAGTTCTCATTAATAATGTTGAACTTGATTGCCAAAGTATTTAGGTATTCAATTTAAACATCATTGACTGAAAATTTGTTGGCAGGAATGTGAGCCTACCGACTCAAATGTTGAGTCAACCCACTCAAGTGTCAAGTCAATTTAAACAATGTTGGTTGTACATTTGTTGAAATGACAAATGGATTGGTTGATTCAGGATGTGAATGGGCATATTCATAGTCTGAATCAACCAGTTCTATATATGAATTGTCTAGTTCAATAATCAATAAGATTGGATCAGGGATTGATGTTGACATCATGATGTCCATTAATCACCAATATGTTTGCAAATAGGAAATATAATGAACTGACCAATTCAAGTGTTAAAATGATTGATTTACAAGTGATTAGACTGAATCAAGGGTTGAGTTGACCGACTCATGGTTTGCAACAACCAAAATTTTGTGAAAGTCCATCTCTTCAACTCCCAATTGATATGGAAACCTTGAACATGGCCCTCCTATAAATAAAGGGGTAGTCAAGGCTTTTAGGATAGACAATGATAAGCTTTGACAAATGTTATCCTCTCATAGTTGTGGTTACAAGAGAGCTTGAGCAAGTCTTACCCATAAAAGGGATAGACCTCAAGGAAGACACAACAAGAGAGTATGATTCAATCTAGCATGTGGACATCAAAGGGACATCTCCTTCCTATTGGGTCAGGTAGTGCAAGGAGGAGTTCATGGTGGTCTACATGGACTATGTAGAGTTTTAGAGGTCGTTGCCGACATTACAGGAGGACAACAACCACCACCGTATGTGGTGTTACACCAGGAGGTTGTCGCTGACAGTTGACTGTGTGCATCTTGTGAAGAGTGCACATCACCAAAAAAGAGTAGTCATTGGACTTGCTCCAGGACTAGGTATGCCTCTTGATACCCTCTTTCACATGGTTGTTGACACGATTTGCTGGTAAAGGAATAGGGGAAAAGTTTTGTTTCTGCTTCCTTCTCTATCATCCCTATTCCCTAACAGTTGTTGTTGTAAAATATCGGGATCATGTGTGCCATGCATAGGAGTGTGCACACTGTTCTACTAACTTGGTAAAGTCGGGGAGGGTTTTGAGTTAGTGCACCTGTGCAAGTAATTGTCAAGGCTAGACTCAAACTTTCTTTGAGCTGATGAGGTAGACCTTTGTTATGGATAAACCAAACATCACATAGTTTGCATTAAAACACCACCATTTATTCTAAATGACAACACAAAGGCTACTTAACCTATTTAAGAAATTAAATCTACTTAAGTAATTTAATTCATGAAGTTGGAGCATACAAAGTCGTATGAACTACATTCATCATAAAACATCTTTCTGAACATATGGTCTCGACCCAGTTCAAAGCAAACTTCTTCCTCTATAAATACAATAGTGAAGCAAAAAAATCCATATGAAACATTTTGGATTCTAAGTGAAAGATTTTGCTTCTACTAAATCATACACAACTTAGTTGTTCCTTTGAACCAGTTCTCATGGGATATCTAGTTTTGAAATGGTAGGGTTACCACTTTTGTTCTTAACTCATGAGTATAGATGCATCCACCTCGACGCACTAATTACTACCTTTCTAGCTAAAATATTTGTGAAAGAATCAACAATATTATTTATTAAAATAACAAGCTATAGAGCTTCAACACCATGGGTAATGAAGTCTCTCACCTATTCATACCTCCATATTATAATGTGCTTTATCTGGTAACCCTTAGATTTTATATCTTTGTCTAATGTTGACTTGCTATTATAATGAATTGAGATAGGAGGAGATGACTTTGAAACTATAGGTAAATCAAGAAATAGATATGTAACTCAATCAACCTGACAATAAGAACATCTAAGGCTATGAAGTCAGCCTCCACAGTGGATCTAGTTTTCATAGTTTTTTTGTAGATGATTTCCATGAAACTACAACACCACTAAGGAAAACACATAACCACTAGTTGATTTTATCTCATCAAAGGCAATCATCCAATCTTCATTCATATAACCTTCTAACACACATGGGAAATAGTGTAGCGAAGACCATAGATCATGGAATGTGTATGATACCTAAAGACTCTAACCAAAGCCTTCTAGTAATTAACATTGCGAGAGATATTGTACTTACTTAACCTACTAACGACATAATAATTATTAGGTTAAGAATAATTGGCTACGCACATATCATCCTTTGACTTGGATATATCTACTTCCATCCACACAATTATTAATATGTGCTTAAGATGTGTAGTGGGATCATGTAGAATACTAAAATGCACAAAATGGTAAATGTAAAATCTATTGAAAGTCAAATTACATAGTGATACTAAGTTTAAGAATACGAAGAGGAAGATGTACTTAACTTAATATTGATAGTAACATAAGTAGTTACTAAATATTTCATATCAAATTCTTGGAAAGAGAAGATTTAGTATCAACACTTGTTGCAGAATTAGATCCAAAAATTAATATATCATAAACATACATGCACATAATTACATATGCATTATCAAAAAACTCATAATAAATGCATCTACCATATTCAGAAATAGTAAATCCATATGATAAACAATTTTATCAAACTTGTAAGTCCACTACTTAGCTTATTTTTATAGACCATATAAAGATTTGCAAGTCTATAAACTTTTCATTCTCATGTTCGGACCACAAAACTCCTTTTGATCCATATAGATCACTTCCTTCACATCACCACTGTGGAATATAGTATTTACATCCATATAATGGATTTCAAGTTTATAGATAGAAAACAATGAAACAAGGACACATATAGAGGTGATCTTAGATACATGAGAATATGCGTTAAAATGATCAAATCCTTGTTGTTGTTTTACCATTTGGCTACCTTCTTGTCCTAAAAAAATTTGGCCACCTTCTTATCCTAAAAAAATATGATTCTACCATATGGCCTAAACTTATTTCCAAAGACCAATTTACATTCAATAATTTTGAAATGTGTAGGGAGATCAGTTACAATCAAACTATGATTGTTCATTATTAACTCTTTTTCACTATAAAGATCTTCCTTCTAGAAACCAGCATCTATGGATTTCATGGTATCTTCATAGGTCTTAGGGCCTTTTTCTAAAGTTGGGACCAAAGTCTTTCAAACTTTATCCCTTTTATCTCGACAAAACTCACATTGAGTCTCAAACCACTTCAAGGTTTAGGGGCGCACATTTATCTACATATATGTTAGTGACAGAAGTTAACTCTTGAGTAGGTTCTGAAGGTTTGTAAGGTCCAAAATTTGAAGGACCTTCATCAACAAATCTGGTTAGAGTAGTTTTGGAGGAAAATATGTGTTTATAGTATATGTCATTCACATGTCATGTTTCTAGTATGGTGCTTGTTCTAATATTAGGATATATGACTTTATAACTGAAAGTCTATTTGCATTTCTATTTTCAACATAGCTTGTGAAAATTTTATCAATACTTTTGGTATTGTTATATATCTTCTTGTCATTTTCTGCATTTTAATTTTGGCCAAGGACCCACACATGTTGACTTACTTTAAAATAGGTTTTGTGTTAAACCAAAGTTCCTAAGGCGTCCTCTCTATCTGTTTGAAGGGAATTTGGTTTAACATATAGTTATATGTCATAAGTCCCTCCCCACATCCTTTGATGTAGATCATATTTGTCACACATTTGGTTAACCATATAGATCAATGTCTCATTCTTTTTTCCTATATACCAATACACCATTGTTGTATGGGGGCAATGGTTTCATGTACAAGGCCATATTTCTCACAGAAATGTTTAAGTTTATTTGAGGTGTAGTTACCCTTCTATCGAACTTAATCTTAAGGTTCTTCTCGATTTGGTTTTTGATTTGTTGACTTATATATTCTATTTTTTATTTGCTCATTTCTTTTTTTCAATATGTAAAAATCATAAATAAATGTTTCAAAGTAGTGCATACGATCATGAGTAAGAACACTATTTAGATCGCATGTAACTATATGAATAAGATCAAGCAAAGATGTATTTCTTTTTACTAATCTAGATGGTTCCTTAAGTAGTTTAACTTTAACATATTTTTAATCTATAATAGCATTAGAGATAGAAGTCATAGGAATAATTTCCATGTGAATCACACACTTCATAGTATTCTTCTTCATATGCCCAAAACATGCATGCCAAACATAATAAGATGTGGAATTACTACCACTAATGCAAATATCATTGATATTAGGAATACCATTACATGAAGAAACAATGAGCTTAGTTAAGCCCCCACAAGTGTACCATACACCTAGTTATGAACCAAATCTAGAGATCACAACTTTGATCCCTTTACTCAACAAAGTATAACCGGGATGATATAACAAGGACCTCAAGAAATAGGTTTTCTTTCAAAACAGGAACAATAGGAACACATACAAAATTTTCTAGTCTGAGGGCCTCTCCAGATGTGAGCTTCAAGTCCACACATCCATATCCTACGATCTTCTTGATGAAGTCATCATCCCCCTTAGAGATCATGGACGGTGTCTACATAATAGGTAGAAAGTTAGAACAGTAACAACATATGTGAGAAATTGCTCCAAAGTTCGTCCACCAAGTACCATGAGAAGAAAGGGAAACACCAAGAAGAATATAATTAGTGGCATATAACCTTTCAGAATTGGATGCACCAGCGCCAATAGTGATCGCGATCACTTATGCATTCTTAGGAGTGTGGTGAGTTTCTTTTCTTTTCCCTTATGGTCCCTACAAACCTTGGAAAGGTGACAAGGATTTTGTATACATTAAAGTGCACAGGCCCCACAAAATTAGAGTTCTTATAATGACCAGGTTGCTTGCCATTTTTGAAAAATTTCTTAGAATTAGGATTGCACTTATTTGGTTTCTTCTTTAGTTTGATGACATCCACTATGTTAACATAGGAATTTACTTGACATCCTTTCCATATGATGGTACATAATTTGAAGAAATTTTATAAGATATGCAATGGTTAACCCATTATATCTATGATGAAGAGACCTAGACATTCCAGAATGGAGGGGGATTTTCAATTAGAGCTTCCACTTGCACATTCTCCACAAGTTTGCAACATCAACAATAGATTTTGGAATGAGATTTTGGGATGATAGTTTGGTAATCAAGAACTTGGGATGGAATAAACTTGTTATCTGTTGTATTAAACTCATACCATTGAATGAAAGCATATTGTTCAGTACTAGTCTTGCATTCCAAACTTGCCATTGAAAACTTGCCAAAACACAAGGAAAGAAGGTATCTTATGGTATATTTCACAAATCTCATCTAAAAGAGTAGACTAGATCCTTCCATCATAAATACATTTTATTTCTTTAGGTATTTTAGAGGGGAGGAATATGGAGAAGAAGGATTGTTATATGTTGCTATAAAAGAGTTAAAAACATTAGGAATGGGGCTCACAAAATGTTTATGTTTCTTGAATGGATTGATGGTAGAAAATAAGCCTAAGGAAGTAATTCAAAACATCAACTTTTGTTGACAACGATGACAGTTCAAGCCTAGAAAATTTTTAGGCTAAGGCTAGCTATCTATTCCATTGGTATCATGGATCTAGCTTACATATTAGATAAACAATAAGAAATAGATTACTATTAATTTGCAACTAGAATGTGACTTTTCTTCAAAATGTTGAATATATTCGTGTTTCTAACTATTCTTTTAGAAAATTTTCACAAGGAAAGGCAGCAAATAATCTAGTCAAATATAAAGAAAAAATATTTAAGTTTTAGGTGATCATGTGAGTGAAGGTGCATCAAGCTAAACACTATTATGAAGATAAAATCAGCCGCTCCTATGCTCATACTTTCCAATAGTTTACCTTCCAGATTTTATCTTTGTAAGGACCCTGACCTGCGTTTAGGGTTTACCCTGTTTGTTTTGCTTAACCTTAGTGGTTTGATGCTTACTAATCACCCTAAGTGGTGATTAGGGTTTTGTTGAGCTTTGTTGAGAGTTCGAGGGGCTACTTGCAAATAACCCAAGTGCAGGGTTTTGTGTGCAAGTTTGCCATCTTTTGAGATGTTTTCCCCTCTTTTCTTCCTCTAGGGCTGAGAGGAAGGCTTGGGCTTGTTGTTTGAGTCCTTTGGGCCTGAGTTGAGCTTGTTTGGGCCTTGGAGTTCCTTGTTTGGTCTTGCTTGAGCCTTGTGTCGGCCAAGACCTGCTTTGTGTCGCCCAACAGGCTGGTGTGTCGCCCAGAAGAGCTGCTGCCTGTGTCGCCCAAGATGCTTGGTATGGTGTGGTGGACCCTTGGTGCATGTTTTGGACAAGTGTCCCATGCCTTGCTAGTGTGTTGGCTGGAACCCTAGGACAAGTGTCCCTTGGGTGGGCGACACATAGCATGGATGTACCTTGGTTTCTTCTCCCCTTCTTCCTATATAGGCAGTTTTTCTTCTTGCCTTAGTCTCCTTTGGTCTTTTGGTCTCTCTTACACCTTGAGTGCACGATATCCCTCTCCATCTTTCTTGTGTTGGCCGATACACTCCCTTGGAGCTGAAGTGGTGGCCGATACACCCTCCTGGAGTAGCTTGGTGGATGATAGCTTTGGACCCTGGAGTGCTTTAGAGCTTGGAGCTTAAGGCGGGTTGCATAGCTTCTAACCCTAACTCCTTTACCTCTTACTTGATCTTATGCATGTAGTACTTTAGCTTAGCTCCTTGCTTTTGTACCTTGCTAGTGTACCTTGGTGGCCGACATCTCCCTTAGGGTTTAGGGTTCCTTTGTGTACCTTGCTTTCTAGGGTTTGGGGCTTCCTTGAGTTGGAGGTTGAAGGTGACCTAGGGTTGGGCGATACCCCCCCTTCCTTGTGAGTGTGTTGGGCGACACACTTGCCCCTAAGTTGAACGATATGAGTGTCCTTGGGTTGAGCAACACCTTTGTTCTTTGTGTTGGCCGATATGATGCTTTAGGGTTTGAGTTCTTTGAGTTGGAGGTCGATAGGTTGACCTAGCTTGAGTGTTGGCCGACATGGTGACCATGTTGGGCGACATGGTGCTCTCTTTGGTGGCCGACATGACACCTTGGTGGACGACATGTTGAGCCCTTGAAGTTGGCCGATACCCTTGCCCATGAATGGGCGATAGAGTGAGCTAGGGTTTGGTTGGCCGATATGAAGGGAGACATAGTGATGTCCCTTGTGTTTTGGTTAGTGCTCTTGGAGTTGGACGATACCCTTCCTCATGATGGGCGTCATGGATATCTTTGAGTTGGACGATAGGCTATGTACCCTTTGGCCGATAGCCCTATGGCCTATAGCCATGTTGGGGCGATACCTCTCACTTGTGTTGGCCGATAGGGTTAGTAGTGTGTTGGCCGATAGGGTTAGTAGTGTGGTGACCGATAGGGTTAGTAGTGTGTTGGCCGATAGGGTTGGTGTGGTGGCTGATACCATGTTGGACGATAGGTCTTGATAAGTGTTATGTGAGGGTTGTGAAGCTTTAGTGAGGGAATGAGGTTCCTTTGGTGATGGTCTCATATGTGATGGAAATAAACAATGGTAGCGTTTATGATATCATCAATATATATATATATATATATATATATATATATATATATATATATATATATATATATATATATATGTTGCCTCGCAAATAAATAGGATGCTAATGATAGTAACAATGATGTTAGCCCTAATGTATTAGGTGCATGATGTGACCTTTATGCTTAATTAGTAATGTTTGTGGGGATGATGATAGTTACACTGGTAGTTTGTTTTATTATAATAATGATTGTCATAAAGTTGCTTCATGATGAAGATGACAATAGTTGATGACATAGTAATGACCTTGTTAATAACAGTGTTGGTTCTGTATACTCAACATGATCTCCATATGCCTTGATTGTTTGTAAAATCCTGAGATTTAGGGTAAGCATCAGTATGGTTGATAATGATGTAATTAATATACTTGGTTACCGAATAAGTGTAATATTGGTAATTTGATTATCTTGAATGTTGAACCTACCATTATTGCATACCTTAACCTTGCAGGTGATGACTTAGCCATAAAAGGGCTATGTGACATATGTAATGAGTATCATTGCTTTGATAATTGCCCTATAAGATTGTGTATGTGATGTGTTGGTCCCATGATGATGATGTGAGCCTTAAGAAGCAGTGACAATACATGATGAGGGGATTGAGACCCCGTGGTATGTGATGATCCTTGAGATGTATCTGGATGGTTGGCAAGAGGCCAAGTGATAACATGTGATGTTGGATCCTTAAGATGGATCAGGTTGATATGAATAGATCATAATATAATGTTCTTTACTTTCTGTTATATCTTGCATGTTATACAACTTGGTTGAATCCTGCAATCCATCTAAACGATACTAATTAATCACAGTGAAATATATCATGTAGTTTTCCCTAGCCATAGATCCATCATCGTCAGGACTTGGTGATGGTGAAACAGGTTTTCCTACGGGTTAACCTGGAAGCGCATATTGTTGAATATGTGTAGGTTGCTCCTAGCCTGAAAATGAGGAGGTAAGAGTGTAACTTCGGTTGCATACTCAGATATGTGTTTAGAGCATGGTGAATAGGACCATGGCTCAGGATATGTGATGTATGGAGCATGAATGCGTTCATGGCTCAGAGCACGGTGAACAGGCCCGTGGCTCAGTTTTACTAGCGTCGTGACCTGTACCAAGGAAGGCTAGAGAATGGGTAGCCTATGGAGCTAACCCTGTGGTTTAGACCACTTCAGCATGTGACTGCGGTCCTGCTTGTGTTGTATTCGTGTACTGACCACGAAGTGGGAGGTCGTGGAGTCCGGCTCTTCCATTGACCTTGTATGGCACCGGCTTGGGTTTCGTAACCGAAGGTTGGATTTGAACGGTACGGTTCAAATCCTCAGGGCATAATAAAGCGTAATACAGTCGTTTAGTAATTACTGATCAAATTAAACATGAAACATTGGTTGAGGCCTTGCTTGTTATACCTTGCAGGTTATGTGGTAATCTGTCTTATCTTGATAATCAGGTTATGTGACATCATATTCTGTTCTAATAATCCTGTTACATGTTGATATATCTTACCTTGATAATCATGTTCCTTTGAAGGACATCTGGTTATATACTTTAGTACAGCTGGAATGCTTGCCGGTATGAATAGTTTTGCTTTATACATACTGCTAATGTTATATCTGTTTTGAATAGTTTGCTGTTATAGTTATTTTGCTGAGGTTCTGTAGTTGCGGTGGGGAGCTATGTTTCCCGCTGGGACAATTGTTCAATTGTCTCACTCCGCTGGTTTACACCCTTTTTAGGTGGTCGAGGTAGACGTGGTCGTGGTTGTGGTGTTGCAGACGAGCAGCTTGAGGAGTAGTAGAAGGCAAGCGTTGGACATGCTGTTGTTTTGGATGTTTTGTAGTAGAGTCTAGAGTCATCCCTGTACTCTCAGGTCCTTGGCATTGTTTTGACGATGTTTCACGAAGATCGTTCGATGATATCTGTATATCCTGTTGTTGGCTGGATGTGGGCCTTTATGTATTTATGAACAGGTGGTGAACTCATGTGATGGATGGACAGCTGTTCCTGAGCTGTGGACATGTGTCAGATCTTGTGTATGTACATATTTATATGACATGTTTCTGTGAAGGATGAGGACTGGAAAGTAATAGTTTCACAGTTTATCGGTTTTCCGCAATCGGTTTTAATTAACCCGTGTTTTGATAATCTGTGGTTATGGTGTTCTCTGTACGTTTTCGCGTAACACCTCGTTATCTGTGTGATAATGGGATGTGTTGCCACAAGCTTGGTATCAGAGCTCTAGGTTCGCTGAGTCTACAGGGATCTAGGACTAGGTCGAGTCTGTTCTTATGAGTTTTCCAGGTTATCTTACAAAAATCTTCTGCCCTCAGCGGAAGAAAAGCCAAGATGTCTGGAAACCACGAATAACATGCTCCTGAGCATAGTGATGCTGCATCGGTTGATGGAGCAGATGGACGGGCACATGAAGATCGGATGCCTGAGGTCCCCCAACCTGACCCAGCCATACTTGAACACCCTGCCTACCAACAGCTTATGAGGTAGTTAATGGCTACGATGAATCTCATGGTTGAGCGATTACCAGTGCCTCCTTCGCAAGCCCAGGTTCCCCATGGAGAAGCATCGGGTATCGGGAAGACCTTTGAGCGGCTTCGCCGAGTCAGAGCTTCGGATTATGCTGGAACGGCTGATCCAGCGGATGCAGATCTGTGGCTGACAAGTCTTGTAAAGGCTTTCCGGATCCTCGACATCCCCGAAGCAGACAAAGTAAAGCATGCTGTCTACCTTCTGAAGGGTAGTGCTGGTCACTGGTGGACCATCGAGGAAGAGAAGCGGCCCGGTGAGGTGATCTGTTGGGAAGTGTTTCGACGCGAGTTCGTCACCAGATACTTTCCGAAGACGTATATGGATGAGAAGATCAGTCAGTTTGAGAAGTTACGGCAAGGAACGATGAACATCACCGAGTATGAAGCTAAGTTTATGGATCTGTTGAGGTTCTGTCCTCACATGGCGGCAACAGATGATGAACGGATCAGACATTTCGAGAAGGGTTTGAGTGCTGAGTTGACAACCCCTGTGCCTGCGCTGGAGAACCGAGAGCGGTTTGCTGCATTTGTGGAATCAGTTCGACAGATCGAGAGGACAGTACGGGAGAAAAGAGAGTCTGTGTCTCTTAAAAGACCTGCTCAGTTTCAAGGACGAAGGTTTGGTGGCTTCAAGAAAACTAGGTTTTCAGCACCGTCAGTGATGAGAAGTGTTGGTGTACCATCTCAGTGGTCTCCGAGTAAAGGAAAAGGTTATGTTTCTTCACCATCTAAGGCGCACAGTTCAGCTTCTGTGGCAGTGACAGGGCCATCTAGGCCACGAGTTGACAATAGAGCATGTCATCTTTGTGGACAAGTCGGGCATTGGAAGTTCAATTGCCCAAATAGAGAGGTTGAAGTGACGCAGCAACCGAGGCAGAGTTTCCAGAAGTCTGAGAGACCACATCCCAGTGGTAGCAGAGGACGAGGACGCGGTCAAGCGTCTCAAGCTGGATCGTCTGCTCAAGGGAGCAGAGGTCGTGGACAGCAAGCAACGGCTCGATTCTATGCCATGAATCAGCCGGAGGCGATAGTCAACCCGCGAGTGGTGACAGGTCAGATGGAGTTATTTCATTCTGATATGTCTTCTTCTTGCTTTATATCTGTTCTGGTTGACCCGGGTGCTACACACTCTTTTATCGCCTATAGTATGCTTGAAAACTGTCATCTACCTGTTAGTTGTAAGAAGGATAGCTTGTTGTTAGAAACCCCTCTTGATGGTTCCTCTTTGCTTCGAGAAGAGTGTCCATCTTGTGTCTTGTCTTTCTCGGGACACAGCATTCAGGTGGATCTCATACCACTTGATATGCATGGTTTTGATGTTATCCTTGGGATGGATACCTTAGAGAAGTATAAGGTTGTCTTCGACTGTGGTTCCAAGCAGGCGGTGTTTGATGTTGCTGGAGAGAAGTGGATCTTCCAAGGAGATAGGAAGATTCTTCCGACGTGTCTGGTGTCAGGTATGGTGGCAGATAGGTTGTTGCGACAGGGATGTGAGGCGTTCTTAGCTCACGTTGTGGATACCGTTGTGGATATCAAGGCGAAAGGCCTTAACCTTGAAGAAGTGTCAGTGGTCCGAGAGTTTGCAGATGTGTTTCCCGAGGAGTTTCCTGGTGTTCCTCCACCCTGAGAGATCGATTTTGAGATCAATCTGGTTCCGGGAGTGCAGCCGATTGCACAGACACCTTATAGGATGGCTCCAGTAGAGATGGTAGAGTTGAAGAAGTAGTTACAAGAGTTGTTGGAGAAAGGTTTCATCAGACCGAGCACGTCACCTTGGGGTGCTCCCGTGTTGTTCGTTAAGAAGAAGGATGGTTCGATGCGGTTGTGTATAGACTACCGACAGTTGAACAAGGTCACGATCAAGAATAAGTACCCGTTGCCGAGGATAGATGCCTGTTCGATCAGTTGCATTGTGCTACAGTGTTTTCAAAGATCGATCTACGGTCTGGATATCATCAGTTGAGGATAAAGGTGGGTGACATACCAAAGTCAGCTTTTAGGATGAGGTATGGTCATTTTGAGTTTGTGGTTATGCCGTTTGGGCTAACCAATGCACCTGCTGCCTTCATGGACCTGATGAATAGAGTGTTTCGACCGTTCTTAGATCAGTTTGTTGTAGTCTTTATAGATGACATCTTGATCTATAGCCAGAACCGGCTAGAGCATGAGAAACATCTTCGTCAAGCGTTGACTCTCCTTCGTCAACATCAGTTGTATGCTAAGTTTAGTAAGTGTGAGTTATGGTTGGATGAAGTGACTTTCTTAGGACATGTGATATCTACTGAAGGAGTCAAAGTAGATCCGAAGAAGGTGGAATCCGTTGTGGATTGGGAACAACCGAAGATGCCGACAGAAGTTCGTAGTTTCCTTGGTCTAGCAGGCTACTACCGGAGGTTTATCAAAGACTTCAGTGTGATCGCATTGCCGATGATGAAGTTGACCAGGAAGGATGTACCTTTTGTTTGGGATGATCGATGTCAGCAAGCTTTCCAAAGTTTGAAGGAAAAGCTGACCAGTGCTCCAGTGTTGATCTTGCCAGAACACGGGAAAGGCTATGTTGTTTTCTGTGACGTGTCCAAGAAAGGTTTGGGTTGTGTGCTGATGCAGGAGGATCATGTGGTTTCTTTTGCTTCGCGACAGCTTAAGAAACACGAGGAGAACTATCCGACCCATGATTTGGAGCTGGCAGCAGTGGTTCATGTGTTAAAGATTTGGAGACACTATCTTTATGGGGAAGTGTGTCAGATCTTTACGGATCACAAGAATCTGAAGTACATCTTCTCACAGCAAGAGTTGAACATGCGACAGCGTCGGTGGATGGAGTTGATCAATGATTATGATTGCACTATCGAGTATCATCCTGGTAAGGCGAATGTGGTAGCGGATGCGCTTAGCAGAAAGTCTTCTTCTCCCAAGAAGGCACAGATGAGTTCTTTGGTATGCCATAGGCGGGACATGTTAGTCTCCTTGCGGAAGATGAACGTACAGATGGAGGTTTCCTCGTTAGCTGGACTTTTAGCACAGATACAAATCAAGCCCACGTTGAGACAACAGATCAAGGATGCACAGCAAATAGATTGTACAGTACAGTTAATCAGATCAGAGTTTGGCAGCAAAAAGCGTGATGGGTTCCATGAGTCCGAGGATGGAGTGGTTTGCTATCATAATAGGATGGTGGTTCCAGATGCTGATAACATGAGGAAGTTGGTGCTCGAGGAAGCACACACATCGATGTATGCCATGCATCCAGGTGTCACCAAGATGTACCATAGTCTCAAGGACTCGTACTGGTGGCCCGGCTTGAAGAAAGATGTAGCTGAGTTTGTGGCTAGGTGTGCGGTGTGTCAGCAAGTCAAGGCTGAGCATCAAAATCCGGCAGGTACGTTGCAACCTTTGCCTATACCACAGTGGAAATGGGATCATATAACCATGGATTTTGTAGTCGGTCTACCCAGGACAACTAGGAATCATGATTCCATTTGGGTGATAGTGGACAGATTGACGAAGTCTGCCCATTTCATACCTGTGAAGACGACGTATACAACTGAAAAACTCGCTCGAGTATATGTGGATGAGATAGTTAGTTTGCATGGTGTGCCAGCGACGATAGTTTCTGACAGAGGTCCTCAGTTTACAAGTCGTTTTTGGGAGCAGTTGCATAGAGCGATGGGAACGCAGTTGAAGTTCAGTACCGCTTTCCACCCACAGACAGATGGACAGTCTGAGAGGACTATTCAGACTTTGGAGGATCTTCTTCGTGCTTGCATTTTGCAGTTCCTAGGCAGTTGGGACGTACATCTCAGTTTGATAGAGTTTTCCTACAACAATAGCTATCAGCGGAGCATTGACATGGCTCCCTATGAGGCTTTGTATGGAAGGAAGTGCATATTTCCTTTGTGTTGGTATGAATCAGGTGAATATCAGCTTTTGGGTCCTGAGTTAGTACAGCAGACGACAGAAAAGATCAAGGTGATACAACGACAGTTGAAAGCGGCACAAGACAGGCAGAAGTCTTATGCAGACAATCGTCGACGACCTTTGGAGTTCCAGGTGGGAGACAAGGTGTATCTTAAAGTCTCTCCGTGGAAAGGTGTGCTGAGGTTTGGACGGAAGGGTAAGTTAGCTCCCAGATATATGGGGCCTTACCCAGTCATAGCACGTGTTGGCAAGGTGGCCTACGAGTTAGAGTTACCCCCAGAGTTGCATAGGTTACATCCAGTGTTCCATGTCAGTATGCTGAAGAAAAGTCATCCGGATACAGGGACAGTGATACAGCCAGTTGAGGTTGGGCTTGACAGAGATGTGACTTATGAAGAGGGTCCTATGATGATCCTTGACAGAAGAGTCAAGAAGCTGAAGAGGAAGGACCTGGTTCTTGTGAAGGTTCTTTGGCATCACCGTGGCATTGAGGAAGCCACGTGGGAGCTTGAGGAAGAGATGAGGAGGAAGTATCCCTCGCTTTTCTCTTCGGATTTTGGGGACGAAATCCTTTTGTAGAGGTTTATAGCTGTAAGGACCCTGGCCTGCGTTTAGGGTTTACCCTGTTTGTTTTGCTTAACCTTAGTGGTTTGATGCTTGCTAATCACCCTAAGTGGTGATTAGGGTTTTGTTGAGCTTTGTTGAGAGTTCGAGGGGCTACTTGCAAATAACCCAAGTGTAGGGTTTTGTGTGCAAGTTTACCATCTTTTGAGATGTTTTCCCCTATTTTCTTCCTCTAGGGCTGAGAGGAAGGCTTGGGCTTGTTGTTTGAGTCTTTTGGGCCTGAGTTGAGCTTGTTTGGGCCTTGGAGTTCCTTGTTTGGGCTTGCTTGAGCCTTGTGTCGGCCAAGACCTGCTTTGTGTCGCCCAGTAGGCTGGTGTGTCGCCCAGCAGAGCTGCTGCCTGTGTCGCCCAAGATGCTTGATCTGGTGTGGTGGACCCTTGGTGCATGTTTTGGACAAGTGTCCCATGCCTTGCTAGTGTGTTGGCTGGAACCCTAGGACAAGTGTCCCTTGGGTGGGCGACACATAGCATGGATGTACCTTGGTTTCTCCTCCCCTTCTTCCTATATAGGCAGTTTTTCTTCTTGCCTTAGTCTCCTTTGGTCTTTTGGTCTCTCTTACACCTTGAGTGCATGATATCCCTCTCCATCTTGCTTGTGTTGGCCGATACACTCCCTTGGAGCTGAAGTGGTGGCCGATACACCCTCCTGGAGCAGCTTGGTGGACGATAGCTTTGGACCCTGGAGTGCTTTAGAGCTTGGAGCTTAAGGCGGGTTGCATAGCTTCTAACCCTAACTCCTTTACCTCTTGCTTGATCTTATGCATGTAGTACTTTAGCTTAGCTCCTTGCTTTTGTACCTTGCTAGTGTACCTTGGTGGCCGACATCTCCCTTAGGGTTTAGGGTTCCTTTGTGTACCTTGCTTTCTAGGGTTTGGGGCTTCCTTGAGTTGGAGGTTGAAGGTGACCTAGGGTTGGGCGATACCCCCCCCTGTGAGTGTGTTGGGCGACACACTTGCCCCTAAGTTGAACGATATGAGTGTCCTTGGGTTGAGCAACACCTTTGTTCTTTGTGTTGGCCGATATGATGCTTTAGGGTTTGAGTTCTTTGAGTTGGAGGTCGATAGGTTGACCTAGCTTGAGTGTTGGCCGACATGGTGACCATGTTCGGCGACATGGTGATCTCTTTGGTGGCCGACATGACACCTTGGTGGACGACATGTTGAGCCCTTGAAGTTGGCCGATACCCTTGCCCATGAATGGGCGATAGAGTGAGCTAGGGTTTGGTTGGCCGATATGAAGGGAGACATAGTGATGTCCCTTGTGTTTTGGTTAGTGCTCTTGGAATTGGACGATACCCTTCCTCATGATGGGCGTCATGGATATCTTTGAGTTGGACGATAGGCTATGTGCCCTTTGGCCGATAGCCCTATGGCCTATAGCCATGTTGGGGTGATACCTCTCACTTGTGTTGGCCGATAGGGTTAGTAGTGTGTTGGCCGATAGGGTTAGTAGTGTGGTGACCGATAGGGTTAGTAGTGTGTTGGCCGATAGGGTTGGTGTGGTGGCCGATACCATGTTGGACGATAGGTCTTGATAAGTGTTATGTGAGGGTTGTGAAGCTTTAGTGAGGGAATGAGGTTCCTTTGGTGACGGTCTCATATGTGATGGAAATAAACAATGGTAGTGTTTGTGATATCATCAATATATATATATATGTTGCCTCGCAAATAAATAGGATGCTAATGATAGTAACAATGATGTTAGCCCTAATGTATTAGGTGCATGATGTGACCTTTATGCTTAATTAGTAATGTTTGTGGGGATGATGATAGTTACACTAGTAGTTTGTTTTATTATAATAATGATTGTCATAAAGTTGCTTCATGATGAAGATGACAATAGTTGATGACATAGTAATGACCTTGTTAATAACAGTGTTGGTTCTGTATACTCAACATGATCTCCATATGCCTTGATTGTTTGTAAAATCCTGAGATTTAGGGTAAGCATCAGTATGGTTGATAATGATGTAATTAATATACTTGGTTACCGAATAAGTGTAATATTGGTAATTTGATTGTCTTGAATGTTGAACCTACCATTATTGCATACCTTAACCTTGCATGTGATGACTTAGCCATAAAAGGGCTATGTGACATATGTAATGAGTATCATTGCTTTGATAATTGCCCTATAAGATTGTGTATGTGATGTGTTGGTCCCATGATGATGATGTGAGCCTTAAGAAGCAGTGACAATACATGATGAGGGGATTGAGACCCCGTGGTATGTGATGATCCTTGAGATGTATCTGGATGGTTGGCAAGAGGCCAAGTGATAACATGTGATGATCCTTGAGATGTATCTGGATGGTTGGCAAGAGGCCAAGTGATAACATGTGATGTTGGATCCTTAAGATGGATCAGGTTGATATGAATAGATCATAATATAATGTTCTTTACTTTCTGTTATATCTTGAATGTTATACAACTTGGTTGAATCCTGCAATCCATCTAAACGATACTAATTAATCACAGTGAAATATATCATGTAGTTTGCCCTGGCCATAGATCCATCATCGTCAGGACTTGGTGATGGTGAAACAGGTTTTCCTACGGGTTAACCTGGAAGCGCATATTGTTGAATATGTGTAGGTTGCTCCTAGCCTGAAAATGAGGAGATAAGAGTGTAACTTCGGTTGCAGACTCAGATATGTGTTTAGAGCATGGTGAACAGGCCCATGGCTCAGGATATGTGATGTATGGAGCATGAATGCGTTCATGGCTCAGAGCACGGTGAACAGGCCCGTGGCTCAGTTTTACTAGCGCCGTGACCTGTACCAAGGCGGGCTAGAGAATGGGTAGCCTATGGAGCTAACCCTATGGTTTAGACCACTTCATCATGTGATTGCGATCCTGCTTGTGTTGTATTCGTGTACTGACCACGAAGTGGGAGGTCGTGGAGTCTGGCTCTTCCATTGACCTTGTATGGCACCGGCTTGGGTTTCGTAACCGAAGGTTGGATTTGAACGGTACGGTTCAAATCCTCAGGGCATAATAAAACGTAATACAGCCGTTTAGTAATTACTGATCAAATTAAACACGAAACATTGGTTGAGGCCTTGCTTGTTATACCTTGCAGGTTATGTGGTAATATGTCTTATCTTGATAATCAGGTTATGTGACATCATATTCTGTTCTAATAATCCTGTTACATGTTGATATATCTTACCTTGATAATCATGTTCCTTTCAAGGACATCTGGTTATATACTTTAGTACAGCTGGAATGCTTTCCGGTATGAATAGTTTTGCTTTATACATACTTCTAATGTTATATCTGTTTTGAATAGTTTGCTGTTATAGTTATTTTGCTGAGGTTCTGTAGTTGCGGTGGGGAGCTATGTTTCCCGCTGGGACAATTGTTCAATTGTCTCACGCCGCTAGTTTACACCCTTTTTAGGTGGTCGAGGTAGATGTGGTCGTGGTTGTGGTGTTGCGGACGAGCAGCTTGAGGAGCAGTAGAAGGCAAGCGTTGGACATGCTGTTGTTTTGGATGTTTTGTAGTAGAGTCTAGAGTCATCCCTGTACTCTCAGGTCCTTGGCAGTGTTTTGACGATGTTTCACGAAGATCGTTCAATGATATCTGTATATCCTGTTGTTGGCCGGATGTGGGCCTTTATGTATTTATGAACAGGTGGTGAACTCATGTGATGGATGGATAGCTGTTCCTGAGCTGTGGACATGTGTCAGATCTTGTGTATGTACATATTTATATGACATGTTTCTGTGCAGGATGAGGACTGGAAAGTAATAGTTTCACAGTTTATCGGTTTTCCGCAATCGGTTTTAATTAACTCATGTTTTGATAATCTGTGGTTATGGTGTTCTCCGCACGTTTTCGCGTAACACCTCGTTATCTGTGTGATAATGGGATGTGTTGCCACAATCTTCCCTAGAGTTCAGGTACTACCTCTTAGTTCTAGTCAAATGTTATACCTTCCTTTATCCCATAAACATCGTCTGAGAAACTAGTTATAGAATTTCCAACCGTATAGAAAAGTAAATGGAAGAGAAGATAAGAAACATAATAAGTAGTTGTCATGTTGAGGGGAACAAAAAGGTAGACAAGGCCGCACATAGAAGCAAGAAGCAACACACAATAAGAAAGAGAACAATTTCTTGAACACAACAATTCTAACCATATTCATGTGTTTCTTCAGCATGTCACCAAGTAGGTGCCCAACAAGTCATCTTCCCTCTAGTTAGTAATGATTTCCAAGTTCTTAGGTACAAAAAAGGTAATGAGGAAACTCGACAAAAACATAATATTGCTAGTGATCCTAGTTGGGAAAAGGGTTATAAGGTTATTCAAGGGGATCAATAGTTTGGGCTTCGCAAGACTTTCTTTTCCAAGGCAATTATGGATTTAAATTGTTGTGACATTGGGCCACCATGAGACAATTAAAACACCATTTAAATTCAAATAAAATGAGAAAATATATGTCAAAAGGAATGCACACTACACAACGAACTAAATCAGATCAGGTCGCTTGGTTCTAGGTGAGTCGAGGCGTGAAAGTGTGCATGCACTTGTGTGTTTTTATTTTATTTAAGCCCAATACATAAATAAGCCCAATCATCTATATATTTGCATTCTCCATAAAGGCATACATGACCTTTGGTCTAGATTCCCACTTAAGAGGATTCTTATCACTTTAGCGAGAAATATGTGACTAGAGGAGGCTCAAATGTTAAATAACAAGAATTATATGGCTAGAAATACAACAACTTGATAGTCTCGTGCCAACTCCCAGTAATTTTATGAAATTCACATCATTCATAGTCGCGTGAGGCCACACTAAATACCTCATTAAACAAAGAGAGGACTCTTAAAACATAAGATAAGTTTTAGTCAAATGTATACAATTAAAAAATGGATTATTCTTCTCATAGTGTGCCTTGTGTGCCTCGTGGAGCATTGGCAATGCACACAAACAATTGTTCCTCCATGTAAAAGTAGATTCCCTTAAAAAATTTAAGTGTTATTATCCCTAAGCTACTTAAACATTTTAACTCACTAATTCAACAGGAAAGGGCAATAGAAAAATTTGAGAGAAGTAGAAAAAAATAGAGGACGGAGGAAGAAAAAGGAGAGGAGGGAAGTATTTTTTTAGTATTGTTTGGCATTGTTATAAATATTTTTTGGTATTTCTTGTGTAACATACTAAAAATACACCAACTATGAGAACTAGTTACACTAAATGAGATTACTCAAAATATAAAACACAATCAATCACCAATTAACCACATACCCAAAAATATGGGTAAATTAAAACCTATTTCAATGTCAGCACCTGCTCAGAAACATTTGCATAAGAGCCCAACATCTTTCTTTTATCCATACAATGATAATAATTTGATACAGATTGTTCTATCACCTTATCCACAACATATATACACGGGATAACAATATTTGTATATGACACACAAACAAGCAATAACATGCTAAAAAAATTCTGATTCGTTTGAAACACATATACAAACTTTTCCTGCCCAGACCTGAGAGTACAGGGACGACTCTAGGACACACTAGACATCTAATCAACTTTCTCATAGATTCATTACTATAGCTCCTCTTTTCTGTCACAGGTTTTTTTTCGTCACTTTCAGTTACCTAAAAACAATGTGGTGAACCACAAGGGTGACACCCATGTCCGAGCAAGAGATACAACCTCCATCAACGCTTATTGATTACAACATTTTAAATAGTAGATAACTAAGCAGTTGCAGTATTTAATAATCAATCGAACAGATTGAACAGTTCAAGTATGATAAAAGAATTAAGCAATTAATCTTAGCAACAAGTATGATTATCAATGTATATATAGGTAACAAATAAATCCATTTCTCTAGATAGATATCTACTCAAATTTCATCAAATTGCATCTAATAACAATCATCATCATTAATCTGACTATCATCATATTCCTTACTAACAGCACAAACAATCTAGTAGCATAAGCATCCCCGACATCATGAATATGTCTAGTAACATAACATGGCTATCAATATTGGCATCTCAAATAAAGGGAACAAATCTATATCATAAGTAGAACTAACATCATAACACAATGAACTACATAGGCATGATTAGTAGTTTAAACATTTCTAATTACATAGGCATGGCTAGCAATATTAAACATAGCTAGCACCATCATCTTAACCATCAGTGTTAGTATATTTGACATCATAAGCATGTTTACAACATGAGCATAACTACAACATAAGAGTCTATTATCTCTTATAGTACTATACATGATCTCAATGAAAAGAAAGCAAACAAGAGTTATCATCTAATATGAAGCATTGTGTATAACCCTAAACTAATATGCTACACGAGTGTCTTACATCTTTTATTATGCCCTGAGGAATTTGAGGATACCACTAAAAATCCAACTAACCACTGCTAAGTCAAAATCAGTGCCATACAAGATCTAGGATGAGTCGAACTCCTAAGATCTTCTCTGCACCTGGTCTGTACAGGTCTGCCACATTGACACATAAGGTCAAGCTGCTAACAGCCTAGTCCATCCTAGGTACAGGTCACGGAACTAGTAAAAGGAGTTGGGTACGCATACCCTACCATCCGAGGTACAACCGCAGTTGTCCTCCAATATTTTCACATATATAATCACCGAGACATGACCCCTGCCGTTCTCAATCACATCATATGTATGAGGCATGACCATAGCCATCCTCCATAACCTGCATTATGGATGACATGGATATATCCTCAACTTTCCACCCCCACATACTCAACAATATGCGCTCCGAGTTTCCCTTAGGAATACTCATTTCACCATCTGGAAAGTTCTGACACTCAGATGGATCTATGGCATAGGGCACTGCATGATTAGAGTTTCACTTGATTCGTTATGCCAATTGGATGAATTTAGGTTGCATCAAATAAGTGGACATACAAACCCTAATTCACTTCTAGAAAACATATAAATATCACAACTTTTCAAAGATATAAAATGTGTGAAACATAATTTCTCATCTCATCGTCACATCGTACTATTCACTTGCCATTCATGAGACCACACTAGTCATCATACTATCACAAGATATAAATCCTTTTCACAATATCACAAGGTATCAACCCTTATCAACACAAGAGAATTACACCTCATTCAGGGATCAACCATGCCCAAAGGCCATTAAGACCATCATACTATCACAAGATATAAATCCTTTTCACAATATCACAGGGTATCAACCCTTATCAACACAAGAGGGCCTCATTCAGGGATCAACCATGCCCAAAGGTCATTAAGACCATCATACTATTCCCTGCAAGATCGTCATTATCTTTGCATGCCTTATAATAAGGCTCAACAACATCACTTACATATAATACATCGGATCAACACAATATTGCATTAATGAGCTAGGAGATATTCATAAACAATCATAGCGGGGTTATATTAACATTAAGAACATTCCTTTATTATGTCAACATGTAAGGAATCTAGATATTACTAACCCTCATCATATTCATAATGTACATGTTTAGCATAAGAAAGTATCAACCATGTGGTTATGATAACCATCAATTAACATATTAAGGTTATGATCATATTAAGGAGGTTATTTCACCATCATTCCATCATATAAGAATGTTAAACATGAATACTCATCTTTATCTATTTGAATTAGAGTTGGGTTCAATAAGATAAATTATATTAATGTTACTAATCAACACTTATACTCAAACCCTAACTCGTGACATCCCCATTAGATCATGGATGCATAAGGTGAAGCATCACCATCACATTCCATACTATTCTCAAGTATGAACCCACACATAAATCAAGGTGTAACCATTGGGTTATAGCATACTAGGGTTTCAACAACAATATGAGAGTACTCCATGATTGTATTAATCATTCAAGGACTATTCATACCCAATTAACATCATTTAGTTATATTAGAACTAGGTATAACAAGCTATACCTCATTAGGGTTACATAACAACACAATATGGTTATCATCCCTTCTATATATATGAGCGAATAGGTAAGACTAACTTATTAAGGGTAACCCTCCATTTGTTCCATCATCATTCAACCCATATCACCATACTACAATGTCACCCAGAACCATTGGATGTTTAAAAGGTAAGACCATTGGTTGTTTACATAAGTAAACACCTTGGATAAACCACCTATGAAGTCCTTGGTTTGTTCTCTAGAAAGAGTCACCATCTAACCCTATACATCCCTTGATTAACAACACAAAAAGTTCCATTGAGAGTAGGGTAAAACCCACAATCGACTGTTCATTTAAAACAGGCCATCCATTGTCTACAAGTAAGCTCCTTAAGTTGATCATATAAAGGAAACCATCTAAATCACATTATTAGGACCAACATATTACATTATCCATCATTCCACTTTATTGGAGGAATAAACATTAGATCTTGACCATTGGATCAAGTTCATGTGTTAAAACCATAAATTACAGTATAGGTCCGACCATTAAAGTGACCCAAGAAACCATTGGTCTAAGGCTTAATTGATGCTACAACTATATGATTAACTCATGATAGGTTTTGGAGACCTGATCCACCATAATTAGTGATCATTAATTCACCATAGGTTGTTAGATCAGAACTATATTCATTAATCAACATCAAATATTAAGCTAATGTAAACATTGATTGATAACATCAGTAGGGTACTTAATGGTTGATCATTAAACTTCTAATTGATCCAAAACCTGACCTAAGGGGGTGACCATAGGTTTTCACCATCATATGACACTTTTGATCTCAACCATTAGTTGTCATGAAGACAACACCATAGGGTTGTTGCAATGGTACCATTATTGGGTCATGGGTTTATAGAAGAAATCAACTTAAAACGCTAAAATCGACCATTGGTTGATAGGCACTTAGCACCATAGGTTGTCAAAACAACCTGATCCAAGTCATATTATACCTTAGTAATAACTTACACATAATCACATGTTCATCTAGAACTGAAATCAGAATAGGAAGCATTATAAAAATCAAAATCCAAGTCAAGCATAGCTTTTTAATGCATGGATCATCATTTAAAAGCAAGAACATGAGCTAGCAAGCTTATAGTAAGCAATAAACGTGGAGCAAGTTATAAAACTTACCTCTAATTAGAATATAAACTCCCAAATAGAAGAAAACACAAGAAAGTAGGGTAGGAAATCCAAGCATAAGCTTTGAACTCGTTCATCTAGCACATTTCTTCATCAAATGAGCAAACCCTAAGCATAAGGAGCAAGAAAGGTAGGGTTTTAGTGCTTTAGAGAAATTTCTAGCATGTAACAACAAGTTTATGACCTGGAGAAAGGTAGGAGGAAGGATAAAAAAGAAATAAACGAAGGAAATAAGTTGATTCTTACTCTTTTAGGTCAAGATCACTAGAAGGAAGATTTTTAAACTCTAAAAGGAAGTCAATTTCAACCCTAGATTCTTTTTCCGAGAAGATCCCCTCTTTCTTCTTCCTTGGACAGGAAATTTGCATAAGAACATAGGGATAACGAGGTTTGTATAAGGAGGGAAGTGGTGGAGATAAAATGGCTCATTTGGGTGCTTAGGGATAAGTATATGAAACTTTAAGATAAAGAAAAAGAAAACGTTGAAGTTCCAGTATCTTTCCAAGTATCCATGTCCTTAAACTATTAAGAATATACAAGCACAGACACAAGAATCTCCCCCATAATCCATAGAGAAATTTTTATCCCTCGTTTCTTGAATTTCCAAGAAAAACAAATAATTCATTAGTTGATAGCTACTAAAGATAGCTCATCCATGAAGGGGTAAACCCTAAAATACCCTTGAGGAAAACACCTTCAAACCAAGGTTTAAATAGGTACCACATGGCTCAAACAGCTCAATAATGATGAGATAATATCTAAGGAACATAATGAAAGTGATAAATTGCAAAGAAAACCTCTCAATTGGGTAAATTGCAGAAAAGTCCAAAATATGCATAAAATTGATAACTTGCTCAAACAATGTCCAAACTGGACCATATTTAAAACTTAAGCTTGTCTTATGATTAAAAATCATATCACAAGGTTATATTAGGGTTGTAAGAATTCAATTATGATAATTAGGCTTATTCAACTCATTAAGTAAGTTTAGGGGCATTACACCAACAATACAAAAATGACATATGCAGTACCAAGAAAAAATTTAGAATAGTAACAAATATAGAAATAAGATTAACAATGTAATTCCTCCATTTCTTTAATCAAAATATGCATTACAATGGTAATTTTTATACAAAGAAATACAAAATACATATTACTATATAACTAATTTATGCTTCATGTATTAATTTTTATACTTCATGATATAATTTTAATACTTGACAGTGGGTAGGTTTAGTATTAGATGATGTTACAACTGATTTCATTTTCCCATTAATAAATGGAACATTAGCAATGGAGAAACAAACCAAAAATGGATGAAAGATCAATTCATCTTTAGGAGTAGATGGGCAATTTCTTGTTTTCTCATCTGCCTTTACTCAGGAGTTAAATACATCTTCTATGTGCACAAATTTTATGATTTGCCTAGTTCTCAATAAAGTTATTATTTAAAGGGGGTATAGTGGGTTTTTGGTAGCCTTACTCCTAAACAATTGCTACACTAGGAATCATCTCTTGTGACATCTTTTTTTAAATGATTATTGGCTAAAAATAATTGACATAGGTAATGACAATTTTAAAACTAAACTCATCATCTAGCCTAGGACCCAAGATTCACTCAAGTGTGCCAAATTTCTCAACGATTCATTATAAAGAATTGTCATGTTTATATTTTAAAGTTTATGGTTGTTAATTTTGAACTATAGTAGAAAGGGTATATTATCCTTCATGAAATAAATCTTTCTCATTTGGGCTTTTAGTTCTTCTAGTGAGTATAGGGCTTTAGCTCTAGAGATCTTAATCTAGATTTCCACCATGGATCCCTTTACTACTACTGGGATATGTACTTCTTGCCAACAATTCTGAAGTCATTACCTTCTCCTCTGAAGTTTCTACCTTCCTCATTATGATATGTCTTCATTTCCTCTGTTGTTTCCTTTGTGGTAGCCTTTGTTTCCTACTTTCCTCTATCACCCAAACTCCTACTTGCTACCATGGCTTTGACTCCTTCTCCACCTATTCAAGTTTGTACTACAATCGCTTCCTACTTGTTGTTGCTGGTGAATCATCCATCACCACCATCACTAGTTCACCTTTAGTTGGTAAACATTTCTTTCTACAACATCCATTAGTTGTGACTATAATTCCTAAACATAATATTTTTATCTAAGTTAAATTCATAGATATTATATTGAAAATATGAATATTTTTTACAATTTTTATATGACAGTGAGAATGAAATATGTACTAAATTATATGATTTTTTTCTCTCAATATTATTATTTTAATTAACAATATTTCATGTAAATGGCCTCCTGATGAAGCAAGTTTGATTTATTTTAATGGTTGCATTAGTCAACAAGAAAACATAGTCAACTACCAATATATATTTTTATGTGTATTTTTCTTTATAATCTTTAAGTGTGCATAAGAAATCCAATTAGGTAAATAAAAGGATAAGTAATTAAATTTATATAAATACACCATCTTTCTCCCCTTGAATCCCTTATAAACGCATTGTCAAATCAACATGTATACTTGGAGATGTATGGGGGTGTATAATTTATAGCTTAATCAATTATATAACATTTATGTCATTATTTAGTGTATGAAAAGTATTTATTCATTTTATTATAAAGAAAAATTATCATACAATAGGATAACACGATACATGTATGCCTAGTATTTCCTGCACGATTAGAGTGTACATGGAAGACATTGATGCTAGTAATGATCGGTTTATAGATAACAACCCATGTTGATCGTATTATACATGTGGCCAGTAGAAATTCCAAAAAATGGTCTTATGATGGTACCCATGCACTAAATACAACATAACTTGACCACATTGACTGTACAAACTAACACAATGAAGAGACAACTCAACTACATAAGAAATGGAAGCAAACATCAGCCAATCTGTTGTGAATACGCATCAGCTTGGAAAGAATACATAAATGGACTCATATTATAATTTGGTACTCTTAGGAGAAGATGTGGCTATCTACTTGTATGAGTTTACCTTGAACAGATAGTGGTACACCCACCAAGGAGGAGGGATGTAATACTAGTTAGTGATTTATCATTACTTATGTGTAATGTTAGTAGTGGAGTATAACAAAAATATGAGAAAATTTGTTAAGGAATCTTACTAATTGTAATAAGTTTAACTAATAAATAAACAAATTAAGTATATTACTATGGTTATGTGGTGAAGCTGATTGCAATGGATACTTATCATAGGATTAGTTGCTTGTATGGAAATCAGTATAGTAAAGGTGAGAAGAAGATGCATTTATATATGAGTTTAGTCTCTTAAGTGGAAAATCAGGAGAGTTGAATGACATGTTCTTAGTCAGAGAGGTGGATGTTTTGATACTATTTAGTACATGTTGCATTTGTAGTTCACAACTCAGGCAAATTTTTAGACAATTTGGATAGTCTCTTGTATGGATGCATTAAAGTTTCATGGTATTTGAAGCCATTCTAGATCAATCATTAATTGCTCTAGAGTGGGATCTAGATTTGCAACCTAGAACATATGAAACATTAGTTGTATTTGAGGTTCTTTTTGTATCTTATATCTACCATTTATCTCATAGCACTCATTCTTATTGGATTTGTTGAGAGGATAGTCATTCTTGTTGCTACTATATTCTCTTTCCTCATATTGTTCATCAAATTCAATTATAAATAATGATGATCTCTCATGTTTGTCGCCAACTATATTGATTAGAACATGTAGAAAAAATTAAATAACAAAAAGAAATTAGAGGAATTGATGGGTTTTGGAAAAACCTTCTTTTTTATCATATGAGTCCAAAAGAATGATTAGAATTTGAGAATCATTAGAAAGAACTTCTTTAAAGTCATTTACAAATTATTGAGGAGTAGGTGGTCCACCATTTCTAGAAATTTCCTTAGGGATTTCTCATTTTCCTTATGAGAACTATAACATCATCATTTATTTCAATTAACAATTTCTTCACGGAAAACGAGAATGACTTAAAGACTTGTCATTCTATTAAATGGTGAAAACATTTTATTTTTCAATAATTTTACATGTGACAAGTCTTTAAGTCGTTCTCATCGCCAGAAAGAGATGAGAACTGATGAACTGTGACAATGACATTCTCATTGTAATAAAGTATAAGATAAAAATATTGAGGAAATTCCTAGACAACGGAGACCAACTACTCCTCACACACTTTTTGATGGCTTATAGGGAGGACCTTCATATGATTATCAAGCTCAAATCAATGTTTCATACTACTTTGGTGAGGAAGAATGTTTATGTTAAAATTCATCGATAAACTCAAATTTTCTTTCATCTTATAGTGTACTACATGGCATAAATCATTGTGGGTTGCCTCAAACTGAAGCGATTATAAATTTGATGTTTCCCCTAATAAAAATTGAATTATGAAGAAGAAATATACATCAATAGTGACTTTCTTTTAAGTATACACGAGAAGATCCCATGGTATACAATAAAAGATGAGGGTGAGTTACATGAAATGCCCCAACAATAGCTACATCTGGGACTACTCTAGGTTGCAAAGTGACTTCTATTCCAACATAGTGATCAAGGATAACTTGAAAGAGAATGAACCTTTGCTAGTTACTAGTATGGAGAACACTGACACCACACTTGGTGTATAGAACACAATTTTCATTATGATGTGATGTAAGTACATCTACTATTTCATGAATACAAAATTTTAGTTTTCTTATATCATATTTACTTCAAAATATACAAATGTGCACTTATAAAGTCTACGGTGGTGGTTTGTTTCAAAACATGTTAGTATTTTATTATCAAAATCCATGATGTCGTGAACTCATGATGTAGGTGAAATGAGAATTTTTGCATAAATTACTTATAAATTAAATAAATGCTCAAATATTTTACCATATTCATTATAATGTAATGTCTAACAAATGATTTCTTAAGTTGTTACATATAGTTATAAGTAGGAGTTGTAGTCATTGGACTTCTAAATTTATTTTAATGGTTTTATAGGTTCTGCAACTTGCTTTGTAAAAAAAGTCTTAAACTTTTTGCATTGGTTAATTCTTAAAAATTGTCGCTTTATAATATCTATGACATAAATAAAAGGATAGAACAATGACATCATAGTTTTAACCTCAAATGGTTGCCACATTGATTGATGCAGTGCTTTAACAATACAAGACAAACGTTTGGGTTCTTATGGCACCCATCTAAGCATCAAGTATGAATTGTCATCTGAAATCGTTTTCTAATTTCTACAAGATGTTTTTTTTATAATTTAATACTTGGCCTATGAATACTATTAGGGTATTTAACATCCAATATGATTTTTTGTCTCATTGAAAGCCTAATCAAAATTAATGTGGTTGGCGATCCAAGCATATATTAACTAATTGAAAAATATGATAAGATATACAATGAAAGGATTAGAACAAAATTTTGGTTGTTTTATAGTATCTCCTTAGTAAGAGAGGACCATAGGGATTCTCAAATTTCATTCATTGAAAATTTTTAGGATTTGACAAGATAGAAGCATGATGTGGATTTTACTATAAAAGAAATTCCATAAAGTAGATTAACCATAGTTTTATTCTTTTCTTACTGCCGTATTACTCATCTATAAGTGGACAAGTCTACTGTAGTATAGCTTAAAGGGTCAAACCCAAGAGACAACTTGATTAAGAGATCACCCACAAACTGATTGTGAAGAAGAATACTTTACTCCAATTGTTGAGAGAATCTGATAAACTAAGATTTATATAAAGTTTGTGATGCAATGGAAATGATTGGAGAGGGGCTTGTAAGAAATATTAAAAGACATTGTGGAGATTGGCTTTCACTGTGTAGTTTTTTGTAACCATTACAATTGATTGAATTACGGCTATAGAGATTACAATCATGTGAATTCACATCCATTCATAGCACAAATTGCACAAGGATTGATTTCTCAGTGGGGTCAAGGTCTCATTACCCACAGATCATGTTCCAATTATCTTAGAGAACCAATTATGTAATCTCATATGCAGTTTCACATATTCATTGTGTAATTTAATCCTAAATATCATGTTCTCTATGTTTAGTATTATATTATATCTGTCAATTAAGTGATCATTTTAATAAGCACATAGTAAATGAATGAAGAACAAACTAGATACAATGAGTTTGATAACATATATATATAAAAATATAGGCGACAACGTTACTCCCCATGCCCTAATGCCCGTGTTCAAGGAATCAATACAAATAGAAGAGAGATAGTATAGAGATCATGCTAGTGGAGAGGCAAAGAAGAACTTCTAGTGGTCGTTGGAAGAACTCCAGACTATAGCAACACAAACCCCATAATCTTTGAGGAAAGGTCATCATTTCTCCTTCTATCTTCTCTCCATGCACCAAAAACATGATTAGGATGGCAAGAGTTTTATCCCCATTCATTATGTTGACTTTTCATATATGGTCACCCAAAATCCCATCTTATAGCCATTAAGAGGATTCTAAGGTATCTAGATAAAACCCAAAATTTTAGACTATGGTATCCCAGGTCAAGGGACTTTACTCTTACTGCTTATAATGATGCAGATTATGTCAAGTGCTTAACTGATAGAAAGTGCACAAGTGGCATTTGCTTCCTCCTAGGACCATGCTTAGTTTTTTTGGTTCTCTAAGAAACAAGGTAGTATGGCTCTTTCAACTACCGAGGTTGAGTACATTTTAGCTGGGAGTTTTTGTTCCCAAGTCCTATGTATGAATCAAATTCCCCAAGACTTTAATGTTCATTACGATGCTTCTCCTATCTAATGTGATAATAATATTACAATTAATCTTTCTTAAAATCCTATATTGCATAGTAGAGATAAACATATTCCTTTCTGACCACATTGCCAAGAAATATATATATACATTTATATCACTCATGTGGACACAGAAAGCCAACTTGCAGACATTTTCACCAAACCTCTAGCTAGAGAGAATTTTACTTTCATTAGAACAAAATTCCTTATTACTAGTTTTGATGATATTGGTATGCCTTCAAGCTAGATATTCTTTTATCTGTGTGTTCTTTCTCATAAATTGCTCTCATACTTGTTTGTGCTACATATGCCTAGTTTTTTAGTGCCTTATATTGCTTAATTTTGGCTATTATTTCGCAAACACTTGTTTTATTGTAAAATAGTATCCAATGATGAGTGGAAAGTGCCTTAATATGTTCAAAATGCATGATAGGATAGAAAAATAAATGTATATAGCACTCTAGTGGACTAGAATTATATTTCAAATACTTTTGAAAGACGATTTTGTCGGCCAAGTTTACTCTGGGGAAACTTGAACAACAACATACCCAAGGATTGAACACACAATAGTGTCGGTCAATTTTCCCAAATCTCAAACTCGAGCGGCAACACTATTGTGTGGAAATATATAGATTGTTAGACAATTTTCTCCCTCTCAACTAGATAATACTTGAATGACTCGTCTCCCTTTGTATTCATCCTTGAACCCTAGGACACCCAATCCCCTTTCCTAGACCTAGTGTGCCCCGTTTGAGCTTCCCCAGCCTCAACCCTAAGCTTGGGCATCCTATTTCTTGTGTTTTTCTTCCTATTTGGTGCAGTCTTCCTAAAGTTTTCTCAGAACATGTCCAGATGGAGTTTCTTCATCCTCCACACCTCTTAGGCATATCTCATACGATGGTACCTCCTTTTTATCCAATCACGTGGTCAATCTATATAGGGAGTTGTTGCCTACAAACCATTATCCCTTTAGGCCCTTGTTGATTCCTAACAATGAGATACTAAAAGAAGTTAAGAAACTCTTTTCTAACCAAAACCTTAATGCTCTTTGCTATGAATGCATGGCCTATAACACCTCCCTCTTAAGCAAGACGGTGGTGCATGAGTTCTATGTGAATATTACCTAGAACTACATGACTTAGTGCCTCCTCCTAAGACCCAAGTTATTTTGTCATCCATGATAGGGGGAGTCAAGTTTTCAATCTCTGAGAATTCTTTGAATACTTATTTATCTTGCACCTTGTTAAATTGAATTACTCCCTATCCTAACTACCATGACCTCCTTGACCCCAAAGCCTTCTATAAGAGTTTTGACATGAGTTATCTCTTCCCAATATCCATAAAACTATATAGAATCTAGAGATCCCATATTCGAAGAGAGCCGTCTTACCATCTTCTTCTCTGGATATTAAGACTCACTTAGTTGTTGTCTTAGTTAACTACAACATCCATCTAAAAAAGAATCAAACGGATATTGCAAAAAACTCAGCAGTGATCATGTATTGTCTTCTTTAGAATATCCATATAAAATGGGAAAGATACATTCTTCATCACATGACATTCTTTGATACAGAGAAGAACACTATATACTCCCACCCAACCTACCCTAACCTTATTTGTGGTGTCTTTCAAGATCATACTGGTCAATCCCTTTTCAAAGACCTTGGCAACAAAGTCAATCAAAAAGGAGTTTGTATCAATGACACCATAGTAAAGAAATCATTTCACCCCACCTCCTCTACCACTGGTGCTTCTACCTCCACCCATCCTCCTCTTACACCTGATCTTGCCTCATTTTCAGTGTCTAATGAAACCCAAATGGGCTACATGATGCACCAATAGGCATACAACATGTAGGTTTGGAATAATCTACACTAGGATCTCGTTCAGATAATGTCTAACATGAACTTGTACTACACCCATCCTTATCCCACCTACCAGCCCTACCCAGCTACTGACTATGCCTCTTTTGCATATAGACAGTTCCACTCGGATTACTAACTTATTACTTTTGTTGTACCCCATACCTATGATAGTGGACCTACCCCTACTGCCTCTCAGCTACTTGCATTTCCTGTTGGCCCTTCTTCTTCCATTCTTTCTTACTTGAATTGGTCTTCTATAACCAATGATGAGCAAGTGAAGGCATTGTACAAATGTGGTGTCTCTTGGGAAGAGAAAAACCACAGATGGCATGGTCCTCACTCTTTTGTTCTTGATGAGGATAGAGAGATGGATGAGGAGTATGTTCAGGATGATGTTGATGGTGATGGTGCATGAGGATGAGGATGATGAAAAGGATGGTGGTGATGGCTATGATGATGATGGAGATGGTGGTGAGGCTACATCTATTGCCCCTGATGCACCTTCTAATGATGATGAAGACTACCAACCAAATGATGATGAAACCGTCAACATATAAGCACTTGACATTTAGCTCCTAGGATTTTAGAGTGATCATACATCTATTTTTTGTATACTTTTTCATGTACTAAACATTTGGCACTGTATCTGAGGACTATTATTTTCATATTATGTCAATTTTCTTCTTTTTATATAGTTTTCCTCTTGAGAGGACATATCTATTGTTGTAATCTTATTATTTGTACCTTTAACTGTTTGTTTTGCTATAACTCATGAGTTATAGGTGTGCTTCCATGTTTTGATTATGACTGTAGCATATCTTTTTTCTCTCTAGGTTATGTGTGGTGCTTGCATATGGTGGTTGCATGTCTAGTTTTTACCTTGGATAAGATTTGTTTTAGCTCTTCTACCCCCTCCCTTTTTGATATGACAAAGGGGGAGAAATGAGAATAGTACATATTGAATTGTGATCCTTTTCTAGTTAATTCTATAAAATATCATGTGACTATGTAAGATGATTAAATAGTATATATGTGTTATGGTTATGATTTTTGGAAGAAACTAACCATATAGGAAAAGGTAAGCATGAACTGAGGGGGAGCAACTGTTACAATTTACAAGGTAAAAGTTTAAATTCCAAGTCATTTTCAGTATGTTGAGGAATGGTTTGTCATCTTCAAAAAGGGGGAGGATGTTGACGTAACAGTTATATGTTGTCCATATTTTGATGAGGACTTAACCATTCCATTCATATGTATCTAATATGTCTATTGATATTTACTTTATGTATTGGATACATGAAAAGGATCAATTTAGTCAATCCCTAGCTTGATCGAATACAAACAAAAGTCAATGCAAATGCACTTCTATGGAAAATGTCCTAACACCCTTAGGACAATTTTGTAATCATTTTCATTGATGCTATGACTTGTAACTAAGATGAGAAAAAATTAGGAGCACCAAAAATGAACGTTTAAGCACTCTATTGACAATATTTAAAATTCATTATAGGGTGTTTTGTCTGCCTATTTTCATCTTTGATAAACTTGACCCACACCCTTTATGGATTTTGGGAACTACCAAGGTCGTTTGAGTTTTCCAGGATAAACTCGACGATACCCCTACATAGCCAAAAAAATTTAAGTTGTCGACAGAGTTTCATCTAGGACAAACTCGACCAACACTTCAAATTTTCTTTGTAACATAGTGTTATCAGTCAAGTTTGCTTTATTGAAACTAGACCGACCACGCTATATGAAATGTGTAGAAAAAGTGTTTCTAGCCATTGGAGTTTTGCAAACATAAAAAATAGATATGTTGCAACACCCCAAATGACTAGAATTTGACCCCAAGTGCTTCTAGTGGCTAGTAGAATACCCCAACTATAAATAGGGACACTTGGGATTCAATCCAAGTTTGATTCATATGCTCGTAGATATAGTTAATTGGATTTGTCTACTAAGAGCCCATTTCTCTCTCTTTTTTACTAATAAAACATCAATTTAAGTAAGATAGGTTATTTGTGAGAGAGCTAAGTCCTTGTACTCATTGTGAATCTCTCAATCTTCACTTTCCCAATCCTTTTCTCAAAAGAAAAGTTGGTGAAAACTTCTCCTTGGTGAAGGAGAAGGTGAAGGTTGAAGATCCTAGAGAAGAGTGGGTAATTCCTTCAAGGCGGAGGACTTGTTACAAGAGGGGAGATGCTTTGGTGAAGGTATCTAGCTCATTACAAAAGTGGGTAATCCCTTGTAGAGTTTGAAGACTCTTGCTCTAAGGATATGTAAGACCTTGTAAGGTTTATTGGCTCCTTTTGATCCTTAAAAAGGAAGGATAGGTATACTTGCCCTACAAAAGCAAGGTTTAATTGTATCTCTTATAATGGAATATAAGGAAGGTGCAAGTGTTGTAAAATCCTAAAGATTGACCTCTCTAGGTAGTGGATGTACACTCTCTAATTTTGGAGTTTGAAACTACTATAAATATCTTGTTCTTGATCTCATTCACTTTCTCTCATCCTTGCTATGTATGTTTTAGTTTCACTCAAATTCCAAATTTTCAATTTTATATCTTGAAGTAATTTGAAGGTCTAATCAATTTGGTTTAAATGTTTTATCTCTATTCAACCCCGCTTCTAGAACCCATTGATCCAACAGAATTGACTAGTAGTGGGGCAGCAATGCCCTCTTTAAGATTGGGCAAGGGGGTATTTGGTCGTGATGCCTTCCTCCTAGTCATATTGTATAGACTAGGGTGATCAGTTGCCCGACTTGTTGAAGTGAGTCAATCGACTAGCCTAGTTTTTCATGGCATATGGCACCTACAAGTTGACCAACTCGTCAGATGATTTGGGTAACTAGTGGAACTCTTTAGCGATCATCAACTTCTAGGAGAAAATTTGAGTTTCCAAGTCTGACTCCCATAGTGGGTTGATTGACTCACTTTTAATAGATTTTTTATTATACCAAAGAGTCGACTGACTGGTGAGGCCAATTGATTAGATCACCTAACATCATCTTTGAGGAAATTTCTAAATAAAATGGAAGTCCATGTTGGACTTCAATAGGTCGATTGGGTTTGCAAGCCAGTCGACTACAAATTCATTAATTGTCACTAACTACATGTGCCTATTTTGACGAGTGTGGGTTGGTTAACTTGGATGCTTGACCAGATGCTTTGATGTGAATTGGGAGTCATATTCTATGGGTCAGTCAATTAACTGGTAAACCCGGTCAGGTAATTCACCTTGCAATAGCATTGTGTAGCAGTTAACCCACCCAGTCAACTAAGTGGATGAATTAGTTAATCGAATAGGAATTTGGCTGACTGGTTTCATGTAATTTATACAAACAAAATTAGGATGAAGTGCAAAAATTGTGAGAATGAAAAGTGAACATGAATAAAAGCTAATTAAAATGAACTAATCTAAGTACAAAATATGGAATTTGTCTAAGTAACCATAAGGGTTGCCTCCCAACAAGCACTTTGTTTTACATCGTTGGCTCGACACTTGAATACTCAAAGGATCATTGGTGTAGAAAGGGGGAGAAAAGTTGCTTCCCTTGCTACAAGGTCCTAAAAAATGAGATATCAGTTCAATGTGTGGTTGTTCGCCATGAATTCTATATCCCATAAACTGAATGCTCCATGATGATAAATTTTCTTCACCAAATTCCACTTGGTATTCATTTCTTTTCAAGTGTCCATTGTGCCACATCTTGGTCTACTTTTTGTAAATGTGTGCATTCTTATAGGTGGAAATGCATAAATCTTCCAACTCATCCTTCAATGAGATATACATCAAAATTCAAAAATTGTATGGCCTAGATAGCCTTATGATCCATCTCAACATGGATATGAATGACTTCCCATAGATCATCTTGAATGGTGTGGTGCCTAGAGGTGTCTTAAATGTTGCTCGTTATGCCCAAAGAGCATCATTGAGCATCAACAGACAATCTACCTTGGTGCATCCCATCGTGTTTTCAAGAATCACCTTGATCTATCAGTTCAAAACATGCACTTGGCTGCTTGTCTATGAATGATATGGATAGGCTACTCAATAAGGAATGCCATATATATTTAGCAGGTGCACACACTTTTTCTCCAGAAAATGAGATATGCCAACAGATATAATAGTGTGTGGTACTCTGAACCTAGGGAAGATGATGTCCATAAACAACTTCATGATGGGCTTGGAGTCAATGGAGAAGGTGGGGATTTCTTCCACCCATTTTGAAATTTAGTCTACTGCAACTAGAATGTTGGAGCGGCTATAAGATGGGGTAAATGGACCCATGTAGTACACTCCCCAAACATCAAAGATCTCAACCTCCTTTTGAGTTGTCAAAGGAATTTCATCACTATTTAATATATTCCCAATCCTTTAGAACTGATCACATGATAAGATGAATTCATATGAGTCTTTGAATATTATGTTCCAGCACAATCCATATTGGAGGACTTTTAATGCAATTTACTTCACAATCATATTTCCACCTATCAAGCTTGAGTGGCACTGCTCAAGAATGGAATGGCCGTACTACTTTGTGACACAACTCTAATATAGACCAATTAGTGTCAAGTTAGAAAGAATACAACTCCTCCAAATAGTAGTTCTAGACATTGTGCATGAAATTTTTCTTGCAATTACCCATATACACCGCTTGTAGAACTACAATATCTAGGTATTTTACAAAATTTTCCAACCAAGAAATGTTAGAAGAAAATTTAATTGGTTGGCAATTAGGGAGGGAATCTTCGATCGGTCTACTATCACTGTTAGAGAGTTGAATATGGCAAAGATGATTATCCACCATGTTCTCTCTCCTTCTTGTCAAATCTCCATAGTAAATTCTTGTAGTAACAAGATCCACCATATTAGTCTAGATTTGGCTTCTTTCTTCATCATCAAGTGGAGTATGGCCGGGTGGTCAGTTTAGAAAATCACCCTTAAACCTATTAGGCATGATCTAAACTTGTCAAAAGCATACACAATGGTGAGTAGATCCTTCTCAATTGTGGCATAATTGTTATATGCTTCTTCCAAAGTCTTTGAGGCATGGTATATAATGTGATGCCTCTTGTCAATCCACTATCCTAGAACTATGCTAATGCACATAATCAGTGACATCACACATGATCTCAAAGGATTGAGACCAGTCAGGTGACCTGATAATATGTGTGGTAACAAGGATATATTTCATATTGTTGACACTATCCATACATGCAGAGTCATAAGAGAAAGAAACATCATTCATAAGAATATTCAAAAGGTTTTGCAATCTTCAAGAAATCATTGGTAAATATTCTATAGAAACTTATTTGTCCCAATTAGGATCTAACTTCCTTCATTATAGATGGTGGTGAAAGCTTGGTAATGACTTCAATCTTCACCTTGTATATTTCTATCCCATATTACTTACTATGTGGCCAAGAACAATGCCCTCCTTCACCATAAAGTGCAAATTCTACTATTTAGCACCAAATGCACTTCCTCACATTTTTCTAACATTAGAGAAATATGATGCAAGCAAGAGTCAAATGAATATCCATAGTCATAAAATCATCCACAAAAACTTTGTTACAATTTATATCAAACATAAAAAGATAGTTTCAATGAAGTGTTGGAACATATTGGAGCATTACATGGACCAAAAGGCATCCTCCTGAAGGTGTACGTTCCCAAAGTATAGATGAAAGTGGTCTTCTCCTTATCATCCAGGTGGATGGGAATCTGATAGAACGAAGATTAATTGTTTAGACAATAGATTTTTTATGTGCTAGATGTTATAAGACTTGGTCAACCAAAGGAAGAGGGAAGCCATCCTTGTTTCTTTGTTCAACTTTCTATAGTCAATGCACATCCTCCACCCCATTATTGTGTGAGTCAGGATGAGGTCATTCTTTTCATTCTTCACAACTTTAGTGTTGCCTTTCTTTGTGACCACCTGTAATGGACTCAACTAAGGTGAATCTAAGATAGGGTAGATGATCCCATCCATGAGTAGTTTTATGACGTCTAATTGGACCACCTCCTTCATGTTAGGATTCAATATGCATTGTGGATCTAAATATAGCTTATATCTCTCTATCATGGGATCTTATCTATGCAAACAACATGGTTGATACATGTTAAATCCATCATCTTGTATCCTTGGGATGACCTCCTTTTCCTTTGCTTAGTCATGAATCTATCCTCTAGGATTTGTGTGGGATTTGAAATCATAATCACAAGGCAAGTTTCCTTCTTATTGAAAAAGATATACTTCAATCCCTTTGGTAGAGCCTTCATCTACAGTGTCCTAGGTGATTCTACTTCCTCTTCAACCACTGATATCATCTTTAGGTCGTCAAATTCAGCATATGACTCTTCTTGATAAGTTTCCAAGTGAAAGCGGCATTTATCGACCTTTGTGTCATGAAAATCTAAGCCACATGGCATGGTTAAGGATATTTGAAAGGGGTCTACAGTTACTTCAACCACCTATCTAAACTGAGATAGTTTATCAATGCAGTCAAGTAAGACAACCTCCTCATGAATGTTATGACCCTTTAAGTCAAACACCCTGAAATCAAGTGTACCTCTCCCTAACCTTAGAAGAATAGTGTGTGCTTCTAGATCAATTAGATCTCAGTCTATATTTAGGAACGGGCAATCAAAATGAAGAAATATTTAAGATCCTCCTTAATATTCGTGATCACAAAATCGCAAGGTACATAAGCATCATTTCCAACCTTGACTGAAACATCATCTATGATCCCCATAGGCTTTATCATAGAGGGATCTTCTACATGTGTTGTCATGGTTGTCAAGAGTAGATCAGTACACCCCAATCTTTGGCAAATGCTATAAGGCATGATTGAAATACTGGCACCCAGATCTGCTAGCCCCATTATGTATGTATTCTTCTCAAGGTAGAAATTAATCCTAAAGGAACATGGATCCCTTTTCTTCTTAGGAATCTTGTTTAGGACAATATTTGAAGTTGTTCTAGCTAGCTTCACCATTTTTTACTACATAGCAGTGTATTTTTGGTCAAGAGAATCTTCAAGTATTTTGACCAGGCTGGTATCTTAGAAAGGGAATCAACGAAAGATATGTTCATGTGAAGCTTCTTTACAACTTCCTTAAAATTCATGAACATGACATCTAAATTTGTCTGCTTTAGATCGATGTGCTTGGTACGGGGTCTTGGTTTGTAAACCAAAACATGTAGTTTAGTTGCATTAACTTGTGCTTTTTTTGCATCACTGGCCTTCCCTACATTGACATCAATAATGGTGTCATGTATGCGTTCCTTTTCAACCATCACTATGTCATCATCATCAAAGTTAAAAGGAATTGTGGTTGGTGTCACTGGTGGCAAGGGTGCATACATGTTGCCTAAACACGTGGCTATAACGTTGATCCTCTCATGGTGTTTAGGATTGTTCTTCAGATATATAGAAAAGGATCATGTAGGAATGGGTCGTGAAGCTAAGAGTTGATCCAACTATGACCCAATTTCCTTCTAGTTAGCCTAATGATTAGAGATCATAATTTTTTATGACAAAAGGAGATTTTTTATAGTTGAGAACATGTCCCATTTGGTTGAAAAAGCACTCTCGACTTTTCATGTGGTGCATGTGTTAGATTCTAAATTTTTTGACCTCGGTTGTATCCACAGTTCTAGAAGTTCCCTCTAAAGATGCATTGGTTCCTAAAATTTTGTTGGTGAACCTAGGTTGACCATGTCTATGATCATTCATTTGAGGTGACCATTGTTGTAATACATTCTCTACTCTGAATGGGTTATCATAGTGAAATTGTGGTGGTTACTTTTGGTATGTATGCCCAGAGAGCCAATCATTTGATGATTGTAATGGAATAATATGTAAATGATTTGATTATTAATAAAAGGTAAGCTTCCAAATTTATTCTATTTTTCAGTTATGAGATAATTAAGTAACATAATAGATGTCTAGAGAATGATATTATAGATGTCATATGTCTTAAGTATGTGACTTGAAGAATGAGATCATATGGATCTTAAGAGTATACATTCTCATTATGTCCCTAGTCATGTGTTAGTGTGGAAGGCTGATAGACAACAATAACACATAAGACTGGAGTGTGTTTTGGTCGATGACTAAATGTCATTAGTCATGATTTGGTGATATCAAACCAGGCACACAGATACATGTTAGATAACAGTGTATCAGACAGACCCACCATGAGAGTAACACATGGAGACCATTGTTATGGTGGTCATAGTTAGCTCTCATAGTGATGGTGGTGATTGTGATTCTTAGACTTGAAGTCACTACACTCATCACATGTCATTTAGTATGATTTGACATCATCAAACGTAATATTAAATAAGGGTTATCATAAAGGTGATGATTGGATGACTGTGACACATGGGGACTGACTATGAGTGATGTAGTTGGGATTTTTCCTTCCAATGGGAGTATAATATCCTAGGCCACTTGAGTTAGAGAGACTGAGAAAGACATAGCCATGTACATGTGAGTCATTATATGATATTGAGCTTACACATATCACATACAGTCTGCTATAGCAAAAAACATAGATTGAGTGTTAAAGGGGATGACAGATCCATGCCCCGAGTTCAATATGGATAACAGAGATAAAGGAATTATACAAACACTATAACACCAAGAATGAATTGTAGGTTGAATTAGTTCCCAAACTTTCCATTTACTTGGATAGAATGATGTGTGACTAGGCATCACTCTTTGCTTGTGATGTCGTAATTGGTTATGGACGTTCACTATCAATGTAATATGGGACCTATAGGGTGACACACATAGGACATAACCTATAAGAGGAGTTTGATCTTGAATGATGATTCAATTGATTACTAAAGAGTTTCGGTATTTAATTAGAGAAACAAATCAACTGACTGGACTCCTAATCGTTCGGCTCATGTGATGAAATGGCCAGTTGGAGTGTGAGGTTGATTGGATGTTGTATTGGATGAGTTCTGCATGAGCTGGTCGCCAACTAACTGGTTCACAGGACTGAACTGATCGGCTTGAGGTCATGAGACGACCGTCTCACTCGTTGAGATGACCAATTTGAGATGTAATTTGATTACATCAAGGACTAGTGCTGACATCATGTCATACATTAATTAGAATAGAATTTCCAAATACATATGCAATTGGGAAACATGTGAAACTTCCAGTTCGCTAAGAGAACCGATCAGATCGCATGTGAATTGACCAGTTTGGTTGCAAACTAACTGGTTCTGCACTAGAAGGTTGCAAAAATTTATATCTTACAGTCCCTTCCACTCCCACATAGACTGGGAACCCTGAACCAAACCCCTCTTATTAATAGAGGGGTATTAAGGCCTTCCCAATACATACAATTGAAAATCAGTTGCTCTGACAATTGTTGTCCTCTCTGGTTGTGGTAACTAAGAGAGCCCAAGCAAATCCTACCTGACTAGGGAGAGAACAATTGAGAATCATTGTGTGAGAGCACATTGGTGAATAGTACACCAACAGGAGGGACAAATCCTTCCTATCCATTCTAGCATGTCGACATGAGTTCTAGGCAGTCTGTGTGGACGTCATCCAACAGTCCGTGACAAGAGGAGCTACTATAGACAATGACGTTCGGGTCTTCCAATTGTGGAGGAGTGCAGATGAGTCCCAATGTAACTAGAAGACAGTTGCACATCTACAACGACAATGAGTATGTCGCTAGACTTGCTCTAGGACCAGGTATATCCTTGAAACCATCCTTTCCATTATATAATTTTTGACACAATCTACTAATTTATGGGGAATATGGAAATAAAAATTTTGTTTGCACTGTTTATTTTGTCATCCTATTTCCCTACAGTGGTATCAGAGTCACGTCAATCTACTATATAATAGGATAATCAATATGATCGAATTTTGGTTTTATCATTTAATAATTGCATTCGATGTGAATAATTTCTTATCCAATTAAATACCACGATAATCCCAAACTAATATATACATGATATATATATATGTAATTTACATGCATTACCCTAAAAGTGAGTTTTGATGGTGGATGTGTGGCATGGTTATGACCAATAACCCCTATTATCTGTGCATGGTTGTGTGGTTGGTTAACCATGTTTTATCTCGGTCTGTGTATTGAGCCTCTCTCTTATCTTCACAATGTAAAGTTAATTATTTTCTACCCTTGCTCCCCTAGAATGGAACTCAAGGTTTCTCTATAATCATGCAATAGTAGGATAGTTTACTTTCCTATTTTGACAAAGAAAAAAGATGTACTCATGATGCTAACCGAACGTCTCAGAGATGAGCCGACTAGCTGGAGGACTGAGGAGGACCAGAAGGTTGAGATGAACTGACTAGTGGACCCAACTGATCAACTGGAGGAGCCAGCATATGGTAGATAGAAGAACCAGACGACTAGTGAGATGACCAAATGACTGGCTAGGAGGTGATCCAAACGGTTCAAAGGTTGAACCGATCAACCCAGGTTGGAAAGCACAAATCTTCATCAACAACAAGTTTCTGCATGTGATGTAGACCTCATTGTGGTAATTCCTTGTGGCTCCAAGGAATTACATTTAGATTGGCCATAATGATCACTTTTTATTTATTGCATGTTTTTGTTGTGGGATATAGCATGTATATGATAAGTACTATATATGTGGTGATTGGATAAAGTATATGTAATTATAAATACAAAAACCCTCAAATAAAATATTAAGTCGAAGACATTTTCCATTAGCAACACACATGAAAAGCTGGATCGACAGCGAGGGCTACCCAAGGGTGGTAAGTTGTCTATCTCGTGGAAGTGTGATGGTAGAATTGTGGGCCTGCCAAACGAGTCAGACGTAACTGGTGATTCTTAGAGAGCATGATGATGATCATGGCAAAGAGTTGTGCATATCATTTATCCAAGAGTCTCATAAGATGCAATTGCCAAGAGTTGCCTACATTCATAGTTGATTATGAAAGTTGGTGTTGGTCAGGTAATAATTGAACTATTTTATATCTTGGCTCACTAGAATATTGTACGCTACAATATTTCGAATTGATATCTGAGTGTTATCAATTTGAACAAAATAGTGAGAGCAATAATAATTAAATACCTAATTAATATTGTCAAAATTTTCAAATCAAATCAAAAGGTTATTGACAAAATGAAAATTTTCTCTTGTAGAATCAAATGAAGAACAAATTTGTATTGTGATTGATCCTAAAGAAGGATAAACTTGATGGGAAAATTTTCCATGACTAGTTTGAGAAGAGTTCTCAATGCAGAGTGTAAGCTCTATGTACTTGACAAACTTGCACAAGAAATACAAGCTCTTGATGCACCTAGGGAAAAGGTGGATGCTTACTGGAAGCATGTCAATGATGCCTTGGAGATAAAATACCTTATGCTTAATTGCATGAACTATCAGTTGCATGAGTAGTGTGAGCACATGGGTGTTCTTGATATGGTAACACATCTTAAGAAAGTGAACCTAGGCCTTACAAAGAAAGAAAGGGAAGATATCATAAAGGTGCTACTTGAGTCTAAGCTGATAGAGGGAACCTCAATAGAAGAACATGCGCTCAATATGATTGAACATGTGTATCATCTTGAAGAACCAGGATTCACTGTGAGCCAAGAATTGGCCACATATATGATTCTAAAGATATTTCTAGAATCAGATAGCCACTTTATTGCGTGTTATAACGTGAATAATATGGCCAAATTGATTTTAGATTTGCTTGGTATGTTGATACATGCTGAAGCAAGAATGGAAAAGGAAAAATCTGTGATGATGATTAATGGAAATGTGTCCAAGGATAAAATCAAGTCTATAAGAGTTCTAAGGCCAAGCCCAAATCAAAATCTTCAACACTTGGGATGAGGAGAAAGAAAAGTACAAGAGGAACTTATCCTTTGTACTTGAAGGCATTTACGAATAAGAAGATGGGTATGGAGATGGTGATCTCCACTTTAGGTATATACATTATTGATATAAATTTATCTACTTCTTCATCATGGGTACTAGATACCGGATGTGGATCTCACATATGTTTGAATATGCATGATTTGAAAGGAAGTAGGCCTTTGGGAAAAGGCGAGGTGGTACTGTGAGTTACAAATGGTGCAAGAGTTCTGGCCAATGTAGTTAGAACTTATATATTATCTCTGTCTACAGGGCTTTTATTAGAGTTAAAGAACTACTATTATGTAACGGTTATAAATAGAAACATTAATTTTGTATCTTGTATGGACAAGGATGCATTTGAATTCCATATTAGAAATGGTCGATATTCCATTTCTAAAGATGGGATTTTTTATGGTAGTGCCCCAATGTCTTATGGTCTTTATATTCTAGATCTAAAGATTTTTTATGGCAGTGCCCCAATGTCTTATGGTCTTTATTTGCTAGATCTAAAGACAGATGTATATAACATAAATTCCAAAATACTAAAACTCAATGAATCGAATAAAAAATACCTTTGGCATTGTCGTCTAGGGCACATAAATGAGAATCACATATCTAGACTCCATAAAGATGTGTATCTAAACTCTTTTGATTTAGAATCAATATAGAAATGTGAAACTTGTTTATTGGGCAAGATGCCAAGGACCCATTTCACTAGCAACAATGAGAGGGCTAGTAATATATTAGGACTCATACATTGTGATGTGTTTGGACCTTTTAGAACAACAACTAGAGGTGGGTATCATTACTTCGTTACCTTTACTTATGACTTTAGTAGGTATGGTTATGTTTACTTGATGAAAAATAAGTCAGAAGGTTCAAGGAGTTTATGAATGAAGTACAAAACCATCTTAGTAAAATTATTACGGAACTTCATTCTAATCAAGGTGGAGAATATTTGAACCAAGAGTTTGAGGACCTTCTTAAAGCCCATGGGATTGTATCCCAATGAACTCCACCTGCAACACCTCAACATAATGGTGTATAGAAAGAAGAAATCACACATAGTTGGATAAGGAGCGATCAATGATGATATCAACAGAGCTTCTGACTACCTTCTGGGGGTATGCTCTAGAAACTGCCACATTTATACTAAACTGAGTACCATCCAAATTGGTTCAAAAGATGCCATATGAGATATGGTTTAGGAAACATCCCAATGTGTCTCTTATGAGGATTTGGGGATGTGAAGCTTATGTTAGAAAAATATTTTCTGAAAATCTTGTCCCTGAGTCTGATAAATGTTACTTTGTTAGGTATCCTAAGGATATCAAAGGATATTACTTTTATTCCCAATATGACAACAAAGTGTGTTGGCAGAGAGGTTGTATTCCTAGATAAGGAATTTATTTTCAAAGGAATCAGTGGGAGAAAAGTGGAACTCGAAGAGGTTTGAGACCAACAAGAAAGCATTGAATTGATAGATGTATAAGAGGAAGAAAGAGAATCACAAAGTGTTGCAGAGACTTAAATTCCTCAAATAGCACATGTACCTTGTAGATCTAATAGGACACGCCTTGAAACTAAGATATTTGTATATCTTGTGACTCAGAAGGCAGTGAATTGGTCATAGATGATGAGACAATATCCTATCTAGATGCCATTGAGGGACCAAAGTCTGAGAAATGTCTTGAGGCCATGAGATCTGAGATGGAATCCATGTATGACAACAAGTTATGGACCTTGGTGGATCCACCTGAAGGGGTAAAACCCATAGGGTGCAAGTGGGTCTTCAAGAAGAAGACAGACATGGATGGAAAAGTTCAAACCTATAAGGGAAGATTGGTTGAAATGGGTTTCAGACAAGTTCAAGGTGTTGACTATGATGAATCCTTTTCAACAGTTGCCATGGTTAAATCCATCAGGATCATGCTTGCCATTATAGCTTATCATGGCTGTGACATTTCACATATGGATGTTAAAATCACATTCTTTAATGGGAATCTTCTTGAGGATGTGCATATGATACAACCTAAGGGTTTTATAAATCCAAAGGATGCAAATAAAGTTTGTAAGCTACAAAGGTCAATCTATGGATTGAATCAAACATCTCAGAGTTGGAATCTTTGTTTTGATGAGACATTCAAAGAGTTTGTCTTTATTCAAAATGAAGATGAACCTTGTGTGTACATGTTGGTTAGTGGGAGCATAGTGACATTCCTCATATTATAAGTAGATGACATACTATTGATCGGGAATGACATACCTACTTTACAAAAGGTAAAGACATGGCTAGGAAATATGTTTTATATGAAAAACTTGGGAGAAGTATCCTACATATTGGGGATTAAGATCTATAGAGATAGATCTAAAAGGATTCTTGGATTAAGTCAAAGCACATACAAAGTGTTGAAGCGGTTCAACATGGTGATCTCAAAGAGAGGAAACTTTCCCATGCTACATGGAGTTACCATCTCTAAAGCTCAAAGTCCCAGTTCTTGTGAAGAAAGGGAGTGTGTGAGTTTAATTCCATATGCCTCAACAATTGGATCAATCATGTACACAATGTTGTGTACCCATCCCTACATCTTGTATGCCTTGAGCATGACGAGCAGATAACAGTAAGATCTATGTGATGATTGGACATCCATAAAAACATCCTCAAGTACTTGAGAAGGACTAAGGATCAGCTCTTAGTTTATGGAAGAGAGGAAGAGTTGATGGTAAAGGGTTACACAGATGGAATATTCTAGACGGATAAAGATGGTTACATATCACAATCAGGATTCATGTTCTATCTAAACAACAGAGTTATAAGTTATAAGAGTTCCAAGTAAGAGATAGTTAGCGATTCTACAATAGAGTCCGAGTATATTATTGCATTGAACACAACAAAGGAGGTTGTATGGATCAGGAAGTTCAATTCTGAATATGGGGTCGTTCCAAGCATCAACGACGCAATTGAGATATATTGTGACAACAATTGAGCTATTGCACAAGCTAAGGAACCTAGATCTCATCAGCACTCAAAGTATATATAAAGGTAGTTCCATCTCATACAAGAGATCGCACAATGAGGAGATGTAAATATTTATAGAGTACAAACTGAGAACAATGTTGTTGATCCCTTGACAAAGGCACTTTCACAGAAGAGGCATGATGGTCATGTTAGATCACTTGGAATACAATTTGTAGGTGATTGGCTCTAAGTGCAAGTGGGGGTCTGTTGGAATGTATGCTAGAGAGCCAATCATATGATGATTGTAATGGCATAATATGTAAATATTAATAAAAGGTAAGCTTCTAATTTATTTATTTATTCAATTATGAGATAATGAAGTAACATAATAAATGTCTAGAGAATGATATTACTTGATGGCGTATGTCTTAAGTACATGACTTGAAGAATAAGATCATACGGATGTTAAGAGTATACATTCTCATTATGTCCCTAGTCAGATGTTATTGTGTAAGGTTGATAGACAATAATAACACATGGTGGTCATAGTTATCCCTTATAGTGATGGTGGTGATTGTGATTCTTAGACCTGAAGTTACTACACTCATCACATGTCATTCGGTATGCTTTGACATCATCAAACACAATCCTGAATAAGGGTTATCATAAAGGTGATGATTGGGTGACTATGACACATGGGGACTGACTGTGAGTGATGTAGATGAGATTAGTCCCTCCTATGGGAGTATGATATCCTAGGCACTTGAGTTAGCAAGATTGAGAAATGCATGGTCATGTACATGTGAGTCAATATATCATATTGAGATTACACATATTTCATACAGTCTGCTATAGCAAGAAACATAGATTGAGTGTTGAAGAGGATGGCAGATCCATGCCTCGAGTTCGATCTGGATATCAGAGACAAAGGAATTATACAAATACTATAACACCAAGAACATATTATAGGTTGAAGTTGTTCCCCAACTTTTCATTTACTTGGGTAGAAATGATGTGTGACTAAGCACCACTCTTTGCTTGTGATGTCGTATTTGGTTATGAACATTTAGTGCCAACGTAATATGGGACCTATAGGGTCACACACATAGGACATGACCTAGAAGAGGTGTTTGATCTTGAATTATGATTGGATTGATTACTAAAGAGTTTAGGTATTCAATTCAAGCAACAAACCAACTGATTGGACTCCCAATTGATCGGCTCATGTGATGAAATGGTTAGTTGGAGTGTTAGGTTGATTGGATGTTGTATTGGCTGAATTCTATACGAGTTGGGCTCCAAATGAGCGATCATTGGATCGAGCTGACTGGTTGATGTTCGTGAGATGACTAGTTTGAGATGTAATTTGATTGCATCAAGGATAAGTGTCGATGTCATGTCGGTCATAAGTTGGAATAGAATTGCCAAATACATATGCAATTAGGAAACATGTGAAATGTTTGGTTCGCTAAGTGAACTGATTGGTTTGCGTGCAAATTGACCGGTTCGATTGCCAACTGACCGGTTCGGCGCTCGTAGGTTGCGAAAATTCAGATCTTCCAGTCCTTTCCACTCCCACATATAATGGGAACCTTGACCCAAACCCCTCCTATAAATAGAGGGGTACTGGGGGCTTCCCAATACACAAAATTGAGAATTAGTTGCTCTGACAATTGTTGTCCTCTCTGGTTGAGGTAACTGAGAGAGCCTAAGTCAGTCCTACCCAACTAGGGAGGGATAGTAAGGGAGAGAACAACTGAGAATCATTACGAGAGAGGATGTTGGTGACTAGTACACCAACGGGAGGGACAACTCCTTTATGTTTGTTCTAGTAGGATGATAAGAGTTCTAGGCACTCCATGTGGACTTCTCTAGAGGTGAGGTGGTCTTTTCCTATCTCTAAGTAGGACAACATCAGCCAATAGTCTATGATGAGAGGAGTTGATGCAGACGATGAAGTTTGGGTCTACTATCTATGGATGAGCGCAGACGAGTCCCAGTACAACTAGAAGATAGTTGCACATCTACAACGATGAGGAGTATTCCGTTAGACTTACTCCAGGACCAGGTATATCCTCAAAACCATCCTTTCCATTATATAGTTTTTGACGCGATATGATGATTTATGGGGAATATGGCAATACAATTTTTGTTTTTGTTGCCTATTTCGTCGCCCTATTTCCCTACATTTACTAGTCTAATTGGGGTTGTGTTGATTGCCAAAGGTAAGTGATTTTTGAATAATTAAATGTCTTAACTCATCAATCACCTGCAAGTATACATATCAATTATAGTCAAGGTCGAACCACGGGAAGCTAGGCTATCTAGGCACAAAACAATTAACTTTCTACAACACAGATTGGTTATAATAAAAAGGTTGGTTTTGGATCAAACTAAATTGCAAATATAAAAGAAAGATAATAAAAGTATTAATCGCTTAGAGAATGATTAACATTAGATCAAGAGAATCTTGGATATCGTATTTAACCATGAATTCCATTTATACTAGTCAATCTTCACAAGGGTAGGTTGTTGTCATCTAAATACATCTCCTAATGATATAAGATAGGCCTAAACTTATATAGCATTCCCATGTTATACACGGATTCGAACTACAACCTAGAATCCTCAACATCATCCTAGCCATTCCCATGGCCAAGGATATGTTGTCAAATGGCTATTCCCTACCTCTTAATATCTCTTTTAGAAAATAATAAGAAGCATAAATCATGTAAACATGATGACCAACCATGCATACAAGAAGAACACCATAGATCATTTGAAATAGAATATTAACTAATACCAAAAATGGAATTCAAGTTCACATGAGTCATGACATGGGAGATACTCTCCCATGCCCAAGAAAAGGAGTTTACTCACTCATGGTGAGGAAATACAAACAAAAATGATAAGTCATTGAAAGAATCATGAGTAAAGAGAGAGGAATAATAGATGGAAATATATGGCCAAGGGATGGAGATTCATCTCTATAACCTCTCCCCGCTTCAACAACCTTCATTCTATAGTTTCAGAATGGAATGGAGAAGAGAAATGGAGTCAAGAATGGGTTCTCTCCCGAGAAACCCTAGCTTTCTCTCCAAAATCGCCACTCCCCCAGCTCCGGCCTTGCCTCTGGTCTCAAACGCTCCAAATGATACATGATTTTCTTCCCAAGAGGTACAATTAGTTATGTATTATGAATAAGTGTTTATTTCCAAAATTGTACAGAAAATATGCTTCACATATCGTGTATGCTAGTCAACACACCGTGTGAGATTCAGTTTCTGCTTGAGTTGGGCCACGATCACAAATGACACGCAATGTGGAGTGGCCACACGATGTAAGGAAGACTTTTTTGATGAATTTTGATTTTTCTAAGCCACACCGTGTAGTTGGGTCACACACCATGTGGAGTGGTCCACATGCCTATCGCTTGCTGACTGGTGAATAATGAAATCTAGAAATTCGGGAAACTTTATAAATGCCAAATAGATCAGATTTTGGGCATTTTCTTTCAATATGAGTGGAACATGGGGTACCTATAATTCAAACCATGTCACGAGTAAGATAAAGAAGAAAGAAACGTTCTAGCATGACTTTGAGTAGAAATATGGTCAAATTGAGTGAAATGTGCAACCAAAAGGGTATGAAATATGATATGATATGTGCACATCAGGTTATAGTAGCCTTGTCTATGAATATTGTAAATGGAATTAACATCTTCAATCTTACTTCCCATGTACTGCCCATCATCCACGGGTGCTTGGGAATTGTTGACAAGCACCTCCTAGAACTACTAACAATTGAGTGTTAAGTGTCCAACTCCATGGCATGCATTACATTGTAATGTCATTGCCTTAACTTATTGCTAAGATGTGGAGCCCTTTATTTCATATGCATTGAAGGACTTTTCTAACTAGTCATGCTACATAACCAATGCCCATAGTGGATAGAAATAGATTTCAACTCTGACATGTCCTCTGCCATTGAAACCTTGAGAACTCCACCTCTAGTTGGCCTACCCATGTTTGATTGAATTTTAAATCCTAAAGTTGCCACCCTCCAAGCATTGTTGTAAATTTGTCTCATGAAATTTTCTCTGGATGAGGAATCAAGAAACCTCTTAATGTCATTTCCACACTCCTTTAGAATATATTAATCTGTTGATTTTCAGGATTCATGTGGTCTGGGCATATTTGGAGAATCTTGTTGTAACATTGCCAAGCCTATGCTAGTGACTCCCTAGGAGTAGGTGAGATTTGAGTGATCTGACCCTAGATGATGTATGTCAGTGGAGGAGAGGGTAAAAATTCTCTAGGAGATTGTTCTCTAGTTGATCTAGATAGTGATTGTCTCTCCAGAGATGAGTTGTATCAATTTGTTGCCTTGTCATTCATTGAGTACTTGAATAGATGAAGGTGGATCGTGTCATCATCTACACCAAACGAGTTGCTCATTGTGCATTTTTTTCACAAACATGAGTATCTTGTTAGTCATTGAGTACTTGAATAGATGAAGGTGGATTGTGTCATCATCTATACCAAATAGGTTGCTCAATATGCAATTAGTCCACAAACATGAGTAGGTGTCCCTAACAATCTTCACCTATCTAGTTGACAAAAGCATTGTTTGAAGCAATGTAAGCCAGTCAGCTTGAATCTCTCAAGCTAGTCCTGGTAGTTGAACTAGGTGATTTATGTATGAAGTTTTAGGGATAACAATTTCCTTTCAGTTCTTTGCCCCTTTAAACACCACGAGTTGCCTTCTATGTAGCCTCCATTTCTATCCTAGTATCTGGTCGAGCTTCTACTATGATACACTCTCACTACTCAACAATATCTTCTGCCACTCTTTGTTGTATCTCTTATGTAATTATCCTTGTGTGAAGCTTTGGTTCAACTTCTAAAATGTCCTCTCTATCTCGGGGTCATAAAGAGCAAATTCGAGATCAAAGATAGTCGATATTTGCATACACTAGTGGGGTTCATAAAATGAGAGAAGCAAGAGTTACCTGGAAGTGAAAGTGAAAATTCAAGAAGATATGATTTTAATCCAATTGAGAAAGGAAAAAATCGTGGTTCAAATAGGTCGGGCTCATAGGCTATATCAATGTCCCAGGTAGCCACACCAAAATTTGACGTGAGTCTTACTATACATGAAACTTTCTAAGGTAGATTAACCCTAAATTTTATCTATTTTCTATGTGCAATACACTCGCAAGAGGACGAGTCTACTATACTATAGCTTAAAGGGTTGGACCCAAGAGACAAATTAATTAAGTGATTGCTCGCTAACTGGTTATTAAAAACAATACTTAACTTTAAATGTCGAGAGAATTTGATTAGCTAACATTTAGCTAATGATTGCAATGCAATGAAAATTATTAAAAAGAGGATGTAAGAAATATCTAAAGACATTGACCTTTACAACTCATTGAATTGCGGCTATCTAGATAATGATCGTGTGAATTTATATCCTTTGGGAGCACAAACTTCACTATGATTGATATCCCGTGGAGCTTGAGGTCGTGTTGCCCACATATCATGAATGAATCGTCCTTGAGAACTCGTACTGTAATCTCATTCAGTGTGCCACACATCTATTTGGTATCTAATCCTAAGTTTTGTGATCTCTACATTTAGGATCGTAATTGACATGTCAATTGAGTGATCAATCCAAGAAACACATGTTAAATGAATGAAAAACGATCTAGAATAATAATCAATGAGTTTGATAATGTAGGGGGGCGAGGGAGTAGTCTAATGGTGCGGCTCGACAATCCCCAATGAAGCGAACTGAATTTGACTTTGGCAATTTCCCTCGGGGTACAATAAGGTCTCACATTATTGCATGTTGTGGTGCTCTCAAAGTACGCGGCTGGTCTGGAGTTTACCCTTGGTTGGATTGGGTCCAATTGTGATCTTGTCCGGGAGGGGTTCCTCGTCATTAAAAAAATGACTTTGATAACGTATAGAACAAAATATTGGCAAGGGAATATTCCATGTACCCTAGGGTGGCAATCGGGTTCGGGTTGAGTGGGCTTTATTTTGGATCATTTTGGGTCAACACTTTTTTACTAGACCCTAAACTTGTAAAAGATGATTTTTTGGGAAAAATCATTGACCCTAACCCAACAACCTGTAAATAATTTTGAATCTATCGGGCGTGGCCCGTAAATCCAACACCAAGACAATACTTTTAAAAAAAATGCTAAGATTTGTCTAGTCATTGATAATTCCCAAGTACAATTAATAAATTTCGTGGTGATAAACTTACAATGTGATTGAGAAACACATATACGCCTATTGTAGTTTGTTTGAGAGTTTTAAACACAAATTCATTATATAATTAGTATAATAAATTATATAGATCAATATAGATCAATACAAAATCATGTAGAATTGCCAAAATAAACTTCATAATTGATGGATTAGTAATTTAATGAGCCATTAGGTATCTTAAAGTATAGTGTTTGTAATTTTATTTGAAAATATAATTCTGAATTTCGGGTCAATCAGGTCAATTCAGGTTCAAAGTTCAAACCCAGGCCCGATCCTAAATTAATTTTGGATTCTTCGGGTTCGAGTCAATTTCGGATCAGGTCAAAAAACTTTAGACCTTAAACTTACTTAAAATTTTGGGTTCAAATTAGTTCATTCGGGTCGGGTCTTGTTGTTCCAATCCTAATGTACCCTAATGAGTAAACCTCTCGCTCATGTCGAAGGATTCACACAAATACTGAGAGAGAAAGAAGTAGCATGTCATTGGAAAGTTAAAGAGGAAACACAGTGGTCTCCAAGCTCCAATAGCACGAACCTCCGATATCCAAGGGGAAGGTGTAATTTCTCCTTCTGTCCCTCTGTGCACCAAAAATGAGATTAGGATGGCAAGAGTTTAATCCCCATTCGTTAGATTGACTTTTTCTATATATAGGATCGCCACAAGGCCCATCCAACTAGTTAGAACGACTCGACAATATCCTATTTCTTTCTCTGGTCTGTCGTGTAGGTCGGTTGATTGGCAAGACAATCAGTCGACTGAAGTTAAGTGGGCACGTGGTGAATCTTTGCATCAACCGACCTATCGTATGGGTCGGTCGGTTCACGGCTTGACACTTGGTTATGTTGGAATTTTTAGTTGACTGACTACAAATACTGTCAATCTACCGGGAATTGATGGGGGTTGAACTGCTACAGGTCTACCGAGCAACTCACCTCACGGGTCAATCGATCAGAGATTCATGGAGGGGGCAATGTAGCTCAAGAAATTCACAGTGGCTTTCACTTTATTTTGAGTCGACTGACCCACATAGTCGGTTGATCGGCTGACGTAACGTTTGATTTCTTCTTTGGGCTAGTTGTCTGGTCACTTGACTAGTGGAACGGGTCACCCGAGTGGTGTGCCAAAAAGAGTGTAGAAAGGTCTTCTGAGCCACTATTTGCTTCTAAATTTCGTGAATGAAATTATAGTATGGATTCATTTTTTGAGCTTGATGATTGAATTCAATGCATAAAGCGAGAATTTCAGAAAAAGCCAAAATTTTTGGAATGAAGATAATTAAACGGATAAAAGTAAAAATGAAAATATAAAACAAAAAAGTAACAAATTTAATCTAAAATATACAAAAAAATGAGATAAATATGTATTCATTAAAGCAAAACAAAATATTTGTAAAAGAAGGATGTGGGGGCAGACGACGATGTCATAATGAGGACTTAAACCTGAGTGATGAACTTACTCATGTTGTCTTCAAAGACACCTTTTGGGGGAGAACCGCCATTTGCCCTCCATACATGTTTCCCTCCTGAGACTTCTTGGGCATTATCGTTATCCTCATGTGATGTAGAGACGTTTACCTGTTTGGTTAGTGGGTAGAATAACTCGTGACATATACCCCCTCGGATTCCATAAGAAAAATATTTTTCCATTTGTTTTCTTCTCCACTTGTTGAGTTGTTTCCGTCCTAGAGAGCTTCCCCATTAGCATCTCATATTCCTTCTTTCTACCCTATAAAAAAGACAAACTCTGCTGCATGTTAATCGTACCTCTGTTCGTTTGGTTTTTTTTATCTTCCTGATACATCAAATAATAATATATAAAGTAATATTAATCTCTTTGGCACCGGTGGTGTCATATAATAGTAATAATGAAAGTTGTGTCATTTTTTAGGCTTTTTGACCTTTTTGGATAAATTTAAACTCTTTGTACCCTATAAAAAGGCAGACTTTGTTGCCTGTTAATCAAACTTTTTTGTTCGACTGCTTCGTTTGGTTTTTTTTATCTTACTACTACATCAAATAATAATATATGAAGTAATAGTAATCTCTTCGGCACCGGTGGCGTCATATAATAATAATAATAATAATAATAATAATAATAATAATGAAAGTTGTGTCTGTTTTTGGGCTTTTTGACCTTCAACATGTATGTGTGCTTACATTTTTTTTGGAGCATTATAATTAAAATAATAAAATATCAAAGTGAGTAAATTGACAATTGTGTTAGGTATTTTCTTTTTAAAAAGTTGTATATAAATTATTATGAGTAGTAATTATATATCGACTATCAAGAGGCACATGATGAAGGGGAGTACATGTGATTTTAGTATTCACATGTTACAAATCTAAGAGAGTTACCTACAAGTTCATCGAGCTAATCTATATATTCAGTATATGTATTATCTGACAAACTCTGTTGTTCTCTATTTGACTTTTTTTTGCTTACGGGGGCGCGAAATAATAATACGAAAGTAATACTATCTTTGGGCTCCGATCTTGTTGAACAATAATATAGATGCAATGTTATCTTTTGAGTTTTTAGATTTTTTTAGATAAATTTAAAAAGAGATTACTTAGTTCGATCTGTATGATTCAACAACACATATATGTGTTTATGCAGCCGGTTTGCGAGCTCAACATACAATTGTGTCCTTATATTTTTTAGAGCATAAGTAATTATGTTCATGTCAAAGGGAGTCAATGGATAATTACGTGAGGTGTTTCTTTTAACGGGTTTATTTATTATATTAGTAAATATATATTGGTCGTCAAGAGGCACATGATCAAAAAGGAGATGACATGTGATTTTGATATTCACGTGCTACAAGTCAAAGGAAATTAAATGGAAGGTTATCGAGCTAATCTACTTTAACGGTATATGTAAATAATTGTAAATATTACTTATCATGTATACTTGCATGTTTGTGCTGGTTGTTTGGATAAGTTTGGAAAGATGATTACATATTTTGAGATCTTTAGATAAGTTTGAAAAGAAATTTGTGAGACAACATCTACGTGCCTCTGCACCATGTTCGTGAGCTCATTGGTACATCTGTTTGCTTAATTACTTATGGTTTTTGAAATAGAAATAGTTTTAATAATCACACTCTAGAAGTTGGGAGTAGTAGACTGACGATTAATGGAGTTGTTCTATTTTTATAAGTTGATTTGATTATTTTGAATAATAATTATACATTGATTGACTATCCTATTAAAAAGACAGTCTATTCTTCTCTATTTGACTTTTTTTTCTTACGGTCACATCAAATAATATGAAAGCAATATTATCTTTTCGGCTCCGACTGTGTTGAATAATAATATAGATAGAGTGTTATCTTTTGAGTTTTTGGCTTTTTTAGATAAGTTCAAAAACGATTACGTAGTTTGGTCTGCATGGTTCAACAACACATCTATGTGTTTATGCAGCCGGTCGACGAGCTTAACATACAATTGCGTCTAATAAATTGAGTTGATTTGATTATTTTAAATAATAATCATACATTGATTGTCAATCAACATATGCATAAGATAAAAAGTACATATCAATACATTAATTTAATTATAATTAATTATATAACACGTGCTTAGCACATGTCTTCAGCTCGTTTTATTTAAAAGCATGAGATATATTATTCTAATAATTATTTGTATGCAACTCAGTGTTCCGACCTTCTAGAATAATAAGAATTACACATTATTCAAGTAGTAGCACAGTCTATACTTCAACTACAGAATTCATGGATATTGGGAATTCCCTCTCGAGCGAGTGCCACTTAAGGCCACTTAATTGGATGCTGCAGATCCGCTAGCATCTGAACAGAAGCAGGCAGAGTGCAGACCTGGGTATTCTGGAGATTAAGGTAACGCAGGCGTTTCAAGTTGCCAATAGAAGAGGGTAGCTCATCTAACTGACAAGCGGATCCCAGATCAAGTGCCAGCAGATTGTAAAGCCTGGTCACTGATTCAGGCAACTTCTTGATTCCGGTACCTGTCAACTTGAGATAGCGGAGGTGCCTCAGGCCTGCTATGGAACCTGGTAAATCATCAATGCAGCTGTTGCTTAAGTCCAGTACGCGCAAGCTCGTCATGTTGTGAAAACTTGGGATGTGAATTATATTCAGCCTGCCATCGACACTGCCCAGTTCCGTGAAGAGTAGAAGTGAACGGAGGTTGCTGAGGACGTTCTTACAAAATAGGGGATTAGCTAGCTGAGCATTCGTCTCTCCCAAATTAAAGCAGCTGGGAAAACCCGAAATTCCAAGATGAGAAGCTTCCTCAGTGAGGCGCCTGCTGCTGGGCATTATCCGTTGGCATTCGGCGCCTGAGATCCTCCTCACTAGCTCATGGACAATGGGATGCACGGTCAGCTGAATTCCGCAAGGCAGTTGCTGGAAAAGTGACCTTGAGGATAGCTCGTCGACATACCGGACGCCGACATCTTCCAGCCGCGATCCCTTCCTGTCATGAACTAGATCATGCGCCATCCAGAGGCGGACGATCTCCTCTCTGTGGATTCGGTGATCCTCGGGAAACAGAGCCCAGTACCTGAGACAAGCCTTGAGAGCTGTCCTCAGATGAAGGTAGCTGGGCTTTAGGGGCTCCAGAATCTGATTTCCAGCCCCATTGTCTTCGCAGAGTTCGCTCCCCAAGACGCATCGCCAAAGCTCTATGTCGTTCTCGTGTCTCAGGAACCGACCCAGTACCTTCAGCGCCAGAGGCAGGCCGCCCGTCTTGAGGATGATACCTTCAGTTGCTTGCTGGAATTGGAGGTCTCTACTGCGCGTGTCGTCGCGGCCGTGGAACGCGCAGCGACGGAAAAGTAACCGTGAAGCCTCTAATGACAGGCAACCGAGCTGCAGTTTGGATCTGAGCACCGCAGTGGCGTTGGCGACGGCGTGGTTGCGTGTGGTTACTATGATCTTGCTCCCCTTGGCACCGCTGCTAAGAGGGGACAGGAATCGGTCCCAATGTTCTGGGCATTCGTTCCATACATCGTCTAGAACTAACAGGAACCTCTTCCCACTGATCGCCTCGGACAGCACAGTCTGGAGGGGATCAAGCTCGGTCACTTCTTCAAAAGACCCAGAAGCCCACTGATGGCGTGAGGCCACGTCGCTGCTATTCACGGCGAAGGTCTCCACCGCCGCTTTCGCGAGCCTCACCAAGTCGAAATGTTCCCGAACGCATACCCAACCCCTAGCGTCGAAGTGGCGGCGCACCGAAGCATCTTTACAGGCGTGCTGAGCGAGTGCTGTCTTCCCTACACCGCCCATTCCTACCACGGCGATTGTTTGGATTGCAGCAGTTTTAACTTGGTCAGTACCGTCACCCACCTCGTCGTTGACCAAGTCGTGGACCAGTCTCCGCAGATCATCTGCCCTACCGAAGAGCTTCGCATCTGTTGGCCAGGAGCCAGTCTGCCAGCGCTTCGCATTCTCGTCGACGGCTGAACTCTCCCCGTCTCCCTCCCATAGCTGCTGTAGAGCGTCCTTATGATACCGAAGTTCGTCGAAACGCCTCTTGATCCTCTTCACGCCTTCTCTCAAGTGCAGCTGGAAATGAAGGTCCGGTTGAAAAGAGGGGTCTTTGGGCGTAGAGTACTGTCTTACCTCCAAGTCCTCTATCCACAACATATCCTTGCGCTTACCACTGCCGGCGGGGGCCTCCGGCGACAAGCAGTCAGCCTGCTGGACAAGAGATTGAAGGCGGAGCTGCTCATAGTTGATGGAATCCAGCAGGTCCTGCGCTTCATACGAAAGCCTCCTCAGCTCCCGTAGCCAGATATTGACAGACTCATACTTGATCTCCTTGGCCTCCGCATCATTGAGCTTTGCTTCGATCCCTTCCCACATAGTCTTTACCAATAGTAAATCTTCCTCTATGTCTAAAGGCACAAAGTGGACGAAGTCCCAGGCACAGCGACAGCTCCACTCACCATTTCCAAAAGCTGCTTCGCCAGGCGAGGAAATGAAGAGAAAATCCCCCATCCCCCCTCCTTAGTCGCGGCTACTCTGCTTCGCTTTTGCAATCTACTTGAATCGGTGAAGGATGACATAGCGTCCGATTAGCCTGGATCGAAAGAAGCAAATGTAGCAGATGAACTGTCCAACTCGGCGGCGAAGGATCAATTCTAGTGGGAGTAGTTGGATGCCTAGTAACTCGCCAACAATTGAGGAGATTTGTCATGTGAGACAAACTCATTAAAAAAAAAAAAGCTTTCCATTTTTTTATATAAAAGGATTTATTCCTTTCATTCAGAATAAATTACGATGGAATATCACCATCACCCCAACTACTGAATATAAGTTCATGATAATAGTCGAGCAATAGAATTAGTCATCTTACAAGTGACAAGAAATGTGAAATTCTAAAATATTGTGTAGGATAAGTAAGTATGGAGGAAACACTCTTATTACAAATCTCCGAAAAACATAAATATATAGGAAATGATATGCAGAGGCAAAGTGGGAGGCCGAATCAGACAACTTTTGTCGTCTAGTGTTCAACCCCCAAATACAGGTGTGTTGGAAGAGAGAGAGAGAGAGAGAGAGAGAGAGAGAGAGTGGGGAGAGTGGGTGACTAAATGAAAGGATGAGAAACATAGCACAGAGGGAGTGGGAGATGGGAGAGAGAGAGAGAGAGAGTGGGGAGAAATGGTGGATGTAGGAAAGAGAAAATGAAGATATTATTATTGTTAATATCTTTTAAGCTTTAATGAATTTTTTAACAAAATAAAAAGCATTGTATTCCTTAAAAATGCTTTAAAACAAGACCAACGTCTATATTTTTTTTACAAGAAAAGAGAGTGTCGAGTAATGGAGGCGAAGAGAGAGTGGTTGCTGGAGAGAGGAAAAAATAACATGTTATTTTTGCTAATATTTTTTAAATAATAATGATTTTTTTGGCAAAATAAAAACCTTTGCGTCCCTAAAAATACTTAAAATAAAACTAATGTCAACATATTTTAATAGAAAAAGAATGGCACTACTTCCCTCCTATTTCTCGTATTTATGTTAATAACTTTCAAAACGTGATGACATTTTTACGAAATAAAAATCTTTGCATTCTGTAAAAAAAATACTTTAAAACAAGTCTAATATTGACAAAAAAGGAGAGTGAAATTTAATTTTTTATAAGTTCCAATCATGTGAATGTTATCTTCGGTCAATTTGTAGGTTATCTCCGGTCCATTTATATGTTATTTCCAATTGAATTGTGTGTTATCTCTAGTCCAACTATATCTTATCTCCGGTCTAAGTATACATTAGCTCCAATACAATTGTACGTTATCTCCGATCTAATTGTATGTTATCTCCGGTACAATTGTATGTTATCTTTGGTTCAACTATATGTTATCTCATGTCGAACTATGTGTTATCTCATGCCCAATTGGATGTTATCTCATGCCAAATTGGATGTTATGTCATGTCCAATTGAATTTTATCACATGCCCAATTGTATGTTATCTCCAGTTCAATTGTGTTATCTCATGTACAATTTTATGTTATCTCATGCACAATTTTACGTTATTTCATGTAATATTCTATGTTATCTTAGATCTAATTGTACGTTATTTCCAGTCTAATTGGATCTTATCTCATGTACAATTGAGTGCTATCTCATCTCCAATTGGATGATATCTCATGCACAATTGTATGTTATCTCAGGTCTACTTGTATGTTATCTCTGATTCAATTGTGCATTATCTCCGATTCAATATGTTATCTTTGATTCAATTGTACGTTATCTTCGATCCAACTATATGTTATTTCAGGTCTAAGTGTACATTATCTCCGGTTGTAATGTCCCCAGATTCTGTCATCTCGAACCTTGGAAGGCCTGAGAGGACAAATCTGAAAATGTTAGCCAATCGTTATGGAGAGTGATGCGGAAGCGCAATACGCATACATGAACATACAACTATAATGCATACATCATAACATTCTCACATTCAAATGTATATTAATTACAACATGGATTATTATAGATTATATTTACACATTGAATAGAAAATTTTACACAAGTCTAAACATGTATGCTAACTAGGATTTTACACAATAGGTACAACCTAAACACTACTCACTTCACGTCTTTTATCCCACGCTAGCTCTGAACCTAAAACATACGTGAAACAACAGATCAACACACAAGGTGTTGTGTACATGGGTAGAAAGACATATACTAATATGTTTGAATAATTGAAATAACTTGAGAAAGAAAGAGTAAAAGAAAGCATTGTTTAAAGCGACAATCAGGTAAACACATATGTTTAGATGTCTTTTGATGCGTTTGTACTACTAAGTGTCGTCACACTTCATTTTTCCCCACCCCTTGGGCTATGGGGACCGAGTGCCGACCTTATATTTAGAGGGGGGAGAGAGAGATGTCACACTTCATTTTCCCCCGCCCCTTGGGCTATGGAGACCGAGTGCCGACCTTATATTTAGAGGTAGAGATAGATGATTGAGAGAGAGAGAGAGATCATATATCCACCTAGTAGCTACAAACCATCTATATTCTTTTTTATGTTACTACTCCTCCACCTCTAGCCTATGCTTGACACCATGATTGAGGAGGGAAGGGTAGTGAGGGATCAAACTCTTTGGATTCCAGACTGAAGGGTTCATGCGAGAGGCCTTCGGACCTGGGTAGTCTATGAAACAACAACCAGTCTGAGATATTTGCCAATCAGTTCCTTGATCTGGGGTTTGTGGCATCGTTGGCATGGGTTGAGACTGCTTCCTCCGTAGAAATAGGAGGTGTGAGATGCAGTCTCCACTCTCAAATTCATATAGGGGATTACAGTCAGATTGGGTCACATTGCCAAGCTTTGGGTCATGCCCAAGAAAAAGAGAGTAAGGCAGCGTGACACCAAATTTATCATACTCTAGATATTAAACAATTAAAATACCACACTCTTCTACTTAGTCACCTACTAGTTCATTTTACCAAAGTTCAACAACTTTTATACCATTAATCTCCTCAATTTCAATTGCCTATATCTTTTTGTAGCAAACTCTAAACGTCTTGGAATTTTAGACGTAGGATAACAATCTTCAAATGTCTCTTCTGTCAAGGTTTGAGACACAAATCAATTATTTGATCATGTAAATAAATTCTTAAAACAACCATATAGATAAATTTATATACCTTGAATTCAATTATATTAGTCATCAAATCTTGATCCCACGAGTCTAAAAACAATTATTATCTTACCAACATACCTCATGGTTTATCAATTAACCACTTGATCTCACTGTAACTACTAAATTGACCTCTTGGCCTCATGAGTACCCAAGTTGCTCAATAAAAGTTATTCATCATGACTAAACTCATTCATGTGTATCTAGCACCATACCTTTTAGGTGCAACTAATCATACTAAGTACCCAATTCCTCAATTGGATTTCAACCATAAGCAAAGCATTCATGATATTAAAATATTTTATTGGGTATGAAAAACTCTAAAATACAGGGTCACCAACGATCCAATTGTATTATCTTCAGTCTAATTATATGTTATCTCTGGTCCAATTGTATGTTAACTTTGGTCCTACTATATGTTATCTCTGGTCTAAATATATGTTATCTCTGGTCCAATTTGTACGTTATCTCCAATCCAACTATATGTCATCTCCAGTCCATATGTACAATCTTATATTATCTTCGGTCCAATTATACGTTATCATAGGTCCAATTAGATGTTATTCCAAATCTAATTGGATGTTATTTCCAGTGTAATTATATGTTATCTCAACTCCAATTGAATAACAAATGGTCACGTGTTATAACACAGGGATATCATGTTATAACACATGGATAACATGTTATAACATGGGATTACACTATTACAGAAACAACATTCAGTGTCGCTTTTCTGGGCGTCGGTTCTTTAGGAAAACCGACGCCTATAATATTAGACGTCGGTTATTTAGGCAAACCGACGTCTATATTCGAAGACCAGCCAGACACGGGTACCGCTTTGAATACAGCGTCGGTTGTTAATAACAAACTGACGCCTAAAGTCGCCCACGAAATCCAATTTTCACGCAAAAAAAAGTGTCACTTTCAGCGTCGGTTATGTAGATAGAAACCAACACCTATGTGTGATGAAAATTTGCGCGAAAAGTGTCACTTTCAGCGTCGGTTATCCTTTGATAAGCGACGCTGAAAGTGGTTCCCGCCAAATAATTTCGTGTAAATATTGTCCAATTGGACGTCGGTTGTTTCAAACAACCGACGCTAAAGATGTTTAGGCGTCGGTTGTTTCAAACAACCGATGCTATTTGGGAACTTAATATCCCACGATCGCTCGACTCTTCCCCTTTCTTCTGTTTCATCGCGAGCCGATTTCCCTTTTCTTCTCTGCTGTCGCCCGACCACGCCACCGATTTCTCCTCCACGAAAGCTCCTTCTTCCTCCACGACAGCGCCGCCGCGCCGCCGTCGCGCCCCCTTCTCCGCCGCCACTGCTGCTGCCTTCTTCCCCTTCTCCGCGCCCCCTTCTCCGCCGCGCCCCCTTCTCCGCCGCCACTGCTGCTCCAGCACCTGAGATTAGGTGCTCCAGCGCCGCCACGCCTGAGATTAGGTGCTCCTCCACCGCCGTCGTGCTGCCGCAACCATCTTCTCCAGCCTCGCTGCTAGCTGCTCCTCCACCGACGTCGCTGCTAGCTACTCCTCCAGCCAGAGCCACCGGAGCCTCTGCCTTCTTCCCTTTGACAAGGTTGGTCCTTCTCTACTTTTTTTCATCGATTATATTCTTGTGATAAAAATGCATTATATGTATTTGATTAGAGTTGGAATTATGTATACATTCTAATATGTTTTTGTCCCAAATCTAATTATATTATAATGATTGTATGAACATGCATATATGTAACTATGTATTTTATTGAAATTTAAAATTATTTGTAAAGAATGACAACATACATGTATTTGTTGGCCTAGAAACCCGTCTAATATTTACTCATTAGGAGTAAATCTTGGATAGTCCCTGGTTTGGGACTGTTCTTGAACACCTAATCTCACTTAGGATGTAAGTGTGTAATGTGTATTGGGTTTTCAAGAAAATTTCGGCAGCATTTCCTTGTTTGTTCTCTAAGTACATATGTACTTAGAGAACAGCGGGGAAATGCTGCCGAAATTTTCTTGAAAACCCAATACACATTATACACTTACTAGTGAGATTAGGTGTTCAAGGATGGGATAGGTGGTACACATTTATTATATATAAGAATGACATCAAATGTGTTTGTTGGCCTAGAAACCCGTCCAAGATTGACTCATTAGGAGTAAATCTTGGATAGTCCCCGGTTTGGGACTGTTCTTGAACACCTAATCTCACTTAGGATGTAAGTGTATAATGTGTATTGGGTTTTTGAGAAAATTTCGGTAGCATTTCCCCGTTTGTTCTCTAAGTACATATGTACTTAGAGAACAGTGGGAAAATACTGCCGAAATTTTCTTGAAAACCCAATACACATTATACACTTACTAGCGAGATCAGGTGTTCAAGGATGGGATAGGTGGTACACATTTATTATATATAAGAATGACATCGAATGTGTTTGTTGGCCTAGAAACCCGTCCAAGATTGACTCATTAGGAGTAAATCTTGGATAGTCCCCGGTTTGGGACTGTTCTTGAACCCTAATCTTTTCCTAATATATACTTGTTTCCTAATATATACTTGTTTTCTCTTTGATCATAGAATGGATACATCATGGATGTCCATTCGTAATCGTTGCACCCCAGAGTTTATATCTGGTCTTGATCAGTTTATTAGATTTGTCGAGGAACATAGGAAAAAACCTACAGATAGGTTCTACTGTCCATGTAGGCATTGCGGTAACAACTTGAAAGTCAACACTGGTGAGGAAATCAAAAGTCATGTCATGTGCAACGGGATTGTACAAGGCTATACAGAATGGCACTGGCATGGAGAGATTTCAAAATCGAAACCAGTAGATGTCGATAGCAGTGCTTGGGTGGAAGAAGAAATTGCCTCCGATGACGTAAATGTGAACGAACCAGTTCCAACAGACATCGTTGATGTGATGCTGGATAGTTGTAGGGTAGAGCACACCGATCCACCTCCTATCTTTAAAAACATTGTGCATGATGCTGAGATACCGTTATACACAGGTTGTGCTAAGTTTACGAAGCTTAGCACTGTGTTGAGATTGTATAAGTTGAAAGCTAACAATAGATGGAGCGACAAAAGCTTCACTTCATTGTTGACTTTGTTGAAAGAAATGCTTCCTGAAGGAAACGAGCTGCCAATCTCAACATACCAGGTAAAGAAAATGTTGTGCCCAATGGGAATGGAGGCCAAGAAGATACACGCATGCCCGAATGATTGTGTATTATTTCAAAAGGACTATGTAGATTTGAAAGATTGTCCAAAATGTGGTGCGTCACGGTATAAATTGACGACGTCGGGGGAGTCCAAAACTAGTTCTCCTGCCAAGGTGTTGTGGTATCTACCTATAATATCACGGTTTCAACGCTTGTTTGCAAATTCGAAAGATGTGAAGAATTTGAGGTGGCATGCAGATGTTAAGAAAAATAATGATGGGATCCTACGACATGCGTCTGATTCCCCACAGTGGAAGAAGATTGATCTATTGTACCCCAAATTTGGTGAAGAAGATAGGAATCTAAGACTTGGGCTTTGTACAGATGGGATGAATCCGTACAGGACATTGAGAAACCAACATAGCACTTGGCCAATCATGCTTGTTATATACAATCTTCCTCCCTGGATGTGTATGAAAAATAAGTACGTTATGTTGTCATTGTTGATATCGGGCCCTAAACAACCCAAAAATGATATCGATGTTTATCTTGAACCTTTGATTGATGACTTAAAGAAACTTTGGGCTGAAGGTGTGATGACCTATGATGCTTAAGCAAGAGAGACATTTCGTTTGCACGCTATGTTGTTTTGCACTATTAATGACTTTCCAGCATATGGGAATTTGTCTGGATATAGTGTCAAAGGAGCTAAAGCGTGTCCTATATGTGAAGAAAACATTGATTCAATAAGACTAAAACATGGCGGCAAGACTGTATATCTTGGTCATCGAAGGTTTCTTTCAAAATTCCATCCGTATCGTAGGAAGCGCAAATCATTCAATGGATGGAATGATGAACGGAGTGCACCTAAACCTATACCAGGGGATGTTGTTTATGAAAGAGTAAAAGACATTGTCAATGAATTTGGTAAGAAATCACAATGTAGTATGGCCACACGGAGTGACAATTCTTCATTCAAGAAGAAGTCAATATTTTGGGATCTTCCTTATTGGAGTTCTTTGACAGTCAGGCATTGTATCGATGTAATGCACGTTGAGAAAAATGTCTGTGATAGCATCATTGGTACTCTGTTAAATATACCAGGTAAGACTAAAGATGGGATAAAATCCAGATTGGACCTACGTGAAATGGGAATAAGGTTAGAATTAACAGAATTACGTGAAATGGGTAATAAAAGAACATACTTACCTCCCGCTTGTTACACGTTGTCTAGAAAGGAGAAGAAAACTTTTTTGAATGCTTGGTAAATGTTAAGGTGACACATGGTTACTCATCCAACATCCGTAGATTGGTATCAATGAAAGATATGAAGTTGATAGGTCTTAAATCTCATGATTGTCACACTCTAATGCAAAAAATATTGCCCGTGGCAATTCGATCTATATTGTCGAAGCATGTAAGGTTTGCAATTACCAGACTTTGTTTCTTTTTCAACACTCTATGCAGCAAAGTTATTGACCCTGATACTCTCGATAATTTGCAAAGAGAAGTGGTTGTTACCCTATGTCAGCTTGAGATGTATTTCCCTCCTTCGTTCTTTGATATCATGGTACATCTTGTTGTCCACTTGACTAGGGAAGTGAAAATGTTGGGACCAGTTTTCTTGCATTGGATGTATCCCTTTGAACGATACATGAGCGTTTTTAAAGGTGATGTTCGAAACCGTTATCGGCCTGAAGGGAGTATTATTGAAGGTTATGTGGTGAGAGAGGTTATGGATTTTTGCAATGACTTTCTCAGTGGTAATGACACTCCTGATAATGACAAGAATATTGAGGAGGGCAAAGGAATTTTGGGATCACGGGTGAAAGTAATCAGCCGTGAGCAGTTGGAACAAGCTCACTTGTATATTTTACACAATATGGATGAAGTGAGTGTTTATATCGAGGAACATACCAATTTCATAAAGAGACAACATCCTCGAGCAAGTTCAATGTGGCTTGCTAGAGAGCATAATAAGACTTTTACTAAGTGGTTTGAATATAAAGTCTTACATCAACTATCTCAAACACCAAATGATATTACAGAAACTATCAAATGCCTCGCCTTTAAACCAAAACCGAATGTTATGTCTTATGAAGGGTTTGACATTAATGGATTCACATATTACACAAAGTGCCAAGATGATAAGAGTGTCGTCCAAAATAGTGGGGTCACTCTTCAAGCGTCGACTATGTACTTTGCAAGTGCAAAGGATAAGAGTCCACGTGAAGCTAAAATGTCATATTACAGTGTCATTGAAGACATTTGGGAGTTTGACTACATAGATTTCAAAATCCCGCTCTTTAAATGTAATTGGGTTGATAACACCAAAGGAGTTATAGTGGATGAATTGGGTTTCACTTTGGTGAACTTTGAAAAGATTGGCGAGAAGGGTGAACCATTCATATTGGCATCACAGGCGAAACAAATATTCTATATCGATGATCCTACAAATGATAAATGGTCGGTTGTTCTTCATGGTAAAAGACAGTTCATTGAAGATCCTATAGATGAAGAAGAGTACTATGATAAGTATGATGACTCCAGTCCATTCTCAGTTGGGTTGCCAACTCCACAAAATATTGAAGCTAATGATGACTTATATGTGCACGGAGATCACAATGAAGGATTGTTAATTGATAAAAGATCACAATTTTAGAGACATGTATGTTTATACAAATGCTAAATGTTTGCCTTTTTCTAGTTAATACAAATGCTAAATGTTTGCCTTTTTCTAGTTAATACAAATGCTAAATGTTTGCCTTTTTAATGACATTTTCAGATGGCTGACCATGATGAGCATGATGTCCATGATGAGCATGAAGTCCATGATGAGCATGCTGTCCATGAAGAGCATGGCAAGGATACCAATGTAAGTTCTAAAAACATATCCTGTATTTCTATAAAATTCATTATCTTCTAGTTATGTCATATATCCTATATTTCTATATTGGGCTAATTCAGTGTGTTTATATTTGTCAAATTTTAGGTTGATGATGCACATGTACCCACTGAAGCACTGGAGCAACTTGATGCGCAGCACCAAACACTTAACAAGAAAAGGGGCATCACTCTATTGAAGAAGTTAATAGCGCTAAGTGGCAGTGGATCCAAATTGGTTGTGGAGTTTGATAATGGAGGAAATGCAATTGGAGTGAACCGCAATAATTTTGTAAACTATCTTGGGTGTACCACTCGGAGCCATTGTGGTGTTAAGTATGATAATTGGCATAAAGTTCCTCAGGGGAAAAAAGACTTGATATGGAAGGATTTATGCGTGAGTTATTATTATTTGCAATTCTATTTTGTAGATTACAAATTCTATTATTTGCAATTCTATTTTGGATACTAGTTAATAAAATTTCTATTTTACAGAATCTGTTTGCATTGGATGAGAAGTTGCATCGTAAAAGTGTGATGCAACGCGCTGAAAAGATGCTTAGGAATTATAGGACAAATCTGAACAGAGAATACATAAAAGAGGGTGATAAGAAGAAGAAGTCAGCCCTTGAACAATGGAACTTCTTGGACAAAGAAGATTGGGACAATTTTGTTGCTTCAAGAAAATATGAAGAATTCAAGGTATTAGGTGTCACTCCCAATTTAATTAATATACATTGTATTCACCTATTCAAGATTAACATTTAGTGCTACTAACCAAATCATTAATGTGCATACTAACTAGGCCCTCAGTGACGCACAAAAAGTAAGGCATGCAATGAATATGCATGACCACACTATGGGTCCAAAAGGCTATGCAAGCGTTCGCCAAAGACTACAGGCAGAGTCTGCGGCTACTCAGGAGTCTGCTCCTACTCAGGAGTCTGCCACACCCATGCCTCGCCATGATATCTGGATAGCTGGGAGGCAAAACAAGAAGGGTGAAATAAAGAAGCCCGTAACTGCTGAGGCGGCTGCAAAAATGGTAAAATACAACTCTTAGAGCAATCGTTTGAATATTGATTATTTATGGTGTTAACTTACCAATTTCTATTGATGGTGATTAGCGGGAGCTGCACGAGCAGAGGAAACAAGGCACGTTCATCCCTCAGGGCACAAGGGATGAATTGATAGTTGCTCTGGGTAACCCAGAGCATCCTGTACGTGTTAGGGGTGCAGGCGCTGGTGTGGGCATCAAAGCATTCTTTGGGCCATCCCAGCGCAAACCCAGAGCGGGACTTTCTCAAGAAGAGGTAACCTATTCTTTTTTTAGAATGTTACTGCAAAAGGAAATTCAATAATAAGAAGCTAATGTTTCTTTTATCCATGTATAGGAGAATAAGAGAGTCGAGGATATAGTTGCTAAGAAGGTCAACGATGTAGTTGTTGAGAAGGTCAAGGAAGAATTGTTGCGGTGGTAGGTATCTCAGGCTTACAATCAGCCTATGGCGACCCACTCTTCTCCTGATGCACAGACTGTGAGTAATCCTGGAGACCCATCGCCTAACATGTATGCTGTAAGTATTGTTTATGACATTGTAGCTAGTCTTTTCAAGATGATATGTTTTTAAGATGATATGTATATATGTATAACATTCTTTACGTAAATTTGTAGGCATTGAAGCCATGCCGCTTAAGAATGCAAGACTATGTTGTTGCAGAGGCGCAGGCTTACCAGTCCCTTCCTGGGGCAACGTTTCATGGGACTCCAATGCCGTAGGGCTACATTCGTGTGAGCCCGATATGTGTATTACCAGATTGGAGGGAAGTTGCGTTTCCATATGCCCACCTAGATATTGATACACTTGGTGAGGCAGAAGGTGGGGTCATATTGTGGCCCAAAGCAAATGTCGTCTACACTATTGAAATTGTAAGATAAATTTACATTGATTTAGACTGTTAATGTGTATATATGAGGTCAACTGATCTGAAATTATATATACAGGTTAAAAAGAAGACACCAGGAGCACCTAGGCCTCCACCTCCACTTCCCGCATTACCAAGTTGGGTTCCAACTGACCTAACATACCCGTTAGGTCCTGCTTGTAGGGGAATGGCATGTTGGCTACGAGCACATAATATACATTGCCCTATAATTGTTTCTTTAGATGCAGATTATGCAGGTCAATCATACGATAGCTCTTTATTTATACAAGATATTATTGATCTGTTTATGTATGCTTGGCTGAATACATCAATGATAGAGACATGGATAAGGTGAGATCTTGTTTATACATCCATATACCTTGTGTAAGATCCGGTGATATGGTTTCTTATATATTAATGCATACGTAATACATGTTTTGCAGCTACTTAGTCGAAGATCAATGCAAACAATTTGCATTTGATCATGTGGGATTTTTGATTCCATCATTGATTAGTATGGTAGCTAAAGACCCTGATAGTGTTCAACAATACTGTATAGATGCTTTTACAATTTTTGGTCAGCAAAAGAAGACGATAATAATAGCTCCATTCAATGTCAAGTAAGTTTACTTTATTTATAATTTGGACTTAAGAAAATTCCATTTTTATTGTGCATTTTGAGTTATTAATTGTTAACTTTTTACCTCTAGCGGTAGACATTGGGAGTTACTAGTTATTGTACCCGGGACGTTCACTGTTTATTATCTAGATCCCGCGGGAAGTACATTAAACACTAAAATTGGAAACGTAATGAGAATGCCATTATTCTGGTGAGAAATATTTCATTTTTGTATCTGTTAACATATGTTATTACATTACTATTTACTTATGCAATTTATTGTGTTATATTAACATGTAGGGGTTTAGATGCATTCAAAAAGGATGGAGGAATGGTCCCAAGGAAAAAGAACCAGCCAATAAATTGGCAGAATGTACAAGTAAGTTCCTGACTCCAATGTATATATTATTGATGTGAATTGTGCTTAGTTGTATTATTTTGTATGTTTCAATTTATAGTGCGCTACACAAGATAATGGTTGGGCATGTGCATACTATGTGATGCGATTTATGCAGATGATTATCAAACATGCCGCATTGGACATCGATACCATACATGAGGTATTATATATAGTCTCATTAGTTAGTATGAAATATATCAATCTTATTTTTATATTATTACTTATATATATACATCATTCTCTTTACAGGTGTTTAAAACTGACCACACTATAGGTAAACGCTTAAAAAATATACATGCTCCATATACGATGGAAGCATTAAATGAAATAAGAGAAGAATGGGAAAAAGCCATACAAGCAGTGGCAATTGTAAGATATAATTGGGATGTTGATAGAGATACTGAATGATACTTTGTAAATGAATATTTTTGAATGTTAATACATGTATTTGAATGTTTCTATATGTGTGAATGTGAGAATTGAATTGATGTCTGAATGTATCTACTTGTGTGAATTTTTTTTGTTAATTTTGCAGGTTTGTGGCCTGTTTGTAGGCTGATATCAATGGATGTCGTAAACCTGTAGTTCAGAAAACTGAACTGTAGGTTCTCATCCTGCTGACCAGCCACAGCAGGCCTGCAAACTGATATGAAAAAAAAAAGATATAGGCTTCGGTTATTTACAGAAAACCGTCAGCAAAGACCTACAACATCGGTTTTTTGAACAAAACCGACGCCTAATGTGGCCACGGCCGTACTGGAAATGGCGTCGGTTGTTTAGTTGATCACCGATGCCAAATGTGTCGCGCCACAGAAAATAGCGTCATCTAGGACACTTTCTGCGTTGGTTACCAATTAAACACCGACACTATATTCCATATAGGCGTCGGTCTTTTAGTAGATAACCGACGCAGAATGTGTCCTAGATGACGTTGTTTTCTGTGGCGCGAACCCTTTTGGCGTCGGTTTTCTATAAACAATTGATGCTTGTACGTTAAATAGGCGTCGGTTAAAAAATCGACGCTGAAGTGTTCGACCTTTAGCGGTGCCCACATAGGCGTCGCTCGGAAACCGACGCCAAAGGGGGTTAAACAACTGACGCTAAAAGGCATTTCTGTAGTAGTCATACATGGTATAACATGGGATAAGATTGTCTAACACATGGTATAATATGTTATAACATGGAATGACATTATCTCTCTCTTTTAGATTGAACATTTTATTTTTTTCAAAATATGTCGACATTGATCTTGTTGTAACATATTTTTCATAAGAAATACAACAGTGTTTATTTTGTAAAAAACAATTATCATTTAAAGTTACTAACAAAAATATGTTCTCTTTTTTTCTCTCTCCTACAACCACTTTCTCACCCCACTCCCCTCTATCCACTCTCCATCCCACTCTCTCTCCCTATCTCCCCCACATTGCAAAAACAATAATAGCAACCAGTTTGCATGTTGTAGGTGGGACAAGTGGGTCTAGGTACGATAGGTGACAGGCTATATGGTAGGTGACAAGTTGTACAGCTAAAGCCAAAGGGGTCTGGTTTCTCATCTAGGATCACCTCTATATAGGTAATATCTAAATATATCATGGATACGACAAGTTGGGGGTGTTGTTTGAGCAATCAACCTGGCAAAATGGTCAACCATGTCAAGAGGCATTAGAGGGTAGGGATGGCAATGGTGTTGTGAAAAAATCATATCCACGGATAACATCATCATATTTTACATCGCATAACCGCATGAAGTGGTTTTGGTGTGGATATGGTTTTAAATTTTTAAAACCGATGTGGCATAGTGCGATTATGGTTCTAGAGAAAAAACCATAGATAAAACCACACTGCAAATAGTTCATGTTAATTATATATGAATCTATGTAGAATGCTATCAAAAACATATTATTTTTTCATTCTTACATGGATATCTAGATCTTTATTTTAGAGTGGAATTTAATAATAGAGAAGAAGCAGTTTAGTTATTACAATTACTATAGACATGGTTGTCTTCCTTGTATGACTATTAAACATACATGTGCACTTTATTTGTTGTTTATGTTGTTATTGCCATGTATTGTGTACAATTCATAAATTTTATGTATGATGTTACAATGGTTAATAGAAATTTATTCATGATGTGGTGTGGTGTGATTAACAATGATTTTTTTATGATGCAGATATGATTTATCATAGTAAAACCCACAGTGGACATGGTACATATATGGTGTTTGATTTTTCTATGTGGTGTGGTTATGGTTTTTCTATAGACCACATCATATCCGCACCACTGCCATCCCTATTAGAGGGCCTCTTTAGATCGAAACCCAGAGATTTATCATTAGATATGTCATGTTGGTTCATGTTGACCTCCGTAGGCAGTGAGGATGTGTTATATAGAGTCATTTTGGAAATCATTTTAGTTTTTTTTGTCTCCAATCAAGTCATCTACGTGTAGATGGGACGGGCTACTTGCTGGTGAAGGGGATGGGCTTCCGGTTAGGGATGTCAATAGGAAGGATATTACCCATTTACCTTGTATCCATGCACTATAGGGTAAGGGTAAGGATAAATTTTTTTGTTACCCGTTCTTCATTTATCTTTCCCTATTTCCCCACCACACTAAAAGGGGCGGGTAAGGTATAGGCATTATATATACCCTATTACCCCCCATTTATTTAACAATGATATATAACTATATAGAATCTTCTAGTTCAGTTTTAACTCTATTTTTTCTGATATGAAAGCTTGTGGGTTGCGTCTTTCTTCCCACTACCATTCACACTTAAATTCTTATAGTATATTATTACTAAAAGTTGAAATAGTTGATAGAGGTTGTGGAACAATGGAAAAAGGATGATTGTGCTCCCTTAAAATAAGTTATATTTGGACCAATGTCTAAATATATTACACAAGTATAAATTGTCACAATTATATCCACATTTGTGAAAATACAAGTCAATAAATATGTGAATTAACACTAGTACATAAACTATCTCTAGCATCAATTAAAACAACCCAATAACATTGATTCTAGACCGACACTTATGTGGATGAAAGTACAGGCACATGTCTTAGACGTTCGTTCTATGGGGATGGTTAACTGACGTCAGAAATACAGCCTTGGTTGTGTGGATAAAACAAACTGACACAGATAGGAGTCTGAGGTGTCAGTTGTTACAAAAACTGACGTCGCACGAACTGTGACGCTCATCGTCACACCAAAGCGAGAAATATCACAGAATAGAACGCGGAGCTAATATTCAACGTCTAGGATTACCATAAAACAGTGTAAATTAAAACCAATTCCATAATTATCACAAAAGTGAAAACATATTACATCTGGGTCCACATGAATCTACCTATATTACATGTCATGTCACAAAATGATACATATCACTTTTCACTTGGCCAACTTTACACAGACTGTTACATATGATAACATGTTTACATATATATATGAACCACATATGTACATGTATGGCCTACTGTTCAAACTCATAGTGATATACATCTACGAAACAAACACCCCCAAGGACTTGAGAGTACATGGATGATCCATAGGACTCTACTACAAAACACTAGGAGCATATCCAACCATTTACAGCTATTGCTCCTCTTTCTGCTCAGCCTCACCGCACGATCTCTACCTCGTTGTGCACGACCACCCAAAAAATATAGAAACCCATGAGGTGAGACCAACATCCCAACGAGAGATATTAATCTCCACCAATAACTATTATTAACACAAATAAGCTATAGCAGGAAAGTAACATTATTATCAGGTTGAGCAGATTCAGCAAAATGATATGAGTAAAACAATTAGCATTGTTTTGACACTTTAGGAATTTACAACTGAGTAGTATAACATCTTATACTTTTAGAAGAAATATGAAGACCATTTATAACAGTTGATTTCTCTTACCACATTATAAATCAACTAAACAGTATAAGAGATAAGACAAAGGGTCTTCTAATGTGATTTGTTTTAACCCTAAAAAAATGTACTATGTCACTATATTACATATGCCCTGAGGAAATGAGGTATACCATTCATGCTACAACTGACTGCTTCTAAGTCAAAATTAGTGCCATACAAGATCTAGGAGGAGCTAGACTCCTATGATCTCCCACACCCTCAGTCAGTCTGAGTCTTCTGCAGTGACATATAGAGTCTAACTACAAAACAACCTAGTATGCCATGGTATATAGGTGCATTACTAGTGAAAATGGAGTTACGACTGCATCTACACTCCTACCAAGGCATGACCACAACCATCCTCAAAATATATAATATATAGATAGTGAATCACATCACTGAGATACAGCCTCGACCGTTCTCCTACCAAGGTATGAGCGCAACCAATCTTGTGAAATGCATATACTCAACAGTATACGACTCTGAGCTTCCGCTAAGGGAGAATGTGTTTCACCATCCAACAAGTACAAACATTGAAGATGGATCTATGGCACATGGAAACTATATGATTAGGGCTTCACTTGATTAATTAAGCCAATTGGGTACCTTTTAGCATTAATCAAGTTACAATGTTCAAACCCTAAATAGATTCTACAAAGATAAGGGTATAATACAACTCTAGAAGATATACAACATATGAGGTATAAACTTGTCACATCATCACTTGATACCATTTCCATACAAGGCCATCAACATTATCACATCACTAGGAGATAGTGATCCCTCATCACATCACTGGATCATATCACCTTAAACTAGGTAGAAAGTCTCAGTCAAGTCATAAGATCCACATTATATAGTTCCTGCACAACATCATTATCCCATCATGCCTCATAAAGGCTCATAGTCATCACCCTATATTATATAAGAGATATCATAGCATTCACAAACTATGATGTATATTCCACCTGCAAGGTTAGGTTTACACAAGTAGGAGAGAGAAAGGATACTTCATTGCATGCTATACACTTCAATCAATGTATGCATTACATCATGCGTTCATAATTAGAGTTAGGGTTTACTTATGTGTATCCAATTAGGGTTTCCAAACAACAATTAATATCAAAACCTAGATACATTATTTCCCATATTCTTGGAACATCTAGGTTAGTATCATCCTCATTATGTAAGCACAAGAAATGAACGTTAATCCTAATAATCTCATCGACTGAAGACATGAGCCACCCACCTCTTCGACCAAAGAGAAAACAACATGATGGTCGAAGGTCATCAACAAGGCAATCAACCAAAGAGGAAACTGGGTCTTCAATGATAGAAGAGACCCTATCATACCAGTGGTCGAAGAGAACCATCATGGTCGAAGATCGTCAATCTATGCGGCCAAAGAGAAGCACTACACACTTTAGCGATCAAAGAAGAATCCTGGGTCGAAGGGAACCAGGTCGAACGCAAATCAGGTCGAAGACCGTATCAGTGACCGAAGAACATCACACACTCACTCATCAATTGGGGATCAAGGGTAAGACAAGTGACCAAACCAAGGAAAGCCATCTCAATAAACAAACCTCACCTCCAAGTATTTGACTACTTGGAACTCAGCATGAAGAACATCTTAGAGAGAAAACTACTCACAACGTATGATCAAAACAAATGGATAACCAATGAGACACCAAAATCTCAAGAAAGATATATGTCAAGGCAATCACCATATAAAACCCTACAAATATGATCACCAAAACATAGGTGTAACCAAACAATCACATGCATCCAAAAATCTCCATTATAACAAAGGAAAACAAAACCTAAATTAAGACAAGAAACCAACATAAAACATGTGCATGCAAAACTAGCACTTCCACAATCCATAGAATATCGGGTATAGGAATTAGGATTAGGTAAATGGGAAAATCATGAAAGATCATTATAGGAACACAAACCTTAACCAAGATATCATCATTAACAACATATGATCACCATTTTAGTAATAAGTTTTGCATGTAGAATTAAAGTACAATAATAGTAGAGGAGAGAGTTATATAGCCCACCTACTCATGATTAAACAACCTCCAAGCAAAGAGATCCAAAGAAGAGAGAAGACCTAGCTTTGATCATCTCCATGACCAAGATAGTCACTACCTCAAAAGAGAAGCAAACCCTAGGTTAAAGGTCAAGGAAAAGAGATCCAAAATCCTATGACGAGAAAGAAAAGAAGAAGGAGAAGATCTTCATCCCACTTAGGTACTACCATGGAAAACCATGGATTCAACCTCTATGGAGAGAAGTTTCTCAAAATACCACCATGGAGAACCATGGATTCAGCCAAGAGAAGAGAAAGATGTAGGGTTTTACAAGGAAACGAAATCAAGAGGATGGATAACTTACCAAGGATTAAAGATCACCAACAAATCAACAAGAGAAGATGCTCCAACTCAAGATCTCTACATGCAAAATGATCGACCAACAAAGCTCCAAGGATGAGATCCTATTCACCACCAAGCTCCAATAGTCAAAATCCAAAGATGAGAGAGGGAAAGAGAGAGAAAAAGGATCACATGCATGGGAAAAGAAGGGTACATATACTCAAGGGTAGAGGGAGGTGAAAGGGATTAGGTGTCATGCACATTGGTCCCAATTGTCCATCTAAGATCAACCATGCATCCACTAAAACCATGCAAGCCACTAAGGTCATAAAAAACAAGAAGTATCAGTGACCTCACTTGGTCCTAGAGGACCATTGGTCGAAGGGAAACATGGTCATAAATGTAACATCCCTGGCCTGGGTTATGAGTTAACCCTAGGTGTTTTGCCTAAATATGTGATTAAATCTTTGTGATTAACTCTGAACATGTAATTAAGTTTCTCAGAAACATATATTTCAGTATTTGCTCCTTTTTATTTAAAGTTGTAGCATTGTTTTGATATACAGGGACCTATGTGCAATTTACCCAGTTAAAAGGGCTAGCTTGCAATTTGCACATGATGAGATGTTCCTCTGATGTTGAGACATCATGAGAAATCTTTTTAGCAAAGTTTGAGGGATTTCCCAAGCTTGGGCACCAAGGTGCAGCTGTGGAAGCAATCCCGGTGCTTGAAAACCCTAATTTGGGGTAAAATGCAATTTACCCAAATTAAGGGATGCAAATTGTGAAAAATTTCATCTAATGTATCTTTTTAGACTCTTGCCATAATTAAGAGAAGAAATGATGAGGGAGTCACCTCAATTGAGTTATCAAGTTATGAAATATGCCTTGTGATTGAATAATCAGGGTATATGTGCAACATCTCTTTATGTATGTAGCTTATTATTAGGTTGTTCTTCTTTGCCTTCTTTTTCTAGACCTTAAGATAAGGTTTGTCCTTATAATAAAGAGGAAGGGACGAGCAAGTAATGAAGGAAGGACTTAATTGGAATTATGGGGAAACTTATGGGCCTTTAATGAAACATCACCCAAGTATATGTATACTTCACCTCTCAAGCAAAGGAACTTTTCCTTCATGCATATCACTGTTTCCCTTTGCTTGGCCGACTAAGGACTGTCTTGGAGCTCAAGAGGAACGACCAAGGGTGCAAGGTAGGTTTGAACCTCTCTTCTTGCCTAATTCCATGGTTAGAACTCAAATTCAAGGTCAATTTGGTGACTAACTCATGAAACCCTATCTTTCTAGCCATCCCTTCTCGTTTTTCCTTGGAGTTTTCACCTTGGACAACCTGTGGGAACTCAAGGACGCCATTAGAGCTTGGAGCTTGAAAGCTTGGAGCTCAAGGAGCAATCTTTAGGCGGGTTTTATAACTCTAAACCCATGCTTTACTATGTACATCTCTTATATGCGGTTAGATGATAGCTCTTCATGTTTCCCTACTTTTTCCTGCTATTTTGCAAGCAAATCCATGGAATATCCGTACTGTTCTTGAGCTAGGAGATAAAGGCGTGATTTCCAAGAAAAACCCACCTCTTTCCTCTTTCTTAAACGGTCCCAACAGTTTGCTCTCTCGATCTCAAGACCGTGAGGTGAGCAAACGGTCTCGAGACCGCGACAGGGCAAACGGTCTCCAAGACCGTTTGGCCCCGTTGACCGAGCGTGGACAGTATAATAAATCTGTTCCTAATTATATAGGTTAATTACCCTCAAAATTTGGGAGGCTAACTCCAAATGAATCGGGATATATGACCTTTTTAAGTAACAACTTTAAATGAATTTATTCCTGATTCTCAAACGGTCTGAAATAGCCTTTTTGGGCAAACGGTCTCAAGACCGTGTAAGGTCATTGACCAGGCGTTGACCGTATGAGATTACTGTTCAAAATATTGTTAGTTAACGACTCACCAAGTTTTATGGTCTAATTCCAAACAGGCTCAGAGTTGAAGGGTGAATACTAGGGCTAACCCTAGATGAAATGAGTACTGAATTATAATAATATAAATTAGGGTTTTTAGGGTTGATTGACCTAAACGGTCTCAAGACCGTTTGGGGGTCATCCAAACGGTCTCAAGACCACGAGGGCAATCAACCATGACCGTTTGGAGGTCTGGGGTCAAGAATAGTTGACCAATTGAAGGTACATTTATACCAAATTATATTGCAATTAAATATTGATATGATCATCAACTCAATAGGTCAGACCTTGATGAATTTGCACTAGAATCCAAAATTGGATGGGCAAACGGTCTCAAGACCGTTTGGAACTCATCCAAACGGTCTCAAGACCGAGAGGACAATCACCCAAGACCGTTTGAAGGTCTAGGGTTAAGTAATTTGACCAATTGAGGACCTAATTGCAAATAAGTTATCAATTTAATCAAAATTCTGTTTTGTGGATCAATCATGGTTCAACCCCTATCAAATCACCTTGGACTTTGATGAAATCTTGGGCAAATGGTCTCAAGGCCATGTGGGGTCCACCCACATGATCTCAAGACCGTTTGGGCCAAGTTTGGGCCCAATTGGAGCTCAATTGAAGGGTTCAACCTTGTGTTGAGTCACATTGTTGAGTGTTGATGGGTGAACATTGATAGACCCTAATTGAATCAACTTCAACCCTAATTGGTCAACCATTGAGGGTCAATTGAATGACCAAGTGGTCAAGCATAATCTTAATTGACCCAATTCATAAGTGGTCATCATAGTTTTGACCTTTTGAGGGCTTCAACATGAGTTGACATTATCGGGTGTATCATTGAATCTTGTTGATGGTCCAAGTGGTTGAGACCATGTGAGCTCGCGGTCTCAAGGTCGAGAGGAGGCTCGCGGTCTCAAGGTCGAGAGGAGGCTTGAGGTCTCAAGGTCGTGAGGAGGCTCGCGGTCTCAAGGTCGTGAGAGGGCTCACGGTCTTCATGATCTTCACGGTCTTAACCTCATTTGGAGTCTTCGCGGTCTTGAATCAATGGAGGGCTCGCGGTCTTGGAGGAGGAAGAGGTCTCGCGGTCCTGAGGTCAAAAGTGACCAAACGGTCTACACATCCTCGTGGTCCTAATGTCAATTGGTCAAAAGGTCAACTCAACCAATGGGTCTCAAATCGATTGAGGGTTGATGGTTGAGATCAATCAAGATAATTCAAGGTTGACTTCTTTCAATCAATTGATGATATAAATGGTTCAATGTTGCCCTAATCTAACCCTAATGATAACCTAGGATATTAAGGGGTTAATGGACTAAGGTTTTGACCATGATGATGATCAATGGGGTGAATTACCAAAATACCCCTGAAGGGTAAATTAAGTAATACCTTGATCAAATCAAACCCTAATCGCATGATGGTGATGTTTTGGGCTATGTTAGCCTATGATGACTTAATCCAACCTGATTTAGAGTGATGTTGACATCACCTAACAGCATGAGGAGAGAGAAAGTACTTCTAGAGAGAGAAAGTACTTTCAGAGAGAGAAAGTAACCTTTTCAGGTGAAAACTCAATTAAAGCATCTCCAATGCACTTGAATGAGCATAATTAGGGTATGATCCCCCTGTGTGAGATCATAGAAACCCTAATTATGATAAATGATGAACCTTTAACTAATCTAAGAGCATCAATGAAGATGTTACTCATATATGATGATGTTATGAGTTCAATTCACCTTAATGTGAATAGTAAACCCTAGTTCAAGGGTAATGGCATGCTTTTGAGTATTAAACTCTATTTGATGTGAATTAGAGGTTTAACTCTTATGACAAGAGTAGGAAGTATATTCCTTATTTTTGTATTACCTTTATCAGTTGTAATAACCATGCAGGTTCTGATATGAAGGTAATCATATCCAGGTATGAATGTTGATGTTATATTCATTAAAGGCATGTTGTTAGCCTTATGAATAAGTAAAGTAATCTGATGCCTTGTCAGTGGCATCCTATGCTGATACTGGGCTGTGAGAGCCATGAATACCATCAGGGTCATGCCTTAGAGATGACTTGTAATGAGGATAATGAGAAATGATGATTGATATGAGTTAGGCCTGTTACATTTAGTATTCTTCTTTTATAGCTGCTATGCTACTGTTAATTGTTTGGAGAACAATGTATGATGTTAAAGAATATTGAATGTACCTAACTAATCAAGTATAATGTAGAGCCCTGATCATAGATCCATCATTGTCAGAGATTAAGTGATGGTGAAACAGGTTTTCCTCAGAGAACTCCTGGAGCACATACTTTTGAGTATGTGGGGTACATGGATGTATAGAACCTTACATCCTAGTGTAGGAAAGTGATGTAGATGTGTAATCCATCCATCCTTCACTATAATTCCATACCGTATCAGTGGTAGGTAAACATGAAACCTCCTGATGACGAAGAAAGCACAGATATCCGTATCAGTGGTAGGTAAATATGAAACCTCCTGATGACGAAGAGAGTACAGAACGCCACTGTGACTCTAGAATAGCGAAGGACCAGTTTACCCTGGTGAGCTATAGTAGTAGAGACATGAGATGTCCTACAAGTGATCCTCTTACTGACTGAGGAAGGTGAAGGTCATGAGAATCCGGCTCTCTTAATGACCTATGTATGATACTGATATGACTTATCAGCGATCAGTTGGAGTATGAGTGGTATGCCTCATCTCCACAGGGCATAATGTTGTTTGTAAAACATAATCAACCATGTAGTATAACTTGTTAGAGATGACTCCAAGTTAGTTGATTGATGTTACATTGCAATAGTGTTTATATTCTCCATATCTCCTAAATTGTAGGGATCTTGTTATACCTGCAACTGTTATAGAATACTTTGAAGGCTTTACTGCTTAAGATACTCTTTGATGTTATAATAAAGCTTCTGGAGAAGAGTTATAACTCTCACTGGGACAATTATGTATAATTGTCTCACCCCGTAGACTTCAACTTTTTAGGTGGACGTCGGAGACGAAGGAACCAGCCTACAGGTGATCAGTCTCAGCAGCAGTAGCACCAGGGGCAGCAGTAATCTTAGGTGGAGATTGTCCTGCCATGTGGTGCAGTTAGAGTCAGTCCTATGTGTCCTCTGTACTCTCAGGTCTTGGAGTCTTTTGTTTAGTAATCTTGAGATTTTGTATCTGGATGTATATAATTACTCAAGAAGTAATTATCCTGAGATGTAAACAGTTTATCTCTCTTTATGAAAGAAGTTTTTATGGATCCAAGTTCTTATCTCGAAAAGTTTTAATTTCCCGTGATTTTTGTCTTCCGCTGATTACCGATACGCTTCCGCTAAGTTTTAATCGTGTTTATGTCATGCTTTGGAGATCAGAGCCCACAACTAGTGGTATCAGAGCTCTAGGTCAGTTGAGTCTACAGAGGCATAGGACTTAGAATGTGGAGTCTACCTTTAGTACTCCTTCCTTATCTAATAGAATCTTTTGCTCCTCAGGAGAAGAAGATACATAAGAATGTCAGAACATCATGATGAGTACGTGGCAGAGAGTAGTGCTAGTGCACCTCGAGGCGGTGCAAGAGTTCCGAGAATAGAACAACCTGCACCTGAGTCGCCAAGAGAGCCACCCCAGTTCGACCCAGCTGACATGAGTAACCCAGCTGTACAGACGATGTTTGGGCAGTTCATGACTGCCATGACACATATAACCGATAGGATGCCCATTCCTGCACCTGGGGCACCTGTCCAGCCTGAAGCACAAGGTATCGGTAAGACATTCGAACGACTTCGTCGTGTCGGAGCTACCGAGTACTTCGGGACTGCCGACCCTGCAGATGCTGACTTATGGTTGACAGAGTTGGAGAAGGCTTTCAGGATTCTTATGATTCCGGAAGCTGAGAAGGTTAGACATGCTGTCTATCTTCTCAAAGGCAGTGCTGGTCACTGGTGGAACATGGAAGAGCAGAAGAGGCCTGGAGTAGAGTTCTCATGGGAAGAGTTTTGTCGGGAATTTATCAAAAGATATTTTCCAAAGACCTTCCTAGATGAGAAGATCTCTCAGTTCGAGAAACTAAGGCAGGGTATGATGAACATTAGCGAATATGAAGCTAAGTTCATGGAGTTGCTGTGGTTTTGTCCGCACATGGCTGCTACTGATGAGGAAAGAATCAGAAGATTTGAGAAGGGTTTGAATTCTGATATGTCAACCCCTGTATCTACCTTAGAGAACCGAGAGAGATTCTCTACCTTCGTGGAGTCAGTCTGAAGGATAGAGAGATCTGTGGTTGAGAAAAGACAAACCCATAAAAGATATCCACAGTTCCAGGGTTCTTCATCTAGGGATTCCAAGAAACCTAGATTCTCTGCACCTAACCCTCCACCACCCAGATCGAGTTTTCAAACTCAATGGACACCAAGCAGAGGTAGAGGATGGAGTCAACCGCTTCAAGGGACGCACAGTTCTGCATCAGTGTCAGTTACTGGACCACCCAAACCACAGCAACAGGAGAAGAGTTGCTACAACTGTGGTAAGGTGGGACACTTGATGAAGGATTGCCGTTATAGGCCTGTCGGTGTGACACAACAACCTCCAAGACAGAATCAACAGGGATCTCAGAATAGACAACATCAAGGAGCAGCTCGAGGACATGGACAAGCGTCTCAAGCTGGATCATCAGCACCACCTCAACACCAGGAGACTGTGAGGTTCTATGCTATGAACCCACCTGAGGCAGTGGTCAATCCACGGGTAGTGGCAGGTCAGATGAAACTTTTATATTCTGATATGTCTACATCCTGTGTTGTATCCGTTCTGATTGATCCGGGTGCTACACACTCTTTCATCACTCGTGAAGTGATTTGTAACTGCAATGTGACTGTTAGTCATAGAGCAGATAGTTTGTTGTTAGAGACTCCATTGAGTGGGTCTGCCATTTTGCAGGAGGTATGTTCTCCCTGCATCCTCTTCTTTTCTGACCATCGCATTCAAGTGGATCTTATACCACTTGATATGCAGGGATTTGATATAATCCTCGGGATGGATACCTTAGAAAGGTATAGAGTTGTCTTGGATTGTGAGTCCAAGTTGGTTGTGTTTGCTGATGAAAGCAACACATGGATCTTTCAAGGAGAAAGAAAGATTCTGCCCACCTGTCTTGTATCAGCTATGGTTGCTGATAAGCTGTTGAGGCAAGGATGTTATGCATTCTTAGCCCATGTGGTAGATGTTACCAAGGAAAGTTTCAATCCTGCTGAAGTTCCTGTAGTCAGGGAATTCGAAGATGTATTTCCTGAAGAACTTCCTGGTATACCACCACCTCGGGAGATTGATTTTGAAATCAATCTGATCCCAGATACGAAACCCATAGCTCAGACTCCGTATAGAATGGCGCCTGCCGAGATGGCAGAACTCAAGAAACAGCTTCAAGAGTTACTTGAGAGAGGTTTTATCCGACCAAGTACTTCACCTTGGGGTGCTCCGGTCTTTTTTGTTAAAAAGAAAGATGGGTCAATGCGGTTGTGCATCGACTACAGACAACTCAATAAAGTAACAATAAAGAATAAGTACCCTCTGCCGAGGATTGATGATCTCTTTGACCAGTTGCGTGGTGCAACAGTCTTTTCAAAAATAGACTTGAGGTCTGGATATCATCAACTCCGTATTAAGGATAGTGACATATCCAAGTCCGCCTTTAGGACAAGATATGGTCACTATGAGTTCACGGTTATGTCGTTTGGACTAACCAATGCACCAGCTGCATTCATGGAACTCATGAATAGAGTTTTTCGACCTTTCCTTGATCAGTGTGTTGTCGTCTTCATAGATGACATACTGATTTATAGTAAGGATGCTCAGCAGCATGAGCAGCATCTTCGCCAAGATTTGACCTTGCTAAGAGAACATAAGATGTACGCTAAGTTTAGCAAGTGTGAGTTCTGGCTGCCGGAGGTATCTTTTCTTGGACATGTGATATCCGCCTCGGGAATTCGTGTTGACCCTACAAAGGTAGAATCTGTTCTACAATGGGAACAACCAAAGACACCGACATAGATTCAAAGTTTCTTGGGGTTAGCTGGCTATTATCGAAGGTTCATTAAGAACTTTAGTTCTATAGCTTTACCTTTGACCAAGTTAACCCGGAAAGATGTTCCTTTTTCTTGGAGTGATAAGTGTCAACAATCTTTCCAGTTGCTGAAGGAGAGGTTGACAAGTGCACCTGTGCTAGTGCTACCTGAACAAGGAAAAGGATATATAGTTTTCTGTGATGCTTCCAAGAACGGACTAGGATGTGTGTTGATGTAGGATAAACAAGTGATTTCTTTTGCTTCCCGACAGCTTAAGAAACACGAGGAGAATTATCCAACACACGATCTGGAGTTAGCTGATGTAGTTCATGCTTTGAAGATCTGGAGGCATTATCTCTACGGAGAGACATTCCAGATTTTCACAGACCACAAAAACCTTAAGTATATCTTCTCTCAGCATGAGCTCAACATGAGGCAATGTCGCTGGATGGAGTTAATCAAGGACTACGACTGTATAATTGATTACCATCCAGGCAAGGCCAATGTTGTTGCTGATGCCTTGAGTAGGAAATCAGCAACATCAACCATGAATAGAGCACAACTAAACTCTTTAGTATGCTCTAGGAGAGATATGCTTATCTCTTTAAGGTAAGACAATGTACAGTTGAAGGTGTCATTGTTAGCCGGTTTGTTAGCTGAGATGCATATTAAACCTACCCTAAGAGAGCAGATTAAAGAAGCACAACTAGGTGATGCTGCAGTTCAGCAGATTAGATCTGAGTATGAAAATGAGAAGCAAGATGGTTTTCATGACTCAGAGGACCAAGTAGCTTGTTATAATGGAAGGATGATAGTGCCGGATGTGGACAACTTGAGGAAGTTAGTCCTGGAAGAAGCCCATTCTTCCATGTATGCTATGCATCCAGGGAGCACCAAGATGTATCGGAATTTGAAAGATCTGTATTGGTGGCCTGGGATGAAAAAGGACGTTGCAGAGTTTGTTCTAAGGTGTCCTATGTGTCAGCAAGTTAAAGCTGAACACCAGAAGCCTGCAGGGACAATGCAACCTTTACCCATACCACAGTGGAAGTGGGACCATGTGACCATGGACTTTGTTGTTGGCCTACCCAGGACAAGCAAAGGACATGATTCCATTTGGGTAATTGTTGATAGGTTAACTAAGACAACACATTTCTTACCTGTCAAGACAACCTATTCTGCTGAAAGGTTATCAGAGTTGTATGTTCAAGAGATAGTGCGTTTGCACAGAGTTCCTGTCACAATAGTTTCTGACAGAGGTCCTCAGTTTACAAGTCGTTTTTGGGAACAGTTGCACATAGCCTTAGGCACTAAGCTGAGGTTTAGTACGGCCTTTCATCCACAGACTGATGGACAGTCAGAAAGGACCATACAAACCTTAGAAGACCTGTTGCGAGCATGTGTTCTCGAGTTCACTGGAAGTTGGGATCTACACCTAAGCTTGATAGAGTTTGCCTATAACAATAGCTATCAGCATAGTATTGATATGGCACCTTATGAAGCCTTATATGGTAGACGTTGTAGGTCACCCTTGTGTTGGTTTGAGACTGGTGAGCACCAGTTGTTAGGTCCTGACCTGGTGCAGCAAACCACAGAATAGATTAAAGTAATACAACATAAGATTAAGACTGCTCAGGATAGGAAGAAATCTTATGCTGACAAACGTCGTAGACCCTTAGAGTTCCAGGTTGGAGACAGAGTATATCTCAAGGTCTCACCTTGGAAAGGGGTCCTTCATTTTGGAAGGAAAGGGAAGTTAGCTCCTAGATATATGGGGCCTTATCCAATCATCAAACGGATTGGAAAGGTAACATATAAACTAGAGCTGCCCCCAGAGTTACAGAGGTTACACCCTGTGTTTCACATTTCTATGTTGAAGAAATGTCACCCAGACACTGAGTCAGTTCTACAACCCGTGGAAGTAGAATTGAATGATGATATGTCCTATGAGGAGGGACCAGTGTCAATCCTTGATAAAAGAATTAAAAAGTTAAAGAAGAAAGATATAAGTCTTGTAAAAGTCCTCTGGAACCACCGTGGTGTTGAAGAAGCCACTTGGGAGTTAGAGGATGAGATGAGAAGGAAGTATTCTGCCCTTTTCTCTTAGTATGTTTTATCGATTTTGGGGACGAAATCCTTGTAAGGGGTGGATAATTTGTAACATCCCTGACCTGGATTATGAGTTAACCCTAGGTCTTTTGCCTAAATATGTGATTAAATCTTTGTGATTAACTCTGATCATGTAATTAAGTTTCTCAGAAACATATATTTCAGTATTTGCTCCTTTTTATTTAAAGTTGTAGCATTGTTTTGATATACAGGGACCTATGTGCAATTTACCCAGTTAAAAGGGTTAGCTTGCAATTTGCACATGATGAGATGTTCCTCTGATGTTGAGACATCATGAGAAATCTTTTTAGTAAAGTTTGAGGGATTTCCCAAGCTTGGGCACTAAGGTGCAGCTGTGGAAGCAATCCCGGTGCTTGAAAACCCTAATTTGGGGTAAAATGCAATTTACCCAAATTAAGGGATGGAAATTGTGAAAAATGTCATCTAATGTATCTTTTTAGACTCTTGCCATCATTAAGAGAAGAAATGATGAGGGAGTCACCTCAATTGAGTTATCAAGTTATGAAATATGCCTTGTGATTGAATAATCAGGGTATATGTGCAACATCTCTTTATGTATGTAGCTTATTATTAGGTTGTTCTTCTTTGACTTCTTTTTCTAGACCTTAAGATAAGGTTTGTCCATATAATAAAGAGGAAGGGACGAGCAAGTAATGAAGGAAGGACTTAATTGGAATTATGGGGAAACTTATGGGCCTTTAATGAAACATCACCCAAGTATATGTATACTTCACCTCTCAAGCAAAGGAACTTTTCCTTCGTGCATATCACTGTTTCCCTTTGCTTGGCCGACTAAGGACTGTCTTGGAGCTCAATAGGAACGACCAAGGGTGCAAGGTAGGTTTGAACCTCTCTTCTTGCCTAATTCCATGGTTAGAACTCAAATTCAAGGTCAATTTGGTGACTAACTCATGAAACCCTATCTTTCTAGCCATCCCTTCTCATTTTTCCTTGGAGTTTTCACCTTGGACAACCTGTGGGAACTCAAGGACGCCATTAGAGCTTGGAGCTTGAAAGCTTGGAGCTCAAGGAGCAAGCTTTAGGCGGGTTTTATAACTCTAAACCCATGCTTTACTATGTACATCTCTTATATGCGGTTAGATGATAGCTCTTCATGTTTCCCTACTTTTCCCTGCTATTTTGCAAGAACATCCATGGAATATCCGTACTGTTCTTGATCTAGGAGATAAAGGCGTGATTTCCAAGAAAAATCCACTGCTTTCCACTTTCTTAAACGGTCCCAACAGTTTGCTCTCTCGGTCTCAAGACCGCGAGGTGAGAAAATGGTCTCGAGACCGCGACAGGGAAAACGGTCTCCAAGACCGTTTGTCCCCGTTGACCGAGCATAGACCGTATAAGAAATCTGTTCCTAATTATATAGGTTAATTACCCTCAAAATTTGGGAGGCTAACTCCAAAGTAATCGGGAGATATGACCTTTTTAAGTAACAACTTTAAATGAATTTATTCCTGATTCTCAAACGGTCTGAAATTGCCTTTCTGGGCAAACGGTCTCAAGACCGTGTAAGGTCGTTGACCAGGCGTTGACCGTATGAGATTACTGTTCAAAATAATGTTAGTTAACGACTCACCAAGTTTTATGGTCTAATTCCAAACGGGATAAGAGTTGAAGGGTGAATACTAGGGCTAACCCTAGATGAAATCAGTACTGAATTATAATAATATAAATTAGGGTTTTTAGGGTTGATTGACCTAAACGGTCTCAAGACCGTTTGGGGGTCATCCAAACGGTCTCAAGACCGCAAGGGCAATCAACCATGACCGTTTGGAGGTCTGGGGTCAAGAATAGTTGACCAATTGAAGGTACATTTATACCAAATTATATTGCAATTAAATATTGATATGATCATCAACTCAATAGGTCAGACCTTGATGAATTTGCACTAGAATCCAAAATTGGATGGGCAAACGGTCTCAAGACCGTTTGGAACTCATCCAAACGGTCTCAAGACCGAGAGGACAATCACCCAAGACCGTTTGAAGGTCTAGGGTTAAGTAATTTGACCAATTGAGGACCTAATTGCAAATAAGTTATCAATTTAATCAAAATTCTGTTTTGTGGATCAATCATGGTTCAACCCCTATCAAATCACCTTGGACTTTGATGCAATCTTGGGCAAATGGTCTCAAGGCCATGTGGGGTCCACCCACATGATCTCAAGACCGTTTGGGCCAAGTTTGGGCCCAATTGGAGCTCAATTGAAGGGTTCAACCTTGTGTTGAGTCACATTGTTGAGTGTTGATGGGTGAACATTGATAGACCCTAATTGAATCGACTTCAACCCTAATTGGTCAACCATTGAGGGTCAATTGAATGACCAAGTGGTCAAGCATAATCTTAATTGACCCAATTCATAAGTGGTCATCATAGTTTTGACCTTTTGAGGGCTTCAACATGAGTTGACATAATCGAGTGTATCATTGAATCTTGTTGATGGTCCAAGTGGTTGAGACCATGTGAGCTCGCGGTCTCAAGGTCGAGAGGAGGCTCGCGGTCTCAAGGTCGAGAGGAGTCTCGCGGTCTCAAGGTCGTGAGGAGGCTCGTGGTCTCAAGGTCGTGAGAGGGCTCACGGTCTCAAGACCGCGAGAAGCCTCGCGGTCTTGGGGTCAAAGAAGGGCAAACGGTCTTCATGATCTTCGCGGTCTTAACCTCATTTGGAGTCTTCGCGGTCTTGAATCAATGGAGGGCTCGCGGTCTTGGAGGAGGAAGAGGTCTCGCGGTCTTGAGGTCAAAAGTGACCAAACGGTCTACACATCCTCACGGTCCTAATGTCAATTGGTCAAAAGGTCAACTCAACCAATGGGTCTCAAATCGATTGAGGGTTGATGGTTGAGATCAATCAAGATAATTCAAGGTTGACTTCTTTCAATCAATTGATGATATAAATGGTTCAATGTTGCCCTAATCAAACCCTAATGATAACCTAGGATATTAAGGGGTTAATGGACTAAGGTTTTGACCATGATGATGATCAATGGGGTGAATTACCAAAATACCCCTGAAGGGTAAATTAAGTAATACCTTGATCAAATCAAACCCTAATCGCATGATGGTGATGTTTTGGGCTATGTTTGCCTATGATGACTTAATCCAACCTGATTTAGAGTGATGTTGACATCACCTAACAGCATGAGTAGAGAGAAAGTACTTCTAGAGAGAGAAAGTACTTTCAGAGAGAGAAAGTAACCTTTTCAGGTGAAAACTCAATTAAAGCATCTCCAATGCACTTGAATGAGCATAATTAGGGTATGATCCCCCTGTGTGAGATCATAGAAACCCTAATTATGATAAATGATGAACCTTTAACTAATCTAAGAGCATCAATGAAGATGTTACTCATTCATGATGATGTTATGAGTTCAATTCACCTTAATGTGAATAGTAAACCCTAGTTCAAGGGTAATGGCATGCTTTTGAGTATTAAACTCTATTTGATGTGAATTAGAGGTTTAACTCTTATGACAAGAGTAGGAAGTATATTCCTTATTTTTGTATTACCTTTATCAGTTGTAATAACCATGCAGGTTCTGATATGAAGGTAATCATATCCAGGTATGAATGTTGATGTTATATTCATTAAAGGCATGTTGTTAGCCTTATGAATAAGTAAAGTAATCTGATGCCTTGTCAGTGGCATCCTATGCTGATACTGGGATGTGAGAGCCATGAATACCATCAGGGTCATGCCTTAGAGATGACTTGTGATGAGGATAATGAGAAATGATGATTGATATGAGTTAGGCTTGTTACATTTAGTATTCTTCTTTTATAGCTGCTATGCTACTGTTAATTGTTTGGAGAACAATGTATGCTGTTAAAGAATACTGAATGTACCTAACTAATCAAGTATAATATATAGCCCTGATCATAGATCCATAATTGTCAGAGATTAAGTGATGGTGAAACAGGTTTTCCTCAGAGAACTCCTGGAGCACATACTTTTGAGTATGTGGGGTACATGGATGTATAGAACCTTACATCCTAGTGTAGGAAAGTGATGTAGATGTGTAATCCATCCATCCTTCACTATAATTCCATATCGTATCAGTGGTAGGTAAACATGAAACCTCCTGATGACGAAGAAAGCACAGATATCCGTATCAGTGGTAGGTAAATATGAAACCTCCTGATGACGAAGAGAGTACAGAACGCCACTGTGACTCTAGAATAGCGAAGGACCAGTTTACCCTGGTGAGATATAGTAATAGAGACATGAGATGTCCTACAAGTGATCCTCTTACTGACTGAGGAAGGTGAAGGTCATGAGAATCCGGCTCTCTTAATGACCTATGTATGATACTGATGTGACTTCTCAGTGATCAGTTGGAGTATGAGTGGTATGCCTCATCTCCACAGGGCATAATGTTGTTTGTAAAACATAATCAACCATGTAGTATAACTTGTTAGAGATGACTCCAAGTTAGTTGATTGATTTTACATTGCAATAGTGTTTATATTCTCCATATCTCCTAAATTGTAGGGATCTTGTTATACCTGCAACTGTTATAGAATACTTTGAAGGCTTTACTGCTTAAGATACTCTTTGATGTTATAATAAAGCTTCTGGCGAAGAGTTATAACTCTCGCTGGGACAATTATGTATAATTGTCTCACCCCGTATACTTCAACTTTTTAGGTGGACGTCGGAGACGAAGGAACCAGCCTACAGGTGATCAGTCTCAGCAGCAGCAGCACCAGGGGCAGCAGTAATCTCAGGTGGAGATTGTCCTGCCATGTGGTGCAGTTAGAGTCAGTCCTATGTGTCCTCTGTACTCTCAGGTCTTGGAGTCTTTTGTTTAGTAATCTTGAGATTTTGTATCTGGATGTATATAATTACTCAAGAAGTAATTATCCTGAGATGTAAACAGTTTATCTCTCTTTATGAAAGAAGTTTTTATGGATCCAAGTTCTTATCTCGAAAAGTTTTAATTTCCCGTGATTTTTGTCTTCCGCTGATTACCGATTCGCTTCCGCTAAGTTTTAATCATGTTTATGTCATGGTTTGGAGATCAGAGCCCACAATAAAGGCTCATGGTCGAAGAGAAACCGACCGAAAACATATGAAACCCTAGGTCATCTTCGACCCAAAAGAGACTTCCAAGCCTCTTTGATCGAAGGAAACTCAAGGCTCAACCAAAACACCATCGTCCGTAGAGAATAAAGACAAGAAGATGCAAAGGTGGTCTCTGAAAAACCAAGATCTCAAAAGGTGGTCCCATACAAAGTCTCATAAGGTGGCATGTGAATACTCCTCTTATAGTTGTTATTGTAGGCAAACTCTATCAAATTGATATGTACATCCCAACTACCCAAAAATTGCAAGACACAAGCTCTCAATAGATCCTCCAAGGTCTGTATAGTCCTTTTAACTGCCCATCTATCTATGGGTGGAACATTATGCTGAACCTCAACTACATACCCATTGTTGTGTGTAGACACTCCCAAAAGCGATTGGTAAACTAAGGACCCCTGTCAGACACAATGGTAACTGGAATACCATGCAAATGAACTATCTCATCAATATAAACATGTGCTAACTTCTCAACTGTATACATTGACTTCACAAAAAGGAAGTGTGTTGACTTAGTCAACCTGTCGACAATCATCCAAATGGAATCGTGGACTTTGGCTGATGTAGGAATTCCAACCACCAAGTCCATCGAGATATGATCCCATTTCCACTATGGTATAGGCAACAGTTGCAAGGTTCCTACATGTTTTTGATGTTTTGCCTTAACCTACTGGCACACTATGCTTACCTACAAACTCAGCTATGTCTCTCTTCAAATCAGGCCTCCAATACAAATCTTTCAGATTGTGATACATCTTGGTACTACCTGGATGCATAGCGTACATAAAAGAGTGAGCCTCTTCTAGAACCAACTTCCTTTGATCATCATCATTAGGTACCACTTCTCTGTAGTGGTAGCATATTATCCCATCCTCTAACTCATGGAAGCCGTCACACTTCTTGTTGCCAAACTCTACAAGGATCTGTTGAATCACAATATCATCATGATGTGCATCTTTGATCTGTTGACTCAACATAGGCTTCACAGTCCTACTGTAATGACCCCACTTTCTAGTAATCCCCAATTAAGGGAGACCAGGAGGTCAGAGCCGTTATTCCAATTTTTGGATCAAGGTTCGACAAATAAACATGAATAATTATCAAACTTTACCAGACTATACAGAAAAGTTGTAATAAATAAAATTTTGCATACCTTTGAAAAGTTGGATTTCTAAACTTCTATCCACATATGAATTCTACTCTAACTAATCCTCCTTGAACTTTAATTCACGTATTTCACAATATGACGTTTTACTGTTTGTCCTTTTGGTTTTTATACCTAAAACGTCGATAAACAAAACGTCAGTCAGCACAAAGCTGGTATGTGGGGGAAACAATAAATGTGGAATTAATCATAACAACTTAGTGCAATCAATTATAGTTTAACAAACAACTTTACATTTCAAATATAACTGCTCGATCCATGCATACCCTATCCTCTACGTTGTCCCTACAGTGGACCTAGATGCTACCTTCCTTATGGTAGATCCCCATTATACCCCTCATGATCCCACCTAATAGGTGAATCAGTTTCTAGGCCTGAGTCACATGGCACTACCCATAGGTAGCCCACTCCTTAACTCATGGCATACTAAGAGTCTCATGGCACTACACATGGGTATCCCAATTTCTAACTCATGATATCTTAGACCTTACTCTAGGTTACCCTTTTTAGCCTTTACAAAGCCACAGAGGAGGATCCAGATCTAAGCTAGTTATTATATAGGGATAATCATAGTCACTTTATAGTTGCATGAAATAAAAGTCATCCAAGCAGTTTATTTCAAACAACTGGTAAAATCTCTGAGAATCATCATGAAACTAAGGCGGTTAATCATAAATGTAACCACATACCTGTAATGGTAGTTTTGGTGACAAAATCAATCAAGTAGGGAAATCCAACCAAGCAAGAAAAGATGAACAGAAATCCTAAAATAAACATATAAACATCCTTATATCATTATTTATCCAAACTCATCTTATTTCTTAGGATTTCTATTCCAATTTTAGGGTTTCCTTGGAAATTAGGGTTTTGTCTCAACTTTTAACATTATGAATCCTTATTTAGCAAAACTATATAAAAACCCTAAATTAACCACCTTACTACTCTTAATCATACTTAGGATCATTATTTAACAACCTTTTTCCATAATTAAAATCAACAAGGTTTTTCTCTTCTTTTACCCTAAATTAGGGTTTCTATATGTATTATCCTTCATTAACAGATTAAAACCCTAAATTAACCAAATTTTTATTCAAAATGGATGAAACCTCTATCTTAATACTCAACAAGTTAATACTTTTCAAATTAACCTATTAATTCACAAAGATTCACCGTTTATATACAATTAGGGTTTCTATTTATCTTTTAATACATACTTCTACCAAATTAAGGTACTTTTGTAAAACGAGATAGACTTAAGTCTCCAAACTATTTTTATCATGTTCCTCTTATTTTTCTATGCAACTTTCATGTATAAAGTTTTCCATTAGAGATTCCTAGTTATTTCTATTAATTTCACAAGGAAAAACCTTTTTCTGAAATATCAGTTAGAGAAGAGGAATTACCAAATATTTGTAGTCGTTGGATCAATGCGCCGCTGGTCCACAAATCTGATATGATGCTCTGCGTCAATCGGATCCACTAAGCAGGTAAGCTTAGGCACGCCGGCCCTGGTTTGTCAGATCGATAGTCCGCTTGGACTATCCAGGATCAAACGATCCTCGTGACACACCCCCACTCATGCGATTAAGAAGGCGCGCTGGTCCAAGGATCATTGGATCTCGTGCGGGTTCACCGTGGACCTCAATCCCATGGCTCCTGCTTGTCGTTCTCCTCCCTTTTCATAACTCAAACACACGGCGGCACTGTTGCTGGACTACGTCAGAGTAGGATCAATAGCGCGAGAGAGAGGGTGTGGGAGTTTATGAAGTGGCCGTCGGGGTTCGCGAGGGTGAGAGAAACTAGGAGGGGTCCTATTTATAGGGTGTAGGGGGCTCTTTGAGGGTTATCTCAACCCTTGCGCCAACTAAGACCACAGCCTAATTGGGTGTTTCGTGTAGAAGCTTCCAAAGACCAACAAACTATGGTTGTGATGGTTTGGGGTCCTCCCCCGGACTCAATGGTATAGTTTCCATGCTCGCACATCCATTAGATTGTGAGAAAAATGATGGGGGAAAATCCCCCCTATAACTATGCTACAGTCCGCGATCAACTGGGACTTGAAGATAAGCAGTGCCAGTTGGATCAAGATCCAACAGCCATCATCTTTCACGCTCAACCAAATAGGAAAATGATTTCCTAAATTCCAAGATAAATCCATATTTGAAGATAAATTGAAAAAGCAATAACTCCCAAATCCTATCTCCTTTTTGATTCAAATTTTAAGGGAACCTCATTTATGCTTTTATCTTTCATCCTACAAAAATTTGGATTACTATCTAAAGAAAATGATTCCTTTTCTTAAGTTGCAAGTTAACACTTATTTATTCATATTTTCCATATATTTTCTCTTTCTTTTGCATTTATATTATTATCATGAGTTCCTTGAACCTCAAGGAACCTTAATATCTCAAAATTCATTTTGGAAAATATTCCCTAGCCTTTTATTCTTATTTTATCTATTTTCTTATTTATTTCTTTATCCAATTGGATTCCTTTCTCTTTTCTTTTTCTTTTTCTTTTAGTTGGGCTCAATAGCCAATAAGGCCCATTAAGAAAAATGCAAGGCTATTATACACGAAATTCATTCAAATCAAACCATTAAATCAACCATTGATTTCATTTATCTTTTAAAAGGATATTTACAAATCTCATTACATGATTTAGAAAAATGGGGCTATAACATCCTCCCCTCCTTATAGGAATTTTGCCCTCAAAATTCAACAATCAAACAAACAAATCAAGATATGCTTTCTCCATGTCCGTCTTCAACTCCCATGTGGCTTCATCCTCTCCATGGTGCTTCCAAAGAACCTTTACCATCTCTATATTCTTATTTATGAGCTCTTTTACCTTGGTATCTAGAATCCACAAAGGTAACTCAGGATAAGTTAGCTTCCCTTGAAGCTCAATGAGTTCAATGCTCAGCACATGGATCAGATCTTGCACATATCGCTTCATATTGGATACGTGAAACACATCATGCATCATACTATATTGAGGGGGTAATGCCAAATGATATGCAACTTCACCAATCCGTTCCAATATTTCAAACGGACCCACATATCGGGGACTCAACTTTCCTCTGTTCTTAGCTATAGCTCGGAGCGGTCGGATTTTCAGAAAAACATGTTCTCCCACAGTGAAATGCACATTAGTCCGCCTCACATAAGCATACGACTTCTGTCGATCCTGGGCTTTCTTTAGCTGACTTTATCAGCATATTGGAGTTCATCTGACCTCAACAAGGTTCTTTCACCAACATCATCCCAGTGAAGTGGTGACCAACACAGTCTCCCATATAGAGCTTCATACAGAGGCATCCCAATACTGGCTTGGTAACTGTTGTTGTAGGCAAACTCAGCTAATGGTAAGTACTGCTCCCATGATCCACCCCAATCGAGCACACAAGCTCTCAGCAGATCCTCTAGGGTCTGGATTGTCCTTTCTGTCTAACCATCTATCTGGGGGTGATAAGCGGTATTGAACTTCAGCCTTGTACCAAGTTCCTCATGAACTTGCTTCCACAACTTGGCGATAAACTTTAGGTCTCTATCGGAGATGATGGAACCAGGTACGCCATGCAAACACACTATCGCTTTGACATAAAACTCATCTAAATCTGACACCTTGGAAGTGGTCTTCAGGGCAAGGAAGTGTGCTGACTTGGTAAGGCGGTCTACCACAACCCATATCGCATCATGACCCCTCTTGGTATGAGGTAAACCCACCACGAAATCCATGGTGATCTGTTCCCATTTCCATTATGGAATCTCTAGAGACTGTAAAAGTCCACTGGGTCGTTGGTGTTCAGCCTTCACCATTTGGCACATAAGACAACTGGCCACATATGCTGCAATATCTCTCTTCATTCTTGGCCACCAGAAAAACCTATGCATGTCCTTGAACATCTTAGTAGTTCCCGGGTGCACCATGTACATAGAACCATGAGCCTCTTATAGGATTCATTCCTTCAATGGTGAATCTTCATGAACCCATATACGATTCTTGAATCTGATCCCTCCGTCTATTCCCAATGAAAGATGGGTCTGTGGCTTCTTCATCAAGCCCTTCATCTTGTCAAGTTCTCCACTGACCAATTGGGATGCTACAATCACACTCAACAATTCCGATTGTATCTGAATGTTGGCCAAACAAACTAGATCATCAAACAGTTGGGGAGACCATTCTACCAGCTCTTCTAAACTCTTCCACTGATTGGATAAAAAAACTGCACACCTGAGCTGTTTATGAATCAAACCATCTGCTACGACATTCACCTTTCCTGGATGATAAGCGATGGTGAAGTCATAATCCTTCATGTACTCCATCCATCGTCATTGTCGTAGGTTCAGGTCTTTCTGTGTCAGGAGATATTTCAGGCTCTTATGGTCGGTGAAGATTTCGAAGGTAGCACCATACAGGTAATAACGCCAAATCTTCAATGCATGAATGATATCATCCAACTCTAAGTCATGCATCAGGTAATTCACCACGTTGGGCTTGAGTTGTCGGGAGGCATATGCAACCACATGTTGATGTTGTTCCAACACACAACCAAGTCCCATCTTTGATGCATCGATGAAAATCATGAAACTCTCATTGCCTGATGGTAGAGTCAAAATTGGTGCAGTGGTCAGCTTCTCCTTCAGCTCCTGAAAATGAGCTTCATACACATCAGACCATACAAACTTTACATCTTTCTGAGTCAACATGGTCAAAGGCAAGGCGGTTTTTAAGAAATCCTTGATGAAACGTCGATAGTATCCTACTAACCCCAAGACGCTTCGGATCTCAGAGGGATTCTTCAGTGCAGACTGATCTCATACTGCCGATACTTTAGTTGGATCTACGATGATCATTCCTCCTGAGATGATGTGTCCGAGAAACATGACTCGATCTATCCAAAACTCACATTTAGAGAATTTCCCATAAAACTTTTGCTTTCTCAAGATATCAAGGACTTTACTTAGGTGGTCTCGGTGTTGATCTAAGTCATCTGAGTAAACTAGTATGTCATCTATGAACACTATGACAAACGAGTCAAGGAAGGGTTGAAACACACTATTCATAAGGTTCATGAAAACACTGGTGCATTAGACAACCCAAAAGGCATAACCACAAAATCATAGTGGCCATAATGGGTTCGAAAAGCTATTTTTGAGATGTCCTCACTCTTGACTCTCAACTGGTGGTAACCCGATCTAAAGTCAATCTTGGAAAAGAATCAAGCTGACTTTACTGGTCAAACAAGTCATCTATCTGAGGTAAAGGGTATTTGTTCTTAATGGTAGCCTAGTTGATCATCCGGTAGTCTATGCACATTCAGAGTGAACCATCCTTTTTCTTTACAAAGAGAACTAGTGCTCCCCATGGTGATGTGCTAGGGCGGATAAAACCCTTGTATAGAAATTCCTACAATTGTTTCTTCAACTCGAGCAACTCCGCAGGGGCCATCCTATTAGGTGCTCGGGAAATGGGGCTTGTCCCTAGAGCTAGCTCTATGGTGAACTCTACCTCTCTCTCGGGAGGAATCCCAGGTAGATCATCTGGAAAAAATACCTGCATAGCTCCTAACTACCTCTATTTCCTCTAATGGTTGCACCCTGGGTTTTGGCTCGGTAACTACTGCCAGGAAAGCTCAACAACCTTTACTCAACATCCATTCTTCTTTCAAGGCTGACACATATAGGTTGGTGGTGGCATCCTTCCTACCTCTAATGATAAAAGGTGGGTGACCTTGTTTCTTAATGATCACTTTCTTCTCCCTACAGTCAATATTGGCCCTATAAGTATAAAGTCAATCCATACCAATGATCACATCAAAGTCACTCATATCAAGAAGGATAAAGTCTGTAGGAAACTCATGATCTCGATATCTCATAGGTATCACCGGAGTTTTCAAAAGGGATGTAAAGATCCGACCACTCGGGGTTGTAACATCTAAGAGATACCTTAAATCCTTTATATCCAAACAAAACATAGTTGCAAGATTTCTTGAAATGAAAGTATTAGTAGATCCAAAGTCAAACAAAGATTTTACATTATGTCCCATGACTTCAAGCATGCCTACATTGTTTTTCATCATGCATTAGACCATTACATGCTTAACTTTAAAACATAAAGGAAAACTCTAAGGGTTATTACCCTCGATCAACTGATTAGCATTAGCTCGATCTTCCTCATTATCAATGGCAAACACCCGAGCTTGTCTTCTCTCTCCAACAGGTGGGGCTACAGCTATAGGTGGAGTTTCCATAGGTGGAGCTGCTACTGGTGGGGCTTCTACCTGTCCTGGTCCTCTTGGATCTGGCAGAGGGCAAACATATTGTAGGTGTCCTTCTTGATGGCACCGAAAGCATGTCTTCTTCTTATAGCGGCACTCACCGGCGTTCCCCTTTCCATAAGTGCGGCAAAGCGGTCGGTTGTTCTCTTGACGGGGTTTCCCTTTTACTCCCTGTCTTCCTTTAGCATGATGATGACCTGGACCCTTATTGTGGTTGTTCTTCTGACCTAGAGTTCCTTTAGTGAAACCCAAATACCCCTTGGGTGGAAGCTGGGCAGGCATCACAGTCCTCTCCATGTCTAAAGTAGTGTTGTAAGCTTTGGCGAAGGTTTTGGGTTTACTTTCCATCACATGGGGCTTGATGGCAGGGTGAAGACACTATATGAAGTGATCCACCCTTCTTTCCTCATCCATCATATGCCCAAAATGCTCCAGGATTTGAAACATGTACCCAAAGTCTACCACAGAAGAGTTTCCTTGATTCATGTTGGTGAACTCCCTTTCCTTTTCCTTCTTAGCTGAGACAGGGATGAATCTGGCAGTGAAGATCGTCTTGAAGTCAACCCATGCCATTGGTTCCTCAGTCAGGTCTCGGCCTATGATGTGAGTCTCCCACCATATCTTGGTTGCTCCTTCCAGGAGATGAGTAGAAAAGAGGACTTGCTCGGTTGTACCTCAAGGATGCAGAATCCATTCTCGACTGCAAGCAGCCAAGCTTCCGCCTTGTCGACTACCTCAGATTTATCTTCTCCCCAAAACTTCTCAATGTTCAGCTTGATGAAGTCCAAGATGGTGGCTCCCAGTCGAGGACGAACAGGAAGTGGCTTGCCATTTTCACCTCTAGCTAAGTCTCAGAGAGCCAAGGCACTTATGGCCTCTGTCAGCTTCTTCTGTTGTTCCATCCACAAAGCATCAGGGGTGTGGAAAATCATGGTTGGTTCGGGACCACCAGCTTGATCTTCTTCCATCTGGGCCACCTCCTCGTACTCATGTTTCTCCTCGTACCCTTGGTCTTCTTCTTGACCAAGGTTGCTGAAGGGTATCGGGTCAAGGTTAGGGACCTCATGACTGATTTCTTCGGGTCTCTTCCTCTTCTTAGAGGATTCACCATCATGGTTCCTCTTTCTCTTCTCTAAAGACCCCTTTCCCTTGTAGGGAGGCCAACCACTCCTAGCTGGGTTCCCTGTGTCCTTGGGAATAGCAACAGTCTTTGTACGAGCCATCTACATAAGCATAACAAATAGACCTTTAGTTTATATTTAAACTAATTATACTTATGTCAATGATGTCTCATTATATATCTTTTATTAATTTGATGGAGGATTCCTTAATCCTTAACTTACTTACCCATACCACATGAGGGTGTGGAAGAGAGAGAAAAACCATAAATCTTAAAATCCTTAATAGAATGTGTGATGAGAAGGGATGAATAAGATGAGAGAGTCCTAAATGTATCTTATTTCGAATGATACCCTAAGACTTTGGCCAGGCAATCTCACAGATCCGAGAGTCCTCGTATTCCGACTAGCGGTGTGGAGGAAAATATTGCCAGCCCCCAGTCGTGATCCTTTTCTAGACACCTCGATCTTTAGGATAATCCTCTAATAACTCCCTTGGGTTCTATAGAGTTTGTAAAATTTAATAATTATAAATGGTTAAGTGAGGAACCTTGGCTCTGATACCAAATGTAACGACCCCGCCTTCCAGTAACCCCTACTTAAGGGAGACCAGGAGGTCAGAGCCGTTATTCCAATTTCCGGATCAAGGTTTGATAAATAAACATTAATAATTATCAAACTTTACAAGACTATACTAAAAAGTTGTAATAAATAAAATTTTGCATACCTTTGAAAAGTTGGATTTCTAAACTTCTATCCACATATGAATTCTACTCTAACTAATCCTCCTTGAACTTTTATTCACATATTTCACAATATGACATTTTACTGTTTGTCCTTTTGGTTTTTGTACCTAAAATGTCGAAAAACAAAATGTCGGTCAGCACAAAGCTGGTATGTGGGGGAAACAATAAATGTGGAATTAATCATAACAACTTGGTGCATTCAATTACAGTTTAACAAACAACTTTACATTTTAAATATAACTGCTCGATCCATGCATACCCTATCATCTGCGTTGTCCCTGCAGTGGACTTGGATGATACCTTCCTTATGATAGATCCCCATTATACCCCTCATGATCCCACCTAACATGTGAATCAGTTTCTAGGGTTGAGTCACATGGCACTGCCCATAGGTAGCCCACTCCTTAACTCATGGCGTGCTAAGAGTCTCATGGCACTACACGTGGGTAGCCCAATTTCTAACTCATGATAGCCTTGACCTTACAGTCCGCGATCAACTGGGACTTGAAGATAAACAGTGCCGGTTGGATCAAGATCCAACGACCATCATCTTTCGCGCTCAACCAAATAGGAAAATGATTTCCTAAATTCCAAGATAAATCCATATTTGAAGATAACTTGAAAAAGCAATAACTCCCAAATCCTATCTCCTTTTTAATTCAAATTTTAAGGGAACCTCGTTTATGCTTTTATCTTCCATCCTACAAAAATTTGGATTATTATCTAAAGAAAATGATTCATTTTCTTCAGTTTCAAGTTAACACTTATTTATTCATATTTTCCATATATTTTCTCTTTCCTTTACCTTTATATTATTATCATGAGTTCCTTGAACCTCAAGGAACCTTAATATCTCAAAATTTCATTTTGGAAAATATTCCCTAGCCTGTTATTCTTATTTTATCTATTTTCTTGTTTATTCCTTTATCCAATTGGATTCCTTTCTCTTTTCTTTTTCTTTTTCTTTTAGTTGGGCTCAATAGCCAATAAGGCCCATTAAGAAAACATGCAAGTCTATTATACACGAAATTCATTCAAATCAAACTGTTAAATCAACCATTAATTTCATTTATCTTTTAAAAGGAGATTTACAAATCTCATTACATGATTTATAAAAATGGTGTTATAACGCCTGCTAACAAGGATACTTCCAACTTCACATTCATCTGATGCAAGGAGACCAACATGTCACTTTTATGGCACACCAAAGAACACAAGTTTCTTATCCACATATGATGATGAGGAAGACTTTCTACTCAAAGTGTATGCCACCACGTTTGCCTTCCCTGGATGGTAGTCTATGGTGCAATCATAGTCCTTGATCAACTCAATCCAACATCTCTACCTCATGTTCAACTCCTGCTTTGAGAAGATGTACTGTAGGTTCTTGTAGTCAGTGAAGATCTGACACTTCTCACCACAAAGGTAGTGCCTCCATATATTCAAAGCATGGACCACATCTGTGATTTCTAGATCATGCATAGGCTAACTCTACTCATGTTTCTTAAGTTTTCATGAAGCAAAAGAAATCACGTTCTTATCTTGCATCAACCCAACCCATTCTTTGAAGCATCACAGAAGACTATAACCTTTCCCTTGCTCTTGAAACACTAGAACTGGTACACTGATTAGCTTATCCTTCAAGAGATGGAAGGAACATTGACACTTGTCATTCCAGAAAAATGATACACCTTTCCTTGTCACCTTCATTAGGGGTAACACCACTACACTGAAGTTCTTGATAAACCTCTTGTAATAGCCTGCTAAGCCAATAACTATGAACCTCTTTCGGTGTCTTCGACTACTCCCATTATAACACAAACTGAACATTCTTCGGATCCACACATACACCCTCAGCAAATATCACTTATCCAAGGAAAGACACCTCCTTCAGCCAAAACTCACATTTGCTGAACTTGGAGTACAATTTATGATGTCTCAACAAGGTCAACAGCTATCATAGGTGTTGTTCATGTTACTAGCTATCTCTGGAGTATATCAAGATGTCATCTATAAACACCACTACAAACTAATCAAGGTAAGGCCTGAACACTCTATTCATCAAATCCATGAACACTGCCTATTCATTGGTTAGCCCAGACGGCATAACCACAAACTCGTAATGACCATACATAGTCCAAAAAGTCAACTTGGGTATGTCATCTGCCTTGATCTACTACTAGTGGTATCCTGACCTCAAGTCTAACTTTGAGAACACTACAACACCCCTCAACTGATCGAACAGATCGTCTATCTGCGAAAAAAGATACTTATTCTTGATTGTCACCTTATTCAACTATTAGTAGTCGATGCAAAACCTCATGGATCCATCTTCTTCTTAACAAACAACACTCGAGCAACCCAAGGGGACGTGCTTGGTATGATAAAGCCTGGATCAAGCAACTACTATAACTGCTCTTCAGCTCTTTCATCTTAGTTGGTGCCATCCAATATGGTGTCTGTGCTATCAGTTGTGTATTGAGAACCCGATTGATCTCAAAATCAATCTCTATACGAGGAAGAACACTTGGAAACTTGTCACGAAACATGTACTCAAATTCACAGACAACTGACAACTCCTGAATACCAGGACTCCTCACCTTGGTATCTACCACGTGTGCCAGAAATGCTTCACACACTTGCCTCATCACACTCTCTGTTGTCATTGTTGACACCAAGCATGTCGGAAGAATATTCCTATCTCCTTGGAAGACCCCGAGACATCACCATTGCAAAACTTTGTCACCTTAGCACTATAGTTCAAGACCACTCGATACTTTTCCACAGTGTCTATTCCAAGGATCACATTGAATTTGTACATGTCAAGTGGTATGAAATCCACTTGAATGCTACATCTTGAGAAAGAAAGAACATAAGAAGAACACACCTCACGCAAATTAGTGGAACCAGCCAAAGGGGTTTCTAAACAAAAAGACTATCACATCTATGACTAACAGGCAAAGCTAGCAATCACTTCTCTAGTGATAAAAGAGTGTGTCACACCCAGATCAACCAAAACAGATATAAAGCAGGAAGAAGACAAATCAGAATGAAATAACTCCATCTAACCTGTCACGACCCTCAGATTGACGACTACTTTCGGCTGACTCATAGCATATAATTGATCCATTTCCTGTTGCCACCCTCATCCTCTGCTGACTTTCCTATACAAACCAGCTTGCAACGTCTAACCACATCCTTGATCTCCTTAACTATTGAACTGTTGTTGTCGTAGCCCTTGTTGACTCTATCTCGGGTGTTGTGTTACCTCTTCATCCTTCATAGGACATGCCTACCTCAGATGTCCTTCTTTCCCACACTTGTAGGAAGTCCCAGTCTCATACTGTGGCATAGACGACCCCGTCACTATCATTGACGCCACACTATGAGCTCCTTCCGGTGGAAAGGTATGACCTTTGCCATTGCTTGGTGACCACTAAGACTGAACTATCAAGTTCTGCTATAATGGTGATGTTGTATGTTTCTTGAAGCCTCCAAATGACTATCCCTGATGTAGTGTCAGTCTCTTATTGGCATTAGCCTCTCACTTCTCCACAACTGACCACTCTATTCTCTTGACAAACTCCACAAATGTGGCAAATTGTTCCACGTTCTCTAGAGTTGACACTGGTGTCGTCAACTCAGAGATAAGACCCTTCTCAAAATTTCTGATTCTCTCCTTATCTATTGCAGCCATATGTGGACAGAACCTCAGAAGCTCCATGAACTTGTCTTCATACTCATTGATTGTCATAGATCCATGTCAGATCTTCTCGAACTGAGAGATCTTCTCATCTAGATAGGTCTCTGCGAAGTATCGACCCAAAAACTCTCACTGAAACTCCTCCCAATTGATCACTACACCATACCTGTTCTCCTCCTCAATGTCCCACCAATGTCCAACACTGCCCTTTGACAGGTACACTACGTGCTTCACCTTATACTCTTCAGGGATATTGAGGATCTTGAAGGCCTTCTCCAACTTGGTCGACCACATTTTAGCATCCGCTGGATCCACTATACCAACATACTCCAATGCTCCCGCATGCCTTAACCTCTCTAAGGTCTTCCCAAAACCTTGGAATTCCGCATTGGGGACTGATGCACTATCTTGGGTTGTGGGCATTCTATTCTCCATATGCATCTTCATGTCCATGAACTGTCCACACATGGACTAAAAGTGGGATTGGACACAATTACTGGGTCAAACTGAGGCTCCTCAGGCACTCCATCAACTCGGGCCTGCCTCTGGGCACCACCTTTTGGTGAAGCAACACTGCTCTTAGCATGTTCTTCGTGTTCACCAGATATATCTTTGCTTCTCTTCTTCTAAATCTGCATAAGTAGAAGTTAGATATTTTAGATGACACAAGAACAGTCACAAACCCTAGTCCTATGTCCTTGTAGACTCAGCAAACCTAAAGCTCTAATACCAACAAAACTATGACACCCATAGTCACACCAAAGCGAGATAACTCAAAACAAAATGCCAAACTAATACTAAACATCCAGGATTATCATAAAATAAGGTAAATTAAAACTGATTCCATAATTACCTCAAAAGTGGAAACATATTACATCTAGATCTACATGAAGCTACATGTATTACATTTCATGCCATAAAATGATACATATCATTGTTAACTTGGCTAACTTTCCACAACATGTTACATATGATAACATGTTCACACATACATACAAACCACATATGTACAAAAATGGCCTACTGCCAAAACTCATGTCGATATACAATGTCTACAAAACAAATACCCCAAAAGACCTGAGAATACATGGATGACACATAGTACTCTACTACAAAACACTATCAGCATATCCAAACTTCAACAACTACTGCTCCTCTTGCTGCTCAGCCTCAACCACACAACATCTACCGTGTCGTGCACGACCACCTAAAAGATGTGGAAACCCATAGGGTGAGACCAATGTCCCAATGAGAGATATAACTCTCCTCTAACAACTAATATTAACACAAATAAGGTATAGCGGTAAAGTAACATTATTATCAGGTTGAGAAGATTCAACTAAATGATATGAGTAAAGCAATTAACACTGTTTAAGAAATTCAGACATCTACAACTGAGCAGTATAACATATTATACTATTAGAAGGAATGTGAAGAACATGTATAATAGTTAATTTCTCTTATTGGATTATAAATCAACTAAATTGTACAAGAGATAAGGAAAAGGGTCATCCAATTTGAGTCTTATTTAACCCTAAACAAATATACTACATGATTCTATTACATCTTTTATTATGCCCTGAGGAAATGAGGTATACCACTCATGCTCCAACTAACCACTAATAAGTCAAAATACATGCCATACAAGATCTAGGAGGAGTCAGACTCCTATGATCTTCCACACCATCATTCAGTCTGAGTCTGCCACAATGACATATAAAGTCTAACTGCAAAACAACCTAGTCTGCCATGGTATATAGGCACAACACTAGTGAAAACTGAGTTACGGATACAACTGCACTCATGTCAAGGTATGACTACAACCATCCTCAAAATATATCATATATAAATATTAAATCACATCATTGAGATACAGCCTCAACTGTTCTCCAGTATGACCTCAACCAATCTTTTAAAATGCATATACTCAATAGTATACGACTCCCAACTTCCACTAAGGGAGAACCTGTTTCACCATCCAGCAAGTACTCACACTGAAGATGGATCTATGGCACCTGTCAACTACATGATTAGGGTTTCACTTGATTAATCAAGCCAATTGGGTACCTTTTAGCATCAATTAAGTTACAACGTACATACCCTAAATAGATTCTACAAAGATAAGGGTGTAATACAACTCCAGAAGATATTAAACATATGAGGTATAAACTTGTCACATCATCACTTGATACCACTACCATACAAAGCCATAAACATTATGACATCACTAGGGTATAGTGATCCCTCATCGCATCACTGGAGGATATAACCTCAAATTAGGCACAAAGCCTCTGCCAGGTCATAAGAGCCACATTATATAGTTCATGCACAACATCATTATCTCATCATGCCTCATAAAGGCTCATAGTCATCAACTTGTATTATATAAGAGATATCATAGCATTCACAAACTAGGATTTATATTTCACCTTCAAGGTTAGGGTTACAGAAGTAGGAGATAAGGATACTTCATTGCATGCTATACACTTCAATCAAGGTAAGTATTACATCATGTGTTCATAATCAGAGTTAGGGTTTACTTATGTATCCAATTAGGGTTTCCAAACAACATTTCATATCAAACCCTAGATACATTATTTACCACATTCTTGGAACATCTAGGTTAGATATCTTCCTCATTATGTAAGCACAAGAAATGAACGTGAACCTAGAGGATCTCATTGACTGAAGACATGATCCACCCACCTCTTTGGCTGAAGAGAAAACAACATGATGGTTGAAGGTCATCAATAGGGCAATCAATCAAAGAGGAAACTAGGTCTGCAGTGAGTGAAGAGACAATATCATACCAGTGGTTGAAGAGAACCATAATGGTCGAAGACCATCAATCTATGTGACCTAAGAGAAGCACTACACACTTCAATGACCAAAGAAGAACCTTGGGATGAAGGGAACCAGGTTGAAGGTAGATCAGGTCGAAGACCATATTAGTGACTGAAGAACATCACACCCATACTCATCGACTAAAGATCAAGGGTAAGCCAAGAGACCAAACCAAGGAAAACCATCTCAAAGACCAAACCTCACCTCCAACTATTCGACTACTTGGAACTCAACATGAAGAACATCTTAGAGAAAAAAACTACTCACAAAGTATGATCAAAACAGATGCATAATCAACAAGAAACCAAAATCTCAAGAAAGAGATACGTCAAGACAATCACCATATAAAACCCTAGAAATCCAATCACCAAAACACAGGGGGTAACCAAACCATAACATGAATCCAAAAAACTCCATTATAACAAAGGAAAACAAAACCTTAAGTAAGATGAGAAATCAACATAAAACATGTGCATGCAAAACTAGTAATTCCACCATCCATAGAATATTAGGTATAGGAATTAGGAAGCACATCATGAAAGATCATTATAGAAACTCAATTCCTAAACAAGATATCATCATCAACAACATATGATCACATTTTAGGAAAAAGTTTTGCATGTAGAATTAAAGTACAATAATAGTAGGGGAGAGAGTTGTATAACCTTCCTGCTTATGATGAAACAACCTCCAAGCAAAGAGATCCAAAGAAGAGAGAAGACCTAGCTTCATCACATGATTAGATTAAGGTTTAAGCATCTTATTAAACTAGACAAGCAAGATCAAGAACTAAGCTAGTCAGGGGTCTTACAAGAACCATACCAGGTGACATTTGTAACTAGTAAAGGACCCTACATCTTTGGTTTTGTAACCGCTGACACCTATTATGATGTATAGTGTTGGTTGCAACTCAAATAATCAATGATTATGATTTATAATGATGGTTAAATCTATTAAATCAATGACTATGACATGCTACCTAGTGAGGCCATGTTGTCTACCATGACCATTTTGTTTTTTCCTTTAATGTAAGTTATTTTATCAAAACCGACGACTCATGCCTATAGTGTCAGTTTTTTTGTTAATCGATGACAAAGTTTTTTTTTCAAACAACAGTCATGTAGACCTTCTGCCCGACTGGTCAGCAGGATACAAAACCTATAGTTTAGAACTTGATTTCTAAACTGTAGGTTAACAACATCATGTGAGTTCAGCTTAACAACAAGCCACCAAACCTACAATAACAAACATAATATGCATATAATTCTATTCATTCTCCAATACCATTTCATCACATGTGGAAACATACATTTTCACATTCATTCACACACATGATACTTCATTTTCATATACACCAATTCCATTCTAATGACATGTGGAAACACAATTCATTCTTTCAGACACAATTTATTCATTCATCTTCACATTCACACACATGTATAAAGATCATCATTCAAATATGCATCGATAATTTATTCGCATCAAAGTTAAAGTTGTAAGGTGTCATGAGCACCACATGTATATAGACATAATGATATAAAAATTTAAAAAATTCATTCCTTATCCCAATCAAATTCAAAGTTCACTTCCTTTTTGAAGGCTTGTGCCCATTGTTCTCTTATTTCTTCTAATTGAAATTTCATATAGGACATTATTCGCTTTTCTAGTGTATTCAAAGTTTTTCATTTTAAACACCTACACAGACAATGAGGTATAATTAATAAGTTTGATATTTCCATATTATATATTAGACTATATACTTATGATGATCAAGACTATAATATATATATAATATTATATCTCGTTGATGTCTAGTGCCCCATATATTACAATCATGTCCATATACTGCATCATGTAGTATTCACATGCTCAACCGTTGTCTTCTACAGAACACTATAAATTTCAACATACAAAACATTAATATATAAAAGTAAGCATAGTTGGCATAAATATGCATTGCAGGCAGGAAACTACCTCAACATTATCCCAAACTATCACTTTCGTTTTCCTATCTTCCTTTCCTCCAGATTTTTTAAATTCTTTTATCGCCCTATACGTTAATGTAACACATTGAATTTCATTAGTAAATAATCATGTAATATATATGTTAACATATATAAATATAAAAATTTACTCATGTGAATAATGTATTTTCCAAATCATGTCCCCCACTCTCTATTTTGTCACCCTTAGGATATAGATAATGCATAGTTAGCATCACGGGGATAATAACCAATAACACCCAATGTTTATTCCTGAGTGATAAGAAGGCAAACAAAATATAACTCAAAATCCACAATGAAATATAATTTATTAAGTCAAAATTATAAGTAGAGTGAGTAAACTTACTCAACATCGTATGGAGCTAACATCACACTCTTTTTCCTTTTACTAAAAAATTTAAATGTGGTAGAGAAATATTGTTTAACAAATGTAAGGTCTTTAATTACATGGATAATCAAGGATGAAACTATAAATGACACATGGGGCAGTGAAAACTCTGTACAAAGCCAATGTAAGTGGCTGCAAAACATATATCATGCATGCATTAATACATAAGAAAATTAATCAACATATATAAAATGAGATATATAGCTATATAAAATCTCACCATATCCAAAGTTCCATCACAGATGTATTCAACCAAGCATAAACAAACAACTTCAAAACATCTTGCAGAAATATACTAGTATCATGAGGTTGACGCACAATGCCCTTCTTAATAGAAATCATCATAGGCGACCCTTCTTCATGTTTGCCTATCCATAGTGCTATACCCCTGCATTGAGGACCTATCGATTTGAATAGGTCCTTTACAAGCCAACCATGTATTTGACGAGGAGGTGAAGGTAGAGGATGAGATTTTAGGGGTTTCTTAGGTGTTATTCCCTATACATATACAATATTATATCAACGGTGTCATGTATATAAAGATACAAACACAATGTAAATTTACCATACATCGGTATAGATAACTCTAGCTTTGGGCCATGCGATCATGCCTCCTTCTGCATCACCTATCATGTCGTGCTCGGGGTGCTCATATGGCAGTGCGGTATACTTCTAACGGCTGTAGACAAGGTTCGACATCACACAAACTGCATCGGCGAGCAACGATGCACCATGAATTGTGTCACCTTCAAGGCATGGGTAAGTTGTGCACACAATAATGACATATTCTTGTAATTAAATACAACATGGTCTCAAACGCTATAAATTTTCATAGAGTGTTACATAGATTATACAAATCATTTTGAAAGACTACTATGTCATAAAAATACTTACAACGGACATGCTAGGTGGAGGGTCCACTAGATTACTCCCAACCACCTCAGTCGTAGGATGGTCCATCTCATATGAAGAGCGGAGCAACACAAGTACTGTCTGAGAAGCTGATTAAGAAGCATGATACTGGCTCATTGCTTCCTAAATTCCCTTTGTAATTAAATCGTGTGCCTCCTCTTTTGAGAATCCCCCTTTCCAAATAGATTTGCGCTTATGCTCTGGTGGCCCAAAGAATGCTCTTATACTGACACCTACACTTGCAGCCCTAACACACCCAGGATGTTTTGGGTTACCTAGAGAAACAATCAATTCATCCCTTGTTCCCTCAAGGATGAACTTTCCTTTGCTCATGGAGCTCCCTCTAATCATCATCAATAGTAATTGGTAATTAAAACATAACAACCATCAATATTAATTCCTCTGAGAGTTGAATTTTACCATTTTTCTAGCTGCCTCAGTAGTTATGGGGAAGGGTATATCTCCAGATTTTTTTGCCTCCTAGCTATCCATAGATCATGGTGAAGTGGAGGTTCAGTAGTAGTAGAGGAATCAATAGTCCCAGGAGTAGGCTACTGCGAAAAAGACACATACAATAGCTTTTGACAAAGTTGTGCATAGCCAGCTGGACCCATCGTGTGGTTGTGCACATTCTTTGCACACCTTTCTCTTTGAGCATCGCTTGCAGCCTGGTTAGTAATAATCATCAATAGTAATTGGTAAGTAAAACATAACAATCAAAGTTAAGGTAAACCAATGAATTCATAAGAATGTATTCATAATGGGAAGTGAGGCTTAATACCTTGAATTTATCCATATTTATAATATCAACAAACACCTCCACATCTTTGAGTCAACATAACTCCATTGCTAGATGGTTGACTTTTCCTATTCTCAACGTCCCGTATGTATAGTCTTGTTAGAGTTCTCCTATAATTCCTCAGTACCCTCCCACAACGTTGCATCACCTTTTTACAATGTAGTTTTTCATTCAGGTCATATAGGCTCTACAAAATTTCATATACTTAATGGAATTTTCTTAAAATAGAATTATAAAAGCTTTAAAAATAGAATTGCAAATGATAATATCTCACACACAGTTCTTTCCATATGAAGTCTTTCTTGCTTTTATCAATTCTATGCCAAGATTCTACTGCTACACTACGATGTCTATAAATAAGAACCCCTAGTGTTACGACCCCATCTGAGCTTAATTGGTAAACTAGGGTTTACCTAGACAATTGCAAAGATTAATTGGAATAATCATTCTTGAAATCTAATTAATGACGATAACACAATTAGGATGTTTTAACTATGATGAGAAGTCTATATGTTCTTTTGTCTTGAGAATTAGGGTTTGAGAAGCATAGACCCTAATCGGCCCAAAATAGGGTTTTAATGATACATGAATACAAAATTTGATAAGTATAGTGTTTCAGTAAATGATTTTTAGTATTTTATGTGTAACTCTTATTTACTTCAAATTTGTATATGATTTGGATATATAAAATGTGAACAACATTGGTAAATATCAGAATTTTTGAAGAATGTTCTGACCTGTTTATCGGTCGAGTTTCAAACTCGACTGATCATATTTTCAGATTTATATAGCAGTGTGGTCATTTAATTTTATCTTTTTATTGGTATATCCAATTGATATCAAATTTTAAATGTGTTTGAAAAACACAATTTTAGACACTCTGTTAAATTGGAGTAATTTTTGGATGACTTTTGATCTCTACAGTGAGGGTGTCGGTCGAGTTCTGTGCAGGACAAACTCGACCGAATATGCTGCAGACTGCAATATAGCAGTGAACGGTTCGATTTTTAATTATTTATTTGTAACCAGAAATGATCTCAATTTTTTACTGGCGGTCTGACACTTCATTAGGTATAAAATATAAAATTTCCAGAATTTTTGGAGCTTCTGTTAGTTATTCAGTTGGCGAATTACAAAAACTATTGTGAAACTGAATATTCAGCCAATATAATTAAAGTTGAGTGTTGGGTCAATATGCAATTGACCCAAGCAGCTCAAATTGACTTATATGATCGACCACACACACACACACACAGCTCTCATTCTTCATCATCCATCCCAGAGAAATGAAAATCTAGAGAGAGAGGGAGAGTTAGGGCTTGAGTGGAGAAAGAGGAGGAATTGCTGACCTAGGGTTTTGCGGTCTGAGGAATGGTGAAATCAAGTAAGTTTGGATTCTTTGCATAGAATTTTATGGTGAATCTTCTCTCTCATGTCAAGATTCCGTCCATGCTCTTATTTGATCCAAGATGATGTCGAAATTCCCTCTTTTCTCACCCTTTCTTCATAATCCCTCATTTTCAAGGTTTCCTAGTTGAATGGAAGAAGAATTGGGAGATTTGCTAGGGATTTGATATGAGTTCGAGATCCCCTGAGTTGAGCTGCAGTTTTGAGGTGTTTTCACACCTTAGGGTGAGTGGGTACTTCCTTTAAACAGTATAATGCACGAAATTTGATTATAGCATCCAAATCCCTAATTGCTTGGTATGTGATTCTAAACCCTGAAATGTCCGTTTAATTTAAGTTGTTGCAAATTGATATGATATGGATTCCTTCCCTGTTTGAATGACTCTTTGATGGTAGATTCACATTAGAAACTTATACAACACATCCTAGTAAGAATGCTTTTCAGATTTATACCATATGATGTAATTAGGGTTTAACCTAATTGAGATATCACTAGAGTTTCAACCTTATTGAAGAGGACTAGTAATCTTATAAGTGGTTAGGATGTACCTCATGGGTTACCTTATTTGAATTTTATTCTTGGTGCATGATATCTCAGTGAATAACATGGAAACCTAAATTTAGTTCAATTTCCATGGTTTCATACATATATTGACTGTATATAATTGTTGAAAGCAGTCTTTAATTTGTGAATGTTTATATCGTGTGAAATCCTTATGAGAGCCATGTGATAAGTGAATGAGGCAAATGAAACCCTAAGAGCAGGGTGTTGCTATGTGATAAGAGAATAAGGAAAGGAAACCCTAAGGACAGGGTGTTCTATGAATTAAGAAATTGTGATATGAAAGGTTTCCATATGAGATGTGGTGATGCTTAACTGTTGAATTGTATGTTGTTTGTGCATTTAACTTTACATGCTTGTTCTCTTTGAGTTGGTATATATATACTACAGGGTTTCTTATTTTCACAATACATATCTCGTGAATTGCAGGTGATGAGATATGGCATGCCCTAGAAAGGGATGTTACTGAGATTATGCAGATATGTATGAAATGTTAGAATGAGAATACTTGTTGGGCAGACATGATATATGTTTGAATACATGAGCTATGATGTTTTATATGATGTGATATGGCAGGCCGTGTGAGCCTTGTGAGAAATGTAAAATGAGTTATGATTTCTGTTTAAAATGTATCTATAATGTTAATGTTAGACTTAGGTGCCCTGAACACCGTAGAACCCCTTTGAGAGGTCTGTACCTTAGGGGTGAAACTCGTGTCCAACATCAACCGGTTGAGTAATTCTGGTGGCACGAGGACAGAAGGGTTATCCAACACCAACCAGTTGAGTAATTCTGGTGGTAACCCAGTGTTGACCCCCTGCGCCTGTGTGCTCAGGTTAGAGGAGGAGTCCAGAGCACTCAGGATGAGTGCAGAGAAGGCCAGAGAGCCTATGAGTCAGGCCGGAGAGCCTGTGGGTCCTGTAGCAGACCAGGACTGGCAGCCAGACTTAGCATTTCCCGGGTGTGTTGCTAAGTCTTGTACGGTGTGGCCGTAGTGCACTGCGAGTCTCTATGCAGAGTACACTGCATAGATCAGGGAATAAGTTAAAATATGATCATATAGGTTCACAGAGTTCCTTATAAATGAAAGAGTTAAGGAAGACTAGAGCATAGTCTTCTAGTAGTTATTCTTTGGATGCAATATTCACATTCTTTGTTATTTCAATTATATTGTTTTAGAACTGCTCAGTGTAGTATTTATTGTTGTTAAATTTCATATCATTTACTCAAAGTTATATCTGTAATCACATTAGTGCCTTAGACTGTTTCTTTGAAGTACTCATTCACTGAGCGAGTAGGCTCACCCCTCTACTCAAACATTTTAGGGTTAACCGTGTGGACTTGAAGATGGTCAGAGCATCAATGTAGATCTTCCACAAGAGTTAAGTACAAGATTAGTTGAGTCAGTCGGTCCTTGTCACTCTAGGTCCTCAGTAAGAGATAAGAGAGTGAGTTGTAATTATGATGTGTAATATTATTCCTCTTTTGAAATTGTATGCTAATTAGTAGGTCTTATGTGCATAAGGTGTGAGAGACATCATGAATGTTTGTACATGTATCTTTACTATTAAAGTCTGTTTAGTAAAAGAAATGTTCAGATTCCCTTGTTAAAATGATTTATGTGGTTCAATGCAAAGAAACAAGAGTTTAAAAAAAAAGAAAAAGTTAAGGGTGTTCTTTGTATTACATATAATTCCTATCTTATGCCCTAATCTCATGATTTGAGGAAATTGTGAGATCGGGGTGTAACAGCTTGGTATCAGAGCTTAGGGTGAGTTGTCAAGGACCATTAAGTTAGTAAGTTAGAGTCATAAGTGTGGCAGATAGGAGATGTTTTGATGTTAGCTTTGGGGATTTGAGTATTTGGATATCCTGGCCCGATATCTGAGTACTTGGATCAACCAGTACAAGCTACACTATCTATTCTCTCACGTATACCCTGGCCAGGTATACAGTGGAAGAATGGGCTAGAGAGGAACCCTAGAAATGTTAGGGTTAGATAACGAGAAAAGAAACAAGAATTAAGAGCATAAATGTAAAAGGAAATAGAACTTACATTTCATAATGTTGTTTTTGTTGGGAATGTATAGAAATGCTCTTATATGTTTGAATTGAAATATTCAATACTTTGAAATATGGGTCTTTAATATCTGTTGTACACTATGCAGTTGTAGCATTTATTGATTTCATTCTTTGTAACAAGTAGACTAGAATTGACCTTTGAATGAGCTTTTGTTAGTGGATAAGTTTTCTTCCACACTTCTGAGATGAATAGGAGTTGAGTAATCCTTTGTAGTTCTTGGCTTCAGGACTTCAGGTTTGGCCTGGTTCGGTTGGCAGGATGCGTTACTAGGATCTAATGAATCCTATCAATAGTATAATAAGAATAGAATTTGAATAATTAGACCCACATCAGAGTAAGAATGTACATACAGTAAGATGTTGAAACATATGGGCAAGATCAGAACAAATAAGAATCAGTTGAAACTGGTATCTGAGGTTCAATTTTGGGGCCTCATATGAGAAACCCTTAATTGGGAATAATAGAACATGATATGAAGTTCATAATCAGTTTATTGATTAATATTATATGAGCTATACATATGAAATATGGAAAAGATATGTGAAATGTATGTATGGTTCTAGATTACAAGAATCGATCATGAAGAATGGATCATATAATTGAGTATAATGCTTTTATGAACTCTAAAGCAAAGGCTGAGTAGAAGAATAGAGTTGAGCATTCAATAGGTCCATAGAAGTGAAGAGTCTTCAAAAGAGTAAAAGTGAAGAGAATCATATGATCATATAATTCATAAGACTAGAACAACAAACTAGTTCCTAAGTGAAGAACATAGGTGTAGTTTAACGAATGAATAAGTCATACAAGGGTAGACTATATTCAGGAGGGAAAACTTGATTGAAAGAGAAACTGTGTTTGACCCATGCATGATCACCTTGATTTAAAAATGAAGAATATGTAATGTATTCAACATGAGGAAAAACTAATAGAAGGACTATTAATTTAGAACGTTAACTTCACAATAGTATAAAGATAAAGGAGGAAATATGTGCAACATGGTATACATGACCATACATATGAATAAGCAACATGGTCATAAGAGAAAAATTTAGAATTAAAGATGACGGGTTAAAGAGTAGTATATGGTAAGAGGACTATGAAACGTAAGAAAGGGTTTGAATTATGATGGAGAAGTTATAAAATAAAGAGGTTGTGAGATTCAAGCAAGTGCTAATTAATCAAATATCTCTGTTGATAACTAAGTAAATCTACATACGAGAATGTATTAAGGGAATGTTTGAATACAAGTATTCCAAGTCTTAAAATCATCTTCTCTTTCATATATTCCTTAATGAGAGTAAGGTGGGAATGAAATGATAAGAGAAAATGAATCATATACGGTGCATAACTACCTTGGTGGGGTCATCTAGTGAATGTAATAGTGACATACAATATGATGAAGTGCGATAAGAAATAAATTCTTGTGTGATAGCAAGAATGATGAATAATCTATTCTTACCTTGAATGTTTTAATGTTAGGTATGTTTATTGTATATAATCATATGAAAAGGATAGGTAGCAAAAAGTAAAGAAGTAATGAATGAGGAGAGATATAAAGGAAAACACTAGCTTTGTGTAATATGTGAACTCGTTTTTAGAAGTATGCTTTGTTGAAGGCATACTAAGGTATGTAAGTTGGTTCTACATATGATTTCAGTGTATTTGTGCAAGCTATATGTCAAATTAAAGCCGTATGATAGTTGTAGTAATTCATACCTGATATGCATCTTACTATTGTGTATTTGTGATATGGTGATACGGTTTGGATGATGTCAGAACACATGGAGAGATACCCTGAACAAGGTAGTCATACTTATTCACTCATATTAATAGAAAGGGATGATAATCAGATTGTCTGGACAAGTAACCCTAATGAGGTGTAGCTTGTTATACCTAGCTCTAATATAACTAAGTGATGGTAATTGAGTATGATTAATGCTTGAATGACTGATACAATTGTGGATTACTTTATTACTGTGGTTGAAACCCTAAAATGATATAATACGATGGTTACACTTTGAATTGTGTGTGGGCCCATAACCCACAGGTCCCAGGATCGAAACAGGATAGTATGGAATGAGGTGGTAATGCTTCACCTCATGCATCCATGACCCAATGGGGATGCCAAGAGTAGTATTGTGCAATTGATTGTTGAATCTAGTCTTTTAATTCAAGACTATTTTGCTATCTGAGTAGCACGTTATTAAAGTTTAAAACAGCATGGTGAACTCGCTTTTGTCACTTAAAGGTGATACAGAACAATAGAACTTTCTGAGCCGCATAAGTTGAGATAGTTTTATCAGAGTATCAGAGTTGCACAGCGAAAGCGTGGTGGTTTATCTTTGCATTCTATGTTTGACCGTGGCATAAAGAATTTTCTTGATATCATTGAGAACTATTTGAAATATGTTGTGATTTAGTAAAGAATTAAAAAGATCTAATGTTGAAAACTACATTCAGGTATAAATACAAGAATATAATGACATGGAAAGCTTTAGAAGCTTAGAATAACCTAGAATGTATCTTTCTTGTAGGTTTATGTTTCGAGGATGAAACATTCTAAGGGGGGGAGAGTTGTTACGACCCCATCTGAACTTAATTGGTAAACTAGGGTTTACCTAGACAATTGCAAAGATTAATTGGAATAATCATTCTTGAAATCTAATTAATGACGATAGCACAATTAGGATGTTTTAACTATGATGAGAAGTCTAAATGTTCTTTTGTCTTGAGAATTAGGGTTTGAGAAGCATAGACCCTAATCGGCCCAAAATAGGGTTTTAATGATACATGAATACAAAATTTGATAAGTATAGTGTTTCAGTAAATGATTTTTAGTATTTTATGTGTAATTCTGATTTACTTCAAATTTGTATATGATTTGGATATATAAAATTTGAACAACATTGGTAAATATCAGAATTTTTGAAGAATGTTCTGACCTGTTTATCGGTCGAGTTTCAAACTCGACCGATCATATTTCCAGATTTATATAGCAGTGTGGTCATTTAATTTTATCGTTTTATTGGTATATCCAATTGATCTCAAATTTTAACTGTGCTTGAAAAACACAATTTTAGACACTCTGTTAAATTGGCGTAATTTTTGGATGACTTTTGATCTCTACAGTGAGGGTGTCGGTCGAGTTCTGTGCAGGACAAACTCGACCGAATATGCTGCAGACTGCAATATAGCAGTGAACTGTTAAATTTTTAATTATTTATTGGTAAATATAAATGACCTCAATTTTTTAATGGAGGTCTGAAACTTCATTAGGTATAACATATAAAATTTCCAGAATTTTTGGAGCTTCTGTTAGCTATTCAGTAGGCGAATTACAGAAACTATTGTGAAACTGAATATTCAGCCAATATAATTAAAGTTGAGTGTTGGGTCAATATGCAATTGACCCAAGCAGCTCAAATTGACTTATATGATCGACCACACACACACACAGCTCTCATTCTTCGTCATCCATCCCAGATAAATGAAAATCTAGATACAGAGGGAGAGTTAGGGCTTGAGTGGAGAAAGAGGAGGAATTGCTGACCTAGGGTTTTGCGGTCCGAGGAATGGTGAAATCAAGTAAGTTTGGATTCTTTGCATAGACTTTTATGGTGAATCTTCTCTCTCATGTCAAGATTCCGTCCATGCTCTTATTTGATCCAAGATGATGTCGAAATTCCCTCTTTTCTCACCCTTTCTTCATAATCCCTCATTTTCAAGGTTTCCTAGTTGAATGGAAGAAGAATTGGGAGATTTGCTAGGGATTTGATATGAGTTCGAGATCCCTTGAGTTGAGCTGCAGTTTTGAGGTGCTTTCACACCTTAGGTTGAGTGGGTACTTCTTTAAACAGTATAATGCACGAAATTTGATTATAGCATCCAAATCCCTAATTGCTTGGTATGTGATTCTAAACCCTGAAATGTCCGTTTAATTTAAGTTGTTGCAAATTGATATGATATGGATTCCTTCCCTGTTTGAATGACTCTTTGATGGTAGATTCACATTAGAAACGTATACAAAACATCCTAGTAAGAATGCTTTTCAGATTTATACCATATGATGTAATTAGGGTTTAACCTAATTGAGATATCACTAGAGTTTCAACCTTATTGAAGAGGACTAGTAATCTTATAAGTGGTTAGGATGTACCTCATGGGTTACCTTATTTGAATTTTATTCTTGGTGCATGATATCTCAGTGAATAGCATGGAAACCTAAATTTAGTTCAATTTCCATGGTTTCATACACATATTGACTGTATATAATTGTTGAAAGCAGTCTTTAATTTGTGAATGTTTATATCGTGTGAAATCCTTATGAGAGCCATGTGATAAGTGAATGAGGCAAATGAAACCCTAAGAGCAGGGTTTTGCTATGTGATAAGAGAATAAGGAAAGGAAACCCTAAGGACAAGGTGTTCTATGAATTAATTTATGGTGATATGAAAGGTTTCCATATGAGATGTGGTGATGCTTAACTGTTGAATTGTATGTTGTTTGTGCATTTAACTTTACATGCTTGTTCTCTTTGAGTTGGTATATATATACTACAGGATTTCTTATTTTCACAGTACATATCTCGTGAATTGCAGGTGATGAGATATGGCATGCCCTAGAAAGGGATGTTACTGAGATTATGCAGATATGTATGAAATGTTAGAATGAGAATACTTGTTGGGCAGACATGATATATGTTTGAATACATGAGCTATGATGTTTTATATGATGTGATATGGAAGGCCGTGTGAGCCTTGTGAGAAATGTAAAATGAGTTATGATTTCTGTTTAAAATGTATCTATAATGTTAATGTTAGACTTAGGTGCCCTGAACACCGTAGAACCCCTTTGAGAGGTCTGTACCTTAGGGGTGAAACTCGTGTCCAACATCAACCAGTTGAGTAATTCTGGTGGCACGAGGACAGAAGGGTTATCCAACACCAACTGGTTGAGTAATTCTGGTGGTAACCCAGTGTTGACTCCCTGCGCCTATGTGCTCAGGTTAGAGGAGGAGTCCAGAGCACTCAGGATGAGTGCAGAGAAGGCCAGAGAGCCTATGAGTCAGGCCGGAGAGCCTGTGGGTCCTGTAGCAGACCAGGACTGGCAGTCAGACTTAGCATTTCCCGGGTGTGTCACTAAGTCTTGTACGGTGTGGCCGTAGTGCACTGCGAGTCTCTATGCAGAGTACACTGCATAGATTAGGGCATAAGTTAAAATATATCATATAGGTTCACAGAGTTCCTTATAAATGAAAGAGTTAAGGAAGACTAGAGCATAGTCTTCTAGTAGTTATTCTTTGGATGCAATATTCACATTCTTTATTATTTCAATTATATTGTTTTAGAACTGCTCAGTATAGTATTTATTGTTGTTAAATTTCATATCGTTTACTCAAAGTTATATCTGTAATCACATTAGTGCCTTAGACTGTTTCTTTGAAGTACTCATTCACTGAGAGAGTAGGCTCACCCCTCTACTCAAACATTTTAGGGTTAACCGTGTGGACTTGAAGATGGTTAGAGCATCAGTGTAGATCTTCCACAAGAGTTAAGTACAAGATTAGTTGAGTCAGTCGGTCCTTGTCACTCTAGGTCCTCAGTAAGAGATAAGAGAGTGAGTTGTAATTACAATGTGTAATATTATTACTCTTTTAAAATTGTATGCTAATTAGTAGGTCTTATGTGCATAAGGTGTGAGAGACATCATGAATGTTTGTATATGTATCTTTACTATTAAAGTCTGTTTAGTAAAAGAAATGTTCAGATTCCCTTGTTAAAATGATTTATGTGGTTCAATGCGAAGAAACAAGAGTTTAAAAAAAAAAGAAAAAGTTAAGGGTGTTCTTTGTATTACATATAATTCCTATCTTATGCCCTAATCTCATGATTTGAGGAAATTGTGAGATCGGGGTGTAACAGCTAGATATGCCACAAAAGAGCTTTGCTTCTTTCCAAAAGGATTTCATGCATGATCAAACTCAATGACCAGCTTCGCTCTGTTACCCCTTTGTTGTATCAACTTCTTCATCATGGTGATTCCCCTTATTTTTGCACGCTGATGATGATGCTCATCAAGATGAACAAGATCCTTAGGGCATGCATCATCAACCTAAAATTGACAAAAAAACACATATAAGTCATAAAAAGATATAACTTATAAATGCAATAAAACAATAGAAAAATAAAACAAGATAGACATATTGTAAAATGCACATCTCTATAATAAAACAATATACAACTTACACCGGTGTCAAGGTGTACATTGTGATGCTTCTCATCCTTACAGTAATCATCATCACGGTCATCATACTCATGGTCAGATGCCATCTGAGAAAATGTGATATAAAAATTAGTCAAGTGGTAAAATATAAGATTGTAAAATGTACATCTAACATTTGAAAAAATAAAAGCATGCCTCTCTAATATTGAGATATTTCATCAATTAGCATTCCCTCAATGTGATCTTGATACACATATAAGTCAGCATCCGTTTCAATATTTGGTGTTGTCAAGACAACTGAGAATGGACTGAAGTCATCATACTTGTCATAGTACTCTTATTCATCTATATGATCTTCAATGAACTATCTTTTATCATGAAGAATAACCTAACATTTTTCATTTGCAAGATCATCGATAGAAAATACTTACTTTGCCTATGATGCCATTATGAACGGTTCGCCCTTCTCACCAATCTTTTCAATATTCTCTAATGTGAAACCCAATTCATCCACTATAACTCCTTTGGTGTTATCAACCCAATTACACTTAAAGACCAGAATTCTAAAATCTACGTGGTCAAACTCCCATATGTCTTTTATGACACCGTAATATGACATTTTAGCATAATGTGAACTCTTAGCCTTCACATTAGAAAAAATAATGAAGATGCTTGAAGGGTGACCCCACTATTTTGGACGACACTCTTATCATCTTGACACTATGTGTAATATGAAAACCCATTTATGTCAAACCCTTCATAAGACATAACATTCAATTTTGTTTTAAAGTCAAGTCATTTGATATTTTCAACAACATTATTTGGCTTTTGAGATAGTTGATGTAAGATTTCATCTTCAAACCACCCAATAAATGTCTTATTATGCTCTCTAGCAAGCCACATTATATTAGATCGAGGATATTTGTCTTGATGAAATTGATATGTTTGATGATATAAACACTCACTTCGTAAATATTGTGTAAAATATACAAGTGAGCTTGTTCCCACATGTCACGACTGATTACTTTCACTTTTTCCCCTAAAGTCCCTTTACCAGAATAGTCCTCAATATTCTTGTCATTTACAAGAGCTTCATTACAACTTAGAAAGTCATTGAAAAAGTCCATAACCTTCCTAGATACATAACCCTCAATAATACTCCCTTCAGGCTGATTACGGTTTCGAACATCACCTTTAAAAACACTCATGTATGTTCAAAAGGATACATCCAACACAATAAAATTGGTGTAAGACCCATGACCTGAGTTTGGGGTAACCCTATTTGTTTTTCTTGCTTATGGTTCTTAGAACCTTGATCTCATATTTTGATATGTAATAAGGGTTTTTGGAGAGCTTAAGCAAGTTTGATCTTGTTTGGATGATGTTTGTGCTTTGTGTGCTAGTTTTGGTGCAAATTACAATTTATCCAAAGTAGGGGTTTGATGTGCAATTTTTCACTTCTAGAATGTGTCTTCCATCCTTTCACATCATCTAGAGGAGATATAAAAAGTGGTCTCCTTGTTTGAACCTTAGTTGAGGAGTGACACCCTTAGTGGTGATTAGGGTTCTAAGGTTTGTTGTGTCTCGACCATGTGCACATGGATGGGTGTAACGGCCCATGTTGCGACCCTATGTCATGAACTAGGTGATTTATGGGTGCGTCTTGATCAAGACACTTCTCTTGATCATGTTGTCTTTGACCTAGGGTGTGAGGTGGAGGTCGAGACAGTTTTTCTTCTTGTGTCTCGACTTAGGTTGTGTGGTGACCTCTTATCTTAACCTAGTGGTGTTTGGTGTCTTGTCATGACCATGGATGGTGTTCCTTGGTGGGTCACGACCGCAACCATGTTGGGGTGACCCAATGTTATAACCCCAATTTTGGGTTCAATTGGTGAGAAATGTAATTTTTCATATTAAAGATAATCGAATAAATAATGATATGATTGGTTTTAAATAAATGGATTCCATTCACAATAGCCTTGATTGGTTGCTTTGTGGGCTTTATTGGCTATTGGGCCCAATAAAAAAGAATTTCAATTAATTAATGAATAATTGAGAATTTGAGAAAAGAAAATATGTGGAAACCTCTAGAAGGCAAAATAATAGATTTTGTGCCTCTTAGGTTCCTTGGATCTCAAGGAGTCCAAAATTTCTAAGATAAAGCAATAAGAAAAGAAAAGATCAATTAAACATTTCTTTATTAAGAAAGAAATTGAAAACAATGATAAAATGTGGAAATAAGAGAAAAGAGGTATAATTAAGTTATCCTTGGTGGATTTTCGTATCCAAAGGATTCCTAATGTTAAAAGGAATCCCAATAAGGAAATTAAAAAAAAAGAGGTAAAGAGAAATCCTCAAAGAGAGATATTTTACTAAGGAAATGAATAAGAAGAAAGAGAAAATGCAAATAAAAGGATAAATAAGAAAATAGATAAGTGAAGGGCTATAGAATATTTCCAAGATGGGATTCTGAGCCATTAAGGTTTCTTGGGGATCAAGGAATTCAAAATAATAATTTAATGGCAAAGAAAGAGGAAATACCAAATTAAATTGGGTTAATTTAATAGATAACTTGCATATGAAGGAAATACCCCTTTCCTTAGGAATTTGGGACTCAAACTTGGTATACGAGTAGATAAGGCCAAGAGAAAGGTTTCCCTAAATTTTGGTTGAAAAGGGATATTCGGATTGAGAGATATGATTTTTGCAACAAAAGGTATTAAAAGCCACATTTATCTTTTTAATCTTGAAATGGTGTTCTTGGCACCTGGTTATGGGCCGTTGGATGTAGATCCAACAGTGGCTGCTCTTCACGATCTTCTTTTAGAAAGGAACAAGGAAACAAGATTTTGTAATGGGAAATCCTTGATGGTCTATGCACGGGAGTCTTTGGAAAGAACTCCATTGAAATCAGGAGAGGGAAACGCACTTGATGAACCCCAAGATCCTCTCTGATCGACTGGCATTGTGGACTTCCCCAATGGAGCTGGACTCCATGGGATCTGTCCTGCAATCGGCCTATAAAGGGGGGATGATCCCTCCTTCCACGAGGCTGTAGACTCCTCCAAGGGGCCGTGACATCTAGCCAATCGCCATGTCACTGGGATGGCTCTAGGCCTGTTTATCTTATCCAGTTCCTCCTACCTGACTAATGCTCAGTTCGGATAGAACGACCGCTCGCAGGAAGCATCCCTGACCATCAGAGGCAAAGGTGGGGTGATGAGCAAGTTCGGCCCAGTTCAGCGGAGCCAAGGGAGCTGTCGGTGTGGTTTTGAGAGGCCTGAAGAGCGGGGTCAGCGTTGGGTTGACCAGTCTGAGAGCATCACTCACTGGAGCGAGATCGAACGGAGGAAGAAGATGAGAAAGGGTGAAATCCTAGTTTTGCCCTCGCACGGGCTCAGTAGACTTCAGGGCCGGGAAGGACAGGGTCATCCTTCGACCCTTCTATGGACCGCTGCCCGCTTGGCGCGTTGAGCCAGGATAGCGAGTGCCTTTGGCCAGCCAAGATGACGTGGCGGCCTCCTATTGGCCGAAAGGTAACCAATTTGCTAAATTCGTAGAAATTGCTAGGAATGTCTAATGGGAAAACTTTATACATGAAAGTTGTGAAGAAAAATACAAGGAACAAGATTAAAATGGTTTGGTAACCTAATTCGGTCTCGTTTTGCAAAAGTACATTAATTTGATAGAAAATGTATTAAAGATTAATTAGAAAACCCTAATTGAGTATAAAGGATGAATCTTTGAGGTTTAATAGGTTAATTTGGGAAGCATTAACCTGTTGGATATTAAAATATAGTTTTCATCCATTTTGAATGCAAAGTTAGCTAATTTAGGGTTTTAACCTATAAATGAAAGATAATACATATAGAAACCCTAATTTAGGGTGAAAGGGAGAAAAACTTTGTTTAATTCGAATTAGGGAAATATATTCCTAAATAATGACCCTAAGCCAGTTAGGAGTGATAAGATGAGAAATTTAAAGGTTTTATGTAGTTTTGTTGAATTAGGGTTCATAATACTAAAAGTGGAGGCAAAACCCTAATTTCAAAGGAAACCCTAAAATTGGAATAGAAATCCTAAGAAACAAGATGAGTTTGGATAAATAATGATAAAAGGAAGTTGTATGTTTGTTTCAGGATTTCTGTGCATATTTGCTTGCTTGATTGGGTTTTCTCTTCATAATTGATTCTGTATCCAAATCTGCAAATACAGGTATGTGGTTACGCTTATGAATATCTTGAATTAGTTTTTCGAGGTTTACCGAAGTTTTCATCGATGTCATGAATTAATTGTTGGATGATTTTAATTCATGCAAACTATAATGTGGATATGACTATCACATAAGATATGTGCCTACTAGCTCAGATCCTGGTCCCCTCTGTGGCTTAATAGTTGACCTAGTATATGGCTACCTAGAGGGTAGGTCCATCAGGTCATTGAATGAATTAGTATATGGCTACCTAGAGGGTAGGACCATAAAGTCATATTGAGTTAGATATTGGGCTACCTTTGGGTAGTGCCATGTGACTCTATTACCCTATGTATTGGCTACCTGTAAGGTAGGACCATGGGGGTAAAGATCTACCTTTATAGAGGTATCATATAAGTCCACTGCAGGGACAACACAAAGTTGTAAATAGGTATGGATTGAGTAGTATGGTTTAAAATGTAATCTTGGTTGTTAAATGATTAATTGAATGATTATATTGTTATTATAGTTGCATGATTATTGTTTCCCCCACATACCAACTTCTTACTGACCGACGTTTTGTTTGTCGGCGTTTTAGGTACAAATGAAAAGAACAAATAGTAAAGTGGCATATGCAGAATCAAATGAGAATTAACGTGCACAGGAGGGTTAGTTAGATTAGTATCTTCATGGATAGAAGATTAGAAATCCCAATTTTTAAAAAGGTAAGTAAAGTTTTATTTTATACCAGTTTTCAGTTTAGTTGGTAAAGTTTATTAATTGTTATTGATTATTTGTCGAACCTTTGATCCGGGTTATTGGTTAACGGCTCTGACCTTTTGGTCTCCCTTAATTGGAGATTACCGGGAGGCGGGGTTGTTACAATTGGTATCAGAGCATAGGTTCCTCATTTAATCTTTAATAATTATTAAATTTTACAAATTCTGTAGAACCCAAGGGAGTTATTAGTGGATTATCTGAAAGGCAGAGGTGTCTAGAAAAGGATCATGACCGGGGGCTGGCAATATTTTCCTCCGCACCACTAGTCAGAATACGAGGACTCCCGGATACGTGTGACTGCCTGGCCAAAGTCTTAGGGTATGAATTGAAATAAGATACCTTTAGGACTCTGTCATCTTATTCGTCCTTTCTCAACTCAAATTCTGTTAAGGACCTTAAGGATTAGGGTTTTCTCTATTTTTCTCACCCTCTTGAGGTATGGGTAATGTTGATAAGGATTAAGGAATCCTCCACCAAATTAATAAAAAGCATCTAAATAAGATGTCATGGACATAAGATTAATAGAGTAAGCGTAAAGGAATAGATACATGCTTAGGTCATATGACACGAGTTCTCATTGCCCTCAGGAGAGACCTGAGGATAGACCTCCTTGGCAGAAGGATGATTAGAGAGAGTTAGTCTTAAATGTAGAGACCTAGCACATCCTCAAAGGATGACGTTAACCCTAATGTGGAGGTTAGAGAGAGAGAGATGACATGATGAGTTAGATGTCATGGTTGACTGGGTGTTTGGATGAACATGCCTTTGGATGCCATGTGAGCCATGAGAGGTTGGATGGCCTAGCACCTTTTGGCAACCCAACCCTGGGAAGGGTCGAGCATGTTAGAATGAAGGATAGCTCCTCCATGGATAAAGCTAACCTATAGAAACCCTATGAGCTTAGGCAAGTAGGGTATAGCTTGCACCCAGTGTACGTCAGTAGTGCTGAAAGTAGGATGAAACCCTGGAAAAGGAATCATAATGGATGGCTTATGAGATAAGCATAAGGGTTATGGATAATCTTGAGTAAACATAAGTTCGAGCATAGGCTTCACTCAGGTAGGGGCATGCTTATGAGCTTGATCCTTCATGAAGAAAGGACCTCTTATAGAGAGGTTGGTTGTAGGATTAGCTCTGGAGAGAGAGCAGACCTCAAGCAAGAAGGTTGGAAGCCTAATACCCCGAAACTTAAGGAACAATGGGGAGTTGAGGATGATGCGACCTAAGTGAATGATAAGGGTTGCCTCATGCTCGATCCTTGGAGGCTGACGATATCTCGGTTGCCTTTAGAGAAACCAAAACCTAGAGAGAGGATGATGCTTTTGGTACCTATGTGCCTATGGTATAGGTATTACCTGTTGAGATGAGACAAAGAGTGCCTTAGACCCTGTGGAGGTTTAAGTAACCAGTTGTGAGGCTTTATACCTAGTGGGTTGTACTGGAAGAGGACTCAACTCCGAAGTGTTGATCGAGTAAAAGGATCATATAAGTACATGGCAAATCTTGGACATGCTTGATTCGTGGTTAAGAGATTGAGCATGCAGTTGGACACCCGAAGGTGAACCTAGGGTTCCTAGGCCTAAGAGGGGAAGCCGTGTACCCGATGCTCATGATGAGATTTGAGTCTCTATAGTTTCGATTACTCCTCATATGTAGAGGTAAAGGAAACCCCTTAAGTTAAGGGTATGTTTGATGAACCCCTCACAACTAAGTGGAACTAATGTTGAGGAGAGAGAACAAGTATGAACTAGCATGGTTTAATAGGTGGTCTGCTTGTGCCTCAGTAATTGTTGGGTTAGGCATGCTCATGTGAATATAAACTCTAAGGACGGTTGCAACCTTGTTGCAAAGAGTTGTAGTTTCCTCCCATCCTGGGAGAGGGACCCTCTTGTAGAAGGTATACCAGTTTTGTTGGTTTTAGGTAACCTAAAGAGGTCTCATAGGATCTTGAGAAGCTAAGTGAAAAGTACATGATATGAGAATGAGCCTATAGACCCATCGATAACCATCTCTATGTGCATGTAGATGTGTTACCATGGAAGTAACTGGTATGGGGCCTGACCAAGGTAGGCAGGTCGCCATGATCCCTTTGAAAGGATGAAAGTCAGCCCATGAATGCAGAAAGAGAGATGATGAATGCTTGGGTAAGGTTCCAAGTTGAACATGTACTATAAGAGAATCCTAAGTCTATCCTAGGGTCAGGTAGGGATAAGACCGATGGAAGTAGGAGTTGCCTAATTCCCTAGTTGCACATGACCATAGGGTCGGAAGGTAACAACTATCAATGTCTGAGGGCCATGGGTTAGGAGATTCATCACCTTCATGAACTCATGGGACCCAAAGGGCAGATGAGTAGGGCACTCTCTGGATGCATAAGGGAAGAGGGATGACCCCAAAAGTGTCGGCACCCTATAAACCTAGAGGAGATGACCAAGGATTGTGTGTAAACCCAAGAAGGTTCGAGACCAGTTTTCCATGGAAGTAACTCTGATAATAAGATGATTGTGATGTAGAGACATAAGTTGCACGTTTCAGCTTAGATTTGAAAGTGTACTGGAAATGTGGGATGTATCATCTCCACTCTTGGAACAGGAAGAACTTTGTGTTTGGACGGCCACCAAATGCTTATTTCCTCTTGTTATGGGAGGGAGAGATGGGATAGTACACATGCCATACACCAAGGATAAAAGATGAGGTGGGTTGGAATGCTGCTATAAGGTATGAGGATAGAGATGATAACATACCTTGGTGGAGTGAATGATACATGGATAGGTACAAACGATAAGAATATTAAGATAATCACCTTGTGAGAATGTTTTATCATGAGCTATGTGGAATCTGCATGTGATACAAGGTTGAGTTTGATAACCAAGAGGATGATCTTAGAGTTTTCTTGATGAAGAGTTTGAGATGGGACTTAAGCGGAATACATGGAGGTAGTGTGTCTTCAACATTGCCTAATACCGAAGGATGTGAAGTGGTAATGGATGCTCTGGTGGAGATATAGCTGCCTAGTTTGGCTAGAAGAGGTTGTTAGGCTAACCCTAAGTTTGGAAAGAAGATGTGTTTTGGCTAACACTCAGATGTAATGAGATAGGTTGAACAAGTTAATGATTGTTTGGTTAGCCAGTCTAGTCCTTGACGTAATGAAAGGATGGTTTAGAGCCTCAGATGCACTTCTCTGAAAGGGAATGTGATGAAACCCTGATTAGAATGGTTTAGGGTTTCCGAGGTATCAAGCTTGAGGAATCCTAACAATGCAGGAGATCATGATATACCTTGGTACCACAAAGATAGTAAGTGACAGTAGTATTTTGGATGTCTAAGGTGAAGTGCATGTGATATGTTGCCATGCATAATAGGAGGTGAAGGACGAACACCAGTAACCTAGTGTATCAATATAGAGGATAAATGAGTCCCTGGGAAGGAATGGGAGTTCATCACTATGGATGTTGTGGTAAGTCTCCCTTTGACCAAGAAGGTCAAGATGTAATATGGGTTATGGTAGATCGCCTCACCTAGATAACATGAGAAAGAAGGGAGTATTATCAAGAGACATATTTTGTTGAACTACATAAGAGAGAGAGAGAGATGGTTCAACTACACCATGATATGAGTTCAAAAGTTCTTGAGTATGATCTAGCGGTTCAGTTCCATGAGGGGGAAGAGAAACATACAGAACTCGATGTTGGTACAGTTTATCACCCCTTACTAACGGTTAGTATGATCCAGACTAGAGGGTTTGATGAGAGCATGTGTTCTTTGTTCAGGGTGATATCTAGAGACAGTTCTTGTCATATGAAAGATGTGATGACAACCACCATAGCCAGTATCGGGTTTTAAAGAAGCTATATAAGGGAGGTTGTGTCAGACACCACTTCAATAAGGTGATGTTGGTGAAAGGACCACGCGATGGTTAGAAAAGGACCACAGTGTGTGTAGATGAAGTCACCTTGATCATGCAATGGCTGAAAGGAGCCTAGAGACGACGGGAGTCGTGAACATATGCAAAGTAGACTGACATGCAGTTCACTGTGGGAGAATGTGACATGAAAATCCGACCCCTCTAAGTTATAGCTAAGAGAGCTGAGTCCCTGATACATGGGTCCATTTGAGATGGATTGGTGGAGAAGGTTATGGATAACCTTACCCCTCAGGATAAAAAAAAGGTGTGATGAGTTTCAAGTGTCCAATTTAGAGCACTATGTGAGGTACCCAGACCATGAGCTAAACAATGAACCTAGTGAGCCCCAAGGGAGGCTGAAATGGCCTGAGTCACCTGTGCAGTTTATAGACGCTAGGATGAAAGAACTCAGAAAAAAAAGAATATGTGATGATAAAGGTTCTTTGGAAGCGCCATGGGTAAGGTAAAGCCACATAGGGGCCGTTGACGGACATGGGAAAGTCTTATCCTGAATTGTTTGTTTTATTTGATTGAATTTTGAGGACAAAATTCCTATAAGAGGGGAAGGATGTTATAACCCCAATTTTTGGGTTCAATTGGTGAGAAATGTAATTTCTCATATTAAAGATAATCGAACAAATAATGATATGATTGGTTTTGAATAAATGGATTCCATTCACAATAACCTTGATTGGTTGCTTTGTGGGCTTTATTGGCTATTGGGCCCAATAAAAAAGAATTTCAATTAATTAATGAATAATTGAGAATTTGAGAAAAGAAAATATGTAGAAACCTCTAGAAGGCAAAATAATAGATTTCATGCCTCTTAGGTTCCTTGGATCTTATGGAGTCCAAAATTTCGAAGATAAAGCAATAAGAAAAGAAAATATGAATTAAACATTTCTTTATTAAGAAAGAAATTGAAAACAATGATAAAATGTGGAAATAAGAGAAAAGAGGTATAATTAAGTTATCCTTGGTGGATTTTCATATCCAAAGGATTCCTAATGTTAAAAGGAATCCCAATAAGGAAATTAAAAAAAAAGAGAGGTAAAGAGAAATCCTCAAAGAGAGATATTTTACCAAGGAAATGAATAAGAAGAAGGAGAAAATGCAAATAAAGGGATAAATAAGAAAATAGATAAGTGAAGGGCTATGGAATATTTCCAAGATGGGATTCTGAGCCATTAAGGTTTCTTGGGGATCAAGGAATTCAAAATAATAATTTAATGGCAAAGAAAGAGGAAATACCAAATTAAATTGGGTTAATTTAATAGATAACTTGCATATGAAGGAAATACCCTTTTCCTTTGGAATTTGGGACTCAAACTTGGTATACGAGTAGATAAGGCCAAGAGAAAGGTTTCCCTAAATTTTGGTTGAAAAGGGATATTCGGATTGAGAGATATGATTTTTGCAACAAAAGGTATTAAAAGCCACATTTATCTTTTTAATCTGGAAATAGTGTTCTTAGCACCTGGTTGTGGGCCGTTGGATGTAGATCCAACAGTGGCTGCTCTTCACGATCTTCTTTTAGAAAGGAACAAGGAAACAAGATTTCATAATGGGAAATCCTTGATGGTCTCTGCAGGGGAGTCTTTGGAAAGAACTCCATTGAAACCGGGAGAGGGAAACGCACTTGATGAACCCCAAGATCCTCTCTGATCGACTGGCATTGGGGACTTCCCCAATGGAGCCGGACTCCATGGGACCTGTCCTGCATTTGGCCTATAAAAGGGGGATGATCCCTCCTTCCGTGAGGCTGTAGACTCCTCCAAGGGGTCGTGACATCTAGCCAATCGCCCTGTCACCGGGATGGCCCTAGGCCTGTTTATCTTATCTGGTTCCTCCTACCTGACCAATGCTCTGCTCGGATAGAACGACCGCTCACAGGCAGCATCCCCGTTCATCAGAGGAAAAGGCGGGGTGATGAGCAAGTTCGGCCTAGTTCAGCGGATCCAAGGGATCTGTCAGCGTGACTTTGAGAGGCCTGAAGAGCGGGGTCAACGTTGGGTTGACCGACCTGAGAGCAGCACTCGCTGGAGCGAGATCGAATGGAGGAAGAAGATGAGAAAGGGTGAAATCCCAGTTTTGCCCTCGCACGGGCGTGGTAGACTTCAGGGCTGGGAAGGGCACGGTCGTCCTTCGACCCTTCTATGGACCGCTGCCCGCTTGGCGCGTTGAGCCAGGATAGCGAGTTCCTTTGGCCAGCCAAGATGACGTGGTGGCCTCCTATTGGCCGAAAGGTAACCAATTTGCTAAATTTGTAGAAATTGTTAGGAATGTCTAATGGGAAAACTTTATACATTAAAGTTGTGGAGAAAAATACAAGGAAAAAGATAAAAATGGTTTGGTAACCTAATTCGGTCTCATGTTTCAAAAGTACATTAATTCAATAGAAAATGTATTAAATATTAATTAGAAAACCCTAATTGAGTATAAAGGATGAATCTTTGAGGTTTAATAGGATAATTTGGAAAGAATTAACCTATTGGATATTAGAATAGAGTTTTCATCCATTTTGAATGCAAAGTTAGCTAATTTAGGGTTTTAACCTATAAATGAAAGATAATACATATAGAAACCCTAATTTAGGGTGAAAGGGAGAAAAACTTTGTTTAATTCGAATTAGGGAAATATATTCCTAAATAATGACCCTAAGCCGGTTAGGAGTGATAAGATGAGAAATTTAAAGGTTTTATGTAGTTTTGTTGAATTAGGATTCATAATACTAAAAGTGGAGGCAAAACCCTAATTTCAAAGGAAACCCTAAAATTGGAATAGAAATCCTAAGAAACAAGATGAGTTTGGATAAATAATGATAAAAGGAAGTTGTATGTTTGTTTCAGGATTTCTGTGCATATTTTCTTGCTTGATTGGGTTTTCTCTTCATAGTTGATTCTGTATCCAAATATGCAAATACAGGTATGTGGTTACGCTTATGAATATCTCGAATTAGTTTTTCGAGGTTTACCGAAGTTTTCATCGATGTCATGAATTAATTGTTGGATGATTTTAATTCATGCAAACTATAATGTGGATATGACTATCACATAAGATATGTGCCTACTAGCTCAGATCCTGGTCCCCTCTGTGGCTTAATAGTTGACCTAGTATATGGCTACCTAGAGGGTAGGTCCATCAGGTCATTGAATGACTTAGTATATGGCTACCTAGAGGGTAGGACCATCAAGTCATATTGAGTTAGATATTGGGCTACCTTTGGGTAGTGCCATGCGACTCTATTACCCTATGTATTGGCTACATGTAAGGTAGGACCATGGGGGTAAAGATCTACCTTTATAGAGGTATCATATAAGTCCACTGCAGGGACAACACAAAGTTGTGGATAGGTATGGATTGAGTAGTATGGTTTAAAATGTAATCTTAGTTGTTAAATGATTAATTGAATGATTACATTGTTATTATAGTTGCATGATTATTGTTTCCCCCACATAGCAGCTTCTTGTTGACCGACGTTTTGTTTGTCGGCGTTTTAGGTACAAATGAAAAGAACAAATAGTAAAGTGGCATATCCAGAATCAAATGAGAATTAACGTGCACAGGAGGGTTAGTTAGATTAGTATCTTCATGGATAGAAGATTAGAAATCCCAATTTTTAAAAAGGTAAGTAAAGTTTTATTTTATACCAGTTTTCAGTTTAGTTGGTAAAGTTTATTAATTGTTATTGATTATTTGTCGAACCTTTGATCCAGGTTATTGGTTAACGACTCTTACCTTTCAGTCTCCCTTAATTGGGGGTTACCGCGAGGCAGGGCCGTTACACCCAAGTAGGTTGAGACCCAACCTAGAGTGTATCACCATCTTGTGCATGCATGGTTTAAGTGGGTGCATGTTGGTTTCTTGGGTGGATAAGTGTCCCTTTGGTGTCTTAGGGTGTTGGCACCTCATCTTTTTATCCTTCTCTCTCTTTCCTCATGTATATAACCCCTTATATCTCCATGCAAGTGACCCTTTTGGCCCTCCATCTTCCTCCCTCTCTTTTCTCATCTTGGATATCAGTGGAGCAAAAAGATCAAACTTTGGAGCTCTTCGTGACCACACTCTTCTTGCATGTGGTTCTTGTGGTGATCCTTTCTCATCTTCAACCATAGTAAGCATATGCCTTTCTTATACTACGTTTTCTTGGATCTCCTACCTCCATCTTCTCCCCTTCTCTCAGCCATTTACCATGTTTGATCAGGGTGATCGTCCTTGAGAAGAAACCCCACATCACAAGGGTCATAGGCCATGTTGAGAGGATGTTCTTCCCCCTTTTTCCTCATTCGTCCTTTCATTTGGATAGGGTTTCCTTTTTCTCCTTTTCTTGGATTTTCTATGACCTTGGTACCTTCTTGTTCTTGAGGTGCTTTGGTGTTCGAAAGAGGAACCTTTGGTGGAGCTTCTTCAACCTTTATAACTTGTGCTTGGAGCTCTTGATCTGGGAGATTAGATCTTTGGAGTTGAGCTTCTTAAGGCGGGTTATATAACACTTAACCTACTCTATTATTCACCTCTTACACTAGCATGCTACTATTTTATTTCTCTAAAACATCCCCATTGTAATTCTAGTGGATGATGATAATCTTTAGAATTCGTTTGGTGGTGATTATCTTTCTTGGTTGGGTAGAAATCTAAAACCCTAATTGCACGTACCTGATTTTGGTGATTGTGGTGTTATGGTGATCTTCCTCTACCTTTTGACCTTAGTTTTTCTCCCATGCATGTTGTTCATGTGTCTTGGTGTTCTATGAAGATTGAGTTCTATTTTGGAGGTTTGAAATGTGGTTTTATCTCGTTTGCATGAGGTGTTTTCATGGAGGGTTCATGATGCATGATCTAGGGTCCTTGGTGACCATTTTCATGAAGTTTTTCACCATGATAAAGATGGATCTTCTTTGGTTCTATATTCTGATTAGATCATGCTTAATACCTGAGTAGAGACAAACCTTTGCCTTGGTGATGGTTTTATCTTTGGCATGTTGGGTTTGGGTCAAGATGGGTCTTATCTTTGGTGTGTTGCGGTCGTGACATCATGGCTGGCCGTGACCCATGGTCTATTTCAGTTGAGATGCCCTAGTTATGTGTCATTTTACCTGCCATGAGTTGGTAGGACCTTGCTGCTATTTCCAATGAATGCTTGCTCTTATGTTGAGGGTCACCCTTATCCTTTTTGCAGTCGCGACATGCATAAGGGTGGTGGTCATAACATGCACATCTTGGGTGATCAAAACTCTAGGATCATGAGGGGTCGAGGTATGCTTGAGTATGGGTAGAGACATGGGGAGGTGTCATGGGTAGAACACCTTGGTTGTGTCACAATCGTGATCCTTGGATGATGGTGGTCACGAACCATGCTTGATGGGTGGTTATGACATGCATATGGAGGTGGTCGCGACATGTTTATGATGAGTGGTCGACTTATGCATGATCACATCATAACACATGTACACGAGTGGGCAAGTATTGAACCATGTGTAGTGTTGTTTGGGTGGTTGCCTAATCAACCCTAATTGTAATTATCAACCCTAAGATGCTCCAAGATAGTGGGAGGTGGTGTACCTAGGGTTTGGTATTTGTATCTAGCTTTAAACCCTAATCAGCTATAGTGTGGAACCCTGACACTAAAATGAGATGTGACATGTTTATTTCTCTATCTTGGAATGGTCATTATAGTATGATGATTTCTCTCACTTTTTTTATAAACCCCTAACCTTACAGGTAATATGAACTTGATTATCATATCTAGTGCACGCTATGGTGAATGTGACATCATACAGGTTGAATGAGCCTTCATGAGGCATTGAGACACTTGTGATGCAGAAATGATGTGAATGGGTGATATGACCTGGTTATGACTTGATGGCCTTTTGAATGGTAGTATTATAGGTCTCATGTGGTGATAGTGTGAAATTTCAACCTTATACATTTTATATCTTCTCAAATTGTATCATGCCCTTATCTTTGTGCATGACAACTTTATTGATGTTAAAAGACATCTAATTGACTTAACTAATCAAGTAGAACCTAATCATGTAGTTTTCCCTGTGCCATAGATCCATCTTCAGCGTCAACACTTTCTAGATGGTGAAACATGTTTTCCCTTACTGGAAGCTCAGAGTCATATAGTGTTGAGTATATGCATTCACAAGATTGGTTGCAGACTATACCCTGACAGGAGTGTAGCTGTAGGTTGTAGCTCAATGATATGGTGCTTATGATGTTTCATAAGATTAGCCACGGGCCATACCTTGGAAGGAGTGAGGCTATGGGTTGTAGCTCAGTTTTCACTAGCGATGTGACCTATACCAAGGTGGGCTAGGAGTTTCACAGTTTGACTATATGTCATTGATTGTAGTTGACTAGTATATCTCTGCGGTGCACTCGTGTATTGACCACGAGGTTTGGTGAGGTCATAGATTGCATCTCTTCCATTGAACTTGTATGGAACTGATTTCTACTTAGCAGTGGTCAGTTGGATTTGAGTGGTATGACTCAAATCCTCGAGGCATAATAAAATATGTAATCAATCGGGTAATATACTTGCTTAGGATCAAATATGATAACATTGGATGAGGCTTTGCTTTGCTTTTGTACAATATAGTTGGAGTAATTATATGTGTTCTTCATTTCCTTCTGAACTGTTAGATGATAATAACTGTCTTGCTAATATCATTAGCTGAATCTGTTTATTATAGTTGTAGCTTTACTTTTATCCTTTAATTACCTTATATGCGTTAATATTAGTATTGGCGGAGAGTTATATCTCCTGCTGAGATTTGGATCTCATCCTGTGGGTTTCTCCACATCTTTTAGGTGGACGTGTACAAGGAAGTAGAGATGGTGCAACTAAGACAGAGCAGGGACAAGAAGGATAGTAGCTGATAAGGTTGGATGTGTTGCTAGTCTTTTGGTGTAGAGTCCTAGAGTCATCCATGTACACTCGGGTCTTGGGTATGGTTTTTGGGTTTGTTTTGGTAGACATGCTATCAATACGTGGTTTTGGCTTGTGTTCCCTTTTGATGTAGACATATGGCAGATGTTCATGTATATATATATATATATATATATATATATATATATATATATATAATGTGTGTGTGTATATATATGGGACATGTCTCTATGGTAGCAGGATGATGGCTTTCATGGTAAAGACATGTTGATGTAGGTACTATGGGATCTATGCTATCCAATGTAGGTGTCCTATGAGGACTTATATGTAAAGGTTTTAGTAGCTTTGGTGCTTAATGAAATCATTTTTAATTTTTAGTGTTTTCTGGTAATCCGCTTGTTTCGTTTTATTTCCATGTTTAGTTTTGAGTGATCTCATTGGTTTGTAGCGTAGGGTGTCACAATTGGTCCCAACATTTTCACTTCCCTAGTCAAATGAAAATACAATGTACCATGATATCAAAGAATGAAGGAGGAAAATAAATCTCAAGTTTTCATAGGGTAACAACCATTTCTCTTTGAAACTTATCGAGATTCTCATGATCAATAACTTTTGCTGCATAGAGTGTTGAATAAGAAATAAGTCTAGTGATTGCAAACCTTACATGCTTCGACAGTATAGATTGAATTACAATTGGCAATATTTGTTGTATTAGAGTGCAACAATCATTCGATTTAAGACATATCAGCTTCATATCTTTCATTAATACTAGTCTAAGGATATTGGAAGAGTATCCATGTGGTACCTTAACATGAAGCAAGCATTCGTAAAAAGTGTTCTTCTCCTTTCTAGACAATGTATAACAAGTAGGGGGTTAATATGTTTTCCAATCACTGCTAACTAGTTCTATTAATTTTCTCCTTATTCCCATTTCACATAGGTCCATTCTAGATTTGATGCCATCTTTAGTCTTACCTAGCATATTCAACAAAGTACCAATGATGCTATCATAAACATTTTTCTCAACATGCATGACATCGATATAATGCCTAACTTCCAAAGAACTCCAATAACAAAGATCCCAAAATATTGACCTCTTCTTATATAAAGATTTGTCACTCTGTGTGGGAATGGTACATTGTGATCTCTTATAGGTTTAGGGGCACTCCGTTCCTCATTTGATCCATCAAACGCTTTGTGCAACCTTCAATAAGGATGAACTTTTGGAAGAAACCTTTGATGACTAAGATATACAGTCTTGCCGCCATATTTTAGTCAAATCGAATCAGTGCTCTTTTCACATATAGGGCATGCTTTGGATCCTTTTACACTGTATCTAGGCAAATTTCCATATGCTGGAAATTCATTAATAGTGCAAAACAACATAGCATGCAAATGAAATGTCTCTCTAAGCAAAGAATCATAGGTCATAACACCTTCTCCCCAGAGTTTCTTTAAGTTATCAATCAGAGGTTCAAGATAAACATCAATATCATTGCTAGGTTGTTTAAGACTTGATATCAACAACAACATAGCGTACTTATTTTTCATACACAACCAGGAGGAAGATTGTATATAATAATAATAATAACAGGACAAGTGTTATGTTGGGTACTAAATGTGCCGTATGGATTTATCCCATCGATACATAGCTAGCCCAAGTCTTAGATTCTTGACTTCTTTGCCAAATTCATCGTACAACAAATCAATGTTCTTCCAGTGTGGGGAATCACACGCATGTCATAGGATCCCATCATTATTTTTCTTTACCTTTGCATGGCACCTATAATTCTTTGCATCCATGGGATTAGAAAACAAGCATTTAAATCATGGTATCATAGGTAGATACCACATCACCTTGGTAGGAGAGCCAGTTTTGGACTTCCCCTAAGTCGTCATTTTGTACCTTGACTCCCCACATTTCAGACAATCTTTCAAATTGACATAGTCCTTTTAAAATAACACATAGTCATTCAGGTATGCATGTATCTTCTTAGTCTTCATTCCCATTGGGCACAACATTTTCTTTAATTCATTTGTTGAGACTGGAAGCTCGTTGCCTTTAGAAATATTTTCTTTCAACAAAGACAACAATGAAGTGAAGCTTTTGTCGCTTCATCTATTGTTAGCCTTCAGAGTATACAATCTCAACACAACACTCAACTTTGTAAACATAGTACAACCTAAGTATAACGGTATCTCAGCATCATGCATAATGTTTCTAAACAAGGAAGGTGGATCGGTGTGCTCTACCCCACAACTACTTAGCATAGCATCAACCATGTGTATTAGAATTGGTTCGTTCTCTAAACCATTGGCGGTAGTTTCTTCTTCAACACAAGTATTGTTATTGACATCTACAGATCTCACCTTTGGATTCTCACCATGCCACTACCATTATGTATATCCTGGTATAATCCTGTTGCACATGATATGACTTTTGATTTGTCAACAATGTTGACTTTCAAGTTGTTACCTCAATGCCTACATGGACAATAGAACCTATCTCCAAGTTGTTTCCTGTGTTCCTCTGCAAATTTTACAAATTGGTCAATACCAGCAATAAGCTATGGGGTGCAGCGATTTGGAATGGACATCCATGATCTATCCATTCTATGATCAAAGACAAAATACAATATTAGGATTTAGGGTTTACATGATTAGGGTTTAGGATTTACAGATAGATAGCATTTATTATTTTGGATTTTTGATAAGGCTTTATAGATTAGGGTTTAGGGTCTACATATTAGGGTTTATGGTTTACAGATTAGGGTTTAGGGTTCAGTAATGAATGTGTGTACCACCTATCACATTCTTGAACACCTAATCTCGCTAGTAAGTATAAAATGTGTATTTAGTTTTCAAGAAAATTCGGAAGTATTTCCCCACAGTTCTCCAAGTACACCAATGGATGGAAAAATGTCCACCAACATATGTACTTAGAGAACAAATGGGGAAGTGCTGAAGAAACATCTTGAAATCTGAATATACATTATACACTTACATCCTAAGTGAGATTAAGTGTTCAAGAACAGTCCCAAATTGGGGACCATCCAAGATTTACTCCTAATGAGTAAATCTCAATCGGGTTTATAGGCCAACAAAATACATGTATATATGTTTTCATTCCTATACCTATGATCATAGTTTCATCACTCATATCCTATGTTTTATGCAACACCATTTAATTCAATTAATTCTTTCTTTTGGGTTAGTTCATTCATGCATCATTAACCCTAATTAATCAATATTAATCAACTACACAATCTTGAAGAGAGAAAGAAAGCAATATTAATTAATTAAATTCATTCATGCATCATTAAACCTAATTAATGATAAATATTAATCAACTATACAATCCTAAAGAGCAATTATTGAACTAAATTAAATCAATCACTAACAAGAGAGAAAGAAAGCAATATTAACTAATTAAGTTCATTCATGCATAATTAACATTAATTTATGATAAATATTCATCAACTACACAATCTTGAATATCAATTATTAAACTAAGTCAAATAAATCATTAATAAGAGAGAGAGAAATCAATATTAATTAATTAAGTTTGTTCATGTATCATTAACCCTACTTTATCAAACTCTACTTCTAATTCACCACTCACCACAATGGTGGAGTAGGATATGACAGTGGAAACTGGAGATGGAGGTGGAGGTGGTTGTGGCTAAAATAGGTTGGAGGTGGGGTTGCGGTGATGACTGAAGGTGAAGCTGGCGTGATAGCAGTTGGAGAAGGCTAGAGTAGTAGACGACAGTTGGAGAAACAATAGTAGTAGCTAGGCACATGGAGAGCTAAAGCAGTAGTAGTAGCGGCGGCTAGAGCAATAGAAGTAGCAGCGACGAGTAGTGGAGGAGGCGAAGAGCATAAGAGAAGTAGAGCAGCATCAAGGTGGAGAGCAGCGGAGGAGGTGGAGAGCACCAAAGAAAATTGCTAGAGCAAAAATCCTCTGTGATGAAATACAATATTGAGGGAAAGAAACATTTCATGTGTGCAATAATTCATCTTAGTCGTCAGTTGTTTAAGAAAATGGATGTAACATACTGAAATCTAGGGTCTTTCCTGTAATTTACCCACTTTTGAGCTTTTCTTGGCCTTATAGTCCATTTGGACCTTTTCCATAAATTTCCCATCCTTTTGAATCACTTTTGGACTCTATTTGCAATTTGAGCATTGATGATGGCGAAATTCCATTTTTGCTCCCATTCATGTTTATAAAAGGGTGTTTTCACAAATAACCCAATTAAGGAGATAAATGAGGGTTAATAATGTAATTTGGTCATTAAGGATGGAAATGTAGTAGATAATATTAATTTGGAGATTTTTGGATAAATATATTAGTAATAATGTGTATTTGAATTAATTAATGAGAATATTAACCTTAATTGTTTCTTTCTCCTCAAAATATGATTTTAATTCATGAAAATATGTTATTTTGTTGAGAAATGATTATTGAAATCTTAATGTGTTTAATACCTTGAAATTTAATCACATGTTTCATAAAAAGAAGACTTTTCATATAACTCATTCATTTTAATATATTAATATACACTTTAATGAGAAATATATTTATTAAGGGACACATAATGGGTGAAACGATAATCTAATTGCACAACATTGTTCTAGACTTTAATATGAGCATGTGTTCCAAATTTGGTGCCTTTTGGAGTTGAGTTGACCCCTCAAATCATTTTTACAAGTCTTTAACATGGTGTAACCATAATATTGTATTGATTTCATTGATATCGAATTTGTAGCAATAAAGTTCGCATTTAATCAGCAGTCACGTGTTACTCCATTTCCTTTTCTAGCACACCCGATAGTAGTCATTGAATCATGATCCAACGACGCCTGCATTCTCTCCTTCCTCTCGCCCACTGAACATGCGCAACACCCCAGCTCCTTGCTGTCGTTCTCTCTCCCCCCTTCACCGATTCAAGTGATTCCTGTTCCTTTGGATTCGTCTCGTCGAGACTCTTCGAATGAACCCCGACTCATCTCCTCCCTTGTGCTATGCGAAAAACGCCTAACCACAGTCCCTTCTTCTTCTCCGCCATGTTTTCACAGGGTGTTCTAGAGCCACGCTCACACCTGTTTAAGGGTTGAGAAACGACCCTCAGGCTTCGAGCCTTCCTTCTCTTCCTCCAATTTCATCGCATTCTGCCCCAAACTCCCTGACCTGCTCGAAGTGGATCTCCGGTGACGATGGCTGAGAACTCGTCCTTCTGGCCACCTTCGTTCAATTAGCTTAGCGGTGAGCTTTCTTGGACTCTGTTCTCCACTTCGCCTCCTTTACCTTGACTCGAGAAGCCCCCTATCGTCGTAACCTGAAGCTCCCTATAGAAGCTCCACCGGCGCTTGCCATTTTCGAGTTCTGGTGATCCTCCGCCCGCGCTGCGTTAGTATCATTTTCCCTTTGCAAGCACCTTCGTGATCTTTTCGCAGACCGTTCTCCTCGTTTCGATGGGATTCTAAGGCCGATGGTTCTGCCCCTATTTCCCGACCTTCTTTGGCTTGCTTTTCGAGTTTTGAGGTCTTCGTCCTATGTCCAAGGCTCCTCTGTCCTCGCCGGACTTTGGTGGTTTCTTCTGCATCACCTGTTTTCCCAGCTGCGGCATAATGGTGCGATGCTAGGCTAGAGTCGAAGCTCCAGTAGCCTACTCGCACCATGTCTGGGCTGGAAGACGCCAGGTCAGGCAATGACCAAGGCACCCATGCTCCTGCCATTGGGAAAATTTTTTCAGGTATGGGCATTATCATCATTTCTCCCCTTGTTCTTCCTCCCTTGTGCAAACAATCGATAGTTTCAAATGACAGTACTGCCCTCGGTGTTCAATCGAATTTATTTTATATGCAAGGGCATTTTGGTCATTCCCCCTTCTCACTCGCTGTTGACCTAGGTCAGCGAGAGTGGACATGTTGATGCGACCAATTGTGTTTCGTCCGCGTCAGCATGGGCCCGGCCTCAGTGGCCCATTCGCCTATTTATTTTGCTGATGTGGCATTTCCCTGAATTCTTATTGGCTGAGATGATTTAATTCATAATAAATCATTCCCATGTTAGAAAATTCGAATAAATAGTCAATGGAAAGGATTTTTAATGTAGAATTTGATTTTTAAGTTTTTGAGTCATGATTTGGATTCCTGTTTCGAAGTTTGCTTTGAATGACTTTTTAAGTGTATAAAATGTTCTAAAATACATAATTAATTCATTTTAACTCCAAATTGAGAAATAAAATATGTTTTATTATTCAGGAGAATATGACTAATCTGTTGGACTAAGTTTTAAACCTTAAATCGTGGTTTTGAAAATAATTTCCAAAATTAGGGTTTTTCATATACTTTATGCCTTAATACATTCTAATACATGTGTAATGATGTAACTAGGGAAATATGGAATTGGATACAATCAGACTGGTGAATGTGATGGTAATGAATTGAAACTAAGGTATGTGACACCTATTTATGTATGTGACCCCTATGTATGTGAATCATATTTATGTATGTGACACCTATTAATGTATGTGGCCCCTATGTGTGTGGATCCTATTTTGGTATGTGGTTCCTATTATATGTGGAATGTATATTGTGCAATCAACCTACTCTTCAGTTGGGCTCTTATCCAACCCTACCTCACTATTGTGCTAGCCTTGTTATCCTTATAAATGCCTTTATTTGGCTCTTTACTTATTTGATGCTTTTGTTACCATTATGGCTCATCTAATTGAATTATATGTATCTTGTGTTTGCCTATATTTGGCTCCTTACTATGTGATGCTTCTATTGCCTATGTGGCTCAGTTAATTGTAACTCTTGAATCTTGCTATGGCCAATGTTTGGCTCATTCATTTATTGAGATTGTTTCTTGGGTTTTATTTCCAATGCTATGTTGCAATGTTGTTATACTTCTCACTAATGCCAAGTGAACTATTTAAGCATGATGTATTTTAGGCCAAATGACAATGTAGTTTACATGAGTACAAACCACCCACAGGGCACTGAGGTTTTAGTCCTCCTGCCGGGCACTGGGGTTTTAAGCCCCTTGCCATTTTATATTTGGCACTGGGGTTTTAGTCCCCCTGCCACTTTATATTGGCACTGGGGTTTTAGTCCCCCTGCCATTGGTGAGGTTCGGTAGGTGCCTCACCCTACATTGAGATGACTTTGTGTCTTAATATATTCATGCTATGTGATTATTATTGTGGTGATTGATTATGGCAGTTCTCTATTTCTTATTTGAATATTTGTCTCATTCTCTTAAAATCTTGTAGCATAGAGAATCTTTTATTATGAAATGTTGTTGACTATTACTTGTCCCATTCCTTTTGATTGACACATACTTTTATCTTTCTCTTGCTGGATGACCCCAACCATCTAGGCTAGGATCAGAGTGTGAATGGAAGCTTAGTGAACCTAAGGCTAAGGATAGGACAAGAAGAAAAGGAACATATAGCTTGCATGTTCATAGTTGCCTTTATATATTAAGTTGTTTTGTTGGGAGACAATATTGGCTTAGTCTAAGTCTTCCTCTACCTAGATCCTATGTTTGTATAAAGTTGTACTTCCTTTATGGAAATTTTGTAATGTACTCTTTATACATTTTGAATAAAGTCAAGATTTATTTCTTCCGCTGCCACACATTTGATGTATTTGTTTATCATGTTTAATGGTAGAGACTTTCTCTTTACAACATGGTATCAGAGCATCAAGGTAGTCGGATTCTTAACTAATTCAAAATTCTCTCCTAGATAGAACCCTTATCTTATATAGTATCCTATAGTAAGTTGTTTTTCACCTTAGAGTTGACCTATGATGAAAGTTTGATTTAGGATCATAATAATTTCATAATTAGAAATAAAATTTGTCAACTTTTTGGTGAATTGTCTATTAAGAAGCTACTAGAGCAAGAAGTTGAAAGTGATGGTGTCTAGAAAGGGTCAGAGCTTGGGGGCTGGAAATATTTTCCTCCTCCCCACTAGCTTGGTAATGAGGACTCCTGAGCTCATATGACCTGGCCTGGCCTGATTTGATATAGACAACTCGAAATAGTCTATCTATGGGCATATTGCCTAATTGTTGAATACCTTAGGAAAATCATAAGTGATGATTTGATCTCTTACACAAAACAAATCATCCTTAAATACCTTATACTCTTATGTTTAGGGTTTAGTGTACCCTATGTTACACCCTGAAGCTTGGTTAGTAAATCCTTTTAGTGTTGAGTTTTATGTACCCTTTTACCCTTAGCTTAGTTTGACTTAGTTGACCTTTTAAAGGGTGTAGTGAGGGTAATGGTGTTGGTACCCTATTTGGTTTTGCAAATCTGATTTCGAGGATGAAATCCCTTTTTAGGGGGATGGAATCCCAATTAAAAGCAAAATCAAATACCTTTGGAATTAGAAACCCTATCTATGTGGACATATGTACATAATAACTTATGTGAACAAGAATTTACCAAACACATAATACTTGTAATTCAACTTGTTTGTTTATACACACGTGAATATGTAGTAAGTCATATAGGGATAGTTCATATGCTTGAACCTTCACATATTATTGATTCATATAATAATGAGTTACTCATTACTAATGGTGAATATACATAATGTTGACTATGCCACCCTAATGGTAAAATGTGTATGGATAATGCACCCTAAGGATGCTTTAACATGTAATGATCATGTTGACCTAAACCCTAATATGTAATCATCTAGATTTGACAACATATACATACATATATATATATCCTTAATGCCTTTCATAATACATTAGTGAAATTAGGTGTCATCATCAGATAATATACCTTGATGCATATAAATGGATTATAGTCACAAATTTATAAATATATGTAAGGTATATCACCTTGTTCTCTAATGAACACCTCATCATAACTTGACATATGAATTAATTCATTAATATTTAATGTGTTACATCCTATTCACTAAAATGCATATAATGACTCAAACATGATTATGAATAATTGGATTCACATAAATATTCATAAATGCCTAATGTGAAGTAAAATATGTATAATTTATAATATGAAGTGTAATGGACAAAAATGATTAATGATGTCATTAATATGAGTATGAAAGATGATATGACAATGTGCAATATGAACATTATTTGGAATTATTATAGGCGTAATAACTTGTTGGATAATATTAACATTTTCTACAAAATAATTTGTGATAATTTTACATGATAGTTTTAAGAATATAATGGAAAATGAATTCATGTTATTAAGGTTTTTGACCTAATACATTAATTAATGTTGAAATGGCTTAGTAAACCCTAATTGTGCTTAAAACCCTTGATGAGGGAAGTACACATGATATAATGTTGAAATGTAATTGTTTGGTCATAAAATGTGGCACAAGTGATAGTATAATAAATATGATACCTCTCCATGATGGATATTATGCTAATAAGACAAAAATGTTAATTATATTATGTTGGATAAAAGGCTATAGGTTTTGTGGAAACCTTAGTAACACCTGACTTATGTAGATTTTGTGTTGTACCCTAGATTAAGGATATAACCTAGTGTTTAAGTATGGGAAGTTGCACACTCACCCTCTCTTTCCTCTTGTTGTGATTTCGGGGACGGAATCCTCTTTAAGGGGTGGTGTGCTGTAACATACTGAAATCTAGCGTCTTTCCTATAATTTACCCACTTTTGAACTTTTCTTGGTCTTATAGTCCATTTGGACCTTTTCCATAAATTTCACATCCTTTTGAATCACTTTTGGACTCTATTTGCAATTTGAGCATTGATGATGGTGAAATTCCATTTTTGCCCCCATTCATGTTTATAAAAGGGTGTTTGCACAAATAACCCAATTAAGGAGCTAAGTGAGAGTTAATAATGTAATTTGGTCATCAAGGATGGAAATGTAGTAGATAATATTAATTTGGAGCTTTTTGGATAAATATATTAGTAATAATGTGTATTTGAATTAATTAATGAGAATACTAACCTTAATTGTTTCTCTCTCCTCAAAATATGATTTTAATTCATAAAATATGTTATTTTTTTTGAGAAATGATTATTGAAATCTTAATGTGTTTAATACCTCGAAATTTAATCACATGTTTCATAAAAAGAAGACTTTTCATATAACTCATTCATTTTAATATATTAAGATACACTTTAATGAACAATATATTTATTAAGGGACACATAATGGGTGAAACGAGAATATAATTGCATAGCATTGTTCTAGACTTTAATATGAGCATGTGGTCCAAATTTGGTGCCTTTTGGAGTTGAGTTGACCCCTCAAATCGTTTTTACAAGTCTTTAACATGGTGTAACCATAATATTGTATTGATTTCATTGATATCGAATTTGTAGCAATAAAGTTCGGATTTAATCAGTTGTCAAGCATTCCACTGTTTCCTTTTATGGCGCAACCGATAGTAGCCATTGGATCATGATCCAACGGTGCCCACATTCTCTCCTTCCTCTTGCCCACTGAACAAGCACGACGCCCCAGCTCCTTACTGCCATTCTCTCCCCCCCTTCACCGATTCGTGTGATTCTCGTTCCGTTGGATTCATCTCATCGAGACTCTTCGAATGAGCCCCGACTCATCTCCTCCCTTGCCCTATGCAAAAAATGCCTAACCACAACCCCTTCTTCTCCGCCATGGTTTCACAGGGTGTTCTAGAGCCACGCTCACACCGGTTTAAGGGTTGAGAAACGACCCTCAGGCTTCGAGCCTTCCTTCTCTTCCTCCAATTTCATCGCATTCTACCCTGAACTCCCTGACCTGCTTGAAGTGGATCTCCGGTGACGATGGCTGAGAACTCGTCCTTCCGGTCACCTTCGTTCAATTAGCTTAGCGGTGAGCTTCCTTGGACTCTGTTCTCCACTTTGCCTTCTTTACCTTGACTCGAGAAGCCCCCTATCGCCGTAACCTGAAGCTCCTTGTAGAAGCTCCACCGGCGCTTGCCGTTTTTGAGTTTCGGTGGTCCTCCGCCTACACAAGGACCTGTGTTAGTATCGTTTTCACTTTGCAAGCACCTTCGTGATCTTTTCGTAGACCGTTCTCCTCGTTTCGATGGGATTCTAAGGCCGATGGTTCTGCCCCTATTTCTCGACCTTCTTTGCCTTGCGTTTCAGGTTCTGAGGTCTTCGCCCTGTGGCCAAGGCTCCTTTGTCCTCACCATACTTCGGTGGTTTATTCCGCATCACCCATTTTCCCAGCTAAGGCATAATGGTGCGATGCTAGGCTAGAGTCGAAGCTCCAGTAGCCTGCTCGCACCATGTCTGGGCTGGAAGACACCTGCTCAGGCAATGACCAAGGCACCCATGCTTCTGCCATTGGGCAAATTTTTTCGGGTATGGGCATTATCATCATTTCACCCCTTGTTCTTCCTCCCTTGCGCAAACAATCGATAATTTCAAATGACAGTACTGCCCTCGTGTGTTCAATCAAATTTATTTTATATGCAAGGGCATTTTGGTCATTTCCCCTTCTCACTCGCTGTTGACCTAGGTCAGTGAGAGTGGACATGCTCATGCGGCCAATTGTGTTTGGTCCGCGTCAGCATGGGCCCGGCCTCAGTGGCCCATTCGCCTATTTATTTTGCTGATGTGGTATTTCCCTGAATTCTGATTGGCTGAGATGATTTAATTCATAATAAATCATTCCCATGTCAGAAAAATTCGAATAAATAGTCAATGGAAAGGATTTTTAATGTAGAATTCGATTTTGAAGTTTTTGAGTCATGATTTGGATTCCTATTTCGAAGTTTTCTTTGAATGACTTTTTAAGTGTATAAAATGTTCTAAAATTAAAGGGTGTAGTGAAGGTAATGGTGTTGGTACCCTATTTGGTTTTGCAAATCTGATTTTGAGGACGAAATCCCTTTTTAGGGGGATGGAATCACAATTAAAAGCAAAATCAAATACCTTTGGAGTTAGAAACCCTATCTATGTGGACATATGTACATAATAACTTATGTGAACAAGAATTTACCAAACACATTATACTTGTAATTCAACTTGTTTGTTTATACACACGTGAATATGTAGTAAGTCATATAGGGATAGTTCATATGCTTGAACCTTCACATATTATTGATTCACATAATAATGAGTTACTCATTACTAATGGTGAATATACATAACGTTGACTATGCCACCCTAATGGTAAAATGTGTATGGATAATGAACCCTAAGGATGCTTTAACATGTAATGATCATGTTGACCTAAACCCTAATATGTAATCATCTAGATTTGACAACATATATATATATATCCTTAATGCCTTTCATAATACATTAGTGAAATTAGGTGACATCATCACATAATATACCTTGATGCATATAAATGGATTATAGTCACAAAGTTATCAATATATGTAAGGTATATCACCTTGTTCTCTAATGAACACCTCATCATAACTTGATATATGAATTAATTCATTAATATTTAATGTGTTACATCCTATTCACTAAAATGCATATAATGACTCAAACATGATAATGAATAATTGGATTCACATAAATATTCATAAATGCCTAATGTGAAGTAAAATATGTATAATTTATAATATGAAGTGAAATGAACAAAAATGATTAATGATGTCATTAATATGAGTATGAAAGATGATATGACAATGTGCAATATGAACATTATTTGGAATTATTACAGGCGTAATATTAACTTTTTCTACAAAATAATTTGTGATAATTTTACATGATAGTTTTAAGAAGATAATGGAAAATGAATTCATGTTATAAAGGTTTTCGACCTAATACATTAATTAATGTTGAAATGGCTTAGTAAACCCTAATTGTGCTTAAAACCCTTGATGAGGGAAGTACACATGATATAATGTTGAAATGTAATTGTTTGGGCACAAGTGATAGTATAATAAATATGATACCTCTCCATGATGGATATTATGCTAATAAGACAAAAATGTTAATTATATTATGTTGGATAAAAGGCTATAGGTTTTGTGGAAACCTTAGCAACACCTGACTTATGTAGATTTTGTGTTGTACCCTAGATTAAAGGTTATAACCTAGTGTTTAAGGTTGGGAAGTTTCACACTCACCCTCTCTTTCCTCTTGTTGTGATTTCTGGGATGAAATCCTCTTTAAAGGGTGGTGTGCTGTAACATACTGAAATCTAGGGTATTTCCTATAATTTGCCCACTTTTGAGCTTTTCTTGGCCTTATAGTCCGTTTGGACCTTTTCTATAAATTTCCCATCCTTTTGAATCACTTTTGGACTCTATTTGCAATTTGAGCATTGATGATGGTGAAATTCCATTTTTCCCCCATTCATGTTTATAAAAGGGTGTTTGCACAAATAACCCAATTAAGGAGATAAGTGAGGGTTTATAATGTAATTTGGTCATCAAGGATGGAAATGTAGTAGATAAAATTAATTTGGAGCTTTTTGGATAAATATATTAGTAATAATGTGTATTTGAATTAATTAATGAGAATATTAACCTTAATTGTTTCTCTCTCCTCAAAATATGATTTTCATTCATGAAAATATGTTATTTTGTTGAGAAATGATTATTGAAATATTAATGTGTTTAATACCTCGAAATTTAATCACATGTTTCATAAAAAGAAGACTTTTCATATAACTCATTCATTTTAATATATTAATATACACTTTAATGAGAAATATATTTATTAAGGGACACATAATGGGTGAAACGAGAATATAATTACATAGCATTGTTCTAGACTTTAATATGAGCATGTGGTCCAAATTTAGTGCCTTTTAGAGTTGAGTTGACCCCTCAAATCGTTTTTACAAGTCTTTAACATGGTGTAACCATAATATTGTATTGATTTCATTAATATCGAATTTGTAGCAATAAAGTTCGGATTTAATCAGCTGTCACGCGTTACTCCGTTTCCTTTTCTGGGGCACCCGATAGTAGTCGTTGGATCATGATCCAACGGCGCCCGCATTCTCTCCTTCCTCTCACCCACTGAACAGGTGCGGTGCCCCAGCTCCTTGTTGTCGTTCTCTCTCCCCCCTTCACTGATTCATGAGATTCTCATTCCGTTGGATTCATCTCATCGAGACTCTTCGAATGAGCCCTGACTCATCTCCTCCCTCACCCTATATGAAAAACGCCTAACCACAGCCCCTTCTTCTTCTCCGCCATGGTTTCATAGGATGTTCTAGAGCCACACTCACATCGGTTTAAGGGTTGAGAAACGACCCTCAGGCTTCGAGCCTTCCTTCTCTTCCTCCAATTTCATCGCATTCTACCCTGAACTCGCTGACCTGCTTGAAGTGGATCTCTGGCGACGATGGCTGAGAACTCGTCCTTCCGGCCACCTTCGTTCAATTAGCTTAGCGGTGAGCTTCCTTGGACTCTGTTCTCCACTTCACCTTCTTTACCTTGACTCGAGAAGCCCCCTATCGCTGTAACCTGAAGCTCCCTATAGAAGCTCTGCCGATGCTTGCCATTTTCGAGTTTCGGTGGTCCTCCACCTGCGCAAGGACCAGCGTTAGTATCGTTTTCACTTTGCAAGCACCTTTGTGATCTTTTCGCAGACCGTTCTCCTCGTTTCAATGGGATTCTAAGGCCGATGGTTCTGCTCCTATTTCTCGACCATCTTTGGCTTGCGTTTCAGGTTCTGAGGTCTTCTCACTGTGGCCAAGGCTCCTCTATCCTCGCCGGACTTCGGTGGTTTCTTCCGCATCACCCGTTTTCCCAGCTGCGGCATAATGGTGCGATGCTAGGCTAGAGTCGAAGCTCCAGTAGCCTGCTCGCACCATGTCTGGACTGGAAGACGCCTGGTCAGGCATTGACCAATGCACCCATGCTCCTGCCATTGGACAAAATTTTTCGGGTATGGGCATTATCGTCATTTCGCCCCTTGTTCTTCCTCCCATGTGCAAACAATCGATAGTTTCAAATGACAGTACTGCCCTCGGTGTTCAATCAAATTTATTTTATATGCAAGGGCATTTTGGTCATTTCCCCTTCTCACTCGCTGTTGACCTAGGTCAGTGAGATTGGACCTGCTGATGCGGCCAATTTTGTTTGGTCCGCGTCAGCGTGGGCCCGGGCTCAGTGGCCCATTCGCCTATTTATTTTGCTGATGTGGCATTTCCCTGAATTCTGATTGGCTGAGATGATTTAATTCATAATAAATCATTCCCATGTCAGAAAAATTCGAATAAATAGTCAATGGAAAGGATTTTTAATGTAGAATTCGATTTTGAAGTTTTTGAGTCATGATTTGGATTCCTATTTCGAAGTTTGCTTTGAATGACTTTTTAAGTGTATAAAATGTTCTAAAATACATAATTAATTCATTTTAACTGCAAATTGAGAAATAAAATATGTTTTATTATTCAGGAGAATATGACTAATCTGTTGGACTAGGTTTTAAACCTTAAATTGTGGTTTTGAAAATAATTTCCAAAATTAGGGTTTTTCATATACTTTATGCCGTAATACATTCTAATACATGTGCAATGATGTAACTAGGGAAATATGGAATCAGATACAATCAGACTGGTGAATGTGATGGTAATGAATTGAAACTAAGGTATGTGACACCTATTTATGTATGTGACCCCTATGTATGTGAATCATATTTATGTATGTGACACCTATTAATGTATGTGGCCCCTATGTGTGTGGATCCTATTTTGGTATGTGATTCCTATTATATGTGGAATGTATATTGTGCAATCAACCTATTCTTCAGTTGGGCACTTATCCAACCCTACCTCACTATTGTGCTAGCCTTGTTATTCTTATAAATGCCTTTATTTGTCTCTTTACTTATTTGATGTTTTGTTACCATTATGGCTCATTTAATTGAATTATATGGATCTTGTAATTTCCTATATTTGGGTCCTTACTATGTGATGCTTTTATTGCCTATGTGGCTCATTTAATTGTAACTCTTGAATCTTGCTATGGACAATGTTTGGCTCATCCATTTATTGAGATTGTTTCTTGGGTTTTATTTCCAATGCTATGTTGCAATGTTGTTATACTTCTCACTACTTCCAAGTGAACTATTTAAGCATGATGTATTTTAGACCAAATGACAATGTAGTGTACATGAGTACAAACCAGCCACAGGGCACTAAGGTTTTAGTCCTCCTGCCGGGCACTAGGGTTTTAGTCCCCCTGCCATTTTATATTAGGCACTGGGGTTTTAGTCCCCATGCCACTTTATATAGGCACTGGGGTTTTAGTCCCCCTACCACTAGTGAGGTCCGGTAGGTGCCTCACCCTACATTGAGATGACTTTGTGTCTTAATATATTCATGCTATGTGATTATTATTGTGATGATTGATTATGGTAGTTCTCTATTTCTTATTTGAATATTTGTCTCATTCTCTTAAAATCTTGTAGCATAGAGAATCTTTTATTATGGAATGTTGTTGACTATTACTTGTCCCATTCCTTTTGATTGACACATACTTTTATCTTTCTCTTGCTGGATGACCCCAACCATCCAGCCTAGGATTAGAGTGCGCATGGAAGCTTGGTGAACCTAAGGCTAAGGATAGGACAAGAAGAAAAGGAACATATAGCTTGCATGTTCATAGTTGCCTTTATATATTAAGTTGTTTTGTTGGGAGACAATATTGGCTTAGTCTAAGTCTTCCTCTACCTAGATCCTATGTTTGTATAAAGTTCTACCTCCTTTATGGAAATTTTGTAATGTACTCTTTATACATTTTGAATAAAGTCAAGTTTTATTTCTTCCGCTGCCACACATTTTTTGTATTTGTTTATCATGTTTAATGGTAGAGACTTGGTCTTTACAACATGGTATCAGAGCATCAAGGTAGTCGAATTCTTGACTAATTAAAAATTGTCTCCTAGATAGAACCCTTATCTTATATAGTATCCTATAGTAAGTTTTTTTTCACCTTAAAGTTGACCTATGATGAAAGTTTGATTTAGGATCATAATAATTTCATAATTAGAAATAAAATTTGTCAACTTTTTGGTGAATTGTCTATTAAGAAGCTACTAGAGCAAGAAGTTGAAAGTGATGGTGTCTAGAAAGGGTCAGAGCTTGGGGGCTGGAAATATTTTCCTCCTCCCCACTAGCTTGGTAATGAGGACTCCTGAGCTCATATGACCTGGCCTGGCCTGATTTGATATAGACAACTCGAAATAGTCTATCTATGGGCATATTGCCTAATTGTTGAATACCTTAGGAAAATCATAAGTGATGATTTGATCTCTTACACAAAACAAATCATCCTTAAATACCTTATACTCCTATGTTTAGGGTTTAGTGTATGCTATGTTACACCCTGAAGCTTGGTTAGTAAATCCTTTTTGTGTTGAGTTTTATGCACCCTTTTACCCTTAGCTTAGTTTGACTTAGTTGACCTTTTAAAGGGTGTAGTGAAGGTAATGGTGTTGGTACCCTATTTGGTTTTACAAATCTGATTTTGAGGACGAAATCCCTTTTTAGGGGGATGGAATCCCAATTAAAAGCAAAATCAAATACCTTTGGAGTTAGAAACCCTATCTATGTGGACATATGTACATAATTACTTATGTGAACAAGAATTTACCAAACACATTATACTTTTAATTCCACTTGTTTGTTTATACACACGTGAATATGTAGTAAGTCATATAGGGATAGTTCATATGCTTGAACCTTCACATATTATTGATTCACATAATAATGAGTTACTCATTACTAATGGTGAATATACATAACGTTGACTATGCCACCCTAATGGTAAAATGTGTATGGATAATGCACCCTAAGGATGCTTTAACATGTAATGATCATGTTGGCCTAAACCCTAATATGTATTCATCTAGATTTGACAACATATACATACATACATATATATATATATATATATATATATATATATATCCTTAATGCCTTTCATAATACATTAGTGAAATTAGGTGTCATCATCACATAATATACCTTGATGCATATAAATGGATTATTAGTCACAAAGTTATCAATATATGTAAGGTATATCACCTTGTTCTCTAATGAACACCTCATCATAACTTGATATATGAATTAATTCATTAATATTTAATGTGTTACATCCTATTCACTAAAATGCATATAATGACTCAAACATGATTATGAATAATTGGATTCACATAAATATTCATAAATGCCTAATGTGAAGTAAAATATGTATAATTTATAATATGAAGTGTAATGGACAAAAATGATTAATGATGTCATTAATATGAGTATGAAAGATGATATGACAATGTGCAATATGAACATTATTTGGAATTATTACAGGCGTAATAACTTGTTGGATAATATTAACTTTTTCTACAAAATAATTTGTGATAATTTTACATGATAGTTTTAAGAAGATAATGGTAACTGAATTCATGTTATTAACGTTTTTGACCTAATACATTAATTAATGTTGAAATGGCTTAGTAAACCCTAATTGTGCTTAAAACCCTTGATGAGGGAGGTACACATGATATAATGTTGAAATGTAATTGTTTGGGAATAAAATGTGGCACAAGTGATAGTATAATAAATATGATACCTCTCCATGATGGATATTATGCTAATAAGACAAAAATGTTAATTATATTATGTTACCTCTCCATGATGGAGATTATGATACCTCGAAGTGGATCTCCAGCGATGATGGCTGAGAACTCGTCCTTCCAGCCACCTTCGTTCAATTAGCTAGCGGTGAGCTTCCTTGGACTATGTTCTCCACTTTGCCTTCTTTACCTGGACTCGAGAAGCCCCCTATCTCCGTAACCTGAAGCTCCCTGTAGAAGCTCTGCCGGTGCTTGCCATTTTCGAGTTCCTGTGGTCCTCCACCCGCGCAAGGACCTGCATTAGTATCATTTTCACTTTGCAAGCACCTTCATGATCTTTTCGCAGACCGTTCTCCTCGTTTTGATGGGATTCTAAGGCCGATGGTTCTGCCCCTATTTCCCGACCTTCTTTGGTTTGCTTTTTGGGTTATGAGGTCTTCGCCCTGTGTCCAAGGCTCCTCTGTCCTCACCGGACTTCGGTGGTTTCTTCCGCATCACCCGTTTTCCCAGCTGCGGCATAATGGTGCGATGCTAGGCTAGAGTCGAAGCTCCAGTAGCCTGCTCGCACCATGTCTGGGCTGGAAGACGCCTGGTTAGGCAATGACCAAGGCACACATGCTCCTGCCATTGGGCAAATTTTTTTCAGGTATGGGCATTATCGTCATTTCGCCCCTTGTTCTTCCTCCCTTGTGCAAACAATCGATAGTTTCAAATGACAGTACTGCCCTCGGTGTTCAATCGAATTTATTTTATATGCAAGGGCATTTTGGTCATTTCCCCTTCTCACTCGCTATTGACCTAGGTCAGAGAGAGTGGACATGCTGATGTGGCCAATTGTGTTTGGTCCGCGTCAGTGTGGGCCTGGCCTTAGTTGCCCATTTGCCTATTTATTTTGCTGATGCGGCATTTCCCTGAATTCTGATTGGCTGAGATGATTTAATTCATAATAAATCATTCCCATGTCAGAAAAAATCGAATAAATAGTCAATGGAAAGGATTTTTAATGTAGAATTCGATTTTGAAGTTTTTGAGTCATGATTTGGATTCCTATTTCTAAGTTTTCTTTGAATGGCTTTTTAAGTGTATAAAATGTTCTAAAATACATAATTAATTCATTTTAACTCCAAATTGAGAAATAAAATATGTTTTATTATTTAGGAGAATATGACTAATCTGTTGGACTAGGTTTTAAACCTTAAATCGTGGTTTTGAAAATAAGTTCCAAAATTAGGGTTTTTCATATACTTTATGCCTTAATACATTCTAATACATGTGTAATGATGTAACTAGGGAAATATGGAATTGGATACAATCAGACTGGTGAATGTGATGGTAATTAATTGAAACAAAGGTATGTGACACCTATTTATGTATGTGACCCCTATGTATGTGAATCATATTTATGTATGTGACACCTATTTGATGTATTTGTTTATCATGTTTAATGGTAGAGACTTGGTCTTTACAATGGATGACTAAGTACTTAGTCATCGGTTACACATAAAAACTAACACATAAACTAGTGTTGACAAACACGGCCATGCAGAAGAACACGACCGTGTTGGAGACTTAGTCGTCGGTTTCGACGACTAAAATCGATGAAAGAAACCCTAATCCCAAAAAAAATTGGCCTCTGTCAGGAGACTTAGTCATCAGTTTCCTTTGCTAAAACTGAAGACTAAGTAAGCACTTTGACGTCAGTCTCTATGTAGAAATCAACACTAGAGATCTATCCCAAAACAAAAAGAAGTTGGCCTCAACAAGGTAACTTACTTGTCAGTTTTGAAGAGAAATCAACGACACATTAGTAATTCGGGGGGAAATATTTTTGTAAGCACAAGGCACGAAAGTTCTTAGATGTTAGTTCCTTATATAAAACTAATGTTAGAGACCCCTCTACAGACAAAAAAAGTAGGCCTCAACAAGGGGATCGTGTCTCGGTTCCTCCGCCTAACCAATGACTCAGAAGCAATTTGGGGGGAATAGTTTTTTCCATAAGGACATGACATGAACTTTGTGTCATTGGTTCTAAGAAAAACTGACACAAAATGTAAAATTTTCGGAGGAAAACATTTTCCCTAAAAAATTGTATTTTGCACATTATCTAAGACGTCAGCTTCACATAAGCGTAACTGACATTATAATAAAAGCAGTACCCGCGTATTTTCTAAATCGACATGACTTGACCAATGGTGTTTCTCTGGAACCAATGTTATCGGTAGTATGATGTTGGTTTTTCTTTATAACCAACGTTAGAAAAAGTGACATTAGACATCAACAATGTACTAGTGTAATCTTTATCACCATATACACCACCTTAAAATAAGTTAGATTTGTATAGAATTCATTTTATATAAAAATGACCGCTTTACCCTTTACCCTATCCGTTTAGCCTATGGGGAAGAGGGTAAGGGGAGGGTAAAAGGATTGCTAAGAAGGGTAATTACCTTACCCTTACTCTCTATCCTATGGAGGATAAGGGTAAGGGTAGAGCTTTACCCTCCCCATACCCTCTCCGTTGACAGTCTTGTTAACTCAAGGTCAATGTTGACTCAAGGTCTAAATTGACTAAACCCTTTTTTTGATGATGAACCATTCCACTTATTTGTGTCTAATGATTCTACTTGAGTGGTTTCAGATTAGGTATAGACACACTCCAACTACCCTAACCTATGCATCCTAACTTGGAGAAAAGACAAGTCAAAATCAATGAAAGTGCACTTTTGTGGAATATGATGTATCTCTATTAGAATCATGTTGTAAATACTTTTAATGATTGTATTACTTGTAATTAAGCTTAGAAAAAATCAGGAGAACTTAAATGAACGTTTACACACTTTAATGACCATTTCTAAAATTCATCACAGAGTGCCTATTCGATTGAGTTTCATCCTTGATAAACTCGATCGACACCCTTAATGGATTTTGGGAATTGCAAGCTTTGGCCGAGTTTTTCCCACAACAAACTTGACCAACACCCTACACTGTCAAAATAGTTTTAAGCGATTGTATGGATTTCATCCAGGATAAACTCGAACGATGCTTTAAATTTTCTTTGTTGCATAGTGCAATCAGTTGAATTACCTTTATTAAAACTTGACCAACTGCACTGTACATTAAGTGTAGAGAAAGTATTTCTAGCAGTTGGAGTGTTGCAAACATCAAAAATAGATCTGTTACAATAGCCTAGATGACTAGTATTCATCCTTAAGTGTTTCTATTGTCTAGTAGCCATCCCCAACTATAAATAGGACCCCTTGGTCTTCATCTCATGGTTAGGCAAGCACTATGAAGGTCCCTATATAATAGTTGAGTGCCTCCAAGATCCTCCCTCTCTCTCTAAGCTTAATCACTTTCTACATCCATTAGAGTGAGTAGGAGATTTGTAAGAGAGATAGTCCTACATGTATATCTTGTGAGGGTCTCATTTCCTCCACCTCCCAATCTCTCTTTCTGCCATGAAGATGAAGGTTCTCTCTCTTGGCTAAGAGAGGTGAAGAAGAAGAAGAAGGGTAGGAGTCCCTTGGTGAAAGCTTCTCCTTGGTGAATAAGAAGTCAAAGGTGGAAGATTCATGAAGAGTGGGTTATTCCTTCAAGGAGGAAGACTTGTGCAAGAGTGGGTAAGTCCTAGGTGAAGGTGGAAGACTTGTTGCAATGTGGGTAAATCCTTATAGAAGTTGAAGACTCTTGTCCATGGATAGGTAAGTCCTTTGGTAGGTTCTTGTCTCCGTTCTCATTAAAGAGAATGTTGGGTATCCTTGGCCTAGAATAGTAAGATCATATGTTGTATGTCTTATAATTGAATATAAGTATGCAATGGTTGCAAAATGCAAGAGCTTTACCTCTATAGGTAATGGACTAACATTTTCCTAGTTTGGATATTGCAACCACTCTACATAGCTTGTTCTTGATCTTATTCAATCTCTCTCACTCTCCCTTTCTATGTATGTTTAGTTGCACTCAAAATTTATATATGCCATATTAACTTAGAAATATCTTGAAGGTTTAGTGAGTATTGTTTACGTGCATTTAGCTATATTCACCCCCCTCTAGAGCCCATCCATAGATCCAACAAGTGGTATCATAGCGGATCTTCTCCAAGCATACTTCCACAAGTAGGAGAAGATGAGAGATTATCAAGGTGGGAGGTACCTCATCAACATTCTAATATTTGACGGGAGTAACATCCTCTATTGGAAAAGAAGGTTACAATTCTACATCCAAGTCTTGAGCTATTGAGAATGGTGGACCTTCCATATACGCTACAAGATACAATGATAGAAGAATGTGATTGTAACAAACTAAATCTCAGGGTCCTCCCTACAATTTATCCACTTTTGTACTTTTATTTTCTTTCTAGTCCTTTTGGACATCCTTCACTAATTTCCCATCCTTTTGAGCATTCTTGGGCCTCAATGTTGAATTTGAGCCTTTCTTGAGGTATAATTCACAAATGACCTACATTTATGTTTATGTAGGGGGTTTTGTACAAATAACCCATCTAATGAGATAACTGAGGTCTAATCATGCAATTTGACCAATAAAGAGATAATATAAGTATATAATGTTAATTTGGAGCTTTTTGGATAAATATACTAGTAACAATGCATTTGATTTAATGTATAGGAGTAATTAACCCCTTTACTTTCTCTCTCCTCCAAAGAGGGAAATAATGCACTAATAAGAGTATCACATGTTGAGATATGACTCATAATATTTATATGTGACTAATATCTCGAGATATACCCTATTATGTCATTTAAACATATTCTTTATATTAATTGCTCTTTTTATGCCTTATTATATGCTTTAATTGTCTATAAATTAATTAGGGACATAACCATGTGATTTTCGAGAAACTAATGGCATATCATCATTCTAGGTGTTGTCATAAAACTATGGTTAAAATTTAAGGTCATTTGGACTGCATTTGACCCTCCAAATGCTTTTTACAAGTTCCCATATAGTTTAATTATAGTAGATGAATCGATTTTGCATTTATGTCATTTATTTCATGTGTCACGCGCCCGGACACCGTTGGATTTTGATCCGATAGATCTGAAATTATCTTCTACCTTGGGCCACTGACCCGAGGAGGCGTCTAGGCTCCTCCACTTCGTTCTCCCTTGTTTCTCGACCATTTTGTGAGATTTAAGTTGTGTTGGCTTTGTCTCCTCGAGCCGCACCGCTCTAGCCCTTGCTCATCATCTCTCGTGCACCATGGCCCAAACGTCCATAGGCGCCGACCTCACCCTCTCCACCCACTTGTCATTTTGGAGCTTCAGCCTCCCTCACCTATAAGTAACACCACCCTCACCTCCGTCGGCCATCATGCGATCTTTTCCAGTTGCTAATTTGTCAGAAACGTCCACGTTTAGCCACCGACACGTCTAGCTTCTCCCTAAATTATGGCCCTTTTCTTGGATTTGTGGTGGTAGAAACGCCCCAATAAAGTACACCGGTGAGTTCCTCTCCTCTTAAGCTTCGTTTTGAGTACTTATACGTCTGATTTGGTCAAGAAATGAGCAAATGCCCAATCGGGCAAGTTTCTGCTCCGCGGCCATGGCTCGCGTGAGAGGTAGAAGAAGACACGTGGCTTTTTACAATTTTACCCCCACATGCCCATCCCTTTGTTCTTTAAAGCGAGGGGCATTTCATTCATCTGCTCCCTTGTTGGCTACGAGACCTATGTGGCATTTTCTTGCAATCTGATTGGTCCAACTTACTTAATTCATAGTAAATTGGTCCTAGCTCAGAAAAATGCAAATAAATACTCGTTGGAAAGGATTTTTCATGTAGAATCTGATTTTCTGGTTTTGAGACCTGATTCCCAATTCTTTTTTGAAGGTTGATTTGAATGGCATTTTAGTATGCTAAATGTTCTAAAAATCATAATTAATGCATTTCAACTCCAAATTGAGAAATAAAATATGTTTTCCTAATCAGTGAAACATAAGTGAGCTTTTGGTCCTATTTTTGAGTCCTAAATCAGTGGTTTTCGAATAATGTCTAAAATGGGTATTTCCTTTATATTTTATGCTTAATAAATGCTAATTTATGTGAAATATTTGTAACTAGGGTTAATGGATGTTGATACAATCTAATCAGTGATAATGATGGATGTAAATCCCCAATAAGGTATGTGAAGTATATTTATGAATGAATGATGAATGTGAATGTGCAATTAACATATCCTTCAGTTGGGCTTTTACCCAAACCCTAATTTCCTAATGAGGCAATAGCTAGCCTTGGAATCTTTCTCTATTGCCTTTATTTGGCTCTTTATTTGTTTGAATATTCTACAATCTATGATGGCTCATTTACCTGAAATACTTGACTCTTGCTATTTCCAATGTTGGCTCTTTATTTGATTTACTTCATGGATTTTATTCCCCATTTTCTATGATGCAATGTTATTTTCACTACTGCCAAGTGAACTATTTAGCATGATGTATTTTTGGCCAAATGACAATGTAGTGTACATGAGTACAAACCACCCATAGGGCACTGAGGTTTTAGTCCTCCTGCCAGGCACTGGGGTTTTAGTCCCCCTGCCACATTATATAGGTACTGGGGTTATAGTTCCCCTGCCACTTTATATATATTTGAGGTTTGGGATGTGTATGTTCCCCTCTCCTCTTGGTGTAGGTCCGGTAGGTGCCTCACCCTGCATTGATATGATTTTGTGTCATAATATCATTCATGCTTTGTGATTATTATTGTGGATTGAACTATGGCAGTCTTCTATTTCTCATTTATTATTCTTGCCTCATACTCTTGAAATCTCTTAGTTTTGTAGATCTTTTATTTATGCAATGTTGTACCTTATATTTATCCTTATCCTTTTGATTAACACATACCTTTTATCTGTCTCTTGCTGGGTGATCCCAACCACCTAGGTATAGGATCAGAGTGCACAGTTGAAGCATGGTGAGCCAGCCTAAGGCTAGGGATAAGGAGTTCAACCATCTAGCTTGGACTTAGCTATAGTTGATGATGTTTGGAGACAAGTTGAATTGGTTTGAGTCTTCCTCTACCTAGATCCTGTGTTGTTGTGTATAAAGTTGTACACCCCTTTTTGGGAAGATTTTATGATGTGCCCTTTATAATATTGTTTAGTCAAAGTTTTATCTTCCGTTGCCTACACATTGGTGTTTTTGTTTGCCATGATTATTTGGTAGAGACCTTGTTGTCTTTACAGTATGGTATCAGAGCATAAAGGTAGTCAGAGTCTTGACTAATTCTATTTGTCTCCTAGATAGAAACCCTAACCTTATATAGTTCCGTTTAGTAAGTTTTTCACCTTAGACTAGACCTATGATGAAAGATTGATTTAGGACATAATAATTTCATACTAGAAATATAATTTGTCAACTTTTGGTGATTAGTCTTTTAGGTTGCTACTAGGGCATAAGTTGATAGCAAAGGTGTTTAGAAAAGGTCAGGGTCTGGTGGTTGGAAATATTTTCCTCCGCACCACTAGCTTGGCTTACGAGGACTCCCAGATCCATATGACGCCAGCTTGGCCTGAGCTGATACTGATCATCCCAAAATAGCATACCTTTGGACAAATTATCTTATTATTGAGTAACCTTTTGAACCTAGTATATGATGTCTTGGTTAATCATGTAGAATCCCCTTATGTGTCCTCAATTTCCTTATAAGATCCCTAGATTTCCATGCTGGGAGTATCCTACCCTATGTTGGGCTTGAAGTTTATAATGGTGTTTAGTAAAACAACTAATTGTTGGATCTCATACATAGTTTTACCTCAACCCTTTTTGTTAAGTGGACTTATTAGTAGTGCTCTTATACCTTGATAGATTTTGGAGATTTTGGATTTGAGGACGAAATCCTCTTTAAGGGGGTGGAGTCCTACAATGATTTGAAATCTTATGGAGGAGCCTTGTTAGTTAAGTTTCACATGCTATCTCATGTTGTTAGCTATTCTATGTTACTAGACTTGCTCATGATGCTATATATGCATATGCTATTGAATTGCTTATATTGTCAACAAGATAAAAGATGATAGTCTGGCTAATGATGATAGTTATTATCTACTCCTTTATGTATTTTGTTAATCATCAGTATTGTTGAGCTTATTTGTTAAATTTAATTAAACTACTTAACTGTTTAATTACTTAAAAATGTTGTAATCAATAAATATTGTTATAGGTTATATCTCTTATTGGGACATGGGTCTCACCCTTGTGGTTCGCCACATTTTTTTAGGTAATCGGAAGTGACAAAAACAAACATGTGGCGGCCAAGAGGAGCTATAGTAATGAATCTTTGAGAAAGTTGATTATATGTCTAGTGTGTCCTAGAATTGTCCCTGTACTCTCAGGTCTGGACAGGAAAAGTTTGTATATGGTGTTTCAAACAAATTGAACTTTTGTTAGCATGTTAATGCTTATTTGTGTGGCATATATGAATATTGTTCTCCTGTGTATATATGTTGTGGCTAAGGAGATAGAACAATTTTTATCAAATTTGTGGCATAGTATGGATACAAGAAAGATGTTGGGATCTTATTCAAACATTTTTGAGCGGGTGTTGATGTTGAAATTAGTTTTAATTTACCCATATTTTTTGGTATGTGATTATTTAGTGATTGATTGTGTTTTATGTTTTGAGTAATCTCGTTTATTGTAACAGGTTCTCACAAGTTGGTATCAGAGCTTTAGGTTCACTGAGTCTACAGGGACACTAGGACTTAGAACTTAGGACTAGGATGATGTCAAAATTAGGAATATGACATAAAAATATGGTGCATACTACCTAATTTCAGTATTTGGGTGCCCTGGCCAAGTAATAATTATTGAAGAAAATTAAGTATGGAACTCTTAGATTGTTATCCTTTTGATTACTCTGATCAAGTAGTCATTTTGAAACAATCTAAATAGCATAATGAATATAAAATAATGGTATGAATATCTCAATCCTACCTTAAAGAAGATGGGAATTACATCATTATCTATCAAAACTTGAATGTTTGGTAACTATAAGAGAAAGATACAACACCATGAAATCTAAATATGAATACAAAATAGAAAAAGAGGAGTTCTTGAAGATGTGATTCAAGAAGATAATAAAGTAAAAGATAGATAAGTCTATTCTTATAAAGTGAATCAAGGTATAAAATCCACACAAGATGGAAAGAAATCCTATAACAAGTACAAAATGAGAAGATAAATGGGAACAATGACAAAAGAATAAGGTGGAACCTAAGTTAATCTCAGACCAACCTATGTGTGTAAGAAAGTGTTAATGTAAAATCAGCATGACATGTGAAAGAAATTAAGGGAGATGATTCCTGTTTAATGAAGAAAATGAAGAATATGATGATTTACCTATTGATAAGTGGTTGAAAAACATAATAAAATAAGAGAACATACACTAGTGGGATTAATAGTCATCAAGGAAGGAGTAATGAGATATGTTAATCATGATGATTCCTATGCTAATGGCAAGGAATCTGAAATGAAAAAGGTAAAATGATACATAAGAAGTTGTAACCTACATAATGAAAATAGAATTGGTTACCTTTTTGCTAGTGACCCTTGAAAAATACTACTATGGTATGGAAGTGTGTTTCCCTTTGTGTCTTTCCTTTCTAGGGCACAACTTTCAAGTGTATCATTGCCACTTGGTATGTGTGGATTGGTTGTAAACATGAAATTTGACAACTTGGTATAGCATAAGGTTGGTTGGACTATGGTTCCAAGAACATAAAGTTTGTAATGAGTTTGCTTTTGAGCCTTCCAATAATTAGGAAGACTCCTCTTATATGTCTTGATATTTTTTATGTAGATAAAAATGTATGAGATAAGGATGTGAGTTCCTAATAGCACATGAGGTGGATACCAAGGTAATGAATCCTAGTATCCAAGATGTATCAATAGTATGAGAAATATGTGAAGGTTGGATATGTTTATTAAATGAACAATCCAAGTGTTCCTCCCCCTTAGAGAGAGAGAGAGTTGATGATGATCCTATAAATGTTGTTTGGAAGGAAAAAAACAAAAGTGACTCTATATTGTTGTGTATGGTCTAGTGATAGATGGGCAAGACCACTATCAAGGATAGATGGTTTTTTGATACAATAGATATAATTTCAGGATGACAACTAGAATTTAAAGTTTAGAGTTTTTATTAGATTTGTACAGGTGGCACAATAAGTTTATATGTTCCATATTTGCAAATGTCTTCTTAGGTGGGGGTTTTATGCTAACCCAAGATGAGATATGTATGAATTATGTGAAATCACTATGATATGTATGTAACCATGTGAATGTAATAGGATGAGGTGCAAAGGAAGTACCCATCTTTGTTTACCTTGTATTTCGGGGGCGAAATCCCTATTAGGGATTTATAGTTGTAAGGCCCCTAAACTTGCTTAATGAGTTGAATAAGCTTAATTACCATAATTTAATACTTATAACCCTAATATAACCTTGTAATATGATTTAAAATCATAATACAAGCTTAAGTTTCAAATTTGGTCCAATTTGAACACTAGTTGAGCAAGTTATGCAATTTTATGTACATTTTAGATTTTTCTGCAATTTACCCAATTGAGAGGTTTTCTTTAAAATTTATCACTTACATTATGTTCCTTGGATATTATATCATTATTTATCTTGTTGAGACATGGGACACCTATTTAAACCTTGGTTTGAATGTGTTTTTTCCAAGGGTATTTTAGGGTTTACCCCTTCATGGATGAGCTACCTTTAGTAGCTATCAACTAATGAATTATTTGATTGGCTGGGAAATTCGACAAAGGAAAGATAATCAGGTCTATACAGATGGTGGGGGATCTTCTTGTGTGTGTGCTTGTATATTGTTAATAAATTAAGGCCATAGACACTTGGATAGAAACTAGAACTTCAACTTTTTCTTTTTCTTTATCTTAAAGTTTCATATACTTATCCCCAAGAACCAAAATGAGCCATTTTCTCTCCACCACTTCCCTCCTTCTCCCAACCTCGTTCTCCTTTTGTGCCTCTGTGAATTTGTCTGTCCAAGGAAGAAGAAAGTGGGGACCTTCTTAGAAAAAGGATCTAGGGTTGCAATTGACTTCCTTTTAGGGTTTAAAAAGATTCCTTCTAGTGATCTTGACCTAAAAGAGTAAGAATCCCCTTCATTCCTCCATTTATTTCTTTTTTATCCTTCATCCTACCTTTCTCCAGGTCGGAACCTTGTTTTTCCATGGTACAAATTGCTCTAAAGCTCTAAAACCTTACCTTTCTTGCTCCTTATGCTTAGGGTTTGCTCAATTGATGAAGAAAGGTGCTAGATGGACAAGTTCACAGATTATGATTGGATTTTCTACCCTAAATGCTTGTGTTTTCTTATGTATGGGAGTTTATCTTCTCATTATAGGCAAGTTTTATAACTTTCTCCACGTTAATTGCTTACCATAACCTTGCTAGCTCATGTTCTTGCTTGAAAATGATGATACATGCACTAAAAAACTATGCTTGACTTGGATTTCGATTTTTATAATGTTTCCTATTCTGATTTCAGTTCTAGATGAATCTGTTATCATTTGTACATTATTCCTAAGGTATAATGTGACTTGGATCAGGTTGGTTTGACAACCTATGGTGTTAAGCACCTATCAACCAATGGTCAATTTTAGGGTTTAAAACCGATTTCTTCTATAAACCCATGACCCGATGATGGTACCATTGCAACAACTATATGGTGTTGTCTTCATGACAACTTGTGGTCAAGATCAAAGGTGTCAGATGATGGTGACAACCTATGTTCATTCCCTTAGGTGAGGTTTTGGATCAATTAGAAGTTTAATGATCAACCATTAAGTACCCTACTGATGTTATCAATCAATAATGACGTTAGCTTAATATTTGATGTTGATTAATGAATATAGTGTTCTTATAACAACCTATGGTGATTTAATGGTCACTAATGATGGTGTATCAGGTCTCTACAACCTAGGTTGAGTTAAACATTGTAGTTGTATCATCAATTAAGCCTTAGACCAATGGATTCTTGGGTTACTTGATGCAATGGTCGGACCTATACTGTAATTGATGGTTTTAACATATGAACTTGACCCAATGGTCAAGATCTACTATTTATTCCTCCAATAAAGTGGAATTATGGATAATGTAATATTTTGGTCCTAATAATTTGATTTATATGATTTCCTTTATATGATCAACTTAAGGAGCTTACTTGTTGACAATGGATGGCTTGTTTTAAGTGAACAGTCGATTGTGGGTTTTATCCTACTCTCAATGGAACTGTTTGTGTTGTTAATCAAGGGATGTCTAGGGTTAAATGTGACTCTTTCTAGATAACAAATCAAGGACTTCATAGGTGGTTTATCCAAAGTGTTTACTTATGTAAACAACCAATGGTCTAACCTTTTAAACACCCAATTGTTTTTGGTGGCATTGTGGTATGGTGATATGGGTTGAATGATGATGGAACAAATGGAGGGTTACCCTTTACAAGGTAGTCTTGCCTATTCACTCATATGAATAGAAGGGATGATAACCATATTGTATGAATATGTAACCCTAATGAGGTATAGCTTGTTATACCTACCTTTAATAACTAAATGATGGTAATTGGATCTGAATAGTCCTTGAATGACTAATGCAATCATGGGGTACTCTCTTATTGTTGTTGAAACCTTAGTATGCTATAACTCGATGGTTACACCTTGATTTATGTGTGGATTCATACTTGAGAATAGTATGGAATATGATGGTTATGCTTCACCTTATGCATCCATGATCTAATGGGGATGTCGTGAGTAAGGGTTTGGGTATAAGTGCTAATTAGTATCATTGATATAATTTATCATGTCAAACCTAACTCTAATGCAAATAGATAAAGATGAGTATTCATGTTTAACATTCTTATATGATGGAATGATGGAGGAATAAACTCCTTAATATGATCATAACCTTAATGTGTTAATTGATGGTTATCATAGACACATGGTTGATATTTTCTTATGCTAAACATGTGCATTATGAATATGATGAGGGTTAATCATATCTAGATTCCTTGCATGTTGATGTAATAAAAGAATGTTTTTAATGTTAATATAACCCTGATATGATTTTTTATGAATATCTCCTAGCTCATTAATGCAATATTGTGTTGATCAGGTGTATTATATGTAAGTAATGTTTTTGATCCTTATTATAAGGCATGCAAAGATAATGATTATCTTACAGGAAATAGTATGATGGTATTAATGACCTTTGGGCATGGTTGAGCCCTGAATGAGGTGTAATCATCTTGTGTTGATAAGGGTTGATACCCTATGATAATGTGAAAAGGATTTATATCTTGTGATAGTATGATGGTCTTAATGACCTTTGGGCATGGTTGAGCCCTGAATGAGGTGTAATCCTCTTGTGTTGATAAGGGTTTATACCCTGTGATGTGAAAAGGATTTATATCTTGTGATAGTATGATGACTAATGTGGTCTCATGAATGGAAAGTGAATAGTACAATGTGATGATGAGATGAGAAATTATGTTTCAAATGTTTTATATCTTTTGAATTTTTGATATTTATATGCTTGCTAGAAGTGAATTAGGGTTTGTATGTCCACTTGTTTGATGCAGTCTTAATTCATCCAATTGGCATAACTAATCGAGGGCAGCTCTAATCGTGTAGTGCCATGTGTCGTAGAACCATCTTCAGTGTCAGAATTTGCTGGATGGTGAAATGAGTATTCCTAAGGGAAACTCAGAGTGCATACTATTAAGTATGTGGGGTGGCAGGTTGAGGATATATCCTTGTCATCCACAATTCAAATTGTGGAGGTTGGCTATGGTCATACCTCAAACATCTGATGTGGTTGAGAACGACTGTGGCCGTGTCTTGGTGATTATAACATGATGTGATTAGAGGACAATTGCAGTTGTACCTCAGTGATTGGGTTTGAATACCCTAGATGCTAGCACCGTGACCTGTACCAAGGTGGGCTAGTTATAGGACTATATGTCACTGTGGTGGCTACTTTGATTGATATGTCACTGCCTTTTTACTCATACTGACTGAGGGGAAGAGATCTTAGCATATCGGCACTCCTAGATCTTATACGGAACCAAATATCCCTACGCAGGGGTCAGTTGGACTTTGAATGGTACGATTCAAATTCCCCAGGGCGTAATAAAAGATGTAATATAGTCGTGTAACATATTTGTTTAGGGTTATACACGATGTTTCACATTGGATGATCACCCTTGTTTGTTATCTATACATAAAGATGATGCTTAGTACAATTAAGAGATAGTATATATACTTAGGTTGTGGATATGCTTAAGATTGTAGATGCATACATACAGTAGCTATGCTTATGTTGATAACTATACTACTACTACTGATTATGATCATGATGCTAGACATCTCATGTTTTTAGTTATGTTTAGCATGCTAGCCATGCCTTTGTAACTAGAGATGCATATACTACTGATCATGCTTATCCAGATAGTTGTGGTTATGTTGTTAGCTCTTCTTATAATGTTGATATGTTCAACCAATTAGACATGCTCATGTTGTTAGCTATGCTATGTTACTAGACTTGCTCATGATGCTAGATATGCATATGCTACTGATTGCTTATATTGTCAACAAGATAAAGGATGATAGTCTGGCTAATGATGATAGTTATTATATTCTCCTTTATGTATTTTGTTAATCAGCAGTACTGTTGAGCTTATTTGTTAAATCTGATTTATCTACTTAACTATTTAATTACTTTAAAATGTTGTAATAAATAAATGTTGTTAGAGGTTATATCTCTTACTGGGACATGGGTCTCACCCTTGTGGTTCGCCACATTTTTTTAGGTAATTGGAAGTGACGAAAACAAACATGTGGAAGACAAGAGGAGCTATAGTAATGAATCTTTGAGAAAGTTAATTAGATGTCTAGTGTGGCCTAGAGTCGTCCCTGTACTCTCATGTCCGAGAAGACAAAGTTTGTATATGGTGTTTCAAACAAATCGAAATTTTGTTAGCGTGTTAATGCTTGTTTGTGTGGCATATATGAATATTGTTCTCCTGTGTGTATATTTTGTGGCTAAGGAGATAGAACAATTTGTATCAAATTCTTAGCATAGCATGGATATAAGAAAGATGTTGGGATCTTATTCAAACATTTCTGAGCGGGTGTTGATGTTGAAATTGGTTTTAATTTACCCATATTTTTGGGTATGTGATTAATTAGTGATTGATTGTGTTTTATGTTTTGAGTAATCTCATTTAGTGTAACAGGTTATCACATCTGTGATGTAATTGAGCTATATTGTGACAATAATGGAGCTATTACACAAGCTACGGAACCCAGATAGCATCATCATTCCAAGCATATACAAAGGTGGTTCCATATCATACAAGAGATCGTACAATGAGGATATATGAAGATTTGAAGAGTACCAACCAAGAGCAATGTGGCTTACCCCTAGACAAAAGCACTTTCGCAAAAGAAGCATGATGGTCATGTCAGATCACTTGGGATTAAGTTCATGGGTGATTGGCTCTAAGTGTAAGTGGGAGTCTTTTGGTATGTATGCCTAGAGAGCCGATCATATGAAGATTGTAATGGCATAACTTGTAAATGACTTGATTACTAATAAAGGATTTTTTTTGTATTTTATTCAGTTATAAGATAATGATGTAACATAATAAATGTCTAAAGAATGATATTAATCAATGATATATGTCTTTGGGTTGATGACCTAAACAATGAGATCATACTGATGCCAAGAGTATATACATTTTTATTATGTCCCTAGTTGGATGTTAGTGTGGAAGGTTGATAGACAACAATAACACATAAGAGTAGAGTGTGTGTTGGTTGATGACAAAATCTCATCAGTCATGATATGTGATACCAAACCAAACACATTGATACGTGTTAGAGAATAGTGTATCAGATAGACCCACCATAAGAGTGATACACTGAAGCCATAATAGGTACTTAGGATCATCCCTTATAGGGTTGGAGGTGATTGTGGTTCTTAGACATAAAGTCACTACACTCATCACATGTCGTTCAATGTACTTTGACATCATCCACCGTGACCTTGAATAAGGTTTTCCATAAAGGTGATGATTGGGTGCACTATGACACATGAGGACGACTGTGAGTGATGTAGATGGGATTTATCCTTCTTATAGGAGTATGATATCCTGGACACTTGATAAGTCAGACTAAGAAATGCATGGCAATGCACATATGAGTCAACATATGATATTGAGCTTACACATATATATATGAGACATTCTTCTCTAGTTTAAGTAATAAAGATGAATGTTGAAGAGAATGATGATTTCATGCCTCGAGTTCAATCTGGATATCAGTGACAAAGGAACTATACAAATACTATAACACCAATTACATATTGTAGGTTGAAGTTGTTCCCCAACTTTCCAATTACTTGGGTAGCAATGTTGTGTTTCTAGATACCGCTCATTGATTGTGATGTCATAAACTAGTTATGGACATTAACTGCGAATGTAATTTGGATCCTATAGGGGCACACACATGGGAAACACTTGGAAAATGATGTTTAATATGACCACTAAAGTGTTTAGGTATTTGATTCAAACAACAATTGACTGGCTGGACTCTGAACTGTCCAGTTACAGTGTTGAACCGATCAGTTGGAGTATAAGGTTGATTGAAATCGCATTGGCTAAATTTTGGTTGAACTGTGGCATGAACCGACCAGTTCATTGAATAAACTACTCGGCTCAATGTCCCAAATGACCGATTCATGTGATGAACCGCTCGATTCATTGATCAATTTGATTGTATCAAGGATTAGTGTTGACGTCATGTTGCATTAAACCAGACAATAATTGCCAATATAATTGCGATCGAGAAACATGATGAAATGACCAGTTCAAGGGTTGAATCGATCGGTTCACATGCCAACTGATTAGTTCACCTATTCCGTCCCCTTCGACTCTGGGTCAGACTGGGAACCTTGACCCTTGCCCTCCTATAACTAGAGGGGTATTGGGGGCTTCTCAAACACATGAATTGATTTGGAAAATTGTTGCCTTCTTTGGATGTGGTAACTGAGAGAACCCGAGCAAGTCCTACCTGATAAAGGGAGGGATTACAAGGGAGAACAATTGTAGGAGAGTAAGTTGGTGCTAGTATACCAAATTTAGGGGACAACTCATTCATGTCCATTCATCTAGAATGACATGAGTTTCTAGTGATCCGTGTGGACTACTATAGAGGTGAGGAGGTTGTTTCCTGCCACTCAAAGGACAAAGTCAACTGTTGTCCATGGTGAACAACCAGGAGGCCAACATAGACATTGTCCCAGTGCAACTTGAAGAGACGCACACCCTAAAATGAGGGAATTGTCGTTTAACTTGCTCCAGGACCAAGTATAGCCTCGTAACCATCTTTCCCATTACATAATTTTTGATGTGATCTACTATTTAAAGGGGAATATGGCTGCCAAAATTTTATTTATGTTTCTTTTTCTATCACCATATTTCCCTATAATTAATTTGTCATCCCTTGACTTACTGCCTAAAAATGTGACAAAAGGAAGGAGAATGTTAAATCATGGGATTACCCTTGAATATGTAAACATCAAATGATCCTTGGGGGCTAGTCTGCATGAACACCAAGTAAAAGTTCTGATCTTTGGTCCCATCACCTCTCCCATGTCATGGTAACTTATGCTCATGAAAAGGCATGCGATAAAATGACATTCATTAGCATTGATTAAAAAATAAAAAAGACCTCATAGGGTTCATGGAATACCCTTTGAATGTGTGGACAACTAAATGATCCTAAGAGAATAGGCCAAATTATTTCTAAACAACAGTTCCAATTATGAGCTCACTCAACCCTCCTATAGCCTCCAGAAGAGGCATGCACCAAGAAGACACATTCATTAATAAAATCTTAAGTAGAAAAGGACACATCATGTGGGATGAGCGAACAGAATGCACCCTTAACAAAAAACCAAAAAATGAGAAAACTAAACAAAACTTGTTAAGACTTTCAATAATTTTGACGTTGAAATCCTCAGAAAAGTCATAGTTTTGGTTTTGGTACATGAAGGAAACTACGGGTTGGATCATGATGGATGGTTGGGGAAAATAGATGTGCCACAACATTTATGTAAGAGAATAAGGGAAAATCTACAAATATACCTCAAAAAATTGTATGGATAAGACAAACATGAAAAATAAGAGAAAATGGGCAATTCTTCAAGTTACACATGTTGAAGGAGTTAGGCACGTCCATGACACCCTTACAATATCATAAGTTCCAACAAGGTCATAATTTTGTTTTCTTAAGATAGTTCTTGCGTGATGAAAGAAGAATTTAATAACAAGAAATTTTCTAGTGAATAAAGGTTGGAAGCAATAGTAATAAATGAGTGATCATTAACCTTAGGTGTTCATATTCTCACACCAAATGGGGTTGGAAATGAGGGGAAGAAGAGAAAAGATCACATTGTGGTCGGTCTATGTGAATACATTGTTTGACCTTTGTTTCTAGGAGAAGATGTTCCTTTTTATCTCAAGGGAAAGGGAAAGGTTCACTCGCTTCTATTTCTCAATGGGTTGTTCACAAGTGTTTATAGTGGGTAGCATGTATTAAAATGACATCCTAGAGGGACATAATCTTGATCTTTAACCTTTAGTCATTCATTGGGATCTAGCCTCCCTTAGAAATGTAGACAACCTTGGCAAATGGTGACTAGGGGTTGCATTTATGGTGGCTAGGGGATACCTAAAAGGTCAAGATTTAGTTTAGAACTTTTTTCAAGCCAAAAAGGGGTTGGAAGGTGGAAAGACACATGATAGGACGCCATCCTATTTCTAGAGTCATTCGGGCCCATTTTTTATGTTGTCTATTCAACTCATTCAAGGTGGGAAATGATGGTGCATTCTAGGTGGGTGCCACACTTCTAGAGGGTTCTTGGGTGCATTTGAAGGTTGTAGGGTTGACTAGATAATGAAAGAAGAATAGGGAATGTAGGGTGCATGCCAAGTGCAAGACCTACCTTATGGAGGCTTCCTAACATAGATGTGAGGCACTCTACTGGCTTGGAGCATGCAGGAAAGGTGAGGATCATGCCAAGTAGACACCTCGGCTCTCGCATCCTGGTTTGTCTTGAGACGATCGGATTGGGGCCGGCTTGACGCAATATTTCTTTCCCTAGGTAAGGCACAAACTTAGTAAGTGTCCAACCTTACCTAAACCCTAGTGGAAACACCAGTCAGATTTAGGTGGGAATGGACATCGATCATAGCAATATGCACTTTTGGATGCATTATCATGGATAAAATCACCCTAGGTAACAAGGATCATGTTCATGGGATAGTCTTGGGCTGGGACCCTAGTGACAACATCCATGTAGGATATCTCATAATGAATCATCCTTGAGTTCAACTTTCAATCAAGTCGTCAAACTTTCATTGGACTACCAATATCTCTAAGGTGAACCTCCTATTTAGGGAGCCTATCACTAATAACTCCATAGTTAAACGTGCTCAGCTTGGAGTAGTGCTACGATGGGTGACTAGTCAGGTAGTTGAAGTTGTGTTGTGCATGAGTTAGGAACAAGTGCAATGTTGAGGCTAATGGTAGTTTTTTAGGCTAATCATCTTTCTTGAAATTCTACTAAAGCCTTGGGCGGTGGCCCAAGTGTTACAAATGGTATCATAGTCATAACCCCTCTAGTAAGTTGGGCTCATATGGGCATGTGGAATGCCACTCTAGAGTTATGTGGTCCATACATGTTGGAAAGGGTTATCCATGGTGATGTAGCCACCCTTGCATTGGTAGATGATAGAATCCAAATTTAGGCATCTATGGTAGGTATTTATTTATGGTTCTGTGTCATTATAGCCTTAATATGCCCAAAATAACTCTAGATTCTTATCTTTTAGTAATTTATATCATTTTAAATATTACTCAACTAGCCAATTTTGGGACTTGCAGGTACCAAACTCAAGAAGACATCAATCCTTCATATTGTGCCCCACAACATCCCGTTATGTGGGCTATCTTAGGAGACAGTGGTCCTGCTAACCAACTAGCGGGCCCAAGAAAGTTTTGATACTAGCGGGCCCAAGAAACCTTTGATATTTTGGATCCTATTTTTGATGGTCAGTCCTTTATTAGAAAGCATCCTCGAAAATCATAAGGTTCATTGAATCGGGCCCATAGACCACCTATAATATCCCCATGGGGTGGGTTTTTCTCTAAAGAGTAAGGTCATGACCGCTACCAGGGTCTCGATCACAACAAGGGTTGTGATCTCTACCAACGTCATGGCTGCTACAAGGGTCACAACCGCTACCACCACCGTGACCGCTACCATCGTTGTGACTGCTATCATTGTCTTGATTGCTACCACCATCTCAACCGCTACAACCACATCCATCTCGACAGTGACAGGGGTCTTGACTGTGATAGTGGTCTCGACCGTCACTCCTATAAATACCCACCCCCTGCCACTGATGTAGTGGTTTTGTTGTTTCGTCTGTTCAGTTTGGACCACTGATTCCCTGAGCTTTGTGGGAGTGATCCAAGGTCTAAGAGGACCAAAAACACACCCTACGTCCATCCCTACATCATGCATCCATCCAACTGCACTTTCCACCATCTTCCATCCATTTCCATCCATTCCCATCCACCTTCCACCTCCATACATCCATCAAGGCTTCTGTTCGGGGTAGAATCAAGGAGAAATGTTACACCCCAATCTCACAATTTCCACTAATCATGAGATTAGGGCATAAATTGAAGATTTAACATAATACAAAGATCACCCTTAACTTTTTCTTCTCTTTCAAAACTCTTTATTTTCTCGCATTGAACCACATAAACCAACTTTACAAGGGAATGTAAACATTGATGTCTCTAATTTGATTTCAACAGTAAAAATGCATGTATGAACATTCATTATGTTCCTCATACTTTTAAGCACATAAGACTTGTTGATTTTCACATATTGCTAAAAGAGGAATAATGTTATACATCATCATTTACAACTCTCTCTTATTTCTTTACAATGACCTAGAGTGATAAGGACCAACTGAACTTAACTATACTCAGACTTAACTCTTGTGGCAGATCTACTCTGATGCAATGATATCTTCTTCAAGTCCATGTGATTTCCCTAAAAATTGTGAGTAGAGGGGTGATCCTACTCGCTCAGTGAATGCGTACTTCAAAGAAACAGTCTAAAGCACTGATATAATTACATATATACTTTTGAGCAACTGATATCAATTATAGCAGTAGTAAGATTTAAAGAGATTGATCATTGACAATCATAAATATGGTAGGATACTCTAGATATCAACAAGAGCAAATCAATATATGAGCATGCTTGATTAATTTCAAAGAGAACTAATAATTCAGAAACATACAAAGAATAATTGCTAGGAAACTGTACTCGAATCTTTCTTATCCTTTCTTACTTATAAGAAACTCTTTAAAACTTATATTATCATATTTTAGCTTATGCCCTGATCATATGCAGTGTACTCTACATATTAAGACTCGTAGCAAACTACGATCTCACCGTACAAGACTTAGCTTAAAACCTGGGAAGCTAAGCCTAGAACTGAATCTGGGTCTACTTGACTCGAACTGTCACATCTAACTAAGGCGACGAAACAGCTGGCCTTTAATTGGACCTCTCCTTCTAGGATGAGTACACAGGCGGAGGCTCTGAGACGCTCTGTGGGCCTCATCTTGGTACGCTCTGTGGGTACCTCTAGGTTACCACCAGGATCTCCGGTTCATGTTGAGTAACCTATCTTCTCTTAGGAGACTTCCTCAAGGGCTTCGTCTCCCCACACGCTCTGTGGGTGCGATCCGAACCCTGTATGCTGGTCGCTTCCACGGTGGATCATTTCCTCCCTACAGTGCAGACATCCGTAGGGAATCTATGGTGTTCAGGGCACCTATGTCTATTATTTTATTATTCTTAGAAAGCTCTTTCTACATTGTACCTTTCTCTTACTTATAATTGACTCTGATATCTCTATGGTACCGCGTCTATTTAATTAAAATTTATAATACAACATGTACATCATTCTAAACTTGGCAGAGCAATATATTTAAAACATTGTAATTTACTGAGAAATCAACATTTTATGCCTACATGCAGACTAAAATTCTTAAATAACAGAATACATTTCCACTTCATACTTTATACACTAGAATCATGCAATTAAACATCTTAATATACTGATGAGAGCTAATTACTTGGCATACGAGTAATCGTCATTTGCACCCATAATTTATTTGCACTTTCTTGGAAAACATGCACATCGACCCAAATCCTGGGTTGTGCATCTCATACGAGAACATGGTAATGAAAATTCTTAATTCATTGAACACCCTATCCTTAGGGTTTCAGTTACCCCATTCACTTATCACTTGGCTCTCATAAGGATTTCATGCGACATAAACATTCACTGAATAAAGACTACTATCAAAAAATCATATAAAATCAATATATGTATGAAACCTTGGAACTAAGCTGAATTTGGGTTTCTATCCATTCACTGAGATAACATGCATCAATAATAAAATTGAATAAATAAAGTCTATCTTGTTAACAAAATATGTTCAAATGGATTTCGCGATATCTATTCGCAAATATTTAACTTTCCTCACATCTAGGGTTTCACACTCGTTACTGAGATATCAAACAAACATTATTCACATTAAATGAAATCCAAGATAGTATCTGACATATATGTACTATCAATTCAGATAAACAATCATTCATAACTAAGGGAATCCAAATAAACAAATTTCTCTATTTAATTATACATCAAATTTCAGTCATAGACAAATTCCCTATATTTCAGTTTACTCTTATAACCTCTGCGAATACTTAGGGAATTCTCATTAGGATGTATTGTATACATTTCTAATATGATTTTATCATCAGAAATTCATCCAAACAGAGGAAGAATCCATTTCATATCATTTTGCAACAACTTAGATCAAGCATACAATTCAGGGTTTGTAGTCGCATACTAAGCAATTAAAGATTATGGATGATTTGACTAATTTTCGTGAAATATATTGTTAAAGGAAGTTCCCACTCACCCTAAGGTGTGAAAACACCTTCAAAACACAGTTCATCCCTAAAAATCATGATCTCATATCAAATCCCTAGCAATTCACCCAATTCTTCTTCCTTTCAACGTGGAAACCCTAAAAATGAGGGACTATGAAGAAAGAGTGAGAAAAGAGGAATTTTTGATACCATTTTGGATCAAATCAAAGTAGGGACGTAATTTTGACATGTGAGAGAAAATTCACCTTGAAAATATATCCAAAGAAGCTAAACTTACATGATTTCATCATTCCTCAGACCGCAAAACCCTAGGTCAGCATCTCCATCAATTTCCCCTCTCAAACCCTAACTCTCTCTCTCTAGGATTTCATTTCTCTATATTGAATCATGAATTATGATATCTCCTTGTGTATTAGGTTGACCATATAGAGCAATTGAGCTGCTTGGGTTACTTGCACATTGACCCCTCACCAAAAAATTTCTTATTTCAGTAGATTTTTCTTTCATAAAAAGGTTTCTGTGAATTTGTGTATTTCAGAGATAAAACCTTCTCAAAAAATTATGAGAATTTATCATGCTATGTATAATTTAGTTATAAATATTTATTTCAGATTTTATATCATTCCAATCTTCAATGAAATAAATAAAAATCAAATAGTGCACTGCTATCCAGAATTTTGCAGAAATGTTAGTTACTATAATTTATCTACTGATAAGGTATAAATGCATCCAAAAATTATGATAATTTTACATATTGTTTATTACTGAGTTTTAGATCTCCAATTAAAATTTCAGATAATTTTGAGTTACTAATAAATAATAAAAAATAAAACACTACACTACCGAAAAGCACTCTGTCAGCATTTTGGTTGAAGTATAATTTGACCGAGAATCACATTCAAAGAACACTCAAATATTCTTAAATTTTTCTCCAATATGCATGGTTGAGTTATCCATATCATATCTAAAATTCAATTAAATAAAAATTTGTAGAAAATATGAAAAATCATTTACCACACTACTATCCTGATCAAATTCCATACTCATGTACCATCAAAACCCTAATTTCAGCCAACTAGGGTTTATATTTCTCAAACCCTAATATCTCAAACAATAGAACACTTTACGTTCTTATTAGGTTTAAAACATCATAATTGAATTATCATCATTAATTAGATTTAAGTAATGATCAATCCAATTAAGCATATAATCATCCAGGTAAACCTTACTTTACCAATTAAGCTCAGATGTGGTCATAAAAATTCTCCCCCCCTTAAAAAGGTTTTGTCCCCGAAACATAAATATGCAAGTAACTACATTCAAGGTTTATTTTAAGCTTATGAAATCTTACATGTCATTATATTTTTGTATTTCATACTTGAATGCAGTTTTCAACATTAAGTCCTTTATTCTTTTACTAAAGCACAACATGTTTGAAATAGTTCTCAATGATAACAAACAAATTCTCTATGCCACAATCAATCATAGGATAGAGAGAGAAACAACCATTTCAATATTTTCATACTCTTGAGGTGTTACCTCAACATCGATAATCTGATCCAACTATCTCAATTCATACTGCTAAATATGTACTATTGTTATGTATTACCTCTAAACCACGAAAGAGAGTTCACAATGTTCTTTTGAATTTTACTATTGTGCTACTCAAATAGCAAAACTGTCTTGAGTTAAAAGACTAGATTCAACAACAATTGTACGTTACTACTCACGGCATCCCCATTGGATCATGGATGCATAAGGTGAAGCATTACCATCACATTCCATACTATTCTCAAGTATGAACCCACACATAATTCTAGGTATAACCATCGGGTTATAGCATACTAGGGTTTCAACAACAGTAACAGAGTACTCCATAATTGTATTAGTCATTCAAGGACTATTCATACCCAATTACCATCACTTAGTTATATTAAAGCTAGGTATAACAAGCTACACCTCATTAGGGTTACATATCAATATAATATGGTTATCATCCCTTCTATTCATATGAGTGAATAGGTAAGACTACCTTATTCAGGGTAACCCTCCATTTGTTCCAATATCATTCAACCCATATCACCATACCACAATTGTACAATACTAAGATGGATTACTGGTATGAATGACTTAAACTATCAGACACCTTTAATTAACATATTGCTTGCACATGTAGACTGAAATCATACGTAGAACCAATTTACATCCCTTAATATACCTTCAACAAATTATACTTCTAAAAACAACTTCACATATTACTAAAAGCCATTGTTTTCTCTTATCTCTCTCGTCATTCATTACTACTTACTTTTTTCTACTTATTCTTCTCATTTTAATCATGTAGATTAAACATCCCTAAAATTGAAACATATAAGGTATGAATAGATTATTCATCATTCTTGCTAAAACTGGAAGAATTTATTTCATATCACACTTCACTCATATTGTATTTCTCCTTTTGTTCAAAACACACCTCTTATATTTCAAATCTATTTCTTATCCTTTACTCTAAATCATTTCCATATTGTTTATCTACCTTTCATATTAGCTAGGATTACTATCAGTGCTAGTTTACTTCTCATAGTGCAAATTTCATGATCTTGTTTTATAGAGATGCTAGTATTCAAGGTCAAATCACTAGTGACAACCCTTGAACTACTACAACTCTAAACATTCTAGGGTTTGGAATTTATCAGTAGCATGACATTATTGTGGTGTGACTTTGCTCCCTTAATTTGAAATTCAAACTTTGGATCTCACAAGTTTTTACTAAAGTCTTCCTTATCTTATCAATTGGATTTCCTTCATCTTAATTGGCCATTGAGATAGATTACATTCTCAATTTACCCTTCTAGGGTTTCATCGTCATATTGTGTGTCATTATTACATTCACTAGATGCCTCTACCATGGTGGTTATGCATCAGATATGATTCATTTTCTTATCACTTCATTCCCACATTTCTCTCATTAAGTAATATATGGAAGAGAATACGGTTCTGAGACTTAGTATTCTTATCTTCAAACATCCCATTAATACATTTTTCGTATGTAGGTTTAATTAGTTATCAACAAGGATACTTAACTAACTAGCACTTTATTGAATCTCCTAACCTCTTTCTTTTATAATCTATATTACTCCACCATGTTTCAAACCCTTCCTTACTTTCCATAATCCTCTTACCATATACTACTCTTCCACCTATTATCTTTAACTTCTACTTTGTCTTATGACCATGTTGCTTATTCATGTGTATGATCATGTATACCATGTTGCACATATTTCTTTTTATCCTTCTACTAATGTGAAGTTGAAATTCTAAATCAATAATCTCTCTACTAGTTTCAACTCATGTTTAATACATTACATATCCTTCATTTTAAATCAAACGGCTCATGCATGGGTGAAACATAGTTTCTCTTATATCAAGATTTTCATTCCTGAGTATAGTCTACCTTTGTATAACTTATTCATTTTTTTAAGCTATACTTTTGTTCTTCTTTTTTTAGAAACTAGTTTGTTGTTCTATAGAGACTTGGAATCCGAAGGTAGTAAGGATGAATGTATTAAACTTATTAATAAAGGTATACATTCCATGCTCTTAATTATATCATAACCCTCATTCCTTAATCAAGCTCATCATTTCCAACATTTATCTTTGTTTTAACTTAGTTTCTTATCCTAGTCGTATGATTTACATATTTATCTAATTCTCTTTACTTTAACTCTTCTAAAGACTCTTCACTTATATTTACTTATCGTATACATAACTCTTTTCTTCTATTTTTCCTTTTCTTTGGAGTACATAAAAACATTGTACTCAGTTATATAATCCATTCCTCATGATTGATTCTTACTACCTTGGCCCTTACATACTTTTCTCATATCATTTCCATATTTTATATGTAGAGTTCATATAATATTAATCATTAAACTTAATCTGAACCCTACGTCATGTTCCTTTATTCCCAATTAAGAATTTCTCATATGAGGCCCCAAAGTTGGGTCTCAGATATCAGTTCCAACTGATTCTTAACTATTCTAATCTTTCCCATATGTTTCAACATCTTAGTGTATGTACATTCTCACTATGATGTGGGTCTAATTTATCCAGAGTCTACTCTTATCATATTGTTAATAGGATTCATTAGATCCCAATAATGCAACCTGTCAGCCAGACCAGGCCGAACCTGCATTCCTGAAGCCAAGAGCTACTTAAGATTAATCAACTCCTATTAATCTCAAACATGTGGAAAGAATATCCACTTAGGAAAGTTCATTGAAAGATCATTTCTAGTCTACTTGATACAAAGAATGTAATCAATAAATGCTACTACTGCATAGTGTACAACAAATCTTAAAGACCCATATATATTTCAAAATACTGAATATCTGAATTCAAACATATAAGAGCATTTCTATTCATCTCCAATAAAACAACAATATGAAATGAAAGTTCTATCTCATTTTATATTTATGCTCTTAATTCATGTTACTTATCTTGTTTCTAACCCTAATATTTCTAGGGTTCCTCTCTAGCTCATCCTTCCACTGTATACCTAGCCAGGGTATACATGAAAGAATAGACATAGTAGATTGATACTTGTTGATCCAAGTACTCAGATACTGGGCCAGGATATCCAAATACTCAAATCCCCAGAGCTAACATCATAACATCTCCTATCTGCCACACTTATGACTCTAACGTACTAACTTAATGGTCCCTGATAACTCAGCCTAGGCTCTGATACCAAGTTGTTACACCCTGATCTCACAATTTCCACTAATCATGAGATTAGGGCATAAATTGAAGATTTAACGTAATACAAAGATCACCCTTAACTTTTTCTTCTCTTTCAAAACTCTTTGTTTTCTTGCATTGAACCACATAAACCAACTTTATAAGGGAATCTAAACATTGATTTCTCTAATCTGATTTCAACAGTAAAAATGCATGCATGAACATTCATTATGTTCCTCACACTTTTAAGCACATAAGACTTGTTGATTCACACATATTGCTAAAAGAGGAATAATGTTATACTTCATCATTTACAACTCTCTCTTATTTCTTTACAAGGACCTAGAGTGATAAGGACTGACTGAACTTAACTATACTCAGACTTAACTCTTGTGGTAGATCTACTCTGATGCAATGATATCTTCTTCAAGTCTATGTGATTTCCCTAAAAATTCTGAGTAGAGGGGTGAGCCTACTCGCTCAGTGAATGAGTACTTCAAAGGAAACAGTCTAAAGCACTGATACAATTACATATATACTTTTGAGCAACTGATATCAATTATAACAGCAGTAAGCTTTAAAGAGATTGATCATTGACAATCATAAATATGGCGGGATACTTTAGATATCAACAAGAGCAAATCAATATATGAGCATGTTTGATTAATTTCAAAAAGAACTAATAATTCAAAAGCATACAAAGAATAATTGTTGGGAAACTGTACTCGAATCTTTCTTAGCATTTCTTACTTATAAGAAAATCTTTAAAACTTATATTATCATATTTTAGCTTATGCCCTGATCATATGCAGTGTACTCTACATATGAAGACTCATAGCGAACTATGATCTCACCGTACACGACTTAGCTTAAAACACAGGAAGCTAAGCCTAGAACTGAATTCCGGTTTTCTTGACTCAAACCATCACGTATGACTAAGGTGTCTAAACAATTGGCCTTTAACTGGACCTCTCCTTCTAGGCTGAGTACACAGGCGGAGGGTCTGAGACGCTCTGTGGGCCTCATCTTGGTACGCTCTGTGGGTACCTCTGGGTTACCACAGGGATCTCCAGTTCCTGTTGGGTAACCTATCTTCTCTTAGGAGACGAAGCCCTTGGGCTTCATCTCCTCACACACTCTGTGGGTGCGATCCGATCCCTGTATACTGGTCGCTTCCAGGGTGGATCATTTCCTCCCTATAGTGCAGACATTCGTAGGGAAGCTACGATGTACAGAGCACCTATGTCTATTATTTTATTATTCTTGGAAAGCTCTTTCTACATTGTACCTTTCTCTTACTTATACTTGACTCTGATATCTCTATGGTACCACATCTATTTAATTGAAATTTATAATACAACATGTACATCATTCTAAACTTGGCAGAGTAGTATATTTAAAACATTGTAATTTACTGAGAAATCAACATTTTATACCTGCAGGCAGACTAAAATTCTTAAATAATAGATACATGTCCACTTGATACTCTATACACTAGAATCATGCAATTAAACATATTAATATACTGATGAGAGCTAATTACTTGGCATATGAGTAATCATCATTTGCACCCATAAATTATATGCACATTTTTGGAAAACATGCACATCGACCCAAATCCTGGGTTGTGCATCTCATACTGAGAACATAGTAATCAAAATGCTTAATTCATTGAACACCCTATCCTTAGAGTTTCATTTACCCCATTCACTTATCACATGGCTCTCATAAGGATTTCATGTGACATAAACATTCACTGAATAAAACTACTATCAACAAATCATATAATATCAATATATGTATGAAACCTTGGAACTGGGATGAATTTGGGTTTCCATGCCATTCACTGAGATAACATGCATCAATAATACAATTGAATAAATAAATTATATCATGTCAAGAAAATCCGTTCAAATGGATTTCACGATATCTATTTGCAAATATCCAACTTTTCTCGCATCAAGGGTTTCACCCTCTTTACTGAGATATCAAACAAATACTATTCACCTTAAATGAAATCCAAGATAGTATCTAACATATATGTACTATGAATTTAGATAAACAATCATTCATAACCAAGGGAATCCAAATAAATAAATTTCTCTAATTAATTATACAACAAATTTCAGTCATAGACAAATTCCCTATATTTTAGTTTACTCTTATAACCTCTGTGAATACTTAGGGAATTCTCATTAGGATGTATTATATACATTTCTAATATGATTTTATTATCTAAAATTCATCCAAACAGAGGAAGAATCCATTTCATATCATTTTGCAACAACTTAGATCAAGCACACAATTCAGGGTTTGTAGTCGCATACTAAGCAATTAAAGATTATTGATAATTTAACCAATTTTCGTACAATATACTATTTAAAGGAAGTTCCCACTCACCCTAAGGTGTGAAAACACCTTTAAAACGCAACTCATCCCTGAAAATCTCGATCTCATATCAAATCCCTAACATTTCACCCAATTCTTCTTCCTTTCAACTCGGAAACCCTAAAAATGTGGGATTATGTAGAAAGAGTGAGAAAATGGGAAGTTTTGATATCATTTTGGAACAAATCAAAGGAGGGACAGAATTTTGACATGTGAGAGAAGATTCACCATGAAACTATATCCAAAGAAGCTAAACTTACACGATTTCATCATTCCTCATACTACAAAACCCTAGGTCAGCATCTCCATCAATTTCTCCTCTCAAACCCTAACTCTCTCTCTCTCTGTGTAGAATTTTGTTTCTCTATATTTGACATATCTTTTCCAAACTCAATGCATCAAGTCAAGTGATCAAAATCCCTATTGGCTTCGCATATATTATGATGCCATCAAGAAAAAATTTAATACTCTCAATAATTAAGTCAATTCTATCGACTAGGTAGTCGATGCATCGATTCCCTTGAAGATGTTTGATCTTCGAGCAAAAAAATCGATGCCATCTACTAAAGATTTGGGGCAACAAATAATTTCTTTAAATCTTGATTTAATATGTAATGGAAATATGCAACATATTAGGCTATATAATAATATTATAAAATATTCTTAACTCATGTAAAATAACAGAAAATGTTACATGCACTAGTTTTGTAATATATGAATGAAAACATATATAATTCTAATAGATTTGACTATAGAATCATAGTAAATATGTATATAAAATCATGATGGTTGTGCATTTGTCATGTGTATCCAGATTGTCCTTTTTCACTTATCGTTTCCCTTTACTCAGTGGAGAAGATGGTAGTGGTAAGAATAAGGTAAAAAGGATTGGTGAGGTGGGTAATTACCCTTATCCTCACCCATCATTTTGTAGGTGATAGGGGTAAACTACTACCCTCCCCATACCTTCTTTCTTACAACCCTACTCGAAAAGAAATGCTTCAATGAAAATTTTACAAAATGTGGCTCCTCAATTTGGAGAATTATATGTTAAATTAGGGACCACATTTGTATAACAATGAGTTGGATTACAACGATAGAAGAAAAAAACATCATTCTTGCTTCCAAACCCAGGGTGGAAGTTACAATTAATCACAATGCTAAATTTACATATAATCACAAAGGAGGAAAATAGAAAATAGTGAAGGAATACTAGAATAACAATAGAAGTTTGGATTGAGACATATTTGAAGTCACATTACTAGCTAGTCTGGCTTATAATTAAAAACAAGGCCTTCAGCTGTGAAGGTTAACAAAGATAACAAGAATATGATAAGCAACAATACACACACCATAAGATCAGCTATGCTGGCGTCACGGGGTAACAACTGGTGAACAAGTGTTGCCCATGAGATTGGCAGATTGTTTTCTACAGCCCATGGGCTCTTTTGATCTTCTCATGCGTGTTAGAGGTTTGATTTGCGTGGACAGAAATCATATCCTTTTTATATTAGGAAGTTTTGGGATTCGTTATAGTTTGCTTTGATAGTAGGCCGCTGTTTGCATATGGGGTGACCTTTTTTCTTGTAGAGCTCTTGATGATGTGATGTGATGTGCTGTGCTGCGTATTTGCCTGTGAAGGGAGACTAACAATGAATGGAAGAGAAAATGTTTCACTATAAGTTTCGCATGCCAAGTTGCATGAAAGAGACCAAAACAAATACTCTTCGGTGATTATGCAACTGCTATAAGCATATCAAAAGATTGGAAGCAAAGTATTCAAATAATAACTTTTACGTAGATATTAGAGGATGGATAATGACTGGGAACTGAACTTAAGAGAGATGAACTATATTGTTTAAATTACTACTACGAATCTTTGGAGTGATGGAAATCTTTTCATCCTCCAATGTTAACATATTGGCACTGCCCTTTTTTTCAATGTTGTTACAATAGCAAAGAAAAGTTCATAAAGCTGGCTGGATCCATCTCTTTTGTTCTAGCTGCTCTGAATTGAGTATTGCAGAACAATGTATAGAGTGAATGAACACAACGTGGGAGATTACTTTATTAGAATTGAAGAAGACACTTGGTTTGAAAGATATAATTGGAGATTGCTAGGTCCTGAAGATGGAGCTGTTCTGGAGGAATGCTTGCGCTTTTAAGTTGGGAGGAAGGGGATTGAAGTCATTAGACAAATGTGAATAGAGTTGGAATGAAAGATATGCCCTTAGTTCGGTCTCGATGAATCTCCATACCAAGTATATATGCGGCTTCACCCATATCTTTCATCTCAAAGTTAGAGGAAAGAAATTATTTAATTTCATTTAATATAACAATTTCGTTACTTGCTAGTAGAATGTCATCTACATAAAGTATCAATATTACAAACTTATTCCCACTGACCTTGAGGTATGTACACCGGTCAACAATATTTGGCTTAAGCACGAAAGTTGATATAATAGTGTTAAACTTTATATACCATTGTCAAGAAGCTTGTTTAAGTCCATAAATTGATTTCTTTAGTTTGCAAGCCATGTGACTTCTACTATTATCAATGAAACCTTCTGGTTGTTCCATATAGACTTCTTCAGACAAGTCCCCATTCAAAAATGTCATTTTCACATCCATTTGGTGTAGCTCAAGATCAAAGTGAGCCATTAAAGCCAAGATCACTCTAAAGGAGTCCTTTGATGAGACTGGAGAAAAGGTCTCTTTCTAATCAATGCCTTCTTTTTGTGTAAAACCCTTAGCAACAAGTCTTGCCTTGTACCGTTCAATTGCACCATTTGAATTTCTTTTGGTCTTAAAGACCCATTTACAACCAATAGGTTTAGTGTTCTTTGGTAAAGGTATAAGGTCCCATACTTGATTTTTGTCCATGGATGCTAGTTCCTCCTTCATGGCATCAAGCCATTTAGAAGAATTTTCACAATTCATTGCTTGTGAAAAAGACAAGGGATCAATATCTTCAAAGTCCATATTTGGCTCTTGAAGGTATACAACATAGTCAGATGATATGGCAAGCCTCCTTGATCTGGTTGATCTTCGTAATACAACATTGGGTTCTATATTTTCTGTAGGCTCTTCAGGTTGTCCTTCATCATGAACGTAATCAACTTGTTCATTTACAACCTGACTAGGAGCATGATCTACTTTTTTTGGCTCATCTGCTTGAGAATTGTTCATGGGAATAATAATTGGACAACTTATCTGAGTTTGATTAGGTGTAGGTGTGACAACACTATCCTGCACTTCATCAAAAGTTACATTCTGAAGAAGATCATTCCCACTGACTTGATGATCCTCCAAAAATCTAGCCTTACCAGTCTCGACTATCTTTCGTGGGTGAGATGGACAATAAAACATATATCCCTTTGACCTCTCTGGGTAACCAATAAAGAAACCACTAGTGGTTCTTAAGTCAAATGCATTCTCATGTGGATTGTAAATTCTAGCTTCTGCAAGACATCCCCATATGTGCATGTAGTTCAAGGATGGTTTCCTTCCTATCCATAATTCATATGAGGTTTTCTGGACAGACTTGCTAGAAACCTTGTTTAATACATGTGATGTCGTCTTTAAAGTCTCACTCCACATTGTAGAAGGTAGGGATGCATTACAAAGCATTGCACGAACCCTTTCCTTTAATGTTTGATTCCTTCTTTCAGCTACACCATTATGACTTGGTGTGCCTGGCATTGTATATTGAGGTACAATACCCTTGAAGAAAATGTGCAAATGGCCCCTTTCTTTGTCCCATCTCAGTGAACCTTCCATAATATTCACCTCCCATATCTGATCTGACTATCTTAATCACTTTACCTAATTGTTTCTCCACTTCAATCTTAAAATCCTTAAAGGCTTGAAAAACCTCACTTTTGTCATTTAGTAAATAGAGAAACATATATCGTGAATAGACATCGATAAAGGTTGCAAAATATTTTTCCCCTATAAAACAAGTTGGAAAAGGTCCATAAATATCCATGTGAATTATTTCTAGTGTTCCACTACTCCTCTTGGCACCCTTTTTAGAAGTGTTGGTTTGCTTAGCCTTTATGCATTCAACACATGTTCCAAAACAGTAAAGTCTAAGGACCCTAAAATTCCCTCCTTTACTAATTTTTGGATTCTTTCTTTAGAAATATGTCCCAACCTTTGATGCCAAAGAAGTGATGATTTCTCATCTAACAATGTGCACTTATTGCCAATAATATTATGCTTGACTGTAAAAGATTTCTCAAAATGAGAGCTTAATTTAACTTGATAAAGATCATTTATTAAAACAAAAGTACCAACTAAATTAGAATTTTTATACAATGATAGTTGTCCACTTTGAAGAATGAAACCATAGTTTAATTTATCTAATCTAGAAACAGAGATTAAATTTCTACTATAATTTGGTACATAAAAAGTATTTTCTAAGTCCAGCAACCTTCCATTGTCAAGGATTAATCTGCAAGTGCCAACAACCTTTACGCGAGAGCCTAATTTATTTCTGGAATAAAGGACGTTTTCACGCTCCGTTGATTTCCTTTTATTCAGAAATCCCTGCAATGTATTGGAAATGTGCATGGTTGCACCAGAGTCAAGCCACCAACTATATAATGGAACATTTGAAAGATGGCATTCATATGAAACAAGAGACATTATACCTTCTTCTCTAACCATTTCTTGTACTTGAAGCACTCCTTCTTAGCATGTCCTTTCTTATGGCAGAAGAAGCATTTTATATTAACCTTGCTTCCCTCAGTCTTGTCATCTTCTGGCTTGGACACCCCACCTGATATAGGAGCAGTTCCTTTCATTTTTTCTTTACCCTTGTGGTTATGCTTGGCATGCATGCTTAAATGAGAAGTAGGGACTCATTCATTCTTAAGTCTCTCTTCTTCTTGGACACACATAGCCAATAAATCATTTATTGACCATTTATCCTTTTGTGTGTTATTGGAGACCTTGAATGATCCATACTGACTAGGGAAGGAAGTTAAAATGAAATGAACAAGAAATGTATCAGAGATGGATAACTCCATCTCATTGAGTTGTGTGGCAATATTCTCCATGATGTGTTCACGGATCCCACAAGAACCATTGTACTTCATAGAGCACATCTTAGCCATTAAGGTGCTAGCCCTAGACTTACTAGAAGAAACATATTGTTCCTCCACCACTTTCAGAAAATCTTTTGCCAATTCAGAAGTGGGAATGGACCGTCTAATATGTTTTCATACATGTGCTTGCATGAGAAGCAAGCTAAGCCTATTAGAACGTTCCCACTTGTCATAATTGCCTTTTTTGGCAACCGTACTTTCCACTGTAAGTGGTTGTGGTTTTTCCACTCAGAAAGCTAAGTCTAGGTCCATACACCCCAATGTGAACATGACCTTTTCTTTCCATTTATTAAATATTGAACCATTAAGATTAGGAATGTTGTTATCACCACAAAATGATGAGGAAATAACTTCAATAATCAAAACTTTATATTAAAACCACAACTAAAATATAAAAGTAAATTTTGAGGTCTACTTTATTTACTTTTACAATACTAATCACAATCAGTCATTGCAAATTATCTTTGGATGAATTTGTAATACTGAGTAAGATTTGTACGTAATGTAGATCGGACCATAACAAAATATATGCATTAGAATAACAAAATATTTTATCTTTGGGCAAAATATTTTATGTATCTAAAGACACATTCATTGTGTCATACTAAATATATTAAGCATGATCTGATTTTATTTGGTGAATCTTACTTTGGTAAGTCACTAACTAAGGTTTTAAGAAGTTTATCCACCGAATCATAAACATCAACACAAAGTTAACCTTTTACTTGATCAATGAGAAATGTTATGTGCGAAGTCCTATAACACACGACTTTCCTCCCATTTGGTAATAAGTTTCATAACATGAAGCAAAATACCAGTAAGTAAACCTTAATCAATTCCACCAAAAGTTTGTATTCGACATTCTGTAAACATCTTGACAATAAATATAGACTTGAAAGGTGGTGATACACGGGCAGTAATCATATAACCACCTGGTATTGTGGGAGAACCACATGATGTTATTATGCATCGTAAGGCATGACAATTAAACACCAGTGTACAATTAATTTTGTCAATGAGAAGGTAAAAGCGATCAGTTTACAACATCACTGCAAACGTGAAGACTTCATGTTGGATGAGTTCCGAAAGCATGATCTATGTATTCCGATGGTATTGAAATAAATATTCATGTAGTAGCAATCTTTGTCTTAGTGGAAAACAAAAAGGCACGCAAATATTAATTACCACTCGGTGATCCAGACACATTTCAATGGCTATTTCCAATGGATTCATCATTACAATCACCGGTTGATTCCATGTACATGTCCGAAAAGGCATCAGACAGATGTTTAGATTATAAGTTGGGGCACAACATAATAACATCATGGCTCCAGAAATATCGGCAATACAGGAAACGCAAGTAAAACCAACCACAGAATGATACTGAATCATTAGAACCAGATTGCGTCGCACGAGAAGTGAGCGGCACAAGTGAAAACACCCGTATTCGAAAACATTGAAAAGGAACGAAACTACCATTGTTGATAAATCGTACCGGAGTTTTGAGAAGCCTCCATTGTCATTATGACAGGGCAACACCAATGGAGTAAGAAAGAGACCAGGCTTCTCCACGCCTGCAAGCGAGCACCGGGAGGTTTCGGGCACCGGGAGGTTTCTCTCCTTTTTTGGTTTTCTGATAGATGGTTTCTTCATCCATCGTAAAGCCCCTGTTTGGGAACGGACTGAGTCCGGTTTAGGCGGTGTCGTTTTGCGCCAGGTCGGCGTAACCCGGTCCGGTTTGGGCCAAAATTCTGTTTGGTACGCAACCACATTCGACCACCGTTTTGGGATAACGGAATCCCATAATCCGGACTAACCCAGTCCCGGCCTAGGCGGGATTGCAAATCTCAGTCCGGTTTACGCCCCCCGACACCCCCTTCGACCCCGACTCTCCCTCTCACTCGCGCGCCTCCCTCTTCCTCTCGGCCCTCTCCCTCTCGCCCCTCTCCTTCGCTCTGGTTGTTTGCCTCTCCCTCTGCCGGCTCAGTGTTGGGTCCGTGAGTTAAAGCGATACCTCGAGCAGCTCGCGGATGGAGGGCAGCAGTCGTCGGGCGGAGCGTCCGCCGCCTAGTGAGGAGTCAATGCAGCGATCTGTGACCGCCGGGCTACTAGGGCAGCTACATCCTGCAAAGGCAAGGTACCCCAGTGCCCTGTCCTGTCCTTCTGAGCACCATTGTCTGCACCGTCCACCTGATTCAGCCATCGTCCCATCTTGTCGACGCACAGGACAAACCCTAGCAAGGGCAAGCAGTGTCCGTGTTCCTACATATTGGTCGCCTTGTGCATCGAGCTGCTTCACATCCACCTACGCATCTTGGAGGAAGCTGGTGTTCATCCCTGCTCGCTCGCTGGAGTTGCTGCTCGCTGTCGTCTTCGTCCCTGCTCCGGCGGTGCTGCTCGCCATCGTCTTCGTCCCTGCTCCGGCGGTGCTGGTCGCTGTCGTCTTCGTCCCTGCTCCGGCGGTGCTGCTGCTCATCCCGGCTCTTCCGAAGTTGCTGCTGGGGATTATCCACTTCTGAATAGGTTCGTCATGATGAATAGTTAGGCCTATTTTTTGTACTGAATGATTATGCAAAGGGGTTAGGCCTATTTGTGTACCGAATCATTATGCAAAGGGGTTCTCCGTGTTCCATGGTGTATGTTGGATCCCCTGTGTGTGTTTTACATTGATAAAATGATGTTTGGAATCTGTTTGCATCCGTGGATCATACTAGTTTTCATCCGTGGATCATACTATTTTTCATCCGTGGATCATACTATTTTTCATCCGTGGAATCTGTTTGGAATCTGTTTGCAAAGCTATTGTCTAGTTCTGCTCTATAAATTGAATGAACATTCCACATTTGGTCACATTCCCATGTTCTTATCATACTCTTTTTGCCCATTCCACGTTTGGAATCTGTTTGATATCATCATACTCTTTTTGCCCATTCCACATTTGGTCACATTCCCATGTTCTTATCATGAAGCTAAGAAATTGATTCAGGAGTTAGGCCTTGGATATCAAATTTTCTAGGTCTGTAAAAACTACTGTTTCTGTATAGAATACCTAGGTCTGTAAAATAAATGATTTTATTGACCCAACTTCCTCTGTTTCAACTCTTATAACAAATATGTTTGTATTGCTATAATATCTAGCCCAAAGTTCGTTCTTTCTCTCCCTTTTTGGTTGATATTATTGTCAAAAAAATAACTGTAATAAATGATTACAGGTCTTCATGATAAGTTTTGATAATTTTTAGATGAGATTGACCTATTCAGTAGATGATTTTCAGTAAAATGCTTTATGATAGAAAAAATTGTTGAAAAAAATAAAGTGTAACCTATCAACCAAGGAGATCTCATACCTCATGATTGGTTCTAGATAAATGAAATCCTAGATAGAGAAGAGAGCTAGGGGTTTGAGAAGAGAAAGTGGTGGAGATTTTGACCTTCGTATGGGGTTTAGCTTCATAGAATAGCCTTTCATAGTGAGTCTTATCTCACATGTCAATATGCCATCCCTCGTATGGTTTGTCTCCTAATCTCCATTTCTAGGGTTTTTGAGCTGAGAGGAGGAAGAAATGGATTCAGTTTCTAGAGTTTGATTACATTTCTAGAAATTTAGAGTTTAACCTACATTTGTAAGGTTCTTCTCACCTTAAGTGAGTGTTTATCATCATCTTAACATTTTTATTCATGTCAAAAGCCTAATTCTATCTCGTTAAAATAACTAGAAATGTTTATTGTATTTGTATGTGATTGGGTATTGATTTAAAAGATATTAGGTACTAATTTTGAATATTCCTCATTGAACTGAAGTTGATATGTTCCTGATATATTGATTAATGTTCCATATAAAATTCTATGGATAAATGACTATGCAATTTAATGTGAATATTGCCTAAAAATTAGGCCACTGTGTGATATGCTTGGGAATTGAATTGACATGTCTAGAATCATATTTGAATTATATTAGAATGAATTATATAATGTATTGTTTAATCTTTCTAAAATGGACTATTTTTTTTGATCGGGAAAGCGTGGGACTCCTTTTTATAGATTTTTGTAAGATATATACAAGCTAGGGTTTAATCCAAAGTGGATCAAAACCAAACAAAGACAAGAAACAGAAAGAGAACTATACATTTAAGGTTTCAATGTCTTTTCTAATCCTCCTCCAATTTCTATCTGCACATAAACTAACATCAAGGAAAATCCTCCCATTCCTTTCTCCCCAAAGGCAATGGAAAATCGCCAAAATTGTTATCTTAGCCTTCATCTCCCTTGAAAGGATAACATCCATCAGAGATTCAGGCACATAGTTGATATATTCTTCTTCAACAGCCAAACTCCACAAATCTTTAGCATAGGCACACTGAAAAAGAATATGATTGAGATCTTCAATATCATTTTTACACAAAGCACATCTAGAAGGCATATGTAAACCCATCCTCATCATATGATCTCCCGTCAGCAAACCATCCAGAAAGCATCTCCAACCATGAACCAACTGTCTCATAGATCCTTTATTAGTACTCCATAACCACACAGACCAGGAGGGTATAGGATTAATCACCCTAATAGCATTCCACGCCTCCTTAAACTTGTGAATCTCTTTCCCTTTCAGAAAAATGCAATCATCCTTCCCATAAACAGGAGAAATCTTCTCCTTAATAACCTGCAGAACATCATTAATATGTCTAGAATCAGACTTAATCCAATCATCCCCATTGAACAACTTATGAAAAGTAGCATATTTCCCCATGCCCAACTTCATCACAGCCTTGCTGCCAAGCACCTCATCCAGATAACGACCCCCCACCAAGGGTCTCTCCACACTTTGATATATAACCCATTCCCCACAGAAAAAGAAATATCATCCACAATGTCTTTTCTGAGGTAAAGGATATGCTTCCAGACCCAAGAAGCAGATTGAGAGATTTTACACCTCCAAATAGAGTCCCCTTTTAGGTATTCTAAAATGGACTATTATATACATATGGATCAATATGAGGTGGTGATATCTGTGTTTAGGGTTTTTGTTGAGGGATTGAATCAAGTGGGTTAGTTCATCAATATATACTTTTGATTGATGGATGAAATATGTGGAAATGGAAAATAGGGTTTACATGTGTGTGAATAGCCCTAATGAACTCCTGTGCACTAAGATAAGATGATAAGTTTTGATAATTTTTCATTTCCAATATCTACATTTTTCATTGATAAATATCTGCTTTGTAGAGTCTAATATCTACATTTTTCATTGATAAATATCAACATTTTTCATTGATAACATGATCAGTTTTGATAATTTTTCATTTCCAATATCTACATGTTGCATAACGTTTAGATTGAGCACTTATATTGGATGCCCATTCCACATTTGGTCACATTCCCATGTTCTTAGCATGAAGCTAAGAAATTGATTCAGGAGTTAGGCCTTGGATATCAAATTTTCTAGGTCTGTAAAAACTAGTGTTTCTGTTTAGAATACCTAGGTCTGTAAAATAAATGATTTTCTTGACCCAACTTCCTCTGTTTCAACTCATATAACAAATATGTTTGTATTGCTATAATACAACCTTTTTGTTTCATATCTAGGCCAAAGTTCCTTCTTTGTCTCCCTTTTTGGTTGATATTATTGTCGAAAAAATAACTGTACTAACTGATTACAGGTCTTCATTGTTGTATAGAATACCTAGGTCTGTATTACAGGTCTGAGACAAATTGAGAAGGTAGAGAGTGTTTCTGTATAGAATACCTAGGTCTGTATTACAGGTCTTCATTGTTGTAATAAGGGGGGACAATTTAATCTTCTGATTTAATCTATGATAATACCTAGCATGTGTCTGAATTTAGGATCAGATAATATATTTTATACTTTGAAATTGAGTCCATCATTTCCACTCTGAGACAAATTGAGAAGTCGGTGTAAAATCATCTAATTCACTACTAGGTTCACTTCCTCTTTCCCTAAATATGATCATCTTACTTGTCACCACTCTTCCTACATATTATAGTTGGTTCTCTTCTCTGTCTTCTAAATTGCCTCTTTTGCAGATATTTTATATTTACCAATGCTCTAAATAGCCTCTTTTGCAGAAACAGGACATTGGTTTGTTGAAATTTGTTAATCAATATTCATGGGATTATTGAATAAGTGGGGAACTCGTATAATGCTCTCATTAATACACTGTTCCAGCTTGCTTTGTTTTGAATTATTTTTTATGGTTGCTGGAGTGCCAATATTAGATCTGAAGACCTTATAACAGAAGATGCGGGTTCTTCATTTGTTACTGAATAGTTTGGAATTCTTTTTTATGGATGTTTAACCTAAAATTTATATAACACGGCTTCAGATCATTTTTTATTTTATTGGAACTAATATACATAAATTATATGCAACTGATGAACAAGGTAATTTCATAGTGTCATTACAGCTTAGACGACACTATCTAAGTAAATACTTTATCTGAAAAGATAAACGATATAACGATTTGTGTATCATAATATATTGCAGCACCTACGAGGGTATGTCTTCCGCTGACCCCAAGTTTCGTATTGTTTGGCAAAGAGACTCTGATGCCGCTCTAGTATCTGCATTGCGCAGACAATATGACCTAGGCAAGTGTGTCGATGGTCATTTCACTAGGGAGGCTTGGAGGGAGGCAACTGTGGAAATGCAAAATAGGATGGGGAAGACGGCCTGCAATACAGACCAGCTGAAAAATCGGTGGAAGAACTTGAGGAGGGACTATGCCGCTTTGAAGCTTGTGACGAATAAGAGCGGCGTTGGATGGGATGACACAAGGCATAAGCCAACGCTGCCCGACAGCCCTGAATGGAGGGAGAGCCTTGCGGTATATCCAGTAACCAGTCCATTAATTTAAAAAATATGTCATCCATTAACATTTTAATTTCATAATAAACAATTTTTTTTACTTAGGCAAACAAGGACCTTGCTAGGTTGCTTAACAAGCCGTTTCCCCACTACTATGACATCGAGATGATGGCGGGGAGGAACATTGCTAGAGGACATCATGTAATGTCTTCAACGGACACACATATCCCTTCTGACGTTGCCTCCGAGGATGATATCGCTGTCGACTTAGATGCCCCAGACACACCCATGAACACTGGAAGCCAAGCTGGGGAACCTAATATGGGCGCATTTGGGATGCAAAGCGAGGGAGAAACCGGGGGAGGCGGAACAGATACACAGAGTGGTGGCGGGAGGCCTCCTGTCGTTAGGCGCAAGAAGCGGCCATCAATGCCTCAAGACCGATGTGGGTTATCAAATGAAGTGTTATCTGAATTCACACAGGTTTATGCAAAGGTTCACGAGTTAGGCAGTGGTGTGGCAACTAGATCCTTTGAAAAGAAAGAATTTACAACCATCTTACAACATTTCCAGGACACTTACCCAGATGCCCCCACTCCTGTGTTTACAAGACTTGTGAACGCCATCAAGGACTCAACAAACCGCTCCATCTACCTCAGCCTTATAGACACACCTCAAAAGATAACCATATGGTTGCAAGACCTTTGGGAAAGGTCCCAAGCTGCCAATGCAACAGCAACACCTTCAATGCCATCCTCGTTCCAAGCTGCCAATGCAACACCAACACCTTCAATGCCATCCTTGTTTATGCCATCTCACCATGCATTTTTCCCGCAATCCCCAACACCCAACTTCAGCAACAGACCAAGTATGGCATCGTCGTTTTCGTCATCTCACCGTCTATTTTTTCCTTCGTCCAATGATGCTGGCCCTTCTGGATCAACAAACTTTAACAGCCAGGCATTTAACTCATCAAATCAGCAGAATGTTCTTTCATTGTTGTAATAATCTATTTCCCATCCAAACATTTTCGTTGGGCTTAATCTTATTTTCTGAATTGTTGTAATATTTTTATTCCCGTCCAGACATTATTGATTAACTGTTGTAATATTTTATTTCACTGCCATGGTTTTATTTTGCGATCAATCTATTTCGCTTTGTATCCTGGAAGCCATTATTTTATGTGTCCACAATTACATATGATTGTAGCCTAGTTATTTTCCTTGTCCTTGCCATGACAACGTTGCTATGCTTCCACTTGTAGGCATAATGTCAACCACTGACCAAACAGAAACACCTGGCCTCCTCACGCACATTCTACATACATTGTCTGGTCCAGCTAATCACATTGCTGATACAATAGCTGAGTCCATAGCAAACTCCATCATTGACGACATTTCCGACATACCACCTACAATGCCTAGGTCAGTTAGCATTAGGAGTGGTCACCAGAAGGTCTTAGAAATTTTAAACGGTCATGAACAAAGGGCTTATGACCTATATCGAATGAGAACACATTCTATATTGGCCCTTGTGGACAAGCTTGAGAGTCGCGCCTTGTTACGAAGCACTAGAGGAGTCAGTTCAGTTGAGGCTGTGTGCTACTTCCTACAAATGGTTGGCCATGGACATACAAATCTTGCTTTGGCTGAGGACTACATTCACTCTGGTGAGACCATAAGTAGGAAGTTCAACGAAGTCTTGGATGCTGTGTGTTCGTTGTCCAATGAGTACATTGTCATGCAAACTGCAGCGACATGCACGACAACACATTCTCGTATATTGGAGACCCCAAGGTTCTACCCTTACTTCAAGGTAATAGTTAGCCCCTACAATCTTTAATCATTCGGAAATATTTTGTATGTTGACAACCTATTTTGGTGTTATAGAATGCCATCGGGGCAATTGACGGAACACACATCCCCGTCTTGGTTCAATGAGACAAGCAAAATCGCTACCGAGACAGAAAAGGGAATGTCTCTCTTAATGTCTTGGCTGTAGTTGACTTCTCCATGGAGTTTACATATGTCCTAACTGGGTGGGAGGGATCGGTTGCTGACCAACGGGTCCTACAGTCAGCGACGACCACAGGCGGGTTTAAAGTTCCGCCGGAAAAGTTTTACCTAGTAGACGCAGGGTATGCCAATACTCGGCAATTCCTTGCACCGTATCGCAACACAGCTTACCATATTTCTGAGTACCGAGGAAACAGACATCCCTACACCAGCAAGAAGGAGATGTTCAACCACCGCCACGCACAATTACGTAATGTTGTAGAAAGAGCATTTGGGGTGCTGAAGCGGCGGTTTGCCTACCTTAAAAAGGGGGCGACATATCCCATACATTCGCAGTGTCGCCTCGTAATGGCTTGTTGTATCCTCCACAATTTCATACGCCGCCAACATGATGGCGACAGTATAATGGACGAACTCCCAGATGACATTTCAACATCCGTCGTTCCCCCTGCTGGGGTTGACCTGAGTTCCCTCCAACAAACAACTCAGGCCGATTCAAGGGAGGGCGAGCGTTTACGTGAATCCATTTCTAATTTGCTATGGGATGCCCGTTTACTTACAATTGTATCTGTAATAGTCTTCAACATTATTTGAAAAATTGTCCACGACATAACTTTGTAGGCTGTAGTTGTTTTTTTTTCAAACTTTTTTCTGGATCCTAATAATATACATGACATAATGAATCGTTAGGTTGTCTTGAAATGGAGAATGGAATGCCTTGCTGTACATGCGGCCTTCAATGCACTGTACGTGTGTATATGGATGAAGCGGACGCGACAAATGGACGTTTTGAAAACAACAACCCCCACAGACTGTATTTTACATGTGGTAGGGGGCTTGTTTCGAACAGATGTCAGATGATATTGCCTGTACAGCGTGTACCACCCACAGTTGCCACACTTACTGCAGTTAGGGATGCTATGCTAACACAACTTGCATATGCCCGCAACGAACGCAAGCTATGGTCTGAACAATGTGACTTTGTCAGTTCGACAAGAGCAGACATCGATAGGCTTGAACAAGGTATTACCACTCTACGTGAGAGGTGCCAATATCTTCGACAACTACTTCACATCACGAGCAGTAACGACTCTTCAAACGAGGACGGATACAATACATCATAGATGTAGAACAAGCACTTAGGCCTATTTTATGTTCGGAAAGTTTTATTTGAAATCTATGTTCAGAATCCGACAATGTTTTTACTAATCCTCAATTATGTTTTAGATGTCAATGGATCCATCTGGAGTTCCGAGGTGTGATTGTGGGTTAGATGCAGCCTTACGGCTTAACACAGAGGATGCAGGGTTGTATGATTTTGGCATTCTTAGTGAAAGGTCGGGCGAAATGTATTACATATGTCCTTCTCGTGAGGTGCACTAGTAAATACATACATAATAGGTTGTCGTTGTGTATGCTGCACATTCTTTGTCATTCATTAAATTTTATTATACATTGTAGGGAAAAGATCGGTGCAGATACTTCCGTTGGGCAGTCGATCTCCCCCCAACAATTGATTCTTTGAAAGCTGAGATTATGTTACTAATTGTCGAGTGCAAGTCAGTGTGGGGCCAGACAATGAACATGAAGGACTGTGTTGAAATTCATCACAACTACGATGATATATACACCCAAAAAAAGTATGAGCATGACGGTATAGAACGCTACGTTGCCAGTCTGGAGGAAGAATGTAGTCTTCTTTTAGACATTCCTTCACCCACGGTGACACTATAACGTTTAATGGCATAGAACTACATTTAGTTTGGTGTGTCGATTTACATTGTCCAGCATTCGATGTTTTTAACATTACATCTTTCTGAATTCATCCGACATCAACATGATTTAGTTATTTATCATAATGTTGGTGTATGTTTTATGGAGGGTGTATGTTTTTTCACCGTTATGTTGATAAATGTTAGCTAACATTGAATATGCATTTTATATTCCCTTAATTATGCGATACACACTTACATGTAAAACATATTACTTACAGAATCTGTAATATGGCTGGGCCTCAAAGGACGCCTTCCTTTATGTGGTGTAGGGAGCTTGATATGGTTCTCAGAGGTATGATGAGAAACCAATATGAGTTGGGGAGATGTGTTAATGGAGTATATACTACAAAGGCTTGGATGGAGGCATTGCGTCACTTCCGAAACATAACTGTGGAACCCATATCTTTGACTGAGTTGCAGATGAGATGGCAACACATAAGGAGAGAGTTCATAACAGACAATCTTTTTATTTTGGGAGATGTATTGCCTCCCCCGCCATTGGCCGTGCAACGCAACTTCATGACGACTCGTCGCATTTACCCACCTGGCGTTGCTCAATACCCTATTAACACTGATGAGTGAATATTGTCACAGTTTGTAGTTGTTTGTGTTTACCTCGTAACATTTATTTGTATGCAACTAAGTTTGTTTGGACCTTTTTTTTTATGTATTGAATGCATAAATCACGTTCTTACTTGTTTGTAGCTAAGTTTGTTTGGAGCATTTTTTTTATTCAATATTATCACAGTTATCTTTCTATTGTTGATATTTGCTAATACTAAATTTTGATTTATTAACTATAGATGTCATCATCGCGGTCACGGTCAAAGGCAAAGACAGAATTTGAAAAAATATTGATGTCTCCGTCGAAGATTAAAAAATATGTAGAAGAAAAGCTTGTTTGCAAAAAACCATGTTGCGAGCCTCCACGCGATGAGGGCCCAAATGAGAGAGACGAACAAGCCAAAGGAACAAGCCAAATGAGGGCCCAAATGTTGCGAGCCTTATTTCCTCCTACTCACCATCTGTCGTTGCTGTTCGAGTGGCCAAAAGACGCCAGCAAACAGGAAACAAATCAGGTGTTGGACGAACCCTGTCTTGTGTCGTGGGAAGAGTACGACGACGCCATGAAGAACGACGAGGCATGAAGTTGCCTGCTTGATCACCAGCTTAGATTGTGTAACTATGTCGTTGTCTAGGTCCAGGGCAGACCCCTCGTTTCATTTTGTATGTTACATATGTATTTGCCCGAGAACCAACAATATATTATCTTTTAATTTATGTGGTATTACGTTCTGCTACAGACATGCTACACACCTTTGCTACTATTTAATTTAAATATATTAATTATATTATGTATTTGTTATTTAGTATATAATACACTTCAGCCAACTTCTTCTTAAGCGGCAACACAACTACACATACCTTATTCTTGTTAAAACAGTTCTACAACATCAGGACAGAATCAGCAGATACTGACTACGTTGCCAAACAAAATCAGACTGAATCCAGTCTAGTAGCCAAACAGAATCAGACTGCAATCAGACTCAAACCAGACCAGCTGACCAGAATCAGACTGGGTTGCCAAACAGAATCAGACTGGGTTGCCAAACAGAATCAGACTCAATCCTGACTAACCCAGTCTAATCCAGTCCAGACTACGAAATCTCAGTCCGTTCCCAAACAGGGGCAAAAAGACACGGTGGTTATGGGAACTTACACAAACCGCATCCGTTCAAGAAAATACCTAATAATAAATATAAATATAATAATTTTGGGCCACACTGAAAGGGGTATTTTTAACTTACGGTAGATAAAATCACGAACAGTATCAAGTTGGAGGATCATAGTAAATTATTGATCAAGAATATACAAAACCTGGTGACTAGGAACTGGACAAATTATGATCGGAGAATTGTGACAAAAAACCACTCGGATAATTGTTACGTTGACCCAAAGTGCTTCTTACATGAGTTCGTGGCACTTGACGAGGTACTCCGCAGTCCTCCCCTAGTAAGAGTTCTTGTTAGATTCAACGGCCTTGGCTCCTTAGTCAAGTTAAATCGGTAAAGAATATGATTGTGGTTGATTGTCCATGTAAGGAGGACCAAAGAGGAACAAGGCTGTCTCGTGACTTCGCAAGAAAAAACGATACTACTAAAATGCCTAGTCCCAGTACCATAATTTCTGCTTAGAAAGGAGGTTAAAGCGCCATATGAACTTCTCATTAACAACCCGACCTTCCTATTAAGCTCTGATTCTGTCAGCTGACCAGAGGGTTCTGCAGTTTCCTCAGGAATAGCAGGCGATCGAGCGGCAGTGATAGCAGCAGAACACTCATCCACCATTTTCCTGCTGTTCCATCGGGCATCGTCCCTCTTCATCATGATCGGCGACTGGGAAGAGCCAGGCTGTGATTTTGATGAGCTAGGATTGGCAGCCATTTCTGCTTCCGCTGGCTGCAGCACGCACATGGACCTTACAACCAGCGGCACTTTGGAGACACGCAAATCAGGAGTTGTGAGGAGAATCTTGCTGCCTGGAACCGGTCCCAGTCTTCGTAGTTGTGGTTCATGACACCTTCCATCATGAGCAAGAATCTTTTCCCTTGCACGGCGTCCATAAGCAGGACTTGAGATGCGTCCAATTGACCCGTTGTGGGAAAGAAAAAGGGTTCCCCCTGCTTTTCGCAGGAACGGAAACTCTCTAAGGTATCCATTGTAAGGCGCACCAAGTCGAAATCTGAAGATGCTATAATCCAGCCTTTCATGTTGAAGAAATGGAGAACGACGGGATGGGAATAGGCAAGAGAGGCAAGCGCCACTGTAGTCATCGCGACTCCCACCAGAGCAACTGTGGGTACAGCGGTTTCTTCCTCCTCGCCTTCCTTGTCGTGCTGGGCATCGTCGTGTACCAACATCCGAACCAGCTCAGACAGCTGGTCCTCAGGCGGATGTGCTGAAGTCATAGTCACTGTTTCAACTTCTTCCTGGTCAGTCTGGCAGGCTGAACCAGCAGCGCCGAGCTTTTTACCAGGTGATTTTTCTTCCATTAAGACGTCCTGGCGGATCATGTCGAGAACGACGAGGCAAGAAAGGTTGAACAGCGTCGTGGCGCATGCTCGATCTTAAGCAGCGCCGAAGCTTTCCGATTCTCTAAACGCAATCTGCTCGCAAAGGGTTGTTTGATGGGATGCTTGTTGCTCAATAAAACTTCACCTGTGCCAGATCCAGGAGTTTGATGCTGTTTCCTCTCCTCGCGGGCTAGTCTAAGGTACGACTCCATCAGATTCTCCGCATGGAGAGCTAGGTTCCTCGATTCATCGAGGGAGGCAGCAGCTGCTTCCTGCCGCTTCGGTAGAAGGTCCTCGGTGTCGCGGATCAAGAGCTCGATTTGTCGTCGAGCTTCGCGCACATACATCCCGACAGGAGACCGGGGCATCTTTTTGTGGAGAACCTACGATCTGCTTTTCTGTGATTGCTGATCTGCCGGATCAATCCTGAAGCTCTATACCGCGTGTATAATTGTGGAACTACGGCCATCAATAATATATTTGTTGATAATAAACCATTTGTAATTCCTTATTATTTATTACTAGTGACAACTACAAGAGCACGTCACGGAAAAACCCGTCCTCCTCCCCCTCCGGGTTTGGATTCCCTATTTCAATTTTTGTGTGATAAGTATATGTCAACCATCCGATCACACGAAGGACGGAGGTGATACCTATCTGCCGCTCCCTCCACCGTACCTTACATGCACCACATTTTCTTCTGTCCCTGTCTGTGCCCAAAAGACGCAAACACACAATACAAAACGATTATTAAATTACCAAAGTTAAAAAGGTTTCCAAATTAATGAGTGGATGAAAAATGAACAAGTACTTGTTAAAGACACTACCGATTTTAAATTAAATTGTACTAATATAAATATTAAACAATGTTGGACATATATAAATTTTGCACCTCATTTTTATGTATAAGTTATATAGACACTTTTGAATAATACGTATGTATTATATATCTACTAAGTATTTTTAAAGCAAACAATGTTTAAATAAGTATTACAAATTCAATGCGTATTTTTAAATTAAGTAGTGTCATTAATAAATACTACACATGCACAATGCTAAAGTTGCATATACGAAATATTATGTCGTGCTCTCTCTCTTTCTCCAACCACTACTTCTCTCTTCATATTTAGTATACCCTCTCTCTCCATCTACTTCTCATTCTTTCTATTTATTGCACTCTCTTTCTCCATCCACCTCCCATTAGGGTTGTAAACGAGTAGGGTAGGATAGGGTAAAAGCTTACTCTTATCCCTACCCCCATCAAAGATGCGGGTAGCGGGTAGGATAATTATCATTTGCCTAAAAATATTTACCCTACCCTTACTTGTACCCTTTTCCCCGCAGGGTAAATGAGTAGGGTAAAGGTGAAATGGGTCAAACAACATGAAGATAATGTAAGATACTTTTAACAAAAATTTCATACGGTATTCCCTACACCAATCACAAGACATTAATAATGTTAGAACTTTAGTAATAATTATATTTTTATATACAACAAAAAATAATAATATGTAACTTGGTATTTTTTTCTAATGACAAGGCCTAGCATTTTTAACATATTATTTCTTATGTATGAGTTCATTTTTATCTTAAATATATAAATATAAAAGGTAGTATCATGCTACCAATTTTCTATTAAAGTTTTGAGAATCATAATAGTACATATTGACAAAGTAGTGTTGTTGCTTGTTCGGGGTTTTGGTAGGTATTAATACATATATAAGAATTTGAAATTATAATTTTTTTTTTAAATGAAGCTAGGGGGTTATCTTATTCATCCCATCCCCCTCGTCTGGGCAGACATCATCCAAAAAAAATACAGCTCCTGCTTATAGTTTGCAGGTAATCACACCAAGACTCCAACAAAAATCAAAACCCAAGGATCATCCGTACCGACATCATGCCTTAGCTACCTCCTTAACAATGTATGGTGTGCGATTCTTCTCCAAAATAGCCATACCATGAATCTTCATAGGAAGGTTACTGCTATCAGAACAGATGAAAGGTGTTGTGAGATATCTACCCCAATTTCCAATATCTCTAGCCATCGAATTCACCACTTTGTGGACAAAGTTACCGGTGATATTCCTCTCCTGTAACTCTGCTTTGAGCAGCCTCACTGCATATTGTGCTTTCCATGGAGCCTCTCCATCTTTCCATAAGATGTTAAAAGTACTAATATCGTCGATTTCAATGGATGAGATATTCAACCTGTGGCCCACTGCCATCGAAACCCCTACATAACACGCCTTGATGTAGGCTTCAAGATAATCATAGGCCTTCAACCAGGCACGATATACCAGGCATATCTCTGCTCTATGATTACGAATGATACCACCTATCCATCTTCGTTTCACGCCATTAGCATCCGAGCATCTTCCAATGGTAAGATTCATCTTTAGGTTGTGTAGATCCAGAGGGCTCCATCTGTGTAGGGATATCCTTCTAAGAAAATTACAGGAAATAACTATCCCCTCTTCTTTCATGGCTGCATGCATCTACGTGTTGTTGGAAACATGGAGAGCTTTGGGGTGCATCATACTATTCAGCCTGTAAACAATCTGCTCCCATGTTCTAACATAGGATAGATCAGTACCGTCGTATCTACGTTGACATCTAATCCTCCAAATGTTGCTTGGTATTAGAGTAGCCAGAGCTCCATCCAGCCATTCATCTACGGCGGACTTGCCTCCCAAGCTACATAGGTCTAACAACGTGTTGATGTCTGTAGGCGTGTTTCGCCCCGTAATGTTGGTGAATCTGCACCAGAAGGATCGTGCAAGATGACTCGAGAAAAGGAGATGAGTTGAATCTTCCTCCTTAGGTTCCGGACAGCAATTGTAGCAAGAGGCAATTTGGATCTTACATCTTTAGATGTTATCGTCAGTAGGTAAAGCCCTGCGAGCAGCCTTCCAAATTAAGGCAACCTCCTTTGGTGCCTCCATCTTCCATAAATGTTCCAGTCCTAAAGCATCAGAAAAATGGTTCTGTAAAATGTTCTTCTTCATCGATTTAAGCGAGAAGGCTCCAGTAGCAGATAGTGTCCAAATCATTCTATCTTCTGTATCAGAAATGGTCACACCATCCTCCTTTATCAACTCGATTCCATCGGGGTTGATGATTTGACTGAGTGCATTCCAATCCCATCCATTTTCCTGTTTGCAGAAGTCCTTTACCAGAAACTTAAGATTGCGATCACTCCGATGAAAAGCAAAAGTGTCAAGCCTGCTAGCACACCATAAATCATTCCAGAAAGATATATCACCGTGACCGATGATCCACTTGCACTGTGGAAGCACCTTCAGAAACATGTTCCAAATCCTCCTCCAGCATGGAGAAGGAGTTGCGCTGAGCTTCAACATAGATGGGTGAGTGGACGAACGACCAGCAACGCTACTTGCATATTTATCTCTGCAATACATAGCCCAAACAGACTTCCCTGTCAAAATCTCCCAAAAAGCCTTTGCTATAAAGACATCATTCGCCATTTTGATTGGCGTCAGACCCAGACCTCCCATGCCTTTCGGCCTCGCCACTTTATTCCAGCTAACCCATGCTTTTCTTGAATGTGCATTTCTATCAGCCCATAAGAAGCATGAAAGGATTTTGTCTATCCTTTGGGCGATACCCACCGGAACACCTGTAGCTGCAGTCGAGTATACATTAATTGAAGAAAGAACATGTTCTATTAGGAGGCGTCTCCCAGCAAAAGATAACAGGCGCGCCTTCCAGCCGGCGATTTTAACATTTATCTTCTTGATCAAGTATTCATAATCACTTAACTTAGTCCTCCCCTTTGGAATCGGGACACCTAAGTAAGTGATTGAATCCGAAGCATCAGGAATCCCAAACTCATTTGCCATCTGCTTAGCTAGATTGTTGTCTGAACTCCCAACCACACAGGCTGACTTCAAGGCGTTGACCTTCTGACCAGTTGCTTTTTCATAAGCGAGGAAGGTGCTGGTAATGTGTTGTATGGATTGGTGATCCGCGTTCACTGCAATGGTTATATCGTCTGCATAAAGAAGAATAGACGGTGCCACCCCTCCTCCACGGGTGCGGAACGCTGAAATCATATTTCTCTCTTGTAGAGATTTGAAACGCCTGCAAAGGATTTCTTCAAAAATGATGAACAAGAAGGGAGAAAGAGTGTTCCCTTGCTTAAGCCCTTTTTGAATAGGGAAGAAACATGCCGCTGTGTTGCCCAGAAAAACAGACACCCATGTATCCTTGAAGAAGCTAAGGCAAAGAGAAATCGACTCCTGTACAAAGCCAAATCTTCCTAAGATCTTATAAAGGATATCCCAATTAACTCTGTCATACGCCCTGGACATGTCCATTTTAATAAGCGTATTAGGATGAATGTCGCCCCAATTTATGTCATGCATCATTTCCTTGACAAGCCTCACATGATTTGTAATGTCATTACCTCTTATGAAAGCCCCTTGCTCTTTGGATATCAACTTGTACATAAGTGGAGAAATTTTGTAACTAAGAGTGTGTGCAAGAATTCTCAGCGAGATATTTTCAATTGAAATCGGTCTGAAATCAGTATCAAGGTTCTCCAGCGCATCCACTTTCGGTATAAGGACCATCCTACAACAGAATAAACCTCGATGACATTGTTGTCGCTTAAAAAAGCACTCTGTCATCTGCATAAAATCCCGTCCAACAATATCCCATGCTTTCAGGAAGAAAGGCAAAGTAAAACAGTCTGGGCCTGGTGCCGTCTTATTGTCCATCTCTTTCAACACGTTAAGGATCTCGCTTTCCTCCGGATGTGCCAAAATAGTGAAATTATCATCGAGAGATATACTCTCTGGAATCTCCTGCAAAAAAGGGCCAATATCTTCCTCAAAAAAATGTTTATCTTCCTCATAGAAACGCTGGAAATGCAGGGTTGCAGCTTGAGCCATATCATCTGGGTCAGTGACTATTGTCCCGTCTGAGAGGACAATTTTAGAAGTGATATGCTTCTTCCTTCTAGCTTTAACTACAGCATGATAAAACGACATATTTCTCTCCCTGTCTTTAAGCTTGTCAATGCGCGCCTTATCTCTCCAAAGTTTTTCTTCTTGATTGAGAATTTGTTGCAATTCGTTCTCCACCATCCGAAGATTCATCTCATTGGTGATACTTGGGTTCTCATCAAAAGCGATCTGAGTAGTATGAACAATATCTTCAAGATCTTGCTTTCTCTGGTTGATATCCTCGAATATTTCTCTGTTCCACTTCTTCAAAGCTTGTCTAACTATCTTGAGCTTCTGGCAGAAAATGAAAGATGGGTGACCAACCACATGTGCTTCCCAAGCTTTGCGGATAACCTCCAAGCAACCATCATGTAACAACCAGGCAGACAGGAACACGAAAGGGGCTTTAGTCCTCGGTGGAGTGCGCCCACCCGGGACGATCAGTAATGGACAATGGTCTGAAACCCTAAATCTTGTCAAATGCAAACAGCGGCTTCTCGACTTAGCTATCTCCCATGCGTCATTTGAGAATGCTCTGTCTAATCTCTGCCACAACGTCGGAGTAAGATATTGCTTGTTGACCCATGTATATTGACTTCCTTCAAAAGGAATCTCCTTCAAGTTCGCATCAATCATAGCAGTATTGAAGTCTAGAATCTCCTGGAAAGGTGTGGGTGTGCCTCCTCTCTTCTCATTTTGCTCACGAATCACGTTAAAATCCCCAGCTATAATCCACTTTGAATCCCCAATCGATGCGGACATATCATTAAACTCCTCCCAGAGCCGTGTTCTTTCTCGATGGTTGCAGCTGGCATAAACAGCAGTAATGTATAGATTTGATCCATCCGCTTCGTTAGTTTTGATGGTGATATGCTGTCGGTGTACCCTCACCACCTGAGGATTCCTAGATAGATCGGCATATAGCCATATCTTACCTTCTTCAACCTGGTTGTCGGTAGTCCAATCAAGCCTAATGATGTCAAGCAACTCCACCGCCTAGTTAGCATGTAGAAAAGGTTCTGACAATGCAACCACTAAGGGATGATGCCTTCGGCAAAGGTTACCAAGGACCTTGCGAGTCTTGTTGTTAGCTTCTCCCCTGATGTTCCTGAATAAAAGGGACTGTTCTATAGAAGGAAAAAAATAAACCGTGGTACCTGCTGGGCAGTCGATCAAAAACTGTCCCTCCTGTCCTCACTTTCATCTTCTTCATCAAAACACGACATGTCACCTACAGAAAATCTTCTCCTTGTGTAGCTGAACCGGTTTGGAGTACGTCTTCTGTGTTGAGTGTAAAGAGGAATCTCATTCCTGTGAGATCTGGTTCGGTTTCTGTTGCGCTCCAATCTTCTTTGAACATCTTCTTCGAACTCTCCCATAGAAATGAAGTCCGCTATTGTAGAGTTCTGTAGGAATCTTCTAGCGCCATCTTCGTCTATAATAATTCTATTATCCCTGCTCTCGTGCACCATCCTCTCCTGCTGTGGCTGATGTCTACTCCCTTCAGGTGGGGCTGTCGGTGTGGAACTATTTGCCGTTGGTATAATTGCATTCTCCGAGCTATTTCCAGCAATCAGGAACTGTTCAGGGATGTGAAGATCCTTTCCCGTCTCCGTCATCTGCATATGTGATCCCACTGGTCCCCTAGCCACCATATGTAATCTAACAGATGCTCTGTTCGCTCCATATGTGAGTGAAACGAACTGGGGAACATCCTCATTGAACGCCTCCACCTTGACAAGAATGCCCGATATGTCGTGCACACTTTGCTGCCATGGCGATACGTCAATAATCTTGCCAAACGGCTTGATCAGTTTCTCAATTGCTGCGTCGTCCCTGCATGTGATGGGTATATCTGTGATCCAGAACCAAAAATGCTCCATTTTGATGCTAGCTTCTCCTGTTTCCAATGACCTAATCTTCAGCTGGTGTCTTTCGAACTGAATGTCCCCCGACTGAGCACATGCTCTAGCTTCTTCCCTGGTATTAAAGAAGATTACCGCCTTGCGTTCTGCAAATCGGTAAAGGTCTCTAGCCTCCAGCCATCTATCTTGCAGGAACGTACAAAGATGTTCCCATGAAACTCCAAGCGGCCAACTTGCCTCCACTACAATGTGCAAGGCTGCTTCTTTCCTATCCCACTCCTCATCTCCAGGCCCCAGGTCGACATGGATCCTCTTCAGAACATGACTAGGTGCACCCCTAGCTGGTATGCCCACCGACAGAGGGGGGAACGCCACCATCGAGTTAAGGTTCGGAGGCCTTTGCCGCGCCAGACATCTTCTAGCTACATGTCCAGGTCGGCGACATCTGTAACAGACCTTTGGGGCTCGGCACTGGGACTGCCAATGGCCTTTACCCATGCACCTGTAACACGTATCCTTGGGGATATCGTACAAGGGTTTCCTTCCTCTCGTCGGATGTTGTTGGTGTTGCGTGTTCCCTTGCTCCGTCCTCTGTACCGGCGGCGTCTGAGATGGAATACTCGTCTGTGGATTCTGCACAGTTGTAGGGATATCGGCTATACTAGCCGATGGATTCACCGTGGGCTGCGCTACTTCCCCTTCCTCGTTATCAATCATTCTCCTCACATCTTGGATCACCTCTTCAGGGTTGACGGCAGATGCGGCCGACTCAGATCGCCTCTGCGACATCACCCGCTGAGCCCTGAGGTCCGTTTGGATCCTGGGCGGCAGCCTGGTAAAGAAAGGAATCTGCCTCTCCATAACCCTAGGGTAGGGTTCGACGGCGCGACTTCAAGATACCTTGCTACCCGAGCGCTCCCTACTAGCGCAAAGCCTCCTCTCCTATCAACCTTCTACCACCAAAGGAGTGCCAGCCTAAAAGAAGATGGAAGGTGGCTTCTGGTAGGCGGGATGCCTAGCCGGAGTGGGTGGTGGTGGCACCGTCAGGCGCGATCACCCTAGGATCGCCCGCCCGATCACCTCAAAGTTCGTGACCTATCGTGACCTCCGATTGGCTAACTTCCAATACTCCAATTCCTTTAGTTAGTTGATCGAAATTATAAATTTAGACTTATACTAATGGGTAAATGGGTAAAGTGGGTAGGGTAAAACTTCTCCCTTACTCTATCCTCTTTAGATGCGGGTAAAGGGTAAATGGATGGTGGGTAAAAGATATGTTTACCCTTACCCTACCCTATAGGGTATGGGTAGAGGGTAAATAGGTAATACCCTACCCATTAACAACCCTAACTCCCATTGATCTATTTATTACACCCTTTCTCTCTATCATTATCTCTTTGTATCTATTAATTACAATCCCTTTCTCCATCCACTATCTTTCTCTCTTTTCTTTTCCATACTCTCTCCATCCACTAATAGTTATTACTCTATCTCCTTCTAGTCACACAACAATTATGCACATTTTAAAATCAAGACTCGGTGTGTTAATTGTATTTTACGCATATTCTTGAAGCACAGATATAACTTTTGGTGGGTAAGGTGTTGGATGAATAATTGTTCTTTTGTGTTTTGCAAGCTAATAAGTGCAAAGGTATAGTGATGCAAAGAAAGTCTCTTATAGGGTTGTAAATGAGTACGGGTAGGCCTGCGGACCCGCATATTCATACCCTTATAAAACCCATCATGGGTCTAAATTTTTGGACCCACAGAACTGTGGACCCGCATATAAGTGGGTCCACTAGTGGGTATGTTTGGACCAAGACCCGTAGACCCGTGTACCTGCTATGTATGAATAAATACTTAGATTATATGTTACTATATCATAGTTTACTAGTCTAATTAATATAATACTTGAGATTACATATTACTCTAATTAGAATAAAGTAAAGACTAGTCATCTAATCAAGAATGAACTACTCTAATTACAATCATAAGCAAAATATGTAAATTTAAAGTCAAAATAGTTTCATAATATGCTACATAATTAAAACATTATGACGACTACAAATATGTAAGTACTTAACTCGATCAACTGATCTGCAATCTGTAAAGTATTACATTATTAAATATAACTAGTGCATGTTTATATCATATATAATAGCAATACCTCATTGTATTAGAATATATAGAATATAGTAGTAATTTTTCTTACATAAATAATATCATGTCTGTATAGAATCGCTTACCCGCATACTCAGATCGTAAATCCATTTTTATTGTGGGTACGGGTATGGTGTGGGTCGAGATTTCTATAATGCAGGTCTAAAACTGGAACCGATTCTGCTAAATTAAATGGGTATGGGTACGAGTCTGGCCAGACCCGCACCATACCCACACTGCGTTACCCCTAGTCCCTAGAGGGGAGTTTTTTTAGAAGTCATGCTAATTTAGTTCAAGTTAAGAGGATAAGAGTGTCTATAATGTTTATCAAGAAGGGGGCACTTGCTTGAAGTTTGTTTAGTTGGACTAAAAAAAGAACGCATTTAGTTTCAACTATTTGACTTTTCCAACCAACAACATTTGATTCCTAAAAGGTGCAATCCCTAATATAAAAATTTATTTTAAGACCTATTTAATAATATAAAAAATGAACTGTTTCATTTTCCTAAAATTGTTAGCAACACCATACCAGTTTTCATATGTAGAACTAATCATAAACATTTGCATTGCATAGGTGCCTTATAGACTACAATATGTAATTTATAGATTAAATATTAAGAACTACTCAAAGAAGTTGTAATAAATATGTAATATATATAGACATTAACCGGTTTGTTCCTACACATAGGGACATGTTTGTAATTTTAAAAATAATTAAGGAATTACATTCAACTCCCTATGTGGGCTTTCTTATATAAATATATGACTCTCTTTGTCCAGTAGAAAAAAAAAAGATGACCGGTTTGTAATTTCAAAGAATAATGGAGAAAGTTGCATTTAGTCCCTTCCGTTGGCTTTCTTATGTAGTATATATGATTGTCTCCTGATATGATATATAGTCTTAAAAAGAAAAGAGAGAAGTGTAGTGTATACACACAGGGATCGATTTATAATTTATAAAAAATAAAGGGAAAACTTACTATGAGACCCTTAACCCTGCTTAAATGATTGAACATGTTTAATTAACATAATTGAATTTTTATAACCTTGATATAACCTTTTGATATACTTTGGAATTACAAGACAAGCTTAAGTTTCACATTTAGTCCAATTTGGACATTGTATTTGCAAGTTATCCAATTTTAGGTACGTTTTGGACTAATCTGCAATGTATCCAATTGGAAGGTTTTCTTTGTATATTTTCACAAGAATTACGATCCTTATAGTTTTTATTGACATTCTCAAATTTATTGGGCTATGGGGATCCTAGTTGTTCTTGGTTTGGAGGTGTTCCTCTTCACAGACATTTTAGGGATTTTCCCCTTTATGGATAAGGATAAGAGTAATGGTAAAGATAAGGATAAGGATAAGGGTCAAGATAAGGATAAGGATAGAGATAAGGATAAGGGTATGGATAAGAAAGAGGAATTGCAGGTGGAAAGTGAGGGAGGTTTTGCATGGACATAGAATCTCTTGGCTATGGACACATGGAAAGCTCATGGGCACCTCATGCTTGACCCCTTCCTTATCCATAAAGCTATATATACCCCTTCCTATCTCGAAATCAGAATCATTGCTCACTACCTCTTTCCTTTAGATTAGAGCACGGACCTTGCTCTGTTTGGCTACATAACAAATTGGTATAAGGTAGAAGACAATCTCTTTTTGGAGAAGAAAGTCTCCTAGAGCTCCACCTAGCCCTACCTAGGGTTTTTAAGGTCATGTTCTAGGGTTTTGACCAAGGCGAGTTGTTTTCTTCCTTCCTTCTCCATTTTTCTTGCTCTTATCCTTCCTTAGACCTTCCTCCAGGTCAAAACTCTGATGTTCCATGGTAAAAGTTGCTTTAGAGCTCAAGATCCTACCTTTCTTGCTTCTTCTTCTAAGATTTTGATTCCTTGTGAAGAAGAGTGCATGCTTGGCCGAGTTCAGAGCTTCCTCTTAGGTTTTCTACCTTCTTGGATTGCGTTTGTTGCTTCTAGAAGTCTGATCTTCTCAGTAGAGGTGAGTTTTATAACCCTCTTTTCTTATATCGGTTACTATAAGCTTGTTAGCTCATGTTCTTGCTTAAAAATGGTGATTTAAGCATTAAGAAGCTAAGCTGGTTTGGGATTTCGATTTTTATGGTGTTTCCTATTTTTTTCCAGTTCTAGATGAACCTGTAATCATGTACACGTTCTTCCTAAGGAAGCATATAACTTAGTTCAGGTTGGTATCGCCACCTATGGTGCTAAGAACCTATCAACCGATGGTCCATATTAGGGTTTCTAGGTTATTTTCTCATCTAAATACATGACTTGTTGGTGTAGACTTTATGACAAATGAAGGTGGTAACCAAGGGTTATCAAAGATAATGTGAACTGATCATCACACCTTAGGTCAGTGTTAGGCTCTCTTGGAATCTCAATGATCAATGGTTTGATTCTCTAATGATGTTATCAATCAATGTTGACATTAGCTTAAATATCTGATGGTGTTAAATGAAAATAGTGTTGATCTAACAATCGATGGTGACTTAATGATCACAACTAATAGTGGATCAGGTCATCACCACATATGGTGAGTTAAGGAGATAATTTTAGATTCTACCAAACCTTAAAATTCTACCAAACCTTAAACTAATGGTTCATTAGTTCAATTGATCTAATGGTTAGACCTATACTTCAATTAATAACTTTGAACAATGAAATCGACCCAATGAATGATATTGCATGATTCAACATCCAATAGATTAGAATGAGACCCCTTATATTATAGGTGGGTCCTAGTGATGAGAATTTGATGGTTCAATATCATTAATTTGTTGTTATACCTTTGCTCTCCTATAGTTATATTTGATAAATGACCATCATAAGTGGGTGTGTAACTTCAATGTGATATAGTTTGCTATACCTAGCCTCAACGTAATTAAATGATGATGATTGGTTATAATCAGCCCTCTTGCATGATTAATGTGACAATGTATTACACTCTTCTAGTGTCTAAACCACAAGGTTGTGGTATTTGAATATCATAGTGCCTTGCCATAATAATAATACCTATGGACACATATTTGCTGATGATCTTTTGAGCCTTGTTTAAGGCATGGAGTGATGAGGATAACCTTTCTATGAATAATGTGATGGTCTTAATGACCTTTGGACAGGTTTGAAGCCCTGATTGAGGTGGAATCTTCTTCATGTTCCAATAATGGTTAAAATCATGTAACTTATGATAAGATATTGGTATCTTGTAATAGTATGGTGACAAGTGTGGTCCATTATCTTGGAATGGATGATAGTATGTAGTAAAGTGATAAACATTTATACCTCAAACGTTTTATATCTTATGAAGTTGCAATAGACATACTCTTTCTAGTAATAAACTAGTGTTTGTATGTCCATTTGTATGATGAAGCCTTAATTCACCCAATTGGCAATAATTAATCAAGTGAAATTCTAACCATGTAGTGCCCTGTGCCATAGATCCATCTGAGTGTCAGAACTTGCCAGATGGTGAAACAAGTATTCCTAAGGGAAACTTGGAGCGCATACTGTTGAGTATGTGGGGTGCTTTTCATCCTAACACCAAGTGTTTCGGGAATATGTCTACGATCATACCTAGCCTTCTTTTTGAGAATGACGACGGTCGGGTCTCAGTGATTATAACATGATGTGATTAGAGGACAACTGTGATTGTACCTCAATGATTGGGATTGAATACCTTGGATGCTAGCATCGTGACCTGTACCAAGGTGGGCTAGTTAAAGGACTATATGTCACTATTTTGCAGTTTGACTATATGCCACTACGGTGCAGACTCGTACTGACCGAGTATGCAGAAGACCTTGGAGTCCGGTTCTTCCTAGATCTTATATGGAACTGATTGTGACCAAGCAGTGATCAGTTGGTCTTTGAGTGGTACGGTCTACAATGATTTTGGATTGACTAACTCCCTAGGGCGTAATAAAAGATGTAAGATAGTTGTGTAGCATATATGTTTAGGGTTATACACAATGCCTCACATTGGATGATAATCCTTGTTTGATCTTCTTATATAGAGATGATATATAGTACAATGAGAGACGATGGATATGCTTGTGTTGTAGATGTGCTCATGTTGTAAACCTATTTATTTTGTCACTGATATTTAATATTATGCTTCTAGTAATGTCTAATACTGCTAGCCATGCCTATGTAATTAGGTATGCTTAAACTGCTAATTATGCTTATACAGTTAGTTGTGCTATGATGTTAACTCTACTACTATGTAGACATGTTCACTTTATTTGATATGCCAGTCTTGATAGCCATGTCATACTACTAGGCATATTAGAGATGCGTATGCTTCTAGATTGTGTGTGTTATTAGTAAGGCATATGATGATAGTCAGATTAATGATTATGATTGTTATTAGATGCAATCTTGTGAAACCTGAGTAGATATATGATAAAAGAAATGGATTTATCTGTTACACATTTATACATTGATAATCATACTTGTTGCTTAGCTTATTTGCTTAATTTCTTAGTACGCTTAAACTGTTCAAACTGCTCAATTGACTATTAAATACTCCAACTGCTTAGTTATTTACTATTTAATATGATGTAATCAATATATGTTGGAGAGAGTTATATCACTCGTTGGGACTGGGTCTCACCTCATGGGTCACCACATTTTTAGGTGATCGACAACACCGACAACAGTATCATGATAGTGAGAAGAATTTGAGGTAATAAATCCTAGAGATGGTTGTTTAGTTGTCTAGTGTATCCTAGAGTCGTCCATGTACTCTCAGGTCTGGATGAAAAGTTTCTATACAATGATTTCTATTGAATCGAGCTTTTAATAGCATGTTGATGCTTGTATATGTTGAATATGTGAATAGTGTACCTTTACAATGTTTATGTTGTAGTTGAGGCTACATGGAAGTTGTAAAGAATATTGAGCATTATGAAAATTAAAGTAAGTTTCTGGGCTTTTATATATATGTTTCTAAGAAAATTGGGAATATTTAAAATCGGTTTTAATTTACCCTATTTTCTGGGTTTGTGTTTATTTAAGGAGTAATCGTGTTTTATGTTTTGAGTAATCCCATTTGGTGCAATGGGTTCTCACAAGTTGGTATTAGAGATTTAGGTTCGTTGAGTCTATAGGGACACTAGGACTTAGGACTAGGATGATGTCTAAGTTAGGAATATGACATAAAAACATTGTGCATACTGCCTAATCTCAGTACTTGGATGCCCTGGCCAGGTATTCATGTATTGAAGAAAAGGTAAGTATGGAACTCTTAGATTGTTATCTTTTTTATTACTCTGATCAAGGAGTCATTTTGAGACAATTTAAAGAGCATAACAAATCAGAAATCACTATGCAAATATCTCAATCTTACCCTAAAGAAGATGAAAATTTCATCATAACCTATCAAAACTTGAATATTTGGTAACTATACGAGAAAGATACAACACCATGAGACCTAAATCTGAAAATCGATAATCTAGAGAGGAGTTCTTGAAGTTGTAATTTAAGAAGATAATAAAGTAAAAGATAGATAAGTATGTTCTAATAAAGTGATTCAAGGCATGAAATTCACATAAGATGGAGAGGACTCCTGTGATAAGCATAATATGAGAAGATGAATGAGAATAATGGTAGATGAATAAAGTGAAACCTAACTTAATCTTAGACCAACCTATGTGTGTAAGAAGTACTAATGTAAAATCTTCATGACATATGAAAGAAATTAAGGGTGATGATCCCTATCTAATGAAGAAAATGTGGAATATGATGATCTATTCATTGATAAGTGGTTGAGAAACATGATAACATGAAAGTACATACATATGAATGATGAAGAGTTCATAAGAAAATAGAAATGAGATGTGATAATCTTAATAATTCCTATGCTAATGGCAAGGATCCCAAGATGTAAAAGGATAACATGATGCATAAAAAGTGTAACTTTCATGGGGAAGATAGAATTGGTTATCTTTTACTAGTGACCCCTGGACAATGTTTTAGTGATATGGGGAGTGTGCTCCCCTTTATGTTCTTCCTTTTAGAGGCATAGCCTCCAAGTGAATAGCATGGCACTTAGTACACATGTATTCGCTATAATCCTACAATGGATATCTTGATATGATATGTGATTGCCTCGACTATAGTTCAAAAATAAGTATGGTATGTAAGGAGCATGTTTTTTTAGCCTTCGAAGAGTTAGGGGGATTCCTCCTATATATTCTTAGCTGGTAATGATGTTGTGGAGTGGATGAAACTAGGTTATGAGTTCTTATAGCATGTGTAGTGGATACCAAGGCAATGAATCCTAGTATCCAGAGTGTATCAGTTATATATGAGTTAAAGATACCTATTATATGAGTTGTTCAATGTTCCTCTCCTATAGAAATGGAGAGAGAGTTGATGTGGATCTTCCAAGTGTTGTTTTAGAAATGAAGAACGATTCTATAATGTTGTGTATGGGTCAGTGATAGCTGGGCAGACCACTATCAAGGATAGTTGGTCTATTGATCAACAGACGTGTGTTACCATGTTCCTTTAAGATAAATCTAGGATCATAATATCAATGGATAAGAGTTAGGTGGATGACATAAGTTGCATGACCATGATGAGTTTAGGGTTATCTCATTTAGACTAACCAATGTACCAATATAATTTATGAATAGGAGGTACAGAGTGTTCATGTTATATCTCATAAGTTGTGACAAGCTTTGAGTGATGACATCTCAAAGTATTTCAAATATGGTTAGTAACATGGTTAACATATTGTTAAACCATAAGAATGTTGAAGCAACTATACTGATGTGGGACAAGTTCAACAAGAGTGAGTTGGGGGTTAACTAGAGTATCCTCTTGGATGTTATGATACATCTACTAAGTGTGTTTTGTGAATCCTGGGAAGATGAAGACAATGTCATTACCCTACCCCTAACAAGGTCAACCAGGAAGTTATATTTGCTAATGGTTGCAAACAAATGTGTGATTCTTCAACTAGACTGATGTCCAATCCATCATAAAGATGATTGAAGAATATTACAAGAACATATGCCTTATAGTTCTTGACAATTAAGGGATGTTCACCATATTGATTGAGTTTCTAAAGGAGCATAGCGATGAAACTTTATAAAGTTACATATGATAACAGAGACATTATGTTTCATGTTGGTAAGAGATAACAAATATGACCTCTAAGGGATGTTTGGTATAATAGATAGTTTAGTTCAGGATGACATTTAGAGTCCCAAGTTGAAATGTACTACCAAACCTGTACAAGTGGCACAACAATTCTTATGTTGAACCAAGGTGACACATGCAAGATTTGAGGGAGAATAATATGTCTTCTATTAGAATAATGTGACATCACCAGGTGATGAAAGTAACCATGTGTAATATTTAGGATGACGTGCATGAGAAGTGTCCATCTATGTGTATTGTGGATTTTGGGGGCAAATTCTTTGTTAGGAGTTTATGGTTGTGAGACCCCTAACCCTACTTAAATGATTGAACATGTTTAATTAACATAATTGAATGTTTATAACCTTGATATAACCTTTTTATACACTTTATAATTACAAGACAAGCTTAAGTTTCAAATTTGATCCAATTTGGACATTGTATGAACAAGTTATGCAATTTTAGGTACGTTCTGGACTAATCTACAATTTACCCAATTGGAAGGTTTTCTTTGTATATTTTCACATGAATTACGATCCTTATAGTTTCCTTGACATTCTCAAAATTTTTGGGCTATGGGTCTCCTAGTTGTTCTTTGTTTGGAGGTGTTCCTCTTCAAGGACATTTTAGGGGTTTTCCCCTTTATGGATAAGGATAAGAGTATTGGTAAAGATAAGGATAAGGATAAGGGCCAAGATAAGGATGAGGATAAAGATAAGGATAAGGGTATGGATAAAGGAGAGGAAGTTCATGTGGCAAGTGAGGGAGGTGTTGCATAGACATAGAATCTCTAGGCTATGGACACATGGAAAGCTCATGGGCACCTCATGCTTGACCCCTTCCTTATCCATGAAGCTATATATACCCCTTCCTATCTCCAAATCAAAATCATTGCTCACTACCTATTTCCTTTAGATTAGAGCACGGACCTTGCTCTGTTTGGCTGCATAAAAAAGTGGTCTAAGGTAGAAGACAATCTCTTTTTGGAGAAGAAAGTCTCCTAGAGCTCCATCGAGCCCTACCTAGGGTTTCTAATGTCATCTTCTAGGGTTTTCGACCAAGGTGAGTTGTTTTATTCCTTCATTCTCCATTTTTCTTGCTCTTCTCCTTCCTTATACCTTCCTCCAGGTCGGAACTCTGATGTTCCATGGTAAAAGTTACTTTAGAGCTCAAGATCCTACCTTTCTTGCTTCTTCTTCTTCTAGGATTTTGATTCCTTATGAAGAAGAGTGCATGCTTGGCCGAGTTCAGAGCTTTCTCTTGGGTTTCTACCTTCTTGGCTCTAGTTTCTTGCTACTAGGAGTATGTTCTTTTAGTAGAGGTGAGTTTTATAACCCTCTTTTCTTATATTGGTTACTATAAGCTTGTAAGCTCATGTTCTTGCTTAAAAATGGTGATTTAAGCATTAAGAAGCTAAGCTGGTTTGGGATTTTGATTTTTATGGTGTTTCCTATTTTGTTTTCAGTTCTAGATGGACAAGTAATCATGTACACATTCTTCCTAAGGAAGCATATAACTTAGTTCTGGTTCGTATCACCACCTATGGTGCTAAGCACCTATCAACCGATGGTCCATATTAGGGTTTCTAGGCTATTTTCTCTTCTAAATACATGACAATATGGTGTAGTCTTTATGACAACAGAAGGTGGTAATCAAGGGTTATGAAAGATAATGTGAAATGATAATCACACCATAGGTCAGTGTTAGGCTCTCTACGAATATCAATGAGCAATGGTTTGATTATCTAATGATGTTATCAATCAATGATGACATTAGCTTAATATATGATGGTGTTAAATGAATATGGTGTTGATCTAACAATCAATGGTGACTTAATGATCACAACTAATAGTGGATCAGGTCATCACCACATATGGTGAGTTAAGGAGATAATTGTAGATTCTACCAAATCTTAAACTAATGGTTCATTAGTTCAATTGATCTAATGTTTAGACCTATACTTCAATTGATAACTTTGAACAATGAAATCGACCCAATGAATGATATTGGATCCTTCGACATCTAATGGATTAGAATGAGCCCCCTTATGTTATATGTGGGTCCTAGTGATGAGAATTCAATGGTTCAATATCATTAATTTTTTGTTATACCTTTGCTCTCCTATAGTTATATTTGATAAATGACCATCATAAGTGGGTGTGTAACTTCAATGTGATATAGTTTTCTATGCCTAGCCTTAATGTAATTAAATGATGATGATTGGTTATAATCATCCCTCTTGCATGGTTAATGTAACAATGTATTACACTCTTCTTGTGTCTAAACCACAAGGTAGTGGTATTTGAATATCATAGTGCCTTGCCATAATAATAATACCTATGGACACATATTTGTTGATGATCTTTTGAGCCTTGTTTAAGGCATGGAATGATGAGGACAACCTTGCTATGAATAATGTGATGGTCTTAATGACCTTTAGGCAGGTTTGAAGCCCTGATTGAAGTGGAATCCTCTTCATGTTTCAATAATGGTTAAAATCATGTAACTTATGATAAGATATTGGTATCTTGTAATAGTATGCTAACAAGTGTGGTCCATTATCTTGCAATGGATGATAGTATGTGGTAAAGTGATAAACATTTATACCTCAAACATTTTATATCTTATGAAGTTGAAATAGACATGCTCTTGTTAGGAATAAACTAGGGTTTGTATGTCCATTTGTATGATGAAGCCTAAATTCACCCAATTGGCAATAATTAATCAAGTGAAATTCTAATCATGTAGTGCCCTGTGCCATAGATCCAGCTGAGTGTCAGAACTTGCCAGATGGTGAAACGAGTATTCCTAAGGGAAACTTGGAGTGCATACTGTTGAGTATGCGGGGTGCTTGTCATACTAACACCAAGTGTTTCAGGAGGATGGTTGTAACATACTGAAATTCTCTATGTACCTCTTTGTACCCTTTTCTATAAGTTTTGTCCTTCATTTTCGTTCCATATGTCTTTGGACTTGATTTAGTGGAATTATGATGGTTATTGGATAAATGTTTCCCATATATTCTTAATATAGGGTTGTATGCACAAATACCTCAGCTAGATTTTAGATAATGGGCCTAAAGTGCAAATTGTACACTAAACAATAAAAAGAATAAAATATTTCATCTTAGAACTTTATAGCACTTCTTAGAATAAGAGAAATAAGAGAAAATCCGAATTTTATATAAGGAAGAAGATAAATGCAATAATTAAAGGTAATATGGGAATTAATGGGTAAATAAGATAATTAGAAAGATTTTGCACCAAAATTATAATTGGAAACCCATCAGGATAATTTGACACTCAAATTTGTTTCCTTGATCAAAAAGTAACTTAAGGGCCAAGTATCATTTAAAGTGGAAGATAAATATAAATATTAATGACATTATCAAAAGAAAATAGGAAATATGCCAATAAAGTGAAATAAAATACTTAATGTTCTCAAATCAGAAAAATAACTCCAAATTCGTATTCTAAACATAAAAATAAGCCTTTTGGCAAATTTGTAGCTAATTTGGATAATGTGTGAATAATGAGTAAAATAGGAGAGAGAAAGTGTGTAGAATATTATATTTATTTAATAAAAAAAATCTCAACTTGTGAAGATAATTGCAAAATCGTGTTCCAATCCCTTAAGGAAACTTATGGGTGAAGTTACACAAAAATTAGATAATGTTATCACCTCTTTTGAAGGAGGAAAGAGAAAATGACATTTTAATTATTTTACATATCAAACTTTCTCAAAAGGCAAAACTAACTCCATATTTGGATTCTACGTGTCAAAATAAGTCAGGATATAAAATTTGGTAATTTTTGGATAACGTTTGAGCCTCCAAATAAAGAGAGAGAAAAACATTTAGGAATTAATTGAATTTTTGTCGAATTTTATTAGGAATCAACTCCTTGTCTCATCTGTGAGATCGGACGGCCCAGGGTTCTTCGTGGACCCGGTCCACTGATCTGACGACTCACAGTCATCTTCTACCTCTAGTCGTGTAAGGCAACATGCCTTGTTTCTCCGATTTTTCAAATCGAATTATCCAGAGTTTTGCTCGACGGTTTTTGCTAAAACTTGCTTCGTTGGATTCCTTGTGCGTTTCTGCACAGGTTTATCCCAAAAACTTTGGGATTTGATGAGTATTGGAGTAACGCCCAACTGGGGCTCCAACCCTCTCTACCTTCCCCTACCTAAACCCTAGTCTAGGGTACCTTTCCTATAAATATACCAACCCCAATGACCCCCATCGCCTTAGCAACTCGCCCGTGCTCTCAATTTGGTGTTTCGTGGACGTTCTGACCCTCTAATGGCCGTCACCGACCACCTGGCTTGCGGTGCTCCTCCTTCTCTTGTTGGTTCATCTTCGTTCAATCGAGAGGTACCATCATCTTCGGCTCTCCTCCCTCTTTCTTTCGAGTACCTAAGCATAGAATTTGGTCAAGTAACGAGTTTTTGCCCAATTGAGTCGAGCAAGCTGCTCGCTGCTCATGGTGCTCAGGCAAGGGGAGGAAGACGACTCCCCGTCGTTTTACCAAAACACCCTAGGTCGTTTGATTCGTTTGTTTTTCGCGCGAGGGGCGTTCTCGTCCTTTTGCTTTTTTTTGCTTTGACCGCACTGACCCCGGTCCGCTCGCCTAGTGTGAGCGCTTCTGAGACGCGGTCCACCACTCTCTCTCACTCCCGATCGCTCTGCTCTGTGTGCGGTTGCCACGTGGTAAGTTATGGTTGGATGATACAAAATAAATCATAGAAAATTATTCCATTGGTCAAAAATAGAAAATAAATAGTGTTTTGAAATCAGGAAGACGAGATCTATCCATTAAAAATAATTTTGAGTTTTTATTTTGATGTTTGCGAAAACGTATTTTTAGAGTCGATTTAATTAACTAAAAATCACCAAAATTAACCCTAAAAGTCCATATCTTCAAGATATACAATATTATATGTTGTCTTGATCAGAAAACCCTAACTAAGATGATGGTGAGGTTTTTGGAGTCTAATTCGATGGTTTGCGTGAAAAGTTAGTAATATTAGGGTTTTCAATCTTTAATGAGTATATTTAATTCTAATTCATAGATCTAATGATGAATTAGGGAAAGTGGGTTCTGATTTCGTGTGAAGGGTTGGAAAGAGGGTTCCAGAACACCTGAGGCTAAGGTATGTGAAATTCCTATTTATGTATGTGCATCTCCTCTTCAGTTGGGAAAACTTTATACCATTACCTATAATTCCCTATGAGGCTTAATCTGGCCTAAATCCTTAATTCTTGAAACCTAAATTGTTTATTGCCTCAAAATTAGTTGTAGTATTATCTTGTTTGGGTTTTATACCCCACTGCCATGTTACATAATCTTTTGCTTAATCTTGCCATAACTCTTTTGCTAGCATGTAGTTAAATGTTCTATTTAATTATAAAGTAGTGGTACTTATGTACAACCACCCATAGAGGGCATGTATAAAATTGCCCTAGGGGAATGTTTATAATTCTCCCCATAATATTATAAGTGACTGGGAATGTCTTATTCTCCCCTCACCTAAGGTTAGAGGTCTGGTAGGTGCCTCAACCGTACTTAGTTAGGTAGACATATTAATTTACATGCAAAACCCTTATTTATTTTTTTATTGGCAAGTTTCATTATAAAAAGCCACATACTCTTTGATGTCTCACTTTTCAATAAATCACTAGCCTATTTTACTTGTTACAACTTTCTTACCACTTTTAGAATAATCTTGTAACACATACTTTTCTCTCTTTTCCTCTTGTTGGGTGTCTTCCCAACCACCCAGGTGTCGGTGCTGTGCAAGGTGAAGGACAAGCTTGAAGGAAGTTTCCCTCAGGAGTTGATCTTTAGCATTTTGGAAAGGATGGCTAGGTTGCTATAGCTAGATCCTATTTATCCTATCTTTTATTTTATAAATCATTTATGTAGTAAACAATAAAAGCCATGTGAAGGCTTGTTATTTCTTTATTTCCGCTGCTATTGACATTTTATTATGTATCTGGAATCATGCTTATTTACTTGGAATATTATGCAATCATCCTCAAACTCTCTAAATTTTGTTAAAAATTGTGGATGCTTGTATTTCCTTTAAATTTTAGTAAAGAGATGATCTCGCCTCTTTACAGCATGGTATCAGAGCCTTTAGGCAACTATTAGGGCATGCAGTTGAAGCAAGGGTGCCTAGAAAGGATCAGGGTTTCGGGGGCTGGCAAAATTTTCCTCCGCACCACTAGCTTAGTATTCGAGGACTCCCGTGCCCATATGATCTGGCCTGGCCTGCGCTGATACGAATTGCCCGAAATAGTATCCTTTTAGGCAATAGCATTCTAGTTATCCTTTTCTCATCTCTATTTCTATTCTCTTCTCATCTATGATTCTATACTCCTGAGAACCTAATATGATAACCCTAATTTTCAGGAGAGGTGACTTGTTTGACAACATGAACCAGGAGTCGACCCCTAATGACCCCAACACTCTTGTGACTCCTGCGGTCAACCAAACTGCTTTCGGTACTCCTACCTTGGACCTTTGTATATCCGGAATAATGTTTCCCACAGTTTTTGTATTGCTTGATATGACTGTCTTTGACATAATCCTGGGTATGGATTGGTTAAAGAAGTATAAAGTAGTTTTGTACTGTGTGGAATCCAAGGTTAGACTGGTTCATCATGATGAAGGAAAAGTGTGTGTCAAGGGCAAGAAGCGAGAAGAGCGACAGTTTGTCATCTCTGCCATTAAAGCTAAAAAGCTTGTCTCGCAAGGGTGTAGAGCCTTTCTAGCCTCCACAATTCTCGATGCTACACCTCCTGCTCTAGAACATGTTGATGTGGTGAAGGACTTCCCAGATGTCTTTCCGGAGGAGTTTCCCGGGTTGCCGCCAACTCACGAGGTGGAATTCTCCATCGAGCTCATACCTGGAACTTCACTGATATCGAAGCCACCCTACCACTTGGCCCCTGCTGAGCTAGCTGAGTTGAAGAAGCAGCTTGAAGAGCTTCTCGACATGGGCTTCATACGCCCTAGTATTTCCCCTTGGGGAGCCCCTGTCCTGTTCATGAAGAAGAAGGATGGATCTTTGCAGATGTGTATGGACTATCGCATGCTTAACCAGGTGACAGTGAAGAACCGTTATCCGTTGCCGCGCATCGATGACCTATTCGATCATCTGAAGTCAGCCACCGTGTTCTCCAAGATGGACCTGTGAAGTGGTTACTACCGGATCCATGTGAAGGATGATGATGTTCCGAAGACAGCGTTCAAAACTCGTTATGGGCATTATGAATTCATGGTCATGCCTTTTGGTTTGACAAATGCCCCTGCTGCGTTCATGGACCTGATGAACAGAGTATTCTGCCCATATCTCGACAAGTTCGTAGTGGTGTTTATTGATGACATTTTGGTTTATTCTGAGACGTTGGAACAACATCGCGAGCACCTACGGATTGTACTCAGCACATTGTGAGAAAATCAATTGTATGCAAAATTCTCAAAATGTGAGTTCTGGATAAAGGAAGTTATGTTTCTTGGTCACGTGATTTCTGTCGGTCATATAGCTATTGATCATGCGAAGGTAGAAGCTGTGACAAAGTGGGATGCTCCGAAAAACCCATCCGAAATCTGTAGTTTCCTTGGTCTAGCTGGTTACTATCGGAAGTTTATCAAAGGGTTCTCTGAGTTGGCTTTACCTTTGACCAAGCTGACTCAGAAGGAGGTCAAGTTCTCATGGACCCCTGAATGTGAGGATAGTTTTCAGAATTTGAAGATGATCCTGACTTCTACTCCCGTGCTTGCTTTGCCTGTTGAGGGCATACCCTATGTCATTTACACCGACGCATCCCGACAAGGCTTAGGGTGTGTCCTGATGCAAGACAGAAAGGTGATCGCCTATGCTTCTCGACAGTTGAAACCTAATGAAGCAAATTGGCCTATGCATGATTTGGAGCTTGTTGCCATAGTCCATGCTTTGAAGATCTGGCAACACTACCTCTATGGCGAAAAGTTTGAAGCCTTTTCTGATCACAAGAGTTTGAGATATATGTTGACTCAGAAGGATCTGAACTTACGACAACATAGGTGGATGGAATATCTTAAAGATTACAACTTCACCATCACCTATCATCCTGGTAAAGCGAATGTCATAGTTGATGCTCTAAGTCACAAGAAGGATGTTGTTTGTGCTGCTCTGAGATGTTCAGTGTGGGAAAACCTTAAACATGTGGCCAGTTGGAGACCTCAGCCTGTCAATTCAGTGGATGAAGACAAGTTGTGTGTTCATATGGCCAGCTTGACCGTTACACCAAACTGGATCTCAGAAGTCATGACTGCACAGTTGGAGAGTTTTGATCTTGAAGAGATGAAAGCTTTATCTGAGAAACCGCAATTTGAATTCTCTATCGGAGTGGATGGTGTTGTCCACTTCAGACAAAGGTTGTGGATTCCTAATGCTGGTGATCTGAGACAGAAGGTTCTGAGTGAAGCTCATGGGTCCAAGTACACTATTCACCCTGGAACAACCAAGATGTACAAGGACTTATAGCGAAGCTTCTGGTGGAAGAACATGAAGAATGATATAGCTTTGTTCGTGGCAAAGTGCTTGACATGTCAGCAAGTCAAGATTGAACATCAATGACCCGATGGTCTTATTCAACCTCTTGAGATTCTAGAATGGAAGTGGGAGAAGATCACAATGGACTTTGTTACCGGTTTCCCTAAGTCCAAGAAAGGTTATGATGCTGTTTGGGTGGTGATTGATCGGCTTACAAAATCTGCTCATTTCTTGCCTTTCAAAACCACGTATAAAGTTGCTGAGATGGCTCCGTTATATGTGGAGTGGATAGTACGTCTGCATGGTGTTCCTGCTGTGATAGTTTCTTATCGATACCCGAAATTCACTTCTTGCTTATGGGGTCAGATTCAAGAAGAGATGGGTACTGACCTGCGTTTCAGTACTGCATACCACCCGCAAACTGATGGTCAGTCTGAGAGAACAGTTCAGATTCTGGAGGACTTGCTACGTGCTTGTGTGATGGATTGGGGTGGTGCCTGGGATCGGTATCTACCATTGGTAGAGTTTGCTTACAACAATAGCTACCAAGCAAGTATTGGTATGCCACCTTTTGAAGCTCTCTATGGTAGACCTAGTCATTCGCCTTTGCACTGGGATGATGTTGGTGAACGTTCCCTAGTGAAGACCGATGACATGCAGATGATGCTTGAGAAGGTACAACTGATAAAGAAACGGATGAAAGCTGCTCAAGACCGACAGAAGATGTATGCTGATAAAAAGAGGTCTGATGTAAGCGTCTTAGTGGGAGACTATGCTTTTCTAAAGATCAAGCCTATATGTTCTATTGCAAGATCTAAAGTAAAAGGCAAGTTGAGTCCTCGCTATGTTGGACCATTTGAAATCTTAGATAAGGTGGGAGATTGTGCATATCGCTGAGCCTTACCTTCTGCTTATGATAAGATCCACAATGTGTTCCATGTCTCTGTGTTGAGGAAGTACGTAAAGGATCCGTCGCATGTACTCACCATCAAACCTGTGGAGATTCATGAGAATCTGACTTATGAAGAACTACCTGTGAGGATCCTTGACTCCCAAGTAAAGCAGCTGAAGAATAAGGAGATAGAGTTAGTAAAGGTTTTGTGGAGATATCATGGTTTAGAAGAAACCACTTGGGAGTTGAAAGATGAGATGTTACGTACTCACCCTTCCCTCTTTGTATGAGATTTCGGGGACGAAATCCTTTTTAAGGGGTGGAGTGTTGTAACATACTGAAATCCTCTATGTACCTCTTTGTACCCTTTTCTATAAGTTTTGTCCTTCATTTTCGTTCCATATGTCTTTGGACTTGATTTAGTGGAATTATGATGGTTATTCGATAAATGTTTCCCATATATTCTTAATATAGGGTTGTATGCACAAATACCTCAGCTAGATTTTAGATAATGGGCCTAAAGTGCAAATTGTACACTAAACAATAAAAAGAATAAAATATTTCATCTTAGAACTTTCTAGCACTTCCTAGAATAAGAGAAATAAGAGAAAATCCGAATTTTATATAAGGAAGAAGATAAATGCAATAATTAAAGGTAATATGGGAATTAATGGGTAAAGAAGATAATTAGAAAGATTTTGCACCAATATTATAATTGGAAACCCATCAGGATAATTTGACACTCAAATTCGTTTCCTTGATCAAAAAGTAACTTAAGGGCCAAGTATCATTTAAAGTGGAACATAAATATAAATATTAATGACATTATCAAAAGAAAATAGGAAATATGCCAATAAAGTGAAATAAAATACTTAATGTTCTCAAATCAGAAAAAAAACTCCAAATTCGTATTCTAAACATAAAAATAAGCCTTTTGGAAAATTTGCAGCTAATTTGGATAATGTGTGAATAATGAGTAAAATAGGAGAGAGAAAGTGTGTAGAATATTCTATTTATTTAATAAATAAATAAATAATCTCAACTTGTAAAGATAATTGCAAAATCGTGTTCCAATCCCTTAAGGAAACTTATGGGTGAAGTTACACAAAAATTAGATAATGTTATCACCTCTTTTGAAGGAGGAAAGAGAAAATGACATTTTAATTATTTTACATATCAAACTTTCTCAAAAGGCAAAACTAACTCCATATTTAGATTCTACGCGTCAAAATAAGTTAGGATATAAAATTTGGTAATTTTGGACAACGTTTGAGCCTCTAAATGAAGAGAGAGAAAAACATTTAGGAATTAATTGAATTTTGGTCGAATTTTATTAGGAATCAACTCCTTGTCTCATCCACGAGATAGGACGGCCCAGGGTTCTTCGTGGACCCAGTCCACTGATCCGACGACTCACAGTCATCTTCTACCTCTAGTCGTCTAAGGCAACAAGCCTTGTTTCTCCGATTTTTCAAATCGAACTATCCAGAGTTTTACTCTATGATTTTTGCTAAAACTTGCTTCGTTGGATTCCTTATGTGTTTCCACACATGTTTATCCCAAAAACTTTGGGATTTGATGAGTATTGGAGTAACGCCCAACTGGGGCGCCGACCCTCTCTACCTTCCCCTACCTAAACCCTAGTGTAGGGTACCTTGCCTATAAATATACCAACCCCAATGACCGCCATTGCCTTAGCAACTCACTCGTGCTCTCAATTTGGTGTTTCGTGGATGTTCTGACCCTCTACTAGCCACCGAGGACCACCTAGCTTGCGGCACTCCTCCTTCTCTCATTGCTTCATCTCCATTCAATCGAGAGGTACCATCATCTCCGACTCTCCACCCTCTTTCTTTCGAGTACCTAAGCATAGAATTTGGTCAAGTAATGAGTTTTTGCCCAATTGATCCGAGAAAGCTACTCGTTGCTCATGGTGCTTGGGCAAGGGGAGGAAGACGACTCCCCGTCGTTTTACCAAAACACCCCTGGTCGTTTGATTCGATTATTTTTCATGCGAGGGGCGTTCTCGTCCTTTTGCTTTTTGTTTGCTTTGACTACGCTGACCCCGGTCTGCTCGCCAGCTGCGAGCACTTCTAAGACGCGGGCCACCGCTCTCTCTCTCGCTCCTGATCGCTCTGCTCTGTGTGCGGTTGCCACGTGGCAAGTTATGGTTGGATGATAGAAAATAAATCATATAAAATTATTCCATTGGTCAAAACTAGAAAATAAATAGTGTTTTGAAATCAGGAAGACGAGATCTATCCATTAAAAATAATTTTGAGTTTTGATTTTGATGTTTGCAAAAATGTATTTTTAGAGTCGATTTAATTAACTAAAAATCACCAAAATTAACCCTAAAAGTCCATATCTTCAAGATATACAATATTATATGTTGTCTTGATCAGAAAACCCTAACTAAGATGATGGTGAGGTTTTTGGAGTCTAATTCGATGGTTTGTGGGAAAAGTTCATAATATTAGGGTTTTCAATCTTTAATGAGTATATTTAATTCTAATTCATAGATCTAATGATGAATTAGGGAAAGTGGGTTCTGATTTCGTGTGAAGGGTTGGAAAGAGGGTTATAGAACACCTGAGGCTAAGGTATGTGAAATTCCTATTTATGTATGTGCATCTACTCTTCAGTTGGGAAGACTTTATACCATTACCTATAATTCCCTATGAGGCTTAATCTGACCTAAATCCTTAATTCTTGAAACCTAAATTGTTTATTGCCTCAAAATTAGTTGTAGTATTATCTTGTTTGGGTTTTATACCCCACTGCCATGTTACATAATATTTTTCTTAATCTTGCCATAACTCTTTTTCTAGCATGTAATTAAATGTTCTATTTAATTATAAAGTAGTGGTACTTATGTACAACCACCCATAGAGGGCATGTATAAAATCGCCCTAGGGGAATGTTTATAATTCTCCCCATAATATTATAGGTGACTAGGAATGTCTTATTCTCCCCTCACCTAAGGTTATAGATCCGGTAGGTGCCTCAACCCTACTTAGTTAGGTAGACATATTAATTTACATGCAAAACCCTTATTTATTTTGTTATTGGCAAGTTTCATTATAAAAAGCCTCATACACTTTGATGTCTCACTTTTCAATAAATCTCTAGCCTATTTTACTTGTTACAACTTTCTTGCCACTTTTAGAATAATCTTGTAACACATACTTTTCTCTCTTTTCCTCTTACTGGGTGTCTTCCCAACCACCCAGGTGCTGGTGTTGTGCAAGGTGAAGGACAAGCTTGAAGGAAGTTTCCCTCAGGAGTTGATCTTTAGCATTTTGGAAAGGATGGCTAGGTTGCTATAGCTAGATCCTATTTATCTTATCTTTTCTTTTAGAAATCATTCATGTAGTAAACAATAAAAGCCATGTGAAGGCTTGTTATTTCTATATTTCCGCTATTATTGACATTTTATTATGTATCTGGAATCATGCTTATTTACTTGGAATATTATGCAATCATCCTCAAAGTTTCTAACTTTTGTTAAAAATTGTGGATGCTTGTATTTCCTTTAAATTTTAGTAAAGAGGTGATCTCGCCTCTTTAAAATGGCTGCGGTCATACCTAGCCTGCTTTTTGAGAACGACTACGGTCGGGTCTCAGTGATTATAACATGATGTGATTAGAGGACAATTGTGGTTATGCCTCAATGGTTGGTTTTGAATACCTTGGATTATAGCGTCGTGACCTGTACCAAGGTGGGCTAGTTACATGACTATATGTCGTTGTTTTTTAATTTGACTATATTTCATTGCGGTGCAGACTCGTACTGACCGAGTATGGAGAATATCTTGGAGTCTGGTTCTTCCTAGATCTTATATGGAACTAATTGCGACCAAGCGGTGGTCAGTTGGTCTTTGAATTGTATGACTCAAACTCCCCAGGGCGTAATAAAATATGTAAGATAGTCATGTAGCATACCTGTTTAGGGTTATACACAACGCCTCACATTGGATGATAACCCTTGTTTGATCTTCTTATATAGAGATGATATATAGTACAATGAGAGACGATATATATGCTTGTGTTGTAGATGTGCTCATGTTGTAAACATGTTTATGTTGTCACTGATATTTAATATTATGCTTCTAGTAATGTCTAATACTGCTAGCCATGCCTATGTAATTAGGAGTGCTTAAACTACTAATTATGCTTATACAATTAGTTGTGTTATGATGTTAACTCTACTTACTATGTAGATGGGTTCACTTTATTAGATATGCCAGTCTTGATAGACATGTCATACTACTAGACATATTAGAGATGCTTATGCTTCTAGATTGCTTGTGTTATTAGTAAGGCATATGATGATAGTCAAATCAATGATTATGATTGTTATTAGATGCAATCTTGTGAAACCTAAGTAGATATATGATAAAAGAAATGGATTTATCTGTTACATATATATACATTGATAATCATACTTGTTGCTTAGCTTATTTGCTTAATTGCTTAGTACGCTTAAACTTTTCAAACTGTTCAATTGATTATTAAATACTCCAACTACTCAGTTATTTACTATTTGATATGATGTAATCAATATATGTTGGAGAGAGTTATATCACTCACCGGGACTGGGTCTCACCTCGTGGGTCACCACATTTTTTTAGGTGATCAACGACACTGACAATAGTATCATGACAGTGAGAAGAATCTAAGGTAATAAATCTTAGACATGGTTGTTTAGTTGTCTAGTGTGTCCTAGAGTCATCCATGTACTGTCAGGTCTGGATGAAAAGTTTGTATATGATGATTTGATTGAATCGATCTTTTGATAGCAAGTTGATGCTTGTATGTGTTGAATTTGTGAATAGTGTACCTTTGTAATGTTTATGTTGTAGCTGAGGCTACATGGAAGTTGTAAAGATTATTGAGCATTATGTGAATTAAAGAAAGTTGATGGGCTTTTATATAAATGTTTATGAGCAAATTGGGAATATTGAAAATAGGTTTTAATTTATCCTATTTTCTGAGTTTGTGTTTAATTAAGGAGTAATCATGTTTTGTGTTTTGAGTAATCTCATTTAGTGTAAAAGGTTCTCACACTTACATTTAGCTCTACAAGCTTTCTTATATAGTATAGAAGTCTCCTTATACATTATATAATTTAAAAAAGAAAAGAAAAAAGTGTAGTGTACACATATACGTACTGGTTAGTAATTTCAAAAAATAATGAAGAAAATTGCATTCGCCTCCCCTGTGGACTTTATTATATAGTATAGATGATCTCCTTATAAATTATAATTTTATAAAGAAAAGATAAAAGTGCAGTGTATAGACATATGGACCGGTTTGTAAATCCAAAAGATACTGGAGAAAATTCATCCCCCTCAGTGAGTTCTCTTATATAGTACAAATGAGTCTCCATATACAATATGTAATTTGAAAAAGAAAAGACAAATGAGTAGAGTACACACACATGCACCAGCTTATAATTTCAAGAAATAATTGACAAAGTTACATCCAACACACTTTGTGAACTTTGTTATATAATATAGATGACTCTTCCTAACAGAATATAATTTTAAAACAAAAAGATAAAAGTGTAGTGTGTAAACACATGGAACAGTTAGTAATAATAAACAATAAAGAAGAAAATTACATTCAGCCCCATCTGTGAACTTTCTTATATAGTATAGATGAGTCTCCTTATACAATATTTTTTTTTGAAGGAAAAGATAAAAGGGCAGTGTACACAGACAAGGACATGCTTGTAATTTCAAAATATACTGGAAAAAAATCAACCCCCTCTATAGGCTTTCTTATATGTATAGATAGTCTCCTTATACAATATATAAACTAAAAAAAGACAAAAGTGTAGTGTACACACACAAGGACCATCTTAAAATTTCAAAGTATAATGGAGAAAATTATGTTCACTCCACGCAAGGACCATCTTGTAATTTCAAAATATAATGGAGAAAATTACATTCAGTCCCCTCCGTGAACTTTCTTAAATAGTATAGATGAGTCTTCCTATACAATATATAATTTTAGAAAGAAAAGATAAAAATTATAGTGTGGAAACACATGGACCAAATTGTTATTTCAAAAAAATAATAGAGAAAATTACATCATGTGCCCTCTGCGAGCTTTCATATATAGTATAAATAAGTCTCCTTATATAATATATAATTTTAATAAATTGTAGCATACACATAGAAAGTCTGATTTACAATTTCAAAAACAATAAAGAAAATTATATTCAACCCTCTCCGTGAGATTTTTTATATATCACAGATGTGGACTTATCTCTTGAGTTCATTGTACCAAACAAAATAAATCCTATCATTAAATTGCATTATTGTTTAATCAAATAAGATCGATGTATTAATAACTTTGTCACATTGAATTTTGTGTTTTGAGTTTTTTTAGTGTGGGTTGGTTTTAACATATGACCATTTTAGTGCTTAATTTTGATTGATGACAACATAATTAAAAAAGACAGAATGGTGCAACTAGATTGGGAATGGAGAAGGCTTTTTGCGTTTGGAGGTGGAGTGAGCATGTTGGGCCATGGATGTTGTTGTTTGGTGTTTTATAAAATTGAGACAGATATAAAGAATATTTTATAAATCTCTAATCTAGTGAGACATTATTAAGAGGATGATATTTTTCAACATCCCAATTCCAATATGTTAAGTTTATATTGAAAGAATGCAAATACATAAACAAATTGGGGAAATAAAAGTATTCTGAAGATGCACTAGAATTCATAAAAAACAAAGAGTTAGAGAAGATAAGAAACAATTAGGTTAATGGGACACCCATGAGTTCATCACAAGGGAGCGGGAACCCTGACAAAACAACCGACCACTAAACCAAGATAAACTCAACGGGGGTTGGGATCCCCCATAAAACAACCAACTATAAAGGGACAGCTGAGCAAAGTTTACAACAAACGGGGGTGGAATCCCCACATCAAAGAAAAGGGCATCAAGTAGTCATTAGGTAGACCATCAATGAGAATATCATCAAGAGAAATCAACCAACCTAGAGGACATCAAGGAGCAACCCATCATGAGAAACCAACCAAACCAAGAGCATTACGTAGCCAACAAGTTGTCACAAGGGGATTACAATGATAACACTACTTCTTTCCTCTCTCTTATATTTTCTCTCTCTGTGATGAGTGGAATGTTTAGTTAAAAAATCTCTTTATATTTGGAAGAGTATTCCCACTGATGTAAATGAGAAAAGCATGCAGACCAGACGGGATTCCCATTGATGTATGAAAGAGTATGGGGGATGAAGGAGTTATGTGGTTAACAAAGCTCTTAAACAAGATCATGAAGACCAAGAAGATGTCAGATGAGTGGAGAAACAGTACTATAGTGTCCATCTACAAGAACAAGGGTGATGTTCAGAGCTGCACAAAATATAGAGGTATCAAGTTGATGAGTCACACAATGAAGCTTTGGGAGAGGATTATTGAGCAGAGGGTAACATCTATGATGCAAATATCAAACAACCAATTTGGTTCCATTCCTATAAGATCAACAATAGACATTATTTTTCTGATAAGGAGGCTTATGGAGAAGTATAGAGAAAGCAAAAGAGATCTTCATATGGTGTTTATTGATTTGGAAAAGGCTTATGATTGAGTACCCAAAGAAGTGTTGTGGATGGTTTTGAAGAAAAAGGGTGTGCCAATCCAATACATTTACTTGATCAAAGACATGCATGATAGCTCTACCGCAAGTGTGAAGACTCCTGGAGGAGAGGCACCAACTTTTCCTATCACAGTTGGGGTACATCAAAGATCCACACTCATCCCATATATGTTTGTATTTGTTATGGATGAGCTGACAAAAAATGTTCAAGATGATATTCCTTGGTGTATGTTATTTTTTGGTGATATGTTTTGATTGACGAAACTAAAGATGGATCAAATGATAAAATTGAACGATGGAGAGAGGCATTGGAATCAAATAGATTTATGATTAGTAGGAGAAAAACTGAGTATATGTATTGCAATTTCATCCAATCCCACAGTGTGAATGATGGATCCAAGTTGGACGGAGTAGACATATCAAAATTTGATAAATTTCATTATCTGGGTTCTATTATTCAAATAGACGAGGATGTCCAAAATGACATTTGTCACAGGATCACTGTAGGATGGTTGAAATGGATGAGTGTAACTGGAGTTTTATGTGATCGGAAGATCCCTCTCAGGTTAAAAAGTAAGTTTTATAGAACATCTATATGTCCAACCATGCTCTATGGGAGTGAATGTTGGGCGGTGAAGAAACAAGATCTCAACAAGATGAATGTGGATGAAATGTGTATGCTGAGATGGATGTGTGGGAAGACAAGAAAAGATCGCTTGAGAAATGAACATATTAGGAATAAATGGGGGGTGGCGAGCATTGAGGACAAGTTGTGTGAGGGTCGACTCAGATGGTATGAACATGTGCAACGCAGACCGACTAATGTACCTATATGAAGCAATTCTATTGAGTCAAGCACTATAAATAGAAGAAGAGGAAGATGTAAATTAACATGGGATGAGCTTACAAAGAGAGATTTTGAATCTCTACATCTCAACCAGAATATGGCCCATGATAGAGATGAATGGAAATGAAGGATCCATGTAGCCGACCCCAACATAGTTAGGACTCAGTCTTATATGACGATGATGATGTGATGAGTGAAATGATTAATAGATAAAAAAATAAAATATTGTACCAATGATAACAACATAAAAGATTCTAAATAAAAATATTGATTACAAAAGAAAATAAATAATGGTAGTTTCCCTTCTCTTTCCATTTTTTCTCTTTTTAAATAGAGGAGTAGATAAAAAACAAAATATTGTATCAACAATAAGAACACATTGCACCAGAGATAACAAAATAATTACAAAACAAAACAAATAGTTGAACTACTTCTCTCCTCCCCTATTTTCTCTCTCTCTTTGATGAGTGAAATGAGGAGTAGATATTAAACAAAATATTTTATCAAAAATAACAACATAGCATATCATAGATAACAAAATGATTATAAAAGAAAAAGTAATTGCATTGATCCTTCTTCTCTTTGATTTTCTCTGTGTCTTGAGAGGATGAGGAAAAAAACATTATACCAATGATAACAACACACACCAAAGATAACAAATTGATTATAAAAGAATTTTTTTGATAGTACCACCCTCCTCTCTCCTATATTCTCCCTCTTAATGATGAGAGGAGGAGAAAAAAGATATTGTACCAACAATGACAACACACTAGACCAGTGACAACATGTCGATTACAAAAGGAAAAATTTATAGAACTACTACCCTATGATCTCATATTTTCTATTTCTTTGTGGAAAGTGAAATGAGCAATATATAAAAGACAAAATAGTATACTAACAATAACAATAGAACATATCTGAGATAATAAATTAGTTACAAAATAAAACAAATATTGACATTACTTCCTCATCTAACTGGTTTTGTCAATTTTTGTAAAGAGTGAAATGAGGAGGAGATCCAAACATAGAAAATAACAAATCAATAATAAAAAAATTAATGTCACTACTTCCTTGATCCCTCCTATCTTTCTCTCTTTCTTTTCTTACTACTTCCTCCTCCATTTATTTTCTATCACATATTAATTTGTTACTTCCCTCCTCCATTTGTTCCCTCTTTCATTTTTTTGGGAAATAGGAAATATATTAGGACGGAAGTCATGAGTACATGAGGAAGAGAGAGAAATAAAATAGTATACCAATGATAACAACATGTCAATTATAAAAGAAAATAAATAATAACACTACTTCCCTCCTCTCTCTCATATTTTCTCTTTGTTCTTAATGAGATGAGAAGACGAGAAACAAAATGTTGTACCAACGATGACAACACGGACTAGAGATAGCAAAAAGATTACAAAGAAAAAACTATAGCACTACTTCCTTCATCTCTCCTATTTTCTCTCTCTTTGTGATAAGTGAAATGATGAGTAGATAAAAATAATTTTCTACCAATGATAACAACAAAAACTGATTAGAGATAAAATCATCTATTATAAAAGAAACAAATAATGGCACTACTTTTCTCCTCTTTCTTATTTTCCTTTTCTTTCTGATGTGACAAATAAGGAGAGTAAAGAAAAACAACACACTGGGACAATGACAACAACACAGTAGAACAAAGATAACAACTCAATTATAAAATAAAATAAATTATTAGTACTACTCTCCTCTCTCATATTTTAGATTGTGTATCATATTTTTCAAAAGTATGTCAATATTTATCCTATTGGAACGTATGTTTGTAAGGAATCTAACAATTTTATTTCATCAAAAAATTCATTAGCAATTGAACTTTATTAACAAAATCAATATCTCTTTTATTTTTTTCTCTTCTCTAATCACTCCCTCTCTTCCACTTCCTCTCTCTTTTGGGACACTCTCAAATCCCTCTCTCCTACTTTTTCTAATTAACTGGTAGTAGGACTTGTTGGATCTATGGATGGGCTCTAGAGGGGGGTGAATAGAGCTAAATGTACTTCAACAAAATTAATTAGACCTTCAAGATATTTGTAAGTTAATATGGAAAAATATGAACTTTGAGTGCAACTAAACATACATAGCAAGGGAGAGAGATTGAATTGGATCAAGAACAATCTATGTAGAGTGGTTCCAATCTCCAAACTAGGAAAAAGTCAATCCAATACTTTGATAGGTCAAACTCTATGATGTTACAACCATTGCATACTTATATTCAATCATAAGACATACAACATATGACCTTCGTTTTCCAGGCCAAGGATACCCAACCTTCCCTTTAAGGAGAAGGGAGCCAACAACCTAGTAAAGGACTTACCCATCCAGGACCAAGAGTCGTCAACCTCTACAAGGACTTACCCACTTTTCAATGAGTCTTCCTCCTTCACAAAGGACTTACGTACTCTTGCACAAGTCTTCCGCCTTGAAGGAATTACTGACTCTTCATGGATCTTCCTCCTTTGACTTCACCTTTGCCAAGGAGAAGCTTTCACCAAGGGACTCCTTCCCTTCTTCTTCACCTCTCTTAGCCAAGTGAGAGAACCTTGATCTTCATGGTGGAAAGAGAGATTGGGAGGTGGAGGAAGTGAGAGCCTCACAAGATATACATGTAGGACTAGGTCTCTTACAAATCTCCTACTCACTCTAGTAAATGTAGCAAGTGATTATACTTAAAGATAGAGAGGGAGGCTTTTAGAGGCACTCAACTATAGTATAGGGACCTTCATATTGCTCTGCTAACCATGGGATGAATCCCTAGGGGTCCTATTTATAGTTGTGGATGCCTACTAGCTAGTAGAAATACTTAAGAACAAATTCTAGTCATTTGGGATGTTGCAACATAACTATTTTTTATGTTTACAATACTCCAATGGTTAAAAACACTTTTTCATCACTTTTCGTACAGCGCAGTTGACTGAGTTTCAATAAAGGTAATTTGAGCAATTGCACTATGTGAAAAAGCAAATTTCAAACATCGGTCCAGTTTATCATGAATGAAACTCAGCCAATCACTTAAATCTATTTTGGATGTGTAGGGTGTCGATCAAGTTTGTTCTGGGACAAACTCAGTCAAACCTTGCAATTCACAAAATCCATCAAGGGTTTCAGTCGAGTTTATCAAGAATGAAACTCGACCGAACAGACACTCTGTGATGAACTTTAGAAATCATCATTAAAGTGTTTAAACGTTCATTTTAAGTGCTCTTGATCTTTTCTAAGCTTAATTACAAGTCATACAATCATTATAAGTGATTTACTACATGATTCCAATAGAGATACATCATATTCCATAAAATTGCACTTGCATTGATTTTGACTTGTCTGTTCTCCAAGTTAGGATGCGCAAGTTAGGGTATTTGGAGTGTGTATATACCTAATCTGAAATCACTCAAGCAGAAGCATTAGACACAAATAAGTGGAATGGTTAGTCATCATTAAAACAAAGGATTTAGTCAATTTAGACCTTGAGTCAACATTGGTCTTGAGTCAACATTCTCCCCCTTTTATGAAGATGACAAACCATTTCATAAATGTATTGAAAGCATGTAAGTAAAATCATACCTTCAGAGAAACCTAGGGGTTTTAATAGAATTGAGTTCATATGTTGCCCCTGAATTGATTCTCATGGAGTTCTCATACTCCCCCTCAATTGTTGCTATTTCTCCTGCATGGTTAGCTTTCATAACATTTTTAGAAACTATGTCTTCTACTCATATATGTTCTACATATATGTCATCTCCCCTTTACATCTCCCATTACATAAGACATGTCTTCTCCCCCTTTTTCATTTAAAAAAGAGGGGGGTTAAAAAATACAACTTGTTAGAAAAAGGTAGATACCACATGTTAGAATGGAGAGTACAAGAGAAAAAAACTAGGGGCTTATCCAAGCATAGTATATAAAAAAATCAAGACATGTATTTGAACAACCTGTAAAGTAATTCTAGCAATAATCAAGGAAAAATACCAAAAGATCCATGAAATTATAACACAATGTGCTACAGAAAACTAATGAAGCACGATTTTGATCCTCAGGATGATGGAATTTGCCCAAAAAAGGCCAGGGCTCATGTCTGGAGTCTTGCTCATAAGGATTTTTCTGCATAAAAAAACACTAGTTTTGCACCAAAAACTAACACTAGAGCAGACCATTCAAAAACTACATAAATTCTTTAAGTACTCCAATATTTGCATATAATATAGCTCTATTTGATGCTCATCACAAGGCAATGCAAGCAACTCAAGATAGTAGGTTTGGAAGTTAAGAAACAAGCTTGAATGTGTATGGAAACGAGATACAAGCATAGCATATAGTAGAATACCACTTGATCAAAAGATGAACAACAAGGCTAGAACTTCATGTAGATGGACTAATAGTATATGATATCACAAGTTAGGACTAGTAGTAGTATCTAGATCATAGAAAAGGATGAAAAAGTTAAAGAACAAGCTATGGTTAGATGTAGAGGAATTTTCAAACAAATAGATAAGCAATTCCAGAAGCATGAAAGGATATATCTCACAAGCAAATATGCATTATTACCAAAATATTATTACCACTAAGATCCTCAAGGTTGTATAAATACAAGGTATACAACTAGATATATGTAGCAAGTTAGACAATAATAGAAGCAATTTAAGACACAACTAAGAGATCTAAAATAATCATCATCAAAACCTACATAACAACTCAAGATAGGTAATTGCAAGATATGAAGATACCAATTTATAGAAATTAAAGAAATAAAGTTCTATGCAATATAGACAAATTAAGGCATGGAAATATTCACATATAAAGGTACCAAGGGGAGTGCCATAGAATAAGGCTATTGGTTGAAAAAGTCAAGTTGAGAGGGAAATTCTCATCTAAAAAGCCAACTGTATATTATGTGCACTATATTTTTGGTCGAGTTTCTGGTTTGAATGTCTTGGCCAACAATAGTTGTTGGCAACACCCATTGGTGCTTGTCAGTCAAGTTTCTTTCAGGACAAACTCAGCCGAAAACAGTTGTTGTCAAAAACCACATATATTTCAGAAAAACATATCTAAAGGCATGATAAAAATATACACAATATCCAAACATATATAATCAAGCTAGTAATGCACTATAAAATAATTAGGGGTAGATTTTGAGCAAGAATGTGATGAGAATCATAATAAACCAAAAATAACTCAAAAACTACATGTATAGTGCATACTAACTTGGCAAAAGCACGCTATGATTGAAGATGAGCAAAAATAACAATACCTCTGTTCTTACCATTTCTTTTCCACTTGTTGCTACCCTATACACATTTATCCTTTCTTATTTCATGTGGATTGAGAAGTCAATTTGCAAATCAAGATCTCAAGTCAATCCATTAGCAAGTGATCTATAAGAAGAAAGATGAAATGGTCCTCAATCATATTTTTGGGTCTAGAGGGGTTAGCTTAGAATCCCAAGTCCTATTTCTCTTGGGTGCTTTCCTAAAAGGACAATATGTGGAATAATGAACAATTTCATTGCAATGATTAAATGATCTCCTAAACTTGGAACTAGAGGATTCTTCATTGAAAATTGAAGGTCCTTTATCTTTTTTGTTCCTTTGGCTATTATCAAGTCCAAAATCATCTCTACCCATTTGTTCGGTAGTATGATTTAGTATTTGATTAATATTCCTTTTATTATCTAAGAATCTTTTCATAGAAGATCTCAAACTATGATTACCATGCATACGAGAAGTAATAGTACAAGACATTTGATTGATATTATTTCTAGCATGCAAAAGATCAATTTCTAAGCAAAGAGATTTGGTCATATAAGAATCTTTATCAATATGAAGAGCAAATACATTATTATCTCTACTAGTAGAACTAGAACAAGATTCAAGAACATTTATTTTAGTAAGGAAGGAAGCATTTTCTTTTTCAAGCAAAGAAATCTTAGAAAGATAAACATCATTTTCATATTATAATCCTTGCAAAACAAAAAATGTGTCCTCATTTTTAGTTTTAAGAACATCCATATCAAGCATGAGAGAACTCACAACATTTCTATGCTCTTCATTAGCACTAGGAATAAAAGGTTGAGCTTCTAGAAATCTAATCTTATCAAGCAAAATAGTATTTTCAAGTTTAACCAAAATCTACTTTACTAAGATAAGCATTGTTTTCATCTAGCAAACAAATATTAGCATGTTTAAGATCATGTTTTTTTACATGCAAATTATCAAAATTCTAGCAAGCTTTTGCTTTTCTTTTTAAAATACTTAAGATAGGAACAAGTAACATAAATAATCGCAATTAAAGATTATTTATCTTAATAGTCTAGATTTACCTCATTTGAGTCTTCACTTGTTGAGGCCATGAAAGCAAAATGGATTCTCCATCTTCACTTGAGCTTGATCTAGACCCTCCACTAGATTCTTCACTTGAGATTGAGTTGGAGGAATCACTTGAGCCTTTGTTCCATTTCTCCTTCTTCTTGTACTTCTCTTCTTTACTCTTATGATGATGGGTCTTTTTGCCTTGTGGAAAATATTTCTTGAAGTGACCCTTCTTTCCACATTTGAAGCACTGGGTGAAGGAGGATGACTTTCCTTTGTAGAGTCTACCCTTGGAGTACATGGAATCTTCTTCAACTTGAGATAATGGAGAGTCTTGACCAACAATAGCTTCAATTTGTGCTTTGATTTCATCCTTCTTTATTCTCTTGAGCTCTTTCTCTTCTTAGTTTTCCTCTTCCTTTTGCTTGTCAAGTTTAATTTCATGTTCTTATAGATTTCCTATGAGCTCTTCAATAGGAATATCACCAAGAGACTTTGCTTCTATAATGGAATTCACCTTGGATATCCACCTCTTAGGGAAAGTTCTAAGTATCTTTGAATTGATCTCTCCTCTACCCGTAGGATGACCTAGAGCGGAAAGACCATTTACAATGGTGTTGAGTCTTGAGTACATATTGGATACCTTCTCCTCCTTTCCCATCTTGGAAGTTTTCAAGGAGTCCTTTGAGCATGTAGACATTGTTTTCATTCACTTTCTTTATCCATTCATAAGTGACACATAGCTTTCTCCATACCTCATGGGTCGTCTCAAAAGAGGAAATCTGGTTGAACTCAGTAGGGGACATGGAGGCATAGAGAATGTTGATGGCTTTTGTAGTCAAGGTTTCTTTCTTTAAAGTAGCTTCATCATTGTAAAGACAATAAGGTCTCTACCAAATAATCATGGCAAACAAAAACACCAATGTGTAGGCAACAGAAGATAAAACTTTGACTAAACAATTGTATAAAGGGCACATCATAAAATCTTCCCAAAAAGGGGTGTACAACTTTATACACAACAACACAAGATCTAGGTAGAGGAAGACTCAAACCAATTCAACTTGTATCCAAACATCATCAACTATAGCTAAGTCCAAGCTAGATGGTTGAACTCCTTATCCCTAGCCTTAGGCTGCTTCACCATGCTTCAACTGCACACTCTGATCCTATACCTGGGTGGTTGAGATCACCCAACAAGAGAGAGATAAAAGGTATGTGTTAATCAAAAGGATAAGGATAAATATAAGGTACACAATTGCACAAATAAAACATCCACAAAACTAAGAGATTTCAAAAGTATGAGGCAAGAATAATAAATGAGAAATAGAAGACTTCCATAGTTCAATCCACAATAATAATCACAAAGCATGAATGATATTATGACACAAAATCATATCAATGCAGGGTGAGGCACCTACCGGACCTACACCAAGAGGAGAGGGGAACATACACATCCCAAACCTCAAATATATATAAAGTGGAAGGGGGACTAAAACCCCAGTACCTATATAATGTGGCAGGGGGACTAAAACCCCAGTGCCTGGCAGAAGGACTAAAACCTCAATGCCCTATGGGTGGTTTGTACTCATGTACACTACATTGTCATTTGTCCAAAAATACATCATGCTAAATAGTTCACTTGGCAGTAGTAAAAATAACATTGCATCATAGAAAATGGAGAATAAAATCCATGAATTAAATCAAATAAAGAGACAACATTGGCAATAGCAAGATTCAAGTATTTCTGGTAAATGAGCCATCATAGGCAGTAGAATATTCAAACAAATAAAGAGCCAAATAAAGGCAATAGAGAAAGATTCCAAGGCTAGCTATTGCCTCATTACAAAATTAGGGTTTGGCTAAAATCCCAACTAAATGATATGTTAATTGCACATTCACATTCATCATTCATTCATAAATAGACTTCACATACCTTATTGGGGATTCACATCCATCATTATCACTGATTAGATTGTATCAATATCCATTAACCCTAGTTATAAACATTTCACATAAATTAGCATTTATTAAGCATAAAATATAAAGGAAATACCCATTTTAGACATTATTTGAAATCCACTAATTTAGGACTCAAAACTAGGACCAAAAGCTCACTTAGGTTTCACTAATTAGGAAAACATATTTTATTTCTCAATTTGGAGTTGAAATACATTAATTATGATTTTTTAGAACATTTAACATGCTAAAATACCATTTAAAGCAACCTTCAAAAAAGCATTGGGAATCAGGTCTCAAAAACCACAAAATCAGATTCTACATGAAAAATCCTTTCCAATGGGTATTTCCTTACATTTTTCCGAGCTAGGACCAATTTACTATGACTTAAGCAATTTGGACCAATCAGATTGCAAGAAAATGTCACATAGGCCTCATAGCCAACAAGGGACCAGATGACCGAAATGCCCATCGCGTTAAAGAACAAAGGGATGGGCGCGCGGGGGTAAAACTATAAAAAGTCACGGGTCTTCTTCTACCTCTCACGCGAGCCATGGCCGCGGAGGAGAAACTTGCCCAGTTGGGCATTTGCTCATTTCTTGACCAAATCGGACGTATAGGCACTTGAAACGAAGCTTACGATGAGAAGAACTCACTAGTGTACTTTATTGGGGCGTTTCTACCACCAAAAAACCAAGAAAAGGGCCATAATGCAGGGAGAAGCTAGACGTGTCGGTGGCTAAACGTGGACGTTTCAGACAAATTAGCAACTGGAAAAGATCGCATGATGGCCGACAGAGGTGAGGGTGGTGTTACTTATAGGTGAGGGAGGACAAAGCTCCGAAACTATAAGTGGGTGGAGAGGGTGAGGCCGGCACCTATGGACGTTTGGGCCATGGTGCACGGGAGACGATGAGCAAAGGCTAGAACGGTGCGGCTCAAAGAGACAAAGTCAACGCAACTTAAATCTCGCAAAATGGTCGAGAAACGAGGGAGAACGAAGTGGACGAGCCTAGGCACCAACTCGGGTCGGCGGCCCAAGGTAGAAGACAACTGCAGATCCGTCGGATCAAATCCAACGGTGGCCAGGCGCGTGACACATGAAATAAATGACATAAATGCAAAATCGATTCATCTACTATAGTTAAACTATATGGGAACTTGTAAAAAGCATTTTGAGGGTCAAATGAAGTCCAAATGACCTCAAGTTTTAACCATAGGTTTATGACAACACCTAGAACGATGATATGCCATTAGTTTCTCGAAAATCACATGGTTAGGTCCCTAATTAATTTATAGACTATTAAAGCATATAATAAGGCATAAAAAGAGTAATTATTATAAAGAATATCTTTTAATGACATAATAGGGTATATATCGAGATATTATTCACATATAAATATTATGAGTCATATCTCAACATGTAATACTCTTATTAGTGCATTATTTCCCTCTTTGGAGGAGAGAGAAAGTAAAGGGGTTAATTACTCGTATACATTAAATCAAATACATTGTTACTAGTATATTTATCCAAAAAGCTCCAAATTAACATTATATAATTATATTATCTCATTAATGGTCGAATTGCATGATTAGACCTCATTTATCTCATTAGATGGGTTATTTGTGCAAAACCCCCTACATAAACATAAATGTAGGTAATTTGTGAATTATACCTCAAGAAAGGCTCAAATTTTAACATTGAGGCCCAAGAAGGCTCAAAAGGGTGGGAAATTAGTGAAGGATGTCCAAAAGGACAAGAAAGCAAATAAAAGTACAAAAGTGGGTAAATTGCAGGGTGGACCCTGAGATTTAGTATGTTACAACACTCCACCCCTTAAAGAGGATTTTGTCCCCAAAATCATAACAAGAGGAAAGAGATAGGGTGATTGTGCAACATCCCAACATTGGGTAACTAAGGTGGGTACTTCATAGGCTCTACACATAAGCCTAGTCTGACTAAGGTTTCTACCATATGTATAATTTTTCATCCAAAAAATACATAATGGGCTCACTAGCATAGTCTCTATCATGAAAAGGCATCATCTATACTATACTAGCACTTGTGCCAACTTATACTCAAATGGTGGTAGCAAAGATTATAACTCATCACTAAGCATTGAAACATATGTATCTTCCCTTGTAAGGGTTTTAGGCACAATTAGAGTATTATAAGAAATCTCATCATTAATAAATTTATTAGGTCACAAACCTAATAACTTGAATCTCATTAACCTCCTAGAACCATCATATGGAATTATTACATATTATTTTGTAAGAAAAGATAATATTATCAACAAATTATTAAGCCTACCATAATCCCAAATAAGGTCACATATATTATCACATATTGCCAACTTACATTAGATACTCAAATCAATGGCATCATTAATCATTTTCTCCTATGACACTACATGATATGAATTATACATATTTAACGTCACAATAGGCATATATGCAACTTATGTGAATTCGATACTCATAATCATGTATGAATCATTACATGCATTTTAGTGGACAATATGAAACACATTAAACATTAATGAATTGATTCGTATACTAAATCATGATAAGGCAATTAATGAGATGTACATTAGGGAACAAGGTCAAATGCCTTACATATGATGATAACATGGTCTCCAATTTAACTAGGTGATTATAATCCACATATATGCTCTAAGTGTGTTAACTGATGATGACACCTAAGTCACTAATGTATCATGAAGGCATCAAAGATATGTATGTATATATATATATATATATATATATATATATATATATATATATATATATGTATATATGGTTAGGACTGGATGATTACACATTAGGGTTTAAGTCATCATGAACATCACATATTATGCATTCCTAGCATGGACTGGACCCATAATCTTACTAACCATACTATTAGGGTGACATGGTCAACATTAAGGGTATCCACAATTAATGATTTGTAACTCACTATCATGTGCATCAATAATATGTAAAGGTTCAAGCATATGAACTATCCCTTAGATGACTTATTATATATTCATTTGTATATAAACAAATAAGACGAATTATGATTATAATTTGTTTGTCCAACACTAATCATATAAGCTCCTTAATCCCATGCCTATGGAGTTAGGGTTTAAAAGATAGAGTAACTTGATTTCAAAGCATTGTAGGACTCCACCCCCTTAAAAAGGATTTCGACCTCAAAATCAAAAACTCCAAAATCTATCAAGGCATAAGAGCACTACTAATAAGTCCACTTAACAAAAAGGGTTGAGGTAAAACTATGTATGAGATCCAACACTTAGTTGTTTTACTAAACACCATTATAAACTTCAAGCCCAACATAGGGTAGGATACTCCCAACATGGAAATCTAGGGATCTTATAAGGAAATTGAGGACACATAAGGGGATTCTACATGATTAACCAAGACATCATATACTAGGTTCAAAAGATTACTCAACAATAAGATAATTTGTCCAAATGTATGCTATTTTGGGACGATCAGTACCAGCTCAGGCCAGGCCGGTGTCATATGGATTTGGGAGTCCTCATAAGCCAAGCTAGTGGTGCGGAGGAAAATATTTCCAGCCCCCAGACCCTGACCCTTTCTAGACACCTTTGCTATCAACTTATGCCCTAGTAGCAACCTAAACTACTAATCACCAAAAATTGACAAATTATATTTCTAGTATGAAATTATTATGTCCTAAATCAATCTTTCATCATAGGTCCACTCTAAGGTGAAAAACTTGCTAAAGGGAACTATATAAGGTTAGGGTTTCTATCTACGAGACAAATTGAATTAGTCAAGACTCTGACTACCTTGATGCTCTGATACCATGTTGTAAAGACAACAAGGTCTCTACCAAAATAATCATGGCAAACAAAAACACCAATGTGTAGGCAGAGGAAGATAAAACTTTGACTAAACAATTGTATAAATGGCACATCATAAAATCTTCCCAAAAAGGGGTGTACAACTTTATACACAACAACACAGGATCTAGGTAGAGGAAGACTCAAACCAATTCAACTTGTCTCCAAACATCATCAACTATAGCTAAGTCCAAGATAGATGGTTGAACTCCTTATCCCTAGCCTTAGGCTGGTTCACCATGCTTCAACTACACACTCTGATCCTATACCTGGGTGGTTGGGATCACCCAGCAAGAGAGAGATAAAAGGTATGTGTTAATCAAAAGGATAAGGATAAATATAAGATACAACATTGCATAAATAAAAGATCCACAAAACTAAGAGATTTCAAGAGTATGATACAAGAATAATAAATGAGAAATAGAAGACTGCCATAGTTCAATCCACAACAATAATCACAAAGCATGAATGATATTATGACACAAAATCATATCAATGCAGGGTGAGGCACCTATCGGACCTACACCAAGAGGAGAGGGGAACATACACATCCCAAACCTCAAATATATATAAAGAGGCAGGGGGACTAAAACCCCAGTGCCTATATAATGTGACAAGGGGACTAAAACCCCAGTGCCTAGCAGGAGGACTAAAACCTCAGTGCCCTATGGGTGGTTTGTACTCATGTACACTACATTGTCATTTGGCCAAAAATACATAATGCTAAATAGTTCACTTGGCAGTAGTGAAAATAACATTGCATCATAGAAAATGGGGAATAAAATCCATGAAATAAATCAAATAAAGAGCCAACATTGGCAATAGCAAGATTCAAGTATTTCAGGTAAATGAGCCATCATAGGTGATAGAATATTCAAACAAATAATGAGTCAAATAAAGGCAATAGAGAAAGATTCCATGGCTAGCTATTGCCTCATTAGGAAATTAGGGTTTGGGTAAAAGCCCAACTGAAGGATATGTTAATTGCACATTCACATTCATCATGCATTCATAAATAGACTTCACATACCTTATTGGGGATTCACATCCATCATTATCACTGATTAGATTGTATCAACATCCATTAACCCTAGTTACAAACATTTCACATAAATTAGCATTTATTAAGCATAAAATATAAAGGAACTATCCATTTTAGACATTATTCAAAAACCACTAATTTAGGACTCAAAACTAGGACCAAAAGCTCATTAGGTTTCACTGATTAGGAAAACATATTTTATTTCTTAATTTGGAGTTGAAATGCATTAATTATGATTTTTAGAACATTTAACATACTAAAATGCCATTCAAAGCAACCTTCGAAAAAGAATTGGGAACTAGGTCTCAAAAACTACAAAATCAGATTCTACAGGAAAAATCCTTTCCAACGAGTATTTATTTGCATTTTTCTGAGTTAAGACCAATTTACGATGAATTAAGCAAGTTGGACCAATCAGATTGCAAGAAAATGCCACATAGGCCTCATAGCCAACAAATGAGCAGATGATCGAAATGGCCCTCACGTTAAAGAACAAAGGGATGGGTGCGTGGGGGTAAAAATGTATAAAGCCACAGGTCTTCTTCTACCTCTCACGCGAGCCATGGTCGCGGAGGAGAAACTTGCTCAGTTGGGCATTTGCTCATTTCTTGACCAAATAGGATGTATAGGTACTCGTAATGAAGCTTAAGACGAGAGAAAATCACCAGTGTACTTTATTGTGGCATTACTACCACCAAAAAGCCAAGAAAAGGGCCATAATGCAGGGAGAAGCTAGACGTGTCGGTGGCTAAACGTGGACGTTTCGGAAAAATTCGCAACTGGAAAAGATCGCATGATGGCTGACGGAGGTGAGGGTGGTGTTACTTATAGGTGAGGGAAGAAAAAGCTCCGAAACTATAAGTGGGTGGAGAGGGTGAGGCCGGTGCCTATGGATGTTTGGGCCATGGTGAACGGGAGACGATGAGCAAGGGCTAGAACGGTGCGGCTCGAGGAGACAAAGCCAACGCAACTTAAATCTCGCAAAATAGTCGAGAAACGAGGGAGAACGAAGTGGAGGAGCCTAGACGCCTCCTTGGGTCGGCGGCCCAAGGTAGAAGACAACTGCAGATCCATCAGATCAAAATCCAACGGTGGCCAAGCGCATGACGCATGAAATAAATGACATAAATGCAAAATCGATTCATCTACTATAGTTAAACTATATGGGAACTTGTAAAAAAACATTTGGAGGTTCAAATGAAGTCCAAATGACCTCAAACTTTAACCATAGGTTTATGACAACACCTAAAACGATGTTATTCTATTAGTTTCTCGAAAATCACATGGTTAGGTCCCTAATTAATTTATAGACTATTAAATCATATAATAAGGCATCAAAAGAGCAATTAATATAAAGAATATCTTTTAATGACATAATAGGGTATATCTCGAGATATTAGTCACATATAAATATTATGAGTCATATCTCAACATGTAATACTCTTATTAGTGCATTATTTCTCTCTTTGGAGGAGGGAGAAAGTAAAGGGGTTAATTACTCTTATACATTAAATCAAATACATTGTTAGTAGTATATTTATCCAAAAAGCTCCAAATTAACATTATATACTTATATTATCTCGTTAATGGTTGAATTGCATTATTAGACCTCAGTTATCTCATTAGATGGGTTATTTGTGCAAAACCCCCTACATAAACATAAATGTAGGTAATTTGTGAATTATAACTCAAGAAAGGCTCAAATTCAACATTGAGGCCCAAGAAGGCTCAAAAGGGTGGGAAATTAGTGAAGGATGTCCAAAAGGACTAGAAAGAAAATAAAAGTACAAATGTGGGTAAATTGCAGGGAGGACCCTGAGAATTAGTATGTTACAACACTCCATCCCTTAAAGAGGATTTCGTCCCCGAAATCATAACAAGAGGAAAGAGATAGGGTGATTGTGCAACATCCCAACAATGGGTAACTAAGGTGGGTACTTCATAGGCTCTACACATAAGCCTAGTCTGACTAAGGTTTCTACCATATGTATAATTTTTCATCCAAAACATACATAATGGGCTCACTAGCATAGTCTCTATCATGAAAAGGCATCATCTATACTATACTAGCACTTGTGCCAACTTATACTCAAATGGTGGTAGCAAAGATTATAACTCATCACTAAGCATCGAAACATATGTATCTTCCCTTGTAAGGGTTTTAGGCACAATTAGGGTTTTCTAAGAAATCTCATCATTAATAAATGTATTAGGTCACAAACCTAATAACTTGAATCTAATCTCATTAACCTCCTAGAACCATCATATGGAATTATCACATATTATTTTGTAAGAAAAGATAATATTATCAACAAATTATTAAGCCTACCATAATCCCAAATAAGGTCACATATATTATCACATATTGCCAACTTACATTAGATACTCAAATTAATGGCATCATTAATCATTTTCTCCTATGCCACTACATGATATTAATTATACATATTTAACGTCACATTAGGCATATATGCAACTTATGTGAATTCAATACTCATAATCATGTATGAATCATTACATGAATTTTAGTGGATAATATGAAACACATTAAACATTAATGAATTGATTCGTATACTAAATCATGATAAGGCAATTAATGAGATGTACATTAGGGAACAAGGTCAAATGCCTTACATATGATGATAACATGGTCTCCAATATAACTAGGTGATTATAATCCATATATATGCTCCAAGTGTGTTAACTGATGATGACACCAAAGTCACTAATGTATCATGAAGGCATCAAAGATATATATATATATATATAGAGAGAGAGAGAGAGTCAGGCTAAAATACACTCGAGTGTACGGATCGCATGAATACACTCAAGTGTGTTTGCATATCAAGACTATTTTTTGCAAAATATAAACCATTGATCTTCACCGTCATACTATAACTAGGCTACATACAAAATTTGAGCCCATTTGGATGAGTGTAAGTCACTTATCCAAGGACAACAAAATTGACGCGCGAAACTAATTTGAAATGCATAATTTTTCCGGTCTTCATAACATGAGCTATACATATCCAAATGTGCTCAAATTTTTCATTTGAGTTGTTCACGAGATGTTTAAGAAGATCAATGGATTAGATTTTCAAAAAAAAATATTGCATCATGAAAAACTACTTGAGTGTATTCCGCGCCGGATACACTCGAGTGTATTCTAGCCTGACTCTCTCTCTCTCTCTCTCTCTATATATATATATATATATATATATATATATATATATATATATATGGTTAGGACTGGATGATTACACATTAGGGTTTAGGTCATCATGAACATCATATATTATGCATTCCTAGCATGGACTAGACCCTTAATCTTACTAACCATACTATTAGGGTGACATGGTCAACATTAAGGGTATCCACAATTAGTGATTTGTAACTCACTATCATGAGCATCAAGAATATGTAAAGGTTCAAGCATATGAACTATCCCTTACATGACTTATTATATATTCATTTGTATAAAAACAAACAAGATGATATATGCTTATAATTTGTTTGTCCAACACTAACCATATAACCTCATTAATCCCATGCCTATGGAGTTAGGGTTTAAAAGATAGAGTAACTTGATTCTGTTTAACTTCAAAAAAAAACATGAGCATGTCTAATTGGTTGAACATATCAACATTATAATACGAGATAACAATATAAGAACAACTATGTGGATAAGCATGATCAACAATATATGCATCTCTAGTTACAAAGGCATGGCTATGTGAAACATAACTAACAACATGAGATAGGTTGTGTCATGATTATAATCAGTAGTAGCAGTATCATTATCAACACAAGCATAGCTACTGTATGTACACATCCACAATCTTAAGCATATCCACAACCTAAGTATATCGACTATGTCTTAATTGCACTAAGCACCTTCTTTATGTAAATATAGCAAACAAGGGTTATCATCCAATGTGAAATGTCATGTATAACCCTAAACAAATATGCTACATGGTTGTATTGCATCTTTTATTACGGATTGGGGAATCTGAATCGTACCATTCAAAGTCCAACCGACCCCTATGAAGGGCTATTCGGTTCCGTACAAGATCTAGGAGTGTCGATATCCTAAGATCTCTTCCCCTCGGTCATTATGAGTAAAAAGGCAGTGACATATCAGTCAAAGATGCCACCACAATGACATATAGTCCTGTAACTAGCCCACCTTGGTATAGGTCATGAGGCTAGCATCTAGGGTATTCAAACTCAATCACTGAGATACAACTACAGTTGTCCTCTAATCACATCATGTTATAATCATCGAGACATGACGGTAGTCATTCTCAATCACATCAGATGTATGAGGCATGATCATAGACAACCTCCACAATCTGCATTGTGGATGAAAAGGATATATTCTCAAACTGCCACCCCATGTACTCAATAGTATGCGCTCTGAGTTTCCCTTAGGAATACTCGTTTCACCATCCAGCAAGTTCTAACACTGAAGATGGTTTTACGGCATAGGGCCCTACATGATTAGAGTTGCACTTGATTAGTTATGCCAATTGGGTGAATTAAGGCTGCATCAAACAAGTAGACATACAAACCCCAATTCACTTCTAGCAAGCATATAAATATCACAACTTCAAAAGATATAAAATGTGTGAAACATAATTTCTCATCTCATCATCACATGGTACTATTCACTTGCCATTCATGAGACCACACTAGTCATCATACTATCACAAGATATAAATCTTTTTCACATCACATGGTATCAACCCTTGTCAATACAAGAGAATTACACATCATTCAGGGCTCAACCATGCCCAAAGGTCATTAAGACCATTATAATATAATAGGATATAAACTCTTTTCACAATATCACAGGGTATCAACCCTTATCAACACAAGAGGATTACACCTCATTTAGGGCTCAACCATGCCCAATGGTCATTAAGACCATCATACTATTCCCTGCAAGATCATCATTATCTTTGCATTACTTATAATAAGGCTCAACAACATTACTTACATATAATACACCATATCAACACAATATTTCATTAATGAGGTAGGAGATATTCATAAACAATTATAGCAGGGTTATATTAACATTAAAAACATTCCTTTATTACATCAAAATTCAAGGAATCTAGATATATATAACCCTCATCATATTCATAATGCACATTTTTAGCATAAGAAAATATCAACCATGTGGCTATGATAACCATCAATTAAAACACTAAGGTTATGATCATATTAAGGAGGTTATTCCACCATCATTCCATCATATAAGAATTTTAAACATGAATACTCATCTTAATCTATTTGCATTAGAGTTAGGTTCAATATGATAAATTATATCAATGTTACTAATCAACACTTATACCCAAACCCTAACTCATGACATCCACATTGGATCATGGATGCATAAGGTGAAGCATCACCATCACATTCCATACTATTCTCAAGTATGAATACCCACATAAATCAAGGTGTACCCATCGGGTTATAGCATACTAAGGTTTCAACAACAATAAGAGAGTACCCCATGATTGCATTAGTCATTCAAGGACTATTCATACCCAATTACCATCATTTAGTTATATTAAAGGTAGGTATAACAAGCTATACCTCATTAGGGTTACATATCCACACAATATGGTTATCATCCCTTATATTCATAGGAGTGAATAGGCATGACTACCTTGTTAAGGGTAACCCTCCATTTGTTCCATCATCATTCAACCCATATCACCATACCACAATGTCACCCAGAACCATTGGATGTTTAAAAGGTAAGACCATTAGTTGTTTACTTAAGTAAACACCTTAGATAAACCACCTATGAAGTACTTTATTTGTGCTCTTGAAAGAGTCATCATTTAACCCTAGACATCCCTTGATTAACAACACAAAAAGTTCCATTGCGAGTAGGATAAAACCCACAATCAATTGTTCATTTAAAACAAGCCATCCATTGTCAACAAGTAAGCTCCTTAAGTTGATAATATAAAGAAAACCATATAAATCACATTATTAGGACCAACATATTACATTAGACATCATTACACTTTATTGTAAGAATTAATAGTAGATGTTGATCATTGGGCCAAGTTCATATATTAAAACCATCAATTACAGCATAAGTCTGACCATTGCAGCAAGTGACCCAAGAAACCATTGGTCTAAGGCTTAATTGATGCTAAAACTACAATGCTTAACTCAACATAGGTTGTAGAGACCTGATCCACCATCATTAATTACCATTAAATCACCATAGGTTGTTAGATCAACACCATATGCATTAATCAACATCAAATATTAAGCTAATGCCATCATTGATTGATAACATCAACAAGGTACTTAATGGTTGATCATTAAACTTCTAATTGATCCAAAACCTGACCTAAGGGGGTGAACATAGGTTGTCACCATCATCTAATACCTTTGATATCGACCATCAGTTGTCATGAAGACAACACCATAGAGTTTTTGCAACGGTACCATCGTCGGGTCATTGGTTTATATAAGAAATCAACTTTAAACCCTAAAATTGACCATTGGTTGATAGCTGCTTAGCACCATAGGTTGTCAAACCAAGATGATCCAAGTCACATTATACCTTATTAATAATGTACACATGATTACAGATTCATATAGAACTGAAATCAAAATAGGAAACATTATAAAAATTGAAATCCAAGTCAAGCATTAGCTTTTTAGTGCATGAATCATCATTTTCAAGCAAGAACATGAGCTAGCAAGCTTATGGTAAGCAATAAACGTGGAGAAAGTTATAAAAATTTCCTATAATGAGAAGATAAACTCACACACATAAGAAAACACGAGCAGGTAGGGTAGAAAATTCAATCATAAGCTGTGAACTCATCCATCTAACCCCTTTCTTCATCAAATGAGCAAACCCTAAGCATATGGAGCAAGAAAGGTAGGGTTTTAGAGCTTTAGAGAAATTTATACCATGGAACAACAAGGGTCTGACCTGGAGAAAGGTAGGAGGAAGGATAAAAAAGAAATAAACGGAGGAAAGAAAGGGATTCTTACTCTTTTAGGTCAAGATCACTAGAAGGAAGCTTTTTAAACCCTAAAAGGAAGTCAATTGCAACCCTAGATCCTTTTTTCAAGAAGGTCCCCACTTTCTTCTTCCTTGGACAGGAAAATTCACAGAATCACAGAGGGAGAATGAGGTTGGGACAAGGAGGGAAGTGGTGGAGAGAAAATGGCTCGTTTTGGTGTTTGGGGATAAGTATATGAAACTTTGAGATAAAGAAAAAAGAAAAAGTTGAAGTTCTAGTATCTATCCAAGTGTCCATGGCCTTAATTTATTAAGAATATACAAGCACACAAAAAAAAAGCTCCACCACCATCTGTATAGACCTTCTTAGCGTTCATTTGTCTAATTTCCCAGCCAATCAAATAATTCATTAGTTGATAGCTACTAAAGGTAGCTCATCCATGAAGGGGTCAACCCTAAAATACCCTTTGAGAAAACACCTTCAAACCAAGGTTTAAATAGGTTCCCCATGTCTCAAAAAGGTCAATAATAATGATATAATATCCAAGGAATATAATGAAAGTGATAAATTTCAAAGAAAACCTCTCAATTGGGTAAATTGCAGAAAAGTCCAAAATGCACATAAAATTGCATAACTTGCTCAACCAGTGTCCAAATTGGACCAAATTTGAAACTTAAGCTTGTATTATGATTTCAAAGGATATCACAAGGTTATATTAGGGTTATAGTCATTAAATTATGGTAATTAAGCTTATTCAACTCATTAACCAAGTTTAGGGGCCTTACAAGAGATGCTCAGAACCACCCCAAGTTCACTAATGAACTTCTTGATCCAAACAACCTCCTTTGTTGTATCAGATGCATCAATATACTCAGCCTATATTGTAGAATCCTCAACTGCCTCTTGCTTGGAACTCTTCCATCTCACAACTCAGTTGTTGAGGTAAAACACAAATCCTTATTGTGATCGATAATCATCTTTGTTAGTTTGGAAGCTTGCATCAGTGTAACCCTTTACCACCAACTCTTCTGTACCACCGTAGATAAGGAAATGATCCTTTGTTCTTCTCAAGTACTTAAGGATGTTCTTCATGGTAGTTCAGTGACTCTCACCATGAAATGACTCATATCTACTCATGATATTAAAGGCATATGAGACATCTGGATGAGTACATAACACATTGCATACATGATAGACCCAATTGTAGATGTAGATGCAATCTTACCCATGTGCTCCCATTCTTTACAAGAATTGTGACATTGATCTCTAGAGATAGTAACTCCATGAGACATGGCGTGTTTCCTCTCTTTGAGTTCTCCATGTTGAACCTGTTCAACACTTTGTCAATGTATGTGTTCTGACTTAGTCCAAGAAGCCTTCTAGATCTATCTCTATAGATCTTAATTCCCAAGATATAGGATGCTTTGCCTAATCCTTCATAGATAACATACTTCTCATCCAATTCTTTATGATCTGTAAAGAAGGAATGTCATTCTCCATCAATAGTATGCCATCTACATACAATATGAGGAATACTATCCATGTTGAGTTCATAAAAAAATATGAGGAATACTATCATGCTCCCACTAATCTTCTTGTATACACAAGGTTCGTCTTCATTTTGACTAAAGTCAAACTCTTTGACTACCTTGGCAAAATGAAGATTCCAACTTTGAGATGCTTGCTTCAATCCATAAATTGACCTTAGTATCTTACATACTTTATTTGCATCCTTTAGATTTATAAAACCTTCAGGTTGTGTTATGTATACATCCTTAAGAAGATTCCTATCAAGGAATGTGGTTTTAACATTGACAAATCTCATAGTCATGATAAGATGCAATGGAAAGCATGATCCTGATGGACTTAACCATGGCAACTGGTGAAAACGTTTTATCATAGTCAACACCTTGAACTTGTTTGAAACCTTTTGCAACCAATATGTCCTTATAGGTTTTTACATTATTGTCCATGTTGGTCTTATTCTTGAAGACCCACTTGCACCCTATGAGTTTTACCCCTTCAGGTGGATCCACCAAGGTCCACACCTTATTGGTGTACATGGATTCCATATTAGATCTCATGGCCTCAATCCATTTCTCATACTCTAGTCCCTTAGTAGCTTCTAGGTAGGTTGTTGTCTCATCATCTATGACCAACTCACCACCTTCTTGAGTCACGAGATAACCAAATCTTTCACGCTCAAGGTGTGTCCTAATAGATCTATGAGGTTCATGTATTACTTGAGAAGCTTGAGATTCCACAACAATTTGTGAATCTCCTTGTTCCTCCTGTACCTCTTCAGATTCAATGTTTTCTTGTTGGTCTCAAACCTCTTTAAGTTCTACTTTCCTCCCACTGCTTCCTTTGAAAATAAAATCCTTTTCTTGGAATACAACATCTTTGGCCACAAACACTTTATTGTCAATCAGATTATATAAGTAGTATCTCTTGGTTTCTTTAGAGTATACAAAAAATAACATTTATCAGATCTATGACCAAGCTTTTCAGGAAACATTTTCCTCACATAAGCTTCATATCTCCAAATCCTCATAAAAGACATTTTGGGACACTTCCCAGTCCATATCTCATTTGGTATCTTTTGAACCGATATAGATGGTACATGGTTAAGTGTAAACGCTGAATGTGTGATTCCTTCTTTCTGATACACCATTGTGCTATGGTGTTCCAAGTGGAGTCCATTGTGATACTATACCATGGGCTCACAAAAGGTCCTCAAACTCTTGGTTTAAGTATTCCCCACATCGATTAGAATGATGTGCCTTAATACTTTTACCAAGTTAGTTTTCTACTTCTTTCATGAAATCCTTGAACTTTTCAAGGGTTTCTGATTTATGTTTCATTAAGTAAACATAACCATACCTACTAAAGTCATCAATAAAGGTAATAAAGTACTAATAACCACCTCTAGAACTTGTTTTACAAGAGCTTCATACATCAGAGTTTATGAGTCTTAGTAGATCACTCACCCTCTCACTATTCCCAATTAAGGGAGTCTTTTCCATCTTGCCCAACAAATAATACTCACATGTCTCTATTGATTCAAAATAAAATGAGTGTAGATAACCATTTTTATGGAGTCTAGAAATGTGTTTCTCAATAATGTGTTGTAGAAGACAATGCCAAAAGTATGTTTGGTTTGATTTATCAAGTTTTTGTCTTTTGGTCTTTACGTTGTACACCCTAGTCTCTAGATCTATCAAGTATAGACCATTAAACATTGGGGCACTTCCATAAAAAATTTCACATTTACTAATAGAACATCAACAATTTTTCATAAGAAAATTAAATCCATTCTTGTCCAAAAAAGATAAAAATATGATGTTTCTATTAATGGAAGGTACATAATAGCAGTTATACCAAAATTTTCACTAAGTCAAACTCCTTGTTCTTCAACTGCTTAACTTGGAAGTTCAGAAACTTCACAAGCAACTCCTCATAGATCAATTTCTCATGGATCACCTAAAGGTTCCATTATTAAGATTTCCTTTTATTAGATATAATAGAATTAACATTTTTGTCTAATTAGCATTATATTTATTATGATATTACATCAACCTTCCTATTATATTCACTTGTTGCCAGAAGAGTTGTTTTTCAATATTATGCATGAAATCATGTTTATTTATTATTTATCTCATTAAGAATTTTAGCATAGTTAGATTTATACTCAATTATTTCAATATTTATTAATATGTTAGATCATTATCCATAATAATTTGGATTTAGTCTCCATTATCACTATATTATCACCATATTGAATTATATCAGATTATTTTGCATAAAATAGGCAATTTTACCCAACTTTGTTATTAAATCTACAATTAATCCAAATAATGTCACATTAATTACTTATATCTATATTAAACATTGTTGCATTACCTTTCTAACTCACATTAATGTCATCATTGATCATTTTCTCATATTTATTCACTTCTTATTATTGATTATGCACATTTGTGTGAATCCAATCACTTCTTATCCATATTTCAATAATTATATGTATTTTAGTGAAAAAAGTGAACATATTACATATTAATGATTAGATTCACATAATGAGTTATGACAAGGTGACTAATTAGGTGTGTATTAGAGAACAAGGTGATATGCATTACATATTGATGACTTGATTAATATATGATTAGGTGATTATATCCCATTTATGTGTATCGGTGTAGATTATCTTACTATGAAACCTAATGCCACTAGTGTATCATTAAAGTCATCAAGGATGCATATATTAGAGTTTGATGATTACAACTTAGGATTCAGGTTATAATATTTCACTTATAAAATCTTAGCATACATTAAGTCTAGAGCTAAGTTCCAATTATCTTTCTCACCATATCATTACGATTTTTTGGTTTATGACATGGTTAGCATCATATGTATCTATAATCAGGATTAATATGTGAGTTATTCATATTATGTGCATCATGTATTTATTAGGGTTCAAACATATGAACTATTCATGATATACCCATTATATGTTAATTAGGATATGAACAAACATGTCTAGTTATAGCTATAACTTGTATGGTCAATTCAAGTGATCTAAGCTCACTAACCTCTTAATCATGGAGTTAAGGTTTCTAAAGACAAAGTAACTAAATTTTGGTATGTACCATGATTCCATCCCATTAAAATGATTTTGTCCTCAAAATATTTATATCCATGATCTATCAAGGTACTACTACTATCCCTCCACACCTTAAAAGGTTTGACCTACCAAGTCTAACTAAACTAAAGGAAAAAGGGTGAGTCTAAGTAAACCATGTATAGGATCTATCACTTGATTCATATAACCAAAGATCAAAGTCTAGGTTCTAGAGATAGACAACCCAAACATGTGGTCCTATGGGACATATTGGGTATCCATCCTCAAACAAGTCACAAGGTCACCATATAAGGTTCCCAAGAGTATCCAACATAGATGTCTAAGGATACCGTTGCCTATAGGCATGCTATTTTGGACAATCAATATCAGCTCAGGCCAGATGGTATCACACAAATTTGACAGTCCTTGTAAACCAAGCTAGTGGAGCAAAGAAAAATCTTACTAGCCCCCAAACCCTGATCCTTTCTACGCACCTTTTCTTTCAACTTATGCCCTAGTAGCTACCTAATATATCACATAAATTTTAACTAAAGATATTTATAATGTGGAACTCCTATATCAACCTTTCATCATCTCCTAAAAAACATATGTCAATTCTAGGGCAAACATGTCACTTAGAGGGGAACTATACATGACAAGGGTTCTAATTAGGGAGACAAAATTGAAATAGTCAGATTCTGACTACCATGGGATATGTTACCATGCTGTAAAGAGTGGGACCCAGAGGGGATACACTCTCTACTAAAATTTGAAAAACAAAACATCCATTCCAAACACACTAAAAAATGTATGCTGTAATAGGTGTAAAATTTTCAAATCTCAATAATAGTATTCAACACAACCAAAGTGTAGAAGCATAATAAATGTAATGACTATATTCAAATTTACAAAGGTACATAGCAATCTCCCATGTAGGGTTTACATGGATGTTACAACAAAAGGATCTAGTAGAGGGAAATCTAAACCATATGAACTTTGTCTCCAAACACCAACTTCATGAGTTAGGTCCAAGCTGAAAGCCATGTACTCCTTATCCTAATCCTAGACAGGTCCTCCAAGATCCTGCTACGCAACTCTAATCCTAGGCCTGGGTGGTTAGGATCACCCAGCAAGAGAAAGAAACAAGGTATGTGTCAATAGTGAATAAGGACAAAAGGTAAAGAAATAACATGAAAATAAAGGCTAATATTTTATCATATAAAGAGATCAACTGTATGAGGCATAATCGAATAGATGCTTTCCATAACAAGAAAATAGTAAAAGGTTTGCATGGATGATTAATATTGACTACCTTAACTAAGTAGGGTTGAGGCACCTACCAAACCTCAACGTATATGTGAGAGGAGAATAACACATTCCTAGCCACCTAAAACATATATTATAATGGGGAGAGTAACACATTCCCCTGGGCAAAATAACACATGCCCTATCTATGGGTGGTTGTAAAAAAGTACCACTACATTAGCTAAATAGTTTAATAAAATCTACACGCTAAAGAGAAACTATGGCAAGTAGAAGCATCATATATTTAAAACATGACAGTGGGGTACAAGACCCAAGAAATAGAATATTAATACTATTTCTGAGGCAAAAATAGCAAAAGAAATAATACTAGAGAGATTAGGGTTCATGTGATGCCTGAATAGGGAAATTAGAGTTTGGTTTGCAAATATCCCAACTTAGGGTGTAAGAATACACATACCTCTCTTATTGAGTTCAATTATTAACTTTCACCACTTTTAGATAATCACAAGTTCAAGTTTGCTTATTTCCATTTATTAACATGTATTAGAGTACATAACGTACATTAATGGAGAGAAATCCTAATTTTGGACCTTTTTAACAAAACTCAGATTTTGACTCTGAAAATCTCACCAATCAACTTATTAGATTCTCCTGATCAAGAAAACATATTTATTTGTCCAATTTGGAGTTTATATGAATTAGTTACCAATTTTAAGGATTTTTATATGATTTATTAGATTCTCAAAAATCAACCTTCGAAAACATGAAAACCAGACTCTCAAACTATTTTTATTAGAAAGACCATACAACCTAGTAGTAAGCTATCCGCCAAAAGAAGCAAAAATATTCCTTGGTAAATGGGGCGAAAGATGGAACTACATACCTAGAGATTTTTTAAAAAAGGTAAAGCCAACAGAGATATAAAAGATCCTCAATGTCCAATTGTTAAACTTTCTTGTCAAGTTGCAAAGAGTATGCGTTGGCATCCCTCCAAATGTATAAAAGGCAGAGATCGTGAAAGAACCTCTCCTTGACCCCCACCCATGCTAGCCCCAGAAACCCAAAAAATCACTAGAAGATGGAAGAGAAAGCAACATGGATTGACCTTTATCCTTCCAGATGATGACCTACCTCGATGAGTGACTCTTTTTTTGGTCTTTAACTGAGGGAAAGAAGGTCTTATGGCATGCTCAAGAACTTTTTTATGGCAGTGGAGAAGTATCATGTGCTCGATGATGGAATTGCTTTCTCCCAATAGAAAAAAAGAAAGAAGAGATAGAAATGGGAGTTGGTGCCTACAGTTGCTTGCTTACCAAGCCATCTTGGCCCTCCAGTTCGCTCGATCACATTTTTTGATTCTAAAACATATTTTTAGTTAATTTTTGGACAACCAAAGAGGAAAATATGATTTTTATAAAAGTGACCAATCGGGAAATTAGAAAATCCAGTTAACTGGTCAAACTTGCTGAGTTGGCCCAATCAGGTCTGGACAATCTACCCGGTCCCATAGACAACAAAGCACTCCTCACATCCTAGAAAAGAAGAACCAAACCAGATTGAAATGACAAATTTTCCCATGTTGAAAAACAACAATGAGAAAGGAACAAGAGGGGAAATTGAGAGATTACAAAGAGGGGTTTCATCCCCATTCCCATGAGCACGCCATGGCTACAAAACAACACTAGATGAGCAAAAAAATCAGTCCTTTGATCAACATCGCACCTAGGAGCTAGGCTATCTGGCTTCACGTGAACTCCACGAGGCCAATGTGCCCTTGCTCGATGGTTTGAGGCATTGGGAAGCAACAACCCAATGACTTCACAATAGACAGAGGAAGAAGCAATGACAAACAAAAAATAAAAAATGGGGGAAAACAAATCACTCACCTTACTAAATGATAGAAGGGGTTCAAGATGCTTCGAGTGAAGGAGATGGCACAACCAGACCTTTTCCAAGCTTTGCCACAGCCAGAAAACTCGCCCCCTAACAAAAACCTCTAACAACATCAACTAAAGTAGGGGCATCACCCTCCAGTTCAATTGGGACTAATCCAACACTAGGAGATGTAGTCTAGGGGTGCCTCGGAGGTTAGGGAATCGATTCCCAATATTCAGATTGTCGGAGGAGGCCAGGAGAAGAGAAGAAAGGGGAGAAACAAAGGGAGAACAGAGGAACCATAAAATGAGAACTATACTCAGTGTGGAGGCATGGAACCCTATGTTTTATAGGGTCTTCTAATTCAGAATGATCATAAGAAAAAGAGGGAAAGGAAAATGAAGAGAAAGATGAGAGAGAGAGCGGGTAGAGAGAAAGGATTGCGAAACGGGAGGCAGATTGTGCCTGGTTTCCGTTCTAGACCACGGTAGGAGAAAAGATGGTCAACATCTGATTAAAATCAAAAGGCCCAAAATTTGGCTGCCTTCAATAAAAAAAGGGAAAATTGGGCGTGGCAAAGTGAAATTCAAAACTAGGGAAAATCTGAAAAATATCAAACATTCAAGTAAAGTCTTATTAAGTTTGTTTCCTAATTTATTTGAGGATCTAAATAAAAAGCAAATAAAGCCAAATTTGACATCTAGAAAAATCAAGATATGTAGAATCTACTTTTGGTATTAGTTTTCATATTTGGAGACTATAAGTATTTTATTTAATTCTTTTAAAGTTAATCATATTTTTACTTTCCTAACACATTAGAGACATCTAGAAACCACCAATTATTGTGAAACTTCACCCTTAAGCAAAATAAAACATATGGAACATGAATTGGCCATTAATCTTGTCCTTTGAGATTAATTTGCCCATTATTACTATTTTGGCTTTTGCATACTTTCTCTCTCCTAATCTACACATGAACATTAAAGATTACCCAAATTGCATGAAAATTCACCCAAAGGCTATTTTTAATGTGTAGACTACAAATCTAAGATTATTTTCTACTTTTTGAGTCATTAAATGTTTAATCTCATATTTTGGAGAAAACTCCCCTTTTCTTTTCAAAATAAAAAATATATAATTATTATCATCCCAAAATTATGAAACTTGACATCCAAGCCAAACCAGACTCAAGGAAAACAAATATGAAGTTATCTTTAACCAATTAGTCTTCCTTTTATGAATTTTAGTGCATTATCCTATATTACCACTATTTCTCTTATTAATAATTAAATATCACATTAACATGTTTAAAGCATTATTATTCATTCCTTTTTCTCTTCCTTACTCCATAAGGCTAAGGAATGTTCTAGAATGAATTTATTTTTTTAATACGTCACATGAGTGCTAAATTTGCGTATTAGACCCTAATTGAAACATCAATCTAAGGTATTTGTGTGTAAACCCATGTATTGGCATAAATAGTGATCAAATTCACTCCAAACCACTAATAATTCCAAAAATTCAACATCAAGGGAAAAAGGAGAGAAAGAGTAGAAAAAGCTTAGGAAAAAAGCAAAATTGAGAATATATGTAGATTTTCATTTGTTACAACACTCCACCCCTTAAAAAAGATTTTGTCACCGAAATCTCAAGCAAAGAGGGAAGGGCGAGTACGTAACATCTCATCTCAAAACAAACCATAAAACTTCCACCAAAACATTCACTAACTCAAACTTCTTGTTCTTCAACTTCTGAACTTGGCAGTTCAGAAACTTCACAAACAACTCCTCATAGGCCAGGTTCTCTTGGATCACCTATAGCTCCAATTATCAAGATTTCCTTTTATTAGATATAACACAATTAACATTTTTGTCTTATTAGCATTATATTTATTATGATATTACATCATCCCTATTATTCTTTTTAGTTGTGTCCTATTATATTCACTTGTTTTCAAAAGAGTTGTTTTCCATTATTATGCATGAAATCATGTTTATTTATTATTTACCTCATTAAGAATTTTAGCACAGTTAGAGTTATACTCAATTATTTTAATATCTATTAATATGTTATATCATTATCCTTAATAATTTGGATTTAATCTCCATATCACTATATTATCACCATATTGAATTATATCACATTATTTTGCATAAAATAGGCAATTTTACCAAATTTGTATTAAATCTACAATTAATCCAAATAATGCCACATTAATTACTTATATCTATATTAAACATTGTCACAATCCCTTTCTTACTCACATTAATGTCATCATTGATCATTTTCTCATATTTAATCACTTATTATTATTGATTATGCACACTTTATGAATCTAATTACTTCTTATCCATATTTAAGTAATTATATGTATTTTAGTGAACAAAGTGGAACATATCACATACTAATTATTTGATTGGCATACTAAGTTATGACTAGGTGATTAGTTAGGTGTGTATTAGAGAACAAGGTGATATGCATTACATATTGATGACTTGATTAATCTATGATTAGGTAATTATCTCCCATTTATGTGTATCAATGTAGATTATCTATTTATGAAACCTAATGTCACTAATGTATCATTAAAGTCATCAAGGATACATATATCAGAGTTAGATGATTACAACTTAGGATTCAAGTTATTATATTCCACCTATACCTTCTCAACATGCATTAACTCCAGAGTTAGGTTCCAATTATCTTTCTCACCATATCATTATAGTTTCTTGGTTTATGACATGGTTAACATCATATGTATCCATAATTAGGATTAATATGTGAGTTATTCATATTATGTAAATTAGTTATTCATTAGGTTTCAAACATATGACCTATTCATGATACACCCATTATGTTTATTAGGATATAAACAAACATGTCAGGTTATAACTATAACTTGTTTGGTCAATTCTAGTGATCTAAGCTCACTAACCTCTTAATCACAGAGTTATGGTTTCTAGAGATAGAGAAGCTAGATTTTGGTACACAGCAGGACTCCATCCCCATAAAAGGATTTCATCCTCAAAATCAACATATCCATGATCTATCATGGTACTACTACTATCCCTCCACCCCTTAAAAGGTTTGACCTACCAAGTCTAACTAAATTAGAGGAAAAAGGGTGAGTCTAACTAAACCATGTATAGTATCTATCACTTGATTAATATCACCAAAGATCAAAGTCTAGGTTCTAGAGATAGACTACCCAAACATTTGGTCCAGTAGGACATTAGAGGATTATATTGGGTATCCATCCTCAAACAAGTCACAAGGTCACCATATAAGGTTCCCAAGAGTATCCAACATATATGTATATGACTACCATTGCCTATAGGAATTCTATTTTGGACAATTAGTATAAGCTCAGGACATGCAAGTATCATATGGATATGAGAGTCCTCATAAAACAAGCTAATGACGCGGAGGAAAATCTTGCCAACCCGCAAACCCTTATTCTTTCTAGGCACCTTTGCTTTCAATTTATGCCCTAGTAGCTACCTAACAGACTCATCACATAAAGGTTAACTAAAGATATTTCTAATGTGGAACTCCTATATCAACCTTTCATGAAAAATATAGGTCAATTATAGGGAAAAATGTCACTTAGAGGGAAACTATGCATGACAAGGGATCTAATTAGGGAGACAAAATTGAAATAGTCAAATTTTGACTACCATGGGCTCTGATACCGTGTTGTAAGGGGTGGGACCCAGAGGGGATCCACTCCCTACTAAATTTTGAAGAATAAAACATCCATTCCACACACACTCAAAAAGGTATGATGGAATATGTGTAAAATTTTCAAATATCAATAATGGTATTCAAAACAACCAAAGTGTAGTAGAGGAATATAAATAATGACTATATTCAATTTTATAAAGGTACATTGTCATCTCCCATGTAGAGTTTACATGGATGTTACAACATAAGGATCTAGTATAGGGAAATATAAACCATATCAAGTTTGTCTCCAAACATCAACTTCATGAGTTAGGTCCAAGCTGAAAGCCATGTACTCCTTATCCTAATCCTAGGCTAGTCCTCCATGATCCTGCTGCGCAACTCTTATGTTAGGCATGGGTGGTCGGGATCACCGGGAAAAAGAAAGAAATAAGGTATGTGTCAATAGTGAATGATGACAAAAGGTAAAGAAATAACATGGAAGTAAAGGCTAATATTTCAGTATAACATGAAGAGATCAAGAGTATGAGGCATAATCATATAGATGCTTTCCATAACAAAAAAATAATAAAAGGTTTGCATGCATGATTAATATTTTCTGCCTTAACTAAGTAGGGTTGTGTCACCTAACAGGCCTCAACCTATAGGTGAGAGGAGAGTAACACGTTCCTAGTCACCTACAAAATATTTTATAATGGGGAGAGTAACACATTCCCTGGGTGAAGTAACACATGCCCTATCTATGGGTGGTTATACAAAACTACCACTACATTAGCCAAATAATCTATTAAAAATCAACATGCTAAAGAGAAACTATGGCAAGTAGAAGCATCATATATTTAAAACATGGTAGTGGGGTACAAGACCCAAGAAATAGAATATCAATACTGATTTTGAAGCAAAAATAGAAAAAGAAATAATTATAGAGAGATTAGGGTTCATGTGATGCCTCATTAGGGAAAGTAGGATTTGGTTTGCAAATATCCCAACTTAGGGTGTAAGGATGCACATACCTCTCTTATTGAGCTCAACTATCAACTTTTACCACTTTTAGATGATCCCAAGTTCAACTTTTCCTATTTCAATTTATTAACATGTATTAGAGTACATAATGTACATTAACGGAGATAAATCCTAATTTTGGACGTTTTTAACAAAACTCATAGTTTGACTAAAAATCTGACCAATCGACTTATTAGGTTCTCCTGATTAAGAAAACATATTTATTTGTCAAATTTGGAGTTTATATGAATTTGTTACCAATTTAGGGTTTTTTTAGATTCTCAGAAACCAACCTTTGAAAACATAAAATTAGGCTCTCAAAATATTTTTATTAGAAAGAAAACATTTTTCCAATTCCAAAACATATTTTTACTTAACTTTTGAACTACTAGAGAAAAAGATACAAAATTTATAAAATTAACCAATTAGGAAACTAGAAAATCCAATCAACTGGTCAAACTTGCTGTGTTGGCCCAATCAAGGTTAGACAACCCGGTCGGACCCATAGCCAACAAAGCACTCCTCGCAACACAGAAAAGAATAACCAAATCAGAGTGAAATGACAATTTTTCCCCTATTGAAAAACAAAAATGAGAAAGGAACATGAGGGGCAATCGAGAGATTACACGGAGGGTTTCATCCCCCTTCCTACGAGCATGCCACAGATGTTGAACAACACCAAGTGAGTAGAAAAAATTGGTCCTTTGATCAACGTCGTGCCCATGAGCGAGGCTATTTGGCTTTGCATGAACTTGACGAGGCTAATGTACCCTTGCTCGATGGTTCAAGGCGTTAGGCAACAACAACTCGATTACTTCATAATAGATTGACGAAGAAGCAATGACAAACAAGAAATCAAGAAAGGGTGGAGACAAATCACCTACCTTAATACATGATAAAAGGGTTTCAAGATGCTCCGAGAAAAGAAGATGGCACAACCAAGCCTTTTCTAAGCTTTGCCACGGCCAGAAAACTCACCCCCTAACAACAGCCTCTAACAACGTCAGTTAGAGTAGGGGCATCACCCTCTGGTTCAACTGAGATCGATACAACACTGGGAGATGTAGTCTGGGGGTGCCTTGGAGGTTAGGGAACTGATTCCCAGCATTCTGATTGTTGGAGAAGGCAAGGAGAAGAGAAGAAAGGGGAGAATAAGAGGAACCATAAAATGAGAACTGTACTTAGCGTGGAGGCATAGAACCCTTTATTTTATAGGGTCTTCCTATTTGGAATGATTAGAAGAAAAGAGCAAAAGGAAAATGGAGGAAAAGATGAGAGAGATAGAGCGGGTAGAGAGAAAGGATCGGGAAAGAGGAGGGAGACTGTGCTTGGTTTCTATTCTGGACCAAGGTAGGAGAAAAGATGACCAACATCTGAGTTAAATCAAACTGCCCAGAATCTGGACACCTTTAGTAATGAAAGGGAAAATCAGGCGTGACAAAGTGAAATATGAAACTTAGGGAAATCTAGAAAATATCAAGCATTAAATTAAACTTTAATAAGTTTGTTTCGTAATGTATTTGAGGGCCTAAATAAAAAGAAAATAAAGCCAAATTTGGCACCTAGGCAAATCCAGACATGTAAAATCTACTTTTGGTATTAGTTTTCACATTTGGAGACTCCATGTATTTTATTCAATTCTTTTAAAGTAAATCATATTTTCTCTTTCCTAACACATTAGAACATCTAGAAACCACCAATTATTGTGAAACTTCACCCTTAAGAAAATAAAAACATATGGAATGTAAGGACCCTGACCTGCGTTTAGGGTTTACCCTGTTTGTTTTGCTTAACCTTGGTGGTTTGATGCTTGCTAATCACCTTTGAGTGGTGATTAGGGTTTTTGTTGTGCTTTGTTGAGAGCTTGAGGGGCTACTTGCAATTAACCCAAGTCTAGGGTTTTGTGTGCAAGTTTGCCATCATGTGAGATGTTTTCCCCTCTTTGCTTCATCTAGGGTTGAGAGGAAGGCTTGGGCTTGTTGTTTGAGTTTCTTGGGCCTTGCTTGAGTTTGTTTGGGCCTTGAGGTGCTTTGTTTGGGCTTGCTTGAGCCTTGTGTCGGCCAAGACCAGCTTGTGTCGCCCAAAGAAGAGTGTGTGTCGACCTAGAGGTGGTGTGTCGACCTGGAGTAGTGTGTGTCGCCCAACAGAGCTGCTAGTTGTGTCGCCCATGTTGCTTGGTCCAACCTTGACCATGTTTGGTGGACACTTGGTATGTATCTTTGACAAGTGTCTCTTGGTGTGCTAGAGTGTTGGCTTGAACCCTAGGACAAGTGTCCCTTGGGTGGATGACACTTAGCATGGATCTACCTTGTTTTCTCCTCCCTCTCCTTCTATATATGTAGCTCTTTCCCTTGCCTTAGTTTTCTTTGCTCTTTGGGTCTCCCCTCCACCTTGAGTGCATGACACTCCTCCCTCTCTTGCTTGTCTCGGCCAAGACACTCTCCTGGAGTTGCATTGGTGGCCGATACCCTCTCTTGGAGCAGCTTTGGTGGACGACATCCCTTGGAGCTTGAAGTACATCTTCTTCCTTGGAGCTTGGAGCTTAAGGCGGGTTGCATAGCTTCTAACCCTAACTCTTTTACCTCTAGCTATGTTCTTGTTGCATGTTAGTAGCTTAGCATAGTTCCTTGCTTTTGTACCTTACTTATGTACCTTTGGTGGCCGACCCCCCCTCTAGGGTTTAGGGTTCCTTTGTGCACCTTGCTTTCTAGGGTTTGAGTATCCTTAAAAGTTGGAGGTTGAAGATGACCCTTGTTCTGTGTTGGGCGACATAGTGGTGTTCTTTGAGTTGGCTGATATGGTGACCCCTGTTGGGCGATACCCTACCTTGTTTGAGTGTGTTGGGCGATAGGATAAGCTAGTATGATGAGTTGGTCGTCATGGTGACCATGTTGGGAAACATGGTCCTTTGTTGTTGAGTTGGGCGAGACCCTCTCTTGACTTGGTGTCGGGCGAGATGAGTGCCTTGTGTTGGGCGACATGGAAGGTGTTCTTGGTGATGGGTGATACCCTTGCCCTTGTGTTGGGCGACAGGGTGAGCTGGTGTGAGTGTTGGCCGATATAGTGACCCTTGTTGAACGATATGGTCCTTGTGTTGAGCAACACCTTGTTCTTGTGTTGAGCTTGATGGTCTGTTGGTGTTGGGCGACATGGGTACCTTGGGATGGATGATATGGTGGGTGCTCTCGAGTTGGGTGATCTCCTTGTCCATGTGGTGGACGATAGGGCCATGTATGGCATGTGTGTTAGGGTTGGACGATAGGCTAGAATGATGTGTCGGTCGATATGATGACCATGTTGGGCGAGATGGTTTCTCTTGAGTTGAACGACACTCTTGTTCTCTTGATAGAAGATAGACCAGGTGTGGTTCTTCTTGTGTCGGACGACATGGCCATATGTGGCTTGCCCCCTTATGTTGACCGATAGGGCTATGCATGGGGTAATGGCCGATAACCCTAATGGTCGATAGCCATGATGGGTGACAGTTTTGAGTGGTGCTGGCCGATAGGGTTGGATGTGTGTCGGCCGATAGGCCATGATAGGTTTTAGTAAGGGTTGATAAGAGTTATGGTGAGAGTCTTGTAATCCTATAGTAACGGTCCTTTGTAATGAGGAAGTGGTTAGCTATGCACCAATAAACGATGGTGGTTTCTTGTTAGTAATAACAACAATGAGTATGATGCCTTGCAATTATAATAGTACTAATACTAGTAATGATGCCAATACTAATAATGTGGGTAATGATGATAATGGTAGTAGTGATGATAATGAGGAAGGTAATGGTAATAAGATGCATGATGTGATCCTTATGCTTATTTGTTAATAATAAAGAAGATGATAGTAATAATGATCATAATGATGATGACAATAATGATAGTAATGATATGCATGAAGTAATCCTTGTACTTAATTGTTAAATGAGAATGGTGTTGGTTACACTAAGAGCTTGCTTAATGATATGATAATAATGATGTTAGTGGATGATGACAGTAATGTTAGTAGTAACAATAATACTGGCTCTTTGTATTTCATATGACATCTTACTTGATGTGAACATCTTGATTATTCATATAATCCCAAGATAAGGATAAGTATAGGTATGGATTGTTAATGATGTGCTTAGTACACTTAATCACCAAATAGTGTAAATGACAAGTATATTATCTCTAATATCATCTTGTAATCATAAGTATGGTTCTTATGTTGAATATATGATTATTGTGTATCCTAACCATGCAGGTGATGAGTAGCCATGAAAGGGCTATGAGACATATGTGATGAAAAACATCACTTTGATGATTATTCTATGAGGTTGTATGAATGATGTGTTTGTTCCATGATGATGATGTGAGCCTTGAGAGGCAGTGACAGTACATGATGAGGGATTGAGATCCCATGGTATGTGATGATCCTTGAGATGGATCTTGATGGTTGGCAAGAGGCCAAGTGGTAACATGTGATGTTGGATCCTTGAGATGGATCAAGTTGATGTGGTTTAAATAATAATATAATGTAGTTTACTTTCTATTATATCTTGCATGTTATATAACTTGGTTGAATCCTGCAATCCATCTAAAAGATACTAATTAATCACAGTGAAATATATCATGAGTTTGCCCTGGCCATAGATCCATCATCGTCAGGACTTGGTGATGGGGAAACAGGTTCTCCTACGGGTTAAACTGGAAGCACATATTGTTGAATATGTGTAGGTTGCTCCTAGCATGAAAATGAGGAGGTAAGAGTGTAACTTCTGTTACAGACTCAGATATGTACATAGAGCATGGTGAACAGGCCCATGGCTCAGGATATGTGATGTGAGGAGCATGAATGCGTTCATGGCTCAGAGCACGGTGAATAGGCCCGTGGCTCAATTTTACTAGCACCGAGACCTGTACCAAGGCGGGCTAGAGTAAGGGTAGCCTATGGAGCTGACCCTATGGCTTAGACCACTTCAGCATGAGAATGCGGTCCTGCTTGTGTTGTACTCGTGCACTGGCCTCGAGGTGGGAGGTCGTGGAGTCCGGCTCTTCCATTGACCTTGTATGGCACCGACTTGGGTTTCGTAACCGAAGGTTGGATTTGAACGATACGGTTCAAATCCTCAGGGCATGATAATACGTAATACAACCGTTTAGTACTTATTGCTTTGGATAAACACAAAACATTGGTTGAGGTCTTGTTTGTGTAATATCTTTGTTATATCTTGCAGGTTATGTGATAATATGTCTGATCTTGATAAGCAGGTTATGTGACATTATATCTTGTTCTGATAATCATGTTACATAGGGATACATCTTATCTTACTAATCATATTCCTTGAGATATATCTGGTTATATACTTTTGTAGAGCGGGTAAGCTTGTCGGTAAGAATGATTTGTTTTATATAGACTGCTCTTGTTATCCATGTTATTAGATATCTGTTGTTATAGTCTATCTTGCTGAGGTTCTGTAGTTGCGGTGGGGAGTTATGTTTCCCGCTGGGACAATTGTTCAATTGTCTCACTCCGCTGGTTTACACCCTTTTTAGGTGGTCGAGGTAGACGTGGTCGTGGTCGTGGTGTTGCGGCCGAGCAGCTTGATAAGCAGTAGAAGGCAAGCGATGGACATGCTACTATTTTGGATGTTTTGTAGTAGAGTCTAGAGTCATTCCTATACTCTCAGGTCCTTGGCAGTGTTTTGACATTGTTTCACGATGATCGATCGATGATATTTGTATATCCTGCTATTGGCCGGATGTGGGCCTTTTCTGTATATGAACAAGTGGTGAACTCATGTGATGGATGAACAGCTGTTTCTGAGCTGTGGACACATATCAGATCTCGTGGATGCATATATATGACATGTTTCTGTGCAGGATGAGGACTAAAAAGCAATAGTTTCACAGTTTATCAGTTTTCCACAATCGGTTTTAATTAACCCGTGTTTTCGATAATCTGTGGTTATGGTGATTTCCGCTCGTTTTCGTGTAACACCTCGTTATCTGTGTGATAATGGGATGTGTTGCCACATGGAACATGAATTGGCCATTAATTTTGTCCTTTGAGATTACTTTTCTCATTATTACTATTTTGGGCTTTCACATACTTTCTCTCTCCTAATCTACACATGAACATTATAGACTATCCGAATTGCATAAAAATTTATGCAAAAACTGTTTTTAATGTGTATATTATGAATCTAAGATTATTTTCCACTTGAGTCATTAAATGATTTATCTCATATTATGGAGAAAACTCACCTTTTCTTTTCAAAATAAAAAATATATAATCATTATTATCCTAAAATTATGAAACTTGACCTCTAAGTTCAACCAGACTCAAGGAAAATGAATCTCCGCTCGTTTTCGTGTAACACCTCGTTATCTGTGTGATAATGGGATGTGTTGCCACATGGAACATGAATTGGCCATTAATTTTGTCCTTTGAGATTACTTTTCTCATTATTACTATTTTGGGCTTTCACATACTTTCTCTCTCCTAATCTACACATGAACATTATAGACTATCCAAATTGCATAAAAATTTATGCAAAAACTATTTTTAATGTGTATATTATGAATCTAAGATTATTTTCCACTTGAGTCATTAAATGATTTATCTCATATTATGGAGAAAACTCACCTTTTCTTTTCAAAATAAAAAATATATAATCATCATTATCCTAAAATTATGAAACTTGACCTCTAAGTTCAACCAGACTCAAGGAAAATGAATCTCAAGTTATCTTTAACCAATTAGTCTTCTTTTTCTTAATTTTAGCCCATGATCCGATATTACCACTATATCTCTTATTAAATAATTCAATATCACATTAACATGTTTAAGTAATTATTATTCATTCGTTTTACTCTTCCTTGCTCGATAAGGCTAACGAATGTTCTAGAACAAATTTATTTTATAAATATGTCACATGAGTGGTAAATTTTCATATTATACCCTGATGGAAACATCTATCTGAGGTATTTGTGCATAAACTCATTATTGGCATAAATAGTGATCAAATTCACTCCAAACCACACAAATAATTCAACAAATTCAACATCAAGGGAAAAAAGGATAGGAAAAGCTTAGGAAAAAGTCCAAACTGAGAATATATCCAGATTTCTATTTGTTATCGTGATCCACATCCAATATCTAATACCCAAGATGATGAAGTAGTGAAATTAATCTCAATTATGTATATACCTAAAGTAGATGTAACACCCGGGCCCACTTCTCTAGGCTCTAGTAGAGTTTCAGGAATGACGACTGGCCCCACATACCACCACTAGCCTTAACTGCGCACTTTGTCCTCACTGACGCGCAAGCCAGGATCAACTTCCCGATTGGTCACCCATCCTAGTACTACTCCAAGCCGAGCATGCTTAACTATGGAGTTCTTTAGTGATGGGCTCCCGAAAAATGAGGTGCACCTTGGTGATATGGGTAGTCCAATCATTCCTTTTAAGATCATGTTATCCGAGGCCTCAAATCCTGGGATGTTACAATCTCCCCCACTTAGACTCTTGACGTCCTCGTCAAGGCTCAACTATATGGCCTCATAATCTGACCCCATTTCAGTGCAGGCCCATAATGGCCCATGGACACCCAGCTCCCGTCCACGGCTACCAGCGCAAGGGCGGCTCCATCTCGTCTCTATGGATAGCCCTTTCCAACTTGCCTGGACCGCATGGCTCAAGATTGGCATGCCATGCCCATGTGGGCCCCACCTACTGGAGGGTTATGGCTCTGATACCATTTGTAACACCTAGGCCCACTGCCCTAGGCTCTAGTAGAGTTTCAGGAATGACGACTGGCCCCACATACCACCACTAGCCTTAACTGCGTACTTTGTCCTCACTGACGCGCAAGCCAGGATCAACTTCCCGACTGGTCACCCATCCTAGTACTACTCCAAGCCGAGCACGCTTAACTATGGAGTTCTTTGGTGATGGGCTCCCGGAAAAGGAGGTGCACCTTGGTGATATGGGTAGTCCAATCATTCCCTTTAAGATCATGTTATCCGAGGCCTCAAATCCTGGGATGTTACAATGATGTTACAACCCCAATTTTGGGTTCATTTGCTGAGATATGTAATTTCTCATATTAAAGATAAATGAACAAATAATTATGTCTTTTGATTGAATGCATGAATTTCATTACAATAGCCTTGATGGTTGCTTTGTGGGCTTTGTTGGCTATTGGGCCCAATAACAAGGAAATTCAATTAGTAAATGAATAATTAAGTTTTTGAGAAAAGAAAGGTGTGGAAACCTCCAGAAGGCAAAAGAATACAATCCAAAGTTGGATTTCGTGCCTATTGGGTTCCTTGGGTCCCAAGGAGTCCAAAGTTGCATAGAGAATGCAATAAGAAAAGAAAAGATTAATTAAGTATTTCCTTGTTAAGAAAGAATTTGAAAATAATGATAAAATGTGGAAAATAAGTGAAAAGAGGTATAATTGAGTTATCCTTGGGGATTTTTGTATCCCAAGGATTCCTAATGTTAAAAGGAATTCCAATGGGAAAATAGAGGAGAGATAAAGTGAAATCCTTAAAAAGAGAATTAAAAAAAAGGAAAAGAAATTGATTAATAAAAGGGAAGTATGAGGAAATTGACTTTCAAAAGAATATAAAGGCAAATAGATTTTCCCCAATATGGGAATCCGTGCCTTTGGGTTTCCTTGAGGTCCAACGGACCCAAAATAATGAGATAAAGGCAAAAGGAATAGGAATATAATTTAATTTGGAGTAATTTATAAGAAAATTTGGGAGAGAAGTAATCCTTCTCATCCATTGTAATCTGTTTCCCAAATTTTATATAAAGTCAGATAATGACACGAAAAAACTTCCCTTAAAATTTGAGTTAATTTGGAGTTATGGTTTGGGAGATATTGATTTTCCAAGTTATCTCCAATTTGGAAATTCTTTGGAATTAAAGAAAAAGATTCTTTCCTTTGTGTTGAACGCGGATAACCTGATCCGTTGGATCTTGATCCAACGACGATCGGTCGCCGTCTAAGTCCCCCTGGGACTAGGACTCTGCGTGTTTTCTGAGGGATTTTCCCTCTTTGATTTCTCACGATCTTTTGGACTAGCCAGCCTGGCTTTGGCTCCGTCGAACTCACAGAAGGAAACCGAAGGGAAACATCCCTGGTTTCCATGTGTTTCGCTACCTCTAGGCGAATTGCCCAATTCCGGGCTTCTCGACGGCCATAGGAGGACCCCTGTATAGGGGGGGGGCTACACACCATGTGCCTAGCCCCAAAGAATGTCTGTGAGTCCGCGCTGATGAGGGGAATCGATGGGAGCAACCGATTACAGAACGCATCCCGACCTGAACCCTGAACATGCCGCCCTTCTCGCCGGAGAAGAGCCCTGCCATCGGGGCGATTTGAGCAAGTAGCAGAGCATTCAAGGATGCCTTCGAGTTCGGAAAGGAGTGGCAGAGGGTGCAAGATCTTCTCCAGATGTTGGGGCAGCCAGAAACTCAAAGTCAACACTCGAGTTGACTGCTCCCAGAGGTTGGCTTGCGAGCAGGTATTCATCGCGAGATTGACGAAGAAGATGACCCTGCAAAATTACTCATTTGCCCTCCTGTCCGCGTTTATCACGGTAAGGACATTTCTGTCCTTTTCAACTTAAATCAAAGTAAAGCGTGCACATCCATGGCCGTTGGATCCTCAATGGACCGTGGACCATGGATCAGACGATCCACGTTTTTCTGGAATTTGCTATTAAATCGAATAAAAGGAGTTTTCTTATAAAAATCGTATCTTTTAATAGAAAACTCGGATGAAGAAAACTAATACATGAAAAATGATCAGAAAAATACAAGGAATACATTAAAAATGGTTTGAACACCTAAATGTACATATTGTTGCAAAAGTGCCTATTTTGGATAGAAAATGTATTAATTTGTGGTAGAAACTCTAATTGTTGATAAAAGATATATCTAATCTTGTAGTTAGGTTAATTCGAGCATGTTTAACTTGATTAATGATTAAGATGGTTTTTAACCTATTTTGGATGGTAGAATTACAAGTTTAGGGTTTGTAATTTCATATGTTGATTAAAATGTTTAGAAACCCTAAATTAGAGAAACAGATAAGAAAAGATATAGCAATCCGAAAATTAGGGTTTATATGGTCCAAACCTGATCTTTAGGACCTTAATAGAAAATAGGACAAGATAATTAGGGTTTGATGGATATTTGCTAAAAGAAAGGTAAAAAGCAATAAAAAGGAAATAAAACCCTATTTATGGTTAAAACCCTAAAAAGGGGTAAATAACCTAGGCAACAACTAGGATGAATGGATCAAGATGATGAATTTAATAATAGAGAAATTGAATACCTTTTCAGGAGCTTGTGTGTGTACTTGCTTGATTTCCTGATTGATGAAGTTACTTCTGCATTCAAGTCTTCATTAATAGGTATGTGGTTAATTATGAATAACCGCTTTAGTTTCCCGATGGATTCCCGGATGTTTAATCGCATTGAATGCAACTAAACTGTTTGGATGTTCATATTGCAATTATAAAGTGACTATGACTATCACCATTTAATATAGATGTGTAAATCCTGCACCTACATGCCACCCTGATGGAAGATGCCATAAAGGTCAAGTACAGGAGGGTAGACCAATGGGCACCATGAGAGGTGACCCTAGACACCAAGCTCGGGAATGAGAAGGTGATTGATGAGGCAAGACTAAGGAGCACCATGAGAGGTGACTCCCAGGCACCAAGCTCACGATTGAGAAGGTGGCCTTAAGTCAAATCCAGGGTTAGGGCAAAAGCGGTGGGGATTGTCACATGGAAAAATGTAAATTGACTTGTTCATTACCTTGATTGCAATACTTAATTTGTTAGACCTAATTGTGAAATTTTGGTTGCCTCACCAGCAATTGCTGATCGATGTTTTGTTTGTCGGCGTTTTAGGTAAAATCCTGAAAACACCAACAGTAAAGTGACACATCGTGAAATTAAGAAATAAAGTGCAAGGAGGATTAGATAGCGTAATTCAAGCTGTGGATAGTTAGATTTCCAAGTTTTATAAAGGTAAGTAAAGTTTTAATTTTTGTACCCAATTTTAGTTTAGTAGTAGAATTTCATAATTATCATTGATTATTTGCTGAACCTTTGATCCTGTAATTGATTAACGATTCTGACCTTCGAGTCTCCCTTAATTGGGGGTTACCGGGAGACGGGGTCGTTACAATTGGTATCAAAGCATAGGTTCCTCATTTAATCTTTAATAATTATTAAATTTTACAAATTCCATAGAACCAAGGAAGTTATTAGAGGATTGTCTGAAAGACTGAGGTGTCTAGAAAAGGATCACGTCTGGGGGCTGGCAATATTTTCCTCTGCACCGCTAGTCGGAATACGAGGACTCCCAGATTGTATGACTTCCTGGCTGATGTCTTAGGATATGACTCGAAATAAGATACCTTTAGGACTCTCTCATCTTGTTCATCCCCTCTCAACTCAAATTCTGTTAAGTACCTTAAGGATTAGGGTTTTCTCTCTTCTCCTCACCCTCTTGAGGTAAGGGAAAAGTTAATAAGGTCTAAGGAATCCTCCACCAAACTAATGAAAAGCATGTAAATAAGATGTCATGGACATAAGCTTAATAGATTAAGCGCAAACTAAAGAATAGATACATGCCTAGGTCGTATGACATGAGTTGTTATAGCCCTCAGGAGAGACCTGAGAATAGACCTCCTTGTCAGGAGGATGAGTAAAGAGAGTTAGTCTTGGAGGTAGAGACCTCCATTGAAGGTAGAGACCTCACACATCCTTTGAGGATGATGTTAACCCTAACCCTAAGAGAAGGTTAGAGAGAGAGAGAGAGATGACATGATGAGTTAGATGTCATGGTTGACCAGATGTTTATATTGTCATACGAGCCATGAGAAGTTGATGACTGAGTACCTTTAGCAACCCAACCCTGGGAAGGGTCATGCATGTTTGAGCAAAGGATAGCTCCTTCATGGATGAGGTTAGAGGAGAGCCTATATAAACCTTATGGGCTATTGCAAGTAGGATATAGATTGCACCCTGAGTAAATCAGTAATGTGAACAGTAGGCCAGAAGGATATGATGGATGGCTTATGAGATAAGCATATGGATAATCTCGAGCCAAACATGAGTTGAGCATAGGCTTCACCCACATAGGGGTATGCTTGTGAGCATGAGCCTTCATGGAGAGGGGACCTCTAGTAGTAGGGTTGGATGTGGAGTTAGCTCTAGAGAGAGAAAGCAAGAACCCAACAGGAAAGTTGGAAGCTTAGGTTCTGAGACTTAGGAACAATGAATAGTAGAGGATGATGCGACCTAAGTGAATGATAGTGGTTGCCCCATGAAGGCTGATGATATCTTAGTTGCCTTTAGAGGAACCAAACCTTAGAGAGAGGATGATGCTTCTGGAACCTATGTGCCTATGGTATAGGAGTTTACCTTCTGGATGAGATGAAGAGTGCTTTAGACCCTGGGGGGGTTTAAGTAACCGGTTGTGAGGCATTATACCTACTTGGTTGTCCTTGAAGAGGACTCGACTCTGAGGTATTGCTCATATAAAAGGATCATGGGAGTACATGACATACCTTAGACATGTTTGATTCGTGGTTAATAATTTGAGCATGCAGTTGGATATCCAGAGGAGAACATAGGGTTCCTAGGCCTAAGAGGGGAAGCAATGTATCCGATGCTCCTGATGAGATTTGAGTCTCTATAGTTTCAAGCATAGTACTCTTCATGTGTAGAGGTAAAGGAAACCCCTTAAGTTAAGGGTATGTTTGATGAACCCTTCCCGACTAAGTTGATCTAATGTTGAGGAAAGAGAACAAGTATGACCTAGCATGGTTTAATAGGTGGTCTACTTGTGCCCTAGTAGCTGCTAGGTTAGGCATGCTCATATGGATGTAAACCCTAAGGATGCTTGTGACCTTGTTGTCCAGAGTTGTAGTTTCCTCCCATCCTGGGAGAGGGACCCTTTAGTTGGGTGTATACTAGTTTTGTTGGAGTTAAGATAACCTAAAGAGGTTTTATAGGAACCTGATAAAGCTAAGTGAAAAGTACATGGTATGAGAATGAACCTGTAGACCCATAGTTAACCATCTCTAAGTGCATGTGGATGTGTTAACATGGAGGTAACCGGTATGGGGCCTGTCCAAGGTAGGCAGGATGCCTTGACCCCTATGAAGGGATGAAAGTCAGTCGAGAATGCAGAGAGAGATGATGAATGCTTGGGTAAGGTTCTAAGTTGAACATGTACTATAATGGAATCCTAAGTCTATCCTAGGTTCAGGTAGGGATAAGACCGATGGAAGAAGGAGTTTCCTAATTCCCTGGTTGCACATGACCATAGGGTCGGGAGGAAATAGCTATCATTGTCTGAGGGTCATGGGTTAGGATATTGATCACCTTCATAAACTCATGGGACCCAAAGGGCAGATGAGTAGGGCACTCTCTGATGCATGAGGGAAGAGGGATGACCCCAAAAGTGCTGGCATCCTATAGACCCAGAGGAGATGACTAAGGATTGTGCGTGGACCAAGTAAGTTAGAGACCAATTTTCCATGGAAGTAATTTTGATATCATGATGGCTGTGATGTAGAGACATATGTGGCACGTTTCAACTTAGATTTGAAGGTGTACTGGCGAGGTGGGCTGTACCATATCTACTCTTGGAACAGGAAGAACTATGTATTTGGACTGCAGCCAAATGCTTATTTCTTCTTGTTAGGGGAGTGAGAGATAGGACAATACGCATGCCTTACACCAAGGATAAAGATGATGTAAGTTGGAACGTTTCTACAAGGTATGAGGATAGAGTTGATAACATACCTTTGTGGAGAGAATAATACATGGATGGTTTACAAACAGTAAGAGTATTAAGGAGATCATCTTGTGAGGATGTTTTGAACTAAGTGGATTTTTGCAAATGTTACAAGGAACCACAAGGTTGAGTTTGATCACCATGAGGATGAGCTCATAGTTATTTGATGAAGACAACCTTAGAGTTTGAGATGAGATGATAAGTATAATGCATGGAGGAATATGTCTTCGACATTGACTAACACCTAAGGATAAGGAGTTGTAATGAATGCTCTGGTTGAGATATAGCTACCTAGTTTAGCTGGAAGATAGAAGAAGTTGAGGTTGTTCGACTAACCCTATGTTTGGAGAGAAGATATGTTTTGGCTAACACTCGGATGTAATAAGATATGTTGAACAAGTTAATGGTTGTTTGGTTAGCCAGTTTAGTCCTTGATGTAGTGAAAGTATGGTGATAGAACCTCAGATACACTTCTTTGGATAGGAAGGTAATTAAACCCTTTTGAGAGTGGTTTAGGGTTTCCGAGGTATCAAGCTTGAGGAATCATAACGATACAAGAGGACATGAGATACCTTGGTACTATAAAGATAGTAAGTGATGGAAGCATTCTGGATGTTTAAAACCAAGCTGCATGTAGCATGTGGCCATGCAAGCCAGGAGGTGAAGGACGAACACCATTAACCCAGTGCATGGATATTAAGTATAAAGAGTTCTCGAGAGGGAATGGGAGTTCATCATTATGAAGGTTGTGAGTTTCTCCTAGACCAGGATGGTCAAGATACAATATGGGTTATGGTAGATCGCCTTACCTAGATGACATGAGAAAGGAAGAGTTCTGTCAAGGGACAGATCTGGTTGAACTACATATGAAAAGAGATGGTTCAACTACACCATGATGTGAATTCAAAGGTTCTTGATGTGATCTAAAGGTTCACTTCCATGAGGTGGAAGTAGATACATGAAGAGCTCAGTGGTTGTACAGTTTATCACCCCATACTAATGGACAGTATGATCCGGACTAGAGGGTCTGATGAGAGCATGTGTGCTCATTTAGCGTGATACATAGAGACAATTCTTAAGATGTGATGTTAACCACCATAACCTTTATCGGGATGCAAGAAGTTCTATAGAGAGGTTGTGTCAGTCACCACTTCATTATGATGATGATGAAGGAGGCCTCACGAAGGTCAGAAAAGAACCACAGTGTGTGCAGATGAAGTCGCTTTGATCATACAATGGCTGAGAGAGAGCCCAGTGGTGACATGAGTCACAAGCTGATGCAAAGCAGACTGATATGCAGTTTACTGTGAGAGAAAATGTGATGTGAAAATTCGACCCCTATAAGCAACAGCTGAGAAAGCTGAGTCCCCAATATATGGGTCCTTTTAAGATAGATTGATGGAGATGGTTGTGTTAACCTTAACCCTCAGGATAAAATGATGTGTTGCATGAGTCCGATCTAGAGCACTATGTGAGGTACCCAAGCCAGGTGCTGTGCCCTGAACCTATTCAGCTTTTGAAAGGCTGAAAAGTCCTGAGTCACCTATGAGGGTACGATATACCAAGGTAAGAAAGAACTCAGATGGAAGAAAATGAGATTATGAAGGTTCTTGGGAAGCACCATGGAAAAGGGTAGAGCCACATGGGAGCCATGATGGACATAAGGAAGTCTTATCCTTTTGTTTGTTTGCTTGATGGAATTTTAAGGGCAAAATTCTTATAAGAGGGGAAGGATGTTACAACCCCAATTTTGGGTTCATTTGCTGAGATATGTAGTTTCTCATATTAAAGATAAATGAAAAAATAATGATGTCTTTTGATTGAATGCATGAATTTCATTACAATAGCCTTGATGGTTGCTTTGTGGGCTTTATTGGCTATTGGGCCCAATAACAAGGAAATTCAATTAGTAAATGAATAATTAAGTTTTTGAGAAAAGAAAGGTGTGGAAACCTCCAGAAGGCAAAAGAATACAATCCAAAGTTGGATTTCGTGCCTATTGGGTTCCTTGGGTCCCAAGGAGTCCAAAGTTGCATAGAGAATGCAATAAGAAAAGAAAAGATTAATTAAGTATTTCCTTGTTAAGAAAGAATTTGAAAATAATGATAAAATGTGGAAAATAAGTGAAAAGAGGTATAATTGAGTTATCCTTGGGGATTTTCGTATTCTAAGGATTCCTAATGTTAAAAGGAATTCCAATGGGAAAATAGAGGAGAGATAAAGAGAAATCCTTAAAAAGAGAATTTAAAAAAAAGGAAAAGAAATTGATTAATAAAAGGGAAGTATGAGGAAATTGACTTTCAAAAGAATATAAAGGCAAATAGATTTTCCCCAATATGGGAATCCGTGCCTTTGGGTTTCCTTGAGGTCCAAGGGACCCAAAATAATGAGATAAAGGCAAAAGGAATAGGAATATAATTTAATTTGGAGTAATTTATAAGAAAACTTGGGAGAGAAGTAATCCTTCTCATCCATTGCAATATGTTTCCCAAATTTTGTATAAAGTCAGATAATGACACGACAAAACTTCCCTTAAAATTTGAGTTAATTTGGAGTTATGGTTTGGGAGATATTGATTTTCCAAGTTATCTCCAATTTGGAAATTCTTTGGAATTAAAGAAAAAGATTCTTTCCTTTGTGTTGAACGTGGATAACCTGATCCGTTGGATCTTGATCCAACGACGATCGGTCGTCGTCTAAGTCCCCCTGGGACTAAGACTCTACGTGTTTTCTGAGGGATTTTCCCTCTTTGATTTCTCGCGATCTTTTGGACTAGCCAGCCTGGCTTTGGCTCCGTTGAACTCACAGAAGGAAACCGAAGGGAAACATCCCTGGTTTCCATGTGTTTCGCTACCTCTTGTCGAATTGCCCAATTCCGGGCTTCTTGACGGCCATAGGAGGACCCCTATATAAGGGGGGGGGCTACACACCATGTGCCTAGCCCCAAAGAATGCCTGTGAGTCCGCGTTGATGAGGGGAATCGATGGGAGCAACCGATTACAGAACGCATCCCGACCTGAACCCTGAACATGCCGCCTTCTCGCCGGAGAAGAGCCCTGCCATCAGGGCGATTTGAGCAAGTAGCGGAGCATTCAAGGATGCCTTCGAGTTCAGAAAGGAGTGACAGAGGGCGCAAGATCTTCTCCAGATGTTGGGGCAGCCAGAAACTCAAAGTCAACACTCGAGTTGACTGCTCCCAGAGGTTGGCTCGCGAGAAGGTATTCATCGCGAGATTGACGAAGAAGATGACCCTGCAAAATTACTCAAGTGCCCTCCTATCCGCATTTATCACGGTAAGGACATTTCCATCCTTTTCAACTTAAATCAAAGTAAAGCGCACACATCCATGGCCGTTGGATCCTCAGTGGACCGCGGACCATGGATCAGACGATCCACGTTTTTCTGGAATTTGCTATTAAATCGAATAAAAGGAGTTTTCTTATGAAAATCGTATCTTCTAATAGAAAACTCGGATGAAGAAAACTAATACATGAAAAATGATCAGAAAAATACAAGGAATACACTAAAAATGGTTTAAACACCTAAATCTGCATATTTTTGCAAAAGTGCCTATTTTGGATAGAAAATGTATTAATTTGTGGTAGAAACTCTAATTGTTGATAAAAGATATATCTAATCTTGCAGTTAGGTTAATTTGAGCATGTTTAACTTGATTAATGATTAAGATGGTTTTTAACCTATTTTGGATGGTAGAATTACAAGTTTAGGGTTTGTAATTTCATATGTTGATTAAAATGTTTAGAAACCCTAAATTAGAGAAACAGATAAGAAAAGATATAGCAATCCGAAAATTAGGGTTTATATGGTCCAAACCTGATCTTTAGGACCTTAATAGAAAATAGGACAAGATAATTATGGTTTGATGGATATTTTCTAAAAGAAAGGTAAAAAGCAATAAAAAGGAAATAAAACCCTATTTATGGTTAAAACCCTAAAAAAGCGTAAATAACCTAGGCAACAACTAGGATGAATGGATCAAGATGATGAATTTAATAATAGAGAAATTGAATGCCTTTTCAGGAGCTTGTGTGTGTACTTGCTTGATTTCCTGATTGATGAAGTTACTTCTGCATTCAAGTCTTCATTAACAGGTATGTGGTTAATTATGAATAACCACTTTAGTTTCCCGATGGATTCCCAGATGTTTAATCACATTGAATGCAACTAAACTGTTTGGATGTTCATATTGCAATTATAAAGTGACTATGACTATCACCATTTAATATATATGTGTAAATCCTGCACCTACATGCCACCCTGATGGAAGATACCATAAAGGTCAGGCCCAGGAGGGTAGACCAATGGGCACCATGAGAGGTGACCCTAGACACCAAGCTCGGGAATGAGAAGGTGATTGATGAGGCAAGACTAAGGAGCACCATGAGAGGTGACTCCCAGGCACCAAGCTCAGGATTGAGAAGGTGGCCTTAAGTCAAATCCAGGGTTAGGGAAAAAGCGGTGGGGATTGTCGCATGGAAAAATGTAAATTGACTTGTTAATTACCTTGATTGCAATACTTAAATTGTTAGACCTAATTGTGAAATTTTGGTTGCCTCCACATACCAGCAATTGCTGATCGATGTTTTGTTTGTCGGCGTTTTAGGTAAAATCCTAAAAACACCAACAGTAAAGTGACACATCGTGAAATTAAGAAATAAAGTTCAAGGAGGATTAGATAGCGTAATTCAAGCTGTGGATAGTTAGATTTCCAAGTTTTATAAAGGTAAGTAAAGTTTTAATTTTTGTACCCAATTTCATTTTAGTAGTAGAATTTCATAATTATCATTGATTATTTGCTGAACCTTTGATCCTGTAATTGATTAACGATTCTGACCTTCGGGTCTCCCTTAATTGGGGGTTACCGGGAGACGGGGTCATTACAATTGGTATCAGAGCAGGAATGATGACTGGGGTCGTTACAATTGGTATCAGACGGGGTCATTACATTTGTAACGCCTGGGCCCACTGCCCAAGGCTCTAGTAGAGTTTCAGGAATGACGACTGGCCCCACAAACCACCACTAGCCTTAACTGCGCACTTTGTCCACACTGACGCGCAAGCCATGATCAACTTCCCGACTGGTCACCCATCCTAGTACTACTCCAAGATGAGCACGCTTAACTATGGAGTTCTTTAGTGATGGGCTCCCGGAAAAGGAGGTGCACCTTGGTGATATGGGTAGTCCAATCATTCCTTTTAAGATCATGTTATCCGAGGCCTCAAATCCTGGGATGTTACAGTAGAGATCTCTATCCCTTTCTTCATCTTCCCAGGTTTCCTTATCCTTCTGCTTATTTTGAGTACAAAAGACGATGGACTTCAACTTAGCCTCAGATTACTTCTTGGCCTTTCCTGTGTCCTTGGAATCTATTGTGTTGATGCCCATCACAGATTTGTCCTTCTTCATTTGTGCTTCTACATACATCAACATGTCAAGAAACTTTAAAAACGGTTTAACAATGTTACTCAAGTGATAATACTCAATAAACTGCTATATGATTTAGAAAATGATGACAAAATCATATCATGTGGCCAACTCTTGACCTAAAGAAAATCCCAATCTTTCTAGATGTTCCACAAGCCCAATCATATTAAGCACATGGGACTCTACTGGGTATCCATCTATTAGTTTTCACTCAAACAACACCTTGGAGACATTATGCCTTTCATGTTGCTCATGCAACTCATAGTTCATATATCTCATCATAAGGCCTTTGATGTTTATGACATCATTTTGGCATGCTTTAAGTAGGCTTCTATTTCAGCCTTAGGTGCACATGGAGCGGATTCCATTGGCACTGACATTTCAGGAACAAAGAGAACACTTCTCAAAGTCCTGAATTAGTTATGGAAGTATATATGGTTTAGATTGTCCTTCATAAGGACCGATCGCAATAATTGTGTGATTTCTATTTATGTACATGAGTAAAATTTGCATTTGTTAAAACACTTTTGATTTGAATAAATTTGATGATATTTAACTTTAATTAATTATGGCTCCCACTATTTTGTTCAAATTGATAGCCATGACTACCAAGTTGGAAGATTGCAATGTATAATCTTCTAGTGAACCAAGATCCATATTTCATCAAATCATGAGTCACCTTTGGCTAATCGCCCACAACTTGACTATTTAGGTAGGTGACTTTTTCCAATTGCATTTAAATGCAAATCTTAGATAGATGGTGTGCACAAATCTTTGTCACAGTCCATCTCTATGCTTCTAAATACTTAATCTCATTAAGATCACATAGTTAAGAATGACCCAAAAGCCAACACAATAGAATATGTACCCTACTTTGGTCGATCTACATATTTACCATCACACTTCCATGAGATAGATGATTGATGAATGCATATTCATCTTAGTTTTAGTTGCTATTTTTGGCCCAGTTTTGCATGGAAAGCTCTCATATGCCCCCTAAATTCGGTCATATATAATTTTCCTCAGTTTTAGTTGAATATATAGAGTTTTGATCAAATCCTTTTGTCTCCATTGAAAGATTAAGCCTTGAACTATGTCCCAAGAGCTTTTGATAATTTGGATCCTTTTTTCGATGGCCAGTTCCTTCATCAGAGAGCATCCTCATTCGCCAGAGGATTCATCGACACATGCCCATCGACCCATAGAAATATCCCCCCATGGGGGGTGGGTTTGTTACATGATGCCGTGACCGTGGCCAAGGAGGCAATGCCGTGACCGCGGCCAAGAAGAAACGACAGTGACCTCGATCGAGGCAATACACCTTGATTGAGGCACGACACCTCAATCGAGGGAAGACACCTCGACCGAGGCACGACACCTCGACCGAGGCACGACACCTCGACCGAGGCAAGACACCTTGACTGAGGCACATCACCTCGACCAAAGCCCACACCACCACAACTGCGACCTCAACCTTGACTACATAGTTAAGTCGGTGCTCTCCTTGACCGCGACTTTAAGTCGGTGATCTGCACCTATAAATAGATGACCCCCTCATTCATTTGGGGCATCTCTTCCACTCCACAACACTGATAGGCTTACGCTCTATGCCCAGCCTAGGAAGACAATATCCACTGCCAAAGACTACCTCTGTGGTGTCCTTGCTACTCTGCCATCTCCGCTCCATCAAAATCTATCTCCTAGCCACAAAACTTGTGGGATTTAAGATCTGTAGCACCTTCATCCATCAACCATCTACCACTCCATCTCTTGTGAGTAAGAATATGAGAAGAGAAGGAGGAGGGAGAGAGAATTTTGTCCTCGTCCATATTGGTGTTCTTCCTCTCCTCGTCTAGATCTGCCCCACCATCGTGTAAAAGACTATTTCTCCACCGAGCCACAACCATCTTCTTCACCATGACCATGGAGGAATCTTCCCTCTCTCTTATTCTTTTTGTTTCTATTATGAGGAGCGAGTAGTCCATTTCGTTGGGGTGCGGGGACTAGCCCCACTACCTGTACTTACATGTTTGTTTATAACATTCCATAGCTTGTATATAACTTTCCATTTCATTGTTAATCGTTTAATGCATGCTTTGTGGATTGATTACCTACTTTGCATGATCTATTATATTCCTTTATTGCGAGAACTTCAATACTTAGGATTTGAATATCGATTAACATTGTTGATGCCCTGATGAGAACTTCCAAAGGGATATATTTGCAGTAGTAAGTGTGTGACCCGTAGGTAACAAGACATCGAGCCCGTGAAGATGCTTACGCAAACTTTATTTCCTAACGGATGGTTTGCTACTCCATTTGTATAGTTGTATCTTGCTTGGATGTGTTTTGGATGTGTTTGCATGTGTAGTGGTGGTGAAACCCGATTCCACCTCAGTGATTCCCATTATCAATCTAAATCCAATTTTAATCCTGCTCTTTTACTTTCCTTGCAATTAGTTTAACTAAACCCAAATCGACACTTTGTTCTAAATATTGGTTTTAGTTGATCTAGATTCAACTACTAAGATTCTTAAAAAAGTTGTCCCTTGGGATTCGATCTTTAACTATATTATGATAAGATCCGTCCGCTTGCGGGTGGTACTATTGTACAAGGTTTTGGTAAAAACTTAGGGATTTCATCCCTAGGTGGATTTGTTAGTGCATTAAAAACCACATCAATGACACACCACACCTTGGAGTAACCTACACTTGGTTGATCAAGCTTTTCATATGTGTGTCTTATGGAAAGTATCTTAGGCTTTATATATATTGAGGGGTGTGTATTTATAAATACATATACATATCCAATCACCACATACTATAGTACATATCATATACATGTTATATCCTACAAAGGTAAACAGGCAATAAAACATAAGCAATGGTTGTGGTCATACTATTGTAATTCCTTGGAGCCACATTGAATACCACCACCTAGGGTCTACATCACATGTAGAAACATGTTGTTGATAAAGATTTGTGCTTGAAATATTCTGGGTTGATCGGTTCAACCCTTGAACTGATTGGCTCACCTCCTGGCCGATCCGTTGGTCGTCTCCCCGGTCATATAGTCTTAGGTCCACCATCTTTTGGATCCTCCAATCAATCATTTGAGCCACCAATTGATTGGTTCTACCCCTCCTATTATCAATCCTCCTTGGTCCTTTAGTCATCTGGCTTGTCTTTTGAAATGGGCATCTTTTCTGGAGCAGAATGTCTTCTTCGTCATAACAAGAAATTAAAAATATCCCAATGATATTTAGCATATTACAAAGTAATGCGAAAACCTCGAGTTACATTCTAGGGGAGCATATGAAGGATAGAATAATACTTTTACATTTTGAAGAAGGAGATGAGGCTTGGTATGAAAATCGAGATATATACAGGAAAAACCACAACCACTGTGCACAGATAACTAGGGTTATTGGCCATAACCATGATACACATCCACCATCAAAACAAATTCTAGAATGACGTGTGTAAATTACACACACACACACACACACATATATATATATATATATATATAGAGAGAGAGAGAGAGAGAGAGAGGTTAGGAAGTGTGTACCAGCCAGTACATGTAAGTTACGTGTACCGCCCATTAAAATAGCACATGTGGAATATGTTGATAAAATCCAACTGTCTGGATTGATTCAACTATATATAGATTAGATGTCTTTAGAAAATCATAACCATATCTCAAATAGATCATGATATATAGTAATATATTATTCAATGGTTTCTGCAATTTTAACAACTTACCATTGATTAGAAAATACACATTTTCTTTTATTGAATGATCTATGAATATCGAATTTTTGTGATTTTTTGTACACATCTTATCTAAGGCGTACACTTTAGATCCATAAGGTTAGATTACTGAGTAGAATGTTATAATCATCATATATAAAGATGGGTACATGTAATCTATATGTACTCAGGTACACAATTCTTTTAGCCATATATATATATATATATATATATATATATATATATATATATATATATATATATATATTAGTTGGGTTTATGTGTTGTGTTTAAATAAATATGCACATTAATCATTTTAAATATTCACATTATATGCAATAAATAAAAAATGAAAACCAAAATCTGATCATATTGATTAATCCCAAAGCATAGTAAAGTGACATGACTCTAATACCACTATAGGGAAATATGGCGATAGAGCAGACAGCAGAAACAAAAATTTGACTGCCATATTCCCCTTTAAATATTAGACTGCCTAAACAAATATGTAATGACAATGATGGTGACGAGATTATACCTGGTCCTGGAGCAAGTCTCATGACAATTCCCTAGTCGTAGCGTACACCTCTCTTAAAGTTGCAGCAGGATAATGTCTGTGTCGGCCTCCTGGTTATTCACCATGGACAACAGTTGACTTTGTACTAAATGGTAGGAAACAACCTCCTTTCCTCTATACTATTCCACACAGACCACCAGGAACTCTTATTGTTATAGATGAATGGACATGAAGGAGTTACCCCTTGTAGTTGGTGTACTAGCACCAACTTGCTTTCCCGCAATTGTTCTCCCTTACTATTCCTCCCTTTATCGGGTATGAATTGCTCATATTCTCTCAGTTACCATAACCAGATAAGACAACAATTGTCAGAGTCAATTGATGTGTCTGAGAAGTCCCCAGTACCCCTTGTATGAGGTTCCATTATAGAAAAAATGTCAGGACGCTCTTGATTTTTCATCTCTTTCATCGCTCGTTGGGTATCTGCACCACATATACCTTATACATTCCAACTGATAATCTTCATCTAACTAATAAGGATGGGAAGTATTAGAAATAGATGGGCGAAGCTTTAGCTATCTCAATATCCTTGCTTCCAACTTCTGCTTGACCTAATGGAACTAGATTTAGCCCTGATGAATGGATTAGCCTCCGCTTCTTCCTTCTCCAACATTTCCAGACCTGACTGTTACTATACTGAAATGTCCAAAAAAGTAAATGAAAAGAGTAATAAGAAGTGAAACAGACAGAGACACTTCCCAACTAGAAAGCAAAGTTCCCACTGATGGTATACTTAGTGTAAGCGAGGTCTCTAAGATCACATATTTTGAATAAAATCTAGTTAGAAAAGGAGAATAAGAAAACCCTTGATGTTTTAGATTACTTTATGAGCAGAGAAGGCTTTAGCTTCATTTCTCCCTAACCAAAGAAATCAAACTATAAAAATTGGTCAGACTGATCCTTTAGCAAGTTAGCTGACCTAATCACTCTCATTCTATCTTAGCTCCCCTTCCAAGGATCACTACCTCATGCAGGTAGTAGATTAGGAAGAAATCTATGGTGAAACTCCTTCTTCACTCTTGGAAGTGGTGGAGAGATCATAAGAAAGGAACTAATTATGGCTCTTGGCCTAGACAACATCCTAGGCGTAGGGAGATCAGGGCAACATGCCTAGACGATGATGCCCATCCTGGGCTGCAGTAAGTAAATTGAGAGGTCATTCTACCCCTTGTCCTCAAAGATGGGTAATATGTTCTCATACAATGTGGCCCCAACTTGATTCTATAGGGATGGGATGGCGAGCAATCCCAGTCTACAGCAGAGAACAAGACAACAAGCAAGCATACCTTTGTTTGCTTCTTCTCCACCAAGAACGGAAGTTTAAGGATAACTGTTGGTCGGTGGCTACCTAAGGAAACTTCGATTTGATCCACCCCCCGACTGGGAGGCTTCTACCTCATCTCGTTCAAAAGGAGAGATTCACCATGATGAGGAGTAAGGTACTAAGAATTAGTTCTGGAATAATAAGAATGAAGGGGGACCATCCTTTTTTCAGTATGCTCCTCAGATTTACAGATTTGTAGGGTTCGCCCGCCCTCCTCTGTTCAATGACAAAGGCTTGCAAAACGGAGGGGAGCCCTTTGATCGGGTAGGGTGAAAAGTAGTCTGGGGAACGAAAGGAATAATGAGATGGTCTCTGAACCATTATGCAAGTAAGCAAATAGTGGAAAAAAAGCCCCGTCGACTCTCCAGATGTCGAGCGGAGGGAATTCGGGAACTTTGATTTTCTATGAAGTAGTAGAAGAGGGTCGGGTGGATTATCTTTAGCCATGGAAGATCTGGGTGGTCTTATGAGTATTTGATAAACTACAATTGTAGTTTGATTTAGTAAGTCCCATAGCTAATAGACAAAGAGGTGGTCCACTAGTTTTTTAGAAGGTGACGACCCCAATCCTAATGAATCAACTATGATGGTGGCTATTAGCTACATAAGCATTCAAATCCTGACTTACAACAATGTTGGGGCTTCGAAGGGGGCCCGTGGAATAGGGTGGGGGCAGGAGTGAAGAGGAGGGTGGAAGGGGAACAAGTAGGGTAGAGGAATTGGTTGACTCATCAGGATCATGACCCGAAGATAGTAGGTTCGAATCCTACCCCCTCCTTTTCATGCCAGAGACTAGAAAGAGTCCATTTTTCCAATGCGGCCGGAGTGAGTGCCTCCCATGTCCTGTTGAGGTGTGAGAAAATAGTTCTTCTTACTTCCATTTGGGAATCAAATACACTCCGATCTGTTGGCTTAGCTTATGTGACGCTTGACGCTCTGACCTCCTGGGGGTGAAGGAAGTCACAAGGACTGGTCCCCATTGAATGGTCCAAGGAGGGGATAGTAGAATGAACTAAACACTTTGATTGTAAGGACACATGGAAGCACTCTCTCGCTTAAGAAAACCCTCCGATGGAATGGAGAAAGAAAAGAGAAGAAGTACTTTTAGGTCCTGGGGGGATGAGGATGATGGGGGATCCAACTTTCATCTCTATTGTAGATGAATTGTCTCCATTAACGATGTCGCTCTATAGTGTAGTAAAAAAAATTGACATTTGGCACTTCTTATTTTTTGGTTTTGGCAATTTCCATTTGTTTTTGGTCTATTGTTGTCTTTTGAAGTATTTCAAACTACCGAAAGATTCAATCATCCAATTCGACGATTGATCATTCCCTACCTTCGCTAATCAAGTGCAGACTTAGACTGAGAATAGACCGGGAATTCTCTATAATAATAATAGAACAGAAGTGAATTCCAATGATTCGAGTCTAGATAGTGCACTGATACCACCAGCAGAAGCAAGGATCTCATTCCAGTTTGACTTCTATGCCTAAAGGAAAGGCGCTATAATTGATAGTTCTTCTTGCTTCAATTCCATATGAGATTGATTGAATAGAGTTTCTTGCTACATAGAAATGCCCAATGAGCCCTACAAGATAGAGTAATGGGAAATGTTAATGTGAACTCAAAGAATGGAGAGGGGAGATATTGAAAGGAAGCACAAGAACAAGCAAGTTATCCCTCACTAAAGGAATGCTTACTGAGGGGCATAGCCCTATGTATGTATACTACTGCTAGCCTTTCACTCCTCAAGTCAGGAACCAAGCTACGAATGAGCACTATTCCTCATTCTCAAGGAATTCTCCAAAGTGAGTACTATTTACTCCCCCTTATTTTAGTGGGTGCAGACGAGTCCCGAGCAAGTATGGAAGAGAGTAGATGGAAAGGGGATATTGAATTACAGGAAAGGAATAGCAGACCATGTAAAGCAACTCTCTTGCTCCTTCTAGGATCCAATGAATAACTAAGCTTTGTTGAGGATCCCTGCCAACAATTGAGGGGAAATCATAAGTCATAACTGCTATTTTGACTTTTTCTACTTCGTAGAGGGGCTTGATATTCTCTACAGCCTTCACCAGAAGTTCGATGTAATTGCCTTCACTTTGAGCTAGGCGATGGAAGTTTCATAAAAAATGACACAAACTCTCCTTTTTTTACCGGTCCTCCAAGGCCTTTCCGAGCTCTCTTCAACCTGCACATGGCTAGATCGATCAGTTTTGGGTCAAATAGGAAGAACCCAAAGATTCAACCTCTGCTTTCTCCTTGGTCTGATGCTTCGGGGGAAACCTATTCCCAGGGTGTGACAGGTGGTATGTACAGGGGCCAAGTACATATTCACTGCGACATGTTGATCCACATTTACTAGAAATTCGAACTTCATGTTCCTGAGTTGTAGAGAACAATTTGAACCACGACAATCTTTCCAGATTTACTCCTCCTTACACCCTTGCTTCCCATTGTCATTGACATTATAGCACGTGTGTGGCCCAACCCTTAAGGGACCTGCAAACTTGACATCATCCCCATCTTCCTCCAGTATGCAAAGTTATTAATTGGGCTCAGGATATTCTAGTCATTGAGGCTATATCTAAGTAAGGTAAGCTATCCCCATCCTCTCTCTCCCCATCGGTCGATTCATCCCTCTCTCTATAGGTCGATTTGTCCCTAAATCCAAGCCCTCGGTCTCAAAAACTTTAGCATGGATGGATAGATGCCATACAACCGTTAGCTATTAAGTATTTTGTATATAGCATGATTGTGACCCTCCTCTCAACCCAATCCCTTACTTGACCCTCAAAACTCACTATTGAGTTGTAACCAAAGTACATCAAGAGAAGGGATGATGTCAAGATGACAGATTTGCTGCAATGTCAAACAGGCCAAAGGCTCAGAATGAGAAGAGTCATGGATCGAGAATGACTTTATTGACTGATCACCGAGTAAGATCTTCACCCATGATCGCCTTCTCTAACTGACAACTGAGGTCGTGTACAAGAACCTTAACAATTCTCTTTCCCCTTTATCCCTAAAGGGGTCGTATGAGGTGGAAGCTCCACATATAGTTTTGAAGTCGAGCCTTTCCAGCAATGGGGCCTAGGGACTGATATGATGATTGGTTTAGGTAGGGCAGATGACCTTGGAGAATGAGGGCCGGGGGAACAACTTATATGAGATGATCAAGGGGGAAATCCTTCAGTCATAGAGCAGCCATCGTAGAAGATTCCTTGTTTTCACAACCCAGTTGGATGGAGGGTCGACTCAAAAATGGTGAGGAAATAGCAAGAATGGATGTCACATCTAGGACAGAGATTTGAGACAACCCACTTGACCAAATTTCCATCCTTCCATTGATAGGAGGGTAACGGTCAAGATTCCCAGTCTGAGCAGGATTCAAAGGGGACATAATTTCATGAATTTTGCAACCTATGAGTAGAGAAATGGTTGGATCACAAGTGAACTGATCGGTTGGCATGTGAGCTGATCAGTTCAACCCTTAATCTGGTCATTTCATCATGTTTCCCAATCGTAGTTGTATTGGCAATTATTGTCTCATTTAATGAATGACATGATGTCAACACTAGTTCTTGATCCAATCGAATCAATCAATGAAATGGGTGGTTCATCACCTGAACCATTCATTTGGGACCTTGAGATGATCAATTCACTCAGTGAACCGGTCAGTCCATGCCATAGTCCAACCAACATCCAGCAAATGTAATTTCAATCAACCTAACACTCCAGACAATCAATTCAACACTTGAACCAGTCGGTTCAGGGTCTAGTCGGTGAATTGTTATTTAAATTAAATACTTGAACACTTTGGTAATAAAGTTAAACATCATTCATGAATAAAATCCTATTACGTATTTCCTATGTGTGTGACCGTATAGGTTCCAAATTACATTGGAGGTGAATTTCCATAACTAGTTTATGACATCACAAGCAATGACCGATATCTAGCAAGTCATCATTTCTATCCAAGTAATTACAGAGTTGGAGAACAACTTTAACCTCCAATATTGATAGGTGTTACAATGTTTGTATAGTTCTTTTGTCACTGATATCTAGATTGAACTTGAGGCATGGAATCATCATCCTCTTCAACATTCAATCTCTATTCCTTGAACTAGACCAGACTGTCTGAGATATATCTAAGCTCAATACCATATATTGAATCACATGTGCATTGACATACATTTCTTAGTCTCACTTATTAGGTGGTCAGGATATCATACTCTTGTAGGAGGTATAAATCCCATATACATCACTCACACTCATCCCCATGTGTCACAGTGCACCCAATCATCGCTATTATGGAAACCCTTATTCAAGGTCACTAACAAACTAAAATCAAGGTACATTCTTAATCTAGACTTTTTTTCTTAATATTTTTCTATCCTTCCTATTCTTTTTGTCCTTGATGTTGAATTTATGGAATTATTGGTGGTTTGGAGTATATTTGATCATTGTTTATGCCAATGTATGAGTTTATGCACAAATACCTCAGTGAATGTATCAAGTAGGGTCTAAAATACAAATTGACCACTTATGTGATGTATTGATAAAATAAACTCACCCTAGAACTTCTATGGCCTTTTGGAACAAGAAAGATAAAAGGGAATAAATTGAAAATCTACAAACATGAAATTGTAGCATTAAATGATTTAATGTGTCAAATAGTGATAATGTGAGTAATTGCCTAAAATTTATAAAGGTAATATTAATTGGTTAAAGATAATTTCAAATTAATTTTCTTTGGTTTTGTTTGGCTTGTAGGGCAAGTTTCACAATTTTTTTTGTTAAAGATAATTTCAAATTCATTTTCTTTGGCTTTGGTTTGTCTTGTAGGGCAAGTTTCACAATTTTGGGATAATAATAACTATATCTATTTTATATAGAAAAGAAAAGGCGCGTTTTCTACAAAATATGAAATAAATCATTAAATAACTCCAAAATTGGAAACTAATCTAAGATTCATTATCTACACATTAAAATTAGCCTTTGGGTAAATTACCATTCCATTTGGATAATATTTAATGTTCTAATGTGTTTAGGAGAGAAAGTGTAATTAAAAAATAATGTGTCAAATAATTCCAAGAGAATAAATTAATAGCAAATTCGTGTTCCATATGCTTTACTTTGCTTGAGGATGAAGTTTCACATTAATTGATGGTTTCTAGATGTCTCTAATGTGATAAGAAAGACAAAATATGATTTACTTTAAAAAAAAATAAATTAAATACTCAGAGTCTCCAAAACTGAAAGCAAGTGCCAAAATGAGATTCTAAATGTCCTAAATAGGCTAGGTTTCAAATTTCATTTAATTTTGAGTTAATTTTCACCCTCAATTAAAGAGAGTGTGTCACTTTATTCTAAATCAAAGTCAGAGTGCATATTAAATGTCACGCGACTGGATTTCTTTTTTTAGATGGGTGCCTTGATCTCGGCCCTTAATCCCTAATCTAATAACTGCCACATCATCTCCTGGCCCAAAGAGGATGTGTTCACAAGGTGTGAAAAATACCTTGGCCATGTGGGCTGGTTTTTCATAGAGTGCTCCCTCGATCCACGATCATTTTCCTAGATTTTTCATGCTATATATTAGTGAGAGAATCCAACACCTAACAAGCCGTAATTTGGGCTTTAGTTTCCTATCTTCATGAATTCCCCAAATCTCTTCTCGAAGCCTCTCGAACCAACCACCTGCAGACACGCTCATTCTAACCCTTATATATATGTAACCCAACATTTCTCTCCATCTCGCACACAGGAACTCAACCTTAAGCACAATTTAGTCAGGGCTTCATGATTCACCGCCACCAGATTCATTTCTACTCCAAGACTTGTGGCACTTGTCCAAGACAGCCTGTGCCACCATGAAAAAATTACACCATGGGTAAGATACTTTGAACCCTCACCGATGTTTCCTTTCTTTCAAAATCACAAATAATCAATGAACTTAGCTTTCCCCAATTTCTTGCTTGATCTGGCCTGCTGCTCGAATCATCCATGGTGTTGGGCAAGAGGGAGGATGATTCACCCCAATGTTTTCTCAGATTTGGCCCTTAGTTTTCTTTTTCTTTGATTTTTTTGCTAAGGGCAAACTCATCTTTTTGTCCTCTTTTGCTTCTCTTATCTGCTCTGAGATGAGTTGCTATGATGGAAGTGGAACCAGCCAAGTTGGCCAGTGGTAATTGGGCCAACTCAACGCACTCTCTCTCCCTCTCTCAAGCTTTTTCTTTGCTTATATGGCTTTTTTGAATTTTCTATTTGGTCAGTTTTGTAAAAATCATATCTTTTGATCTGTTTTCCAAAAATTCCATAAAAATATGTTCTCGAAATCGGAAAAACATGATCTTTTTAGTAGATTTAGTTAGAGAGACTGATTACCATGTTTTTGGTGGATGATTTTTGAAGATCTAATAAATCATATAAAAAGCCCTAAAAATTGTAACTAATTCATATGAACTCCAAATACAACAAATAAATATGTTTTATTGATCAGAAAAATACAAGGAACCATTTGTTCTTGGTTTTGTAACTAAAATCTGATATTTTCCCAAAAGGCCTCAAATTAAGGTTTCTTTACACATTATGCTTTATAAAACCCTAATCTATGTGAATAACTTGAATTAGGTGAAGAAGATCTTGGATTCAACTATGTTGGTGAAAAATAATTAACTAGGACTCTGAGTTGAGGTATGTGCATCTTACCCCTTAAGTTGGGCATATTTGTTATCCAACCCTAATTTCCTAATGAGGCATGGACTAAAATCTTTATTTCTATTATTGATCTTTGTGGAACAACCTACATTATTTGCTTGGGTCTTGAACCCCACCTGCATTATTTCTATTATTTCATCTTGTCATCATATTTCTTTTAGCATGATGATCTATTTTGACTTATTAGCTAATGTAGTGGTACTTATGTATAGCCACCCATAGTTGGCATGTGTTATTTCGCCCTTGAGAATGTGTTTGCTCTCCCCCATATATAAATATTTTTTAGGTGACTAGGAATGTGTTTTCTCTCCCCTCATCTATAGGTTGGGGTCTGGTAGGTGTCAACCCTACTTAGTTAACTTAGTCTAACTTAATCATTCATGTATAATTTCTTATAATTTTTCATGGCAAGATTCTTATTTGATATGTGCCTTATACTTTTGACCCTCCTTATTTCTTGATTATTCTTTACCCATTTATTACCCTTTGTTGATATTATCTTGTTCTTATTTCTTGTTTGACACATACCTTATTTACTTCTCTTGTTGGGTGATCCCAACCACCAAGTAATAGGACAAGGAGTGGGATAAGATCAAGGAGGACCAACTCAGGTTTAGGTTAAGGAGTACATGGCTTTCAGCATGGACCTAATTCATGAAGTTGGTGCTTGGAAACAAACTTGATATGGTTTAGATTTCCCTCTACTATATCCTTATGATGTAATATCTATGTAAACCCTATATATGATATGATGATGTACTTTTTAAAAATTTATTATAGTCATGTTTTATATTCTGATGTTATACTTTGGTCTTTTGTATACCATTATTTGAGATTTGAAAATTTTACACCTATTCTAGCATACCTTTTGAGTGTATTTGGAATGGATGTTTTACTCTTCAAATTTTAGTAGGGAGTGGATCTCCTATCAGGTCCTACTCCTTACAACATTGTATCAAAGCCCATTGTAGTTGGAATTTGACTATTTCAATTTTGTCTTGCTATTTAGAACCCTTGCGTTGCATAGTTCCCTTCTAGTTAAGATGTTCACTCTAGATTTGACCTATGTTTTTCATGAGATGATGAAAGGTTGGTTTAGGATCATAAGAGTTCCATGTTAGAAATATGTTTAGTTAACCTTTATGTGATGAGCATGTTAGGTAGCTACTAGGGCATAAGTTGAAAGAAAAGGTGTCTAGAAAGGATCAAGGTTTGGGGGCTAACAAGACTTTCCTCCACGCCACTAGCTTGGTTTATGACAACTCCCAAATCCATATGATACCTGCCTGGCCTAAGATGATACTGATTGTCCAAAATAGCATGCCTATAGACAATATTAGCCATAGACATATGTGTTGGATGCTCTTATGAATCTTATATGTTGACCTTGTCTTTCAGTTGCAATGACTTGTTTGAGGATGGATACCTAACATAGTTCCCTTAAGTCCCATAGAACTACATGTTTGGGCAGTCTATCCCTAGAACCTAGACTTTGATGTTTGGTGATTAGCAAGCAATCAAGTGATATATCTTGTACATGGTTTAGTTAGCTTAACCTTTCACCTCTATTTTTGTTTGACTTGGTAGGTCAACCTTGTAAGGGGTGAAGGGATAGTAGTAGTGCCTTGATAGATCATGGATATGCTGATTTCGAGGATGGAGTCCTGTAACATGTCAAAATCTAGCTAGGTAGACTTGAGAAACCCAAAATCCATGATTAGGAGGTTAGTGTTCTTGGATCCTTAGTTTTGACCAAACAAGGTTAGACTTTTCCCATAACATGCTTATTTTTATCCTAAAGAACATATAATGGTCATTTTATGAGTAGTTTACCGTTGGAACCCTTATAAATATTTAATGTACATATTATTAATAACTTACGTATTAATCCTAATTATAGATACACATGATGTTGACCATGTCATGAACCAATACAACCTAATGTTATGATGAGTGAGATAAATGGAATCTAAACCTAAACTTAATGCATGCTAAGAAAGTATAGGTGAAGTACAATGATCATTTTGACCTAAAACCTAAGTTGTAATCTTCTTTTAATGATATATTCATCCTTAATGACATTGATGATACATCAGTGACATTAACTGTCATAATAAAATAAGATATATTGATATTCATAAAACCACATAATCCTAAATTATATATATATATATATATATATATATATATATATATATATATATATATATATATCAATTCATTAATATGTAATATGTTTCACCTTGTTTGCTAATATCCACTGAATGACTCAAATGCGGTTAATGAGTAATTTGATTCACATAAACATGCATGAATGCCTAATATGGTGTTAAATGTGCATAATCAATAATAGGAAGTGAATAAACATGAGTAAATGATTTATGAGGACATTAATGTGAATAAGAAAGGTAATTTGTGACAATGTATAATATTTTGATGTAGGTTGAAGTAATTAATGAGATTATGTACACGTTATTCCATTACAATCATGATATGATTGGCTCTCTGGGTATACATACCAACATTAATCTGATAGCATATCAGGATGAAGAGGGGGTAGTTCTATCAACATGCTCTCTTGAAGGCTATTGTGGTGATACTTGATCTCATTACACCTTAAAGGTGACACACCTTTTTTATATGTCTCTTCTCTTATAGCCTTAAACCCCCTTGTCCCTCGCAATTTTTGGGGCTTCCTTGCATCCCTTATTCTTTTTTTTTTGTTGCTTGTTGCTTAGAAGTTAGTTTTTGCTTACCCATTCACAAAAAAGTATACATGCAAAAGAAGAGGAAAAGATATAAAGGGACAACAATTATTTGGAATTCTCTAAGTGTAAAGTCCCATCCATGAAACCTTTTAATCAAGGGGTCACAATTATTAAAAAAGTTCTCTAAAAATTTATGAATGGCATCAATTCTTTGTTATCTTGCACTTTGGTTACTAGAAAATACTTCTTTATCAATTGCTTGTATCAAATCATCTAAATGTTTTGCAATATTTCCTATTGTTAAATTTCACGTGATTTTGAATGCCCTTCCATATCCATTATTATATGTTAAAAGTAAGTTCTGAGTTTGAAAAATAAACAAATTACACTTTGCACTCTCCCCCGCCTATGGTGATATGTACATAAGTAAAGAACGCATGTTGAACAACCTGAAAGATTCCAAGACATTAGTATTCACAAGGACCCTATACAAATGGGATAATTGTTAGCCCCAAACGTGCCCACTCCCTTGTACCAGTGAGTGGTTGTGGTGACTATGATCAAGAGGTATATAGAGGGAAGGACCCTAGCTTGGTGAACCCAAAGACAAATGTAGAAATATAGTATAATGTACGAGTAGAGATGTTCAGGACACCCATTTCAACTACTACAATAACATGTGTGAAAAGGTTAAGGATGTATTTGTCAAACTCATGAGGGATACAATGGGGAAAGATGATTGAGTTATGGAAGAACATACAAAGATCCTAATAAACCCCTCTACAAAACCCAAGATATCATCCAAATGCTACCAAAATTTTGACCTCTTGATTAACTTTTTTTTCTAGAAAATCCAATATAGCATCTAAGTTCTACCAAAATTTTGACCCCTTGCATAGCCTTTTTTTAACAATCAACGATAGCACTAGTATTCTGAAAAACTTTTGTCCTTAGAAAACCTTTTTTTAAAGCCCAAGACATCATCAAAATGCTTCCAAATGCTTAACCTCTTGGTAATATCCTTTTGTCACCCAAGTTATATTTTCCAAAACCAATTAGGTTGGATATTCTGATCTTTACCTATTGGTAGAGCCTTTTTTAAAGGCTTGAGATACATCATCCCTACGTAAGTCACTTGATAAAACTGCTTTTTGAATAACCAAGATAAAGTTGGATTAATGAGCTCAGTAAACCTAAATCTCTAAAATTTAAAAGATTGGCGGTTTAATCTTGACCCGTTGGTGATTTGTTTTATAGAAAACATGAGATACCTCTCGATGAACACATTCTCAAAATCCATAAATTGATGGTGGGGCTCTACTAAATTTTACACCTCCCTTTTGCTGATGATTTGTATCCCCAACAGATCTGAAACCTTTAATGTTTCAAACCCCTTGACAAACTTATACGGACCTTGTGATTGCTAAGAATCACAAACATACTTAAAAGCTTAGCAACATGATTAATATCAAAACCGTGGATCACATTCAAGTAAAAATTTGGAATAAGCACTAAGCCCCTACTTTGAGAAAATAATACGAGAAGGAAAATATTCTTGACTCTTTCTAAAGGAAGCATTTATATAATACAAATATACGCCCCTTCCTTCATCATCCACATTGAGGAAAATTTTGATAGTCTTTATTTTTTTTCATCAGTAACTTTTTCTGGCCCCTTGAGATATGAGGAAAGATCTATATACATGGTTCCTTTATAGGGGACCCATTCCCCAATTAATTCATCTTCATAATGTGAGTCACTTAATTCAAGAATTCAACTTTTTGGAAAAGGTAGGATGATCATACCCTTCTACGTCTTCATAAGGATAGGTAATGAAATGTTAATGGAGTCTCATGGGGTAACCCAAAATGATAATTATTGGACTCAATTATGAGGATGCACAACCCATCCATCAACAATATCAGCTCAAGAATTTTCGGTAAAGCATTATTAGTCCTCTTGACTCCTTACTAAGCAAGGGGTAAATTTATTTCTTCTTTTGTCTCTTATCCCAAAGTAAAATGATAATGAGTCAAGAATGCTAATTAGCAAGGGGAAAAATTATTTTTTCTTCTTTTCCCTTTTCACCCCAAAGCAAAGAAGAATGACTGGAGAATGCTAATCTCAATTCCCTTTCCATGCAAGGGCCAAAAACAAATTTGTTTCCTTGTATGGATTCTAGGATTTCTATATCATAGACACCTTGATACACAAGAGATAATTTTTGTAGTTGCAAAAATTATTCATTCTAAGTAAAACTCCCTTTACAAGGGGAGTTTTGTGTATGCCATCCTGCTTAGACTTGTAAGCCCTGACACTTACATATATAGTGTTAAATGTACATCCACCACATTACCCACAATAAGAAGTATGTCCCTCAGATGAAGTCCCTATATACTTAGATCACACACCCATCTAGCACCTTATAATAACATTATGGATGGAGCTAATACTCAAATTATTTTGCACGATAAGAATAAGTTTGTTAGTCTGTAAGAATGCTTTGGGTTCAAGATCTAGGAAGATCAAGGATAGAATGTCTACCATGAGCCTCACTATGAACAATTAATCCAATAACATCTAGCTTCAGCCTTTACATCCCTCATCACGTGCCACTACACCAACATGCACTACTATAGAAAAGCTAAAAGGACAAATACTAGCACCCAAGGATGTCTTAGATATCTCAACAACAAGTAGAAAGTAGGAGACACCATGATGGATCCACCATAGAACCATATCACCTTCAATTATTGGTACTCAAGATGTCATCCTATCCCTTGAAACACCCATTCAAAATTCCCCTAATGAATCCACTTCAGCCCAGGAAACCATGCCTCTCCAAGCATGCAACACCAATTTGGTGCTCCACTTGCACCTCAACAAATTGAACAACCTAAAGATGATTGAGATCCATATATTGATAGACAAGATGGCCAAAGTCCTTTTCAATGATGTAGAGTCATGCAAGAATAAGGATGGAGGGGCCTAAACAATCTATAGTCAATGCTCCATCCTTCCCTACCAATGACACCAAGATTATCTTTGTATATGCCTTTCTGGTCCTACCGGGCCTATTCCTAGGCCAGTTATGCAATGATCACACCATATAGGATCCCTGCAACCCACATTGATGCATGTTCTAATGAAATTCAATGACCATTAAAATCATGTTGGATTCACTGACCAAGCATTTGAAAAAAAATCATGGTCAAAAGGCAGACCTAAAATAGTTTTGTCACTTTTGCTACTTCTCAAAAGTGTGCTTCATCAAGAAATTGAGGTACGAAAGTTATCAAGTTATAAAGGGTATGAAGATCTGAATGTTCATGTAACGACCTGCACTTTTGAGTGTCTAAAACACCTTAAAGTCACAGATCGTTAATCATAATTTCCAGGATCAGATTCATGGAATATATTTTCTTTGGATTCCTCTCATTTTTCTAAACAATTTTTATATATTACTTGTCTAAATCCGATCATCCTAGCAATTACTATGATATTTGCAAAATCATCATTATTGGGCCAATGGGGCGTCGACACATCAGCATTAAACCTTTTAAAAAGGCTTACCAGGACCCAGCGCAGAAAAGAAGGAAAGGACCCCACGGTCCTTGGGTCTTGTACATGTGCAGTGGGGCAATAGCATCTTTTGACTCTAACCCTTCTCCCTCCTCGCGCTGCAGCATGCCTGCTGCCGTGACGCCGCGGAGGGTTAGCCTGCTCCTGATCCGCTCCATGCCCTTGGGTGCTGGATGGCCGTTGTGAATCCCCGCACCCTTGGTGGATACTCTCGGACTCGAAGTGCTCATCAGCTTCATGAGGCACCAACACAGGTGGCGGGGAGAACACCTGCTTCGTTGGACGAGTTGGGGCATAGTTCAGGTGTTGGGTTTTCTCAAACCGGCCGGTCAGGCCAACCCGACCAGGGTGCACACCTTCGTTCACGCGCTGGTCACCCCTTAACCTCAGACACAGATAAAGCCACACCGACATCGCAAACCATGCCCACTTCCCGTCATCGCCCCTTCTTCCTCGCACAACTCCCCTGCCAATCCGTGTTGCGCCTGTCAGAACTGATGACTCTGACGTAAAAACGTCATCCTCAGCGTGGTTAGGAGATCCTCCGCCCAACTTCTGTGAGCACATGCCCGCAAGCAGCAATGTCAGCCTCCACCAACTCTGTCGCAGGTCACCGTTCACCCTCTTCTCGCAACAAAGCAGGATAGAAGGTTGATGTGGGGAGAAGCACAGAGTGTGGGGTGGTGAAGGAGATGATCTTCCGTGATCAACCTTGAAGAATTCTTCAAAGGAGGACGACCATCGCTGCACCGATGAGATCAAGTCCTAAGATTTGGTCATTTGCCCTTCCACGGCATACTAGAGGATGCGGGAAAGACCACGCACGACTGTTCCTGGTTCCTGGTTTTTGTGTGCCCCTTTACATCCCTGATACCAATTCCAGATGCAAACCCTAATTGCTCATGAAGGGAGACAAAAGAGGTAGGAGGGGAAAGGGACTCCGAACTTGAATGATGGAGATACAAGAGAGGGGAGGAGGTTGTGGTTGCGATGAGGATTCCCCATGGTCTCTCTCTCTCTCTCTCTCTCTATATATATATATATATATATATATATATATATATATATATGCCTTCCAGGGAAAAATCTGAAGGAGTCCATACTTCAACAACCAATACCGCTTCCTTCTTTCCAAAATATCTTATCCTTTTATTCTTATTATAAATAGTTACTTGTTAATTATCATGGATATTCACGAAACACCACCAAGTAAACTCCCTCTCTTCATCTTCCTTTAAACCATGTTTTCCATTTCTTTTAGGAAAATTACATATTGTTCCTTTATTTGGCTTCCAAGAACAAGGTGGATAATCCCTTAAATAATTATCCAAGCTACATATTATCTTGGATTATCTGAGAAATCATCTCATTATCTTATATTGTAATTATCCTTCAACATACCAAAAAGGCAAACCAAGGTAACACTATTTGTGTCCCTACCATTGTGTTTCCAATAATGGAAAGATAAGTATTCTTTTAACTATCCAACACATTATAAACTTTATTCTCCTTTGGAACATGTTTATCAATATCATTACTATTTATTAATGCATGAATTCATTTTATCTATTTGTCTTGTGCCAAAAGTACTTGTGCGACAAGGCAATTACCATTACTATTCCATCAATAAAATTATTGAGGAATTATCAATTTAATTCATGCATCATATTTTATAGTTTAATTTTACCAAAATTTGAGGATATTACATTCACCCCTCCTTAAAAGGAATTTTGTCCTGAATATTTAGGCCTAGTAATCCTAGGTGAATGATAACTCATCTTATTTTCAAAACTTTGGGTTAGCACCCTACTTAAACCATTTTTGTTTTATTACTAAGATTGGCACCTGAATTGAAATTCAAGTATATCACATCTCTAGTGTTCACACCTCATCATCCCTTGATGATTTCATTCTCTTTGGTGATTTCATTATTACTTGGTGATTTCTCTTTTCACCTAGGTTTCCAACCTATTACACATTATTTTCACATAAGGGTGAGGTGACACCTCTAACCCTAGATCAAGTCATTACACATTCATCTTAAGATATTTATTCTCAATTTTAAGCATAATATGTGTCTATCCAATCTCCTCCCTCATAATGAGATGAAATAAGCATTTTGCTGCAGCCCAAATACAAATTTCATTCCATTCCAAGAGCGGAGATAGTACATCCACACATTACCTTTCAAATTCACATATTAAGTTGAATCATACCCGGTATGACTCTAAACTTACTTTTTCTTAATTATATAGGATTTTTAAACTCCATGAAGTCAAGTATCCCTTTTCTTACTCTTAGGTTAGGGCACAACTTCTCTCAAGTTTTCATGACTTCCTATAACTTTTATATTTACATCTCATGTATCATTATGAGCCTTATACAAATCCTTGAGGTCTCTAGGGGTATAGGTACTTTTGGAGTGATCTCATCCTTATGAATCAAGAGAGTGCCTTTCATATTCACCCACTAGGCTACATGATCCTCATAGAGGTAGCTAATCTCCTGAGTCATGTACCTTGGATAAACCTAGTTGTTACCTCCCAAACACATGGTCTTGTGCATTCAGGGAACAATCAACTCCTAATACATCGGTCCAATGTACCTCTAATACACCCTACTTGACCCTAGGATTGCATTAGGTCTCTACCCTCCCTAAGGGTTTCTTTTGAGTTGTCACACATTATTATCTTGTTTAATTCTTTAACCCGGATCGCCTTCATATCTCTCTTTTTGAGTACACATAATGCAGTGTCATCCCATCATTGGGCTCAGGCCACCTTCCCTCCAGGGCTTGGTGCCATGTCGGTCTTCCATCCTGGGCTTGACCTCTGTGATCTTCCCCTCCAGGGCTTGATCCTAAACAACTGCATTGTGGACTTAGGCCACCTTCCCTCCTGGGCTTGGTGCCTGCCTGGTCTTCCCTCCTGGGCTTGACCATTTCATGACCTTCCCTCCTGGGCTTGGTCGTCCACTTAGGCCACCTTCCCTCCTGGGCTTGGTGCCTTACTGGTCTTCCCTCCCGGGCTTGACCAGCTATGTCACTCATAGTCGACATCCTTGGATTCAAAGAATTTAAGTATTTTTTTAATATCTTTAACTCTTCACTCTTCTAGGTGAGGATTAAGGTTATCTCAATACTTAAATACATTTATTCACTTACCTTTTAAGGGAAAGTCCTAGCCTAGGGTGCCTTCTTGGCTCATAGGAGAGGGTTAGGCTCTCTAGCCACAACCTGATCCCAAGATCTAGGTTTTTCCTCCTTCATAGGTCATCTTCCCACTCCTTGGGTTGACCCACCCTAGGTTTGCACACTAACCCTAAAGGTTTCTATAGATATCTCTTTGTTTTCATTGAGTATAACTTTTATCATTATAACATATCAACTCATGTTTTCTCAATCTCTGGAATACCCTCTCATGGTCTTTGTTCATTCAATGAACTTGGGTCACCTTCCCTCCAGGGCTTGGTGCTACCTCGGCCTTCCCCTCCAGGGGCTTGTCCACCATCACTAAACTTCTAGAGACAACATGAGGAGTTTGAGCAAGTTATATTCCAACTTTTCATTTTCTTATATATACATCTATTGGGTTTTTATATATCTTAAGATTTATCACATAAGTTTTATGCTCCTCATGCCCACATGCATGGGAGATTGGGTTACCTAAACCATCCCTTATCTTTCTTATTCATTATTTCAAGTTTCACATGGGTAGTGTCCCATACCACCACACCATGTTGATTACCAATTATAAGTTTCACATGGGTAGTGTCCCATACCACCACACCATGTTGATTACCGATTTCAAGTTTCACATGGGCTGTGTCCCATACCACCACACCATATTCATTAATTAGGATTAAGGTTTTTGGGTTAGGGTTAGGGTTAGGGACTATACTCTACTTCTCAGAGTTTTCATATCCCTTGACCCACTAATGTTTTTATACCCTAAACCAAGTCCTTCCTCTAAGAAAGGGCTTACCAAAACATGTATCTTTCTAGTGTCTACCCTCTCCAGAGGGACCTACATGAAAGGTTACATCTTTTCACATTTTACTTCTTTAATTAAAAATTTCTTTTTAGGGCTTATTAAGCAAACAGATGAGAAGTAGATGAAAATGTGAGATGAGGAACTTAATTTTTCTCTTAAATTTCTAAGGATTATTTGAAAATCATAGACTATTAAGTATTAGTTGATGAATCTGTGCTCTGATACCAAATGTAACGACCCACACTTTTGAGTGTCTAAAAGACCTTAAAGTCACAGATCGTTAATCATAATTTCTAGGATCAGATTCATGAAATATATTTTCTTTGGATTCCTCTCATTTTTCTGAACAATTTTTATATATTACTTGTCTAAATCCAATCATCCTATCAATTACTATGATATTTGCAAAATCATCATTATTGGGCCAATGGGGCGTCGACACATCAACAATAAACCTTTTAAAAAGGCTTACCAAGACCCAGCGCAGAAAAGAAGGAAAGGACCCCACGGTCCTTTGGTCTTGTACATGTGCAGAGGGGCAATATCATCTTTTGACTCTAACCCTTCTCCGTCCTCACGCTGCAGCACGCCTGCTGCCCTAACGCCGTGGAGGGTCAGCCTGCTCCTGATCCCCTCCATGCCATTGGGTGCTGGATGGCCGCTGTGAATCCCCACACCCTCGGTGGATACTCTCGGACTCAGAGTGCTCATCAGCTTCATCAAGCACCACCACAGGTGGCGGGGAGAACACCTGCTTCGTTGGACGAGTGGGGGCACGGTTTAGGTGTTGGGTTTTCTTAGACCGGCCGGTCAGGCCAACCTGACTAGGGTGCATGCCTTCGTTCACACGTTGGTCGCCCCTTAACCTCAGACGCAGACAAAGCCACGCTGGCGTCGCAGACCATGCCCACTTCCCGTCATTGCCCCTTCTTCCTCGCACAACTCCCCTGCCAATCCGTGTTGCGCCTGTCGGAACTGATGACTCTGATGTAAAAACATCATCCTCGGCGTGGTTAGGAGATCCTCCGCCCAACTTCTGTGAGCACATGCCCGCAAGTAGCAACGTCGGCCTCCACCAAATCTGTCGCAGGTCACTGTTCACCCTCTTCTCGCAACAGAGTAGGATAGAAGGTTGATGTGGGGAGAAGCACGGAGTGTGGGGTGGTGAAGGAGGTGATCTACCGTGATCAGCCTTGAAGAATTCTTTGAAGGAGGACGACCATCGCTGCAGCGATGAGATCAGGTCCTGAGATTTGGTCATCTGCCCTTCCACGGCATACTAGAGGATGCGGGAAAGACCACACACGACTGTTCCCGGTTCCTGTATTTTGTGTGCCCCTTTGCAGCCCTGATACCGGTTCCAGATGCAAACCCTAATTGCTTGTGGAGGGAGACAAAAGAGGTAGGAGGGGAAAGGGACTCCGAACTTGAATGATGGATATACAAGAGAGGGGAGGAGGTTGTGGTTGTGATGAGGATTCCCCATGGTCTCTCTCTCTCTCTCTCTCTCTCTCTATATATATATATATATATATATATATATATATATATATATATATATATATATATGCCTTCTAGGGGAAAATCTGAAGGAGTCCATACTTCAACAACCAACCCTGCTTCCTTCTTTCCAAAATATTTGAACCTTTTATTCTTATTATAAATAGTTACCTTGTTAATTATCATGGATATTCACGAAACACCACCAAGTAAACTCCCTCTCTTCATCTTCCTTTAAACCATGTTTTCCATTTCTTTTAGGAAAATTACATATTGTTCCTTTATTTGGCTTCCAAGAACAAGGTAGATAATCCTTTAAATAATTATCCAAGCTACATATTATCTTGGATTATCTGAGAAATCATCTCATTATCTTATATTGTAATTATCCTCCAACATACCAAAAAGGCAAACCAAGGTAACACTATTTGTGTCCCAACATTGTGTTTCCAATAATGGAAAGATAAATATTCTTTTAACTATCCAACACATTATAAACTTTATTCTCCTTTGGAACATGTTTATCAATATCATTACTATTTATGAATGCATGAATTCCTTTTATCTATTTGTCTTGTGCCAAAAGTACTTGTGCGACAAGGCAATTACCACTACTATTCCACCAATAAAATTATTGAGGAATTATCAATTTAATTCATGCATCATATTTTATAGTTTAATTTTACCAAAATTTGAGGATATTGCAGTTCACATCTGTGCATATAGTTCTAACATCATTGAACAACAAGATGATGACAAGATGCTAATGATCCTATTCCAAAGGTCACTCAAAAGGACCAAATTTGGCATGGTATAATCAAGAAAAGGTAGAAACAATAAAATCATGGGAAGACTTAACCAGTCACTTCATTAAAAAATATGCATGGAACTTTGACCTGCTTCCAACCAGGGACAACATCGAAGCCCTTACTTAAAATGAATAAGAGTCTTTTACACAGTTTGTGGGAAATGGAAAGAATTGGAAACACCGATCAACAATAGCTAATAAACAAAGAAGACAAAATGTATGGAGTCTATATCCCCAACATTGTTTGCCATGTTGACTTTCCAATCATATAATTTTTTTGTTGATTACATCCAAGACGGTACTAAAACAAAGTCTGTAAAAATCAAAGGATTTTACATAAAATTCAATGGATTACCCTAAAAATGCCACCAAATGAAGAGGTAAGGTTGATTTGAAACCAGTGGAACCAGAAGTCAGTGCTAGTTCTTTCCCCAAGTTGTCATCCTGATCCTAAACAACATTGGATATTACAACTACCATAGTGACCTCACAGACCCTATAGCTCCTTCTTCTTAACAATGTAATTGATTCCTATGGAAAATAGCAAAATAATTTAACTCCAAACTACTATCAAGTCTTGCAATATCCTCCTTGTTTCAAACACCAATACAGTTGTTGATGTCTCCCATTACAACAACTCTGGTCCAGATGATGACATCGGCTAGCAAGATCCAGCTAAAACTCCATAGACTCCTATAAGGGTGTGGCATGATATATCCTCTTCATAGAAGATCCCACAAAGGTTCACTCCATTATAATTCACCTTGGTATCCATCTTCCCCAAAATCCAACATGTGATTATGTTTTTGGTGCATCAACCACTTCAAAACATGCTTTTTTATAATTTTGACCAAGCAAACTTTTGAGTATCACCATTCTACAAGACAACTCCTAGACATATGTCGAGCCTTCATGCATGATGTATAAGACCTCATAGATGATGGTACACTTGAGTTGACACATGATCTCGATGTGGTCTACACTATGGTATGGATTTTGGAGGAACTATGTGATGCTTCTCCAATTCGATCTCCAAATACCTTAAAAATTAGAGTGTTCAATGTCTTTGTGTCAAATGGGTGTGGGAGGATTTATCTTACTCCTTGGGAGAAACATGGTCATCTATGGAAGTAGGTCCAAACATATATCACTCAAGGTGTCATTGAAAAACAATAATTCATCTTCTCAAGATGATGGATGAAAGTGACTTATTATTTCTCACCACCTACATTTAGCAAATATTGGAGGAATGACATGCAAAAATCTAGAATAGAAGTTTTGGGTGGCATTGTGCCTGAAGAGGTGGCCTCACTTGACTAGATACCAGCACAACAACCACACTCCCAATACTACCCAAATGTCTCTCGACATCCACCAAACTTGTTGAAGGCTGAAGGGTTCATGGTGATCCAGAGCGAGCTCCTAGTAGAATTGTGGGAAAGTTTAAATTACCCAAAATAAAAGGTATCACCACCTAATCCAACTAAGAACCAAGAATCTCACCTTTTTAAACTTCCATAGGCTTAAAGGGAATGAAATGAACAATTTTAAAGCCTTTGTAGAGGAAACTTATCAAGTACGGGGAGGACAACCAATAAACCTTTGATTAGTCTATGAAATGCTACCAATCACATCTCTACACCTTCATATGGATCATTGAAGTTCCTGAACAGGTGACACTTCGACACTGAAATGTGTATTAAAATTATTGCAACATCTTTGCAAAAATGGCATGGAAAACAAAAGGCAAAATTATGGCAGCAACGCCCATTACACAATTAAAGGGTGGTACCAACAATCATACATAAATGACATTCATGAAGCCACCACCCTTCACTACCTAGTAAGTGTTGGGAAATATGGTACATTGCATGCAATGGAATTTAAAATTTTATCTACCATATTCCCCATAATCAGTAGATCGTGTCAATAACTATAATGCGGGAAGGATAGTTTATGAATATGCTTGGTCCTAGAGAAAGTCCAGTGACAATCCTCATCATTGTATATGTGCAACTCTGAATCCTAATTTGCACTGGGACACATTTGACTGTTACACCTCCTGGTCCGCACCACAAACTGCAACCACGAACGTCTTCTTCTTCAACATCTCCTCTTATCATGGACTACAGGTTGATGTTGTCCACCAAGAGGCAAATAATAGCTTCCCGCCTCTATGGTAGTCCACACAGACTGCCTAAAACTCCTATCATCATGCTGGTCCATACAGGAAGTAGTTGTCCCTTCTACTGGCGTACTAGTCACCAACTTTCTCTCCCACCACGACAACTCTCAGTTGTTCTCTCCCTTGGCTATCCCTCCCTAGTCGGGTAGGACTTTCCTGGACTCTTGTAGTTACCACAACAAGAGAGGACAATAGTTGTCAGAGGAACTGATTCTTAGTTGTCTGTGTTGTGCTTTGGGAATCCCCCAGTACCCCTCTAGTTGTAGTAGAGGCCAGGGTCAAGGTTCCCAATTGCTATCAGATGCAGGATTAATGTGCGGGAGTGGAAAGGATTGGAAGGACTCGAATTTTTGCAAAAAAATTGCTACAACAGCTAAAACGGCCATTTGGCAAAGCCAGACATTCATTTGGCACACGAGACTGTCGTCGTTTCTTAGTTTGCAGTTGTGCACGAATTTGAAAAATCAATTCCCATCAATGTTAGACATTGATTTCCTTGTGCAACAAGTATTTCTCAAGTGAAATGTATAGGGAAACAACTAAAATCTTCCACGGCCGAACTAAACCATCTTGCCCATGCGATATGGACATCTCAGTTCACCTAGATGATCATCTGGTGATCCGAGTTCAGCTCGTTTGGTCAGGTCGGTTCGTTCCATTGTCAATTTCAACTCACAACCAAGTCTGACACCCAAATGCCCATCTCAACACTTGAGACAACCATTTGTCACTCCAAACAACCATCTCAACACTTGAGATGGGCGTTTGGCAGTATTGTTAGCCAGTTTGTTGCTTGAATCAAATGTCTAAACACTTTAGAACTTAATTCAATTGTCATTTGAGATTTGAACTCCTATTCTAGGTCAAGACCTATGTGTGTGGCCCTATAGGTCCCATATTACATTGTCAGTGAGCATCCATAACAACTTATGACATCACAAGCAAAGAGTGGTTCCTAGTCACACGTCATTGCTACCCAAGTAAATGGAAATTTTGGGGAACAAATTCAACCTACAATCTGTGTATGGTGTTGTAGTGTTTGTATAGTTCCTTTGTCATTGATGTCCACATTGAACTAAAGGCATGGAGTAGTCACCCTCATTATTATTCAATCTTGTTTCTTGAACCAAGAACAAATTGTCTGAGATATATGTAAGCTCCATATCACATATTGATTCACATGCGCATGGACATGCTTTTCTCAGTCTCACTTATCAAGAGGCCTACGACATAACATTCTATTAAGAGGGACAAATTCATAGTCTATCATTCACAGTCAATCCCCATGTGTTAAAACCACCCAATCATCATTGTTATAACAACACATGTTTCAGGACTGCATTTGATGATGTCAAAGTGTACCCAATGATATGTGTTGAGTGTAGTGATTTTAGGTCTAAGAACCACAACCAGTACCATCACTGTGAGAGATGACTATTAATTCCATGATGATCGCTTCCATGTGTTAGTCTCATAGTGGGTCTATCCAGTACACTGTTCTCTAACATGCATCTGTCTGCTTGGTTTGATCCATATGATGACTAATGAGATTTAGTCATCAACCAACTCACACTCTGATCTTATGTGTCATTGTTGTATATCAACCTTCCATATTGACAGCCGATTAGGGACGTAATGAGAATATCTATATGTACTCTTAACATCCATATGATCTCATCCACAAGGTTAGTAACTTCATTACATACTTCATTGCATAATATAGTTCTCTAGACATTTATAATGTTACATCATTATCTCATAATTGAATAAACAAAATAAATTGGAATCTTGCCTTTTATTAATAATCAAATCGTTTTTACATGATATGCCATTACAATCATCACATGATTATCTCTCTGGACATACATAACCAACAAACTCCCACTTGCACTTACAGCCAATCACCCACAAATCTTATTTCAAGTGATCTAACATGACCGTCATGCTTCAGATGTGAAAGCGTCTTTGTCAAGGGATCAACAACATTGCTCTCAGTTGGAACTTTGCAAATCTTAACATCTCTTTGTTGTACGATTTCTCATATGATATGATATCGCCTTTGTATATGCTTTAAGCGTTGATGCAATCTGGGTTCCTTAGCTTGCACAATAGCTCCATTGTTGTCACAATATAACTCAATTGCCTCATTGATGCTAGGAATGACTCCAAGTTCTGCGATGAACTTCTTGATCCATGCAACCTCCTTTGTTGCACTTGATGTAGCAATATAATCAACCTCTATTGCATAATTGACAACTATCTCTTGCTTGGAACTCTTCTAGTTTACAACTCTGTTGTTTAGGCAAAACACAAATCCTGATTATGATTTGTAATCATCTTGATCAGTCTGGAAGCTTGCAACGGTGTAACATTTTACCACCAACTCTTCCTATCTGTTGTAGAATAAAAACTAATCCTTCGTCCTTCTCAAGTACTTGAGGATGTTCTTCATGGCTATCCAGTGAGCAACACCTACATCTGACTGATATCTTCTCATCATGCTCAAGGCATTGATACATATGGACGGGAGCACAACATTGCATACATGATTGATCCAACTCTGAGGCATATGGAATCTCACTCATGCATTTCCTTTCTTCACAAGAATTGGGACATTGAGCTCTAGAGATGGGGACACCATGGTGCGTAGGAAGGTTTCCTCTCTTTGATTTCTCCATGGTAAATGGCTTCAACACTTTGCCAATGTATGTGCTCTGACTTAGTTTGAGAAGTCTTCTGGATCTATCTCTATAGATCTTTATCCCAAATATGTAGGATGCTTCTCCCAAGTCTTTCATAGAGAATTTATTTCCTATCCATGTCTTTGCATTTTGTAAAGTAGGGATGTCATTCCCCATCAATAGTATGTCATCTACATACACTATGAGTAATGTCACTATGCTCCCACTAACCTTCTTGTACACACAAGGTTCATCTTCATTTTTAGCAAAACCAAACCCTTTGACTGTCTCATCAAAAAAAAGATTCCTACTCTGAGATGCTTGCTTCAATCCATAGATTGACCTTTGTAGCTTACAAACTCTATTGGAAAACTTTGGATCTATAAACCCCTCAGGTTGCGTCATATACACATACTCCACAAGATTCTCATTAAGGAATGTGGTTTCAACATCCATTTGCCTAATATCATAGTCATGATAAGCTACAATAGAAAGCATGATCCTGATGGATTTAACCATGGACATTAAAGAAAAGGTTTTGTCATAGTCAACACCTTAAACTTGTTTGAAACCCTTTGCAACCAATTTTCCTTTATAGGTTTGGACCTTTCCATCCATGTCAATCTTCTTCTTGAAGACCCACTTGCACCCTATGGGTTTTACCCCTTCAAGTGGATCCACCAAAGTCCATACTTGTTGGTATACATGAATTCCATCTCAGATCTCATGGCCTCAAGCGATTTCTCAAACTCTAATCCCTCATAGCATCTTTATAGGTAATTGGCTCATCATCTATGACCAATTCACTACCTTCTTGAGTCACAAGATATCCATATCTCTTAGGTTCAAGGTGTATCCTATTAGATCTTTGAGGATGTTGTGTTACTTGAGGAATTTGAGATTCCACAACATCTTGTGAACCTCTTTGTTCCTATAGTTCATCTATTGGTTCAATGTTTTCTTGTTGGTCTCAAACCTCTTCGAGTTCCACTTTTCTCCCACTGATTCCTTTGGAAATGAAGTCCATCTCAAGGAATGTAGCATCCCTAGAAACAAACATTTTGTTGTCATATTGGGAATAAAAGTAATATCCTCTTGTTTCTTTAAGATATCCAACAAAATAACATTTATTGGATCTTGGTCCAAGCTTTTCAGGAAACATTTTCTTGATATAAGCTTCGCAACCCCAAGTCCTCATAAAAGACATATTGGGATGCTTCCCATTCCATATCTCATATGGTGTCTTTTGAACCAACTTAGATGGTACTCGGTTTAGTTTAAATGTGGCGGTTTGTAGATCATGTCCCCAGAAGGTAATAGAAAGCTCAGCTAAACTCGTCATTGATCGCACCGTATCTAGTAATGTGTGATTGATTCTTTCTGATACACCATTATGATGAGGTCTTCCAGGCGGATTCCACTGAGATATAATCCCATGGGCTCTAAGAAGGTTCTCAAACTCTTGGTTTAAGTATTCTCCACCTCGATCAGAATGAAATGCCTTAATACTTTTACCAAGTTGGTTCTGTACTTCATCCATAAAATCCTTAAACTTTTCAAGAGATTCTAACTTATGTTTCATTAGATTAACATAGCCATACCTACTAAAATCATCAGTAAAGGTAATGAAGTATTGATACCCACCTCTAGCTATTGTTATAAAGGTCCACATACATCAGCATGTATGAGTCCTAATAGATCATTAGCCCTCTCATTATTTCCAGTGAAAGGGGTCTTAGCCATCTTGCCCAACAAACAAGATTCACATGTCTCAAATGATTCAAAATCAAAAGAGTCTAGACAACCATCCTTATAGAGTCTAGATATGCAATTCTCATTTATGTTCCCCAGATGACAATGCCAAAGGTATGTTTTGTTTGAGTCATTCAATTTTTTCCTTTTGGTATTCATGTTATATACACATGTATCTAGATCTATCAAGTATAGACCATAAGACATTGGGACACTTCCATAAAAGATCCCACCTTTACTAATAGAACATCTTCCATTCTTTATAAGAAATTCAAACCTTTCTTGTCCAAACAAGATACAAATATGATGTTCCTATTAATGACAGGTATGCAATATTAGTTCTCTAACTCTATTACAAGTCCACTTGGCAGAGTTAACTCATAGGTTCCAACTACACTGGCCGCAACTCTTATGCCATTAGCAACACACAGTTCAACCTCTCCTTTCTCTAAAGGTATATTTCTTTTCAGATCCTTCACATTTGAGAAAATATGTGATCCACATCCGGTATAAAGTACCCTTGATGAAGAAGTAGTGAAATTAATATCAATAACATATATCCCAGAAGTAGAGATCTCTATCCCTTGCTTCATCTTCCTCGGCACCCTTATCCTTCTCCTTACTTTGAGTGCAGAATATTTGAACCTTATCTTAGCCACAAAATGCTTTTTTTGGATTTGCCTTTGTCCTTGGACTCAATTCCGCTGATCACCATCACAGATTTGTCCATCTTTATTCGTGCTTCAACATTTATCAAGATGTCAAGGAACTCTGACACTGGTCCTTCCATGTTGCATAAGTGATAACATTCAATGAAATGACTATATGATTTAGGCAATGATTGCAAAATCATATCCATGGCCAACTCTTGACCCAAAGGAAATCCCGATTTCTTAATATGCTCCATATTCCTAATCATATTAAGCATATGGGGCTCTACTGGATATACCTCTGTCAGTTTGCACTCAAATAGAGCCTTAGATACATTATACCTTTTATGATTATCATGTTGTTTATGCAACTCATAGTTCATACAGTCCAACATAAGGTTCTTGATGTTCACAACATCATTGGCATTCTTCAAATAAGCATTCATGTCAGTCTTAGGATAATTTGGAGTGGATATTGGCTCTGATATTTTATAATCGTGCATAACACTTCTCAAGGTCCTAAACCAATTATGGAAATAAATCTCGTTTAAGTTTTCCGAACATGATGATTTGTTTGCCATTTGATTCTACAAGAGATAAAATTTGCATTTGTCAAAAACCCTTTTGATTTGATTTGATTTGAAAATTTTGATGATATGATCAGGTCTTTAATTATTATCACCCCCACTATTTTATTCAAATTGATAGCCCTCAATATCAATTTAGAATTGTGGCGTACAATATTCTAGAGGGCCAGATTCAAGATGATTCAACTATAGCCCGATCAACACCACAAACACAGTCAACCATCAAGGTAGACAACTCATGCCAATTGCATCATATGCAATTCTAGATAGATGATATGCACCACCCCTTACCATAATCATCTGCATGCCTCTGGGCCCAGACGCTTTGAGAATCACCGATCAAGCCTGACCCAAAAGCTGACATGATAATAATGCACCCCACGGAGGCAGAACCTACATCATTATCATCACACTTCTACTAGATAGATGGCGCACCCCGTGGAGGCGGAACCTACGCTTAGTCGATCAAGTTTTTCATGTGTGACGCTTTTAGAAAGCATACAAGACTTGATATTTTAATTGAGGGAGTTTGTATTTATAAGCATATACATATACTTTATCCAATCACCACATATATAGTACACATCATATACATTCTATATCCCGCAAAAAAACATGCAATAAACAAAAATGATGGTTATGGCTACTCCTAATGTAATCCCTTGGAGCCACAACAATCATTTAGGTCTACATCATATGTAGAAACCTATTGTTGATGAATACCTGTGCTTGCCAATCTGGGTTGATCGGTTCAACCCTTGAACTGATCAGCTCGCCTCCTCCCTAGTTGTTACGTCGTCTCACCAGTCGTCTAGTCATTCTGTCCACCATCGACTGGCTCCTTCTGCTGATTGGTTGGGCCCACCCAGCGATCAGTCCGGCTTTTCCACCATGTCCTCCAAGGTCCTTTAGTCAGTCGACTCGTCTTTGGGACACCTTCATCTTTGTCATAAAAGGAAAGTAAACTATCGTACTTTTACATAATATAGGGAAACCTCAAGTGACATTCGAGGAGATTAAAGGTAGAAAAGAATTAACTTTACATTGGGAAGATGAGATAGAGGCTCAGTACGCAGACAGAGATAAATAGATAAACCAACCACATACAACCATGCACATATAGGCGTTATTGACCATAACTATGCTACACATCCACCATCAAAACTACTTTTAGGGAGACACATGTAAATTACACACACACACACACACACACACACACACATATATATATATATATATATATATATATATATATATATATATATATATATATATATATATATATATATATATATATATATATATATATATATATATGTGTGTGTGTGTGTTTGGGATTTTTGTGCTATTGGATTTGATAAGATATTATTCACATCACATGCAATAATAGAATGACAAAACCAAAATCCGATCATATCAATTATCCCATAATATAGTAAATTGATGTTGCCTCAGATACCACTATTGGGAGATATGGTACAACACATGTAGTGGAAATTAAAATTTTATCTACCATATTCCCCCTAATCAGTAGATCGCGTCAATAACTATAATACAGGAAGGATGGTTTATGGATATACCTGGTCTTGGAACAAGTCTAGTGACAATCCTCATCATTATAGATGTGCAACTCTGAATCTTAGTTGCATTGGGACACTTTTGACTATTGTGCCCCCTGGTTTGCACCACAGACTGCAGCCATGAACGTCGTCTTCTTCAGAAGCTCCTCTTGTCACAGACTGTTGGTTGATGTTTCCCTCCAAGCATCAAACAACAGCTTCCTGCCTCCCACATGGACTGCCTAGAACTCATGTCGTCCTACTAAACCATATAGGAAGGAGTTGTCTCTTCTACTGGCATACTAGTCACCAACTTGGTCTCCCACCATGACAATTCTCAGTTGTTCTCTCCCTTGGCTATCCCTCCCTAGTCGAGTACGACTTTCTTGGGCTTACATGGTTACCACAACCAGAGAGGACAACAGTTGTCAGAGGAACTGATTCTCAATTGTCTGTGCTTTGCTTTGGGAAGCCCATAGTACCCCTCTATTTATAGTAGAGGCCATGGTCAAGGTTCCCAGTTGCTATTAGATGCAGGATTAATGTGCGGGAGTGGAAAGGACCGAAAGAACTCAAATTTTCGCAACAATTTTGAAAATTGCACAACCTATAAAAGTCTAAAGGCCATTTGGCAAAGCCAAATGTCATTTGGCATGTGAGTGTTTTGTATTTTCCAATTATGCACAAATTTGGAAAATTAATTCCCATCAATGTTAGATATTGATTTCCTTATGCAACAAGTATTGCTCAAGCAAAAGAAACATGGAAACAACTAGAATTTTCTCTGGCCAAACTAAACCATCTTGTACATGCAAGACGACCATCTCGGTTCACTCAGATGGTCATCTGGTGCTCTAAGTCGAGCCTGTTTGGTCGGGTCAGTTCATTCCGTTGTCAATTTCAACTCACAACCAAGACTGACACCCAGACACCCATCTCAACACTTGAGACAATCGTTTGGAACTCCAGACGGCTGTCTCAACATTTGAGATGGGCTTTTGGCAGTGTTGTCAACCTGTTTGTTGTCTGAGTCAAATGCCTAAACACTTTAGCACTTAATTCAACTGTCATTCGAGATCTAAACTCCTCTTCTAGATCAAGTCCTATGTGTGTGACCCTATAGGTCCCATATTACGTTAGTAGTGAGTGTCCATAACAACTTATGACATCACAAGCAAAGAGTGGTGCCTAGTCGCACATCATTACTACCCAAGTAAAAGGAAAATACGGGGAACAACTTCAACCTACAATCTGTGTATGGTGTTGCAGTGTTTGTATAGTTCCTTTATCACTGATGTCCACATTGAACTAGAGGCATGGAGCAGTCACCCTTATCATTATTCCATCTTATTTCTTGAACCAAGAGCAGACTATCTAACATATATATAAGCTCGATATCACATATTAACTCACATGTGCATGGCCATGCTTTTCTCAATCTCTCTTATTAAGAGGCCTAGGACATCACACTCCATTAGGAGGGACAAATCCCATGTCTATCACTTACAATCAATCTCCATGTGTCAAAGCCACCCAATCATTACCGTTATAACAACCCATGTTTCAGGTTTGCGTTTGATGATGTCAAAGTGTACCCAACGACATGTGTTGAGTGTAGTGATTTTAAATCTAAGAACCACAACCACCACCATCACTGTGAGAGTTGACTATAACTTCCATGTTGATGGCTTCCATGCGTCAATCTCATGGTGGGTCTGTCCAATACATTGTTCTCTAACATGTATTTGTGTGTTGGGTTTGATGTTGCCATATTATGACTAATGAGATTTAGTCATCAACCAACTCATACTCTAATCTTATGTGTCATTGTTGTCTATCAACCTTCCACAATGACAATCAATCAGGGACATAATGAGAATATGTAAATGTATTCTTAACATCCATATGACCTCATCCACATGGTTAGTAAGTTGATTACATACATAATTGAGTAATATAATTATCTATACACATATAATGTTACATCATTATCTCATAACTGAATTAAATAGAATAAATTGCAAGCTTTTCTTTTATTAATAATCAAATCATTTTTACATGATATGCCATTACAATCATCACATGATTGACTCTCTGGGCATACATAACTAACAGTAGGTGTTTTTGGGGCCTTCTTTGCAGTTGTCTATGACTTAAAGAAACTACATTTCAAGCTTAACATTGATGGGGTAGGTCTCCATGACTTTCATTCAAGCAACATAGTCATATAAAGCAAAAATTCCTAAAGAAGTCCCTTTATTGGCGGTTTAGTCCTCCAACTAACAATCATCTACCGAAAATGGGAAACAAGGTGAAGACAATCATCACCACCTACATAGGGTCATCTTTGACATCAAATGAATGACTCATCCAATAAAAAACCTATGGTCGGTATTCTTGATGCATCTATCAAGATGTCAGTAATGTTCAAATTCAATTAGGTGCCATGGTTTCCTGAATTCTTATGATCCCATCTCAGCAAGAAGGTGTGTATCATCATCCCAACTACATCAACACTATATGCTAATAGGTAGTAATCCATCCTATGACATAGTGGGACATATGAATAAGACTTTCATACATATCCATGTGGGACCTAATAGAAAGGTCGCGCAGACACTATTCATCCATTTTGAAGTTCCATCAAGGCACATTTATGCCTAAGAACATCCAGTCAAATACGTTGATTGATACAATCATTGTTATCATCAAGCAAAAGATCATCACTTTTTCTAAAGAGGAGATACTAACTGGTGTTAATTCTAATCCAACATTGTACATCACAGTAAAGCATGAGGTTATGAAGGTACCCTTGTTGTTCATGACGATAATGTTGGTCTCAATGTCTGTCCTATGAGGATATTTGTCACAATTGGCATCCAATAACATGATATATAGACTACTACAACAATGAAGGATGCCTTTAGTGGGTCTCCAAAAGAACTAATATAAGAGGTCCAACTACAGATCGATGTGGGCATGAAACTACGCATAGAGATATTCACTATGATGGAAATCAACGCCTCCTTCAACCTATTGTTAGGGTGCCCTTTATAAACTAGAATAAGATGTTCCTTATTCCCTAAATCAATGTCTCAAAATTATACATGGTTATGTAATAATCACATTCACTAAACATCCCTTTTTAGGGATGGTATCTCCCATGGGGTATGTGTGCGTTGACATGTGCTTCCATTCATTATTGGTAGATACAGTCTGTAAGAAATGGGACCCGATAGGGGATCCACTCCCTACTAAATCAAATAAAAAGGAAACATCTCATATGTCAAACACCACTATAATTTTTTTCACAGAAGGGATGATGACCAATTTATTCAAAATGTATGCATCATGATATCAAATGTTGAAGCAGAAACCAAAATATCTAACTATTACATAACTTGTTACTATTTCCATACTTCATCACATAGAGTGATACTTATGAAAATGAACTAGACTAAAGGATCAGTAGAGGATCATCTAACTACCTTGAGAAAGTCTCCCATTAGGTTGAGCTATACTTGATGAGGTCTTGTATCAACTTAGTTATCTTCTCCTTGACCTACAGTTGGGGTTGGAAGCATACCCCACTAAGAGAAGAAAAATAGATGCATCAGAAAAATGATGGTATGTGCATATTAACTCGAGTATTGAGAAACACAATGAAATAAAGGATATCAAATAAATAAGGCTTCTCAGAAGAAAAGGAAAGGACTACCCAACTGGTCATAAAAGAATATGAATTTCAAAAACTAATAATAAGGAGAACACTAGCCATTAAACCAACGTAATAGTTGTGCCACAAAAGCAAAAATAATTTTTTGGGCACAAAACCCATTAACATAATATCAACCTGCATTCATATGTGATAATCATAGAACTAGAATATTATAAATAACAATGGCAGACAAGGATCACAACCTTGAAACCTAATAGAGTATGGCACACAACCATCCCCTGAGTATATATAATAGTGGGCACAAAACCCAAGTATGGGGCACACAACCTCCATCCCAAAAATATAACATGGGCAAACAATCCAAAACCAAAGTACTTCCACTACTCTAGCGCTACTGAATCACAGAGCATGCTAAATGTAGAGGCATGTATAAAGTTTAGTCATATAAAATAGAATAGATAAGGTTGACACCACAAAAATGGACAAATTAAATGTAACCACATAAGTGGAAAAAAATGGGTTTCATAAAGAATAAAGGCACATGTTAGAGTCAAAAGAAAGTCCAACAAAATAAGATGATCATAATATCAGGATATAGTATAATATTGCACATGGAATAAATTCTCAAAAGAGAGGGATTATGTAGGCTATCAAAACAAAGATAATTTGGATTAACTACTCAACAAAGAAAAATAGGGAATGCAATCATACAAAAAGAGATGATAAAATTAGGTGAATTTCTCAATATAGAATAATAGGGAATGCAATCATACATAAAGAGAGGATAAAATTAGGTTAATTGCTCAAGATAGAATAATAGGGAATGCAATCATACCTTGACTTGAGTATTAAATCAGAGATCGAGTCTCAGACCTCCAAGCCTAGAGTGAACTCAATCTACATATAGGATTAGGTCTATCGATTAGGTTTTATGTTCTAACATATATATGTGTGTGTGTGTGTGTGTTTCTCTGTGTGTATGTGTGTGTGTCTGTGTGTGTGTGTAGAGAGAGAGAGTGAGTCATGCTAGAATACACTCAAGTGTATTCGAAGCAGAATACACTCAAGTATTTTTTCATGATGCAACATTTTTTTTCGTAAATCTAATCTGGTGATCTTCTTAAACATCTTGTGAATAGATCATATATAAAATTTGAGCCATTTGGACATTTATACGTCAATTTATAAATACCACAAAACTATACATTTCAAATTAGTTTTTTGCATCGATTTTGTTGCCCTCGAATGAGTGACTTGCACTCATCCAAATGCGATCAAAATTTGTATCTTGCCTAATTATAGTATGACAATGAAGATCACTAGTTTTGTGCATCAAATTAGTTTTGTGCATCGATTTTGTTTCCCTCAGATGAGTGACTTGCACTCATCCAAATGGGATCAAAATTTGTATCTTGCCTAATTATAGTATGACAATGAAGATCAAAATTTGTATCAAAATTTTTGAGTTGGGGCCGTCTCTCTCTCTAGGGTTTTGCTCTTCCTTCTCTCTAGTTCTTCTCCGATGGCCGTCGCTGGGGGGAGGGTGTGCCTTCTCGGTGCTTTCCTCCCCCTGGCCCAACCACGGAAGGTCAGAGTATGTTGGGTGGAGCGATTCTCAGGAGACGATGAAGCTGGCGTCCTTTCGACGATCACCCTTCAGTTCGAGTGGATCGTCTCTTGGCTAGGCAGAGGTGGAGACGCGATGTGCCACTGTGGAGCTCAGATCCAGGATTGTGTCGGCGATTCGATTTGTCGACTCCATCCCGTTAACGAGATATGGGTGGAGTGGAGCCGTGCCCTAGATTTGTCCCCTTGCTGCCACTCTGTCCAGGTGATGAAAAGGGGATCCATCGATCTCTTCTTTCAGTCTCCTGGTTCCCCCTTCCCATGAGCTGTTTGCTAGCTAGGCTAGTGTAATGGCAACCTCGATTCGAACCCGACTTGATAGGCGATGGTGATGGCGGCTGAGCACTGGCCGGCTGCCGAGATCAGGCGATCCACCTTTGGATGTCTTGTCCCGACGTCGATGCCTCCTTCCTTAGTCGTTGGATGGCCCTCCTCTTCGGGCTTGGGTGGGTCAGTGCTGGGGACAAGTCGACCCTCAGAAGGAGAGGTGTCTTGCAGTTCCCTGTGGGACTTTGTCCTTCTTCTGCTTGAGAGGGGTGTGTAGGTGTCCCTGCCGATCCGGGTGTGCAGGTGTGGCTTCACCAACCGAATTCATCTGTGCTACCATCGACCATGGTGAGGATTTGTGTTCAAGCAATGATCTCCGGACCTCAAGCAGCCATGGTCGTCACTGCTTGGGGCAGAGCTTGGCCCGGAGGTCATGGCGCCATCTAGCTTGGTCTCTTAAAGTCTAAGCTTGAGGGAGCCCCTATCTAGGTAGTTGCTGCGGGTCTTCTCCAACCGTTTGACCCCAGGATCTTTTCACATCAGGAGTGGCTGGCCCTCTGCTGCTGCAAGGTTCTGCTGAGGCGCTCCTAGCGTTTGCTGACTACAGGGTTTGCTAAGGCATTCCTGGCGTTGATGGCTACCTCCTGTTGTTGTGAAGATGTGAAGATGGAACACCTGCGAGGTGTTCATTGGAATGCCTCTGTGCATTCATGTGCATTAGTGCACAGTAGTAGTAGGGACACCCCCGAGGTGTTCGACCTGCGACTGGGATTCTACTGCTATTAGTTCATTGAGTTCACCAGACACTAATTGGTGTTGTTTGGTTGTTATCCTAACCTTCGTATCTTTTTCGACCACTACTTTCATAGGATGATCATATTGCTATGTGTGAAGGAGAGATATGATGGTTGGGTTGATCACTGCTCCAGTCATCAGTCTGCGTTTGGAGTCTTCTACGAGATGATGGTATGACAGGATAGACAGTGCATTTTGCAGCTATTTGAGATAGATAAATTCCAATTTTGAAGTGAGGCCTTGCTTGGTGCGTAGATAGAGGTTGGGTGTCCTTCGTCTTCCTTCTGTGCCTGAAACATTTGTGGGTGGTCTTTATTGTCAGTGTAGCTCCTCAGATGTTTAGACTGATGGATAGTTGGTCTCTTGTTTATGTATTTTCTGGGACGTCTTCTTCTGGTTTGTAGTTTTTTCTGTTTAGAGATCTTATGTTCAAGACCTATTTAATTTGGTCTTTAGTTTTCTTTCTGTAATCCTGCAAAGGGTTAGGGGGTGCGTCTTTTTGTACCTAAAGTTTTGGAATTTTAATAGCAACAGAGTTTTTCTCCGACCAAAAAAAGAAGATCACTAGTTTACATTTTACAAAAATAGTCTTGATATGCAAACACCGCTTGAGTGTAGCATGCGATTTGTACACTCGAGTGTATTCTAGCCTGACTCTCTCTCTCTCTCTCTCTCTCTATATATATATATATATATATATATATATATATATATATATATATATATATATATATATATATATATATATATATATATATATATATATATATATATATATATATATATATATATATATATATATATATATGCACACACACACATACACACACATATATATATGGTGAAAATCTTAGAAATCCAAATCTTCAGCAAAACCCTAGATTATCTCATGATTTTAGTCTTAAAAGTCAGGACAAGGCTATTGATTATGGACGTGATCCAAGATCCAATTTTTACCCATTAAAATCTTTATTCAATTATTATTAAGTAAATATGCATTACTAAACCCTAAAAATCATGATTTTAAAACTTCTAAATCAAGTGATGAAAATTGGACCTAAAGATAAAGGATAATTTTTTGAATCCAATGAGTATTTTTTTGTAATTTTTGGATAGCCAGAGATTAAGTTGTGTATTTAGAAGTTTTGACCAATCAGAAAATCGAGAAAAGCCATGTGGGCAAAGAAAAATTTCTGAGTGAGATGGGGCTCTCTGAAGTGGCCCAATCCTCTGTCGTCACCATGCCTCGTTAGTGACCAATGAGGCGTTCTTATAAGGAAACAAAATGAAATTGAAAGGACTATAATGCCCCTGGCGAGAAAAAGATCAAGAACAACACAAGTAGGGGAAAGAATGTAATTGTGTAGTGGGTTTCTTCTCCCCTAGTCCCCAATGACACCATTATGAGTCTACAGAAACCATGGGGGAGCAAATTGGGCAAACCCAAAGTGGTTGATTTCACATGACATAGACTCACCATTTGCGAAGAACAAGGTCTAAGGAAACTCACCGTGATGACGATTGAGTTGAGGCAAAGCCAACAACTGAGGTGAGTTGCTGCAAGCATGGAACAAGAACCTAAGTCAACGGTGGATGAAAGAATAGTGTGTGTAGCAATTGAGGCCAGATGAAAAAAATTCTCAATGTGGCAGAACCAAAGAGGGGGTCTACTATTTATAGGGTTGGGTACATGAGTAGGTATATCACCGACTTGGGAAGACTTGAATGCAAGATTGGACATTTCAAGAATATGGAACAATAGGCTTTGAATTAGGCATGGCTAGGTGCACAATCATGAGATGAACTTGTAGGAAACAAAATTTTGTGAAATGATCGACTGTGGTGAGAGAAATCACGATTATAAAATATCTAAAACTAGCGGTCTGTTTCCTATTTTTTCATGAGGTGGAAGATGATATGAAGGTCGTCCGATTGTGATTCAATAGTCAGACAAGATCATGTGTATTTGCTAAAGTCAGGAACTTGCATGACATGTGACATTAATGCAATTCAAATCAAATTGGAATGAAGTGTTGATTTGATTATTTCCTTTTCTCTCTCTCACCAATTGAGGGCACAAACAAAGTCTAATTAAAGTGAAATTTTAAAAATAGATCAATTAGGACATTTAAATTCAGATTTTGGAATTAAATTTCACTTTTGAAGATATATAGTATTTTATTTAATTCTTTTAGACTATATTACACATTTTCTTTTCCTTTATGAATTTGAGGCATGTGAAGCTCCTAAATGATGTGAAACTTGGTCCATAAGTAAACTAAAACATGTAGAATACAATTTTATAATTAATTTTTCCTTTTAGGGTTACTTAACATGTTATTTGATATTTTGGGCTTTAATATACATTCTCTCTCCTAAACTATACTAGGATTGGCAAGTTTGTCCAAATAAGATGAAAATTCACACATATGTAAATTTTGGTATGTAGATTTCGAAATTTGAGGCTTAATTCCACTTTTGGAGACTTTTAGAAGTTTATGTAATACTTTTGGATCTTATACTTTTTGTTCTTTTCTAAATAGAATTAAGATAGTTATTATTATGTTAATAATGTGAAACTTGGCTCCCAAGGCGATTGGGATGCAGAGAACACATTTTCACTATTGTATCTTTAATTTGGGATTTCCTTTTATAAGTTATGGCACCGTTAGGATTTTTGACACATTACCACTATTTGTATCCTTATATTATATCTTTATTATCAACAATTACTTAATGGAGTCATATTAATATCATATTGTTACAAAAAGAAATATATTATTATTATGCATGAAATTCCACTTTTTACTTAATTAACATATTTAATTTATTTATTCCACATTAATATATATTATTGCACATAAAAGTTCAAATTGTCATTTTAACAAATGCATTAGTCATATTTTCCCCTTATTTTACCATCATGTGAATATATGAATCTTTTTTTCATTTTGGATCATAATCAAGGTATTATATAAATGTGTTTTAATTTTTATCCTTGTTTGCTCACATCTAATGACCAAACCTCACTATCTTTCTAATTATGGAATAGAGGAGGATTCTAGGTTCTGGTTTGTTACATACTCAATAACATCTTCAAACAATTCTTATTGTTTACTCTAATCCAAAATTATTACAACCTCTATTTATGAGTGGTGAAGCATATGGACCTTGAGTTAGGATGAGGAATAGGCTAGCTATGTCAAGTTATTATAGAATGTGTATTTGTACCAAAAAGGTATGACACAAGTGAACATGGTTATAAAGGATCCCCCTGGAAAAATAAGGAGTCACATCACTTACTAGTCTTTATACTGAAACCAACCACAATATGTCCAACTTAGGAGTAGTTTGATGATTAACAGGGAAAGGGTCATTTAACCTTGTCCAGAATGTCTATTGAATGCAATAATGATCACGAGTATGCACACTTCTTTTAGGAAGTATGCAAAGGAGACAAACAAGGTCCATCCCAAATAGATGCATAAAATCAAGAATATCCCAAAGTAGTAGTAGTCATTGAAATGGCCTCGAGCCCCCACAACTGCCACACACAAGATTTATCTACAACAAAATCATCAAGAACTTTCAAATAGAAGTGCAACAATAGAGTGCTCATTGATAACCTTATTGTCTAAAAATTTGCAGTGACCAGAAAGGAGGTCCCATCCTTTCTCTTTCTCTAAACTCCTCTTGGGTGCCTCATTGTAAGTACCTCCATCAAAAGTTCAACAAGAAGAAGATGTCGATCTTCCATTGTAGACACTTGGTCCAATAGGAAATGTTTGAAGATATTGTGGATGCCATCATTAATGAACCTCTAGAGGACTCATTCGCTCCAAATTTCATGCCTATTGAACAATATCCATTCCACATCAAAGATGAAATAGACATGGTTGATATAGGAATGGGCTTACTCCCTTATCCTATGAAGCTATGCATTTCCATACGACCATCAACACAATTATCTCTGATTGAGCTCCTCTACCAATACACCAACATGTTTACCTTGAGATATGCTAACATGATAGGGCTCAACAAGTCTATCTTTGTCCATTGACTCCCAAAAAATATAGGGATGCATGATGTCATCAAGAATCCAAGACACATCTTCCATGATGGGATAAAAAAATTACTTATAGAAGTGCAAATATAATACAACATCGGATTCAAACCCCACATGTCATATCCAATATGGATCACCAACATTATACTAGTCCCAAAGGAAGATGAGTGAGCCCACATGTGTGTTACTGTCTTATAGAGTCCTTAATAAAGCCATCCAAAAATATGTTTTTCGCTGCTTCTTATAGATGTACTTGTGGACAATATAGGCGAACATGAATTATTCAATTTTAGGGACAAATTCTTAAGGTACAGTAAGATAAAAAAATTGGTATCATCATACATGGCGAAAACCACTTTACCGGATTATGGGGTATTTTTTGCTACAAGGTCATGCTATTCGAACTCAAGAATAAGGGTGCAAATTATCAAGGAGACATGGTGGATCTCTTTTATGACCTCATTGACTACAAAATCAAAGTCTACATAGAAAACATGATTTCTAAGTCAAAGCAAGCAGAAGAACAAACTAAATGTTTTGAAATGTTTTTCCAAAGACTAAACATTTCTTCCTCTAATTGAATCCATCAAATTCAACCTTCATCTTAACATCTATGGTTACAACCTAGTGTAACCATATCTTTATTTTCTAGTAATCTTAGTATTAAAACCAACCCTATCTTTGTTTCCTATTCATTAGTATCTTACATTTATAGTTGATTAGTGCTTGATTTAGCTTAAACTTTTGCTTTGCTAAGTAAAAACATGTTTTGTTCACACAATGAGATTTGAGTTTTAATTGAAATTGTAATACTCCACACATGTATTTGGAAAGAGAGCTAAAGATGATGAGTAAATAACTAATAAAAAATTGAGTGTATTCTAGCCTGACTCTCTCTCTCTCTCTCTCTCTCTATATATATATATATATATATATATATATATATATATATATATATATATATATATATATATATATATAGTGTGTGTGTGTGTGTGTGTGTTTGTGTGTGTATGTGGGTGTGTATATGTGTGTCTATACATCTATATATCCATATAAATAAATAAATATATACCTTTATGGTATATCTATTAAACTGTGGTTGTAATTCTGATACAAAATCAATGGATAATATCAAAGTTCAAACAAGGAAGTTATGGTGTATTTAGTAATCACATAAATAACATCCATCAATTCACATTTCATTAAGAGAACAACCCCATCAGTCTACACCCTACCAGGGGTGAACAACCCATCTACACATACATCCCATCAGTACATATAGCCTGAGGGGAGAATGTAGTCTGATGGGATCATCCTACCAATGGGTGAGTTGTGTTTCTGCCCCATAAAATCAAACACAAAAACAACATAATTTTTTATATACATATTGTAATGTGACAATATTTGTTTTGTTAGATTCTTATTTCAGTTATCTACACAAATAAAGTGCTAAAACACAAGAAAATAGAACAAGGGGATGATTTTGAGGGTGACTTTGGGGAAGAACAAGAAGAAGAAAAGACCTATCAATACATCAATCATGGTAAGATAGTTTTAGATATTTCTTACTTCTTTATTACTATTTTTCTTGGTTGAAACTTGGGTTGAGGCAACTATAGGTTTCGTTCTTCTTTTAACTCATCCTGTTCTTCCTCGAGTGAGATCATAAATGCATTAAAGAAAGAAACATCCTACAGTAGGTGGGATTTGGCATTTCCAACCATGATCTAGGCTTTGTTGGATGTGATCCAACTAGAGAAAGACAAGATTCAAGACCGATAATCTAGAAACAGATCTAGGTGAGTGTAAAAATCATCATTTATCTTTGGTTTCATAGAAACTAAGCTTAAAATCAAAGAGAAAATTATTGTCTTCTATCTTATACAACATTTGTGTCTTTGAAGAGCCTAAACCTAAGATTTCGGTTGAATGATTGGATGTTTTAGTATAATTGTGGTGGTTTATGGATGCCTTCAAATTTACATAAATTTGACATATTTCATGGTGAATGATGATGGTATGTAGAACTAGAGGCACCGATGGCATACTGAGTTTTCCCTAATTCCTATATAAATACAATTAATATCCAAAAGATGGTTATCGAGTTTTCTTATTGTTGCCTATGTAACAGGGAAAATTAAGTGCATCATTCCTTCACTATTTCTCATATTTGCTCAGTTAGATATTTCAAGCTAATTCTCACAAGTAGCCCAGTAAGGTTCAATATTTGTATAAATGAGGTGAAATACATAGAAATAAGCTAAGAGAAGTACAATATACATAATAAAAATTAAATTAAACAATTATATAGACATTAGATTCCCTAAACATCATAGTACCCATCATGTAGGTCTACACTGTGGAGTAGGGAATGAGAATACTGAGTGATAGAGTCTAGGGTGAGGTAATCAAAGTGTACAAGTGGCATATGGGGGACTAATCCCAAGATGTATAGGCTCTTAAATATAGTGAGGTACCATGCATTGATCAAAGATTCTTGTGGTAGTAAATACCATTCACTTAGCTTAGATATTGCTCACTCAATCAGTGGTTGTGGAACCAGTCATGCATGTATTTGAGTCAAGGTTTTTGACTCTATGTCTGAGTACTCTTGTTAAGAGGAGGAGACTAATTTTATCCAACTTGTTGTTTAGCCACTGACGCTAGACGTAATGAGTCATTTTGTAGATTGGGGAGATAATATAATAGACTTAGAGTCCTAGATCCTGGTTCTACATGAAGTCTTATATAGAAATATTGTATATTTTTATAATACTTCCACATGGTGATACATTTCGTGTGTGTCTTGAGCATAACTAAAAGGAATAAGAGGCTAATAAATGGATTCAAATATTTACTCATCACAGAAACTGCCATGTTGGATTATTTGTAGGTTTCAATTTCCATGTTTAGATTCTTCTATATGTAAATAATCTAAGATATTTACCTAGATTATCGTGGCTTCTTGGTTACTATCTACACCCTGAGCTAGTATCTCACACACTATACTGAATCATTTTTCAAATATAGGTCCATTTCAGCAAAAGTAGACAAAATCTTAATATCACCGAGAGTAGATTAGCTGAGGTCTTGAGAGGGTTAGCTAGTTTATTTAGAGGGTCTCTTTGTTGGAAAATTGAGGAAACAGATAAGGAAGCAGAAAAAAATTAATGCCTGATTCTCTAACCAGTGAGATCGCATCAACAACAATGTATCTAAGAAGGAAAGTTTGTAAGGTCATACCTGGTCCCGGAGTAACTCCAATGACAACTCTTGCTACAACATGTGTCTTTTTTAAAATTGCATAGACAACATCAACATCGGCCTCCTGGTTTATCACAACTGATGGTAATTGACTGCATCCACCAAGCAGTAGGCAACAACCTCCTTGCCTCAAGAGTAGTCCACATGGACCACCAAGAACTCCACATTGTGCTACCAGAGCCAACATGAAAGAGTTGTCCCTTCGAACGTCAATCTTCTAGGAATGATCATGTAATAAATGGGATTTTCCCCTCTCATCTAATTTATGCACATCTTGACTCATTAGATACCATATTATACTCAAATACCTCCCTAACCCTTATGTTTATGACTTTAAGTAATGTTATGCGCAATTGATGAATTGATTTTGATTAACTATCCCTTAGGACCTATATGTAACTCAAATTTGGGTTTTGAACTAAGTTTCATGTTCATTATATATCACCAAATTTAAAAAAAAATGAAACCTTTAAATGAACTCTTCTTACTATGATATGTATGTCATGTTGTAGATGATTCAATTACAAATCCAACGGTGCAAATATCACCTCAATTGGAGTTATAAATCACAATATATGGCGATGTAAATATCTCCTTTTAATGTATAATTTTATTTTTGTTTTGAGCCTTAGTAGGACTCTTTGGGAGCGAGGCCCAGCAAAGGGAGTCTCCCCTTTTCCCTTGCTAACTCATCAATCCACTTGCTAGTGTTTGTTTCAATCATTTGTGACCCTTGGATCCCCCTCAAACCCAACTTCTAGGATGTCATCCCCTACCTCCGTCCATAATACTATAGCATTATATTTAGGGGCAGCCAATAGCACTCTTCTTGGTGATTTTTGATTAAATTATCTTGCCAAAATGCTATAAAACTGCACTCTTAGTCTTTCACCCCTCATTTTCTCTCATTTTCATTCCCTAGATCTCTTTCCCAACCTGATTTCTTCTTCTCCCTGGCCATGGTGCTGCCGCCACTAGATGGTTTGTGGCTTCTCTCTACCAACCTTCTTGATCCAAGATCAAGCTTCCTTCGAGTCTATGATGGTCTGAGGACCTCATTCGGCTTTCTTTCTTGAAGCTTCAGGGGTCAGATCCCCCTTTTCCCCTACCCTGACAACCAACACCATAGTTGCATCAAGCCGTGGGGCTTCTCATGTGGACGTAAGGGATGACTCCATGTAGTGTTAGAAGGCAACCATTGGAGACTGCAGATTGGGGGAAAACACCCTGTGGTCAACAACAGATGGGTCAAAGCAAGCCATGTGGGCCGAATCACAGGCTGCAACTTTAAGGCAGTGGGAGCGGCCAGGGACCATGAGGGACCTGACTCAACCACTGAGTGGATGCCAACCATTATCCTGCAAGCACTCTCATGAGTAGTGAATCTTAGATACAATGACTCATATTCATCACATAATTTTTGGTAGCTCTCTAATCTTATTTTCCTATAGTTTGAAATCAAAACTTCAAAAATTGATATCTTTCACATCCTTTGGCCAAATAGGGAATATGATATATGAATTTTTATCCGTTCGACAAGATCTATGATGTATCTTCTCCAAAATGATGCTTTTGCTTATTATATCACTCTCAAACCTCAAAACAATAACTTTTATCTATATTTGGCCTTGAACCATGAAATAGATCATCTTGGTGTACGTATGCTTACACCTTTGACCTGAAACAACCCCTTTTATGTATTTTGAATGATGTGTCTTGATCAACTTGAAACATTATCCTTCCTTGCTATCACATGATCACCTAACTTCGAAATTTGTAATCTTTATAATGCTATGTGTCATGTTTGACTATGGTTTTATGCTATCGTTTCCATTAGTAGCTCATATTATTTGAAGACCTAGTATGCCCTAACATGTGATATTAATTACTTATATGTTTGGAACTATACCCATTGTTCCAATGATGATCCGTAATGATTAAACCTATATGCTTACCTTAAGATCAGTCCTTGAGATGTTTTGTAGCATGAAATTCCATGAATCACATTCTTACACACTCATGACATACATGTGACAATTAATGTGATGTTAATGCATATGTTAATTGTTGGGATCTAACCTTTCTAGATCTTTATCTAATGCTATCCATGATATCTTAATGACTCTAAATTAGTATAGTCATCATACTTTAGAGTTGCATCCTAGCTTGTTCTACCTAATGCTTCTATGACTTGGATGTATGACCTAGTTACATGGAATTGATGCAATATGATTAGTTGTGACCTCACATGCTTAAACCATGATGATAATCTAAATGTCATGCTCCCCTTACTCCTAAGTCAGACCTTATCTTGATCTTGCATTATTCATAATGTGGATGGTTCACCTAGACCTATAGCTTAATGTTGATCTGGACTACATTGAATAATGGCATGCATGTTTGGAAGTTTGGATATGTTTGAACTACTTGAACCCTAGGACTAGGGGAGCATCCTAATTACTCATATGATGCTTATATTATCAAACCCTAGTGATGTAAGACTCTATGTTGTATATTTTTACATCTTAGGTCCACTTGGGCTGGCCCATCATTAGAGATCTTATCATAACTTATTCATTACTCACAAGGTACACTTAATCTCTTGACTCTACTATGTTATTGGCTTGTTTGTATGTATGCTCGAATGAATGATTAGATAGATAATTACTTGTTTGAGCTACTCGTTCCCTATGATTAGTATGTTCATTTTGCTTGAATATGTTGAACAAACCTCAAACATAATTGAACTTGTCCATTATACAAACCTTATGTACCTTCCTATATTCTTAGGGTAAGGGCACAAAGCATGTTGAAAACAGGGTTAGCTCATTGACTTAGTTATTGAGGTCCCTCACGTATATAGAAGGGTTGGCTAATGTTGAGCACCCTTACAGACCCTTCCTTTGAGGAAGTGGTCAGTGGCCATAATATGTTGTTAAATATAGTGGAAATGCACTTAAAACATGCTTGGTATAAAAGAATGGCATTAAGTATTCTTGTCTTGTTTCTACTTATTATTCATTATGATGTTTCTAGCCAAGCAAGATTTTACTATATGCTTAAATTGTGGTTACATGTTTTTCATAGCATACTTAATGCTTTAGCATTAATATGTTTTGTTTATCGAATTTGTAGTTCCCAAATAAAGATTCACTGCACTCAATACTCTAAGATATGAAATGAAACACCAATGGGTACTCTTGATCTTGAAATGGGTAAGTATCTCTTATCTCCATGTTTAGTATCTTGTTATCTCTTGTTGTTACTACTTTTACATATATATACTTCCTGTGTGAAATAATTGTACCATTCTACATACGGGCACCCAAGTCCACACTCCTTTGACTTTGTGGCCATTAGGAGTGTGGACTTAGGGTAACAAATGGAGATCCACTCTCCCAATTATCTCTCCCTTGTTGCCGATCCCTTTTACAAGTAGGAATTGCTCAGGCTCTCTTGGTTACCACAACCAAAGAGGACAACAATTATAAGAGATTATTTTTGTCTCTAGGAAGTCCTCGATACCACTCTATTTATAGGAGAGTTAGCGTCAAGGTTTCCAGTCGATCTGGGAGTCAACGAGATAAAATTCATGAATTTTGTGGAAGTTACAAATAGTGAATTGATTGGTTCATTGTCCTACCAGTTGGATCAGAGGTGAACGAGTTGATTCATCTCTTGAACTGGTCAATTCATGTACTTTCCTATTTTGAATCAAATTGGCATTCAATTTTTCATTAGTGCAAAAGATGATGTCAACATCAATCCTTGATACAATCAAATTGATCATTGAATCGGGTGGTTCATCACATGAAAAGGTCGTCTCAGACCTTGAACTTACCAATTCACTTAGTGAACCAGTCGGTTCATGCCCTAATTTGATCATTGTTCAACCAATGTTATTTCGAATTAACCTGACACTCCAAACGATTGATTCAACACTTGAATCGGTCTGTTTAAAGTCTAGTTAGTTAAATTCAAACTAGTGTTGTTTAAATTGAACACCCAAACACTTTTAGTAATCAAGTTAAATATCATTCATGAATAGACTCCTATTCTAAGTGCATTCTATGCATGTGACCCTATAGGTCCCAAGTTACATTGGAAATGAATGTCCATAACTAATATATGACATCACAAGTAATGATCGATATCTACCAACACATAATTGCTACCCAAGTAATTTGGAAAGTTGGAGAACAACTTCAACCTACAATTTGTGAGCAGTGCAATTGTGATCATATAGTTCCTTTGTCTCTGGTATCCGGATTGAAGTTGAGGCATGGAATAATCATCCTCTCAAAATTCAATCCATGTTCCTTGAACTAGAGAAGACTATCTGATATGCATGTGAGATCATATACCATATATTGATTCACATGAGTATGGCCGTATATTTCTCAGTCTTTCTTATCAAATGGCATGGATGTCAATCTCCTATAGGAGGGACAAATCCCATCTACATCACTCATACTCAATCCCCAAGTGTCACAGAGTACCCAAATACCACCTTTAAAAAAGCCTTATTCAATGTCACATTGGATAATGTCAAAGTACAACAAAATGTGTTATGAGTGTACTAATCTCAGGTCTAGGAACCACAATCACCACTATCATTATGAAAGTTGATTCTGACTACCATTCAATTGTCATCATGTATCACTCTTAAGGTGGGCCTATCTAATATACTGTTCTCTAAAATGTATATGTGTGCTTGACTTGATATCACATATCAAGACTATCGAGACGCTGTCATTGATCAACACACACTCTAGTCTTATGTATTACTATCACCTATTTTTCTTCCTTAATAATATCTAAATAGGGACATAACAAGAATGTATGTACTCTTATCATACATATGATCTCACTATTTGGGTCCTCAACCTAAAGACATAAGTCATCGAGTAGCATTATTCTTTAGACATCTATTATATTCGTGTCATCATCTCATGATTGAGATAAATAGAATAAATGGAATTAGCTTTTATCATTAACACATCATGTATCTCATGCCCTGTTAAAACGGAATTACCTTTTATCATTAACACATCATGTATCTCATGCCTCGTTAAAATCATCATATGATTGTATCTATGGGCATACATACCAACATACTCCCACTTCCACTTAGAGCCAATCACCCACAAATTTTATTCTAAGTGATCTTAACATGCCCATCATGTTTCTGCTACACAAGCACTTTTATAAAAAGCTAGCATCATTTTCTTCTAGTCGGTATTTTGCAAGTTTCACATCTCTTCATTGTATGACTTCTCATATGCGATGGAAGTGTCACAGTATGCTATCTAAGATTCCTTGCCTAACCAGTACCTCCATTGTTGTCACAATATATGTACTGTGTCATCAACAGTTGGAACCTCCCATAAGTTCATCAATATGAACTTCTTGATTCATACAATATCCTTTGTTTTTCTCATAACACTAAGATACTCGACTTCTATTGTAGAATTAAACAATTGTCTCTTGTTCGAAACTTTTCTAGCTTACAGTTCTATTTTAAGATCAAACACAATTTTAATTTGTGATCTTTTATTTATCATTTTGGAAGCTTGCATCAGCTTAAACCTTTACAACCAATTCTTCCTTACTACCATAACTAAAGAACCAATCCTTTTCATGCTTCTCAACTACTTAAGGATGTTCTTTATGGTAGTCCATTGACTTTCACTGGGATATGATAGATATCCACTCGTCATGTCCAATACATATGAGATAACTAGATAAGTACATATCCTCTCGTAATGTCCAATACATACAAGATAACGTGATGAGTACATAACATTGCATACATGATAGATCAAATTGTGAATGCATATGACATCTTACTCATGTTTTCCTATTCGTTGCAAGAACTAGGACATTGGGCTATAGAGAGACTAATCCCATGGAACATGGGCAAGTTTTCTCTCATTGACTCATGTATGCCAAACCCCTTCAACATCTTGCCAATGTATTTGCTCTTTCTTAGGTTCATAAGCTCTCTAGATCTATCTATATATATTTTGATTCATATCACTTATGATTCTTCACCTAGACTCCTCATAGAGAAAGTACTTTCCTTGCTAGGTTTTACCGTTTCCACTATAAGGTTGTTATTACCCATCATCACGTGGAATAAAAATATGCCCCCACTAAATTCTTGTAATCACAATTATCATCTTCATTTTGACTAAAGTCAAACTCTTTGACTATTTTGTCAAATCTAAGATTCTAGCTCTAAGTTGCTTTTTTCAATCCATAGATTGACCTTTGTAGCTTACAAACTTTATTTGCAATATTAGATTTATAAAACCATCAAGTTGTATCACATTCACATCTTCTACAATGTTTTTGTTAAGGAATGCAGTTTTAACATCCATTTTTCCAAATATTACATTCATAACAAGCTACAATGTCAAGCATGATCTTGATGGATTTAACGATGGTAATTGGTGATAATTTTGTCATGTTCAACATCTTGAACTTGTTTGAAATCCTCTCAACCCATCTTCTCTTATAGGTTGGTACACTACCATCCATGTCGGTCTTTTCTCAAAAACCCAAATGCACCCTATGGGTCTTACCACTTCAGGTGGATCCACCAAGGTCATACCTCGTTGGTTTACATGAACTCCATCTTGGATCTCATGGACTCAAGCCATTTCTCTAACTATGGTCCCTCAATAACGTCTAGGTAGGTTGTTGGCTCATCATCTATGACCAAGTCACTGCCTTCTTGAGTTATTAGATATTATAATCTTCCAAACTCAAGGTATGTTCTACTAGATCTATTAGATTTTGTGTTGCATAAGGAACTTGAGATTCCACAACAATTTGTGATTCTCATTGTTCCAATGTACCTTTTTTGTCTCAATGTTTTTCTTGTTCATCTTGAACTTTTGTTCTACTTTTCTCCCACTGATCCTTTGGAATAAATTCCCCTCAGGTATACATCCATCCCCAACAACAAAAAATTGTTTTGTTGGATTGGAATATAAAAGTAGTATTCAACAAAATAACATTTATGTGGTTTGTGGACAAATCATTTTCATGTAACTATTTTTTTACACAAACTTTCAATCCTAATCCTTATACAAGACATATTAGGAAACTTCCCATACCATATCTTATATATTGTCTTTTGAACCATTTTAGACGGCACATTATTTAGTGTAAAGCATGTTTTAAAAAGAAAACTGGAACATTGACTAGATTTTATTGATGATCACACCATGAATTAACAAGGTGTGACTCCTTATTTCTGATACATCAATATGTTTTAGGTGGAGTTCTTCTTGATACACTATCATAGTCTCCCAAAAGGTTATCAAACTCTTGGTTCAAAGTATATTCCACATGATCGTATTGAAAAGTTTTAATACCTTTAGCAAGATAGTTACATACTTCATTCTTGATCTTCTTAAACACTTCAAGAGATCTAGACTTGTATTTCATTAAATAAAATCTACTATATCTACTGAGATCATCAATAAATAAAATGAGGTACTATGAACCACCTCTAGCATTCATTATAAAAATTATTTATAGATTAGTATGTATGAGCTCTAATATAACATTCATTCTCCAACTACATCTAGTGAAAGGTTCTTTTGTCACATTGCCCAATAAATAAGACTTGCATGTATCTATTGGTTCAATAACCATAAGAGTCTAGACTACCATCATATGGACTATAGAAGTGCATTTCTCATATGTGTGACTTAGATGACAATGCTATAGTTATTCATTATTTGAGTCATTTAGTCATTTAGTATATATATAACTATCTTTAGAACTATCAAATATAAACTATGAGACATTGAGGCCATTGTCATGGAATATCTTATCTTTTAAAATGAAACATCAATATATTCATAATATTCTTGTCCATACAAGATACATGATGTTTTCCATTAATGAAAGGTACATAATAACAATTCACTAATTCTATTATATGCCCATTGAATGATAGATTGCAACTATAGTAGCAACAACCCTTGCTCTATATAGTTCTAGCACACTTCTTCTTAGATCCTAAAGTAGATCTATATCTCTTTCTTCTTCATGAGTTCCTATATATAAAGAGGAAAGTTCCTTTTCTAGTGTCCAGACTGGTGACAATGGTGGCATTTTCCTTCCTTATTCACTCCTCCCATAGCTTTCAGTGTAGAAGATGTTGTCTTTTGAATAGCTTTAGAACTTTTGTTGGATTTTCCTTTGCCCTTGGACTTTCCTATGTTGATCATCGCCACAAATTTAGGTTTTTCCTTCTTCATCTACATTTCAGCTGTCCTCGACATGCCAAGCAATTATGACAATAGATTGTTAAAATTATTCAAGTTGTAGTTTATGACAAACAAGATGTATGATTCTTGCAGTGACTGCAAAATCACATTTGTGGTCAACTCTTGACCCAAGGGAAATCCCAATCTAGCAAGGTTCTCCACATACCCAATCAACCTCTTTGGGTTTGCCCAATTTGCTCCCCCACAACTTTAGTAGACTCATAATGGTGTCATTGGGGACTGGGGGAGAAGAAACCCACTGCACAATTACATTCTTGGCCCTACTCATGTTGTTCTTGATCTTTTTCTCACCAGGGGCATTATAGTCCTTTCACTTTCGTTTTGTTTCCTTATAAGAATGCCTTGTTGGTCACTGATGAGGCATGGTGACGACTCCTTATTTCTGATACATCAATATGTTTTAGGTGGAGTTCTTCCTAATACACTATCACAGTCTCCCAGAAGGTTATCAAACTCTTGGTTCAAATTATATTCCACATGATCGTATAAAAAAATGTTTTAATACTTTTAGAAAGATAGTTACATACTTCATTCTTGATCTTTTTAAACACTTCAAGAGATCTAGACTGGTATTTCATTAAATAAAATCTACTATATCTACTGAGATCATCAATAAATATAATGAGGTACTATGTACCACCTCTAGCATTCATTATAAAAAAATTTTTATAGATTAGTATGTATGAGCTCTAATAGAACATTCACTCTCCAACTACATCTAGTAAAAGGTTCTTTTGTCACATTACCCAATAAATAAGACTTGCATGTGTCTATTGGTTCAATAACCATAAGATACTAGACTACCATCATATGGACTATAGAAAAGCATTTCTCATTTGTGTGACTTAGATGACAATGCTATAGATATTCATTATTTGATTCATTGAGTCATTTGGTATATATAACTATCTTAAGAACTATCAAATATAAACTATGAGACAATGAGGCCACTATCATGGGAGATCTTATGTTTTAACATGAAACATCAATATATTCATAATATTCTTGCCCATACAAGATACATGATGTTTTCCATTAATGAAAGGCACATAATAACAATTCACTAATTCTATTATATGTCCATTAAATGATAGATTGCAACTGTAGTAGAAACAACTCTTACTCTATATAGTTCTAGCACACTTCTTCTTAGGTCCTGAAGTGGAGATCTCTATCTCTTTCTTCTTCATGAGTTTCTATATATAAAGAGGAAAGTTCCTTTTCTAGTGTCCAAACTGGTGATAGTGGTGGCATTTTCCTTCCTTATTCACTCCTCCCTTAGCTTTCAGTGTAGAAGACATTGTCTTCTGGCTAGATTTAGAACTTTTGTTGGCTTTTCCTTTGCCCTTGGACTTTCCTCTGTTGATCATCATCACAAATTTGGGTTTTTCCTTCTTCTACATTTTAGCTGTTCTCAACATGCCAAGAAATTATGACAACAGATTGTCAAAATTATTCAAGTTGTAGTTCATACCAAACAAGTTGTATGATTCTTGCAGTGACTGCAAAATCACATTTGTGGCCAACTCTTGATCCAAGGAAAATCCCAGTCTAGCAAGTATCTCCACATACCCAATCAACTTAAGTACAAGGGGACCTTCTGGATCTCTTTTACCCATATTGCACTTGAACAACACCTTAGAGACATCATATATCTCTTATCTTATCTAGTCTTGGTACATGTTCTTCAGATGTTTTACCATCTCAATAGCATCCATGTTATCATGTTATATCTGCAACTCATAGTTCATTGAGCACAACATCTGGCACTTGACATTCACGACATCTTCATAGTGATTCTAGTAAGCATGCCGGTCAACTTTAGGTGTGCGGGGAGTGGGTTCATCTGGCTCTAGTGTTTCCACAACATAGAGTGTGTGTGAGAACTCATTACACTAAACAAGATTACTCAAAACATAAAGCACAATCAATCACTAATTAATAACATACCCAAAAATATAGGTAAATTAAAACCAATTTCAACATCAGCACCTGCTCAGAAACATTTACATAAGAGTCCAACATCTTTCTTTTATCCATACTATGCTAATAATTTTATACAAATTGTTCAATCATCTTAGTCACAACATATATACATAGGAGAACAATATATGTATATGCCACACAAACAACCATTAATATGCTAACAAAAGTCTGATTCGTTTGAAATATCATATACAAACTTTTTCTGCCTGGACCTGAGAGTACAGGGACAACTCTAGGACACACTAGACATCTAATCAACTTTCTCAAAGACTCATTACTATAACTCCTCTTTGCTGCCACATGTTTGTTTTCGTCACTTCCGATTACCTAAAAAAATGTGGCGAACCACAAGGGTGAGACCCATGTACCAGTAAGAGATGTAACCTCCAACAATGTTTATTGATTACAACATTTTTAAGTAATTAAATAGTTAAGCATTTTAATTAAATTTAACAAATAAGCTCAGCAGTAATGATGATAAACAAAGTACATAAAGGAGAAGATAATAACTATCATCATTAGCCAGACTATCATCCTTTATCTTGTTGACAATATAAGCAAGTTTAGTAACATGGCATAGCTAACAACATGAGGATGTCTAATTGGTTGAACATATCAACATTATAAGATGATCTAACAACATAAGCACAACTATCTGGATAAGCATGATCAGCTCTATATGCATCTCTAGTTACAAAGGCATGGCTAGCATGCTAAACATAACTAACAACATGAGATAGCTAGCTTCATGATTATAATCAGCAGTAGCAATATAGTTATCAACACAAGTATAGCTATTGTATGTATACATCTACAATCTTTAGCATATCCACAACATGAGTATATCTACTATCTCTTAATTTCACTAATCATCATCTTTATGTAAAGATAAAAAACAAGGGTTATCATCCAATGTGAAATGGTGTGTATAACCCTAAACAAATATGCTACACAGTTGTATTACATCTTTGATTACGCTCTGGAGAATTTGAATCGTACCATTCAAAGTCCAATCGACCCCTATGAAGGGCTATTTGGTTCTGTACAAGATCTAGGAGTGTCAGCATCCTAAGATCTCTTCCCCTCGGCCAATATGAGTAAAAAGGTAGTGACATATCAGTCAAAGCTGCCACCAGAGTGACATATAGTCATGTAACTAGCCCACATTGGTACAGGTCATAGTGCAAGCATCTTGGGTATTCAAACCCAATCACTGAGGTACAACCGCAGTTGTCCTCTAATCACATCATTTTATAATCACTGAGACATGACCGCAATCTTTCTCAATCACATCATATCTATGAGGCATGACCATAGACAACCACCACAATCTGCATTGTGGATGACAAGGATATATGCTCAACCTACCATCCCACATACTCAACAATATGTGCTCCAAGTTTCCCTTAGGAATACTCGTTTCATCATCCAACAAGTACTAACACTGAAGATGGTTCTACGGTACAGGGCACTACATGATTATAGTTGCACTTGATTAGTTATGTCGATTGGGTGAATTCAGGCTGCATCAAACCAGTGGATATACAAACCCTAATTCACTTCAAGAAAGCATATAAATATCACAACTTTGAAAAGATATAAAACATGTTAAACATAATTTCTCATCTCATCATCACATGGTACTATTCACTTTCCATTCATGAGACCACACTAGTCATCATACTATTACAAGATATAAATCCTTTTCACAATATCATAGGATATCAACCCTTATCAACAAAAGAGGATTACACCTCATTCAGGGCTCAACCATGACCAAAGGTCATTAAGACCATCATATTATTCCCTACAAGATCATCATTATCTTTGCATGCCTTATAACAAGGCTCAACAACATCACTTACATATAATACACTGGATCAACACAATATTGCATTAATGAGCTAGTAGATATTCATAAACAATCATAGTAGGTTTATATTAACATTAAGAAGATTCCTTTATTAAATCAACATGCAAGGAATCTAGATATGATTAACCCTCATCATATTCATAATGCACATGTTTAGCATAAGAAAGTATCAAGCATGCAGCTATGATAACCACCAATTAACATATTAAGGTTATAATCATATTAAGGAGGTTATTCCACCATCATTCCATCATATAAAAATGTTAAATATGAATACTCATCTTTATCTATTTGCATTAGAGTTAGGTTCAATGTGATAAACTATATCAATATCACTAATCAGCACTTATACCCAAACCCTAACTCACGACATTCCCATTGGATCATGGATGCATGAGGTGAAGCATCACCATCACATTCCATACTATTCTCAAGTATGAACCCACACATAAATCATGATGTAACCATCGAGTTATAGCATACTAGGGTTTCAACAACAATAAGAGAGTACCCCATGATTGCATTAGTCATTCAAGGACTATTCATACCCAATTATCATCATTTAGTTATATTAAAGCTAGGCATAACAAGATATACCTCATTAGTGTTACATATCCACACAATATGGTTATCATCCCTTCTATTCATATGAGTGAATAGGTAAGACTACCTTGTTAATGGTAACCCTCCATTTGTTCCATCATCATTCAACCCATATCACCAAACAACAATGTCACCCAGAACCATTGGATGTTTAAAAGGTAAGACAATTGGTTGTTTATATAAGTAAAAACCTTGGATAAACCACCTATGAAGTTCTTGATTTGTGCTCTATAAAGAGTCACCATTTAACCCTAGACATCCCTTGATTAACAACACAAAAAGTTCCATTGACAGTAGGGTAAAACCCACAATTGACTATTCATTTAAAAGAAGCCATCTGTTGTCAACAAGTAAGCTCCTTAAGTTGATCATATAAAAGAAACCATATAAATCACATGATTAGGGACAACATATTACATTAGACATAATTCCACTTTGTTGGAGGAATAAACAGTAAATATTGACCATTGGGTCAAGTTCATATGTTAAAACCATTAATTACAACATAGGTCTGACCATTGCATCAAGTGACCCAAAAACCATTGGTCTGAGGCTTAATTGATGCTACAACTACAATGATTAACTCAACATAGGTTTTAGAGACCTGATCCACCATCATTAGTGACCATTAAGTCACCATAGGTTGTTAGATCAACACTATATTCATTAATTAGCATCAAATATTAAGCTAATGTCATCATTGCTTGATAACATCAGTAGGGTACTTAATGGTTGATCATTAAACTTCTAATTGATCCAAAAACTGACCTAAGGGGGTGACCATAGGTTGTCACCATCATCTGACACCTTTGATCCCGACCATCAGTTGTCATGAAGACAACACCATAGTGTTGTTGCAATGGTACCATCATCGGGTCTTGGGTGTATAGAAGGAATCAACTTTAAACCCTAAAATTGACCATTGGTTGATAGGTACTTAGCACCATAAATTGCCAAAACAACCTGATCCAAGTCATATTATACCTTAGGAATAATGTACACATGATCAAATGTTCATCTAGAACTGAAATCAGAATAGGGAATATTATAAAAATCAAAATCCAAGTCAAGCATAGCTTTTTAGTGCATGGATCGTCATTTTCAAGCAAAAACATGAGCTAGAAAGCTTATGGTAAGCAATAAACATGGAGCAAGTTATAAAACTTTCCTCTAATGAGAATATGAAACCAAACACAGAAGAAAACTCGAGCAGGTAGGGTTGAAAATCCAAGAATAAGCTATGAACTCATCCATCTAGCACCTTTCTTCATCAAATGAGCAAACCCTAAGCATAAGGATCAAGAAAGGTAGGGTTTTAGAGCTTTATAGCACTTTCTACCATGGAACAGCAAGGTTCCGACCTGGATAAAGGTAGGAGGAAGGATAAAAAAGAAAATGGATGAAAGAAGGGGATTCTTACTCTTTTAGGTCAAGATCACTAGAAGGAAGCTTTTTAAACCCTAAAAGGAAATCAATTGCAACCCTAGATTCTTTTTCCAAGAAGGTCCCCTCTTTCTTCTTCATTGGATAGGAAATTCACAGAAGCACAGAGGGAGGATGAGGTTTGTAGAAGGAGGGAAGTGGTGGAGAGAAAATGGCTCGTTTTGGTGCTTAGGGATAAGTATATGAAGCTTTAAGATAAAGAAAAAGAAAAAGTTGAAGTTCTAGTATCTTTCCAAGTGTCCATAGCCTTAAACTATTAAAAATATACAAGAACACACACAAGAAGCTCCCCCACCATCCATAGAGACATTCTTATCACTCTTTTCTTAAATTTCCAAGAAAAATAGATAACTCGTTAGTTGATAGCTACTATAGGTAGCTCATCCATGAAGGGGTAAACCCTAAAATACCCTTTGAGAAGACACCTTCAAACCAAGGTTTAAATAGGCACCCAATGGATCAACAAGATCAAGAATGATGAGTGAATATCGAAGTAACATAATGCAAGTGATAAATTGAAGATAAACTTCTCAATTGGGTAAATTGTAGAAAAGTCCAAAATATGCATAAAATTGCATAACATGCTCAAACAGTGTCCAAATTAGACCAAATTTGAAAATTAAGCTTGTCTTATGATTTCAAAGCATATCACAAGGTTATATTAGGGTTATAAGAATTAAATTATGATAATTAATCTTATTCAACTCATTAAGCAAGTTTAGGTGCCTTATAACTATAAACCCCTAACAGGGATTTTCCCCCCAAAATTCAAGTTAAACAAAGATGGGTACTTCATTTGCACCTCATCCAATTACCTTGACATGCTTACTTGCATGTCATGGTTATGACACATCATTCATACATATCTCATCTTGGGTCAGAACAAAAACCCCCACATAAGAAGACATTTACAAATATGGAACATAGAAACTTGTTGTGCCACCTGTATAAATCTAATAGTAACTTTCAACTTTAAATTCTAGCTATCATCCTAAAATTATATCTATTGTATCAACACATTACTCAAAAATCATACTTGCTAGCTTTTTACCAATCATGGCATGTGTCTCATACCATTCCTTGAAGCATAAAAAAATGATGTATCCATCCTTTTTTTTCTAGATACACTAACACCAGAACACTTGGCAGTTCTTTTTTAGAATCAAAAGAAATGCTGACAATGGCACATGTCATTTCATACAAGGAAACATTATTCCTAGTCAACCTTGTTAGGGGTGAAACAACAACACTATCTTCACCTTACTAGGATTTACACAACCTACTTAGAAGACATATCACGATACCATAAAGACATTTAATCAACCCCATCTCACTCTTGTTGTACTTGTCTCATAGTTATTGCTTCTTTGGAAACCCTAAGGTTTTTGAAGAAATATTGATCATATTTGAAATACTTTGACATGTCATCATTCAAATCTTGATATAACTTGTACAACATGACATGTCCTATTCATAAATTCTATTTGTACATTGGTTAGTCTAAAGGACATAACTCTAAACTCATCATGGTCATGTGAATTATATCATCCAATCTAACTCTTATGCATTGATATTTGATCATAGGTTTATCTTAAATGAACATGGTATCACATATCTATTGACCAACAAACCATCTATCCTTAATAGTGGTCTTTCCCAGTATCACTGAACCATACACAACATTATAGAATCACTTTTGTTTTTCCTTCCAAACAACATTTAGGGGGTCATCATCAACTCTCTCTCCCTCTCTTTAAGGGAGAGGAACACTTGTAATGTTCATTTAATAAAAATCTCTAATGTTCACATACTTCCCATACTGTTGATACATTTTGGATACTAGGATTCACTACCTTGGTATCCACCTCATGTGCTATACGGAACTCACATCCTTATCTCATCCACTTTTACCAACATAACAAATATCAAGACATATAAGAGGAATCTTCCTAATTATTGGAAGGCTCAAAAACAAACTCATCACAAAATTTATGATCTTGGAACCATAGTCCAAACAACCTTATTCTATAATAAACTATCCACCCTCATGTTTACAATGAATCCACACATACAAAGTGGCAATGATCAACTTGAAAGTTGTGCCCCAGAAAAGAAAGACACAAAGGGAAACACACTTCCCACATCATAGCAACATTGTTCAAGGGTCACTAGCAAAAAGGTAACCAATTCTATTTTCATTATGCAAGTTACAGCTTCTTATGTATCATTTTACCCTTTTCGTTTTGGGTTCCTTGCCATTAGCATAGGAATCATCATGATTAACATATCTCGTTACTCCTTCCTTGATGACTATTTATCACACTTGGGTATGTTCTCTTATTTTATTATATCTTTCAACCACTTATCGACAGGTAAATACTCATATTCCACATTTTCTTCATTAAACATGGATCATCTCCCTTAATTTCTTTCACACGCCATGCAGATTTTACATTAACACATTCTTTCACACATAGGTTGGTCTGAGATTAACTCAGGTTCCACCTTTTTCCTTTGTCATTGTTCTCATTTATCTTCTCATTTTATACTTATCATTGGAGTTCTCTCCATCTTATGTGGATTTCATACCTTGAATCACTTCATAAGCATAGACTTATCTATCTTTTACTTTATTATCTTCTTGAATTACATTTTCAAGAACTCCTCTTTTCCTTAATTATATTCAGATTTAGATTTCATGGTGTCGTATCTTTCTCTTATAGTTACCAAACATTCAAGTTTTGATAGATAATGATGCAATTCTCATCTTCTTTAAGGTAGGATTGAGATATTCACACCATGATTTCTTATTCATTATGCTCTTTAGATTGTCTCAAAATAAATACTTGATCAGAGTAATTAGAAATATAACAATCTAAGAGTTCCATACTTACCTTTCTTCAATAATTGAATACCTGGCCAGGGCATCCAAGTACTGAGATTGGGCAGTATGCACCATGTTTTTGTGTCAAGTTCCTAACTTAGACATCATCCTAGCCTTAAGTCCTAGTGTCGTTGTAGACTCAGTGAAGCTAAAGCTCTGATACCAACTTGTGAGAACCCATAACACAAAATGAGATTACTCAAAAAATAAAGCACAATCGATCACTAATTAATCACATACCCAAAAATATGGGTAAATTAAAACTGATTTCAACGTCAGCACCTGCTCAGAAACATTTACATAAGAGTCCAACATCTTTCATTTATCCATACTATGCCAAAAATTTAACACAAATTGTTCTATCACCTTAGCTACAACATATATACACATGAGAACAATATTTGTATATGCCACACAAACAAGTATTAATATGCTAACAAAAGTCTGATTCCTTTGAAACACCATATACAAACTTTTCCTGCCCAGACCTAAGAGTGCAGGGATGACTCTAGGACACAATAGACATCTAATCAACTTTCTCAAAGATTCATTACTATTTCTCCTCTTTGCTGCCACATGTTTGTTTTTGTCACTTCCGATTACCTAAAAAAATGTGGCAAACCACAAGGGTGAGACCCATGTCCCAACAAGAGATATAACCTCCAACACCGTTTATTGATTACAACATTTTTAAGTAATTAAACATTTAAGAAGTTTAATTAGATTTAAGAAATAAGCTCAATAGTATTGATGATTAACAAAATACATAAAGGAGCATATAATAACTATCATCATTAGCCAGACTATCATCCTTTATCTTGTTGACAATATAAGAAATTCAGTGGCATATGCATATCTAGCACCATGAGCAAGACTAGTAACATAGCATAGATAACAATATGAGCATGTCTAATTGGTTGAACATATCAACATTATAAGAAGAGCTAACAACATAAGCACAACTATATGGATAAGCATGATCAACATTATATGCATATCTAGTTACAAAGGCATGGCTAGCATGCTAAACATAACTAATAACATGAGATAGCTAGCATCATGATTATAATCAATAGTAGCAGTGTAGTTATCAACACGAGCATAGATACTGTATGTACACATCTACAATCTTCAGCATATCCACAACATAAGTATATCTACTATCTCTTAATTGCACTAAGCATCATCTTTATGTAAAGAAAACAAACAAGGGTTATCATCCAATGTGAAACATTGTGTATAATCCTAAACAACTATGCTACACGGCTATATTACATCTTTTATTATGCCCTAGGGAATTTGAATCGTACCATTCAAAGTCCAACCGACCCCTGCGAAGGGCTATTCAGTTCCGTTCAAGATCTAGGAGTGCGGTATCCTAAGATCTCTTCCCCTCAGTCAGTACAAGTAAAAAGGCAGTGACATATCAGTCAAAGCTGCCACCACAATGACATATAGTCTTGTAACTAGCCCACCTTGGTACATGTCACGACACTAGCATCTAGGGTATACAAACCCAATCACTGCGGTACAACCGCAGTTCTCCTCTAATCACATCATGTTATAATCACCGAGACATGACTACAACCTTTCTCAATCACATCAGATGTATGAGGAATGACCATAGCCAACCTCCACAATCTCCATTGTGGATGACAAGGATATATCCCCAACGTGCCACCCGCACATACTCAACAGTATGTGCTCCAAGTTTCCCTTAGGAATACTCATTTCACCATCCAACAAGTTCTGACACTGAAGATGGTTCTACGGCATAGGGCACTACATGATTACAATCGTACTTGATTAGTTATGCCAACTGTGTGAATTAAGGTTGCATCAAACCGTTGGACATACAAACCTTAATTCACTTCTAGAAAGCATATAAATATCACAAATTTCAAAAGATATAAAATATGTGAAACATAATTTCTCATCTCATCATCACATGGTCTATTCACTTACATTCATGAGACCACACTAGTCATCATACTAACACACGATATAAATACTTTTCACAATATCACAGGGTATCAACCCATATCAACACCAGAGGATCACACCTCATTCAGGGCTCAACCATGCCCAAAGGTAATTCAGACCATCATATTATTCCCTGCAAGATCATCATTACCTTTGCATGCCTTATAACAAGGCTCAACAACATTACTTACATATAATACACTAGATCAACACAATATTGCATTAATGAGCTAGTAGATATTCATAAACAATCATAGTAGGGTTATATTAATGTTAAGAACATTCCTTTATTACATCAACATGCAAGGAATCTAGATATGATTCACCCTCATCATATTCATAATGCACATGTTTAGCATAAGAAAGTATCAAACATGCAACTATGATAACCACCAATTTACATATTAAGGTTATGATCATATTAAGGAGGTTTTTTCACCATAATTCCATCATATAAGAAGTTAAAAATGAATACTCATCTTTATCTATTTGCATTAGATTTAGGTTCAACATGATAAACTATATCAATATCACTAAGCAACACTTATACCCAAACCCTAACTCACGACATCCCCATTGGATCATGGATGCATGAGGTGAAGCATCACCATCACATTCCATACTATTCTCAAGTATGAACCCACACATAAATCATGATGTAACATCGGGTTATAGCATACTAGGGTTTCAACAACAATAAGAGAGTACCCCATGATTGCATTAGTCATTCAAGGACTATTCATACCCAATTACCATCATTTAGTTATATTAAAGTTAGGTATAACAAGATATACCTCATTAGGGTTACATATCCACACAATATGGTTATCATCCCTGCTATTCATATGAGTGAATAGGTAATACTACCTTGTTAAGGGTAACCCTCCATTTGTTCCATCATCATTCAACCCATATCACCATACAACAATGTCACCCATAACCATTAGATGTTTAAAAGGTAAGACAATTGGTTGTTTATATAAGTAAACACCTTGTATAAACCACCTATGAAGTTCTTGATTTGTGCTCTAGAAAGAGTCACCATTTAACCCTAGACATCCCTTGATTAAAAACACAAAAATTTCCATTGACAGTAGGGTAAAACCCAAAATTAACAATTCATTTAAAACAAGCCATCCGTTGTCAACAAGTAAGCTCCTTAAGTTGATCATATAAAAGAAACCATATAAATCACATGATTAGGGCCAACATATTACATTATCCATAATTCCGCTTTGTTGGAGGAATAAATAGTAAATCTTGACCATTGGGCCAAGTTCATATGTTAAAACTATCAATTACAATATAGGTCTGACCATTGCATCAAGTGACCCAAGAAATCATTGGTCTGAGGCTTTATTGATGCTTCAACTATAATGCTTAACTCACCATAGGTTTTATAGACCTTATCCATGATCATTAGCGACCATTAAGTCACTATAGGTTGTTAGATCAACATTATATTCATTAATTAGCATCAAATATTAAGCTAATGTGATCATTGGTTGATAGCATCAGTAGGGTACTTAATGGCTGATCATTAAACTTCTAATTAATCCAAAACTTGATCTAAGGGGGTGACCATAGTTTTCACCATCATATGAAACCTTTGATTCCAACCATCAGTTGTCATGAAGACAACACCATAGGGTTGTTGCAATGGTACCATCATCAGGTCATGGGTTTATAGAAGGAATCAGCTTTAAACCCTAAAATTGACTAATGCTTGATAGGTTCTTAGCACTAAAAGTTGCCAAAGCAACCTGATACAAGTCATATTATACCTTAGAAATAATGTAAACATGATCACAGGTTCATATAGAATTGAAATCAGAATAGGGAATATTATAAAATTCGAATTCCAAGTCAAGCTTAGCTTTTTAGTGCATGGATCATCATTTTCAAGCAAGAACATGAGCTAGAAAGCTTATGGTAAGCAATAAACATGGAGCAAGTTATAAAAATTGCCTCTAATGAGAAGATGAAACCCCATACAGAAGAAAACTCGAGCAGGTAGGGTTGAAAATCCAATAATAAGCTTTGAACTCGTCCATCTAGCACCTTTCTTCATCAAATGAGCAAACCCTAAGCATAAGGAGCAAGAAAGGTAGGGTTTTAGAGCTTTAGAGAAATTTCTACCATTGAACAACAAGGTTCTGACCTAGAGAAAGGTAGGAGGAAGGATAACAAAGAAAATGGAAGAAATAAGGGGATTCTTACTCTTTTAGGTCAAGATCACTAGAAGGAAGCTTTTTAAACCCTAAAAGGAAGTCAATTGCAACACTAGATTCTTTTTCCAAGAATGTCCCCTCTTTCTTCTTCCTTGGACAGGAAATTCATAGAAGCATAGAGGGAGGATGAGGTTTGTATAATGAGGGAAGTGGTGGAGAGAAAATGGCTCGTTTTTGTTCTTAGGGATAAGTATATGAAGCTTTAAGATAAAGAAAAAGAAAAAGTTGAAGTTCTAGTATCTTTCCAAGTGTCCATAGCCTTAAAATATTAATAATATACAAGCACACACACAAGAAGATCCCCCACCGTCCATAGAGAAATTATTATCACCCGTTTCTTGAATTTCCAAGCAAAACAAATAACTCATTAGTTGATAGCTACTAAAGGTAGCTCATCCATGAAGGGGTGAACCCTAAAATACCCTTGGAGAAGACACCTTCAAACCAAGTCTTAAATAGGTTCCCCATGAATAAAAAAGCTTAATAATGAAGATACAATATCCAAGGAACATAATGAAAGTGATAAATTGCAAAGAAAACCACTTGATTGGGTAAATTGTAGAAAAGTCCAAAATGTGCATAAAATTGCACAACTTACTCAAATAGTGTCCAAATTGGACCAAATTTGAAACTTAAGCTTGTCTTATGATTTAAAACCATATTAAAAGGTTATAATAGGGTTATAATAATTCAATTATGATAATTAAGCTTATTCAACTCATTAAGCAAATTTAGGGGCCTTACAACTATAAACCCCTAATAGGGATTTCACCCCCGAAATCCAAGGTAAACAAAGATGGGTACTTACTTTGAACCTCATCCTATTACCTTCACATGGTTACTTGCATATCATGGTGATGTCACACCATTCATAAATATCTAATCTTGGGTCAGAACAAAAACCCCAACATAAGAAGACATTTGGAAATATGGAACATAGAAACTTGTTGTGTCACTTGTACAAATCTAATAGTAACTTTCAACTTTATATTCTAGCTATCATCCTGAAATTATATCTATTGTATCAACACATTACTCAAAAGTCATACTTGCTAGCTTTTTACCAATCATGGCATGTGCCTCATACCATTCCTTGAAGCACAAAAAAAAATGTATCCATCCTTTTTTTCTAGATACACTAAAACTGGAACACTTGTTAGTTCTTTTTCAGCTTCAAAAGAAATGTTGACGATGGCACCTGTCATTCCATACAAGGAAACATCATTCCTAGTCAACCTTGTTAGGGGTAAAACAACAACACTATCTTCACCTTACTAGGATTTACACAACCTACTTAGAAGACATATCATGATCCCATAAAGACATTTAATCAACCCCATCTCACACTTGTTCAACTTGTCTCATAGCTATTGCTACTTCGAAAACCCTGAGGTTTTTGAAGAAAGATTGATCATATTTGAAATACTTTGACATGTCATCATTCAAATCATAATATAAATTGTATGACATGACTGGAACACTATGTTCCTCCTATTCATAAATTCTATTTGTACATTGGTTAGTCTAAAGAACATAACTCTAAACTCATCATGGTCATGTGAATTATATCATCCAATATAACTCTTATGTATTGATATTTGATCATAGGTTTATCGTAAATGAACACGGTATCACATATCTATTGACCAACAAACCATCTATCCTTGATAGTGGTCTTGCCCATCTATCACTGAACCATACACAACATTATAGAATCACTTTTGTTTTTCCTTCAAAACAACATTTAGAGGGTCATCATCAACTCTCTCTCCCTCTCTTTAAGGGAGAGGAATACTTGAAATGTTCATTTAATAAAAATCTCCAACATTCACATACTTCCCATATTGTTGATACATTTTGGATACTAGGATTCACTACCTTGGTATCCACCTCATGTGCTATAAGGAACTCACATCCTTATCTCACCCACTTTTACCAACATAACAAATACCAAGACATATAAGAGGAGTCTTCCTAATTATTGGAAGGCTAAAAAACAAGCTCATCACAAAATTTATGATCTTGGAACCATAGTCCAAACAACCTTATGCTATAATAAGCAATCCACCCTCATGTTTACACATACATACAAAGTGGCAATGATTCACTTGAAAGTTGTGCCCTGCAAAAGAAAGACACAAAGGGAAACACACTTCCCACATCATAGCAACATTGTTCAAGGGTCGCTAGCAAAAAGGTAACCAATTCTATTTTCATTATGCAAGTTACAGCTTCTTATGTATCATTTTACCCTTTTCATTTTGGGTTCCTTGCCATTAGCATAGGAATCATCATGGTTATCATATCTCATTACTCCTGCCTTGATGACTATTTATCACACTTGGGTATATTCTCTTATTTGATTATATTTTTCAACCACTTATTGAAAGGTAAATACTCATATTCCACATTTTCTTCATTAAACATGGATCATCTCCCTTAATTTCTTTCACACGCCATGCAGATTTTACATTAACACTTTCTTACACACATAGGTTGGTCTGAGATTAACTTAGGTTCCACCTTATTCCTTTGTCATTGTTCTCACTTATCTTCTCATTTTATACTTATCATTGGAGTTCTCTCCATCTTATGTGAATTTCATACCTTGAATCACTTTATAAGCATAGACTTATCTATCTTTTACTTTATTATCTTCTTGAATCACATCTTCAAGAACTCCTCTTTTCCTTATTTGTATTCAGATTTAGATTTCATGGTGTTGTATCTTTCTCTTATAGTTACCAAACATTCAAGTTTTCATAGATAATGATGCAATTCTCATCTTTTGTAAGGTAGGATTGAGATATTCACACCATGATTCCTTATTCATTATGCTCTTTAGATTGTCTCAAAATGACTACATGATCAGAGTAATAAAAAAGATAACAATCTAAGAGTTCCATACTTACCTTTCTTCAATAATTGAATACCTGGCCACGACATCCAAGTACTGAGATTAGGCAGTATGCACCATGTTTTTGTGTCACGTTCCTAACTTAGACACCATCCTAGTATTAAGTCCTACTTTCCCTATAGACTCAGTGAACCTAAATCTCTAATACCAACTTGTGAGAACCTGTTACACTAAAGGAGATTACTCAAAACATAAAGCACAATCGATCACTAATTAATTACATACCCAAAAATTTGGGTAAATTAAAACTGATTTCAACATCAGCACCCGCTCAGAAACATTTACATAAGAGTCCAACATCTTTCTTTTATCCATACTATGCCAAGAATTTGATACAAATTGTTCTATCACCTTAGCCACAACATATATACATAGGAGAACAATATTCGTATATGCCATGCAAACAAGCATTAATATGTTAACAAACGTTTAATTCATTTAAAACACCATATACAAACTTTTCCTTCCGGACCTAAGAGTACATGGATGACTATAGGACACACTAGACATCTAATCAACTTTCTCAAAGATTAATTACTATAGCTCCTCTTTGCTGCCACATGTTTTTTTTCATCTCTTCTGTTTACCTAAAAAGAATGTGGCTAACCACAAGGGTGAGACCCATGTCCCAGCAAGACATATAACCTCCAACAATGTTTATTGATTATAACATTTTTAAGTAATTGAATAGTTAAGTAGTTTAACTATATTTAATAAATAAGCTCAAAAATACTGATGATTAACAAAATACATAAAGGAGCAGATAATATCTATCATCATTAGCCAGACTATAATCCTTTATCTTGTTGGCAATATATGTAATTCAGTAGCATATTCATATCTAGCATCATGACCAACTCTAGTAACATAGCATAGATAACAACATGAGCATGTCTAATTGGTTGAACATATCAACATTATAAGAAGAGCTAACAACATAAGCACAACTATCTGGATAAGCATGATCAGTAGTATATGCATCTCTAGTTACAAAGGCATGGCTAGCATGCTAAAGATAACTAACAACATGAGATAGCTAGCATCATGATTATAATCAGTAGTAGCAGTATAGTTATCAACACAAGCATAGCTACTATATATATGCATCTACAATCATCACTATATCCACAACATAAGTATATCTACTATCTCTTAATTGCACTAAGCATCATCTTTATGTAAAGATAACAAACAAGGGTTATCATCCAATGTGAAACGTTGTGTATAACCCTAAATAAATATGCTACACGGTTGTATTACATCTTTTATTACGCCCTGAGGAATTTGAATCGTACCATTCAAAGTCTAATTGACCCCTACAATAGGCTATTCGGTTCCGTACAAGATCTAGGAGTGCCAGTATCCTAAGATCTCTTCCCCTCAGTCACTACGAGTAAAAAGGCAGTGACATATCAGTCAAAGCTGCCACCACAGTGACATATAGTCATGTAATTAGCCCACCTTGGTATAGGTTACGTCGCTAGCATCTAGGGTATTCAAACCCAATCACTGCGGTACAACCGCAGTTGTCCTCTAATTACATCATGTTATAATCACTGAGACACAGACGCAACCTTTCTCAATTACATCAGATATATGAGGTATGACCATAGACAACCTCTACAATCTGCATTGTGGATTACAAGGATATATCCTCAACCTACCACCCCCACATACTCAACAGTATGCGCTATGAATTTCCCTTAGGAATACTCATTTCACCATCCAACAAGTTCTGACACTGAAGATGGTTCTACGTCACACGACACTACATGATAGCAGTTGCACTTGATTAGTTATGCCAATTGGGTGAATTAAGTCAACATCAAACCAGTGGACATACAAACCCTAATTCACTTCTAGAATGCATATAAATATCACAACTTTGAAAAGATATAAAATGTGTAAAACATAATTTCTCATCTCATCTTCACATGGTACTATTCACTTGCCATCCACGAGACCACACTAGTCATCATACTATCACAAGATATAAATCCTTCTCTCAATATCACAAGGTATCAACCCTTATCAACACAAGAGGATTACACCTCATTCAGGGCTCAACCATACCCAAAGATCATTAAGATCATCATATTATTCCCTGTAAGATCATCATTATCTTTGCATGCCTTGTAACAAGGCTCAACAACATTACTTACATATAATACACTGGATCAACACAATAATGCATTAATGAGCTAGTAGATATTCATAAACAATCATAGTAGGGTTATATTAATGTTAAGAACATTTCTTTATTACATCAACATGCAAGGAGTCTAGATATGATTAACCCTCATCATATTCATAATGCACATGTTTAGCATAAGAAAGTATCAAGCATGCAGCTATGATAACCACCAATTAACATATTAAGGTTATGATCATATTAAGGAGGTTATTTTACCATCATTATATCATATAAGAATGTTAAATATGAATACTCATTTTTATCTATTTTCATTAGAGTTAGGTTCAACATGATAAATTATATCAATGTTACTAATCAACACTTATTCCCAAACCCTAACTCATGAAATCCCCATTGGATCATGGATGCATGAGGTGAAGCATCACCATCACATTCCATACTATTCTCAAGTATGAACCCACACATAAATCAAGATGTAACCATCAGGTTATAGCATATTAGGGTTTCAACAACAATAAGAAAGTACCCCATGATTGCATTAGTCATTCAAGGACTATTCATACCCAATTACCATCATTTAGTTATATTAAAGCTATAGGTATAACAAGCTATAACTAATTAGGGTTATATATCCACACAATATGATTATCATCGATCCCTTCTATTCATATGAGTGAATAGGTAAGACTACCTTGTTAAGGGTAACCCTCCATTTGTTCCATTATTATTCAACCCATATCACCATACCACAATGTCACCCAGAACCATTGGATGTTTAAAAGGTAAGAACATTGGTTGTTTAAATAAGTAAACACCTTGGAATAAACCACCTATCAAGTCCTTGATTTGTTCTCTAGAAAGAGCCACCATTTAACCCTAGACATCCCATGATTAACAACACAAAAAGTACCATTGAGAGTAGTGAACAAGCCATCCATTGTCAACAAGTAAGCTCCTTAAGTTGATCATATAAAAGAAACCATCTAAATAATATTATTAGGACCAACATATTACATTAGCCATAATTCCACTTTATTGGAGTAATAAACATTAGATATTGGCCATTGGGTCAAGTTCCTATGTTAAAACCATCAATTACAGTATAGGTCTGACCATTGCATCAAGTCACCCAAGAAACCATTGGCCTGAGGCTTAATTGATGCTACATATACAATGCTTAACTCAAAATAGGTTTTAGAGACCTGATCCACCATCATTAGTGACCATTAAGTCACCATAGGTTGTTAGATCAACACTATATTCATTAATTAGCATCAAATATTCAGTAGGGTACTTAATGGTTGATCATTAAACTTCTAATTGATCCAAAATCTGACCTAAGGGGGTGACCATAAGGCACCATCATCTGACACCTTTGATCCCGACCATCAGTTGTCATGAAGACAACACCATAGGGTTGTTGCAATGGTACCATCGTCAGGTCTTGGGTGTATAGAAGGAATCAACTTTAAACCCTAAAATTGACCATTAGTTGATAGGTGCTTAGCACCATAAGTTGCCAAACCAACCTGATCCAAGTCATATTATACCTTAGGAATAATTTACACATGATCACAGGTTCATCTAGAACTGAAATTAGAACATGGAATATTATAAAAATCGAAATCCAAGTCAAGCATAGCTTTTTAGTGCATGGATCAACATTTTCAAGCAAGAACATGAGCTGGAAAGCTTATGGTAAGCAATAAACGTGGAGAAAGCTATAAAACTTGCCTCCAATGAGAAGACGAAACCCACACAGAAGAAAAATTGATTAGTTAGGGTTTAAAACCCAAGAATAAGCTATGAACTCATCCATCTAGCACCTTTCTTCATCAAATGAGCAAACCCTAAGCATAACGAGCAAGAAAAGTAGGGTTTTAGAGCTTTAGAGCAATTTCTACCATGGAACAGCAAGGTTCCGACCTGGAGAAAGGTAGGAGGAAGGATAAAAAAGAAAATGGAGGAAAGAAGGGGATTCTTACTCTTTTAGGTCAAGATCACTAAAAGGGAGCTTTTTAAACCCTAAAAGGAAGTCAATTGCAACCCTAGATTCTTTTTCTAAGAAGGTCCCCTCTTTCTTCTTTCTTGGATAGGAAATTCAGAGAATCATAGAGGGAGGACGAATTTTGTAGAAGGAGGGAAGTGGTGGAGAGAAAATGGCTCGTTTTGGTGCTTAGGGATAAGTATATGAAGCTTTACGATAAAGAAAAAGAAAAAGTTGAAGTTCCAGTATCTTTCCAAGTGTCCATAGCCTTAAACTATTAAGAATATACAAGAACACACACAAGAAACTCCCCCACCATCCATAGAGACATTCTTATCACTCATTTCTTGAATTTCCAAGAAAAACAAATAACTCATTAGTTGATAGCTACTAAAGGTAGCTCATCCATGAAGGGGTAAACCCTAAAATACCCTTGGAGATGACACCTTCAAACCAAGGTTTAAATAGGTTCCCCATGACTCAAAAAGCCCAATAATGATGATATAATATCCAGGGAACATAATTCAAGTGATAAATTGCAAAGAAAACCTCTCAATTGGGTAAATTGTAGAAAAGTCCAAAATGTGCATAAAATTGCATAACTTGCTCAAACAGTGTCCAATTTGGACCACATTTGAAACTTAAGCTTGCATTATGATTTAAAAGAATATCACATGTTTATATGGGTTATATGAATTAAATTATGATAATTAAGCTTATTCAACTTGTTAAGCAAGTTTAGGGACCTTAAGTTTGCACTCTTGAGTGAGAACAATTCTCAATGTATAAAACCAATCATGAAAGTTGTTCCCGTTCAACTTGTCCTTCTTAAAGATAGATCACAAAGAAAAGATATTTGCATTTTACATTAGATTCTATAAAAGAAAACTTGCAATTCTATTAAAACACTTTTGATTGATTTCATTTGATAAGTTCTACAATATTAATAAGGCTTTTAATTAATTCTTGCTCACACTATTTTTTTTAAATTTATAGCCCTCACTACCAATTCAGAAGATTACAATATACAATCTTGTAGTGATCCAATATCCAAAATAATGGAATTATTACTCACCCAACGTCCATAGCCAATCATTATGGTAGACAACTTTTTCCAATTGCATCTCATGCAATTCTTGGATAGATGGTATGTGGAAATCTTTGCCATAGTCATCTACATGCTATATGCACTTAATCTCATTAAGGTTTACTAGTTAAGTCTAATCCAAAAGCCAACACAATTGTATTGCACCCTGCTTGGCAGGCCCACATGACTACCATCACACTTTCCTAAGATAGATTACACAACATGCTTAGCATGCCCACACATAGTTGATCAAGATTTTCATGTGTGTTGCTTGTGGAAAGCATCTATAATTTAATATTTGTTTGAGGGATTTTATATAAGTACATATACATATCCAATGATCACATACTTATAATATATATCATATACATGTTATAACCACAAATGAAAACATGCAATTAGAAATATATGTGTGATGTTTATGTCCAGTCTAATGTATATCCTTGGAGCCACAAGGAATTGCTACCACCTAAGTTCCACATCATATGTACAACCTATTCTTCTAGAAAGCTTTAGAACCAGTCTGGGTCGATCGATTAAACTCTTGAGCTGATCAGTGGCCTCCTAGTTGGTCAGTTGGTTTCCTGGTTCTCAAGTTCAAGCGACGTCAGGACTCCTCTAGCCAATCGGTTGGGCCACCAGTTAATCATTTCCTCCTTTCGCATGGCCTCCACGGTCCTCCATTCGATCAGTTCAACATTTGAGCCAATCGGTTCGTCTAGTGCATAACGTCTTCTCACAACAAAACAAAAATTAAAATTACCATATTCCATATTAAATTGTAGAGGGGAAAACCTCGAGTTACATTCAAGGGGAAATAGGAAGAGTAGCATTAATTTACTTTTGGAAAGGATGGGAGAGGCTTGATATGCAAATAAAATACCAATAAGAAATAAACCAAACAACCAAGCACACAATCCATAGGGGTTTTGGCCACAAACATGCTCCCATACACCATTAAAAACACTTTTAGGGTGACGCATATCAATTGCATATATATATATATTTGTGGAATAGTTTGTGGTATTAATTGGATATGCACATTAATCATTTAAAATATTCACATTGTATGCTATAAAATAAATCTAATCAAATCAAAATCCAGATACACCATAAATTGGCCTGACTTTGATACCATTTTCAGAAAATTGGGGCAACATATAAGCACTACTACAGAAATAGCGTTCAGTGTCTCTTTTCTGGGCGTCGGTTATTTCGGACAACCGACGCCTATAATATTAGGCGTCGGTTATTTATACAAACCGACGTCTATATTCGAAGACCAGCCAGACACGGGTACCGCTTTGTATTCAGCGTCGGCTGAGTGTAACCAACCGACGCCTAAAGGCGCCCGCGAAATCCAATTTTCGAGTGAAAAAAATCTGGGTCACATACAACGTCGGTTGTTTAACAATTCACCGACGCCTATGTGAAATGAAATTTTGCGCGAAAAGTTCCACTTTCGGTGTCGGTTATCCTTGGATAACCGACGCTGATAATAGTTCCCGCCAATTAATTTGGGGTAAAGATGTCTAATTGGACGTCGGTTATTACGATCAACCGACGCTGAAGATAATAGGCGTCGGTTGTCCTAGATAACCGACGTCGTTGACCAACTTAATAGAGGCCCGATCACCCCACTCTTCCCCCTTTCTTCCTATTTCATCGATTCTCCTGTGCGCTCTCCCAAAATCGCCGCCTGGTGCCTGGTGCCTGCTGCTTCTCGCTCGCCGCCGACGATCCCTGCTGCTGCTCTGCTTCGCCGCCGCCTTCCTCCTTGTGCCGCCGCCGCCCGCTCCTTCCTCCCTGCTCACGCCCTGCTGCGGCGTTGTCTTCTTGCTTGCCTCCGCTGCTCACAAGGTATTAGCCGTAGCACCTTCTTCCTTGTCTTCTTCCTTGCCTCCCGCTGCTCTGCTCTGCTTGCTGCTCTGACTTCAAAACCTAAGACTAGTTAGTGTTCTACTTCTTTCACTGAGAACTGAGAAGAATGGCCTACCACGGCCATGTTTGATTTGCTTTCAACCCTAATTTGATTTAAACTTGTCCATTCTAGCATCCTAATTTGATTTGATTAAACACTAACATTGATGAAACCCTAACATCAATTGTGATGAAAGCCTAACATGTACATATCTATTATTGTGTTTGTTGGCCTAGAAACCCGTCCAAGATTGACTCATTAGGAGTAAATCTTGGATAGTCCCCGGTTTGGGACTGTTCTTGAACACATAATCTCACTTAGGATGTAAGTGTATAATGTGTATTGGGTTTTCGAGAAAATTTCGGCAGCATTTCCCCGTTTGTTCTCTAAGTACATATGTACTTAGAGAACAACGGGGAAATGCTGCCAAAATTTTCTTGAAAACCCAATACACATTATACACTTACTAGTGAGATTAGGTGTTCAAGGATGGGATATGTGGTACACATTTAGTATATATAAGAATGACATCACATGTGTTTGTTGGCCTAGAAAGTGAACAATCATTGTTCTTTATATTACTTGTACATTGGTATAAATTAGAATGAACAATCACTAAATTATATACTATTTGTATGGAGTCTGGCTTCATTGTAGATATCTATTATTGTGTTTGTTGGCCTAGAAACCCGTCCAAGATTGACTCATTAGGAGTAAATCTTGGATAGTCCCCGGTTTAGGACTATTCTTGAACACCTAATCTCACTTAGGATGTAAGTGTATAATGTGTATTGGGTTTTCGAGAAACTTTCGGTAGCATTTCCCCGTTTGTTCTCTAAGTACATATGTACTTAGAGAACAATGGGGAAATGTTGCCGAAATTTTCTTGAAAACCCAATACACATTATACACTTACTAGTGAGATTAGGTGTTCAAGGATGGGATAGGTGGTACACATTTATTATATATAAGAATGACATCACATGTGTTTGTTGGCCTAGAAAGTGAACAATCATTGTTCTTTATATTACTTGTACATTGGTATAAATTAGAATGAACAATTACTAAATTATATATTGTTTGTATGGAGTCCGACTTCATTGTAGATATCTATTATTGTGTTTGTTGGCCTAGAAACCCGTCCAAGATTGACTCATTAGGAGTAAATCTTGGATAGTCCCCGGTTTGGGACTGTTCTTGAACACCTAATCTCACTTAGGATGTAAGTGTATAATGTGTATTGGGTTTTCGAGAAAATTTCGGTAGCATTTCCCTGTTTGTTCTCTAAGTACATATGTACTTAGAGAACAGCGGGGAAATGCTGCTAAAATTTTCTTGAAAACCCAATACACATTATACACTTACTAGTGAGATTAGGTGTTCAAGGATGGGATAGGTGGTACACATTTATTATATATAAGAATGATATCACATGTGTTTGTTGGCCTAGAAAGTGAACAATCATTGTTCTTTATATTACTTGTACATTGGTATAAATTAGAATGAACAATCACTAAATTATATACTATTTGTATGGAGTCCGGCTTCATTGTAGATATCTATTATTGTGTTTGTTGGCCTAGAAACCCATCCAAGATTGACTCATTAGGAGTAAATCTTGGATAGTCCCCGGTTTGGGACTGTTCTTGAGCACCTAATCTCACTTAGGATGTAAGTGTATAATGTGTATTGGGTTTTCGAGAAAATTTCGGTAGCATTTCCCCGTTTGTTCTCTAAGTACATATGTACTTAGATAACAGCGGGGAAATGCTGTCGAAATTTTCTTGAAAACCCAATACACATTATACACTTACTAGTGAGATTAGGTGTTCAAGGATGGGATAGGTGGTACACATTTATTATATATAAGAATGACATCACATTATACACTTAGGATGTAAGTGTATACCCTAATCTTTTCCTAATATATACTTGTTTCCTAATATATACTTGTTTTCTCTGATCATAGAATGGATAGATCATGGATGTCCATTCGTAATCGTTGCACCCCAGAGTTTATATCTGGTCTTGATCAGTTTATTAGATTTGCCGAGGAACATAGGAAAAAACCACAGATAGGTTCTACTGTCCATGTAGGCATTGCGGTAACAACTTGAAAGTCAACACTGGTGAGGAAATTAAAAGTCATGTCATGTGCAACGGGATTGTACAAGGCTATACAGAATGGCACTGGCATGGAGAGATTTCAAAATTGAAACCAGTAGATGTCGATAGAAGTGCTTGGATGGAAGAAGAAATTGCCTCCGATGATGTAAATGTGAACGAACTAGTTCCAGCAGACATCGTTGATGCGATGCTGGATAGTTGTAGGGTAGAGCACACTGAAACACCTCCTATCTTTAGAAACATTGTGCATGATGCTGAGATACTGTTATACACAGGTTGTGCTAAGTTTACGAAGCTTAGCGCTGTGTTGAGATTGTATAAGTTGAAAGCTAACAATAGATGGAGCGACAAAAGCTTCACTTCATTGTTGACTTTGTTGAAAGAAATGCTTCATGAAGGAAACGAGATGCTAATCTCAACATACCAGGTAAAGAAAATGTTGTGCCCAATGGGAATGGAGGCCAAGAAGATACACGCATGCCCGAATGATTGTGTATTATTTTAAAAGGACTATGTAGATTTGAAAGATTGTCCAAAATGTGGTGCATCAAGGTATAAATTGACGACTTCGGGGGAGTCCAAAACTGGTTCTCCTGCCAAGGTGTTGTGGTATCTACCTATAATATCACGGTTTCAACGCTTGTTTGCAAATCCGAAAGATGCGAAGAATTTGAGGTGGCATGCAAATGTTAAGAAAAATAATGATGGGATCCTACGACATGCGTCTGATTCCCCACAGTGGAAGAAGATTGATCTATTGTACCCCAAATTTGGTGAAGAAGATAGGAATCTAAGACTTGGGCTTTGTACAGATGGGATGAATCCGTACGGGACATTGAGCAGCCAACATAGCACTTGGCCAGTCATGCTTGTTATATACAATCTTCCTCCCTGGATGTGTATGAAAAATAAGTATGTTATGTTGTCTTTGTTGATATCGGGCCCTAAACAACCCGGAAATGATATCGATGTTTATCTTGAACCTTTGATTGATGACTTAAAGAAACTTTGGGCTGAAGGTGTGATGCCTATGATGCTTCAGCAAGAGAGACATTTCGTTTGCACACTATGTTGTTTTGCACTGTTAATGACTTTCCAGCATATGAGAATTTGTCTGGATATAGTGTCAAAGGAGCTAAAGCGTGTCCTATATGTGAACAAAACACTGATTCAATAAAACTAAAACATGGCGGCAAGACTGTATATCTTGGTCATCGAAGGTTTCTTTCAAAATTCCATCCGTATCGTAGGAAGCGCAAAGCATTCAATGGATGGAATGATGAACGGAGTGCACCTAAACCTATACCAGGGGATGTTGTTTATGCAAGAGTAAAGACATTGTCAATGAATTTGGTAAGAAATCACAATGTAGTATGGCCACACGGAGTGACAATTCTTCATTCAAGAAGAAGTCAATATTTTGGGATCTTCCTTATTGGAGTTCTTTGACAGTCAGGCATTGTATCGATGTAATGCACGTTGAGAAAAATGTCTGTGATAGCATCATTGGTACTCTGTTAAATATACCAGGTAAGACTAAAGATGGGATAAAATCTAGACTGGACCTACGTGAAATGGGAATAAGGTCAGAATTAACCGAATTACGTGAAATGGGTAATAAAAGAACATACTTACCTCCCGCTTGTTACACGTTGTCTAGAAAGGAGAAGAAAACTTTTTGTGAATGCTTGGTAAATGTTAAGGTGCCACATGGTTACTCATCCAACATCCGTAGATTTGTATCAATGAAAGATCTGAAGTTGATAGGTCTTAAATCTCATGATTGTCACACTCTAATGCAACAAATATTGCCCGTGGCAATTCAATCTATATTGTCGAAGCATGTAAGGTTTGCAATTACCAGACTTTGTTTCTTTTTCAACAGTCTATGCAGCAAAGTTATTGACCCTGATACTCTCGATAATTTGCAAAGAGAAGTGGTTGTTACCCTATGTCAGCTTGATATGTATTTCCCTCCTTCATTCTTTGATATCATGGTACATCTTGTTGTCCACTTGACTAGGGAAGTGAAAATGTTGGGACCAGTTTTCTTGCATTGGATGTATCCCTTTGAACGATACATGAGCGTTTTTAAAGGTGATGTTCAAAACCGTTATCGGCCTGAAGGGAGTATTATTGAAGGTTATGTGGCGAGAGAGGTTATGGATTTTTGCAATGACTTTCTCAGTGGTAATGACACTCCTGATAATGATAAGAATATTGAGGAGGGCAAAGGAATTTTGGGATCACGGGTGAAAGTAATCAGCCGTGAGCAGTTGGAACAAGCTCACTTGTATATTTTACACAATATGGATGAAGTGAGTGTTTATATCGAGGAACATACCAATTTCATAAAGAGACAACATCCTCGAGCAAGTTCAATGTGGCTTGCTAGAGAGCATAATAAGACTTTTACTAAGTGGTTTGAAGATAAAGTCTTACATCAACTATCTCAAACACCAAATGATATTACAGAAACTATCAAATGCCTCGCCTTTAAACCAAAACCGAATGTTATGTCTTATGAAGGGTTTGACATTAATGGATTCACATATTACACAAAGCGCCAAGATGATAAGAGTGTCGTCCAAAATAGTGGGGTCACTCTTCAAGCGTCGACTATGTACTTTGCAAGTGCAAAGGATAAGAGTCCACGTGAAGCTAAAATGTCATATTACGGTGTCATTGAAGACATTTGGGAGTTTGACTACATAGATTTCAAAATTCCGCTCTTTAAATGTAATTGGGTTGATAACACCAAAGGAGTTATAGTGGATGAATTGGGTTTCACTTTGGTGAACTTTGAAAAGATTGGCGAGAAGGGTGAACCATTCATATTGGCATCACAGGCGAAACAAATATTCTATATCGATGATCTTGCAAATGATAAATGGTCGGTTGTTCTTCATGGTAAAAGACAGTTCATTGAAGATCCTATAGATGAAGAAGAGTACTATGATAAGTATGATGACTCCAGTCCATTCTCAGTTGGGTTGCCAACTCCACAAAATATTGAAGCTAATGATGACTTATATGTGCGTGGAGATCACAATGAAGGATTGTTAATTGATAAAAGATCACAATTTTAGAGACATGTATGTTTATACAAATGCTAAATGTTTGCCTTTTTCTAGTTAATACAAATGCTAAATGTTTGCCTTTTTCTAGTTAATACAAATGCTAAATGTTTGCCTTTTTAATGACATTTTCAGATGGCTGACCATGATGAGCATGATGTCCATGATGAGCATGAAGTCCATGATGAGCATGCTGTCCATGACGAGCATGGCGAGGATACCAATGTAAGTTCTAAAAACATATCCTGTATTTCTATAAAATTCATTATCTTCTAGTTATGTCATATATCTTATATTTCTATATTGGGCTAATTCAGTGTGTTTATTTTTGTCAAATTTTAGGTTGATGATGCACATGTACCCACTGAAGCACTGGAGCAACTTGATGCGCAGCACCAAACACTTAACAAGAAAAGGGGCATCACTCTGTTGAAGAAGTTAATAGCGCTTAGTGGCAGTGGATCCAAATTGGTTGTGGAGTTTGATAATGGAGGAAATGCAATTGGAGTGAACCACAATAATTTTGTACACTATCTTGGGTGTACCACTTGGAGCCATTGTGGTGTTAAGTATGATAATTGGCATAAAGTTCCTCAGGGGAAAAAAGACTTGATATGGAAGGATTTATGCATGAGTTATTATTATTTGCAATTCTATTTTGTAGATTACAAATTCTATTATTTGCAATTCTATTTTGGATACTAGTTAATAACATTTCTATTTTACAGAATCTGTTTGCATTGGATGAGAAGTTGCATCGTAAAAGTGTGATGCAACGTGCTGGAAAGATGCTTAGGAATTATAGGACAAATCTGAACAAAGAATACATAAAAGAGGGTGATAAGAAAAAGAAGTCAGCCCTTGAACAATGGAACTTCTTGGACAAAGAAGATTGGGACAATTTTGTTGTTTCAAGAAAATCTAAAGAATTCAAGGTATTAGGTGTCACTCCCAATTTAATTAATATACATTGTATTCACCTATTCAAGATTAACATTTAGTGATACTAACCAAATCATTAATGTGCATACTAACTAGGCCCTAAGTGACGCACAAAAAGCAAGGCGTTCACTGAATGTGCATGACCACACTATGGGTCCAAAAGGCTATGAAAGCGTTCGCCAAAGACTACATGCGGAGTTTGCAGCTACTCAGGAGTCTGCTCCTACTCAGGAGTCTGCCACACCCATGCCTTGCCATGATATCTGGATAGCTGGGAGGCAAAACAAGAAGAGTGAAATAAAGAAGCTTGTAACTGCTGAGGCGGCTGCGAAAATGGTAAAATAGAACTCTTAGAGCAACCGTTTGAATATTGATTATTTGTGGTGTTAACTTACCAATTTTTGTTGATGGTGATTAGCGGGAGCTGCACGAGCAGAGGAAACAAGGCACGTTCATCCCTCAGGGCATAAGGGATGAATTGACAGTTGCTCTGGGTAACCCAGAGCATCCTGGACGTGTTAGGGGTGCAGGCGCTGGTGTGGGAATCAAAGCATTCTTTGGGCCATCCCAACGCAAACCCAGAGCAGGACTTTCTCAAGAAGAGGTAACCTATTCTTTTTTTAGAATGTTACTGCAAAAGGAAATTCAATAATAAGAAGCTAATGTTTCTTTTATCCATGTATAGGAGAATAAGAGAGTCGAGGATATAGTTACTAAGAAGGTCAACGATGTAGTTGCTGAGAAGGTCAAGGAAGAATTGCTGCGGTGGTAGGCATCTCAGGCTTCCAATCAGCCTATGGCGACCCACTCTTCTCCTGATGCACAGACTACGAGTAATCCTGGAGACCCATCGCCTAACACGTCTGTTGTAAGTATTGTTTATGACATTGTAGCTAGTCTTTTCAAGATGATATGTTTTCAAGATGATATGTATATATGTATAACATTCTTTACGTAAATTTGTAGGCATTGAAGCCATGCCGCTTAAGAATACAAGACTATGTTGTTGCAGAGGCGCAGGCTTACCCGTCCCTTCCTGGGAAAAGGTTTCACGGGACTCCAATGCCACAGGGCTACGTTCGTGTGGGCCCATTACGTGTGTTACCCGATTTGAGGGAAGCTACATTGCCATATCCCCACCTGGATATTGATACACTTGCTGAGGCAGAAGGCGGGGTCATATTGTGGCCCAAAGCAGATGTCGTCTACACTACTGAAATTGTAAGATAAATTTACATTGATTTAGACTGTTAATGTGTATATATGATGTCAACTGATCTGAAATTATATATACATGTTAAAAAGAAGACACCAGGAGCACCTAGGCCTCCACCTCCACTTCCCGCATTACCAACTTGGGTTCCAACTGACCTAACATACCCGTTAGGTCCTGCTTGTAGGGGAATGGCATGTTGGCTACGGGCACATAATATACATTGCCCGATAATTGTTTCTTTAGATGAAGATTATGCAGGTCAATCATACGATAGCTCTTTATTTATACAAGATATTATTGAGATGTTTATGTATGATTGGCTGAATACATCAATGATAGAGACATGGATAAGGTGAGATCTTGTTTATACATCCATATACCTTGTGTAAGATCCGGTGATCTGGTTTCTTATATATTAATGCATACGTAATACATGTTTTGCAGCTACTTAGTCGAAGATCATTGCAAACAATTTGCATTTGATCATGTGGGATTTTTGATTCCATCATTGATTACTATGGTAGCTAAAGACCCTGATAATGTTCAACAATACTGTATAGATGCTTTTACAATTTTTGGTCAGCAAAAGAAGACGATAATAATAGCTCCATTCAATGTCAAGTAAGTTTACTTTATTTATAATTTGGACTTAAGAAAATTCCATTTTTATTATGCATTTTGAGTTATTAATTGTTAACTTTTTACCTCTAGCGGTAAACATTGGGAGTTACTCGTTATTGTCTCCGGGACGTTCACTGTTTATTATCTAGATCCCGCGGGAAGTACATTAAACACTAAAATTGGACACGTAATGAGAATGCCATTATTCTGGTGAGAAATATTTCATTTTTGTATCTGTTAACATCTGTTATTACATTACTATTTACTTATGTAATTTACTGTGTTATATTAACATGTAGGGGTTTAGATGCATTCAGAAAGGCTGGAGGAACGGTACCAGGGAAAAAGAACCAGCCAATAAATTGGCAGAACGTACAAGTAAGTTCCCGACTCCAATGTATATATTATTGATGTGAATTGTGCTTAATTGTATTATTTTGTATGTTTCAATTTATAGTGCGCTACACAAGACAATGGCTGGGCATGCGCATACTATGTGATGCGATTTATGCAGATGATTATCAAACATGCTGCATTGGACATCGATACCATACATGAGGTATTAGATATAGTCTCATTAGTTAGTATGAAATATATCAATCTTATTTTTATATTATTACTTATATATATACATCATTCTCTTTGCAGGTGTTTAAAACTGACAACACTATAGGTAAACACTTAAAAAATATACATGCTCCATATACGATGGAAGCATTAAATGAAATAAGAGAAGAATGGGCAAAAGCCATACAAGCAGTGGCAACTGTAAGATATAATTGGGATGTTGATAGCGATAATGAATGATACTTTGTAAATGAATATTTCTGAATGTTAATACATGTATTTGAATGTTTCTATATGTGTGAATGTGAGAATTGAATTGATGTCTGAATGTATCTACTTGTGTGAAATTTTCCTTGGGACTTTTGCAGGTTTGTGGCCTGTTTGTAGGCTGATATCAATGGATGTCGTAAACCTGCAGTTTAGAAAACTGAACTGTAGGTTCTCATCCTGCTGACCAGCCACAGCAGGCCTGCAAACTGATATGAAAAAAAAATAGATATAGGCGTCGGTTATTTAAAGAAAACCGTCAGCAAAGACCTACAGTGTCGGTTATTGGATAAAAACCGACGCCTAATAGTACAAACAACCCGGCCGTGGTGGAAAGCACGGCCGTGGTGGAAAAGCCATCGGTTATTCATATAAAACCGACACCTATAGTACTAAACATGGCCGTGCAGGGAAGCACGGCCGTGTCGTCTTGAAGTATGGCGTCGGTTTTTTATAGAAAACCGACGCCAAAAGGGTTCGCGCCACAGAAAACATCGTCATCTAGGACTCTTTCTGCGTCAGTTACCAAGTAAACACTGACGCTATAGTCCATATAGGTGTCGGTCTTTTAGTAGATAACCGACGCAGAATGTGTCCTAGATGACGCCGTTTTCTGTGGCGCGAACCCTTTTGGCGTCGGTTATCTACTAAAAGACGGACGCGTATATGTTAAATAGGTGTCGGTTAAAAAACCGACGCCGAAGTGTTTGACCTTTAGCGGCACCCACATAGGCATCGCTCAGAAACCGACGCCAAAGGGGGTTAAACAACCGACGCCAAAGGCTGTTTCTGTAGTAGTGAAGGCAGCAGAAACAAAAATTTAATGCATGATTCCCTAATGAATGAGATCACATCAACAACAATGTATCTAGGAAGGAAAGTTTGCAAGGTTGTACCTAGTCCTAGAGAAAGTCTAGCAACAACTCTTGCTACAACGTTCTCCTTTCTTCAAGTTGTACCCATACAACGTTAACAACGGACTCCTGGTTGATCACCATGGATGGTGATTGATTGTGTCCTCCTATCTGCAAGTGAAATCTTCCTCACCACTAGAGTAGTCTACACGGACCACTGAAAACTCCACGTTGCACTACCAGAGCCAACAGGAAGAAGTTGTCCCTTTGAATGTCAATCTGTTAGGATTGATCTTCTCTCCTGATTGTCTCTCCATTGTTGTCCCTCATTTTTCCATATATGACTTATCCAAGATCTCTTGGTTACCATTTCCAGAGAGGACAACAAATATTAGAGATTATAGCTTTGTCTGGGAAGCCCCCAGTAACCCTCTACTTATAGGAGGGCCAACGTCAGGGTTTCTAGTTAATATGGAAGTCGAAGAGACAAAATTCACAATTTTTTTGGAAGCTACAATGATGAACTGGTTAGTTCATTGTCCAATTGGTCGGCTCAGAGGTGAACTGGTTGGTTTGTCTCTTGAACCAGTCAGTTCATGTACTTTCCTATTCTGAATCAAATTGGCACACAATATTTGATTAATGCAAAATATGATGTCAGTATTAATCATTGATCCAATTGAATTGATTGTTGAATCGGGCGGTTCATCACATGAATCGGTCATCTCAAACCTTGAAGTATTTAGTTCACTTATTGAACTAGTCGTTTCATGCCCTGGTTCAATCATTGTACAGCCAATGTTGTTTCCAATTAACCTGGCACTCCAACTAGTTGGTTTAACACTTGAACCAGTCAATTTAGAGTCTAGTAGTCAAATTTGAACTAGTGTTGTTTAAATTGAATACCTAACCACTTTTAGTAATCAAGTTAAAAATCATTCATGAATAAACTCCTATTCCAAGTGCATACTATGTGTGTGACCCTATAGGTCCCAAATTACATTGGCAGTGAATGTCCATAAAAACTTATGACATCAAAAGTAATGAGTGGTATTTAGCAACATGTCATTGCTACCCAAGTAATTCAGAAAGTCATAGAACAACTTCAACCTACAATCCTTGATCAGTGTTACTGTGATCATATAGTCTCTTTGTCTCTTATATCTGGGTTGAACTCAGGTCATGGAATCGTCATCATCTCAACATTCAATCCATGTTCCTTGAACTAGATCAAACTTTCCAAGATGCATATGATCTCACATATCATATATTATTTCATATGAGTATGGACATATATTTCTCAGTCTTGCTTATCAAGTGTCATGCATATCAATCTCCTATAGCAAGGACAAATCCCATCTACATCACTCACAATCAATCCACATGTGTCATAGAGTACCTTAGCATCACCTTTATAGCAACCCTTATTCAAGGTCACGTTGGATGATGTCAAAGTACAATGAATAACATGTGATGAGCGTAGTGATTGTAGGTTTAAGAATCAAAATCATCACTATCACTGTGAGAGTTGATTTTGACTACCATTGCATGGTCTCCATGTATCACTTTCAAAGTGGGTTTTTTTGACACACTGTTCTCTAACATGTATCTATGTGCTTGACTTGATATCACATACTATGACTAATGATACTCTGTCATCAGTCAACACACACTCTAGACTTATGTATTATTGTCATCTATTTTGCTTCCACAATAATATCCGACTAGGGACATAACAAAAATGTATGTACTCTTATCATACATATGATCTCATTGTTAAGTTCCTCAACTTGTAGACATATGTCATCGAGTAACATCATTATTTTGGCATCTATTATATTTGTTTCATCATATCATGATTAAAATAAAAATAATATATGAAATTACCTTTTATCATTGCCAAATTAGATATCGCATTCCCTATTACAATCTTCATATGATTGGCTCTATGGGCATACATACCAACACTCTTGTCCTTCCACTGGTCCTGGGGATGTGAGAGTGAGGATTTAGAGTAGTTTTGTTATATGATGTACTTGATGCATTAATGGAATAATTGGTTTCAGTACAATTATCTCGCATAAGTGAAATGTAGTTATGGATTCATTATGTCATGCATAAAGAATATGTTTCCTGGTAAATCCACAAGATGTTTGTTAGTTGTATACAATATAAAAATAAGGTTGATTTCAAGTGAGTAATTAAAATCCTATGATTAGTCTAATTTCACTATGACGTGCTTAATCTTTGGATAGTGGGTTTGGGTCACATCAACTTTAGCATCAGAGCATAGGGTTGGGGAAGAGGTGGTAAGAGGCCAATTGGACTATGATTTCTTATTGGATTGTGAATATCTAATAGACATGATTCTGTTATAGGTATGTGTATGTTAGGAAAATGATGTTGTCATGGCGAAGAGTAGGATGAGAGCCAGTATGCCATGAACCTAAGATAATGGCTCATGGTAGAGAATATGGATATGGGTCAACTAGGATGTCTCGTATCTCTTTATAGGAGAAAGAGCATTATAAGATGGAAAAGATGTCATCATATTCTAGAAAGGACATGATGAGATCCTATGAGATGGTGAAGAATCTTGGTGGGGTTGATCTTTTTGGGCCAACAAACCCATCTGTGGTTGATGGGTGGTTCCCAAACCTCAAAAATATTTTCCTCTTAATGGAGTTCTCGGAGGGAAGGAAAAATAACCATGCCATGTTAAAGGAGATGGCCAATTGTTGTGGAACGGACTAGAAGACAAGAGAAGATTAAGGTGATGACATAGAAGGAGTTTGTGAATGATTTCCACCAAAAGTGTTTCCCTCCAAACTTTTTGAGCAACAAGGTCATATAATTGGTGAGCATTAGAGAGGGTAGCATGGCAGTTGTCAGTATGAGTCATATTACAAAAGTTTGGTTGACTTTTGTGCACAACTTGTATCAGATGACATAAAGAAATAAAGAATATTTCAACCAGGAATGGAACCATCTGTTAGACACAACTTATCGATGATCAACTAAAGGGATGAATAGAACTTTAAAGGGTTTGTAGAGGCAACAAGGCATATTGAAGAGTCAGTTAATGGCTCTAAACACAATAAGGTTGGAGAAAAGATATGCAAATTTCGGTAAAGGAGGACAAAGAAGTGCTCGACCTAATGGGGGAGATTGATTCTTTTCCAAAATTGGATGAGGCCTTAGATGTTTCAAAAGGAATGGGTCTAGTTTGATTGATGTTGTATATTCACATAGTAAGGGAATCTATAGCCCTAGAAGATATAATAGCATATGAGTTACAATTTTGAAATATCATGGTGCGACAATTCTTTCTTACAAAGATGGTTATTTAATGCATTAAATCCATTAACTTCAGAGTTATCTTATGAATTGTTGCTAAGAGTATTGTTAGGAGAGTCCAAAGTTTTGATAGAAGTGTGTCGTAGACGTCACATGAGTTTGAGTGGGTATAATATAGTGGTTAATATCATACCCTTAGACATTAGATTTTGGGAGTGGATTACCTTGAGACATACCATGCACAATTGAACTATAAGAAAAAAGAGTCTATATTCATCAAGGTGGCTTTCATGTTTTTTTCAAAAGAGACAAGAAAGTATTACATGTGTGCATATTATCAACAAATGTAGATGATAAGATGATGAAGAAATTGTGTGAGGCCATTTTGCCACATGTGGTAGACACAAAGGCAGATAAAAAGATAGTTATCATAGAGGATGTTCTGGTAGTGTGCAACTTCCTATATGTTTTCACTAATGGGTTACCAGGGTTTACCTCCTAAGATATATGTTGAGTTTGAGATACAAATTTCCATCATTATTCACCTAGTATCATTATTAGCTTATAGAATGGCACATGTAGGGTTGAAAGAATTAAAAATTTAGTTGCATGATTTATTGGATAAGGGTTTCATTCAATTGAGTACCTCACCTTAGGGAGCTCCCTTGCTCTTTATGAAAAACAAAGATGGAACTATGCACATGTGCATAGACTATAGGTAGCCAAATAAGATAAACATGAAGAATAAATATATTTTTCCTAAAATCGATGATTTGATTGACTAATTTTATAGAGAACTAGTCTTATCAAAGATATACCTCAGGTCCAATTACCAATAGTTCAACCTTAAGTCAACCTCTTGAATTTGATATGTGTATTATGAGTTTGTAGTCAAGTGTTTTGGACTAACAAATATCCATGTGGGTTTTATGGACATGATGAATAGGGTTTTCAGACCATACATAGACCAATTTATAGTACTATTCATAGGTGAATTCTAAAATACACCAAAGATGTAGAACAATATGAGCAACATGTAACGATAACCCTATAGTTGTTGAGACAACATCAACTTTATGCTAAGTTCACAGAATGTCAGTTTAAACTGGTTAAAGTTCCCTTTGTAGGACATGCCATATTAGGAGAAGGGGTCAGTATAGACCCCTAAGAAGGTGGATTATGTTCTTTAATGGGAGTAGCCTACAAATCCTACCAAGATTAGAAGTTTTCTAGGGTTAACCACATATTCCAACAGATTTATAATGATCTACAAAGTTTTAGCAACACTTTTACATGCTTAACAAGGAAGGAAATGCTTGTTGTTCAGTATCATGTGAAAAAAATTTCAAATAGTAAAGAAGAAGTTCATGACAAAATTGTTTCTATTTTACCTAAGAATGATAAGGGATATGGTACTTTATAATTCATACAAGGAGGTTTAGGATGTGTTTTTATGCAATAAGGAGAGGTGGTGGCCTATGAATCATGATAAATAAAGAAAAATGAAGAGAATTATCTTACATGTAATCTTAATTTGGTAGTAGTAGTACATTCCTTGAAGACATGGTGTGATTATCATGTAAGGTTTTTATTGACCATAATATTCTAAAGTATATATTTGCACAAAATGGGATAAACCTAAGACATCGTAGATGCTTAGAGATGATTAAGGTTTATGATGTTACTCATTGATGACCACCCTTGGAAGGCTAATGATTTGGCAGATGCTCTAAGTAGAAAGTCTGCATTACCTATAGAATGTTCTTCATGGAATGTGTAAAGATAGACCTACTAGTTAAGATGAGAGAGATGAATCAGAATTGTGTGTGTCAAAACAATGTGGGTTGATCGCAATGTCAAACATGCATTCTATGATTAAATCAAAGATATCTAACATAATGATAGTGAATTGAAATAAATCATGAGATGGTAGAAGGCAAGAGTACAATGTTCAAACATTCAGATGATGGGTTTCTATATTAGCATGACAGATTATATGTTTTAGATAATATTGAGTTGAAGAGGTAGATTCTTGAGGAAGCTCACTCTTCCATGTATGCCATTCATCCCGGAAGTTCCAAAATGTACAAGAACCTCAAAGAGTTGTATCGGTAGATAGGTGTGAAGAGAGATGTGGTTGAGCATGTATCCAGGTATGGTGTGTGCCAACAAGTCAAGGACAAACATAAAAGCTAGTGGGTACCCTAAAACCACTCCCTAATCTTATGTGGAAATGGGAACATAATACTATGGACTTTGTGGTATGGTAACCTATAAAATTACAAGGATTTAACTGTGTAAGGTGAATATGTTGGCTAAATCGTCCTAATTTCTCCCTATTTAGTCAAATTGGGATACACTCAAACTATCATAGGTCTACATAGATGAAATAGTTATACTAAATGGAATACGAAACATAATTATATCTTATAGAGATCCCAAGTTCACATATAGATCTTGGAATCAGATGCATCATTCTTTGGGAATAGGTTTAAAGTTTGACACAACATTTCATTCTCAAATAGATGGATAGTAAGAACATACCATTTATCCCTAGAGGATGTACTAAGAGGGTGTGTTTTGCATGTTAGTGATAGTTGGGACTAACACATAAGTTTAATGAAATTTTCCTTTAACAACAATTAACATTCTAGTTTAGGAATGTCCCCTTATGAATTAGTGTATGGGTGAAATTTTAGATCTCTCATTAGTTGGTATGAAGTTGGTGAAAGGCAGATCCTAAGTATAGTGATGGTGGAAGAAACAAGATAAAAGATATGTCTACTCAAACAATAGTTAAAAGTTGCACATGACAAATAGAAAAACTATGCAAAGAAAAGACGCAAGCCACTTGATTTTGATTTTGGGTTTGAGTTTTACCTAAAAGTGTCACCATGTAAATGTGTGTTGAAATTTGGAAAGTGAGGAAAGCTAACTCATAGACACATGGGTCCCTATTAAAGCATTTATAGGATTGACCAGTAGCATACACCCTTGAATTTCCTACTGAGTCAGCCAATATACATGATGTGTTCCATGTATCTATGTTGAATAAGTGTCATACAACTACAAATAAGATTATAGACCTAAATCTAGTAAAATATTGAAGATATCTCCTATGTTAAAGACTCGATACAAATTCTATATAATAGAATTTAGAAGCTTAGAAAGAGGGAATTATCTCAGGTAAAGGTAATTTGGTGGAATCATGGTGTAGAGGAAACTACGTGGGAATTAGAGTCTATGATGTGTAACAAATATTCTTTCCTCTTTTAATAATTTTGATTAGAGGGGGGATTGTAAAAACCCATGTCTTGTTTTTTTTGTTATCTTAGGGTTAAAGATAACCCTTGTATCATTTGCATCTTCATTAGTTCCTTACATCATTTTATAGTGGATTAATGCTTGATTTTATTTTGAAATTTTTCTTTATCAAGTCAAAAACATGTGTTGTGAACACATTGAGATTTGACCTTTAATTGAGATAGTAATATCCCACAAATGTACGTGAGAAGAGAAATCAGAATTCAAATGAGAAAGTTATGGCATATTTCATATAATTGTACGTGTAGAACAACCTTCAATTTGTTGTTTGTTGGGTGATCTTCCCTAACAGTCTATATCTTGATGGGGTGTGCAACCCAGTTGGAGTGTGAAGCCCCATCAGTGTGTGCAACTCAACATGGCAAGTCCACTGATGGGTGGTATCACCCACTCCCAACACATCCAATCACACAAAACACCATAATCTTTGATATACACATCAGAATTTGATGTAAATTATTTTACTGTATTTGTATTTCAATTATATATACAACCAAAGCCTAAACCATATAAAAAGAGTACATGGGTGAAATTCCTAGACTGATCGTGGGGAAGAATAGGAAGAATAGAAGACCTAACCATAGACCGATCAGGGTTAGCTAATTGTATATATTTCTTCCTTCTATGTTTCTCTTTCCTTAGTTAAAGCATAGGGTGAGTATAACCAAAGGCTTCGTTCTTCTTTCCCATCTTCTTCTTATTCCTCTAGTGTGCTCCCACAAGTGTCTATAGTAAGCTACATCCTGCGTGAGGTGGGATTGGTATTTTCAACCTTAATCCACACTTGATTGGATGCAATTCTACTAAACCAACATAGATTCAAGACCAATAAGCTAGAATTAGACCCAGGTGAGTGAAAAAAGTATCATTTATCTTTCATTTTACATAACCATCTTATAATCAAAGAGAAAAGATAATGATTTGTATGTTGCTAAGTATATGTGGCAGAAGATCCTAAACTTAAGATTTTAGCTGAAGCTTTGGGTGATTTAGCTTAGCTGTGATAGTTTATTGATGCCCTTAGCTCTAGATAATTTGAGATATTTTTCATGATGAATTCTGATGGTATAATTTGGGTCATTGAAGGGATAGCGTGTTTGACCTAATTCTTATATCCATGTAATTAGTAGCTGAAAGATGATTATTAAGTATTATAATTTTTTCCCATGTACCTAGGAAAATTAAATGCATAGTTACTTCATTACTTTTTATATCTTCTTAGATAAACTTGTTTTGTTAGTTGCACTATAAATTGCTAGTATCTTCATAAGGTTAAGATTTTGCATAAAAGAGATGAACACTTAAGATACTGATAAGCTAAAAAAAGTACATTAGACAATTTACTAGTAAAAGTAAAGAATAAATTAGACATTATAGATGTCTTAAACATTATATAATCCATCAAGTAGTTATGCACTTTCAAGGACGAAACATGCATACTGACTGGGAGAGATCATGATGAGGTGTTCCAGAGTACGAGTTGGGTACGGGGTCTAAGACCAGAGTGGATGGTCTCCTTCATGTAGTGAGGTACCCAACATTAACCAGAGAATTTAGTGGCACTTGCTACTATCCTGTTAGATTAGATATTGCTTGGTGAGTCTGCCCTCATTGAATCGCTGATGTGGATAGTTACCTCAGGTACTTTGACTCCATCGGAATACCCATGTTTAGAGGAGGATTCTATTTTTATCTAGCAAGTTGGTTGTTCTATGAGGCCAAACATGTGAGACTTGTTGTAGGACGAGGATCTAGTTCAATAGAATTAGAGTTATGATCTATTATAAATATTATGGAATAATATCATATCTTGCTATGATACCTCCATATCAGGTGATACACTTCATGTGGGACCAAGACATAATTGAAAGGAATAGGAGGCTAATAAATATATTCAGTTATTTAGTCCTTGTAGTTATATCAAAATTCTTTTTGTGTTGTATGGTTTATAGGTTTTAGTCACCATGTTTATATTTATCTTTATGTAAATCAAATAACAATATATATATGGATGAACATGGATTCTTGGGGACTTTCCAAAAACTAAGAAAGTACATCACATACTCTATTGAAACATTTTTAGGTACATGTCCAACTCAAATAGAGGAGACATAAGTTTTTTTACATCAAGAATAGATCAACTGAGGTCTTGAGAGTATAATTTGGTTTAGTTATGTGGTCTCTTATCCTTCCTCTTGTCCTAGGGATGTGAGAGTGAAGATTGAGAACAATTCTATAATATTATGTACTTGATGTACATTAATGCCATGGTTAATTTCCATCATTTGATTTATGTTGTAAAGTGAAACTCACTTGTAGACTCATAACGTTCATGCTTAAAGAATATGTTTCATACGGAATCCACAAGATGCTTTATTAGTTTTATGTATGTAAAGAAGTAAAAAAGAATAAGGATTATTGTGAAGTGAGTAACTAAAAGTAGATGGTTGGTGTAATCTCACCATGAGGCTCTTAAACCCTAGTTAGTGGGTTTGGGTCATGTGATAAAAAAAACTTAGTGGGCTATATAGTTAGCCAATGAGGTATAGAGGTCAATCAAGGGAAAGGTTTAATGATTATCAATCTACCCACTCCTCATATCAAGAAAGAGATTAGAGGTCTTCTCATAAGACTTGAGTACATTAGGTAATTCATCACAAAGATTACACTAATTTTCCAACTGATCTTCAAGTTGTTTTCTAAGAATTTTGACAACAATTGGAATGATCAATGTCGAATTGTGTTTCACAAATCAAGTGTTGTTATCCATCCCATAGGGGCTCAAACCTCCAATGCAAGGTCATATGTTATCTTAAGGCTCTTGTTCATTGAAGAATCTACAGGAGGAGTCCTTACACGGTAAGTTGACAATGAAAAACACACTACCTATTACATGTCTAAGAAATTCCAAGAGGTATAAGGAACATACACCCTAGTCAAGAAATATTTCCTTACATTGGTTCAAGCTAAGAAGAAGTTGATACATAAACTAATGTCTTATCTAGTGCTCGTGATATCACATCATGGTCCAATGTGCTACATATGTGACCATCTAGCCCAGTTGGATAAGGCACCAAATGGCAAGTTCTACTTTCTAAATTCAATATCACATATATCCCTATGGAAGCCTGTGATTAGGGTTTCAACTAGTAGAAAATCCCACACCCTCATCAGTGGAGGAGGATTTTGATTTCCCTGACAGCCATATCGACATGACCAATGGCACAACAACAACAATGTCTGATCTTGGTGACACATGGACCATGTTCTTAGATGGTGTATCGAGTCAACATATCTATGGTTTCTCATAAACCAGTAGGAGAATACCTTTGTATTTCCTAACAACTATAGTTTCAAGACACCAACAATGTCAGTATACAAAGACTACATCTTCAGCCTACAAGAGGTCAAGAAGATGTGTATTTTGAAGTCTCACAAACTAACCGCGAATGGAGACGAATCAAGAATATCTTATTCCATACCATAAGTTTCTATTGAATCTATATTAAGAGTTTAACAAGCTTAAATTCACGAACTACAAGACATGCAAGAAAGTGTAGAATGATGCACTAGCAACATTGGCATATTGGGTTGGCATCTAAGCTATAGACAACTTCTCAATTGAAGTCAAGACATTGCTTTGACAAGTCTATTGTATGAAAATTTAGGTAGACCCTTTATCAAACAAATAACCTTGGTTCTATGATATCAAGTATCTTTTGAGGAGAACCCCTTCCTTGAAGGAAACCCCATATGTAAACCAAAACATTAGACATTCAGTTATCAACTAAATCTTGGGATCTGATATGTTGTATTGATGCTACTACAATCAAACACTCTATGCTACCTCAACAAGGAAGAGACATAGACGTCACACATGAGATCCATGAAGCCATTTGTGACAACCACATGAGTGGTGCCCCACTTTTAAAGCATATCCAATTTGTGGGCAACAATAGGAGTATGAAGGAGTCATATTGCATGCAGTATGATTGTAAGTGCATGATCTTCAAACTACATGTTGATCATATACACACACCTTTAACTTAGCTATACAACATGGCTATGCCTTAGACATTTGCAGTGTGGGGTGGATATGATTGCCTAATTCCATCCAAATACCTCCAATTCCCATTACTTCATATTAGTCGCAATCGACTACTTCACCTAATCGGTGAAAGAAATCTTTTCCTAATCTTTGTAAGTCATTAAATTATTCTACAATAAAACCATCAATTGTTATGGTGTTCCCAGTGAAATAATCTCCAATAATGGTCTTAATTTCATCATGAAATCAATACGAGAGCATCTTACTTCTTTTGGCATCAAGTACCACATGACGTCTCCTGACCTCCAATGAATAGAGGGGTTAGGTAGCCAAAAAGAATCTAATCTAGATACTTATGAAGATCATCATTATACTTGAGGGTAGTGTACATACTGGAAAATGGATCTTTAGGCATATAGGACATCCACTACATGTCGATAGGTGCATTTTCATACTCCATTGTCCATGGAACCAAAGTTGTTCTACTAAATAAGATCTAGGTCCCTCTTTATTATACTCCAAATGGTGAACATCCCCAATGAGGATTTGGTCAAAGACCATGTGTACACCCTCAATGTGATTGCAGAATGAAGTCTTTATGCCTTGCACCACGCTTAGTGCTACCAAGCATGGATGGCTTGAGCCTTCACCAAGAAGGTGCATCCCTGATGCTTCTAGAAAGGTGACCTTATTTTGTGCATGTATCTCAACCCAGAAATTCAAGGTAAGTTCAACCTAATGTCGGAAGGACCATACATTGTTCATGAAGTATATAGAAGAGGATCCCTAAAATTTTGAGATATGGGTGGTTGTAAAAATTAATTGTCAATTATTTCCATCCACATCAAGAGATACTACTACTAGTGATAGTGCAACTACTTGAAAGTGCATCCCAAAAAAATAATGTAATCCCCTTCTTAACTAAGAAGGAAAGATTCATGAGTCATCAGAGAAGACAAGGATCAACTCATCATAATAATGTGCCTAAGGAAAAAATGCAGTGACAACAACCCTTGGCTTTATCACTTTGCAAATAAAAATTTGACTAACACTAACCCTAACTCATGTACCTTAACATGTTTGCACATCTACTATGACTGAAAGAGACTCTCCCCAAATGGGTATGCCTATGAACACAATCCATTTGATATCCTTAATGGGGAGATGGTGAGGCTACAGTGCATAAAAGACTCCCACCAAGGATCTCCCTATCAATATATTTAGTGCTCAATCAAGATAGGTCAACCTTCCACCCAAACAACACCGAATGACACCAAAAGAAAGACAAGGTGATACAACCAATGCCACACTATTATAGGCCACTGCATCCATAGGCCCAATAATTATACTCACATTAGGTTCAAATGTGAGAAATCTCCATGCATTTTGCACACCACAACATCACCCCCTTCCTATGGCTCTAAGAACCATTGCTTGTGAGGTGTGTTCTCATCATAGCATACCTCTACGCTCACAAAAAAGGAATCATTGATCCAACATGACATACCCAACTAAAAAGTAACCAACCTCCACCAACATCAAAGTTTCTCACTCGATACTGATGAAAACACTACCTTACATACGTGTGACTGAGTATCACTTAGAAAGAGGCCACCAAATGGCACAAACATGTAGGAAAACAGTAGTCCATAGTTAGTGGGACACCAAGTACTTCTCTTTCCCCTAGGATAAAACACTCATCCTATGGGAATTTTGGGATGATATGAGACATGACCTTTATCTAAGACCAATGTGACGGGGATAATGGTTGTAGGACTAATAGAGGAAAGTGTGTGGAATACATCCACCATCATTCAGTATCAGTAACTACATAAAAATCTTGTTCCATGCCTTTGTGGGTGGCCTTTCTTTTTAAAATAGATTATTACTACTATCATGAGTTGTGACCCCCTACCTGAAGTTGTGCTACGTATTGCAATTCATGCTTGCCAAGTACAAAAAATGCATCTAAAGATATATGTAGTGGTTCATTTCATTGATAAAGTTTTACGATACAACTTCATGACAAAAAGATAGAACACACACAAAATATATAAAAAAAATCGATGGGAAATCCTAACAAACAACAAATAAAATTAAGGATCAACTACTTCCTATAGCTCGTTGTCCTCGACATAGGTGACTTCTAGTCATGGCCACTTTATTCTATGGAATTCATACTTTCCATAAACTTGATATACATGAGGATAGGATTCAATAGTAAGAATCACATGATGGCTCCAACATAGGGGAGTATCATGAAGGAATAATACTTGATTAATGGGGAAAATCCTCCCACCATCTTGCAAAGAAATCATCTAATGTACCAAGTCCAACTGTTTCCTCCTGAACTATCAAAGGAACACCACCTAGTAATAGGTCACACAATGTCTAAGTCCTAAAAGCACAATAAGGTTGTCATATCCTTCCATTTGAAACATATGTGACTATATGTTTTGACAACTACCCAAAGTAGAAACAAACATGAATGAGTGTAGAGATAAGGCTTGGACTTTAGTTCAAATATGGTGATGTCTGTGAATGATGGTGTTTCTTGGACTTTCCAAGAATAGGAAGATTCTTCCAATACGTTTGGTATCAACAATAATAGCTGAGAATTTATGGGAAAGGGATGTGATCTTTTTGGCACATGTGATGGATACCAAGGTGAGGAATCCTAGTATCCAAGAGGTGTCAGCTGTATGTAAGTTCAAGGATTTGTTTCCTGATAAGACATAAAGTGTTTTACTTCCTAGAAAGATTGACTTTGAGATCAATCAATTACTGGTAACCAACCTATAGTGCATACATCGTTTGTTAGGGGTTTATGCACCATATAGGATGACGTCGGACTGGATGTAAGAGTTGAAGAGACAGTTGCAAGATTTGCTTGGGAAAAGTGTTTTACCAAAGAGTTTTATCAGACCAAGCACACCTCCTTGAGGTGCTCCTATTATGTTATTAAGAAAAAAAAGGATCCATGAGGTTGTCATTTGGTTATAGATAGATGAACAAGGTGTTCAAGCCCATCCAGATCATCATGTGGTGATATTTATATATAACATCTCAATCTACTCCAGAGATACTTTTCTAGTGGACATGTGACATCTTTTAGTAAGGACAACTTATAACTTCTGCAGGAGGTTTATTAAGAACTCTCATACATAGATGTTACCCCTAACGTAGATTACAAGAAAAGAGTTAAATAATATTTTGTAAGGTATCAAGAAATAGTTTGGGTTGTAGATGCCTTGAGAAGGGAATCTTCTTTGTTCTCATCTACTGAGTAGGCATCATTGTATTCTTTAGTGTGCCATAGAAAAGATTTGTAGTCAATTTGGTATAACTTTCCAAATTTATAAAGGACATACACCAACACACTCCCATAAACTATCACACTACACCCACAAGCACATAGGGTCGTGTCATAGTATAGGCAGGCGACAAGTATAGGGTCGATCCATAGGGAGGAGATGGGGTAGTAGAGAAAGGTTAGTTTTTGGTCTAGGTGCCTACTGTGGAGTCTAGGGTTGAAGGGTTTGATGGTTGATTTGTTTATTACACTAAGATGGATCGAACAAGAAAATGAAGGAAAGCAAACAAGATCAAAACTCTAAGTTAACCTAGGCAGTTAATTCTACTGAGCAATAAAGGACAAGGCAAGCAAGAAAGGTACAAGCTATGCTAAGGTAAGAAAGAATAGGTATACACTACACTAAGCTAGCAAGAAATGCAAAAGAGAAATTAAAGATCTATACTAGCAAAGGGAAAGCAGCAACAAGGCAAGAAGCTACCTAAGCAAGTAAAGAGCTAACTAAGCTAACACTAGCCAAGCAAGAAGGAAATTAGGGTTTTGAAGCAATAAAGGGAAGTGTGGGCTGCTTGGGAGATGCACTTATCAACTAGGTTGGGGTGACATGTGAACATTATTCTTTCATCCAGATTACCAAACCAAAAAACAAGCTAGAGTCTAATGAATTGCCCTAGACTACTAACTGACCATGGATAGGATAGGTTGTTATATGGGAACTAGTCCCTAACACCTCCTACTACCCTTACTAGGCTCAATTGGGTTAGGGTCTAATTGTAATTCAATTAGATTCTAAACAAGCCTATGTTTCTAGGTTAGAGGATCTTAGGGTGATTAGGGGATGGAGGTAGTAATGGGAGTGGAAGTGAGGTTTTAGGCCTCACATCAGCCACATTCTAGCCTTGAGAAAGCTCCATACTAAGCACACTAAATTCATCTAAACTAGATACTTATGTCTCTCGACTAGGGTTAGGAGAATTGATTAGCATGTAGGAGGATGGGTAGCTAGCTAGAGATCCATGAATTGGACCTAGGAGCAAATCCCAAAATTCACACATATAAGCAATTTCCCTAAATTCCTAGGTGATTTCAAGCACAAACCACAAAGCGATTCATTAAGAGTGATATTAAAATATAACATAAACATTAGTAGATGAAATTACAATGTTTACATATCATTTTCCCCCAACATGGTATCACAGTAACATTTTTGGCCCCAAACAGCTCACCTAAGGGGCTTACCTACTCATGGAAATGTAAAATACAAAAATGAAGGAGCAAGAGGTAGAAGTATATGTGGATCTTGGTGTAGATGGAGAAATCCTCCTCTCCAACTACTGCAAGGACTTCCTCGCTCCTCCACCAAGATGCAAGGGCATGGAATGAAGGTGGAAACTGGCCAAAACACCAAGAAACTATGGTTATAATGGTGGAAATGGTGAAATGGAGGTGGAGTTGAAGTGGAATGGATGGAATGTGAAAATGGCGAGCTAGGAGGGGGTAGAAGGTATCTAATCTCGTGCCCCAGCCGCCACCTAGGTATATATAGGTGGTGGAGAGGCATCAGGTCCTGTGGGGGGTAATATAGGAAATGCAATGGAAATGTAGCTGGGATTTTGTATGTATCACGATCGTGGTGGGTACCACATCTGTGGTGGGTGTAGGGGAACATGGTCATGGTGTGTGGAAACAGCCAAGGTGAAAAGTAAAAGTTGGTGTTTTTTACATGAAGTGCGGCCACCACGACCGAGGTGGGGCAAGGGTAGCACGACCGTGGTGGTTGGGATGCTTTACCTGTTCTTGGTGGAATGTCCATGGTGGTCTATATGAAGGTTGTTCCATGCAGCACGGCCATGGTGGGTCATGGTAGCATGGTCGTGCTATGTTGCACGGTCATGCTGGGTCATGGTAGCATGGGTCAGCACTTTGATCTTGTACTTGGTTCATTCTTGGACATCTTTGCTTCAATTGATATTTGCCCACTAGGGGTAGGTTGAGGGAGTCTTGGACTTCACTTTGGGCCTCTCCAAGGATAGAGGAACCCTAGGATCACTTTGGGCCATCTAAGTGTGGCCCAAGTACCTGAAAAAACTTATAAATAATGTCCATAAGTGTATTTTACACAAATATGCATATTAGGGGAAATAACATGTAATCTAATAGGTATAGATGTGATTGAAATGCAATATGACACAAGATGGAGCCCTAAAATAGGGCTATATCAACGTGCATGTTATTGTGACAAAAATTCATTAGGGGTGAAATCCCTAGAGTTTACTTAAACAAGTATATTAATCACCTCCCACAAGCGGACAAATCTTATTATAGTATAGTTTAGGATCAAATCCAAAGAACAATATATGTAAGAAGTAATCTGATCAAGTAACCATGTACGTACTAATATTTTTCACAAGATTGGATTGATTGTTGATTGTGCTAAGGTTGCAGATAATAAAAGGGATGAATTAAGGGTTGGTTATCAGATGATGAGAACACTAGGGTATAATAGGTTTCAACATTATTACCTATCATGCACTTTCTCAGTGTATCATATTATATATGGCAATATATGTGTTAAGGCCATGAAAATCTCCCTTTTGGTCTTAGGATCATATCTCAGACAGATTTTACTCTAAGTTCACCATCGCGCTACCTAGAGATCATACATCTATTTCTCAAAAAATATCTATCTGAAGTTCTCTTCACGGGTTTAACAAGAAACAATCGATATACTACATCTTGAGTTCAAAGTTCTCTACATCCAAGATCTTGACAAACATGTAAACATGTTGATCAGACGAGTATACAAGCATAAAATGATTAATTCTAAATATATAATTGTTCATACAATAAAAGATGAAGTACAAAAAACAAAATCAGGTAGTGTGGCTACTCCCCCGCATCTTAGCGAGAAGACTACTTGCTCATGGAAGTGTTGGCTAAATTGGACATTATTACAATCGCTTTGTTTTGATGATGACAAACATTTCATTCTTACGGATCTAACGTGCTACTTGAGTATTGTTGGAATTAAGTGGATGACACAACTTTGGAAGATATAAATGCTCAAAAAGTTTTAATTTCATGATTGTAATCAAATGTAAAAACTTGTACAAGTATACAATGTAGAAGTACTTAGATATCATGTAAATTAAGCATTTAGATCTTCCCTAGCCACTCACAACACTTAGATAGGTCATCCCCTATAATAGTGTCACAACTACACACTCATACACACACTTAGTATTCATCTAGAACCACCAAAACAGAGACATTCTCGGTCAAACTATTTGTCGACTGAGACACACTCGGTCGAACAACTTCTCGACTGAGAGTCTCCCAGGTTATTTCTTCTAATAGATTTTATAGTCGTTAGACACAGCAGACAATGTAGTTGGAAGTTGGAATCGAACATTATATACACTTGCTCTAGATCATCCCTTAGTCCACAAAAACTCCGATCGACGGACTCTCGGTCGACAAACTTCTCGACCGAGATTGTCTCTGTCTGCACTTTTCAGGATTAATAAACTAGTCGTTGCTAAAGCAATTAGTGGACAACCACTACTACAGAACCTACCTTTAGTGTCGGTTATTTGTGGCCTTTAGTGTCGGTTTCCGAGCAACGCCTATGTGGGCGACACTAAAAGGTCACCCATTACGCGTCGGTTCCAGAACCGACACCCAAACTCTTTGCGCGCAACTGAAAATGTGCCATCAGGGGACTATAGGCGTCGGTTATTAGATAAGAAACTGACGCCCAAACCCTTCGCGCCACAGAAAGGGCGCCATCTTGGGCGCTATCAGTGTCGGTTATAAGCCAACAACCGACGAAATATGTCTTCACGCCAAAAGAATATGTGTCAGTTACATTTAAATAACCGACACTGTAAAGTTATGTGTCGGTTGTTTACAATTACCGACGCCTGTTATTGGCGCCAGCTTGGGCACTATCAGTGTCGATTTGTATTAAGAAACCGACACCATATATGTTCGCGCCACAGGAAATAGGCGCCGGTTATATCTAAATAACCAACGCCTATTGTTTTTTTTTTACAGACCTCCAGACCTGCTGTGGCTGGTCGCAGGATGAGAAACCTGCAGTTCAGTTGACGGAACTGCAGGTTTTATGACATCCATTGATATCAGCCAACAACAGGCCACAAACCTACAAATTTAACAACAAAAATATTCACACATGCATTTAGCAATACAACCTGCAGTTCCATTTTATTTTCACACATTTTGAAACTTTCATGTAGCTAGCAATCTGTAGTTCCATTCATTCACATTCACACATGTAGAAACATTCATATAGTAACCAAAACTTTCATTCATTTTCACTCAGACACATGTAGAAACATCTAGACATGTAGAAACATTCACACATATTATAATTCAGAAATTCATTTACAAAATCCCCACTATTTGTATGGTTGTTTCCCATTCTTCTCTTACTTCATTTAATTCTCCCATCGTATAGGGAGCATGTACATCTGGTAAGTCCATTCCTATAGTGGGGACAGCTTTAAACACCTGTAAAGAGAATGATGTATATATATAATTAATGAGCTATAAATAAGATTGATATATTTCATATTATCTAATGAGACTATATAATACCTGAGCAATACAATTGATGTCCATACAACATGACAGACTAACACATATATAGTACATAACAAGAGCAGCGTCGAATTTACATACAACACTAGCTTAGTACATATATAGTGGGACTTATAAGGTGACGATCCCACTTGGTAAAACAGGTTACCGACAACTACATGTTACGACTGGGAGGTCATGATTCAACAACAGTATGCATTAGCAGGAGGACAAACAAATCACCATATGTTTGTCCTCATATGGTGATCTGTTTGTCCTCCTGCTAATGCATACATTGCTGAATCACGACCTCCCAGTCGTAACATGTAGTCGGTAACCTATTTTAGCAGGTGGTATCGTCACCTTAGTCCACTATATATGTACTAAGTTAGTGTTGTATGTAAATTCGGAGCTGCTGTTGTTATGCACTATATATGTGTTAGTCTGTCATGTTGTTATATGAATCTGAACCACTTGTGTGTGTTGTACTTTATGTATTGTATCTGTATCCTGCTTCTCTTCATTGGGGCTTCTTCCTGCATATCCTGCACAGCTATGTCATGTCCGTCCTGCATAGCCTTCTTCCTATATTTATTTTTCAAAGAGAATACAAACAAAAATTATTAGTGTAGAGTTAGTGAAATACTGATCAATGTCTAGAATTGGAATAGATCAAGAACCTACTCTCAGCATCGCGTATGTAATCTCGGGTGAGATTGGTCCTATAGTTCTTTAGCACCCTCCCACAATGTTTAGCATTTGTATTAACTAGAAGATAATGAAAAATCAAATCAGAAAATGATATTTATATTAAAAAAGTAAACATTTAGCTTCAATAAAAAAATATAAACATGCATGCCTCTAAAATTGTGATCTTTTATCAATTAACCTTCGTCCATGTTGTGTAAAATATACCCATGTTGTGTAAAATATACAAATGACCTTGTTCCAACTACTCACGGCTGATTACTTTCACACGTGATCCCAAAATTCCTTTGCCAAATAGCTCGTCAATATTCTTGTCATTATCAGGAGTGTCATTACCACTGAGAAAGTCATTGCAGAAATCCATAACCTCTCTCGCCACATAACCTTCAATAATACTCCCTTCAGGCCGATAACGGTTTCGAACATCACCTTTAAAAACGTTCATGTATCGTTCCAAGGGATACATCCAATGCAAGAAAACCAGGCCCAAGATTTTCACTTCCCTAGTCAAGTGGACAACAAGATGTACCATGATATCAAAGAACGAAGGACGGAAATACATCTCAAGCTGACATAGGGTAACAACCACTTCTCTTTGCAAATTATTGAGAGTCTCAGGGTCAATAACTTTGCTGCAGAGACTGTTGAAAAAGAAACAAAGTCTGGTGATTGCAAACCTTACATGCTTCGGCAATATAGATCGAATTTCCACAGGCAATATTTGTTACATTAGAGTGTGACAATCATGAGATTTAAGTCCTATCAACTTCAGATCTTTCATTGATACCAATCTACAGATGTTGGATGAGTAACCATTTGGCACCTTAACATTTATCAAGCATTCACAAAAAGCTTTCTTCTCTTTTCTAGACAACGTGTAACATGCGGGAGGTAAGTATGTTCTTTTACTACCCATTTCACGTATTTCTGTTAATTCTGACCTTATTCCCATTTCACGTAGGTCCAGTCTGGATTTTATCCCATCTTTAGTCTTACCTGGTATATTTAACAGAGTACCAATGATGCTATCACAAACATTTTTCTCAATGTGCATTACATCGATACAATGTCTGACTGTCAAAGAACTCCAATAAGGAAGATCCCAAAATATTGACTTCTTTTTGAATGAAGAATTGTCACTCCGTTTAGTACCTTGTGATCTCTTACCAAATTCATTGACAAAGTCTTTTATTCTTTCATAAACAACCTCCCCTGGTATAGGTTTAGGTGCACTGCGTTCCTCATTCAATCCATTGAATGCTTTGCGCTTCCTACGATACAGATGGAATTTTGGAAGAAACCTTCGATGACCGAGATATACATTCTTACTGCCATGTTTTAGTCTTGTTGAATCAGTGTTCTCTTCACATATAGGACACGCTTTAGCTCCTTTGACACTATATCCAGACAAATTCCCATATGCTGGAAAGTCATTAATAGTGCAAAACAACATAGCATGCAAACAAAATGTCTCTCTTCGTGAAGCATCATAGGTCATCACACCTTCACCCCAGAGTTTCTTTAAGTCATCAACCAGAGGTTCAAGATAAACATCGATGTCATTTCCAGGTTGTTTAGGGCCCGATATCAACAACGACAGCATTACGTACTTATTTTTCATACACAGCCAGGGAGGAAGATTGTATATAACAAGCATGACTGGCCAAGTGGTATGTTGGCTGCTCAATGTCCCGTACGGATTCATCCCGTCTGTACAAAGCCCAAGTCTTAGATTCCTGACTTCTTCACCAAATTCAGGGTACAATACATCAATCTTCTTCCACTGTGGGGAATCAGACGCATGTCGTAGGATCCCATCATTAATTTTCTTAACATCTGCATGCCACCTCAAATTCTTCGCATCTATCGGACATGACATGAGTCATGATTTCGTCACCAGTGTTGACTTTCAAGTTGTTACCGCAATGTCTACATGGACAGTAGAACCTATCTCCAGGTTGTTTCCTATGTTCCTCGGCAAATTTAATGAACTGGTGAAGACCAGAAATAAACTCTGGGGTGCAGCGATTGCGAATGGACATCCATGATCTATCCATTCTATGATCAAAGAGAAAACACGTATATATTAGGACAAGATTAGGGTCTAGGGTTAACAAATACATGTGATGTCATTATTATATATAATAAATGTGTACCACCTATCCATTCTTGAACACCTAATCTCACTAGTAAGTGTATAATGTGTATTGGGTTTTCAAGAAAATTTCGGCAGCATTTCCCCGCTGTTTTCCAAGTACATATGTACTTAGAGAACAAACGGGGAAATGCTGCCAAAATTTTCTTGAAAACCCAATACACATTATACACTTACATCCTAAGTGAGATTAGGTATTCAAGAACAGTCCCAAACCGGGGACTATCCAAGATTTACTCCTAATGAGTAAATCTTGGATGGGTTTCTAGGCCAACAAATAATGTATTGTCGTTCTTATACCTAAAATCCTAGTTCTTCAATTTAGGGTGATTATTGATGTCTTTAAAAGCATGATTGGCAATTTAGGGAAAAGTTCATCATTTACATTCCAAGCATGTCACATGTGTGCATTACAGTTCATCATTAAGCAAGATATAAGCAAGTATGTCATATTAAAATAGACTAAACAATATGAGAAAATAGTAGTGTAATCATGCAAATGGGAACATTCATGGGAACACACACTTCAGTTATAAGCATTCATGTAGCAACTTTCAGTTCCATTCATGGGAACACACACTTCAGTTATAACAATAACTAAACAAAGGGGTTGGTGTACCCCTAAACATGCGCATAATTAAAAAAACTATTACTATAGACAAGTCTAGATAGATAGACAACTAAATACTACACCAACATGGTCCCGCATGCATCAGTAACTTCTTTTTGATGATGAAGCTATGTCACGAAGCTCCTCAGTGTATTTAGACGAATCTGAACTGACAGGGGCCTCAGATTCAGATTTGTCCGAGCTGATATGCGACGCCGTGCGCTCATACCACAGAAGATGATCGGGGGTCTCGCAGTTGCTGTTGGTTATCCAAACTTTGATGGAATTATCGCCAACTGGACGGAGAAAAAGCCTGTTCCAACGGACCACATGCAGCTCTCCAATCCAATCACGCCAACCGGATTTTGATACAAGATTTCCCGCCAAATCATACTCAACCTCGATAACATGTGAATAATTACCAAAAGTTAGGGTCACTTTACCAGGCATGTAGTGTCTTTCTTTTAGAAAACGCCAATGTTTGGGTATGACCAATTGGTTTAAGGAACGATCATCTAGGATGATGTCCAATTGTTCTTCAATAGGGAACGTTAACATTGACATAGAGGCCCAGTTCATAGTGACTGTTATGGGTGGACAGAGACTGCACAATATTAGTATTAACAAAGTGTAAGTACATATAACGATGTTATATATTTTTAGAAAAAGTTGTATAACATCAGTTAACCTTTTATTGCTTGTCATAACCAACTTTATTGTGGTAGACATGATAGATTGAAAAGAAGTCTACAAATGTACTTAGAGAACAAACGAGGAAATGCTCCTAATGAGTAAATCTTGGACGGGTTTCTATGTGCTTACTAAAATAGAACCATTATATGGAACTAATCCTACATTATACACATACTTTTCCTGAGTAAGATAATGTGCACTTCATGGAATTATTAAGATCTGAATATATATAAGTTGTTTCTACCTACTTTGATGGGATTTTATAACATTCGAGTCTTCCATTTATAACATTAAGATCTAAATATATATATAAGAATCCCATTTGATACACACGATTGAGAATCTTTCACGATACTAGGAAAATACACTAACTAGATATTCATTTAGGTGTTAGACATCAATATGTGTATGAGCCCTAATTAAAACTGATTCTCATAAGAAGTAAATAAATTTTAAAAAAATGCCCAGCAGCAGGGCGGCACCTTGAGGGAAGACGAGCAGAGGAAGAAGAAGAAGGCAGGGCGGGCACCTTGAGGGAAGAGGAGCAGTGGCCGAGGCAAAGTCCTAGCAGCTTTCGACGGCGAAGAGAGGAGCCGCGGAGAGGGCGGCGAGGCTAGGGGACCTAGCTGCTACCGGCGACGGCGGAGAAGAGGCCGGCGGGCGGAGAAGAGGCTGGCGGGCGGAGAAGAGGCCGACGGCGGAGGAGAGGCCGGAAGGCGGAGAGGGAGGCCGGCGGGCGGGTAGAGAGGGAGGTCGACTGCTTCTCGCTCGACGACAATGAGCGACGAGCACGGAGGAAGGAGCGGCGGCGGCGGCAGGAAGCAAGGTAAATCGCCAGAGCTAGGGAAATCGGGAACGAAATAGGGAAATGGGAAGAATCGTTCGGGCAGGGTGAGCTATTAAGTTGAAAATACGTGTCGGTTCTTTAAAAAACCGACAACTAAACCAACAATGTCGGTTCTTTGCCACAAACCGACAACTATACTAGATTATAGTCGTCGGTTTTTGATTAAACGATAACCGACAACTATTCCTATCTCACGAATACCCTTTAGTCGTCGGTTATTTAGTTACGAACCGACGCAATATGTAAAATATTGGAGCCAATTTTTTCGCTGGAATTTTGGGTTTGGCGGTTGATTTTAGGTGTCGGTTTTTTATTAATTAACCGACACTTAATAAAAGCGGTACCCGTGTCTGGTCGACCTTCACGAATTGGATGTCGGTTTTTGTTCCAAACTGACACAGTAGGGTTTATGTGTCGGTTTTTGTATACAACCGACACCTTGAAAAGTGACTTTATAATCCATTTCTGTAGTGGTGAACTAACGGCTAGTTGAGCACTAAGAACCCCCTAGAAAGTGTCTAGAACTTCTTTAAACACTCATAGGTCATTCCTATAAATAGGACATACCTTAGGACACCTAAAACACACTTGTGCAATACTTGAGCATACATACTTGCAATTGGCAATCCTTTCTTGTGAGCAATTGAGCAACTCCTACACTTGCTAATCTTTGCCATTTCTACAAGCTCGTGTCCTATTGGATAGAATCTCCTTTCCAACATACTTACACTTTCACACACATTGGTTAGGAGATCAAAACGCTTGATATAGGAAATCAAGCCTTGTGCTACAACGGTAATTGTAATTTCCATTTTCCTTTCTTGTTCCTTTTTATTACTTGTACTCTCCTTACTACTCCTAGGGTTGGAGGTTGCGTATTGGAGAGGGTGCTATCTTCTCAGGTGGAGAAGGGTATTCTCAAGAGGATAAGGTGGACTTTGTACTACTTCTAGAAGGTCTCAACGGAAAGCTACTTCAAGGAGGAATGCTACTTTAAGGGAGAGCTTGAAGTTACTTCAAGTGAAGGCTGCTTCAAAGTTGGTGAGATGACTTCGGGGTGAAGGCTGTCCAAAGGGTTTGGGAAGATAGTTTCATTTTATGTAACATCCTTGCAAGGTAATAAAATACAGGTGCTTTCAAAATCCCAATTGGAAACAATTGGGTAGTGGACTGACTCCCTTAGTATTTGCTAAGGGTGGAACCACTCTAAACCATGTGTCCCCTTGTCTAATCTTTTGTGGTTGATTGTTTGAATTATTATTTGTTAAAATATTTATAAAAACCCTATTCACCCCCCTCTAGTGGTTTTTCATTTGGTATCAGAGCAAGGCTTCAAGGAACTCTAACAAAGTCTTGAAGAATGGGTGACGGGGTACTCAACAACCTCAACTTGGAAAGGACACTTGTGGCTAGACCTCCACCTTTTGATGGCACTAACTACACCTAATGGAAGAGGAAGATGCAATTCTACTTCCAGGGAATTAGTTGGGATCTCCAGAGGATGGTGTCAAATCCATATGACTTTCCTCAAACAGAGTATGCAACTTGGGATGCTAATACGGTAAGATCAGCCCAAATGAATGCAAAAGTTGTAAGTATACTCTATTGTTCAATTTCCGTTGGTGAATTCAATAGAATATCAAATTGTGAAATAGCATATGAGATATGGCATATACTCTCTATAACCTATGAAGGAACTATTCAAGTTAAGAATTCTAAAATTGGAATGCTTAAAGTAAAGTTTGAATAGTTTCATATGGAACCAATGAGTCTATTAGTGAAATGTATGCAAAGTTTTCTTCTATTTTTAATGGTTTGAATGCTTTAGGTAAAATAATTAGTGAAGAGGATCAAGTGTCAAAAATTCTTAGGTCTCTTCCTCCCAAGTACAAGCCTAAAGTGATGGCAATTGAAGAAGCGAATGACCTCACCCAGCTAAGAATGGAACAACTCATTGGCAACTTAGAAGCACATGAGGCAACCTTGGAGGAGGAAGAAGATGAGAGTGTGAACTTCAACAAGGGAGAAAGAAGGAAATTGCATTCAAAGCATCAACCAAGATTAGTCATGACACAAGTGAAGATGATAGTGAAGAAGAAACTCTCATTGTAAATGATAAGTAGTATAAAAGTTTTAACACTAATGAAACTTCTAGTGTTTCTTCTACCAGGTGCTTTGAATGTGGCAAAAAGGGACACTTGAAAGGTGATTGTCCAAAACTCAAAAAGGGGAAGAAATCATCTCACAAGAAGAAATAAAAAGCATACAAAACTGCATGGGATAATTCAAGTGATGATAGTGAAGATGGAGAAAAAGAAGTAGAGTGCTTTATTGCTACAACAAATGAAGAAGAAGAAGAGGTAAGCCTTTTTTATTTTCTAAAAGAAGATCTAATTACTAGTCTTTAAGATACACATGAGAAGTATGTTGATTGCAAAAAGAAACTAAAGAAAGCTACTAAAACTAATGAGGATTTGTATGCTAAATTAAATAACTGTTCTTTTGAAAAAGACAATATTGTTTCTAAAAATCTTACCTTGAAATCATCTTTAAATGATTGTAATATGAAGTTGCTTACTTTAGAAACTAATCATGATCTTCTTTCCCAAGAAAAGGTTCATTTTCTTGCAAAACTGCATAATTTTCAGACTCAACCTATCCTATGTAATCATCTAGATTATGATGTTATTGTTAAGGAAAGAGATGCTTTATCATCTAATCTAGATAAAGAAAAGTTAGATATCAAAAAGAAAATTGATGAGATTGCCAAGTTACAAAGAGAAATTAATAGCTTGAGAAACAATGATGTTCTGGATAAAATTCTGAAAAATTGTTCTAGTTATAATGGAAGGAGAGGTTTAGGATATGTTTTAAAAGGGAAATCCTATCAACCTAAACCTAGAAGACCACAAATACCCAAGAACAACTCAACTCCTAGATAGATAAATGAAATTGACTTTATTTGTTATCACTATTGCTTGCGTCTTGGACATTACTCTTTCTCATGTCCTTACAAGAAAAAGGATGTTGAGTTGGTATGGGTTCCAAAACCCCCAAACTAAGTACATTAAATTAAGTTGAGATATGACAAAAGACTCAAAATTGTATATCTTTATGTCTATCTCAACTTAATATAATAAGATAAAAAATTGATTCCAGTAATTTCTAACTTGAAAATACACATTTTAAAATAAACCTGTAGAGACACATCTGTTTTAGTTTGGGTTCCTAAAACCTAGAGATTTGAATATAATTAGTTGAGATTTTACTTAAATGTTACTTTGATACTTAAATGTTTTATCTCAACTAAACTGAGTTTTAAAAATTGCATAATTGAATTGGAAGTGATATATGTTTTACTTGGAAATGACTACTGAAAACAGTACAGAAACAATCTCGGTCGACAAAATCTTTGATCGAGACAATGTCGGTCGAGAAATTGGTTGACCGATAGGATTTCTGCCTTAAATATGTATTTTTTTGGAGAAACGGTAACATTCTCGGTCGCAAAAGTTGTTGACCGAGACAATGTCGGTCGAGAACTTTGTCAACCGAGTGAAACTCTGATAAAACTGTTTAATAAAAACAAGACACTTCAATTGCAATCAACTTAAGTATGTAATGAACTTAACATATTCTTTTGCTTTAATATTTAATCAAAAGGAAGAATGTATGAGCATCAAAACTTAATACTTTTCATGATTAAATTGTATCTATCAAATATACAAGAGAAAAAGATTGATTTTACTAAATTGCTACAAAAACGTTGCATGAAAAGAAAAATGATGTTGATATATACTTTTACTACAAGTAGACATGCTCTATTGAAAAAATAAGTCATATATCTTGGAGACAAATCTCAAATCACATATTGATAATTTTGCATCATGGTGACAACATGACTTATGGAAATTTCTATTGATGCAAATAATATTTCTTATAAATAAATGATTGAAAGCTACATTCTTGCTATGACTGAACATGTTGTAGATGTAGTTCAATTGCCTTTTTTCAAGAAGAATAATCATTGTGGATATCAAAATTCCTTATTTCATGAAGAACATAAATTCTGAAAATTTACATAGCATATAACTTGCTCTAAGAAAATCAAGAACAAAGACTTCATTGTGATGACTATATTAAGTTTTCAATTGATAAAACTTCTTCAAAATAGGTATCGCTCAAAGTGCTTCAAATTGATATACATTTGATCATATTATATAAAGACTTTATGTTTCACATATTTTAACATTAATGTGTAACTCAATGAGAGTGCTTAAACTATAAATCTGTAGAAATGCCTCTCAGTCGAAATAAAGTTCGATCGAGAGGCGCCCTAGTCGAAGTCCATGTCGACCTAAAATAAGCTTGACCAAATGCTTATTTGTAAATCATTTTCTTGCAATCAATCTTAGTATATTGAAAACAAGATTTTAGTGCATAGCTCTCATAAAAGGTTAACTTATTATGATCTAATGCTTATTGTGACCTTAGAATCCTTAAATTATCTTGATTATAAGGTTAAGGGGGAGCTCACAAAAACTATCTTGACTATAAGATTAAGAAGGATCTCACAAAACTTTGTAAACATCATAAAGAAAATTTGAAACTAGATATGACCTTAGTATCTTTAAAGTAATCTTGGATCCTACAATATTTATGAATATAATTAAATTCTCTAAACATATCAGGGCTTAACATCCTGTGCATTTGGTTAGATATACATTCATTGATTCTACTATAAGCTTAAAAGAATCTCATATCATTTTAGGGCTTAACATCCCTTGTAAATGGTTGAAAAACTATTAAATATACTCATGAGCTTAAAGGATTCTCATGTCATTTTGAGGGCTTAACATCCCTTGTAAAATGGATGAGAAATCAAAACACATATGCCATGGATCTAAAAGGATCTCATATCATTTCAAGGCTTAACATCCTTTGCAAATGGTTGAGAAATAAATTGTGGCTAAATTTGACATAAGTGGTTTGCTTTGAGTATCAAATTATCAAATTAAGGGGGAGTAATAAAATTCATACTTAATTATTATCTTGGTTATCTTTTTGAAATGACAAAGGGGGAGAAATAATATAAAATAAATAAAATGAGTTTCATAATCTCTCGGCCAGCACACACTTGCAAACAAGAGAATGGACACAAAAGGTAAACTTCAGATATGAAACTCATATGATTTATATTTCCTTATTTTATATTTCCTTATTTTATATTTTAGAAATGTTTGTCATCTTCAAAAAGGGGGAGATTGTTGGCTAAATTGGAAATTATTATAATCCCTTTGTTTTGATGATGACAAATATTTCATTCTTATGGATCTAACGTGCTACTTGAGTATTGTTGGAATTAACTGGATGACACAACTTTGAAAGATCTAAATGCTCAAAATGTTTTAATTTCATGATTGTAATCAAATGTAAAAACTTGTACAAGTATATAATGTACAAGTACTTAGATATCATGTAAATCAAGCATTTAGATCTTCCCTAGCCACTCACAACACTAAGATAGGTCATCCCCTATAATAGTGTCACAACTGCACACTCATACACACACTTAGTATTCATCCAGAACCACCAAAATAGAGACATTCTCGGTCGAACTATTTGTCGACCAAGACACACTCAGTCGAACAACTTCTCGACCGAGAGTCTTACGGGTTATTTCTTCTAATAGGTTCTATAGTTGTTAGACACAACAGACAAGGTAGTTGGGAATTGGAATCAAACGTTATATACACTTGCTCCAGACCTTCCCTCGATCGACAAAAACTTTGACGGACGGACTCTCGGTCATTCCTATAAATAGGACATGCCTTCGGACACCTAAAACACACTTGTGCAATACTTGAGCATACATACTTGCAATTGGCAATCCTTTCTTGTGAGCAATTGAGAAACTCCTACACTTGCTAATCTTTCCCATTGCTACAAGCTCGTGTCCTATTGGCTAGAATCTCCTTTCCACCATAATTACACTTTCACACACATTGGTTAGGAGATCAAAAAGCTTGATATAGGAGATCAAGCCTTGTGCTACAACGGTAATTGGAATTTCCATTTTCCTTTTGTTGTTCCTTTTTATTACATGTACTCTCCTTGCTACTCCTAGGGTTGGAGGTTGTGGATTGGAGAGGGTGCTATATTCTCAGGTGGAGAAGGATCTTCTCAGGAGGAGAAGGTGGACTTTGGACTACTTCTAGAAGGTCTCAATGGGAAGCTACTTCAAGGAGGAAGGATACTGCAAGGGAGACCTTGAAGTTACTTCAAGTGAAGGCTGATTCAAAGTTGGTGAGATGACTTCGGGGTGAAGGTTGTGCAAAGGGTTTGGGAAGGTAGTTGTATTTTATGTAACATCCTTGTGAGTTAATAAAATACATGTGCTTTCAAAATCCCAATTGGAAACAATTGGGTAGTGGACTGACTCCCTTAGTATTTGCTAAGGGTGGAACCACTCTAAACCCTGTGTCCCCTTGTCTAATCTTTTGTGGTTGATTGTTTGAATTATTATTTGTTAAAATATTTATAAAAACCTTATTCAACCCCCCCCTCTAGTGGTTTTTTAGGAAGCAAATACAAACACAACAGAGGAAAGAAGAGAAGAAAAAGTCATCATCATGAAAGAGTAGTAAATCATAGTTGTGGTGTGAAGGAATGATTCTTTAGAATCAGGAATGATGGTGTCCAATAAACAACAAAAACACCTCCTGGACATTCATCAGAGGTGGGTTGTTGGGTCATCAGGTTCTCTTTTTATGCGGAATGAATCTACTACGTTGAAGGAATATAAGGTGGAGAATGATGGTGAATGACGACCTTCACTCAAACTTTGTTCGAGGTTGGATTTATGGAGTCCTAGTGGAGGTTGATATCCCTTTGCATGGTAGATCGATGAAGACAGATGATGGAGGATTGAAGTAGGTTCTATAGAGTGAAAATGGAAGAATGGATGCATCTGAGTGGATCCTCTTCTTGGTGGATATGGTCTTCTATTTATAGATATGGGCTAGGGTTCAAACCCTTCCCAGACGTCTTATATTTTAATATCAGCCATTGGAGATATGAAGGGTCGACAGTTGGAGTTAGACAAAAGGTATTACACCCCTTCAGTGATCCCATTGCGGGGCATCGGGTTGGAATGCATGTCATCCTTTGGTCAATGAATTTAGGAATCTCATCGGTTGACAAGTCTTTTCGAGCATGTATCTTGTAGAGCAGGTTGATAGTCTACCCAACCGTTGGAGTGTTGGGGCAGAATCTTCTTCTAGTTGTGGCAGAGGTACCCTATTGGTTGATGAATGTTGAAATAATGTCTGGTAGGGATCTCATTCGGCTAGACTCTTGTTGGGCCAGACTTCCCATAGGTGGATGATGTATAGGAGCAGGGCGGTCAAGAATCCCTTTCGACAAGAGTGTCACTGGTTAATGGGTCTTCGTCGGGAAGACTTCTCGTCATGTTGATGAAATTCCTGCGAGAAGTACACCCATCGAGGGGACTATTGATATGGGTCCTCAAACCTACATCCAAAGGGCTTCTGACTGACAAAACATAGGTCGACAATGCCACCCGATGAAGACTCGAATCATCAAAAAATATGTCCATCTTATCAAAAGTTTTTTGGGCCCCTAATCTGTTAGCGGGAACACCATCTCCCACACTCCTCACATGTGATGAAAACACAAAATTTGGATCTAAACTTTATAAATTATCATAAAATAAAAAAAATCTAAGTTAGTTCAAAACTAAAATGATGAAGATGAATGTAAAATTAAAATGAAAATATAACTAAAACTAGGATGAATATGCATTCATCAAATGAAATGAATGTCTTTAAGGATCACATATGCAGTATTCAACATATATGAACAATCAAAGAAATTGGAGCAAACAAAGCTGTTAAAGAAGATAAAGCAGTTGAAGTAGATAAAATATTTAGGAACACAATTGTATTACCATTTTAGCGACCTAAAAATGTTAATGTCATAGATGGTGTTAGGAGAAGGATCCTCTGATCATAAATAATGTTGAAAGTAAAGAGAAAGACAGTTCAATCCTCTGGCTTCAGGAGGTTAAAAAAGGGGCCTAGAATATGATGGATATGGGATGACATTTATAGGATGGAATAAGGGTTTCTAGTTCTAGACATAACCTTCTGAAAGAGGTGACTGATTTCCTTTATGTGCTAAGTAATGTAACACATGAATCGAGGCAATCTATCATGTGACATGTGTGTGGTCTTGTTTTTTAATGGTCTGTGACAAAGAGCTACACATGATATTTTATTTTTTAGATCTTTTTCCTATCACATCTCCATTAGGACCATAGAGAGGCCGTATAACATGAAGTTGGGAAGATATTGGTGACATAAGAATCTGACATGTACATAAGTGGAGCCAAACCTTAGAAGAGTATGATATATATATATATATATATATATAGAGAGAGAGAGAGAGAGATGGTGAACAAGAGTGAAACGCGTGAGAGAGACATATGTATATAGCTTTAATACTAGTATGCCATGTCCTGAGGTTAAAACATTCCATGACCAGTGCATAAATCAGCCGTAAATCCCTAAAACAACATGCGACACGAAACAACCGTCTCTGCTTAGTTCGGAAGCTAACGACCCTCTTCTCAAAACAATGCCACTTTCTTCTCCTCCGCATTCTATCCCGTTTTCGTGCCTACCTTCAGGCTTAGCCCAACCCACACTTCGATCTACACCCGACTTTATCGTTAGCCCCATCCTAATCCTTTTATGATGGAATATCTGCCAAAACTTTTTGGGTGCCTGGATGAGGAAATGGTAGTGTTGGCCTTTCCATCTTCAATCTCGTGATTTATAGTCAGCCTCCTCTCTCTCCGATACGCTAACGGTCTTCCACATGTGGGCCTCACAGTCAGTCTCGCTGTCAAAAACATGCCGACCACGTATGATGCCTCCACCCCAGCATACTCCTCGCACATGATGCCACTCGTGGTGCTCATACTCGCTGACGTTGTCATAACCACAACCTGGGTCTGGACGTACGTTGGCCCTGGCCAACATGCTATCTGACGGCCGCCCTGCCCCTAAGGTGGCTCTATACATACCATCTAGGTTCCTATTCCGGTGTCTCTCATCACAGTCTGGCGGAGCATCCTTCAATCCAGTGACTTTCGTCACCTTCTCCACCACCGAGTTCCATCCCTGTGGGGTTCTCGCCACCACCATCTTCCGGATCCCTGCACAGCTAGCAGGAGCCATGTTGTCTGTCAAGTCTTTCTAATACATGTTTTCGTAGCACCACCGCGGACCTCACTTGGAGGTCGGTCTTCTCCAAGCTGCAGAAGTAGAGTTTGACCTTGCCTTAGCCATGTTGGCCGTGTACCTCAGTCTCAAGCAGGCCGAGCCGGGGTTCGCACCCTACATATCACCAAGCCACCATAAATAAGATTAATTAAAATTTGTTAATTTTCAACAACATGGAGAAATGCACGTAGAGACACTGGATCAAGATTGTGCATACTTTTCTTCTGCCCGATGTGAATGTAGATATGAACATTTATCAAACTAAAGACCATTTTGACCACTAAGTATGATAGTTTAATCTAATGTTGTCCCCGCATTGCCTTTTCCTCTGCCTAGGTTGCCTTGCTCTCCTCACTTTGGCTTTTCCTTCTCCACACCCACTTATGGTCATGCTCTTTCTAGGCTTCGCAGATTTAGCAAGTAAACAAGTTATGGTTGGAGGAGGCGTCATAGATGACATAGTTGGAGGAGGTTTTATATACGCAATCAGTACCCATGACAACACACATACAAGGGAAGTATAAATATGTACACGACATTACACATTGCAATAGACATGTGTACACGAATATACACAATAGTACACATTACAACACATGTGTACAACAATATACATGACAGTAAAAATATGTACATAACAATACACATTGCAATATACATGTGTACAAAACTATACACAACCAGTACACATGGAAACACACATGTGTACAAGAATATACATGACAATACAAATGTGTTTACAATAGTACACATTGCATTAGACATGTGTACAAGACTATACACAACCAATACACATAGCAACACACGTGTGTATAAAAATACATGTGGTAGTACAAATGTGTACACAATGGTACACATCACAATACACATGTGTACAAGACTATATGCAACCAGTACGCATAGCAACACATGTGAGTACAACAACACATGTGGTTGTACAAATGTGTACACAATAGTACACAATGTGATACACATGAGTAAAAGACTATACGCAACCAGTATGCATAGAAACACACATGTGTACAACAATATGCATGGTAGTATAAATGTGTACGCAATAGTACACATTGCAATAGACATGTATACAAGACTACACACAACATTACGTATAACAACACAATTGTGTACAACAATACACACTTGTATACACAACATTACACATTGCAATAGATATCTGTACAAGACTACATACAACAATACTGTATACATACTGTACACATGGTCCTACAAGACTATACACAAGAGTCACATGACTGTACACATGGTCCTATAAGATTGTACACATGTGTACAATACTGTACACATAACCCTACAAGACTGTCCACAAGTGTCACAAGACTGCACAAATGGTCATACAAGATTGCACACATGTGTACAATACTATACACATGGCCCTACAAGACTATACACATGTGTGACGAGACTGTGCACATGGTCCTACAAGATTGTACACATGTGTACAATATTATACACATGGTCATGCAAGACAGTACACATGTATCATAAGACTGTACACATGGTCCTACAAGACTGTACACATGTGTACAAGACTATACACATGGTCCTATAAGACTGTACATATAGTCCTATAAGACTATACACATAGTCCTACAAGACTGCACACATAGTCCTACAAGACTACACACATGTGTACAAGACTATACACATGGTCCTACACATGTATACAAGACTATACACATGTGTATAAGACTGTACACGAGCCCCTACTAGATTGTACACGTGTCACGAGACTGTACACATGGTCATAAAAGACTGTACACATGTGTACAAGACTGTACACATTATCCTACAAGACTGTACACATAGTCCTATAAGACTGTATACATGTGTACAATATTGTATGCATGTGTACAACACTATACACATGGTCATACAAGATTGTACACATGTGTCACAAGACTGTACACAAGTGTCATAAGACAATACACATGGCCCTACAAGAATGTCCACATGGTCCTACAAGATTATACACATGTGTACAATACTGTACACATGGCCCTACAAGACTGTACGCATGTGTCACAAGACTGTGCACATGGTCCTACAAGACTGTACATATGTGTACAAGATTGTACACAAGGTCATGAAAGACTGTACACATGTGTCACAAGACTGTACACATGCGAAATAAGACTGTACACATGGTCCTACAAGACTGTAGGCATGTGTACAAGACTGTACACACGGTCCTACAAGACTGTACATATAGTCTTACAAGATTGTACATATAGTCCTACAAGACTGTCCACATAGTCCTACAAGACTATACACATGTGTACAAGATTGTCCACATGGTCCTACACATGTGTACAAGACTGTACACATGGCCCTAAAAGACTGTACACATGTGTCACGAGACTGTACACATGGTCCTACAAGACTGTACCCAAGTGTACAAGACCATACACATGATCCTACAAGACTGTACACATGTGTCACAAGACTGTACACATGGTCCTACTAGACTGTGTACATGTGTGCAATACTGTATGCATGTGTACAACACTATACACATGATCGTACAAGACTGTACATATGTGTCACAAGACTGCACACATGTGTTACAAGACTGTACACATGGTCCTATAAGGCTGTACACATGGACCTATAGGACTGTACACATGTGTCACAAGACTGTACACATGGTCCTACATAACTATACACATGTGTACAAGATTGTACACATGGTCCTACAAGACTGTACACATGTGTACAAGACTGTACACATGGTCCTACAAGACTGTACATATGTGTACAAGACTGTACACATGATCTTACACGTGTCACAAGATTGTACACATGGTTCTACAAGACTATACACATGTTGTACAGATGGTCCTACAAGACTGTACACATAGTCCTATAAGACTGTACACATATGTATAACACTATACAATTGGTCGTACAAGACTGTACACATTCGTCACAAGACTGTACACATGTGTCACAAGACTATACACAATGTCTTAGAAGACTGTACACATGTGTACAAGACTGTACACATGGTCCTATAAGACTGTACACATGGTTGTACAAGACTGTATACATGGTCCTACATGACTGTACACATGATCCTACAAGACTGTACACATGTGTACAAGATTGTACACATGGTCTTATACATATGTCACAAGATTGTACACATGGTCCTACAAGACTGTACACATGTGTACAAGACTATACACATGGTTCTAGAAGAATTTACAAATGGTCCTATAAGATTGTACATGTGTAGAAGACTGTACACATGGTCCTATAAGATTGTACACATGGCCCTACAAGACTGTACACATGTGTCACAAGATTGTACACATGGCCCTACAAGACTATACGCATGTGTCATGAGACTATACACGTGGTCCTACAAGACTGGTCACAAGTGTCACAAGATGGTACACATAGTCCTACAAGACTATACACATGTGTACAATACTATACACATGGCCCTCCAAGACTGTACACATGGTCCTACAAGATTGTACACATGTGTACAATATTATACACACAGTCCTACAAGATTGTACACATGTGTAACGAGACCGTACACATGGTCCTACAAGACTGTACACATGTATACAAGATTGTACACATGGTCGTACAAGATTGTACACATGTGTTACAAGAATGTACACATGTGTCACAAGACTGTACACGTGTTACAAGACTGTACACATGGTCCTACAAGATTGTACACATGGTCCTCCAAGACTATAAATATAGTCCTACAATACTATACACATAGTCCTACAAGACTGTACACAAAGTCCTATAAGACTATAAATATGTGTACAAGACAGTACACATGGTCCTACAGGGGGTTTTACACATGGTCCTACAAGATTGTGCACATGGTCCTATAAGAATGTGCACATGGCCCTACAATACTGTGCACATGTGTCACAATATTGTACATATGGCCCTACAAGACTGTACACATGTGTTACGAGACTGTACACATGGTTCTACAAGACTGTACACATGTGTACCAGACTGTACAGATGCTCCTACAAGATTGTACACATAGTCCTATAAGATTGTACACATGTGTACAACACTGTAGACATGGTCATACATGACTGTACATATGTGTCACAAGACTGTACACATGTGTCACAAGATTGTACACATGGTCCTACAAGAGTGTACACATATGTACAAGACTGTACACATGGTCCTACAAGACTGTACACATGATCCTACAAGACTGTACACATGGTGCTACATGATTGTACACATGGTCCTAACGGACTGTACACATGGTCCTATAAGACTGTACACATGGTCCTACAAGACTGTGCACATGGTCCTACAAGACTCTACACATGTGTACAAGACTCTACACATGGTCCTACAAGATTGTACACATGTGTACAATACTTTATACATGGCCCTACAAGATTGTACATATGTGTCACAAGACTATACACATGTGTCACAAGACTGTACACATGGTCCTACAAGACTACACACTTGTGTACAAGACTGTAAACATGGTCCTACAAGATTATACATATAGTCCTACAAGACTATACCCATAGTCCTACAAGACTATACACATAGTCTTGCAAGACTGTACACGTGTATAAGACTGTACACATAGTCCTACAAGACTATACACAAGTGGACTGTACACATGGTACTAAAAGACTGTACATATGTGTACAACAGTACACATGTGTACAATACTATACACATGTGTCACAAGAATGTACACATGGTTCTACAAGACTATACATATGTGTACAAGACTGTACACATGGTCCTACAAGATTGTACACATAGTCCTACAAGACTATACACATGGTCTTACTAGATTGTACACGTGTGTACAATACTATACACATGGTCCTATAAGGTTGTACATGACACATAGTCCTACAAGACTATACACATGGTCTTACTAGATTGTACACGTGTGTACAATACTATACACATGGTCCTATAAGGATGTACGCATGTGTCACGAGATTGTACACATGGTCCTACACGACTGTACACATGGCCGTACAAGATTGTACACATGTGTCACAAGACTGTACACATATGTCACAAGACTATACACATGGTTCTACAAGACTGTACACATGTGTACAAGACTGTACACATGGTCCTACAAGACTATACATATAGTCCTACAAGACTGTAGACGTAGTCCTATAAGACCGTACACATGTGTATAAGACTGTACACATGGTCCTACAAGATTGTACACAAGTGGACTGTACACATGGTACTACAAGGCTGTACTACAAGATTGTACACATGGTCCTCCAAGACTATACATATAGTCCTACAAGACTGTACACATAGTCCTAAAAAGATTGTACACGTGTACATATGGCAACACACATGTGTAAAACAATACACATGATAATACAAATGTGTACACAATAATATACATGGTAGTACAAATGTGTACAAGACTATAGACAACTGTACGAATGGCAACACACATGTGTACAACATTACACATTACAATGCATATGTGTACACAACAATACACATGGCAGTATGCGTGTGTATAAGAGTATACATAACAATACACTTGGCGACACACATGTGTAGTGTACAACATTACACATTACAATGCATATGTGTACACAACAATACACATGGCAGTATGCGTGTGTATAAGAGTATACATAACAATACACTTGGTGACACACATGTGTACCACAATACACGTAGTTATACAATGTGTACCCAATAATACACATTGCAAGTGCAATGTGTACTATTGTGTACACATTTATACTACCATGTGTATTGTTGTGCACATGTGTGTTTCCATGTGTACTATTGTGTATAGTCTTGTACACATATATATTGTAATGTGTACCATTGTGTACGCATTTGTACTACCACGTATATTGTTGTACACATGTGTGTTGCCATGCATGTGTGTTGTCATGTGTACAACAATACACATGTATAACACAACAGTACACAAAAACACACATGTGTAACAATACAAGTGGTAGTATAATTGTGTACACAACAATACACATTGCAATATAAATGTGTACAAGACTATGCACAATAGTACAAATGACAACAAACATGTGTACAATAGTACACATGGCAGTACAAATTTGTACACAATAATACACAAGGCAATAAGCATGTGTACAAGACTATACACATTAGTACACATGGCAACACACATGTGTACAACAACACACATGGCAATACAAATGTCTACACAATAGTACACATTGTAGTATGGATGTGTGCAAGACTATAGATAATAGTACGCATGTGTATAATAATGGACATGACACTAAAAATGTGTACTCAACAATACACATTGCAGTATGTATGTGTACAAGACTATACACAATAGTATGTATGGCAACACACATGTGTAAAACAATACAAATGGTAGTATAAATGTGTACACAACAATATATGTGATAGTACAAATGTGTATAAGACTATACACAATAGTATACATGGCAACACACATGTGTACAACAATACACGTCATAGAGCATATGTGTACACAACAATACACATAGCAATACACATGTGTATAAGAGTATACACAACAATGCACATGGTGACACACGTGTACAACAATACACATAGCAGTACAAACGTGTACCCAACAACACACATTGCAATATACATGTCCATTGTTGTACACATGACAACACACATGCATGACAACACACTTGTGTACAACAATACACATGGTAGTACAAATGTGTACACAATAGTACACATTACAATATATAAGTGTACAAGACTATAAATAATAGTATGTATGACAACACACATGTGTACCAAAATGTATACAACAGTACAGATGGCAAGACACATTAGTACACATGGTGTTGTCATGTGTACAGAACTGTACACAAAAGTGCATAGTGTAGTATGCATATATACAAAACTATACACATCATTAAACGTGGCAGTACACATGTGTACAATACAATAGGAAACAATACACATACGGGTACATATATGTACACAACATGGTAGTACACATATTATGTCATTAGATTTTGACACGTGAGTGTGCATAAGGTTTCTACCATGCCACCTTACTACTCTTGTTCTCGGTGTTCCTTTCAGTGAAGTTGATCAAACTGGAGAACATGGACCATGGTAGTTGACATGGATTGACTAGAGTAAGCACACCAACAATGGGCTTATGTGTTTTAGGTCAACCAAGGGACATGCATTTCTATCATATGTCATTACCCATGGTAAACTACTCTGTCTGCATTGTCAAGAAGGCCTCCTCCTCCAACAACTTAGTTGCATCTCTATTCAAATCTCTATTTTTTGAAGCCTCAGGCTTTTTAGTCTTATTCTCCTGTAAAGCGGGTAATGCCACCTGAAGGTTGAAGAATAACTCATGACACTATACGTGGGAGCAGTTTTAACCAATAGGGTTGATGTCTCTGGCTTTGCGGCGTTGATCAAGTGGCAGCACTAAGTAAATAGTACACATGGCAATTCACATGTTTACAAAAATGTAAACACCAATACAAATGGATGTACATATATTTACAAATATGCACACAATATTAGACATGGCAATGCACCTATGTACAAAAATGACCACAATAATACACATTGGAGTTGACATGTGTACAACACTATACATATTGCAAAACACATGTGTACACAAGAACACAAATTTTGGTATGCATATATGCACAATAATACACACGTATTACACATGTGTACAAACCTATATATAACTGTGGCATCCAACTTATAAAACACAAGATTAACTAAGCAGAAGCAAATCATTTGCAGCGGATTATAGAAAATCACTAAAAATTAAAACTTTTTGCAAAGAGATCCACACATAAGAAATATTTTTCATCAAGAACCAAAGTATAATATTTACATTCTATTCCATAAGTACACAACTTGTACCATCTCTTCTCAAGGATTACAACATCAGCTGTCCTATTCAACATTATATACATACATCATAAAACCTCAAGGCATCAAGTCAAAATCTCAGATTGATTCAATAAAAACACTGACTACTGACTTCGAGGACCTGAGAGTACAAGTATGACACATAGGACTTTCTAACTATATGACTAGACAAGCAGTATCTCCACCTTAGATATTACTGTTGTCCTTGATGCTGTTGTTGTTGTTCTTTCTCTACTAAAGGTTTCCTGCCTCTTTGTCTGTGTCCACCTAAAAACATTGGATCCCAGGGGGGTGAGACAATTGTAAATTGTCCCAACGGGAGATATAACTCTCCGCAAAAACATTATTATTGCAGTTATATACATAAAACTGGACAGAGGATATGCAGTTTAAAGCATTCTCATCTTAAAGCATTGTAACTATCTATGATAGAGCAATAGATCAACTTTTCTCTTAATAAGGAATAGGAAGAAGATGTATATCATTTATCCTCCATATTATACCATCATGTCAAACTTCTATTGTGACACTCATTGTCTTGATGTGTCACCCATGAGACATTCTTGTTTCAACTTATTGGCCTTAGCCAATCTTCTAAACAGACTTTGGTTATATTGGACATCATAGTGTGCATCATCATGTCTTATTTAGGCATTGGTCTATACCAATCCTATATAAATATTCCAGGCATTGGATTACACCAATCATGTGCAACTAGTACAAGCATCAGACATATATTATCCCTGTGTATCCATTCCAAGTATTGAACTATGTCAATCTTGTGCAACTATTATAGGTATTGATCTATGTCAATCCTGTGCAACTATTCCAGGTATTGATCTATGTCAATCCTGTGCAACTGTTCCAGGTATTGATCTATGTCAATCATGTGCAACTATTCCAGGTATTGGGTTATTACCAATCATGTGTTATTATTCCAGGTATTGGGAGTTAGCCAATTATGTGCATTCCAGGTATCGGGAGTTAGCCAATAATGTATTATTATTCTAGGTATTGGGAGTTAACCAATCCTGTGTTATTATTCTAGGTATTGGGAGTTAGCCAATCCTGTGCATTCCAGGTATTAGACTATGCTAATCCTATGGTTTATAGGCTTCATGCCTCTGCCATGTATTGGACTTTAACCAATCCTGATTACACAACCAGGAAGTGGACTCTAACCACTCTTGATTACACAGCCAGGAAGTGGACTCTAACCACTCCTGATTACAGGCTTCATGCCTCTACCAGGTATTGGACTTTAACCAATCCTGATTACACAGCTAGGCAGTGGACTCTAACCACTCCTCATTACACAGCCAGGCAGTGGACTCTAACCACTCCTGATTACACAGCCAGGCAGTGGACTCTAACCACTCCTGATTACAGGCTTCATGCCTCTGCCAGGTATTGGACTTTAACCAATCCTGATTACACAACCAGGCAGTGGACTCCAACCACTCCTGATTACACAGATCATGGGATATAAATTCCTTTAACTCATCATTGATCATCACATCCTTTTCTAGGCTCTTAACCCTGAGGTTAGCCTTCATAGCTTTTCACATTATTTATTGAATTCCTTTTATTAAGTTTATTAAAACGTTATCATTTCTTACAATAAACTTTTATAATCATCTTGGTACCTTTCACTATGCCACAATTGTTCTCATGGCTCATAAGGCCCATAAAATATCTTGTCACCTCTCACTAGGCAACATCTAATCATATGGCTCACAAGGCCATTACACATCTTGTCACCTCTCACTAGGCAACAATAACATATCACCTCATGTAATACAATAGTAACACCACTATTCCCTCAATAGGGTTAGGGCTTACTATTCATATCATATTATGATTTCTCATGTCCCATTACCCAATTTAGGGTTAAGGTTTCCCATCTCATATTAGGATTTCATAGTTATCAAAGTATATCAACTTTGAGATGCTAACTATGAAGTCTTTCATATCTTAATGTATCACTTACCTCATTACATTCAACTTTCTTGAGTTATCAACTTATCTTGGATTAAGGTATTTCCCATCTTAATCCTTTCATCCACTAACCTATCACTTTTATCATGAAGTGCATAGGTCACACATAAGAATAGTCCAACTGTCTTTAAGGATATGGACTCATCTCAGGTTAAAACATTGCTTGCTATAAGGGTATCTACAATCAATCACTTTAGGTATTTCCCCCATCAATGTATTGGTTACCATTCCATTATTCGAATTAGGGTTTCCCATATCATTACTCTTTAATAGGGTTTAGTGTTTCACATACTATCATACTTCATTAGGGTGAGGATTGCATATAGCATTACCCTTCATTAGGCTTTCACATCTTATTGCCTAAAATTAGGGTTTACTATTCATCCCAACAAGAGTTTCTCATAGAATCACCCTCAATTAGGGTTTCTCATGGAATCAACCTCAAATAGGGTTTCACATTGAATCAACCTCAATTAGGGATTCACATTGAATCAACCTCAATTAGGGATTCACATGGAATCAACCTCAATTAGGGATTCACATTGAATCAACCTCAATTAGGGATTCACATGGAATCAACCTCAATTAGGGATTCACATTTTATTATCTTGGTTTTCGAGTCACAACATTACCCTAGGTTTGGGTTACATTTGATATTGCTCTAAATTAGGGATTGGAGTTCAACAACCTTCTTGATTAGGGTTTCATGATCTCTTTATTATGGATCATACCCTATTCATCACATGATCACTACTCATGTATGAATTCCTTACCTTCATCCTCTCAACTTGATTAGGTTACATTAACCCTTCAATCAAGTACATACAATTATGATTAACATAATGTACCGAATCATTATTCTTATAGGCAATTTGGGTTTATCCCTTAATTGGCACTAATCACTTAGGTACTATTAGGGATTCAACCTTTGTACCTTCATTGATTATAATTACTAATCATCATTGGATAAATGGATCATTCATCATCTTAATTCTCAAGAGATTCGATTACATTGGACCTCCATTTCATAAGGTATCCAATTGAATTGACCAATTGAATCTTCAATTACAAAAGGTGTCCAAGTGGATTAACCAATTGAGTCCTCAATTAATTTTGACTATTTGAGCCCCAAACGGTCTTAGTCATTCAAAGTTCAAACGGTTTGAAACCATTTGGTAAAGGTGGTGCTTGAGACCATTTGCTAAAGCAAGTACTTGAAACCATCTGCTAAAGCACCTTTTGAAACTGCATGGGCTCAACCGGTTTGGGATCGTTTGGTCCCAAACAGTCTTGAGACCGTTTGGTCCCAAACGGTCTTGAGACCGTTTGGTCCCAAACGTTCTTGAGACCGTTTGGTCCAAACCTCCTCAAAACCGCATGGACCAAAGATGGTCTCAACCTATCAATATCAATTTGGGGTTATCAATGTTGATTCCTTCAATCATTGAATTCATGTAACCAATCTTTAATTGGACCCATCACCATACTTCAATTGGGTTAATTAGGTCGACTGATTTGATCCTCAATTAGCCCTCAATTGATCATCAATTAGGGTTTGAATTAACTGAATTAGGGTTTGGAATCGATGATCTTTCAACATTAACCAATGTGAATCTAGTTGCTTTAAAACTAAAGGACCATCATCCAAATTGGACACGACGAGACCCCAAATGGTCTTGAGGTCGTTTGGATGACCTCCAAATGGTCTTGAGACTGTTTTCCCTTGTCAACATCAAAATCCAATTCAATCAATCAAAGTTTGGATCATTGGATTGATCAATAAGTCAACATTTGATTGCACTTCGACTTAGTACCTTTAGATCTTTAAACACCTAACCATAGTCAACCCTGGACCTCCAAACGGTCTTGGGCGACCCCAAACGGTCTTGGGATCATTTGGATGACCTCCAAACGGTCTTGAGACTGTTTGGTCATCATATCATCGTCAACCATGTCATTCAATTAGGGTTTGGATCCTAGGATTGGTCACCAAATCAACACTTAATTGTATTTCAATTTGGTATCTTTGGACCTTCAAACACTTGACCAAACTCAACCATAGACCTCCAAACGGTCTAGGGTGACCCCCAAATGGTCTCGAGACCATTTGGGTGATCCCCAAACAGTTTTGAAACCATTTGGGTCAATCAACCCAAAGCATCAACTTATCCAATTGCAAAATCAGCACTTAGCCGATTAGGGTTTATACCATGTGTTTGAATCTTCAAATACCTAACAATACTCAACCCTAGACCTACAAATGGTCTTGGTTGACCTCCAAAAGGTCTTCAGACCCTTTGGGTGATTCCCAAATGGTTTTGAAACCATTTGGGTCAATCGACCCAAGTTTCAAACTCAATCACTCATGAAATCAGCACTCAACCTGATTAGGGTTTAGGTGATTGATGGACCTTCAACTCATGAACCGATTGGAGTTAATCAATAATAATTGGTGGGTCTTTAACCTAGTTCATTATGAACAAGTCTCCAAATGGTCAACCCTGGTCAACATCACCAAACGGTCTGAAACCGATTGTTCTCATGCGGCTTGGTGAAACCGTTTGCTACTAAACGGTTTTGAAACCGTTTGCTTCCAAAACACAAACCGTTTGGACATTTGATTGAAACCGTTTGGTCTAGATATTTTGGGAGGTGTGTGCTTATGATTATGTCATCATCATCAAGCTCTAGACCCACGAAACCTGCTGTGATTTCCATGGAGATTACATCAATCAACCAAATCAATAATTATAAATAGAGAAATGATCATTATTTGATGGGGAATTGAATGTAATAACAAAGTTAGGGTTTCAAGTTATAAAACCCACCTCCAATTGATCTCCAAAGCTCCATGTACACGGAAACAATGGTGGATGCAACTCCTTTCACCATTCCAAGGCTCGTCCTTAAGGTTTGAGTGAAAAGGAATGGTTAGAATTGAAGAGGAGATCGAAATAGGAAGAAATCCATAATTTATTTTTGATTTCCACCATGGAATCAAGGTGAAATGGATCAAGAACCTTACAAACAGGTTGGGGGTCATCCTACTGATCCTCCCAAACTCCCTTGGTAGTTTCCCAAGCAAGGAGAAGAAGTGGGGTCGAAAAAGCCTTCCATTTGGCTTGGATTCATATAGAATTCAGCCCGGCGGGGCCTCTCTCTCTCTCTAGCAGAGCTCTCGCCTCTCTCTAGGGTTACCCAGCGGCTACCGCTGGGGGGAGGGAGCGTTGCCTCAGCGTCTTCCTCCCCCTGGCTCTCATCATCTTCGGCCTGGATTCGGGTGATTGTGATACGTAGAGAGGGGAAACCTTGCTGGATGCTATCGGTCGAGGCTCTACTTGGCTTGGAAGAGGGGAGATGCGGCAAGCAGGTCGAAACTCGGATCTGGGGGGATCGTGGATGCATCGACACTGTCGGCTTCAGCCCATTAATAGGGATGGATGGAGAGGTGTTGTGTGTTGGATCCGGCCTCTAGCTCTGCTGTGCCGTCGTCCTAGGCGGAGCAAGGGTAGCCTTCGTTCTCCTTCTCCGTGCCTGTCCTTTCTTCTCAGGCTAGGTTTTGGTCTCGTTCACTATATCGGTGGCATCGCTACATCAGGATTGCTATCCAACCAGTGGCGCGTCCTTGGCTGGCGTTTTCTTCTGGCCTCGGGCCTCCGGGTGGTCGATCGATGGTTCTTCGGCCCAGGCGGTGCAGCTCAGCTGATGGTGACGATCGAGCTCCCAACTCTCTTGTCCTCTGTTCGAGCTAGGGTGAAGATGATTAGCGTTGTTCGTCCTTGCTCTGCCGGAAGATGGCCATTGATGATTTGGCAGCGGTGGTCGCTCGGCTGCAGATCTTCTTTGTTGCAGCGCTTGGGACTCTTTTGGTGTTTGATGCATTGCCTCAGGGCAACCAGTAGCTAGCTGTGTTTAAGCAGTGATCTCTAGACCTCAAGCTGCCTAGTCGTCTGTTCCTGGCATTTGATGGCTACTTACCGTTGCTGTGAAGATGTGATGTTGGAACACCTGCGAGGTGTTCGATGGAATGCCTCTGTGCATTCATGTGCTTTAGTGCACATTAGTAGTAGGAACACCCCCGTGGTGTTTGACCTGCGATCGGGGTTCTGCTGCTTTTGTTTCGTTGAGTTCACCAGACACTATTGGTGTTGTTTGGTTTCTTATCCTAACATTAGTATCTTTTCCGACCACTACTTTCAGAGGATGATCATATTGCTATGTGTGAAGGGGAGGTATGATGGTTGGGTAGATCACTACTCCAGTCATCAGTCTGCGTTTGGAGTCTTCTACGAGATGATCGTATGACAGGATAGATAGTGTGCTTAGCTGCTGTTTGAGACAGTTAACTTCCAAGTCTGAAGTGCAGCCTTGACTGGTGCGTAGATAGAGGCTGGGTTTCCTTCGTCTTCCTTGTGTTCCTGCACAATTTGTGGGTGGTCGTTATTGTCAGTGTAGCTCCTCAGATGTTTAGACTGATGGATAGTTGGTCTCTTATTTATGTATTTTCTGGGACGTCTTCTTCTGGCTTGTAGTTTTTTCTATTTTAGGGATCTTATGTTCAAGACTGATTTAATCTGGTCTTTACTTTTCTTTCTGTAATCCTGCAAAGGGTTAGGGGGTGCGTCTATTTGTACCTAAAGTTTTGGATTTTTAATAGCAACAGAGTTTTTCGCCGACCAAAAAAAGAGAATGTGCTTTACAAAAATCCAATTAACCCCAAAAATGTGGCCGCCTCTTCCCCCTCATCTTCCTTAGGGACGAGGCTATCTTGTTTTCCTCATATTCCTCTCAATTATCCATGATTTAAAGAAAAGCAAATCAAGCACCTTAAATCATTTTATATTAATATCCATATGTGAGTGGATATTTCTTTTTCTTATAAAATTGTGTGTGAGTTATCCACTCCCTTGGATATTTTCATGGTCCTTGCAAGGATCAAGGATGTCACACGCACATCTGAATCCAACCATTTTGGTTTTGGTTGAAGGCCCTTTAATTAATACATTTATTTTTGCCCTAAATCAAATTAGGGTTTCAATTAGGATTAAATCTTGATTATTTTAATATCAAGATTCTCTCTCCTCCAACTTAATTCAAATGAGGCGCACCTCTCATTTTCTTTGCTCTAATTTATGCCAAGAAACATTAGGGACCCTATTGAAGTGGTAATTTATATATTGCACCCTGGGTTTTAGGTAAATTGCATATTACACCAAAACTAGGTTTTCATGCACATACATTGCTTTATCAGCTCTTTCTTGGTATTCAGGCTTCCATAAGCCACACCTCAGCATCATTTTCACTCTCATGATGCTTCAACACATGAGGAACATATTATCATGCACAATTTCCACTTAAACCCCTCAACTTGGGTAATTTGCGCTTTAGTCCAAAATAGGCAAAACACTGATTTCAACAATGTTCAAAAAGGACTAGAATTGCAACATAAGTTCCTCTTGAGCCCTAATTACTTTTCACGGGATGAGATTAAGCATTTAATCACCTTTCTTAATCAAAACACCTAGGGTTAAAGTATAACCCAGGTCAGGGATGTTACAAATTATAAACCCCTAACAAGGATTTCATCCTCGAAATCCAGATAAAGGAAGACAGATGTATTTTATTCATCATACTAACTAGTCTTCACATATCATCTCCTTATTATAGAGACACCATAAATCTTTTATCAGCACAAAGTGTTTCAATACAAGATTCTCATAGAATCAACACACAAGGCACATGCCCAACTGTCCCTCATCATTGACTATAGAGTCAACTTTGTGTCAAATAACACTTTTCTTATTCAGAGAAGCATCATACATTCTTTATTAATATCATGTTTTTGCAGAGCATAAACCCCTAACATATGATTTTCATATTATTATAATCAGACTAATTTCACAGTTGACCACTCCAGGTAGCCAACCTAACCCATCTGATAACTCTCAGATACCAGAATCTTTCACCTTGGTATCTATCACATGTGTTGGAAACACATCATATATATCTCTTCCTTTCATCTTGGAACATTAATTGTTTCATATGTCCTCATCTTGGGACCAAAGTCCAAGATAACTGATACTTTTCTAAGTATCCATCACATGAACACATTTATCTTATGCACATCAAGTGTCCTAAGACCCACTTGATTGCCATGTCCCTGAAAGGAAAGAAAACAAGGATTCATATTCCTCTTATTAATTCATGTATTTTCAACTATTCATGAACCATTTACTCTTTATCTCATCCTAGGTTCCTTGCCTTTAGCATTGGAATTTGTAAGGATGATTACATGTCATTATCCCTTTCTTTATTATTATCTAGCATGTTTATGATTATCTCATGATCTCATCACATTTACCATTTCCTCATTATGGGAAAGATCTTTATTATGTTGGCAGCATTATTGAACAGGGTTCATCTCCCTCATACTTATTCTTATCTTATGAGGAGTACACTTTTAGTTCCTCATAAAACATGCTCATCTGAGATTATCTCAGACTTCTCTTTATTATGCATGGGATATGACACATTTATTCATTCCATATTTCTGATTTCATGATACTCATTAGATTGTCTCAGAATGACTACTTGATCAGAGCAATAAAAAAGACAACAATTTAAGAGTTTCCATACCCACTTTATCATCAATAGTTGTATACCTGGCCAGGGTATCACAAGCATAAGGCTTAACATCCCTGGATTTTGTCCAGGCACCTCTTAAATACCTCATCTTTTCTTATAGAGGTAAGGACAACATAAAACATTTGTAATGTTTTATCATGCAAAACATAACTCCTCGTAGGACAAATAAGGAGAGTTCAATCGTTTCCTTTCTCAATTAATCCAGGAATTCATAAAATGACATATTTGAATGACATTATCTTGTCTAACTTGTCATAATTCATGAATTATTCACTGTCTCAGGCTAACTTTGCCTCAAAAATCGATTCAACAGGCTAAGGTTGAGCACATACTCTATTTAAGTCTGGAAATTCATCATTTACTTTTGCTTCAACCTGCAGATGATGATTACAAATCATGTTGATATCTAAAACATCATCATTGGGGTTGGTAATCTAGGTTACACTACCAATGCTTGATCCACTATATACATTACTGTTGCCCTAAATTCTCCAACAGTAATACTTAAAGAAAGATTTTCTTATCATAGATGGATCAACTAGGGGATTCTCAGGCAATTATCTCTCTCTTTCCTGATCCCATGCACCTCTTCTTGGTGCAACATTGGGGCTCTCAGCAGCAACCTCCTCATGTGACCCAGTCATCTTTAAGTTCTTCTTCTCTTATATGAGCAGAAGACACTATCAGATACACTGGATGACACCAGAATAGACTCTACTACCTTAGTCCTATGTCTCTGTAGACTCAGCTAACCTAGAGCTCTGATACCACTAAATTGTGTCATCCAACTTATAAAACACAAGATTAACTAAGCAGAAGCGAATCATTTGCAACAGATTACTGAAAATCACTAAAAATTAAAACTTTTTGCAAAGAGATACACACATAGGAAATCTTTTTCATCAAGAACCAAAGTATAATATGTACATTATGTTCCATAAGTACACAACCTGTACCATCTCTTCTCGAGGATTACAACATCAGTTGTCCTATTCAACATTATATACAGACAACATAAAACCACAAGGCATCAAGTCAAAATCTCAGATCGATTCAATAAAAACACTGACTACTAACTCAGAATACCTGAGAGTACAGAGATGACACATAGGACTTTCTAACTATATGACTAGACATGCAATATCTCCACCTTAGATATTACTGTTGTCCTTGATGCTGCTATTGTTGTTCTTTATCTGCTAAAGGTTTCCTGCCTCTTTGTCCGCGTCCACCTAAAAACATTGGATCCCACGGGGGTGAGACAATTGTAAATTATCCCAGCGGGAGATATAACACTTCGCCAAAACATTATTATTGCAGTTATATACATAAAACTAGACAGAGGATATGCAGTTCAAAGCATTCTCATCTTAAAGCATTATACCTATCTATGATAGAACAATAGATCAACTTTTCTCTTAATAAGGAATAGGAAGAACATGTATATCATTTATCCTCCATATTATACCATCATGTCAAACTTCTCTTGTGACACTCATTGTCTTGATGTGTCACCCATGAGACATTCTTGTTTCAGCTTTTTGGCCTTAGCCAATCTGCTAAACAGACTTTGGTTATATTGGACATTAGAGTGTGCATCATCATGTCTTATTCAGGCATTGGTCTATACCAATCCTATATAAATATTCCAGGCATTGGATTACACCAATCCTGTGCAACTAGTACAAGCATTAGACTTATATTATTCGTGTGTATCCATTCCAAGTATTGAACTATGTCAATCTTGTGCAACTATTCCAGGTATTGATCTATGTCAATCCTGTGCAACTATTCCGGGTATTGATATATGTCAATCATGTGCAACTATTCCATGTATTGATCAATGTCAATCCTCTGCAACTATTCCAGGTATTGGGTTATTACCAATCCTGTGTTATTATTCCAGGTATTGGGAGTTAGCCAATCCTGTGCATTCTAGGTATTGGGAGTTAGCCAATCCTGTATTATTATTCCAGGTATATGGAGTTAGCCAATCCTATGTTATTATTCCAGGTATTGGGAGTTAGCCAATCTTGTGCATTCCAGGTATTAGACTATGCTAATCATGTAGTTTATAGGCTTCATGCCTCTCCCAGGTATTGGACTTTAACCAATCCTGATTACACAGCCAGGCAGTGGACTCTAACCACTCCTGATTACACAGCCAGGCAGTGGACTCTAACCACTCCTTATTACAGGCTTCATGCCTCTACCAGGTAGTGGACTCTAACCACTCCTGATTACACAGCCAGGCAGTGGACTCTAACCACTCTTGATTACACAGCCAGGCAGTGGAATCTAACCACTCCTGATTACAGGCTTCATGCCTCTTCCAGGTATTGGACTTTAACCAATCCTGATTACACAGCCAGGCAGTGGACTCCAACCACTCCTGATTACACAGATCATGGGATATAAATTCCTTTAGCTCATCATTGATCATCACATCCTTCTCAAGGATCTGAACCCTGAGGTTAGCCTTCATAGCTTTTCACATTATTTATTGAATACAATTGTTCCTTTTATTAAGTTTATTAAAATGTTATCATTTCTTACAATAAACTTTTATAATCATCTTGGTACCTTTCACTATGCCACAATTGTTCTCATGGCTCATAAGGCCCATAAAATATCTTGTCACCTCTCACTTGGCAACATCTAATCATATGGCTCACAAGGCCATTACACATCTTGTCACCTCTCACTAGGCAACAATAACATATCACCTCATGTAATACAATAGTAACACCACTATTCCCTCAATAGGGTTAGGGCTTACTATTCATATCATATTATGATTTCTCATGTCCCATTACCCAATTTAGGGTTAAGGTTTCCCATCTCATATTAGGATTTCATAGTTATCAAAGTATATCAACTTTGAGATGCTAACTGTGAAGTCTTTCATATCTTGATGTATCACTTACCTCATTACTTTCAACTTTCTTGAGTTATCAACTTATCTTGGATTAAGGTATTTCCCATCTTAATCCTTTCATCCACTAACCTATCACTTTTATCATGAAGTGCATAGGTCACACATAAGAATAGTCCAACTGTCTTTAATGATATGGACTCATCTCAAGTTAAAGTATTTCTTGCTATAAGGGTATCTACAATCAATCACTTTAGGTATTTCCCCCATAAATGTATTGGTTACTATTACATTATTCGAATTAGGTTTTCCCATATCATTACTCTTTAATAGGGTTTAGGGTTTCACATACTATCATACTTCATTAGGGTGAGGATTGCATATAACATTACCCTTCATTAGGCTTTCACATCTTATTGCCTAAAATTAGGGTTTACTATTCATCCCAACAAGAGTTTCTCATAGCATCACCCTCAATTAGGGTTTCTCATGGAATCAACCTCAAATAGGGTTTCACATTGAATCAACCTCAATTAGGGATTCACATTGAATCAACCTCAATTAGGGATTCACATGGAATCAACCTCAATTAGGGATTCACATTGAATCAACCTCAATTAGGGATTCACATGCAATCAACCTCAATTAGGGATTCAAATTTTATTATCTTGGTTTTAGAGTCACAACATTACCCTAGGTTTGGGTTACATCTGATATTGCTCTAAATTAGGGATTGGGGTTCAAGAACCTTCTTGATTAGGGTTTCGTGATCTCTTTATTATGGATCATACCCTATTCATCACATGATCACTACTCATGTATGAATTCCTTTCCATCATCCTCTCAACTTGATTAGGTTACATTAACCCTTCAATCAAGTACATACAATTATGATTAACATAGTGTACCAAATCATTGTTCTTATAGGCAATTAGGGTTTATCCCTTAATTGGCACTAATCACTTAGGTACTCTTAGGGATTCAACCTTTGTACCTTCATTGATTATCATTACTAATCATCATTGGATCAATGGATCATTCATCATCTTAATTCTCAAGAGATTCGATTACATTAGACCTCCATTTCATAAGGTATCCAATTGAATTGACCAATTGAATCTTCAATTACAAAAGGTGTCCAAGTGGATTAACAAATTGAGTCCTCAATTAATTTTGACTACTTGAGCCCCAAACGGTCTTAGTCATTCAAAGTTCAAATGGTTTGAAACCATTTGGTAAAGGTGGTTCTTGAGACCGTTTGCTAAAGCAAGTACTTGAAACCGTTTGCTAAAGCACCTTTTGAAACCGCATGGGCTCAACCGGTTTGGGATCGTTTGGTCCCAAATGGTCTTGAGACCGTTTGGTCCCAAACGGTCTTGAGACCGTTTGCACTCAAACGGTCTTGAGACTGTTTGGTCCAAACCTCCATAAAACCACATGGACCAAAGATGGTCTCAACCTATCAATATCGATTTGGGGTTCTCAATGGTGATTCCTTCAATCATTGAATTCATGTAACCAATCTTTAATTGGACCCATCACCATACTTCAATTAGGTTCATTAGGTCATCCTTCGACTGATTTGATCCTCAATTCACCCTCAATTGATCATCAATTGGGGTTTGAATCAATTGAATTAGGGTTTGGAATCGATGATCCTTCAACATTAACCAATGTGAATCTAGTTGCTTTAAAACTATTGGACCATCATCCAAATTGGACACGACCGGACTCCAAACGGTCTTGAGGTCGTTTGGATGACCTCAAAATGGTCTTGAGACCATTTTCCCATGTCAACATCAAAATCCAAGTCAATCAATCAATGTTTGGATCATTGGATTGATCAATAAGTCAGCATTTGATTGAACTTCGACTTAGTACCTTTAGATCTTTAAACACCTAACCATAGTCAACCCTGGACCTACAAACGGTCTTGGGTGACCCCCAAACGGTCTTGGGATCGTTTGGATGACCTCCAAACGGTCTTGAGACCGTTTGGTCATCATATCATCATCAACCATGTCATTCAATTAGGGTTTGGATCCTAGGATTGGTTACCAAATCAGCACTTAATTGTATTTCAATTTGGTATCTTTGGACCTTCAAACACTTGACCAAACTCAACCCTAGACCTCCAAACGATCTTGGGTGACCCCCAAACGGTCTTGAGACCGTTTGGGTGATCCCAAAACGGTTTTGAAACCGTTTGGGTCAATCAACCCAAAGCATCAACTTATCCAATTGCAAAATCAACACTTAGCTTATTAGGGTTTATACCATGTGTTTGAATCTTCAAATACCTAACAATACTGAACCTTATACCTCCAAACGGTCTTGGTTTACCTCCAAACGGTCTTGAGACCATTTGGGTGATTCCCAAATGGTTTTGAAACCATTTGGGTCAATCAACCCAAGTTTCAAACTCAATCACTCATGAAATCAGCACTCAACCCAATTAGGGTTTAGGTGATTGATGGACCTTCAACTCATGAACCGATTGGAGTTAATCAATAATAATTGGTGGGTCTTTAACCTAGTTCATTATGAACAAGTACCCAAATGGTCAACCCGGTTCAACATCACCAAACGGTCTGAAACCGATTGGTCTCATGCGGTTTGGTGAAACCGTTTGCTACTAAACGGTTTTGAAACCGTTTGCTTCCAAAAACACAAACCGTTTGGACATTTGATTGAAACCATTTGGTCTAGATATTTTGGGAGGTGTGTTCTTATGATGATGTCATCATCATCAAGCTCTAGACCCATGAAACCTGCTGTGATTTCCATGGAGATTGCATCAATCAACCAAATCAATAATTGTAAATAGAAAAATGATCATTATTTGATGGGGAATTGAATGCAATAACAAAGTTAGGGTTTCAAGTTATAAAACCCGCCTCCAATTGAGCTCCAAAGCTCCATGTACACGGAAAAAATGGTGGATGCAACTCCTTTCACCATTCCAAGGCTCGTCCTTAAGGTTTGAGTGAAAAGGAATGGTTAGAATTGAAGAGGAGATCGAAATAGGAAGAAATCCATAATTTATTTTCAATTTCCACCATGGAATCAAGATGAAATGGATCAATAACCTTAACAACATGTTGGGGGTCGTCCTACTGATCCTCCCAAGCTCCCTCGGTCGTTTCCCAAGCAAGGAGAAGAAGTGGGGTCGAAAAAGCCATCCATTTGGCTTGTAAAAGGTTCTTTTATAAAAATTCAATGAGAGAGAATGTACTTTGCAAAAAATCCAATTAACCCCAAAAATGTGGCCGCCTCTTCCCCCTCATCTTCCTTAGGGACGAGGATATATTGTTTGCCTCATATTCCTCTCAATTATCCATGATTTAAAGAAAGGAAAATCAAGCACCTTAAATCATTTTATATTAATATCCATATGTGAGTGGATATTTCTTTTTCTTATAAAATTGTGTGTGAGTTATCCACTCCCTTGGATATTTTCGTGGTCCTTGCAAGGCTCAAGGACGTCACACACACATCTTAATCCAACCATTTTGATTTTGGTTGATGGCCCTTTAATAAATACATTTATTTTCGCCCTAAATCAAATTAGGGTTTCAATTAGGATTAAATCTTGATTATTTTAATATCAAGATTCTATCTCCTCCAACTTAATTCAAATGAGGCGCACCTCGCATTTTATTTGCTCTACTTGATGCCAAGAAACATTAGGGACCCTATTTAAGTGGTAATTTATATATTGCACCCTGGGTTTTGGGTAAATTGCATATTACACCAAAACTAGGTTTTCATGCACATACATTGCTTTACCAGCTCTTTCTTGGTATTCAGGCTTCCATAAGCCACACCTCAGTATCATTTTCACTCTCATGATGCTTCAACACATGAGGAACATATTATCATGCACAATTTTCACTTAAACCCCTCAACTTGGGTAATTTGCACTTTAGTCCAAAATAGGCAAAACATTGATTTCAACAATGTTCAAAAAGGACTAGAATTGCAACATAAGTTCCTCTTTAGCCCTAATTACTTTTCACAGGATGAGATTAGGCATTTAATCACCATTGTTAATCAAAACACCTAGGGTTAAAGTATAACCTAGGTCAGGGATGTTACAAATTATAAACCCCTAATAAGGATTTCGTCCTCGAAATCCAGATAAAGGAAGACAGATGTATTTTATTCATCATACTATCTAGTCTTCACATATCATCTCCTTATTATAGAGACTCTATAAATCTTTGATCAACACAAAGTGTTTCCATACAAGATTCTCATAGAATCAACACACAAGGCACATGCCCCACTGTCCCTCATCATTGACTATAGAGTCAACTTTGTGTCAAATAACACTTTTCTTATTCAGAGAAGAATCATACATTCTTTATTAATATCATGTTTATGCAGAGCATAAACCCCTAACATATGATGTTCATATTATTATAATCAGACTAATTTCACAGTTGACCACTCCAGGTAGCCAACCTAACCCATCTGATAACTCTCAGATACCAGAATCTTTCACCTTGGTATCTATCACATGTGTTGGAAACACATCATATATATGTCTTCCTTTCATCTTGGAACATTAATTGTTTCATATGTCCTCATCTTGGGACCAAAGTCCAAGATAATTGATACTTTTCTAAGTATCCATCACATGAACACATTTATCTTATGCACATCAAGTGTCCTAAGACCCACTTGATTGCCATGTCCCTGAAAGGAAAGAAAACAAGGATTCATATTCCTCTTATTAATTCATGTATTTTCAACTATTCATGAACTGTTTACTCTTTATCTCATCCTAGGTTCCTTGCCTTTATCATTGGAATTTGTAAGGATGATTACATGTCATTATCCCTTTCTTTATTATTATCTAGCATGTTTATGATTATCTCATGATCTCATCACATTTCCCATTTCCTCATTATGGGAAAGATCTTTATTATGCTGGCAGCATTATTGAACAGGGTTCATCTCCCTCACACTTATTCTTATCTTATGAGGAGTATACTTTTAGTTCCTCATAAAACATGCTCATCTGAGATTATCTCAGACTTCTCTTTCTTATGCATGGGATATGACACATTTATTCATTCCATATTTCTGATTTCATGATACTCATTAGATTGTCTCAGAATGACTACTTGATCAGAGCAATAAAAAAAGACAACAATCTAAGAGTTTCCATACCCACTTTATCATCAATAGTTGTATACCTGGATAGGGTATATAAATACTGAGATTAAGTGGTATGCACTTTGTATACTATCATATTCCTTCTTTTCATATTATCACAAGCATAAGGCTTAACATCCCTGGATTTTGTCTAGGCACCTCTTATATACCTCATCTTTTCTTATAGAGGTAAGGACAACATAAAACATTTGTAATGTTTACCATGCAAAACATAAGTCCTCATAGGACTAATCTAGGAGAGTTCAATCATTTCCTTTCTCAATTAATCTAGGAATTCATAAAATGACATATTTGAATGACATTATCTTCTCTAACTTGTCATAATTCATGAATTATTCACTGCCTCAGGCTAACTCTGCCTCAAAGATTTATTCAACAGGCTAAGGTTGAGCACAGACTCAATTTAAGTCTGGAAATTCATCATTTCCTTTTGCTTCAACCTAAAGATGTTGATTACAAATAATGCTGATATCTAAAACATCATCATTGGGGTTGGTAATCTAGGTTACACTATATACATTACTATTGCCCTAAATTCTCCAACAGTAATACTTAAAGAAAGATTTTCTTATCATAGATGGATCAACTAGGGGATTCTCAGGTAATTGTCTCTCTCTTGCCTGCTCCCATGCACCTCTTCTTGGTGCAACATTGCTGCTCTTAGCAGCAACCTCCTCATGTGACCCAATCATCTTTAAGTTCTTCTTCTCTTATATGAGCAGAAGACACTATCAAAAACACTGGATGACACCAGAATAGATTCTACTACCTTAGTCCTATGTCTCCGTAGACTCAGTGAACCTAGAGCTCTGATACCACTAAATTATGACATCCAACTTATAAAACACAAGATTAACTAAGTGGAAGCGAATCATTTGTAGTGGATTACTAAAAATCACTAAAAATTAAAAGTTTTTGCAAAGAGATCCACACATAGGATATCTTTTCATCAAGAACCAAAGTATAATATTCACATTCTGTTCCATAAATACACAACCTGTACCATCTCTTCTCGAGGATTACAACATCAGCTGTCCTATTCAACATTATATACATACAACATAAAACATCAAGGCATCAAGTCAAAATCCCATATCGATTCAATAAAAACACTGACTACTGACTCCGAGGACCTGAGAGTATAGAGACGACACATAGGACTTTCTAACTATATGACTAGACATGTAGCATCTCCACCTTAGATATTATTGTTGTCCTTGATGCTGCTATTGTTGTTCTTTCCCTGCTAAAGGTTTCCTGCCTCTTTGTCTGCGTCCACCTAAAAACATTGGATCCCACGGGGGTGAGACAATTGTAAATTGTCCTAGCGGGAGATATAGCTCTCTGCAAAAACATTATTATTGTAGTTATATACATAAAACTGGATAGAGGATATGCAGTTTAAAGCATTCTCATCTTAAAGAATTGTAACTATCTATGATAGAACAATAGATCAACTTTTCTCTTAAAAAGGAATAGGAAGAACATGTATATCATTTATCCTCCATATTATACCATCATGTCAAACTTCTCTTGTGACACTCATTGTCTTGATGTGTCACCCATGAGACATTCTTGTTTCAACTTATTGTCCTTAGCCAATCTCCTAAACAGACTTTGATTATATTGGACATCAGAGTGTGCATCATCATGTCTTATTCAGGCATTGGTCTATACTAATCATATATAAGTATTCCAGTCATTGGATTACACCAATCCTGTGCAACTAGTACAAGCATTAGACTTATATTATTCCTGTGTATCCATTCCAAGTATTGAACTATGTCAATCTTGTGCAACTATTCCATGTATTGATCTATGTCAATATTGTGCAACTATTCTAGGTATTGATCTATGTCAATCCTGTGCTACTATTCCAGGTATTGGGTTATTACCAATCTTATGTTATTATTCCAGGTATTGGGAGTTAGCCAATCATGTGCATTCCAGGTATTGGGAGTTAGCCAATCCTATATTATTATTCCAGGTATTGGGAGTTAGCCAATCCTATATTATTATTCCAGGTATTGGGAGTTAGCCAATATTGTGCATTCCAGGTATTAGACTATGATAATCCTATGGTTTATAGGCTTCATGCCTCTACCAGGTATTGGACTTTAACCAATCCCGATTACATAGCCAGGCAGTGGACTCTAACCACTCCTGATTACACATCCAGGCAGTGGACTCTAACCACTCCTGATTACAGGCTTCATGCCTCTGCCAGATATTGGACTTTAACCAATCTTGATTACACAGCCAGGCCGTGGACTCTAACCACTCATGATTACATAGCCAGGCAGTGGACTCTAACCACTCCTGATTACACAGCCAGGTAGTGGACTCTAACCACTCCTGATTACAGGCTTCATGCCTCTACCAGGTATTGGACTTTAACCAATCCTGATTACACAGCCATGAAGTGGACTCCAACCACTCCTGATTACACAGATCATGGGATATAAATTCCTTTAACTCATCATTGATCATCACATCCCTCTCTAGGCTCTGAACCCTGAGGTTAGCCTTCATAGCTTTTCACATTATTTGTTGAATACAATTGTTCCTTTAATTAAGTTTATTAAAATGTTATCATTTCTTACAATAAACTTTTATAATCATCTTGGTACCTTTCACTATGCCACAATTGTTCTCATGGCTCATAAGGCCTATAAAATATCTTGTCACCTCTCACTTGGAAACATCTAATCATATGGCTCACAAGGCCATTACACATCTTGTCACCTCTCACTAGGCAACAATAACATATCACCTCATGTAATACAATAGTAACACCACTATTCCCTCAATAGGGTTCGGGCTTACTATTCATATCATATTATGATTTCTCATGTCCCATTACCCAATTTAGGGTTAAGGTTTCCCATCTCATATTAGGATTTCATAGTTATCAAAGTATATCAACTTTGAGATTCTAACTGTGATGTCTTTCATATCTTGATGTATCACTTACCTCATTACTTTCAACTTTCTTGAGTTATCAACTTATCTTGGATTAAGGTATTTCCCATCTTAATCCTTTCATCCACTAACCTATCACTTTTATCATGAAGTGCATAGGTCACACATAAGAATAGTCCAACTGTCTTTAATGATATGGACTCATCTCAGGTTATAGCATTCCTTGCTATAAGGGTATCTACAATCAATCACTTTAGGTATTTCCCCCATCAATGTATTGATACCATTCCATTATTCGAATTAGGGTTTCCCATATCATTACTCTTTAATAGGGTTTAGGGTTTCACATACTATCATACTTCATTAGGGTGAGGATTGCATATAACATTACCCTTCATTAGGCTTTCACATCTTATTGCCTAAAATTAGGGTTTACTATTCATCCCAACAATAGTTTCTCATAGCATCACCCTCAATTAGGGTTTCTCATGGAATCAACCTCAAATAGGGTTTCACATTGAATCAACCTCAATTAGGGATTCACATTGAATCAACCTCAATTAGGGTTTCACATGGAATAAACCTCAATTAGGGATTCACATTGAATCAACCTCAATTAGGGATTCACATGGAATCAACCTCAATTAGGGATTCACATTTTATTATCTTGGTTTTAGAGTCACAACAATACCCTAGGTTTCGGTTATATCTGATATTGCTCTAAATTAGGGATTGGGGTTCAACAACCTTCTTGATTAGGGTCTCATGATCTCTTTATTATGGATCATACCCTATTCATCACATTATCACTACTCATGTATGAATTCATTTCCATCATCCTCTCAACTTTATTAGGTTACATTAATCCTTCAATCAAGTACATACAATTATGATTAACATAATGTACCAAATCATTGTTCTTATAGGCAATTAGGGTTTATCCCTTAATTGGCACTAATCACTTAGGTACTATTAGGGATTCAACCTTTGTACCTTCATTGATTATCATTACTAATCATCATTGGATCAATGGATCATTCATCATCTTAATTCTCAAGAGATTCGATTACATTGGACCTCAATTTCATAAGGTATCCAATTGAATTGACCAATTGAATCTTCAATTACAAAAGGTGTCCAAGTGGATTAACCAATTGAGTCCTCAATTAATTTTGACTACTTGATCCCCAAACGGTCTTAGTCATTCAAAACTCAAACGGTTTGAAACCGTTTGGTAAAGGTGGTGCTTGAGACCGTTTGCTAAAGCAAGTACTTGAAACTGTTTGCTAAAGCACCTTTTGAAACCGCATTGGCTCAACCGGTTTGGGATCATTTGGTCCCAAACGGTCTTGAGACCATTTGGTCCAAACCTCCTCGAAACTGCATGGACCAAAGATGGTCTCAACCTATCAATATCTATTTTGGGTTCTCAATGTTGATTCCTTTAATCATTGAATTCATGTAACCAATCTTTAATTGGACCCATCACCATACTTCAATTGGGTTCATTAGGTCATCCTTCAACTGATTTGATCATCAATTAACCCTCAATTGATCATCAATTAGGGTTGGAATCAACTAAATTAGGGTTTGGAATCAATGATCCTTGAACATTAACCAATGTGAATCTAGTTGCTTTAAAACTATTGGACCATCATCCAAATTGGACACGACCTGACCCCAAACGGTCTTGAGGTCGTTTGGATGACCTCCAAACGGTCTTGAGACCGTTTTCCCATGTCAACATCAAAATCCAAGTCAATCAATCAAAGTTTGGATCATTGGATTGATCAATAAGTCAGCATTTGATTGCACTTTGACTTAGTACCTTTAGATCTTTAAACACCTAACCATAGTCAACCCTGGACCTCCAAACGGTCTTGGGTGACCCCCAAACGGTCTTGGGATTGTTTGGATGACCTCCAAATGGCCTTGAGACCGTTTGGTCATCATATCATCATCAACCATGTCATTCAATTAGGGTTTGGATCCTAGGATTGGTCACCAAATCACCACTTAATTGTATTTCAATTTGGTATCTTTGGACCTTCAAACACTTGACCAAACTCAACCCTAGACCTCCAAACGGTCTTGGGTGACCCCCAAACGTTCTAGAGACCGTTTGGGTGATCCCCAAATGGTTTTGAAACCGTTTGGGTCAATCAACCCAAAGCATCACTTATCCAATTTCAAAATCGACACTTAGTCGATTAGGGTTTATACCATGTGTTTGAATCTTCAAATACCTAACCATACTCAACCCTAGACCTCCAAACAGTCTTGGTTGACCTACAAACGGTCGTGAGACCATTTGGGTGATTCCAAAATGGTTTTGAAACCGTTTGGGTCAATCAACCCAAGTTTCAAACTCAATCACTCATGAAATCAGTACTCAACCCGATTAGGGTTTAGGTGATTGATGGACCTTCAACTCATGAACCCATTGGAGTTAATCAATAATAATTGGTGGGTCTTTAACCTAGTTCATTATGAACAAGTCTCCAAATGGTCAACCCTAGAAACATCACCAAACGGTCTGAAACTTATTGGTGTCATGCGGTTTGGTGAAACCGTTTGCTACTAAACGGTTTTGAAACTATTTGCTTCCAAAACACAAACTGTTTGGAGATTTGATTGAAACCGTTTGGTCTAGATATTTTGGGAGGTGTGTTCTTATGATGATGTCATCATCATCAAGCTCTAGACCCACGAAACCTGCTGTGATTTCCATGGAGAATTCATCAATCAACCAAATCAATAATTGTAAATAGAGAAATGATCATTATTTGATGGGGAATTGAATGCAATAACAAAGTTAGGGTTTCAAGTTATAAAACCCGCCTCCAATTAAGATCCAAAGCTCCATGTCCACGGCAAGAATGGTGGATGCAACTCCTTTCACCATTCCAAGGCTCGTCCTCAAGGTTTGAGTGAAAAGGAATGGTTAGAATTGAAGAGGAGATCGAAATAGGAAGAAATCCATAATTTATTTTCGATTTCCACCATGGAATCAAGGTGAAATGGATCAAGAACCTTACCAACAGGTTGGGGGTCGTCCTCCTGATACTCCCAAGCTCCCTTGGTCATTTACCATGCAAGGAGAAGAAGTGGGGTCAAAAACGCCTTCCATTTGGCTTGTAAAAGGTTCTTTTATAAAAATTCAATGACAGAGAATGTACTTTGCAAAAATCCAACTAACCCCAAAAATTTGGCCTCCTCTTCCCCCTAATCTTCCTTAGGGATGAGTCTATCTTGTTTTTCTCATATTACTCTCAATTATCCATGATTTAAAGAAAAGCAAATCAAGCACCTTAAATCATTTTATATTAATATCCCTATGTGAGTGGATATTTATTTTTCTTATAAAATTGTGTGTGAGTTATCCACTCCCTTGGATATTTTCGTGGTCCTTGCAAGGCTCAAGGACGTCACACACACATATGAATCCAACCATTTTGGTTTTGATTGAAGGCCCTTTAATTAGGGTTTCAATTAGGATTAAATCTTAATTATTTAAATATCAAGATTCTCTCTCCTCCAACTTAATTCAAATGAGGCGCACCTCTCATTTTATTTGCTCTAATTGATGCCAAGAAACATTAGGGACCCTATTGAAGTGGTAATTTATATATTGCACCCTGGGTTTTGGGTAAATTGCATATTACACCAAAACTAGGTTTTCATGCACATACATTGCTTTATCAGCTCTTTCTTGGTATTCAGGCTTCCATAAGCCACACCTCAGTGTCATTTTCACTCTCATGATGCTTCAACACATGAGGAACATATTATCATGCACAATTTGCACTTAAACCCCTCAATTTGGGTAATTTGCACTTTAGTCCAAAACAGGCAAAACATTGATTTCAACAATGTTCAAAAAGGATTAGAATTGCAACATAAGTTCCTCTTGAGCCCTAATTAATTTTCATAGGATGAGATTAAGCATTTAATCACCTTTCTTAATCAAAACACCTAGGGTTAAAGTATAACCCAGGTCAGGGATGTTACAATAATAGTATACATGATAGTACACATGTAGAGAGTAATACACATGAAAGTACATATGTGTACACATGGTAATACACATGTTTACACAAATATACACATGGTAGTACACATATGCACATCATTGTACACTGCAATTGACAAGGGTACAAAACTCTGATGTATAGTTTGCGTTAGAACTTTTACATAATAATACTCTACATAGTATACATGATAAAAGTTTTATATACATGGTAGTACACATGTACAAAACTCTACACATAAGTAGACATTGGGTAAAGTATAATTTTCATTAGAACTTTATAGTAAAATTATAGTTGACACGCCCACTATACCCTACACAACCAACCTTCAATATGGATGCACCCTAGCACCACCTACTATATCTACTATTCTACCAATATAAGTGTGAAGAATCGTCTCCATCCATGGCAGTAGTGTATACAAATTAGGACTTTGTTTCTATCCATTGCAGTAGTGTATACAAATCAGGATTATTTCCATCCTATCAAGTTGATATTTATGTCCTCATCTAACAAAAGAAACCCAATAAGACATACACAGGGTTTCACCCAACATAAGAGAATGAACGTCGTGGACGTCTTCTCGCAGTCATTCTTCGTCCCTTCTTCCCATACAGGGAGCGATATCACCTTTAAGCCACATTATGTTCTCATCCTTACATTCAAACTCCAGTACATGAGCAATCCTCCTCCCCCGAGTGCCTGTAGGGCTCCTGACTTTTTAGGACCCAACATGATCTAGTGATTACCATGATACATTAAGCATGCATGGATGAAATAGAGGTTTTGCTCCACATAAGGTAGAACTTGCAAGAGCACTTGTAAGCCCCTGCATGATTTTGTTGATGCATCTCTTCTATCAATAACTAGGATAAACCTTGCAGAAAGCTGAGTCATTATTGGATGAAGGGGATCCCTCCTTCATCGCCGTTACATATGTTGCACCCATCCTCGGATAAGAGGTTCCATTTTTAGGAAAGTTTTCCTTCTCGCTACCTCCATCTCCTGCCAGCGATACATACTGTTAGTACCACTATCTATACTTGTTTGTCCTACCTTTCGTTGATCTGTGTCATCTATCCACTCAGTTAGATCATTAAAGATTCGTTACATTCTGGCTAATAATATGTTTCATCACGTTTATATACTCATCGTTATCTCTGTCCTTTTTTAAATGAACCCAACCATGGGGTTCAATATCATGAATTTTTCTGCAGAGAGACTATTTGCTACTAACAAAATACCTTTGAGATATAATTGTTCCTTATACCCTCATATCCATAAGCATAATCCTTCTAAAAGTGGCATACTTGATCGATCTTGAGATGTTTTTCTTTCACTCATTGTCATTTTAACTGTTTACAAATAATTTTGGACGAATTCTTATATTCTATATGCTTCTTTCCAATCACAATCGAACTGTTGCGAGCATAGGTCAAGAGGCATGGTTTGTCTTTCTAATATGATACCAAAGAAAAAGGTTCATGTGCCGTCAAATGACCAAGCTCTCCAAAATATTTGTCCTTCCCTAATGTAATCTATGATGGACTCTTTATGAGTTATTCAACAGGTTTTATGAAAATATTTCAATATCAATCTAAATATTTTTCTATATGATAGCAACTTCCTTGTATTTAATCGCATGTATGTTCTCTCGAAAAGTTTGCTTGAGCATTCTACAAACAATGTTTTTAGTACAAAAAAAAGATTGTTATACTGGTATGGCTCACCATTTATTGAATTTAATGTTAGCTTGACATTCTACGTATTATTGTTTACAATCTATTCATCCATATACCTGAGTACATGGGTATAGGTACAATGTAGGTAAATTTTGTGATAAAATAGAAATGGATCTGTTTCAACACCTGCTTGGTTAAATGGATAAGGTTATGAGTATGGCTATTCTCATACCTCACCATAGATATTTATATCAAGAATCTATCTCGTGACATGCATCATGTTCTCTCTTAATTCCAAAAGTTGTGAACCTTATTTCTTTGGGTGTGTGCAAAAGTCAACCGAGAAGTTTTCCAAAAAGGTTCTTTTATGACGAACAACGTTGTGTTGGCTGCCCCATTTTGAGCATCTAAGATCGCATAATCTTCCTTATCTATAGATTTTGTTCCTTACATGGTTATGAAATCAAGGTGTTAAATCAACTTCTTCTAGAATCATGACCAATTCATGAGTGCCTTCTCCATAAGTTTTTGAATCCTTCATTCTATTAGCTCTCATCATCTCAAAGTTGTAACTCTCTTGATATCTTGATCCCACCACTTCTTTTTATATATATCATAGTCCTTGTTATTCCAAAGTATATTGCAACTATCTTTTGACTACTATTGACTTCTCATAGATTCCTCTTGCCTAATAATAATGCTTGGCTATCTCATCTCAGTAGAAGAAGATTATAGATAAGTAGGTGTCATCAACATAATAAATTATATTCTAAGTTATATTTTTTTTTGAATTTGTTATACTAAAGTCATTGGTAATAGTATTTAGATATCTTTGTTTCAAATTGTAATTGAACTTCTCATGAATCGTCAATATAATTTAGAAGATTGACAACACCACAAACAAAAAAACTCAACCTTATGAATTGATATATAAGCCTCGGCCCCATCAATACATCCACAAGTTGAGCCTTTGATGTAATTAAGTTGTAAATATAATCTTATATTTGAGTCATTCATACTTTACAGAATACACAAGATTTTTTGAGATACATTGAACAATTTCCTTCAAACAAGTCTATTATACGAACTTATCAATTACATAATATTTACACACAATGTTTACATGTGTATAACACAAAAAACTAACTTATTGTAATGTAAGTTTCAAGATATATTTTAGGATATTTATCATTATAAAGCAAAATTCAACAATTTTTCATTCTAAAGGATTATGCAAATGGTTAGCCAGAAACATTAATTGGTTGCCAATTCTCATTAGAAATGGTACACCCTTAGCTAGAGTGGGTGACTAACCTCCATATTCTAGGTAGTGACCACTAATATATATATATATATATATATATATATATATATATATATATATATATATATATATATATATATATATATATGTATATATTGTTCAAGGTACATCATTGTTCCAATTACTAGGCTAATACGTTGTCCATAACGAAGTACTTGAAGACAAATTGATAACACATATAAAACATTCAAGGGAAAAAAAATATGTTTCTCAATGAGTGAAATACTCATTTAAAACTATATGTAAATCATGTTGGCAATAGCCATGAATTGAAATTTCTTTTAAAATGGCCATTTCAATCATATTTGTTTGCCCATTACTATTTATAAAAGGGTTATAGAACACAATGTAGATATAGAATACATTTAACATCTATATATAGTATTATTCTATTCATACTTTTATATGGAAATATATTTAAAATTTTGTCATTTTATTTTTCTTTTGATACATTAAAAAAATAAAAAGAAATTGTTATCGTATTCATGTTCAATCACATTGTTTCAATAGTTGTAAGAACGCATTTTCTTTGCAAAACATATATGGAATATAACATATGTAAAATAATACACCTTAATTTTATATACTAATATTGCAATGTAAAAATATCTTTTTCTTTGTATGTGACTGCCATATGTAGTTTCTAAAATTTAACATTATAATTATCCTTTCCAAACATGTAAGATCAAAAAAATTACAACTACAAGGATTGAAGCCAATACATACATTTGTACACAATGAAATAACTTCAAGTGGTATCATAGTATATTGATTATTACAAAATGTTGACCTCAGAAAAGTATACATTACAAAACATGTTCAGGCATATAATTTTGATCCTAACCTAAGATAAACATTTTCATTGCTTTTTATGATTACAAAATGGAGTGGTTAAAGGTTGCAAACTATGTTTTTCCCTTATTTGCTACTCAAAACTAATAAGCATAATGTGCCAAAACAATTTATGAGATCAAATGTAAATTGACAATGCATATATACTTATTTATAGAAACAAAAATAATATTGTAAGTGTTGATAGGTCATTAAGTTTGAAATGTATTATATTTGTCCTTTGTCTGAGACAAAAAGATAATATAGTATACACATATTGAAGGGTTCTACTATGATGATTTGCACCTAGATAATATAATCACTTTTATAATGACAATATATATGAGATACAAATAGAAATACATGTATATGAAAATAATAATTTTAAAACAAATAGATATGTATGAGGTCAAAAGAAAGTAGATACAAGTCTTCAACCCAAAAGAATACATCAAAGTAATGATTCAACAAATATTAACTGTTCATTATGCAATAAGGGTCAAGTACCACTCTAAACTAGATTAGCAAAGACAATTAAATTTTACTAACAAAGAATGTTTACTTCTTTATAAAATACATCTCAGATCTCTCCATAATTATCTCCAAAGTATATATATATATATATATATATATATATATATATATATATATATATATTATTCTTAAATCTTTTAAACCTCAAACTAATGAACTTAACGTGGAAAGTACGTGCATTAACTAGTATACAGTATGCACAAATATAACAAGGCAAACCTAACATACCGATGCTTAGCTAGCGCTTAGAGCGGCATAAGAGGGCATGGGCCATTAGCGGTCAGCCATACGTCAGTGCGCTCCTGGTGAAAGCCTTTATAACCAACCACACCTTATTGACGACGTACCAACTTGAACCCACGGCCAAAGGTTCCATTTTCCTCCAAACATCGCCCCGCCACCAACCTTCTTTGGGTTTCACCTCATGAGTTAACCTCAAGAGTGCTGCAATAACGTATTCGTCCATGCAGCCCCCTAGGATGGCCATGTCTAGTTATAAATGCCCTTCAGTTCGTTCGTGATTGCAGTAGCGCTTCATCACCTCCTCCTCTCGCCAATAAGACTTAACTAGTTGTGTTATCTCCGGATCCCACGAGGACTCCACCTGGGCCGACCATCGGCCGCCGTCCTGGCCACAGTACGAATCTTGGAGGCAAGGAAGATGACAAGACCGCCACTTCCGCTATTCTAGGAGTCCTGTCGATCGACAAGCAAGATGTAGGAGTTCTCGGACCGCGCTTGGCCGCCTGTGCTTGCACGAGCTTGGCGTCCCTATCCTATCCCTAGCTTGATCATGGAACACGCGAATGCATCGCTTCCCTGTTGAAGTACAGGACGTACGACCACCTGAGGCTACGCCTCCCAAAGCACTACTGCACCGTTCCCTGCCGACCTGCCGACGTACCGGACAAAATTGCAGCTGCTGGCGTACCTCGAGAGGTTCCATATCAAGCTGCAGGTGTTCAACACCACAGTGGAGACTACAGAGATCCACGGCAAGATGGGCATGTGGAACGTCAGCACCACGTACCTGAAGGAATATAGGTCACCGCGGGTCATCCTGGTCATGGGGGAGAATGCCGACTCTGTGGTGTGTGAGATCGAAGGCACGAATAGGTTTAAGAAGTCAAGGCACGTCATGCTCTCAGCTGCCACGGCGGCGTCACAGAAAGACATTGCCGAGAGCAATTCGGGTAGCAGGGTCCTGGTTGCCACAACGGAGACCACGGGCAGTGGCGAAGCCAGGATTTTTGTTTGAAGGGGGCACCACACAACATCATCACTCAAGAATATACATCCATAAAATGGTATTCAACTTATTATTGGTTGCATTTGTTCATATGGATCATCTAATAAATGTATTTCTTATGTGTCCATGAGAATATAACAAAAATAATATATATAAAAACCACTTGTAACATATATTTATGGTGTTTATACAATAAGAAAATATAAAATGCACTCGTTAATTTTTTTCTAGATCACTCATAATAATTGTTCTTAATATATTCTCAACATTGTCTAAGCCGATCATTTAGATTATACTAAGAACAAAAAGGTGAAGTGTCTTTGTGTCCAACTTCTAGAAAAAATATATATTTATTGAGTTTGGTAAGTATCTCATAACAATAAAATGCGACAGAAAATAGAAACTTTTGAACAAAGCAACATCAAATAAAATATAACAAGTGATTACCTACTAAGATATACTGAATGTTACATCACAGCTATGTCTGAGTTTATTAACCAAGAACAAGTTCCACTATCGTAACAAGAGTAGATATATTTATATGAAGCCACAAATATATTTTTCATGTCAAAAGGTAGTGTATAAACTCAAATAAAAAGTGCTTCTATCACTGTCATTATCATATACTTAGCGTTCAGACTTCTGTATACCGTTTGTAGACCTATATTTTTACAAGTTTAATATCTAAAATAGTACACTAGCGATTTGATTAACATTCATATAATATTTGTGCTAATACTTGTGAGTTCTGAGTTCTGTTGTTTGCAAATCTTGCTTCCTCGTATTCAAAGACAATACTCATCTATGGATATTGGGAAACGGTGATACTCATAAAAGAAGTCAACAAAGTTATAATATGAATAAGAGATATACGACTCATTGGCCTTGTCAGTAAAAAAAATCATTTTTGTAACAGAAAGTACAAACTTTACTTTTCGGTAAAGAAAAATAAACATGTAATAGGGATGATCCAGTCAAAGGGGAAGGGACACATTTTACACCTTTTCTATAGTGGGCAGATGCATTAAGCGGCGGATCTGCAGGCCAGGGTGGGCACACAACTACAATAGTCTGTAAGATTGATAGATTGAGTTATATATACAGTACGAAAATGTTAATATGAGAAAAGACGAGTGGGGCATGTGCCCTCCCGTGCCCAAGTGTGGCTCCGCCACTGACAACGGGCACGGTCCACGTGTTCCCTCCCCCCGGCGCCGCACGTCCGTACAACCTCGTCGGGGCACTGGAGACAAAGCGGCAACTACGATCGTCGGGGGCCGATCCGTTCAATTGGAAGGAGACGGCACTCTTCCATGCACGAATACAGTGGGAGCACTGGAGATTGCAGGAAGTCCTCCTACTGCTCGACATTGGACTAGAGATCTTGCGCAAGTCCAACGAGAAACATAGTGGTTGGGGTTGTTAAATACCTTTTAGTGTGGCCCAAAATAAATATAATATTAGATTGTTAGAGAGACATACCATTATTCTGAGAAGCCTCCATGTGAAGATTGATCCAGATTTTTTGTTGTGCAAAAACAACAGCCACGTCTAAATAACAAAGAAGGTAAGGTGTGTTTCTACATAAGCGAGCATCCCCAAGCGGAAGCGTACGTTAAGAGGAACAAGGTTTCTCTCTCCTGATGGATTCTCCGATGGGTGGAGTCGGTTTCCAGATAGCATCCCATGGAGAGAGGATCATCCTTTATATAATAAATTATAAAGTCTCTTTATCCACCATGAAGAAGCTTGTCAGTTGTGGGAAACCATCCCATCTCCAACAGATGCATCCTTTTATGGAAATATTTTATCTAACATTATATTTATTTTAGGCCACACTAAAAGGTATTTAACATTTTCCCACTAGCCCCAAAATACCATGGCTATAAAATTTAATAATTTTCCATTGATACCCTATAAATACTTCCATATAAAAGAATTAAATATGAGTCATAGCGATTGATACTCAATAAATGAGTATTTCCATCTACGTACTACAATATCTAATCATCTCATATGTAGTGACATAAACTTTATGAATAAATTGATGTCAAATCTATTCTCTGGTCCTCAATTATGTCAAAAACTAACGTTCTATTATAACTAGTATTGAAACAGAGGTAGCGAGTCAAATATGTGATCACATAATAAATATTACATTGTGATATTACATATCAAATGACGTTCTCAGACCCATATTCTTTACATGAGATGTATATAATCCTGGAGCTAGCCCTTTTGTAAGAGGATCTGAAATCATATATTGTGTACCAATATGATCAATCATTATCATCTTGTTGTCAACCCGCTCATTAACAACATAGAGCTTTATGTCTAGATGTCGGTATGTCGTTGTGCTTTTATCATTATTAGCAAAAGTAACTGCGGCTTCATTATCACAATATATCTTTATTGGCTTATGAATTGAGTCAACAACTTTAAGATCTTGTATCATATTCTTAAGCCATATCACATGTGATGATGTTTCATGGCAAGCTATAAGTTCAGCTTCCATGGTAGATGAAGTTGTAGTCTTTTATTTAATACTTCTCCATGACACCGCACCATCAGCCAAAAGGAAGACATATCCTGTTGTAGACTTCCTACTATCTAGACATCCTGCAAAATCTGCATCTGAATATCCCGTAACCTCAAGGTGGTTTGTCCTTCTATATGTAAGTATGTAATCCTTTATTCCTTGCAGATAATGCATCACCTTCTTCACAGCTCTCTAATGGTCCATGTCCGAGTTACTTTGGTAATGGCTAAGCATCCCAATAGAAAAAGCAATGTCCGGTCGGGTGCATATCTAAAGATATTGTAGACTCCCAACTGCAGATGTGTATGGTATTTTCCTCATTTCATTCCTTTCTATATCACTACTAGGACATTGCTTGGAGTTAAACTTATCTCCTTTAACTATAGGTGCAGGTCCAGGTGAACAATTTTTCATTCCATACTTCTCTAATACTTGAGATATGTAAGCTTTCTGGGATATACCGAGTATGCCCTTAGCTCGGTCCTGATGTATCTCAATACCGAGTACACATGAAGCTTCTCCCATATCTTTCATCTCAAAGTTAGAGGAAAGAAATTATTTTGTTTCATTTAATATAGCAAGGTTATTACTTGATAGTAGAATGTCATCCACATAAAGAATTAATATTATGAACTTATTCCCATTGACCTTGAGGTATGTACACCGATCCACAATATTTGGTTTGAACCCAAAGGTTGATATAATGGTGTTAAACTTTACATACCATTGTCGGAATGCTTGTTTAAGTCCATAAATTGATTTCTTTAATTTGCAAACCATACGACTTCTACTATTATCAATGAAACCTTCTGGTTGGTCCATATAGACTTCTTCAGATAAATCCCCATTCAAAAATGTTGTTTTCACATCCATTTGATGTATCTCTAGATCAAAATGAGCCATTAAGGCCATGATTACCCTAAAAGAGTCCTTTGATGAGATTGGAGCAAAGGTCTCCTTATAATCAATGCCTTCCTTTTGTGTGAAACCTTTACCAACTAGTCTGGCCTTGTACTTCTCTATTTCACCATTTGAGTTCCTTTTGGTCTTAAAGATCCATTTGCAACCAATAGGTTTAACATTCTCTGGAGAAGGTACAAGGTCCCATACTTGAATTTTATCCATGGATATTAGTTCCTCCTTCATGGCATCAAGCCACTTAGAGGAATTTTCACAATTTATTACTTGTGAAAAAGATAAGGGATTAATATCTTCAAAGTCTAAATTTGGTTCTTGAAGGTATACAACATAATCGGATGGAATGGCAGACCTCCTTGATCTTGTGGATCTTCTTAATACATTATTGGGTCTTATATTTTCTGTAGGCTCTTCAGGTTGTCCTTCATCATGAACATGATTAACTTGATCATTTACAACCTGACTAGGAGCGTGATCTACTTCCATTGGCTCATCCACTTGACCATTGTTCATGAGAACAATAATTGGATAGCTTCTACGATTTTGACTAGGTGTAGGTGTGACTGAATATACTTCATCAAATGAATAATTTTGAAGTAGATCATTCCCACTGATTAGATGATCCTCCAAGAATCTAGCCTTACCACTTTCGATTATCTTTCTTGGGTGAGATGGACAATAAAACTTATATCCCTTTGACCTTTTTGGATAACCAATAAAGAAACCGCTAGTGGTTCTTGGGTCAAATGCCTTCCCATGTGGATTATAAATTCTAACTTCTGCATGACATCCCCATATGTGCATGTAGTTCAAAGATGGTTTCCTTCCTGTCCATAATTCATATGGGATTTTCTAGACAGACTTGCTAGGAACCTTATTTAATACATGCACCGACGTCTTTAAATCATCACTCTACATGGTGGAAGGAAGGGACGAATTACAAAGCATTGCATGAACCATTTCCTTTAATGTTCAATTCCTTCTACTAGCTACACCATTTTGACTTGGTGTTTCTGGCATTGTATATTGAGGTACAATACCCTCTTCTTGAAGGAAATGTGCAAATGGTCCCTTTCTTTGTCCCATCTCAGTGAACCTTCCATAATATTCAACTCCTCTATTTGATCTGACTATCTTAATCACTTTACTTAATTGTTTCTCTACTTCGACTTTAAAGTCCTTAAAGGCTTGAAAAACCTCACTTTGGTCATTTAATAAGTAGAGATACATATATCATGAATAGTCATCAATAAAGGTTGCAAAATACTTTTCCCCTGTAAAACAAGGCGGAAAAGGTCCACTAATATCTGTGTGAATTATTTCTAATGTTCAACTACTCCTCTTGGCTCCCTTCTTAGAAGTGTTGGTTTGCTTAGCTTTTATGCATTCAACACATGACCCAAAATTAATAAAGTCTAAAGGCCCTAAAATGCCCTCCTTCACTAATCTTTGGATCCTTTCTTTGGAAATGTGTCCCAACCTTCTATGCCTAAGAAGTGATGATTTCTCATCTAACAATATGTGTTTATTACCAACAATATTATATATGTTGGACTGTAAAAGATTGATCAAAATTAGGGCTTAGTTGAACTTGATAAAGATCATTTATTAAAATACAAGTACCAATCAAATTGGAGTTTTTATACAATGACAATTTTCCACTTTGAAGAAAGAAATAATAGTTTAATTTGTCTAGTCTGGAAACAGATACTAAATTTCTACTATAGTTTGGTACATAAAAAGTATTTTCTAAGTTCAACAACATTTCATTGTCAAGGATTAATCTGTAAGTACCAACAACCTTTACACGAGAGCCCAATTTATTTCCTGAATAAAGGATTTTTTCACGCTCCGTTGGTTTTCTTTCATTCAGAAATCCCTGCAATATATTGGAAATGTGCACGGTGGCACCAGAGTCAAGCCACCAACTATATAATGGAACATTTGAAAGATGACATTTATATGAAACAAGATAAATTATAGCTTTCTTCTCTAACCATTTCTTGTACTTGAAGCACTCCTTCTTAGCATGTCCTTTCTTACGGCAGAAGAAGCATTTCATATTAGCCTTGCTTCCCTCGGCCTTGTCATCTGGCTTGGACACTCCACCTCAGATAGGAGCAGTTCCCTTCATTTTTCCTTTACCATTGCGGCCACGTTTTTCATGGGTACTTAAATGCGCAACAGGGACCCCTTCATTCTTAAGTCTCTCTTCTTCTTGAACACACATAGCCAATAAATCATTAATTGACTATTTTTTCATTTGTGTGTTGTAAGAAACCTTGAATGATCCATACTGACAAGGCAAGGAAGTTAAAATGAAATGAACAAGAAATGCATCAGATCTGGATAACTCCATCTCATTGAGTTGTGTGGCAATATCTCTCATCTCCATGATGTGTTCACAGATCCCACAAGAATCATTGTACTTCACAAAACACATCTTAGCCATTAAGGTGCTAGCCCTAGACTTACTAGAAGAAATATATTGTTCCTCCACTGCTTTCAGAAAATATTTTGCCAATTCAGAAGTAGGAATGGACCGTCTAATATGCTTTCCAACATGTGCCTGCATAAGAAGCAAACTAAGCCTATTAGATCGTTCTCACTTATCATAATTGACCTTTTTTGTAGTAGTACTTTCTTAGTAAGTGGTTGTGGTTTTTCCACTCAGAAAGCTAAATCTAAGTCCATACACCCTAATGTAAACATGACCTTTTCTTTCCATTCATTAAAGTTTGAACCATTGAGATTTGGAATGTTGTTATTTTCTCCATACAAAGATGAGGAAATAACTACAATAATTAAAATTAATATCATATTAAAACCACAACTGAAATATAAAAGTAACTTATGAGGTCTACTTTAATTTACTTTTATCTATTAATTCCAATAGTCATCACATCATTATGTTTGGATAAACATGTAACACAAAGTGGAATTAGAAATGCGTGGGTCACACCCATATAAAGCAAGAAGAAGTATGAATTAATGTAGCACAACACGTTCACCTTTCGGTAGAGTATTATATACATTACTACACATTCATCTTTATAATGTTGTTCTTAATGTCAACAGAGAAATACACATTTGGGTGGTATTTGTCTTACCTAAATTAAATATGACTCAACAACCATTTTCTTTACAATCAACTACTCACGTATAATTACTTTCGTAAAACTGCATTACTTAAGTTTGAGAAAGTTCTTTGTGAATGACTAGTATAATAAGAATGAATCAATTCGGCAAATACAAATAAATTCTGCATGGATCTTGTTTACAAATCAGTAGAAAAAAATTGTAATGATATTATGGCTATAACGACTGAGATTAGAACTATTTTTGATTCTTTAATCTAATCTGTTCATGCCATTAGGCAATATATCATCACAGCGGAATCTCCATCCACGTATTGGATACTGAATGAGTTTTTGTAAGAGTGCATATCATGCAACACTAACGGAAAGACCAAAATCGATTTAGAAGGGAATTGATAATCCAAATCATATTGGAAAAAGAATCCAGTGCAAAAACGGCAGAGTTTCCTTTCTCCAAGTGCCGACAACACTAAATGGCACATGTTTGTACACGGCCGCTGAATTCAATGTTGTCATCCGATGACTTGAATCGAAGGCATGCAACACTATGAATGGCTTATCCTTTCACACAACAGTAACACGGGCAGCATTATGTCCTCAAGTATCTGCTCTAGTAAGGAAATAGGTGAACAAGTCTGCTATTCCTCACTTTCAAATAGGTATATCAGGAAGAGAGTAAGGACTTGACCTTTTCATACGTCAAAGTCCACTCTTCTTGGATTTCCGGTGAAACTTGATTCCAGTCACTATTGCATTCGCAAGTTTCATGACTGGATTTGGTGATAATTACTGATCCCGTCACCGATAACATGTTTTCGGAAAAATAGTGGTCGGTGCTATTGATGTCAGTGCTTTCCAAAACGTTTTGAATGAAGCATTGCATTATCATCTGAATCGTATTCACTTCAGTACCACAAAATAATGGATGAAAGATCGGCAGCGTAGACACTTATTTCGTTATTTGAGCGAAAAACCACCGAGCATCCATGTGACAGAGAGCAACACATGAAGGTAGAGAGGCGTGCGATCAAGAGCAACACTAGAACTGATCCAACAATGCTCTGATACCATTGTTAGAGAGACATACCGTTATTCTGAGAAGCCTCCATGTGAAGATTGGTCCAGATTTTTTGTTGTGCAAAAACAACAGCCGCGTCCAAATAACAGAGAAGGCAAAGGGCGTTTCCATAGAAGTGAGTGTCCCCAAACGGAAGCGTACGATAAGAGGAACAAGGTTTCTCTCTCCTAATGGATTCTTTGATGGGTGGAGTCGGTTTCCAGATAGTGTCCAATGGAGAGAGGACCATCCTTTATATAATAAATCATAAAGCCTCTTTATCCACCATGAAGAAGCTTGTCGGTTGTGGGAAACCATCCCATCTCCAACAGATGCATCCTTTTATGGAAATATTTTATCTAATATTATATTTATTTTGGGCCACACTAAAAGGTATTTAACATTTTCCCACTTGCCCCAAAATACCATGGCAATAAAATTTAATAATTTTCCATTGATACCCTATAAATATTTCCATATAAAAGAATTAAATATGAGTCATAGCGGTTGATACTCAATAAATGAGTATTTCCATCTATGTACTACAATATCTAATCATCTCATATGTAGTGACATAAACTTTATGAATAAATTGACATCAAATCTATTCTCTGGTCCTCAATTATGTCAAAAACGGATGTTCTGTTATAACTAGTATTGAAACTGAGGCAGCGAGTCAAATAAGTGATCACATAATAAATATTACATTGTGATATTACATATCAAATGACGTTCTCATACTTACATGAGATGTATACAATCCTGGAGCTAGCCCTTTTGTAAGAGGATCTGAAATCATATATTGTGTACCAATATGATCAATCATTATCATCTTGTTGTCAACTCGCTCATTAACAACATAGAGCTTTATGTCTAGATGTTTGCATGTCGTTGTGCTTTTATCAGCCAATAGGAAGACATAGCATGTTGTAGACTTCCTACTATCTAGACATCCTGCAAAATCTACATCTGAATATCCTGTAACCTCAAGGTGGTTTGTCCTTCTATATGTAATCATGTAATCCTTTGTTCCTTGCAGATAACACATCACCTTCTTCACAGATCTCTAATGGTCCATGTCCGGGTTACTTTGGTAATGGCTAAGCATCCCAATAGAAAAAGCAATGTCTGGTCGGGTGCATATCTGAAGATATTGTAGACTCCCAACTGCAGATGCGTATGGTATTTTCCTCATTTCATTCCTTTCTATATCACTACTAGGACATTGCTTGGAGTTAAACTTATCTCCTTTAACTATAGGTGCAGGTACAAGTGAACAATTTTTCATTCCATACTTCTCTAATACTTGACATATGTAAGCTTTCTGGGATATACCGAGTATGCCCTTAGCTCGGTCCCGATGTATCTCAATACCGAGTACATATGAAGCTTCTCCCATATCTTTCATCTCAAAGTTAGAGGAAAGAAATTCTTTTGTTTCATTTAATATAGCAAGGTTATTACTTGCTAGTAAAATGTCATCCACATAAAGAATTAATATTATGAACTTATTCCCACTGACCTTGAGGTATGTACACCGATCCACAATATTTGGTTTGAACCCAAAGGTTGATATAATGATGTTAAACTTTACATACCATTGTCAGAACGCTTGTTTAAGTCCATACATTGATTTCTTTAATTTGCAGACCATACGACTTCTACTATTATCAATGAAACCTTCTGGTTGGTCCATATAGACTTCTTCAAATAAATCCCCATTCAAAAATGTTGTTTTCACATCCATTTGATGTAGCTTTAGATCAAAATGAACCACTAAGGCCATGATTACCCTAAAAGAGTCCTTTGATGAGATTGGAGCAAAGGTCTCCTTATAATCAATGCATTCCTTTTGTGTGAAACCTTTAGCAAATAGTATGGCCTTGTACTTCTCTATTTCACCATTTGAGTTCCTTTTGGTCTTAAAGACCCATTTGCAACCAATAGGTTTAACATTCTCTGGTGAAGGTACAAGGTCCCATACTTGATTTTTATCCATGGATATTAGTTCCTCCTTCATGGCATCAAGCCACTTAGAGGAATTTTCACAATTTATTGCTTGTGAAAAAGATAAGGGATTAATATCTTCAAAGTCTAAATTTGGTTCCTGAAGGTATACAACATAATCGGATGGAATGGCAGACCTCCTTGATCTTGTGGATCTTCTTAATTCATCATTGGGTCTTATATTTTCTGTAGGCTCTTCAGGTTGTCCTTCATCATGAACATGATCAACTTGATCATTTACAACCTGACTAGGAGCGTGATCTACTTCCATTGGCTCATCCACTTGACCATTGTTCATGAGAACAAGAACTGGATAGCTTCTACGGTTTTGACTAGGTGCAGGTGTGACTGAATTTTCCTATACTTCATCAAATGAATAATTTTGAAGTAGATCATTCCCACTGATTAGATGATCCTCCAAGAATCTAGCCTTACCACTTTCGATTATCTTTCTTGGGTGAGATGGACAATAAAACCTATATCCCTTTGACCTTTCTGGATAACCAATAAAGAAACTGCTAGTGGTTCTTGGGTCAAATGCCTTCCCATGTGGATTATAAATTCTAACTTTTGCATGACATCCCCATATGTTAATGTAGTTCAAAGATGGTTTCCTTCCTGTCCATAATTCATATGGGATTTTCTAGACAGACTTGCTAGGAACCTTATTTAATACATGCACTACCGTCTTTAAAGCCTCACTCCACATGGTGGAAGGAAGGGACGAATTACAAAGCATTGCATGAACCATTTCCTTTAATGTTCGATTCCTTCTTTTAGCTACACCATTTTGACTTGGTGTTCCTGGCATTGTATATTGAGGTACAATACCCTCTTCTTGAAGGAAATGTGCAAATGGTCCCTTTCTTTGTCCCATATCAGTGAACCTTCCATAATATTCACCTCCTCTATTTGATCTGACTCTCTTAATCACTTTACTTAATTGTTTCTCTACTTCGACTTTAAAGTCCTTAAAGGCTTGAAAAACCTCACTTTGGTCATTTAATAAGTAGAGATACATATATCATGAATAATCATCAATAAAGGTTGCAAAATACTTTTCCCCTGTAAAACAAGGCGGAAAAGGTCCACTAATATCTATGTGAATTATTTCTAATGTTCCACTACTCCTCTTGGCTCCCTTCTTAGAAGTGTTGGTTTGCTTAGCTTTTATGCATTCAACACATGACCCAAAATCAATAAAGTCTAAAGGCCCTAAAATGCCCTCCTTCACTAATCTTTGGATCTTTTCTTTGGAAATGTGTCCCAACCTTCTATGCCTAAGAAGTGATGATTTCTCATCTAACAATATGTGTTTATTACCAATAATATTATATATGTTCGACTGTAAAAGATTGATCAAAATTAGGGCTGAGTTGAACTTGATAAAGATCATTTATTAAAATACAAGTACCAATCAAATTGGAGTTTTTATACAATGACAATTTTCCACTTTGAAGAAAGAAACAATAGTTTAATTTGTCTAGTCTGGAAATAGATACTAAATTTCTACTATAGTTTGGTACATAAAAAGTATTTTCTAAGTCCAATAACATTTCATTGTCAATGATTAATCTGCAAGTACCAACAACCTTTACATGAGAGCCCAATTTATTTCCTGAATAAAGGATTTTTTCACGCTCCGTTGGTTTTCTTTGATTCAGAAATCCCTGCAATATATTGGAAATGTGCATGGTGGCACCAGAGTCAAGCCACCAACTATATAATGGAACATTTGAAAGATGACATTCATATGAAACAAGAGAAATTATAGCTTTCTTCTCTAACCATTTCTTGTACTCAAAGCACTCCTTCTTAGCATGTCCTTTCTTACGGCAGAAGAAGCATTTCATATTAGCCTTGCTTCCCTCGGCCTTGTCATCTGGCTTGGACACTCCACCTCAGATAGGAGCAGTTCCCTTCATTTTTCCTTTACCATTGCGGCCACGTTTTTCATGGGTACTTAAATGCGCAGCAGGGACCCCTTCATTCTTAAGTCTCTCTTCTTCTTGAACACACATAGCCAATAAATCATTAATTGACTATTTTTTCATTTGTGTGTTGTAAGAAACCTTGAATGATATATACTGACTAGGCAAGGAAGTTAAAATGAAATGAACAAGAAATGCATCATATATGGATAACTCCATCTCATTGAGTTGTGTGGCAATATCTCTCATCTCCATGATGTGTTCACAGATCCCACAAGAATCATTGTACTTCATAAAGCACATCTTAGCCATTAAGGTGCTAGCCCTAGACTGACTAGAAGAAATATATTGTTCCTCCACTGCTTTTAGAAAATATTTTTCCAATTCAGAAGTAGGAATGGACCGTCTAATATGCTTTCCAACATGTGCTTGCATAAGAAGCAAACTAAGCCTATTAGATCGTTCCCACTTATCATAATTGACCTTTTCTGTAGTAGTACTTTCTTAGTAAGTGGTTGTGGTTTTTCCACTCGGAAAGCTAAATCTAAGTCCATACACTCTAATGTAAACATGACCTTTTCTTTCCATTCATTAAAGTTTGAACCATTGAGAATTGGAATGTTGTTATTTTCTCCATACAAAGATGAGGAAATAACTACAATAATGAAAATATCATATGAAAACCATAACTAAAATATAAAAGTAACTTATGAGGTCTACTTTAATTTACTTTTATCTATTAATTCCAATAGTCATCACATCATTATCTTTGGATAAACATGTAACACAAAGTGGAATTAGAAATACGTGGGTCACACCCATATAAAGCAAGAAGAAGTATGAATTAATGTAGCACAACACGTTCACCTTTCGGTAGAGTATTATATACATTACTACACATTCATCTTTATAATGTTGTTCTTAATGTCAACAGAGAAATACACATTTGGGTGGTATTTGTCTTACCTAAATTAAATATGAATCAACAACCATTTTCTTTACAATCAACTACTCAAGTATAATTACTTTCTTAAAACTGCATTACTTAAGTTTGAGAAAGTTCTTTGTGAATGACTAGTATAATAAGAATGAATCAATTCGGCAAATACAAATAAGTTCTGCATGGATCTTGTTTACAAATCAGTAGAAAAAAAATTGTAATGATATTATGGCTATAACGACTGAGATTAGAACTATTTTTGATTCTTTAATCTAATCTGTTCACGCAATTAGGCAATATATCATCACAGCGGAATCTCCATCCACGTATTGGATACTGAATGAGTTTTTGTAAGAGTGCATATCATGCAACACTAACGGAAAGACCAAAACCGATTTAGAATGGAATTGATAATCCAAATCATATTGGAAAAAGAAGCCAGTGCAAAAATGGCAGAGTTTCCTTTCTCCAAGTGCCGACAACAGTAAATGGCACATGTTTGTACACGGCTGCTGAATTCAATGAAGTGTCATCCGATGACTTGAATTGAAGGCTTGCAACACTATGAATGGCTTATCCTTTCACACAACAGTAACACGGGCAGCATTATGTCCTCAAGTATTTGCTCTAGTAAGGAAATAGGTGAACAAGTCTGCTATTCCTCACTTTCAAATAGGTATATCAGGAAGAGAGTAAGGACTTGACCTTTTCATACATCAAAGTCCACTCTTCTTTGATTTCCGGTGAAACTTGATTCCAGTCACTATTGCATTCGCAAGTTTCATGACTGGATTTGGTGATAATTACTGATCCCGTCACCGATAACATGTTTTCGGAAAAATAGTGGTCGGTGCTATTGATGTCAGTGCTTTCCAAGACGTTTTGAATGAAGCATTGCATTATCATCTGAATCGTATTCACTTCAGTACCACAAAATAATGGATGAAAGATCGGCAGTGCATACACTTATTTCATTATTTGAGCGAAAAACCACCGAGCATCCATGTGACAGAGAGCAACACATGAAGGTAGAGAGGTGTGCGATCAAGAGAAACACTAGAACTGATCCAACAATGCTCTGATACCATTGTTAGAGAGACATACAGTTATTCTGAGAAGCCTCCATGTGAAGATTATTCTAGATTTTTTGTTGTGCAAAAACAACAGCCACGTCCAAATAACAGAGAAGGCAAAGGGCGTTTCCATAGAAGCGAGCGTCCCCAAACGGAAGCGTACCTTAAGATGAACAAGGTTTCTCTCTCCTAATGGAATCTTTGATGGGTGGAGTCGGTTGCCAGATAGTGTCCAATGGAGAGAGGACCATCCTTTATATAATAAATCATAAAGCCTCTTTATCCACCATGAAGAAGCTTGTCGGTTGTGGGAAACCATCCCATCTCCAACAGATGCATCCTTTTATGGAAATATTTTATCTAATATTATATTTATTTTGGGCCACACTAAAAGGTATTTAACATTTTCCCACTTGCCCCAAAATACCATGGCAATAAAATTTAATAATTTTCCATTGATACCCTATAAATACTTCCATATAAAAGAATTAAATATGAGTCATAGTGGTTGATACTCAATAAATGAGTATTTCCATCTATGTACTACAATATCTAATCATCTCATATGTAGTGACATAAACTTTATGAATAAATTGAAGTCAAATCTATTCTCTGGTCCTCAATTATGTCAAAAACGGACGTTCTGTTATAAATAGTATTGAAACTGAGGCAGCGAGTCAAATATGTGATCACATATTAAATATTACATTGTGATATTACATATCAAATGACGTTCTCAGACTTACATGAGATGTATACAATCCTGGAGCTAGCCCTTTTGTAAGAGGATCTGAAATCATATATTGTGTACCAATATGATCAGTCATTATCATCTTGTTGTCAACTCGCTCATTAACAACATAGAGCTTTATGTCTAGATGTCTGCATGTCGTTGTGCTTTTATCATTATTAGCAAAAGTAACTGTGGCTTCATTATCACAATATATCTGTATTGGCTTATGAATTGAGTCAACAACTTTAAGATCTTGTATCATATTCTTAAGCCATATCGCATGTGATGATGTTTCATGGCAAGCTATAAGTTCATCTTCCATGGTAGATGAAGTTGTAGTCTTTTGTTTAATACTTCTCCATGATATCGCACCATCAGCCAATAGGAAGACATAGCCTGTTGTAGACTTCCTACTATCTAGACATCCTACAAAATCTGCATCTGAATATCCCGTAACCTCAAGGTGGTTTGTCCTTCTATATGTAAGTATGTAATCCTTTGTTCCTTGCAGATAACACATCACCTTCTTCACAGATCTCTAATGGTCCATGCCTGGGTTACTTTGGTAATGGCTAAGCATCCCAATAGAAAAAGCAATGTCTGGTCGGGTGCATATCTGAAGATATTGTAGACTCCCAACTGCAGATGCGTATGGTATTTTCCTCATTTCATTCCTTTCTATATCACTACTAGGACATTGCTTGGAGTTAAACTTATCTCCTTTAACTATAGGTGCAGGTCCAGGAGAACAATTTTTCATTCCATACTTCTCTAATACTTGACATATGTAAGCTTTCTGGGATATACCGAGTATCCCTTAGCTCGGTCCCGATGTATCTCAATACCGAGTACATATGAAGCTTCTCCCATATCTTTCATCTCAAATTTAGAGGAAAGAAATTCTTTTGTTTCATTTAATATAGCAAGGTTATTACTTGCTAGTAAAATGGCATCCACATAAAGAATTAATATTATGAACTTATTCCCACTGACCTTGAGGTATGTACACCGATCCACAATATTTGGTTTGAACCCAAAGGTTGATATAATGATGTTAAACTTTACATACCATTGTCAGAATGATTGTTTAAGTCCATACATTGATTTCTTTAATTTGTAGACCATACGACTTCTACTATTATCAATGAAAACTTCTGGTTGGTCCATATAGACTTCTTCAAATAAATCCCCATTCAAAAATGTTGTTTTCACATCCATTTGATGTAGCTTTAGATCAAAATGAGCCACTAAGGCCATGATTACCCTAAAAGAGTCCTTTGATGAGATTGGAGCAAAGGTCTCCTTATAATCAATGCATTCCTTTTGTGTGAAACCTTTAGCAACTAGTATGGCCTTGTACTTCTCTATTTCACCATTTGAGTTCCTTTTAGTCTTAAAGACCCATTTGCAACCAATAGGTTTAACATTCTCTGGCGAAGGTACAAGGTCCCATACTTGATTTTTATCCATGGATATTAGTTCCTCCTTCATGGCATCAAGCCACTTAGAGGAATTTTCACAATTTATTGCTTGTGAAAAAGATAAGGGATTAATATCTTCAAAGTCTAAATTTGGTTCTTGAAGGTATACAACATAATCGGATGGAATGGCAGACCTCCTTGATCTTGTGGATCTTCTTAATTCATCATTGGGTCTTATATTTTCTGTAGGCTCTTCAGGTTGTCCTTCATCATGAATATGATCAACTTGATCATTTACAACCTGACTAGGAGCGTGATCTACTTCCATTGGCTCATCCACTTGACCATTGTTCATGAGAACAAGAACTGGATAGCTTCTACGGTTTTGACTGGGTGCAGGTGTGACTGAATTTTCCTATACTTCATCAAATGAATAATTTTGAAGTTGATCATTCCCACTGATTAGATGATCCTCCAAGAATCTAGCCTTACCACTTTCGATTATCTTTCTTGGGTGAGATGGACAATAAAACCTATATCCCTTTGACCTTTCTGGATAACCAATAAAGAAACCGCTAGTGGTTCCTGGGTCAAATGCCTTCCCATGTGGATTATAAATTCTAACTTCAGCATGACATCCCCATATGTGCATGTAGTTCAAAGATGGTTTCCTTCCTGTCCATAATTCATATGGGATTTTCTAGACAGACTTGCTAGGAACCTTATTTAATACATGCACTGCCGTCTTTAAAGCCTCACTCCGCATGGTGGAAGGAAGGGACGAATTACAAAGCATTGCATGAACCATTTCCTTTAATGTTCGATTCCTTCTTTTAGCTACACCATTTTTACTTGGTGTTCCTGGCATTGTATATTGAGGTACAATACCCTCTTCTTGAAGGAAATATGCAAATGGTCCCTTTCTTTGTCCCATCTCAGTGAACCTTCCATAATATTCACCTCCTCTATTTGATTTGACTATCTTAATCACTTTACTTAATTGTTTCTCTACTTCGACTTTAAAGTCCTTAAAGGCTTGAAAAACCTCACTTTGGGCATTTAATAAGTAGAGATACATATATCATGAATAGTCATCAATAAAGGTTGCAAAATACTTTTCCCCTGTAAAACAAGGCAGAAAAGGTCCACTAATATCTGTGTGAATTATTTCTAATGTTCCACTACTCCTCTTGGCTCCCTTCTTAGAAGTGTTGGTTTGCTTAGCTTTTATGCATTCAACACATGACCCAAAATCAATAAAGTCTAAAGGCCCTAAAATACCCTCCTTCACTAATCTTTGGATCCTTTCTTTGGAAATGTGTCCCAACCTTCTATGCCTAAGAAGTGATGATTTCTCATCTAACAATATGTGTTTATTACCAATAATATTATATATGTTGGACTGTAAAATATTTCTCAAAATTAGGGCTTAGTTGAACTTGATAAAGATCATTTATTAAAATACAAGTACCAATCAAATTGGAGTTTTTATACAATGACAATTTTCCACTTTGAAGAAAGAAACGATAGTTTAATTTGTCTAGTCTGGAAACAGATACTAAATTTCTACTATAGTTTGGTATATAAAAAGTATTTTCTAAGTCCAACAACATTTCATTGTCAAGGATTAATCTGCAAGTACCAACAACCTTTACACAAGAGCCCAATTTATTTCCTGAATAAAGGATTTTTTCACGCTCCGTTGGTTTTCTTTGATTCAGAAATCCCTGCAATATATTGGAAATGTGCACAGTGGCACCAGAGTCAAGCCACCAACTATATAATTGAACATTTGAAAGATGACATTCATATGAAACAAGAGAAATTATAGCTTTCTTCTCTAACCATTTCTTGTACTTGAAGCACTCCTTCTTAGCATGTCCTTTCTTACGGCAGAAGAAGCATTTCATATTAGCCTTGCTTCCCTCGGCCTTTTCATCTGGCTTGGACACTCCACCTCAGATAGGAGCAGTTCCCTTCATTTTTCCTTTACCATTGCGGCCACATTTTTCATGGGTACTTAAATGCGCAGCAGGGACCCCTTCATTCTTAAGTCTCTCTTCTTCTTGAACACACATAGCCAATAAATCATTAATTGACTATTTTTTCATTTGTGTGTTGTAAGAAACCTTGAATGATCCATACTGACTAGGCAAGGAAGTTAAAATGAAATGAACAAGAAATGCATCAGATATGGATAACTCCATCTCCTTGAGTTGTGTGGCAATATCTCTCATCTCCATGATGTGTTCACAGATCCCACAAGAATCATTGTACTTCATAAAGCACATCTTAGCCATTAAGGTGCTAGCCCTAGACTTACTAGAAGAAATATATTGTTCCTCCACTGCTTTTAAAAATATTTTGCCAATTCATAAGTAGGAATGGACCGTCTAATATGCTTTCCAACATGTGCTTGCATAAGAAGCAAACTAAACCTATTAGATCGTTCCCACTTATCATAATTGACCTTTTCAGTAGTAGTACTTTCTTAGTAAGTGGTTGTGGTTTTTCCACTCAGAAAGCTAAATCTAAGTCCATACACCCTAATGTAAACATGACCTTTTCTTTCCATTCATTAAAGTTTGAACCATTGAGATTTGGAATGTTGTTATTTTCTCCATACAAAGATGAGGAAATAACTACAATAATTAAAATATCATATTAAAACCACAACTGAAATATAAAAGTAACTTATGAGGTCTACTTTAATTTACTTTTATCTATTAATTCCAATAGTCATCACATCATTATCTTTAGATAAACATGTAACACAAAGTGGAATTAGAAATACGTGGGTCACACCCATATAAAGCAAGAAGAAGTATGAATTAATGTAGCACAACACGTTCACCTTTCGGTAGAGTATTATATACATTACTACACATTCATCTTTATAATGTTGTTCTTAATGTCAACAGAGAAATACACATTTGGGTGGTATTTGTCTTACCTAAATTAAATATGACTCAACAGCCTTTTTCTTTACAATCAACTACTCAAGTATAATTACTTTCGTAAAACTGCATTACTTAAGTTTGAGAAAGTTCTTTGTGAATGACTAGTATATAAGAATGAATCAATTCGGCAAATACAAATAAGTTCTGCATGGATCTTGTTTACAAATCAGTAGAAAAAAATTGTAATGATATTATGGCTATACGACTGAGATTAGAACTATTTTTGATTCTTTCATCTAATATGTTCATGCCATTAGGCAATATATCATCACAGCGGAATCTCCATCCACGTATTGGATACTGAATGAGTTTTTGTAAGAGTGCATATCATGCAACACTAACGGAAAGACCAAAACCGATTTAGAAGGGAATCGATAATCCAAATCATATTGGAAAAAGAAGCCAGTGCAAAAATGGCAGAGTTTCCTTTCTCCAAGTGCCGACAACAGTAAATGGCACATGTTTGTACACGGCCGTTGTATTCAATGAAGTGTCATCCGATGACTTGAATCGAAGGCATGCAACACTATGAATGGCCAAATAAATTAATTGGCAGTTCCATGGTCGTCCAAACACACAACCACACAAGGATAAAACGAAAATTAAATAAAGAAGTGAAACTTGATTCCAGTAACTATTGCATTCGCAAGTTTCATGACTGGATTTGGTGATAATTACTGATCCCGTCACCGATAACATGTTTTCGGAAAAATAGTGGCCGGTGCTATTGATGTCAGTGCTTTCCAAGATGTTTTGAATGAAGCATTGCATTATCATCTGAATCGTATTCACTTCAGTACCACAAAATAATGGATGAAAGATCGGCAGCGCAGACACTTATTTCGTTATTTGAGCGAAAAACCACCGAGCGTCCATGTGACAGAGAGCAACACATGAAGGTAGAGAGGCGTGCGATCAAGAGCAACACTATAACTAATCCAACAATGCTCTGATACCATTATTAGAGAGACATACCGTTATTCTGAGAAGCCTCCATGTGAAGATTGGTCCAGATTTTTTGTTGTGCAAAAACAACAGCCACGTCCAAATAACAGAGAAGGCAAAGGGCGTTTCCATAGAAGCGAGCGTCCCCAAATGGAAGCGTACGTTAAGAGGAACAAGGTTTCTCTCTCCTAATGGATTCTTTGATGGGTGGAGTCGGTTGCCAGATATTGTCCAATGGAGAGAGGACCATCCTTTATATAATAAATCATAAAGCCTCTTTATCCACCATGAAGAAGCTTTTCGATTGTGGGAAACCATCCCATCTCCAACAGATGCATCCTTTTATGGAAATATTTTATCTAATATTATATTTATTTTGGGCCACACTAAAAGGTATTTAACATTTTCCCACTTGCCCCAAAATACCATGGCAATAAATTTAATAATTTTCCATTGATACCCTATAAATACTTCCATATAAAAGAATTAAATATGAGTCATAGCGGTTGATACTCAATAAATGAGTATTTCCATCTATGTACTACAATATCTAATCATCTCATATGTAGTGACATAAACTTTATGAATAAATTGACGTCAAATCTATTCTCTAGTCCTCAATTATGTTAAAAACGGACGTTCTGTTATAACTAGTATTGAAACTGAGGCAGCGAGTCAAATATGTGATCACATAATAAATATTACATTGTGATATTACATATCAAATGACATTCTCGACACATATTCTTTACATGAGATGTATACAATCCTGGAGCTAGCCCTTTTGTAAGAGGATCTGAAATCATATAGTGTGTACCAATATGATCAGTCATTATCATCTTGTTGTCAACTCGCTCATTAACAACATAGAGCTTTATGTCTAGATGTCTGCATGTCGTTGTGCTTTTATCATTATTAGCAAAAGTAACTGTGGCTTCATTATCACAATATATCTGTATTGGCTTATGAATTGAGTCAACAACTTTAAGATCTTGTATCATATTCTTAAGCCATATCGCATGTGTTGATGTTTCATGGCAAGCTATAAGTTCAGCTTCCATGGTAGATGAAGTTGTAGTCTTTTATTTAATACTTCTCCATGATACCACACCATCAGCCAATAGGAAGACATAGCATGTTGTAGACTTCCTACTATCTAGACATCCTGCAAAATCTGCATCTGAATATCCCGTAACCTCAAGGTGGTTTATCCTTCTATATGTAAGCATGTAATCCTTTGTTCCTTGCAGATAACACATCACCGTCTTCACAGATCTCTAATGGTCCATGCCCGGGTTACTTTGTTAATGGCTAAGCATCCCAATAGAAAAAGCAATGTCTGGTCTGGTGCATATCTGAAGATATTGTAGACTCCCAACTGCAGATGTGTATGGTATTTTCCTCATTTCATTCCTTTCTATATCACTACTAGGACATTGCTTGGAGTTAAACTTATCTCCTTTAACTATAGGTGCAGGTCCAGGTGAACAATTTTTCATTCCATACTTCTCTAATACTTGACATATGTAAGCTTTCTGGGATATACCGAGTATGCCCTTAGCTCGGTCCCGATGTATCTCAATACCGAGTACATATGAAGCTTCTCCCATATCTTTCATCTCAAAGTTAGAGGAAATAAATTCTTTTGTTTCATTTAATATAGCAAGGTTATTACTTGCTAGTAAAATGTCATCCACATAAAGAATTAATATTATGAACTTATTCCCACTGACCTTGAGGTATTTACACCGATCCACAATATTTGGTTTGAACCCAAAGGTTGATATAATGATGTTAAACTTTACATACCATTGTTAGAACACTTGTTTAAGTCCATATAGACTTCTTCAAATAAATCCCCATTCAAAAATGTTGTTTTCACATCCATTTGATGTAGCTTTAGATCAAAAGGAGCCACTAAGGCCATGATTACCCTAAAAGAGTCCTTTGATGAGATTGGAGCAAAGGTCCCCTTATAATCAATGCATTCCTTTTGTGTGAAACCTTTAGCAACTAGTATGGCCTTGTACTTCTCTATTTCACCATTTGAGTTCCTTTTGGTCTTAAAGACCCATTTGCAACCAATAGGTTTAACATTCTCTGGCGAAGGTACAAGGTCCCATACTTGATTTTTATCCATGGATATTAGTTCCTCCTTCATGGCATCAAGCCACTTAGAGGAATTTTCACAATTTATTGCTTGTGAAAAAGATAAGGGATTAATATCTTCAAAGTCTAAATTTGGTTCTTGAAGGTATACAACATAATCAGATGGAATGGCAGACCTCCTTGATCTTGTGGATCTTCTTAATTCATCATTGGGTCTTATATTTTTTGTAGGCTCTTCAGGTTGTCCTTCATCATGAACATGATCAACTTGATCATTTACAACCTGACTAGGAGCGTGATCTACTTCCATTGGCTCATCCACTTGACCATTGTTCATGAGAACAAGAACTGGATAGCTTCTACGGTTTTGACTGGGTGCAGGTGAGACGACCGTCTCATGAAAACAAGATTAACTAATGCGGAAGCGTTCATCAAGCAGTGGATTAGCGAAAATCACTAAAAATTTAAAACTTTTTGCAAAGAGATCCACACATAGGAAATCTTTTCCAAAAATTGCCATTGTATATCATATACATTCTGTTTCAAACGTACATATCCTGTACCATCTCTTTCCAGAGACTACATCATCAGCTGCCTTATAAACATATATGTAGGCATCATACAAATCTCGAGGCATCAAGCCAATACCTCAGATTGATATATCAAAAACACTGACTAAAAACTCCGAGGACCTGAGAGTAGAGAGACGACACATAGGACTACTATCTATATGAGTAGACAGACAATATCTCCACCTGAGATCTTATTTCTGTCCCTGTTGTTGTTGTTGCTGCTGCTCTTTCCCTGTTCTAGGGTTTCTGCTCTGCCTTTCATGCATACCTAAAAATGTTTCCCACGAGGGTGAGACAATTTTAAATTGCCCCAGCGAGAGGTATAACTCTCCGCCAGAAACATTGTTATAGCAGATTATGGAATTAAACTGAGCAGGGGTTACTTTTACATTAATAGGAAGAATTATTCTTCATAGAACAGAATAAGAAAATCTCCATTTTCAATAAGAGCATTGCATCTACCCATGGTAGACTCATAGTTCATCCATCTACTTGTAATGAATACAACAGATATGAATAATCATCAATGAACTATAGATATATAATAGAAATGTAACATCAGCCAAGTTCTCTAGCATAACTTATTAACACAAATGCTACAAAGAAACATGATACTTGTTACCCAAGCATCACACATGGCTCACAAGACCATTCATATCTTGTCACCTCTCACTAGGCAACAACTTATTCACATGGCTCACAAGGCCATTCACATCTTGTCACCTCTCACTAGGCAACAACTTATTCACATGGTTCATAAGGCCATTCACATCTTGTCACCTCTCACTAGGCAACAACTTATTCACATGGCTCACAAGGCCATTCACATCTTGTCACCTCTCACTAGGCAACAACTTATTCACATGGTTCATAAGGCCATTCACATCTTGTCACCTCTCACTAGGCAACAACTTATTCACATGGCTCACAAGGCCATTCACATCTTGTCACCTCTCACTAGGCAACAACTTATTCACATGGTTCATAAGGCCATTCACATCTTGTCATCTCTCACTAGGCAACAACTTATTCACATGGCTCACAAGGTCATTCACATCTTGTAACCTCTCACTAGGCAACAACTTATTCACATGGTTCATAAGAACATTCACATCTTGTCACCTCTCACTAGGCAACAACTTATTCACATGGTTCATAAAATCCGTACACATTGTTACTTTTATTAAGCAACAAAAACATTAACGCACAAAAAGCCAATCAACATTTATTATATAAATGTCACAGCCCAAACTTGGCTATATTCATCATCTCATCATACCTGCATGGTTATTAGGCATGATAACAGTCATACAAGATATTCATCACATCATGTGATGCAATAGTAACACCATCATTCCTTAACCAGGAATTAGGGTTCACTATCAAACAGGGCTTATCATTCCCTTTTTCCCAAATTAGGGTTAGGGTTCCCCATTTCTCATTAATTCAGACCCTCTTGAGTTAACCAACTTTATCTTGTATTAAGGTATTTCCCCTCTTAATACATTCCATCACAGAATACTCACCCTTAGCATATAATGCATAGGCCACACATTAGAATTGTCCATCTATCTCACATGATATGGACTTATCTTAGTTTAAGGCATAACTTTATTATAAAGTTGCCTATAAACAATCGCAATGATACGCCCTCAACTAGGGTTTCACAAGGATACACCCTCAACCAGGGTTCACAATGATACACCCTCCACTAGGGTTTCACAAGGTTACACCCTCAACCATGATTCACAATGATACACGCTCCACTAGGGTTTCACAAGGATACACTCTCAACCAGGGTTCACAATGATACACCCTCCACTAGGGTTTCACAAGGATTCACTCTCAACCAGGGTTCACAATGATACACCCTCCACTAGGGTTTCACAAGGTTACACCCTCAACCAGGGTTCACAATGATACACCCTCCACTAGGGTTTCACAAGGATACACTCTCAACCAGGGTTCACAATGATACACCCTCCACTAGGGTTTCACAAGGTTACACCATCAACCAGGGTTCACAATGATACACCCTCCACTAGGGTTTCACAAGGATACACCCTCAACCAGGGTTTATAAGGATACACCCTCAACTAGGGTTTCAGAAGGATACACCCTCAACTAGGGTTTCAACTCAATAACCCTGTCGATTAGGGTTTATGTTCATGTTTAGGGTTTCATGATCTCTTTACTTAAGTATCATAACCCTTAACCACCAAATGAATCATATTCATGTATGAATTCATGCTATCGACTTCTCAACTTGATTAGGTCATATAAACCCTTCATTCGAGTACATACAACTATGATTAACATAGTGTATCAAGTCATTGATCCTATAAGCAATTAGGGATTCATCCCTTAATTGACACTAATCTCTTAGGTACTATTAGGGTTTCAACCTTTGTACCTTAATTTATAATCATTACTAATCATAATTTGATCAATGGATCATTCATCATCTTAAATCTCAAAAGATTCAATCACATTGGACCTCCATTACATAAGATACCCAATTGAATTAGGATTTTCAATGTTGATTCCTTCAATCATTGAATTCATGGAACCAATCATCAATTGGACCTATACTCATACTTCAATTGAGTTAAATAGGTCAACCTTCAACTGATTTGACCCTCAATTGACCCTCAATTGGTCATCAATTAGGGTTTGATTCAATTGAATTAGGGTTTAGAATCGATGATTCAACAACACTAATCAATGTAAGACTAGTTACTTTGAAACCATTGAACCATCATCCAAATTGGGTATGACCTGACCCGAAACGGTCTTGAGGTCGTTTGGATGACCTCCAAATGGTCTTGAGACCGTTTTCCCATCAAATCACTCAAAACCAAGCCATCCAAGTAGGGTTTGGATCATTGAAGTGCTCATCAATTCAGCAATTTATTGCAGATCAACTTGGTAACTTTAGGCCTTCAAACACCTAACCATACTCAACCCTAGACCTCCAAAAGGTCTTGGGTGACCACCAAACGGTCTTGAGACCGTTTGGCCCATCCAACCTTTGGATTCTAGTGAAAAATCATCATGGATTGGTCTATCGAGTTGATCAACAAATAAGCACTACATTGCAATATGATTAGTACCTTTGGACCTTCAATTGGTCAACTATACTTGACCCCAGACCTCCAAACGGTCTTGGGGTGACCCCCAAACGGTCTTGAACCCATTTGCCCAAGCAGGTCAACTTAATCAGGTTGAAAATCAGCACTTAATTCAATTCGATTTGTCTGATTGATTGGCCTTCAACCTATGATTCCTTTAGAGTTAACCCCTCAAATTTGGAGGGTCATTAGCCTACATAATTAGGAACGAGATTCCCAAATGGTCAATGCTTGGTCAACTCCTTCAAACGGGTTTGAACCCGTTTGCCACCAAACGGTTTGCAACCCCTTTGATCACCAAACGGTTTTGGTAAAACCGTTTGGTCCCAACCCTTGAGATCGTTTGCTCCCAAGATATTTGGTGAGGTGCTTTCTTATGATGATGTCATCATCATCTTCCTTCGTGCACCCAAGAACAGCAACCTTTCTTGATGGAATTGCAGCAAAGAATCAAATATGTATCAAATTGAAGAAAACAATCAACAAAGCATAGATAATTGATGCAATAGCAATGATTAAGGGTTTGAGTTATAAAACCCACCTCAAATTGAGCTCCAAAGCTCCAAGATCACGCCATCAATGGTGGATGAATCTCTAGCAACTCCCCCTAGGCTCGTCCTCAAGCTTTTGATTGCAAAAGTTGGCTAGGGTTGAAGAGGAGATCGAAATAAGAAGGAATCCATAATTTATTTTCGATTTCCACCATGAAATCAAGGAGAACGAAGGTCAAGGGCTTACCCACAGGTCGTGGACGTGCTCCTTGTTCCTCCCTAGCTCCGTGGTCGGTTTTGCAAGCAAGGGGAAGAAGAAAATCCGAAAAAGGCCTTGGTTTGGGCTTGGAAATGGCACTTTTATAAGGAAATTGAAGAGAGAGAAAATGCCCTATTAAAATGCATTTAATACCAAAAATAGTACCACCTATTCCTCCTTGGTTTGCTTGTGTACAAAGGAAACTCAAAACCACCGAACTCCCTTCCATTATCCATGGATTAAGGGAAAAGAAAATAAGCACCTTAATCCATTATAATACTAATATATCTTTTTGAGTGGGAATTCTTTAACTTATAATAAGGTGAGTGGAATTTCACCTCCTTTAGATATTTTCGTTCCTTATCTTGGAAAATGAACGCCCATCCTTATTCAAAATCAACCAATAACATTTTGGTTGAAAGCCCTTTAATTAATACATTCATTTTTGCCCTAAATTGAATTAGGGTTTCACTTATGATTAAATCTTGATTATTTTAATATCAAGATTCTCTCTCCTCCAACTTAATTCAAATGAGATGCCCCTCTCATTTTCTTTGTTCTACATGATGACAAGAAACATTAGGGACCTTATTGAAGTGGTAATTTTCATATTGAACCCTAGGTTTTGGGTAAATTGCACATTACACCAAAACTAGGTTTTAATGCACAAGGATTGCTTTACAAGCTTAATCTTGGTGCCCAAGCTTGTGAAAACCATACCACTATATCATAATCATTATTATGGTGTCTCAACATCAGAGGAACATCTTATCATGCAACATTTGCAAGTTGACCCCTCAACTTGGGTAATTTGCACTTTAGTCCAAAATAAGCAATCATTGCTTCAACATTGTTCAAACAGAACCAAAATTGAAACATAAGTTTCTCATGGGCCCTAATTACTTTTCCCAAGATAAGATTAAGCATCTACTCAACCTTATTAGACAAAACATCTAGGTTTAACACATAACCCAGGTCAGGGATGTTACAAATTATAAACCCCTAACAAGGATTTCGTCCCCGAAATCTCAGAAAAAGGAGGGACAGATTTATTCCGTTATCATTCCCTCAAGTCTCCACATAATATCTTCATATCATGGAGATATCATGTATTTTGTAATCCACACATGGTTCCTTTCATTAATTCCTCTTTATCACTGTTTACGTTTATGCAAAGCATAAACCCCTAACATATGATGTCCATGTCATTGAAAGGAAGAAGCATAATAGAACATACTTCAATAATCACTCAAGAATACTTATCAAAAGGAAAAACATATATATCTAACAGAGATAATTCACTTAGAAAACTCTATGTAATTGGGAATGTTCACATAGTTCTTCCTATTAGTTAGGGATGTCACATAACTTTTCCCTTTTTGTTTAGGGTTGGAATTGCACAAAGCATCTTCCTTTATTGGAATTGCACACAACATCTTCCTTTATTGGAATTGCACATAGTTACTTCCTTTATTGGAATTGCACAAAGCATCTTCCTTTATTGGAATTGCACATAGCATCTTCCTTTATTGGAATTGCACACAACATCTTCCTTTATTGGAATTTCACACAGCATCTTCCTTTATTGGAATTGCACACAGCATCTTCCTTTATTGGAATTGCACAAAGCATCTTCCTTTATTGGAATTGCACAAAGTATCTTCCTTTATTGGAATTGCACACAACATCTTCCTTTATTGGAATTGCACACAGCATCTTCCTTTATTGGAATTGCACACAACATCTTCCTTTATTGGAATTGCACAAAGCATCTTCCTTTATTGGAATTGTACACAGCATCTTCCTTTATTGGAATTGCACAAAGCATATTCCTTTATTGGAATTGCACACAACATCTTCCTTTATTGGAATTGCACAAAGCATCTTCCTTTATTGGAATTGCACACAGCATCTTCCTTTATTAGAATTGCACAAAGCATCTTCCTTTATTGGAATTGCACAAAGCATCTTCCTTTATTGGAATTGCACACATCATCTTCCTCTATTGGAATTGCATACAACATCTTCCTTTATTGGAATTGCACACAACATCTTCCTTTATTGGAATTGCACAAAGCATCTTCCTTTATTGGAATTGCACACAGCATCTTCCTTTATTGGAATTGCACAAAGCATCTTCCTTTATTGATTCCATATTCATGATTTCATGATACTCCTTAGATTGTCTCAGAATGACAACTTGATCATAGCAATAAAAAAGACAACAATCTAAGAGTTTCCATACCCACTTTATCATCAATAGTTGTATACCTGGCCAGGGTTTACAAATACTGAGATCAAGTAGTATGCACTTACATGCTATCATATTCCTCACTTTTCATGCCATTATACACACAGGATTTTCCATATCTAGATTTTCTTCAGGCATCATTTCTATATCTCTCTCTTGCCTGCTCCCATGCACCTTTTCCTAGTGCAACATTGCTTCTTCCTGCAGCAACCTCCTCATGTGACCCAGTCATCTTTAAGTTCTTCTTCTCTTATACGAGAAGAAGGCACTTTCAGATACACTGGATGACACCAGAACAGTCTCTACTACCTTAGTCCTATGTCTCTATAGACTCAGCAAACCTAGAGCTCTAATACCACTTAATTGAGACGACCGTCTCACGAAAACAAGATTAACTAATGCGGAAGCGTTCGTCAAGCAGCGGATTAGCGAAAATCACTAAAAATTTAAAACTTTTTGCAAAGAGATCCACACATAGGAAATCTTTTCCAAAAATTTCCATTGTATATCATATACATTCTGTTTCAAACGTACATATCCTGTACCATCTCTTTCCAGAGACTACATCATCAGCTGCCTTATAAACATATATGCAGCCAGCATACAAATCTCGAGGCATCAAGCCAATACCTCAGACTGATATAACAAAAACACTGACTAAAAACTCCGAGGACCTGAGAGTACAGAGACGACACATAGGACTACTATCTATATGACTAGACAGACAATATCTCCACCTGAGATCTTATTGTTGTCCCTGTTGTTGCTGTTGCTGCTGCTCTTTCCCTGTTCTAGGGTTTCTGCTCTGCCTTTCATGCATACCTAAAAATGTTTCCCACGAGGGTGAGACAATTGTAAATTGCCCCAGCGAGAGATATAACTCTCCGCCAGAAACATTGTTATAGCAGATTATGGAATTAAACTGAGCAGGGGTTACTTTTACATTAATAGGCAGAATTATTCTTCATAGAACAGAATAAGAAAATCTCCATTTTCAATAAGAGCATTGCATCTACCCATGGTAGACTCATAGTTCATCCATCTACTTGTAATGAATACAACAAATATGAATAATCATCAATGAACTATAGATATATAACAGAAATGTAACATCAGCCAAGTTCTCTAGCATAACTTATTAACACAAATGCTACAAAGAAACATGATACTTGTTACCCAAGCATCACACATGGCTCAAAGGGCCATTCATATCTTGTCACCTCTCACTAGGCAACAACTTATTCACATGGCTCACAAGGCCATTCACATCTTGTCACCTCTCACTAGGCAACAACTTATTCACATGATTCATAAGGCCATTCACATCTTGTCACCTCTCACTAGGCAACAACTTATTCACATGGCTCACAAGGCCATTCACATCTTGTCACCTCTCACTAGGCAACAACTTATTCACATGGTTCATAAGGCCATTCACATCTTGTCACCTCTCACTAGGCAACAACTTATTCACATGGCTCACAAGGCCATTCACATCTTGTCACCTCTCACTAGGCAACAACTTATTCACATGGTTCATAAGGCCATTCACATCTTGTCACCTCTCACTAGGCAACAACTTATTCACATGGCTCACAAGGCCATTCACATCTTGTCACCTCTCACTAGGCAACAACTTATTCACATGGTTCATAAGACCATTCACATCTTGTCACCTCTCACTAGGCAACAACTTATTCACATGGTTCATAAAATCCGTACACATTGTTACTTTTATTAAGCAACAACAACATTAACGCACAAAAAGCCAATCAACATTTATTATATAAATGTCACAGCCCAAACTTGGCTATATTCATCATCTCATCATACCTGCATGGTTATTAGGCATGATAACAGTCATACAAGATATTCATCACATCATGTGATACAATAGTAACACCATCATTCCTTAACCAGGAATTAGGGTTCACTATCAAACAGGGCTTATCATTCCCTTTTTCCCAAATTAGGGTTAGGGTTCCCATTTCTCATTAATTCAGACCCTCTTGAGTTAACCAACTTTATCTTGTATTAAGGTATTTCCCCTCTTAATACATTCCATCACAGAATACTCACCCTTAGCATATAATGCATAGGCCACACATTAGAATTGTCCATCTATCTCACATGATATGGACTTATCTTAGTTTAAGGCCTAACTTTATTATAAAGTTGCCTATAAACAATCGCAATGATATGCCCTCAACTAGGGTTTCACAAGGATACACCCTCAACCAGGGTTCACAATGATACACCCTCCACTAGGGTTTCACAAGGTTACACCCTCAACCATGATTCACAATGATACACCCTCCACTACGGTTTCACAAGGATACACTCTCAACCAGGGTTCACAATGATACACCCTCCACTAGGGTTTCACAAGGATACACTCTCAACCAGGGTTTACAATGATACACCCTCCACTAGGGTTTCACAAGGTTACACCCTCAACCAGGGTTCACAATGATACACCCTCCACTAGGGTTTCACAAGGATACACTCTCAACCAGGGTTCACAATGATACACCCTCCACTAGGGTTTCACAAGGTTACACCCTCAACCAGGGTTCACAATGATACACCCTCCACTAGGGTTTCACAAGGATACACCCTCAACCAGGGTTTATAAGGATACACCCTCAACTAGGGTTTCACAAGGATACACCCTCAACTAGGGTTTCAACTCAATAACCTTGTCGATTAGGGTTTATGTTCATGTTTAGGGTTTCATGATCTCTTTACTTAAGTATCATAACCCTTAACCACCACATGAATCATATTCATGTATGAATTCATGCTATCCACTTCTCAACTTGATTAGGTCATATCAACCCTTCATTCGAGTACATACAACTATGATTAACATAGTGTATCAAGTCATTGATCCTATAAGCAATTAGGGATTCATCCCTTAATTGGCACTAATCTCTTAGGTACTATTAGGGTTTCAACCTTTGTACCTTAATTTATAATCATTACTAATCATAATTGGATCAATGGATCATTCATCATCTTAGATCTCAAAAGATTCAATCACATTGGACCTCCATTACATAAGATACCCAATTGAATTAGGATTTTCAATGTTGATTCATTCAATCATTGAATTCATGGAACCAATCATCAATTGGACCTATACTCATACTTCAATTGAGTTAAATAGGTCAACATTCAACTGATTTGACCCTCAATTGACCCTCAATTGGTCATCAATTAGGGTTTGATTCAATTGAATTAGGGTTTAGAATCGATGATTCAACAACACTAATCAATGTAAGACTAGTTACTTTGAAACCATTGAACCATCATCCAAATTGTGTATGACCTGACCCCAAACGGTCTTGAGGTCGTTTAGATGACCTCCAAACGGTCTTGAGACCGTTTTCCCATCAAATCACTCAAAACCAAGCCATCCAAGTAGGGTTTGGATCATTGAAGTGCTCATCAATTCAGCAATTTATTGCATATCAACTTGGTACCTTTAAGCCTTCAAACACCTAATCATACTCAACCCTAGACCTCCAAACGGTCTTGGGTGACCACCAAACGGTCTTGAGACCATTTGGATGAGCTCCAAACGGTCTTGAGACCATTTGGCCCATCCAACCTTTGGATTCTAGTGAAAAATCATCATGGATTGGTCTATCGAGTTGATCAACAAATCAGCACTACATTGCAATATGATTAGTACCTTTGGACCTTCAATTGGTCAACTATACTTGACCCCAGACTTCCAAACGGTCTTGGGGTGACCCCCAAATGGTCTTGAACCCGTTTGCCCAAGCAGGTCAAGTTAATCAGGTTGAAAATCAGCACTTAATTCAATTCGATTTGTCTAATTGATTGGCCTTCAACCTATGATTCCTTTGGAGTTAAACCCTAAAATTTGGAGGGTCATTAGCCTACATAATTAGGAACGAGATTCCCAAACGTTCAATGCTTGGTCAACTCCTTCAAACGGGTTTGAACCCGTTTTCCACCAAACGGTTTGCAACCCGTTTGGTCACCAAACGGTTTTGGTAAAACCGTTTGGTCCCAACCCTTGAGATCGTTTGCTCCCAAGATATTTGGTGAGGTACTTGCTTATGATGATGCCATCATCTTCTTCCTTTGTGCAACCAAGAACAGCAACCGTTCTTGATGGAATTGCAGCAAAGAATCAAATATGTATCAAATTGAAGAAAACAATCAACAAAGCATAGATGATTGATGCAATAGCAATGATTAAGGGTTTGAATTATAAAACCCGCCTCCAATTGAGCTCCAAAGCTCCAAGATCACGCCATAAATGGTGGATGAAGCTCTAGCAACTCCCCCTAGGCTCGTCCTCAAGCTTTTGATTGCAAAAGTTGGCTAGGGTTGAAGAGGAGATCGAAATAAGAAGGAATCCATAATTTATTTTCGATTTCCACCATGAAATCAAGGAGAACGAAGGTCAAGGGCTTACCCACAGGTTGGGGACGTGCTCCTTGCTCCTCCCTAGCTCCTTGGTCAGTTTTGCAAGCAAGGGGAAGAAGAAAATCTGAAAAAGGCCTTGGTTTGGGCTTAGAAATGGCACTTTTATAAGGAAATTGAAGAGAGAGAAAATGCCTTATTAAAATGCATTTAATCCCAAAAATAGTACCACCTCTTCCTCCTTGGTTTGCTTGTGTACAAAGGCAACTCAAAACCTCCGAACTCCCTTCCATTATCCATGGATTAAGGGAAAAGAAAATAAGCACCTTAATCCATTATAATACTAATATATCTTTTTGAGTGGGAATTCTTTAACTTATAATAAGGTGAGTGGAATTTCACCTCCTTTAGATATTTTCGTTCCTTATCTTGGGAAAGGAACGTCCATCCTTATTCAAAATCAACCAATAACATTTTTTTTGAAAGCCCTTTAATTAATACATTCATTTTTGCCATAAATTGAATTAGGGTTTCACTTATGATTAAATCTTGATTATTTTAATATCAAGATTCTCTCTCCTCCAACTTAATTCAAATGAGATGCCCCTCTCATTTTCTTTGCTCTACATGATGCTAAGAAACATTAGGGACCTTATTGAAGTGATAATTTGCATATTGAATCCTAGGTTTTGGGTAAATTGCACATTACACCAAAACTAGGTTTTAATGCACAAGGATTGCTTTACAAGCTTAATCTTGGTGCCCAAGCTTGTGAAAACCATACCACTATATCATAATCATTATTATAGTGTCTCAACATCAGAGGAACATCTTATCATGCAACATTTGCAAGTTGACCCCTCAACTTGGGTAATTTGCACTTTAGTCCAAAATAAGCAATCATTGCTTCCACATTGTTCAAACAGAACCAAAATTGAAACATAAGTTTCTCATGGGCCCTAATTACTTTTCCCAAGATAAGATTAAGCATCTACTCAACCTTATTAGACAAAACATCTAGGTTTAACACATAACCCAGGTCAGGGATGTTACAGCAGGTGTGACTGAATTTTCCTATACTTCATCAAATGAATAATTTTGAAGTAGATCATTCCCACTGATTAGATGATCCTCCAAGAATCTAGCCTTACCACTTTCGATTATCTTTCTTGGGTGATATGGACAATAAAACCTATATCCCTTTGACCTTTCTAGATAACCAATAAAGAAACCGCTAGTGGTTCTTGGGTCAAATGCCTTCCCATGTGGATTATAAATTCTAACTTTTGCATGACATCCCCATATGTGCATGTAGTTCAAAGATGGTTTCCTTCCTGTCCATAATTCATATGGGATTTTCTAGACAGACTTGCTAGGAACCTTATTTAATACATGCACTGCCGTCTTTAAAGCCTCACTCCACATGGTGGAAGGAAGGGACGAATTACAAAGCATTGCATGAACCATTTCCTTTAATGTTCAGTTCCTTCTTCTAGCTACACCATTTTGACTTGGTGTTCCTGGCATTATATATTGAGGTACAATACCCTCTTCTTGAAGGAAATGTGCAAATGGTCCCTTTCTTTGTCCCATCTCAGTGAACCTTCCATAATATTCACCTCATCTATTTGATCTGACTATCTTAATCACTTTACTTAATTGTTTCTCTACTTCGACTTTAAAGTCCTTAAAGGCTTGAATAACCTCACTTTGGGCATTTAACAAGTAGAGATACATATATCATGAATAGTCATCAATAATGGTTGCAAAATACTTTTCCCCTGTAAAACAAGGCAGAAAAGGTCCACTAATATCTGTGTGAATTATTTCTAATGTTCCACTACTCCTCTTGGCTCCCTTCTTAGAAGTGTTGGTTTGCTTAGGTTTTATGCATTCAACACATGACCCAAAATCAATAAAGTCTAAAGGCCCTAAAATGCCCTCCTTCACTAATCTTTGGATCCTTTCTTTGGAAATGTGTCCCAACCTTCTATGCCTAAGAAGTGATGATTTCTCATCTAACAATATGTGTTTATTACCAACAATATTATATATGTTGGACTGTAAAAGATTGCTCAAAATTAGGGCTTAGTTGAACTTGATAAAGATCATTTATTAAAATACAAGTACCAATCAAATTGGAGTTTTTATACAATGACAATTTTCCACTTTGAAGAAAGAAACCATAGTTTAATTTGTCTAGTCTGGAAACATACTAAATTTCTACTATAGTTTGGTACATAAAAAGTATTTTCTAAGTCCAAAACCATTTCATTGTCAAAGATTAATCTGCAAGTACCAACAACCTTTACACGAGAGCCCAATTTATTTCCTGAATAAAGGATTTTTTCTTTGATTCAGAAATCCCTGCAATATATTGGAAATGTGCACGGTGGCACCAGAGTCAAGCCACCAACTATATAATGGAACATTTGAAAGATGACATTCATATGAAACAAGAGAAATTATAGCTTTCTTCTCTAACCATTTCTTGTACTTGAAGCACTCCTTCTTAGCATGTCCTTTCTTACGGCAGAAGAAGCATTTCATATTATCCTTACTTCCCTCGGCCTTGTCATCTGGCTTGGACACTCCACCTCAGATAGGAGCAGTTCCCTTCATTTTTCCTTTACCCTTGCGGCCACGTTTTTCATGGGTACTTAAATGCGCAGCAGGGACCCCTTCATTCTTAAGTCTCTCTTCTTCTTGAACACACATAGCCAATAAATCATTAATTGACTATTTTTTCGTTTGTGTGTTGTAAGAAACCTTGAATGATCCATACTGACTAGGCAAGGAAGTTAAAATGAAATGAACAAGAAATGCATCAGATATGGATAACTCCATCTCATTGAGTTGTGCGGCAATATCTCTCATCTCCATGATGTGTTCACGGATCCCACAAGAACCATTATACTTTAGCACATCTTAGCCATTAAGGTGCTAGCCCTAGACTTACTAGAAGAAATATATTGTTCCTCCACTGCTTTCAGAAAATCTTTTACCAATTCAGAAGTAGGAATGGACCGTCTAATATGTTTTCCAACGTGTGCTTGCATAAGAAGCAAACTAAGCCTATTAGATCGTTCCCACTTATCATAATTGACCTTTTCTGTAGTAGTACTTTCTTAGTAAGTGGTTGTGGTTTTTCCACTCGGAAAGCTAAATCTAAGTCCATACACCCTAATGTAAACATGACCTTTTCTTTCCATTCATTAAAGTTTGAACCATTGAGATTTGGAATGTTGTTATTTTCTCCATACAAAGATGAGGAAATAACTGCAATAATTAAAATATCATATTAAAACCACAACTGAAATATAAAAGTAACTTGTGAAGTCTACTTTAATTTACTTTTATCTATTAATTCCAATAGTCATCACATCATTATCTTTGGATAAACATGTAACACAAAGTAGAATTAGAAATATGTTGGTCACACCCATATAAAGCAAGAAGAAGTATGAATTAATGTAGCACAACACGTTCACCTTTCGGTAGAGTATTATATACATTAGTACACATTCATCTTTATAATGTCGTACTTAATGTCAATAGAGAAATACACATTTGGGTGGTATTTATCTTACCTAAATTAAATATGACTCAACAGCCTTTTTCTTTACAATCAACTACTCAAGTATAATTACTTTCGTAAAACTGCATTACTTAAGTTTGAGAAAGTTCTTTGTGAATGACTAGTATAATAAGAATGAATCAATTCGGCAAATACAAATAAGTTCTGCATGGATCTTGTTTACAAATCAGTAGAAAAAAATTGTAATGATATTATGGCTATAACGACTGAGATTAGAACTATTTTTTATTCTTTAATCTAATATGTTCATGCCATTAGGCAATATATCATCGCAGCGGAATCTCCATCCACGTATTGGATAGGAAATGAGTTTTTGTAAGAGTGCATATCATGCAACACTAACGGAAAGACCAAAACCGATTTAGAAGGGAATTGATAATCCAAATCATATTGGAAAAAGAAGCCAGTGCAAAAACGGCAGAGTTTCCTTTCTCCAAGTGCTGACAATAGTAAATGGCACATGTTTGTACACGACCACTGAATTCAATGAAGTGTCATCCGATGACTTGAATCAAAGGCATGCAACACTATGAATGGCCAAATAAAATAATTGGCAGTTCCATGGTCGTCCAAAGACACAACCGCACAGGGATAAAATGAAAATTAAATAAAGAAGCGAAACTTGATTCCAGTCACTATTGTATTCGCAAGTTTCATGACTGGATTTGGTGATAATTACTTATCCCGTCACCGATAGCATGTTTTCGGAAAAATAGTGGTCGGTGCTACTGATGCTGGAGCTTTCCAGGACGTTTTGAATGATGCATTGCATTATCATCTGAATCGTATTCACTTCAGTACCACAAAATAATGGATGAAAGATCGACAGCGCAGACACTTATTTCGTTATTTGAACGAAAAACCACCAAGCGTCCATGTGACAGAGATTAACACATGAAGGTAGAGAGGCGTGCAATCAAGAGCAACACTAGAACTGATCCAACAATGCTCTGATACCATTGTTAGAGAGACATACCATTATTCTGAGAAGCCTCCATGTGAAGATTGGTCCAGATTTTTTGTTGCGCAGAAACAACAGCCACGTCCAAATAACAGAGAAGGCAAAGGGCGTTTCCATAGAAGTGAGCGTCCCCAAGCGGAAGCACCCGTTAAGAAGAACAATGTTTCTCTCTCTCTTGATGGATTCTCCGATGGGTAGAGTCGGTTGCCAGATAGCGTCCCATAGAAAGAGGATCATCCTTTATATAATAAATCATAAAGACTCTTTATCCACCATGATGAGGCTTGTCGGTTGTGGAAAACTATCCTACCTCCAACATATGCATCCTTTTATAGAAATATTTTATCTAATATTATATTTATTTTGGCCACACTAAAAATATTTAAGAGGGGTGACATAGAGCAAGGCAATCAGGACGCACAACGTGGTTGAGGCCGGGGTGAGCAGCAAAGATCACCTACGTTGGGGTCGGGGTGACATGAAACGACGTCGTGGTTGGGATGACTAGTAACACCGCCGTGGCCGGAACGAGAAGAGGCACTGGGTAGCAGAAGTGATGCCGGGGACAAAGATCACAGCAGTCGTGGGAGAAGGCGGCGATCCTTTCACCTTCCAACCGGCGACAGCTAGCCTTCTTTCTCTTCCACGCCGGTTTGTCGTTGGCCTTGGGCGTAGAAACAGGAGAAGGAGAGAGATGATTACCACCGCCGGCTTTTGCAGGTTCCTCATAGGCGTGATCACGGTTTTCTCGTGGAAAACAACCGTTAGAAGTGGGCGGCTGCGGTGACGTTTGTGGGACATTTTGGGGTGGAGAAAAGGGTGTGAACCTAGAATGACGGCCCTACTTAAAATGCCCCGCTCCCATCTGAAACTCGCAATATAAAAGTAACAAATAATGGTCGCAAAGGAGCAAAAAGTCCTTCGGAAATACGAGTGAAACTTTTGCGGAATGCTTGCGTCAGAAAACCACTATTCTCCCAAAATCTTCTCAAACAAGCGCATGACAATACAAATTTTTCTTTAAAAAGATGAGTCCAACTATATATAACCAACTCTACCTGACCCCCGAGCATCAATCCATCAACCCATCAAACAACCTTACACTCCACTACGACGACGGGTACTCTCCTCTTCCTCACTCCGTCCGCAGCATAAAAGGAGAAGAACATCCAACCTCAGCCAGCTGAAGGCAGAGATGGCTGCCCAACACCACCAGCGCCAGCAGCAGCCGAGGCCCGCTTCAGAATTCGAGGACTCGTTACCCACTATGGCCGAGAAGCTCGGCGGCGAGGCGCTGATAGAGGAGCTTTGTGGCGGGTTCCAGCTCCTGATGGACCCTGACAAGGGCGTGATCACCTTCGAGAGCCTGAAGCGTAACGCGGCACTCATGGGCCTGGACGGCATGAGCGACGACGAGCTGATGGGGATGCTGACGGAAGGCGACATGGACGGCGACGGCGTGCTGAACCAGACGGAGTTCTGCGTGCTCATGTTCAGGCTCAGCCCGGAGCTCATGGACGAGTCGTGGAGGGTGGCGGATGAGGCGATCGACAGAGAACTCAGGCAGCAGCAACAGCAGCCGCAGGACTGCTGTCAGAGGGGGTACCACTGTTAGCACCTGATGTAGCTGCTGCCATCTCTCTCTGCCTTGCCCTGTATTTCACCTTCCTTTTTCCGAATTCTTTGAGCAAAACTCCAGGAATGAGAATTCTTAACACGGTTTCTGCTTTGCTCCACAAACTGCTTGCTTCCGTTGTGCATACGTCTCTCCTTTCTTATTTCAACATTTAGTAGTTCTCCTCAAAGTTGCCCCCTTGTTTTGGAATTGGTTAGCCACGAATTCATAACAAGCTGCGTGCGCCCAATCATTCAACTGCAAAATTATGAATCCAACAACTAGTTCTGGCATTTAATTCGTCATATCGATGTACGTTTCGTCGAAACCAAGGGCTGTGGACCGTGTTCTAAACGATCAATCTGGGGGTCGAAGACCAAATTAAGCTGTTGGATGATTTCTTCCTCCCGCGCTCAATTTCATCTCTTGTTGTACCGCCGATAGAGCTGATCCATGATAGAGCTGATCCATGATAGATCTCGTGTTCTACACGTCCCACTCTTCAGAATATGACCCATAATAGAACTGAATGGAAACAAGGATCCATGTAGCCGACCCCAACATAGTTGGGATTGAGGCTTAGATGATGATGTTGTACAGCCGATGGGAGGACGTGTACATCGATGGGTTCTGACCACCCACAGGGCCTGTGAGCAATGATGGCTCCTGACATCTTAGATTGAAGATTCGATCAATCCACTCCGGATATTGTACACGCCTCCCGGAAAGCATATTTACTTGACTCTAGCTTCTCAATTAAGTAGAGCAGTCAGTTTTGCTGGTCCGAAATAGTGTTTCAAGGCTGGAACAATTCTGAAACGAAATGCTTGAGCAACTTTTCAAAAGGGAAACGAACTTTTTTGTCTTGCTTTTTTCAACTGTATACCTACAACCATTAGCTCATTTTATTTGTCAAGATTACAGATCGCGGGAAATGGCCGGGTACCCAAGTACTGGATTACGACGCCGGAATTGCGTTCCGGATTACGACAGACACACGAGGAGATTAGGTGAATTGCGTCGCAAGTTCCAAGCTTTCTTCCTTCGGTTATTACACACACGAAAAAGGATGTACTGGATCATGTTCGTGTTCCCCGACCATTCCTTGAAATCTCAGACTAATGTATTCACATGGAGATTCTGAAATGTGTACAAGACAACAGTCATTTTATAAGACACATTCAGAAGAAAAAAAATTGCAGCCCGCATCCCGCATGCCATGGAGACGGGGGATTTGTGGGATGTATGCTTTTGAGGCATAGAAATTGGGTGTTCAAATCTGTAATCCTTCTCAAATTGGTGGCTTGGCCGGCATCAATTACTTTCACTGGTGAGTGGTGATGTTGCGTATTGGAAGAACCCTCAAGGATTGCTGAGCAACGCCGACAAAGAAGAGCCTACGAGCAGGGTTGTCCATTCTGTCGTGTCCACATTTCCTCCTCTTAGCTCTTCGGCGTTGGCAATTGGCAGCTACTGCCGTGCCGAGACATCGCACACCGAGGCTGCGCGTAGACAGTGACACACGACGGAAACGATGCTTCGTCTCACCTTCGTATGCATTATTATAGCAATTGCTTCAAGATCCGATAGGCCTGGCAATTATAGCTTATATATATACATGAGTGGTGTTTTCATCAGCATCCATCTATGACAGGCTGATGCCTGTGTTCATCTGCGGTTTTTCCCACATACTGACAAAAAACGAGTATGGTGTAGGATTTTGTGGGGGTCTGGCTTACTATTGGACTGGGATTATCTCATAATTCTACCTACGACATAGGGGCTATTGAGTTCGGCGAAGATGAACACAGGCAATGGTGGTGTACCAAGTCCAACTGCTGCCTCCTGAACTATCAAAGGAACACCACCTAGCCACACAATGTCTAAGGTTGTCATTATTGAATTAAATTAGGTTTTTATGTAGTTACATGCAACAGCGACGATAGATGCAAAGAATTAACGATTGCAAGTCAGATCCAAATAAGAAATAGAAGAATAAATAATGCAGGAGAAAAATTAAACTGAGTTGATCGTTCGTTGAAAAACGAACAAGATTTACTTAAAGAAATCAGTGTCGTGCCGTCCTCCAAGAGAGGCGTCGTTCTCCCACTGTACCTGGTCACGAACTTGAAAAGAAGCGTCACATTTGCACTACCACCAGTGCAGCCCAGCAACTGCAGGAACTACCGCCTGACAGGTTGCGTCTTGAAGGAAGAGGATGAACGACTTTGTCACTTCCAGGAGAGAGATCTCCAAGCGACAAGCAGGAGCGATGGCGGCAAACTTCGGGATTAGGAATCGCTAAATACTCGCACGAACGGCTGACGACTGTGTTCGAAAGAGATGTGTTTAACCCTAATGACCGGAGGTCTATTTATAGCCTTACACGTCCCACTAATCCTATTCCCGTTAAGACGCAACCACTCGGTTGCTCTTGTACATATTGCAAAAAAAATCCGTAAAAGAGACACTTTCCAGTTATGATTAATAAATCCGAATTGGAAAGAAACAATTAATTGGAAAGAAACAATTAATTAAACGAGTAATTAATTACGTAGTTGTATCCTAGTGCAAAAAGAAGGCGGAAGACATTCTCCACAATCCACAAGTCACAAGCCTGAGCCCGTGCCCGAGCCCGTGCCCGACCAGGCGAGGCGTGCGCGCGTGTGCGTGGGTGTGTGTTGTGGTCACCCCACCCACCAAGGAGGTGAGCATACCCTCCTCCTAGGACCCCTTGGACATTAGTACCCCATGTGATCCTACATATAAGGACCACAAAAGTTCTAAGAGTGAGCAATATGGGATAAAACTCCTTTGCCATTTGCACTAGAGACAAAACTACTTTTTCCACATGTACTAGCTGCACTACATTGGGCTTAACCCATGCTATATACATGGCTACTACAACCATATATCTAGGAATCCCCCACAAAGTCCAATGTGTAGTGTGCTCTATCATTCAGTCCTCCATATTGTGCTTTCAGTAGAATGTGACCCCCGCAGGAACAAGGTGAACAAAAGTCTTGAACCTGAACCTTGGGTATAAGAGTATAAGTTGGTAACAAACAATAAAGACATGGTAGAAAAGAAAACAATGCATTAAGGCCATGCATACAAAATTTTATGTCATAATTGATAATAGAGAACAACTCAATTCTCCTGTTGCGGCCTACACAACATTAATCATTTAGTTGGAGTCTCCAAGGATGTACTGCTAACATCTTGTTCTAAGACTTGACACCATTTAGAAATTAATCTCTTACTAACTTACAGTCATGACACTAACAAGTTTCCCAAGGGATAGACACACATATGCATGAAGCATCAAAGTAAATTACATAGTGTCATCTGATTCACCCAACAACTTGTTATTACCACATTGAACCCAATTTGTGTGATCTCCACTCTTTCGGGTTGGGTTGCTACTTCCTGCAAACCTAAAGGGGTTTCAGTCCCATCTCTAACATGGATTTTTCCACTAAAGCCAAGGTAATCCCTTTAGTGAAAGGATCATTTGTATTATCTTTGGTACCGATGTAGTCCATAGCCACGACCCCATTAGACACTAACTCCCTTATAGATTTCAATCTGACTTGGATGTGTCTACGCTATTTTTGATTGTACTTGGAACTCTTTATCTTAACAATAGTTGTAGTGTTGTCACAGTGAACTGAAAATGCAGGAAGCAGTTTCATTACCATAGGTAAACTGGACATAAGTCCATGTAGCCATTCAACTTCCAATCCAGTTTCATCTAAAGCACACAACTCCGCTTCAAAAGTGGACCGAGACAATATGGTTTGTTTCTTAGACCTCCTGGAAACATCTCCTCCTCCTAACAGGATTACATATCCTAAGACACCATTACTCCCAGAATTCACGGCAATCCAGCTTGCATCACTATATCCTTCGACTATAGAAGGATGTTTACCATAATGCAGCCCAAGGGAAAAAGTTCCCTTGATATACCTTAGAACTCTGTCAAGAGCTTCCCAATGGGTCTTGTCAGGACAACTAGTGTATCTACTTAACTTGCTCACAGAAAACACAATGTCTGGACGTGTGCATTTCATAAGATACATCAAACTTTTGATAATCTGAGAGTATCGTAATTGAGACACTGGAACCCCAGTCTCATTCTTTAACAAGGCCTTGGATGAATCATATGAAGTCTTAACCAGTTTATGTGATGTGTACTCAAACCTCTCCAGTATCTTCTCAACATAGTGAGACTGTGAGAGAGTTATACCATCAGTAGACCTAATGATTTTAAGCCCTAAAATCACATCAGCGACACCCATATCCTTCATCTCAAACTTGCTACACAAGAATGACTTTGTCTCATTTACTACTTTCATATCGGAACCAAAAAGTAGGATATCATCGACGTATAAACATAACAAAATGAATCCATTGACAATTTTACAGTAGAGACACTTATCAATTTCATTAGAAACAAAGTCAAACGATGATATCACATAATCAAACTTCTCATGTCATTGCTTAGGGGCTTGTTTCAAGCCATATAATGACTTAACAAGTTTACACACTTTGGACTCATTCCCATGACTCACAAATCCCTCAGGTTGTTCCATATATATCTCTTCCTGAAGATCACCGTGTAGGAACATGGTCTTCACATCTATCTGATGGATATAGAGATTATAATTGGAAGCCAATGTTATAAGCACTCAGATTGTGGTCATACGGGAAACCAGTGAATAGGTATCAAAATAATTTATTCTTTCCCTTTGTGTGTAACCCTTAGTAACCTAGCCTTATACTTATTGATTGTCCCGTCTGTATTATCTTTCTTCTTAAAAATCCATTTGCTACCAACTTCATGATATCCAGGAGGCAAATCCACCAATTCCCAAGTTCCATTCGAGAGAATTGATTGGATTTCATCATTAACAACTTCTTTCCAAAATTTAGCTTCTGTAGATTCCATAGCTTGTTTGAAAGTGACAGGACCATCCTAAACATTGTAAGTGAGAAACTCACTTCCAAAGTCCTTAGATGTCCTAGGCCGCTTACTTCTCCTTGGATCAACTATTTCTTCAGAATCATCTGATTCAAAAATAACTTGTTCTGAGTCGTCCCCCACATTTGTCATCATTTCCACGTGCTCAGAAATGGAACATGTGGTGAATGAATCTTCTTGAGATACTTCATTGGGCACACCAGTTTTCATGGGAAACACATCCTCAAAGAATGTAGCATCACATAATTCCACAATTGTATTGACCTCAATGCTAGAGATATCAGATTTTACAATCAAGAATCTATAGGCATAACTTGTCTCTACATACCCCAAGAATATGGCATCAACCATTTTCGGTCCCAATTTCTTCCTTTTGTGTTCAGGGACAAGTACCTTTGCAAGGAACCCCCACACTTGAAGATATTTAAGACTCGGTTTTCTGCCTCTCCATCACTCAAACGGACTACTCTCTACATGTTTGTGAGGAACTCTATTTAGAATATGGCAATCCGTATTCAAAGCTTCACCCCCCCACATGAAGTTGGGTAGACCTGAGGTCTAGATCATATCTATTAGGGCTCGGTTTTTACGTTCATCTATCCCATTAGACTGTGGTGAATAAGGAGCGGTAACCTCATGAACTATACCATGTAATTGGAAAAATTTCAAAAACAAGTTCGAGGTATATTCTCCTCCCCTATTAGACCTTAATTGTTTAAGTATTTTTCCAGTTTGAGTTTCAACTTCTTTCTTATAAATTTTAAATTTATCCAATGCCTTATATTTACTTCTAAGTAAAAAGACATACCAATATCTACTCGCATTGTCAATAAAAGTTATAAAATAACATTTTTTATCCCTAGTAGCAATTCCATTAAATTCACAGATATCTGTATGTATTAAATCCAAAAATTTCCAAATTTATATTCACTGAATGAAAGGGCTTCCTAGGCAGTTTAGCTTCCACATAGATTTCACATTTATTATTGCTAATTTCAGATTTAGGGATTAGATTTAGATTCCTCATATGCTTCATTGAGGCAACATTTATATGTCCCAAACATGAATGCCAAACGTCAGATGATACAAGATTCATGCATACATAACTATAATCATTTAAATTCAAAATAGAATTTGAAATAAGTTCAACATGAATCTTAAATAAGTTCTCCACATCACATAAATACCCCTTGCCAAAAAATAAAGAAACACAAAGGCGTGTAATAATAGCCTTATTACATTTGCAGTCTACTCTATAACATTCCCTAACTAAAATTATGCTACTAAGGATATTGCGTCGAATGGTTGGAACATGTTTGACCCTGTGAAGAGTCAACACCTTCCCCGAAGAGAACTTCAAGTCTACCCATCCTTCACCTTTGACTTCTGTAGAGTTGGAATCGCCCAAAGTCATGGACCGACCTCGAGAGGCCTGGTAAGACACAAATAAGTACTTATCAGCACACACATGTACATTAGCCCTAGTGTCAATTATCTAATAAAGTGGTTCAAAATAGAAAGGATTTTAGGTTTAATAGATACGTACCCATCATTGAGGTTCAAGGATGTAGTCATCATGTTGACCACAGCCTCCTCAGTTACAGATGTGGCAACTTTCTTTGCCTTCTTAGAAGGACAATCCTTGTTCCAGTGGCCAACCTGTCCACAAGTCCAACAAGGTTTGTTCTTCAATTTCTTCTGGATCTTGGCCTTAGGTTTATGTGCATTCTTAGTTTTCTTATCTTTGGTGGTTTTCATAGTAGTAAAATTAATAGTAGGGTTTGCACCAGTAGGCACCTTGACCATCTTCTACTTTAAGTGTTCTTATTGTATGTTTATATCCATCATTAGTTTGTCCATTGTATGTGTCCCTTTGTGGTGCTTCAGAGATATACCAAACGATTCTCAAGACTTAGGAAACTTTTCTATGATAGACATAACAATGAAATTCTCATGAAATACCATCTTGGCATCTGAAAGTTCATGAACTAGGAGTTGAAGATCGTGTGTTTGATCAGAAATAGACTTACCCTCTACCATATGAAACTTAATAAATTTAGACACGCGGTACTTTTCAGCACCTTGGTTTTCAATATTAAAATTCTTAATTAATGATTCCCACAAAACTTTGGACGTGGTGACAGGCGGCTTTGAGTAAGAGTCATACAACTTGTTATTTAAACCAAACAGAATCAAGTCGAGACACGTTTTTTCACCCTTCTTCCAATCAACAATTATATTTGCATTATCATGAATAGTATCATCAGATTTAGGTTCGATCTCTTCTAGGTACTGATCAAAACCCGCAATATTCAGCCAAATTTGTATCTCACTCTGCCAATGGGGAAAGTTGGTACTAGCAAACTTTTCAAACATATTGCTGGTATCAATTTTATTTCCGAAACCACCCTGGCTGGCCATTGTTAATTAATGACAGATAATGATTTTTTTAAGATTTTTGAATTAAATTAGGTTTTTACGTCGTTACATGCAACAACGACAGATGCAAAGAATTAATGATTACAGGCCAGATCCAGATAAGAAGCAGAAGAATAAATAATGCAGGAGAAAAATTAAACTGAGTTAGGAACCTGACCAGATCATTCGTTGAAAAATGAACTAGATTTACTTAAAGAAATCAGCATCGTGCAGTCCTCCAGGACAGGCGCCATTCTCCAAGTGTACCCGGTCACGAACCTGAAGAGAAGCTTCATGTTGCACTACCACCAGTGCATCCCAGCAATCGTAGGAACCACCACTTGACAGGTTGCATCTTGAAGGAAGAGTATGAATGACTTTGTCGCTTCCAGGAGAGAGATCTCCAAGTGACAAGTAGGAGCGACAATGGCAGACTTCAGGATTAGGGCTCTCTAAACACTCGCACAAATGGATGATGGTTGTGTTCGAAAGAGAGGTGTTTATCCCTAACGACCGGAGTTCTATTTATAGACTTACACATCCCACTAATTCTATTCCCGTTAAGATGCAACCACTCAGTTGCTCTTATACATATTGCAGAAAAAATCCGTAAAAGAGACACTTTCCAGTTAGGATTAATAAATCGGAAATCCTAGTGCAAAAAAGGAGATGGAAGACGGAAGCCATTCTCCACAATCAACAATCCCCATGCCCGGCCACGGGAGGTGTGGCGCGTGCGCACGTGCGTGTGTGTTGTGGTCACGCCACCCACCAAGGAGGTGAGCATACCCTCCTCCTAGTACCCCTTGGACACTAGTGCCCTATGTGATCCTACATATAAGGACCACAAAAGTTCTAGGAGTGAGCAATATGGGATTAAACTTCTTTGCCATTTGCAGTAGAGACAAAACTACTTTTCTCACATGTACTAGGTGCACTACATTGGTCTTAACCCATTCTATATACATGGCTGCTACAACCATATATCTAACAGTCATATCCTTTGGATGTGACTATATATTTTTGACAACTACCCCAAGTGAAAACAAACATTATGATCAATCAAAGACTCCGATCAAAATGCTTATTGATCCCAAGATCTAGGCAGCCCAACACCTCTATGAAGAGATATGATGTAAGTGCACCGCATTCACATCCCTTTCTATTCTAAGGTTTAGTTTCTCAAGGGCGAGAAATGTTCAAGCTTAGGGGAGTTTGATGTGATGATTTTGAGTCGCATTTATAGACTTGTTTTATTTGTGTTTTATGCATTTATTAGTCATTTTGGTGGTTAATATTGCAATTCATCTACTTTGGTCTATGATCTTTCTCTATGTCAAATCTCCCTTATTTCAGTATTTTGAGCATAAATTATCACAAGAATATGTTTTGTTTCGGCTTATGTGGTTTCATGTTGAAATTTCAGGAAAAACAAGTATCTACTGCTGTCGATACCATCAACAGTGGTCGATACCATCGACCGGACCACAGGCAGCCAGCCGCAAGGAGCAGCAAAATCTCGATACTATCGACAGGAGAGTCGATGGTATCGAGATACCATCAGATTGCTTCAGAAAAGTGAGTCGATACTATCGACACAAAAGTCGATACCATCGACGAGTGGAGCTACAGCGACGTAAAAGTACAAAACCGACGCTTATGAATGTCGATACCATCGACCCGCGTCGATGGTATCGAGGTGGCATCAGTCGCGAAAAAGAAATGAAAAGAAGACCAGCCGATACCGTGCAGGGTCGATACCATCGACTCGTGTCGATGGTATCGACACCGTCAGACACATGTTTGCTTCAGATTGATCTAAATCTGACGGCTGTGGTAATTTGGCGACCTAATTCGGAGATTATACCTAATGACGGCGGCCAAGAGCAATCTATCACGTCATTAGCCGCTGCACAGAAGCACGCCCCAGCCGTTCCGGACGCCGAAGAAGACGATTTCCACCACCGAAAGGCGAGAGAACGCGTATTCTACGCCAAGGAGCGCTTGGATCTTCTCCGTTCAGGGGTTTCACCACTCAATCACATTTTTCTCAATTTTTCCCTTTTTCTCTACCACGTTTTGCTTTGAGATGAACATGTGGGGCTGATCCCCTTGGTCTTTAGGACCGGGAGTAGCCCGGGAAATCATTGTATGACAATTTTCTCATAGTAATTCATCTTTTATCTCTTAAATCCGTGGTATAATTCCGTTTTCTCAATTATATTGTTATGTTTGATCACCATAATAATAATCTAATGCCCTTAATTACTTTGAAAGAAGAATTAATGGTTGAAAAGAGATGAAATTTACATTAATTGACGAATCCCTTGAACAAGGTGGTGTAAGGTTAATGGTGGATACCGAAAGATCATTTTTAATGCACCTAGTTTAATGTATAGGTTACTACGACGGTGGAACTGACCTAGACATAGGTAGTGAATTGTACCACGACAGTGAGCAATTCTGATTTCAGGCCACTACCCGGATAGAGAGATAAATCTGAATGACTACATAGAATTTAATACAATGAAAACCCGCGGTGAAACCACAATCCTAAAGATTCCCACTTGAATTGATTAAACTGAACATTTAATCATTACTCTGCTTTGTTTTTTTTATTTTCTTTTAATTTTACAACAACCTCCACTTTTTAACTGGTTTAGCTGATTACGAGTAGTTAGTAGTAGTCTCCGATAATTCACGTGTCCCTGAGTTCGACTCGGGCCTCACAAAGGCCTATATTACATTGACGCATACACTTGCGTTTCTACGCACGTAAAAAGCGTGTTAAGTTTTTGGCACCATTGCCGGGGACACGAAAATTGTCGGCACTATGAGTGTTGCAAGCGGCCACTCTAGGCCAAATTTTTACTTTATAATTTTGTTTTCACTTTTCAAATTCATAGCTTATCTTTCACATCTTGTAGTTGTCTTGCACGGTACTGAACTTAATTTACCATTTTGCAGGTATTGTATATGGTGCAGACGTGTAGTACTGACTACACGCAACAGGCACCAGAGGTTCCACTGCCGGGACCTGACGAAGAGGAAGATTACAATCAAGACCACTTGAAAGAAACAGATTCAGAATCCGAACAAGAAGAAATGGCAGAGGAACAGACAATATGGGAGAAGATCAAGGCTTCTTCCTCATCTGCGTCAAAGGGGCCAATCAAGAAGCAGGCGATCAACATTCCGACTTACAAGATTGACCCTGCACTAATTAATTTGGTCAAGTCAAATGCATTCCATGGGCTAAAGAATGAAGACCCAGTGACTCATATAAGCCAATTCGTGGAGAATTGTGACATGATTAAAATTGACAGGTTCCCGCAGGATGCACTATACCTGAAGTTGTTTCCGAGTTCTCTGGCAGGAAATGCACGAGAATGGTTGCACAATCTTGACGACAAATATGTGGAATCGTGGAACCACATGGTCGAAGTGTTCTTTGAAAGATTCTTCCCGCCTGAGAAGACCAACGATCTGATCAGAAAAATTCATAATTTCACTCAGAAGGAAGGAGAGACCTACTCGGAGACGTGGGAACGCTTTCAGATTATGCTAAGGAGGTGCCCACACCATGGTCTGGATAAGGAAAAATAGGTTAAAATCTTCTATTTTTCTCTTTCCGAGCATGATAGAAGTAACCTTGATTCAGTAGGTTCATGGTTTTTCTTAAACAACACAGATACAATGTGCTGGGAGATACTGAAAAACATGGCAAAGAAATAGTCTTGGGACGATAGAGATGCACCAGAACAAGTCAAAGTCACAGGTGAGTCCAGGGCCATCAAGGAGCTGAATGACAAGCTAGATCTTCTAGCCAAGAAATTGCTTGCCAAAGAAGATGCATCATCTGATGAGGAAGCCCAGGTCAAATTTATGCAACAACAGGGCTATAGAAATAATGATTATGCTTAGAGGAGGGACAAGAAGTTCTCATGGAAGGATCCAAACAACTTCCTACAAGATCCGGATGCAAAGCCACAACCAAGAGCCGAAGATAAAAGCACTGAGTTACTTAGTCAAATGGTGCAGCAAAATCAAGAGATGATGAGCATGTTCAGTAAGAAACTACAGTCCCAGGGTGATATTTTGACTAAGTTTGGGCAAACACTGCAAAGTCATGGAGCACAAATGAGGGCTCTAGAGACGACATTGACTCAAATTTCAAATGAAGTGGCGGCCATAAAGCTTGCCAATCAGCAGAGACAGGTTGGGAATGCAGATGTTGTTCAAGCACATCATCAAGTAAAATATATGTCTGTGATTAATGATGCAGAACCCCCATTGGTAGAGGCTCAGGATAAAAGTAAAATGATGTTTGATACAGAGCCTGTACTGAAAATATTGTATCCTCGCAGTCATTATGGACTACCAGGCATATATCAACCATTCAGAAAGGCCCGCCAAGAGCCTGTCATGGCCGCGCCCACACCTAGGCAAGAAGAGTAGGTAAAGGCCATGCGTCAAGGTGAAGATACATCCACTGCGAGAGAGGAGCCACTACAAGTTAAACATGTTGAAAATGATCTACCAAAATCCACGTCGGAGGGTGACATTGAAGCAAGCTTGGGGGAGATTGCCCCAAAAAGCCCATACGTTTCACCTCATAAGCGTCCACATGCGGAAGTTGTGTCTAGCCCAGATAGCTCGAGCTCGAAGAAGGAGCATCGACATTACAGGAAGTTCTTGGAGATGTTCAAAAAACTCCATGTCAATATTCCGTTAGTGGAAATGATAGAGAAGTATCCCTCCTATGGGAGGTTTATCAAAGAAATCATCAACAAGAAGAGGCGGATTAAAGACACGGATGTTTGCCGGGTAAATGAGATGGTGAGCTCAATTATCCATAAGAGTTTACCACAGAAGAGGAAAGACCCAGGAGGCTTCTACATTCCATGCTCTATAGGTGATCGACATTTTCCACAAGCATAGTGTGATTCGGGTGCCAGCATTAATCTTATGCCATTGTCCACATTTCAAAAGCTTGGGTTGAAGGAGATAAAGAAATCATCTGCAACTATTGAGTTGGCGGATGGGTCCATTGTGAAGATATACGGAGTGTGTGAGGATGTGCTAGTCAAGGTAGACAGGTTCATCTTTCCCGTGGACTTCATCGTCATGGACATGCCACAGCTTCAAAGTTGTGAGATGCTATTGGGTAGACCGTTTCAAGCAACGGTCGATGTTGTCACTGCCATTGGGAGAGGTACATTGACCTTGGGGATTGGCCAAGATCGAGTTGAGTTCAAACTGCCGCCTGATCCCGTGGGCACACTCTCCAAAGTTCTAAGTTTAAGAGGAGCTTAATTTTGTCTAGCCTAAGATGTTAAATAAGGGCGCTTGTTGGGAGGCAACCCAACCATCGGTAGTTTAGTTTAGTTTCTTTCACATTCATACTTTGGTTTGTTTTGACTTTGTTTTTAGTGTAAAAAAGGTACCGTGATCGTTTGGATAATGTGCAGGACTGAGGCAGAGTCGATACCATCGACCATTGTGTCGATGGTATCGACCGGGGTACAGGTTGGCGACAGCAGAAATCGCACTGCGTCGATACCATCGACGGCCTCGTCGATGGTATCGACATACCAACAGGCTGATCGCAAAGTCGAGGTCGATAGTATCGACATGCAAGTTGATACCATCGAGATTTTTGGAGATATTCAAAAGAAATCATCTCAGTAAAGTCGATACCATCGATGGGCCTGTCGATGGTATCGACACAGTTACAATCAGAAGGCGGCGGCCGGCCTCGCGAGGGTGTTGCCCTAACCAGAAGTTGATACTATCGACCTGCGTCGATAGTATCGACGAGACACATCACCGATCCGCGAGAGGAAAGCAATGACGATCGCTGCATCGAGAGAGTCGATCTGGGGGTCGGGTCGATACCATCGACATTCGTCGATAGTATCGACACATCATCGATCCGGACCCCACATCCAGCCATCGACGGCCGTCGATACCAGCGGCAGTACGGATTGTGCTATGCGTGTCGATACCATCGACGCGAGTCAATGGTATCGATGGGCACACAGCAGTGCCGACGTCAGTTATAAAAGGGAGGGTTTGTCGTCATATGATGTCACACCTTCAGTGAGTTCTTTCTCCACCTGTGCCGAGTGTCTTCCAGAGCAATCTGAGCCTGGCTACGAGCGTTCAAGGAGCACGTTCTTCATCAAGTGGAGATTTCCTTCTCCGATCTTCACCGAGCTTCTTCTTCTACTTCTTCTTCTTCTTCCACAACCATGGTGCATGTTGCCGGTGCGTCTTCTTCACGAGCTAATCCAATGGACATTCCAGAGTTCGTTCCTCCACCGACCGCATCGATTCCGCGCCCGCGGATTGACCACCCGTCCGCGGAGGTCAAGAAGGTCTATGAGGAGATCATGAAGAGAAAAATTGAGCCGACCCGCTATGTTGACCGGGAGGTGATCCGCAACTTCGGGTTCGAGGCTAATCTGGCCTACGTTCTCAAAGGGCAGGCGAGGCACACGGGCAGGAGGCCCAATGAGATGGAATACCATGCTGATGGCCAACCATTCTTCGGTGACTGACCGACATACAAGGAGTTGGTGGCTGAATTCATGGCGTCGTTGGACATCTACGCCGTGCCCAATGACATCATCGCCACGGATTGCAAGTGGATCAAAGGCCGTGTTTCTTTCCGGCTATACAATAATGACTACACTCTCACCCTCCGCCAATTCAACTCCATATACAACTGGAACCATGGGCGGACTGATTACCGGCGGCCAGACAACCGGACCGACTACGACACCATTTTTGCCGAGCTTGTGACGGTGCCGCCGGGCAAATCTGTAAGCTACCACAACGCGGCGGTAGCAGACTTCGAGCATCTGTTCGTGTGGATTCTTCATCGGATGATGTGCTCTATCCTGTTTGCTAGGGGTGATCTGTCCCTTAGCAAATTTCAAGAGACGGGCCTGTTTTTCTTGCATAAACTACTGAAGCGCCAAGAGTGCAACTGGGGAACATTCTTTCTGTAGCGGGTGTTGGCTGTAAAGCGGAGTACGCGGAAGGCTCCAATTCACTTTGGAGGGGTCATTACACCCTGGCCTCCTACCTTGGGTTGAATTTCCAACAGCTTACTCCTCTCTCCAACAGAAGCAAGGTCAATTTGCAACATCTTCACCGATCCAACTTGATCCTGCTTCGAGATGGTTTACCATATGCTCATTGCCATGTAAACCACGCATATCAAGAATGCTCGCTTCCCGACCCTGTCTTCCACATCGAAGGGGCTCAACATTTCCGATGGCCAATCATAGCCATTGCTGACTCCGATGAAGACGGAGGCAACGACGACGACAACAATAATGATGACGAGGTTGAAGAGGAAGAGGAGGCCTACACTCCTCTTCGGGCATGCGTGGCACCTAGGAAGCGCCCTCGCATGCATCCGGGTGCGTCTTCATCTTTGCAGCCTCCGCCACCACCACCGCCCTCGCAGCCAAGCGAGGATGTCTATTCGATGCAAGGAATGTATGCTATGCTGCAGGACATACAGCAGACACAGCAGCATCACACTGCAGGGTATACCAGTATTCAGGAGACTACGAACCAGTTACTTGACAATCAGAGGGCAATATTCGAGAATGAGCGCCTCCTCCTCGACAACCAACAACAGATTCATGGCTGGTTGCATAGGATGGAGATGTAGCAGCAGCCCTTTTACGATAACTAATAGATCCAGAACTACTTTGGGGGGTATCCACAACCTCCACCTATGCCCCAGTTTGATCCGAGCTTTCAGGGACAATACCCATCCTGGGACCCCATGGCCCCACAGTACCCGCCTCCGCCAGAAGAGTAAATCGATATCTCTGTTCCAACCTTTAAGATTGTTTTTTACTATGAGGCCATAGTCGAGGGAAATATGGTCTTTTGTAGTGCCAAGACTTGTCAAGCTTCCTCAAAACAGTACAGATCTTCTGTTCCACACAAACAAAAAGAATAAACTTCTTATTTTGGCTACCATTCATCATATTTGGGCTATAAGAAATAGCTCCATCTTTGAAAATGTTATATCGTCTGCCTTCTCTGTTTGGAGACAAATCATAAAGGATGCCACAGATTTATATGTATAGATAGGTCGGCATCGTTACCCCAATCTTGCACATATTTTTTATGTTTTTAATGAGAAGAGTCCCACGCTTACTGATCAAAAAAGAGAGGCCATAGTCTAATTTAAGCTTAGGGGGGGAGTTGGAACAACTCTATCTTTTATTTTCTCAGTTTTTCATTTTATTTTGTTGTTTCTTGTCATTTATTTCTTGCAATCTTAGTTTGTTTGTAGGATCCACATTCTATCTAGTGTAATTGTGGATGTCTTAAGTCATGTGTCATCTCACTTGCCTGTACATGGGAGTTAAGGGAAAATTAAAAAAAATGAGTGTTTGCAAGATTGTGTTGCTCAACCTTGAGCACATAACTTAAGAAAATGATTGGTTTTGTCAACTCTAAAACAAAAAATCACAACTGTGCATTCCTAATTATTCATGAAAAGTGGACGGATTTGGTTGTGTGAGCCTAAACTGACCAAATGATAATGAGACTCTAATTTGAAGTAAGAGAGAGAAACCTCTTAACTACTACACAGGTCAGTAAGGAGGGACACATAATAATTTTCAAAGGTTCAGTCAATTAGTCTTGTGATCTTTCCAACTCATTGTTTTTTTTCACAATCCACCATAAGAATTGGAAGTACATTACGATTTTAATATTTTTGATTGCATCTCATGTAGATAGGTCTAGCATTGCAAACACTTTCACGTGTTTTGCATGAAAATAAAAAAATTAGAATAGTTATACATGCACATTATTCTTAGGTGCATGTCATTTAGCTACATTCATAACTTTTATGCATAGAGTACATCACGTATCTTATTTCTTCTTTAAAGGTGATTAACTTGTTCCATACCTTCTAAATAACTCAAATATTTGAGCAATGCAGAAAAAGTGAGCCTAACAAATTATTCATTGTCATTTGTGGATATAAGGGCCTGACAGAAAGAATATAAGAAAAAAAAGAGAAAAAAATTAAAAAAATGAAAAAGAAAAAGAAAGTTATTAAGAAGAAGTAGAATAAGAGGGAGAAAGGAACATAATATCACTTGCATTTTAAGATGAGTAAGTACATAATGTAGCTCAGTTAGATATCCATCTCATCTTGAGACGGGATGTTAGTGCATGCATCATTCCACCCAATCTTAGGCATTAGGGCAATTTTCATGTGCAAATGCATCATTTAGGGCATTTTTGTTTTATGCATGTTGAAACCGTATAATGCTTCCGTTTCGTCCTTTAGCCACCCATTCCATCCACCCGTTGCTCGAATTGGTAGGCCATCGTGATTTTCTCCTCGCATGTGAATATCAGGAGAGTTGCTTCCATTTAGATGGTAGTTAGGGTGAGCAACATAGTATAGGAGATCACAAGATGCACTGAGTCTAGACCGGCAAATTTTATTATGTTAACTGCCTTATGTGATAGTGTTCTTCAGTTTTGAGGTTGATATCTTTTATGGATGATTATTGTCGCCTTTAGGGTAGTTATCATTCTATGGTTAGTGAGGGCCGGAATGTGAATGTCTGGTGGGGATCATATGGGATGTTTGTTGTGATGATTTGTTCTTTAGTTGACTCTGGCAATTCTATTCTAAGGTTTAGTTTCTCAAGGGCAAGAAATGTTCAAGCTTAGGGGAGTTTGATGCGATGATTTTGAGTCGCATTTATAGACTTGTTTTATTTGTGTTTTATGCATTTATTAGTCATTTTGGTGGTTAATATTGCATAATTCATCTACTTTGGTCTATGATCTTTCTCTATGTCAAATCTCCCTTATTTTAGTATTTTGAGCATAAATTATCACAAGAATATGTTTTGTTTCGGCTTATGTGGTTTCATGTTGAAATTTCAGGAAAAACAAGTATTTGCTGTTGTCGATACCATCGACAGTGGTCGATACCATCAATCGGACCACAGGCAGCCAGCCGCAAGGAGCAGCAAAATCTCGATACTATCGACAGGAGAGTCGATGGTATCGAGATACCATCAGATTGCTTCAGAAAAGCGAGTCGATACTATCGACACAAAAGTCGATACCATCGACGAGTGGAGCTACAGTGACATAAAAGGACAAAACTGACGCCTATGAATGTCGATACCATCAACCCGCGTCGATGGTATCGAGGTGGCATCAGTCGTGACAAAGAAAAGAAAAGAAGACCAGCTGATACCATCGACTCGCGTCGATGGTATCGACACCGTCAGATACATGTTTGCTTCATATTGATCTAAATCCGATGGCTGCGGTAATTTGGCGACCTAATTCGGAGATTATACCTAATGACGGCGGCCAAGAACAATCTATCACATCATTAGCCGTTGCACACATCCCGAGAAGGTGTGGAGAGAAGAACGGATCCCAGAAGCACGCCCCAGCCATTTCGGACGCCGAAGAAGACGATTTCCACCACCGAAAGGCGGGAGAACGTGTATTCTATGCCAAGGAGCGCTTGGATCTTCTCCGTTCAGGGGTTTCACCACTCAATCGCATTTTTCTCCATGTTTCCCTTTTTCTCTACCACATTTTGCTTTGAGATGAACATGCGGGGCTAATCCCCTTGGTCTTTAGGACCGGGAGTAGCCTGGGAAATCATTGTATGACAATTTTATCATAGTAATTCATCTTTTATCTCTTAAATCCGTGTTATAATTCTGTTTTCTCAATTATATTGTTATGCTTGATCACCATAATAATAATCTAATGCCCTTAATTACTTTGAAAGAAGAATTAATGGTTGAAAAGAGATGAAATTTACATTAATTGACAAATCCCTTGAACAAGGTGGTGTAAGGTTAATGGTGGATACCGAGAGATCATTTTTAATGCACCTAGTTTAGGGTATAGGTTACTATGACGGTGGAACCGACCTAGACATAGGTAGTGAATTGTACCACGACAGTGGGCAATTTTGATTTCAGGACACTACCCGGATAGAGAGATAAATCCGAATGACTACATAGAATTTAATACAATGAAAACCCGTGGTGAAACCGCAATCCTAAAGATTCCCACTTGAATTGATTAAACTGAACATTTAATCATTGCTCTGCTTTGTTTATTTTATTTTCTTTTAATTTTACAACAACCTCCACTTTTTAACCAATTTAGCTGATTGCAAGTAGTTAGTAGTAGTCTCCGATAATTCACGTTTCCATGAGTTCGACTCGGGCCTCACAAAGGCCTATATTACATTGGCGCGTACACTTGCGTTTCTACGCACGTAAAAAGTGTGTTATATGTCCAAACAACGTGACGAGAAATGATGTCAAACAACCTCTGAAGCCGTGACACCTAGGTGGACACTTCTCTGATCTAAATAAATCTCATAACCTTTGTAATTGCACCATATTTCTTCTCCAACTTAAGAAAAAGTAGCCAAGAACTTTTTCACATCCAACAAGTCTGTCAAAAGATGTATTGGTAAATCGCACACACAAAGATGACCATCTATCGTGCAACAACAAGAGTAGCTAGATGTTGACTCTTTTAATGTTGGTGTCAAATAATTTTGACCAAACCAAAAATGATTGAATCTAGGTTCTGTAATTGCATTGTGGCACTTATTAGTTTTGTGTATACTAAGACATATGGGAAATCAAATAGATCCATTACATGAAGGATTGCCAAATAGTCCAAATCTTCTTTGGTAAAATCCTAACTTCAATGCTGCCACATCCTTGTTTCAAATGGATAATGACATAGATGCTCAACTTCATCCACATACTAGGCATCCCCCCTAGTGTTAGAATACAATACATAGGTGGAGGAGAAAGCCATCTTCATCTATTCAAGGAGAGTGAAGGGACAAACAAAGGAAGTCATAAATTCACACCCTATATGACCTTGCCAATGATCTAAGGTAGTCTCCACTTCTTTTTTTGTCAAGGACCATCTACAATATGGATTATAGACTAAATCCCAAGTTCGAGGTTGTTTCTACCCTAATTACATGCCTATAAAACATCCAAAGAGGTATGTGCAGTTAATGAGCACCCCAGGACTGTCATCTTTAAAAGAGCGGGTGTGGTGTTGTGCCTCCCCCATATCATAATGCTCAGGGTGCATGGCCCACCCAAGTTTGATCTGAAGATGGATTTGTAGGATGGCAATGTGTGCAAGGCATGGCCCAACCATCCGTGTTGGATTTCTAGGCCTCAAAATGCTACTTTTCAGCCCTTTTCATGCCACGCTCGCTCTTCAAAATCTGGGATGTACTGTGCATCTCCATATTTGTCCATTTAGCACCAACTGCTACCTAAATCATGCCTTGAAAAGATGAGAAACTCTATTTTTAAAAGCTTATACTACAAACACCTCACTTCAAGCTTTTCACTTGCTATTAGTTTTGTTGATTCCCTCAAAGCCTTGTGTCAAGTGAGCATGATGCCCTGCATTTGAGTTCAAAGTTTACTCACATAAGAGAAATATTGATTCCTAGATCAATCTTACTTCTTCCATGAGTATGATTACAGCGAATGTGCCAGCTCACATTTGGTGTTGTCAGACTAACAAATGTAATGAAAAATGACTGTTTGTTTGTATCAACACGTCAGCCCTCATCATGAATGGTTTCACATTTCATGCTTCAGACCTAATCTTAAGAGGTGGGTAGTGTTGACACTCTATTTTTTAGTCCACCTGATCCAATTTTTGGATAACTAAAATAGTGTCAAGTGTCAATAAAGATGAAGAATGGACCAAATATGCATATATACATGAACAAACTTTGATATTAGATCACATTTGGCAATGAATTATAGGTATCAAGATGAAGAATAAATCAAATATGCATATATCTGTGAACAAACTTTGATATTAGATCAAATTTGGCAATGAATTATAGGAAGAAAAATCTGGCCTCTGGGCGCTAATGGTCATCCTAAGTGAGAGAAGGTAGTAGAAACATCTAGATCTATGAGTAACATACCTAGGGATTCAAGATTAAAAATAGATGATTCATATGAAATTCTCAACATATCCACCAATCATGAGAATTTTGACTAGATCCATGATCAAATATTAAAATATAATTCAATAATTGTGAACAACAAAGTCACACAATAAATAGAAAAAAAATGAATCCACATATCTAATTACTAGAAGCCATGTTCATACCTTTCAACCATCAATTTCCCTCAATGGGGAGGCCACCAACAAGTGTGAACATTTAACTCATGAATGATTCATTATAGACTACTTGCAAAAATGTTGTCACCAAGGTCATCCCAAAATTTCTTATGGTTGTGATTCATATCCATATTCGGTTCCAAACCGAACAGAATCTGACCCATGGGCCCAATAGGATTGTGGCAAGGTTGGGAACCAATTAAGTGTGTGCCCTTCCTTGGGGATCCAAAATCTGCCTCAAACTATCCCTAACCCCATAGATTCAATCCAAATCAGGCCTCAATATGTAGGGCACCTACTTGGCATGCGTCGCACCTTTCTTGTGTGATCTGGGCCCATCAAAGTGGCCTTGTATCCACTTTGGGAAGCCTCATGAAGTTGGGGTCTCAAACCTGACATACACTCTGTGTTCCACACCCCTACCTTGACTAGTCAACTATGTGTCTTTCAAACACACCCCAAAAACCACCATAGGGAGGGGAAACTCGCTTGGAACATGTCGTGCATCTTTCCCTTGAGATAGTTGAGCAAACAACATTCAGAATGCACCTAGAACACTCTACAAAGAGGGAGGTCGCCTATCCTGCACCTTGCAACCTTGTAGTTTTTTTGGATTGTGAAAAACACCAAATAAATACCTAACCGTAGGTACCCCACTAGCCTCTAAAAATATAATGCTCCAACCACCATTCATTAAGGTTGGCTATGATTTTGAGAGAGGCTAGAGTCTACTGGATTCCCAAAGGCTAGAGATTAAGATCATAGCCCCCTAGGTTGTCATTTTAATAAAGTATACCCACCAAAACACTTGTTGACAACCCATTGAGAGACATAAGGGAGAGAATATTTCCCCTTCCCTTGAGAGAGAAAAATGCATCATTCCATAAATACAATGCTCAAGTAGGGTAGACACATGGACATGCCATAATTTGATCCATTGTCTTCCTTCCCACATTTCCAACCCCATCATGGCATAAGTGTATGAGCACATGGTTTTGATGATCACTCATTTATGACTATTTATTATAACCTTTTTGTAGTAAATTTCTTATTATTTACTTATTCTTTGCACATGCAAGACCTTTTCCAAGAAAAAGATATATTACAACCTTGTCAGACTTACAATTTTACAAGGGCTTTATGGGCATGCCTAGGACCTTTCTCACACATAGATTGACATGTTATCCCTTTTCTCTAGTTTTTATTATTTTCCTTATTCACCTAATTTTATAAATGTTTTCATGGTTTCCCTCCTTTTCCACAAAAATATGGTGGTGACTCCATTTTCCAAACCCGTATAACAGCATCCCCTCTGTTTCATTCACATAATGAAACCACAGTAATATCAAGACATGGTTAAATAAATTGGATCTGAATTCAATTGAAACATGGTACCAAATGAGTGATAGGTTTCCTAAACCTACTTCTCGTCCAAGAATGCGACCATGATAGTAAGGAAGATCCATAATTTTAAGCAAGATGTTGATGAATACTATTGTGAAGCATGGAAGTGGTATCAAAACATGTTGAGGAAGTATCCTCAACATGACATAAACATGTTTTAACATATAATAATTTTCTATCATAGGATACACATAAGGGAAAGGGCTATGCTTGACTCAGTGGGAGAGGAATTCTTTCTAAACAATGTTTTACCCAAATACCAATCATGAGGAACACAAACATGAACTAATCATGGGGAAGCGATCTTGAATATAATGATATGACAAAGAGTGTTATGGAATCAAAGGAGATGGCTAAATAGAAATCACAATTGTGTGTTGATGTGTGATTTAATGCACGAGAAAATTCACTATAGATGAACTCCCTATAGTGTACCTTAACTAAGTGTACAATAGTGTCGCCCGCAAGCAGCCGAATCTTATCACAATATGGTTCTAGATAAAATCTAAACTATAATTTCACAAATTATCCTAATCAATGTAACCATAAATAAGTAGCACTTATCAAAAAAAGGGTTTTTTTGTTTATACAAAGGTTGCAAAAATTTAATCGCTAGAAACAAATCTAGATTTATTAAATGATGGAGACACTAGGGTGGAATGGGTTTCACCACCACTAACTATCATTCATTCTCTTACTTCATCATATCAATCATGGAAATTCATATTTTAAGGCTTGGTAAATCACCCTTTCAATACTAGGACTAAAACTCAGACATATATCACTCCAAGCCAATCACATGACATAGAGATCATACATTTATCGTCTCTAAAAAAAATTATCTAAAATTCTCATCAAGGATGTAACTAGAATTGATCAATATCCTAGATCCTAGGTTCAAAGTTTTCTACACCCAAGATCTAATAAATATGTGAAATTGATGATCAGGAAAGAATAACAACATAAAATGATCTAATCCAAACGGTTAATGGATCACACAACGATAGATGCAATATGGAGAACAAAATCAGGTGAAAGGGCTACTTCCCGCATGCTATCCAGAGGACTATTTGATCATGTCAACAACTAAAAGTACAATAGGGGGAAAGAGAGAGAGAGAATGCCATTGTCACAGTCAAATATGAAATTGTAGTTGTGGTGTGCAAAAGCATGTCTTCAGACTTGGGGATGAAGGCTTTGAGAAAGGAGCAAGTACAACTTCTAGATGTTCATCTGAGATGAACTAGAATTTGCCAATATCCTTTTGTTGGGGTAAAATTTACTACTATGGATGTGAAGTAAGTGTAAAGGGTGATGGATAAAGGGTAGCGTACATCCTTCATCTGGCTTCTTTGAAAGTTAGGATCTTGGAATCCCAATGGAGGTATGAATCTCATTGGATTACATATGTCCATTGATGGAAACAATCTGTAAGGCCCCTGAACTTGCTTAATGAGTTGAATAAGATTAATTACCATACTTTAATGCTTAGAACCCTAATATAACCTTTATATATTCTTTGAAATCATAATACAAGCTTAAGTTTCAAATTTGGTCCAATTTGGACACGGTTTGAGCAAGTTATGTAATTTTATGTACATTTTGGACCTTTCTACAATTTACCCAATTGAGGGGTTTCATTTGCAATTTGTCACATACATTATGTTCCTTAGACGTTATATTATCCTTCTTGAGTATTTTTAGCCATGGGGGTCCTAGTTGAGCCATGGTTTGAATATGTTTTCCTCAAGGATATTTTAGGGTTTACCCCTTCATGGATGAGCTACCTTTAGTAGCTACCAACTAATGAATTATGTGATTGGTTGGGAAATTTGACAAAGGAAATCTAATTAGGTCTATATGGATGGTTGGGGATCTTCTTGTGTGTGTGCTTGTATATTCTTAATAGTTTAAGGCTATAAACACATAGGGAAGCTACTTTTACACCTCATGCTTGCTTCCATCCTTATCCATGGGCTATATTTACCTCTTCCTTGCCCAAGTACGAAACTATGATTGATTTCTCTTTCCTCTAACCTGTGGCAACGAATACACTCTATTTTTATGTAGAAACAAGTTCTCTAAGGTAGAATACAACCTCTTTTTAGAGAAGAAGTCTCCTAGAGCTCTATCTAGCCCTACCGAGGGTTTCCAAGGTCATCTTCTAGGGATTTCGACCAAGGAAAGTTGTTTTCTTCCTTCCTTCTCCATTTCTCTTGCTCTTCTCCTTCCTTAGACCTTCCTCCAGATCATAACCTTTCTGTTCCATGGTGAAAGTAACTCTAGAACTCAAAAATCTATCCTTGTTTCTTTTTCTAGGGTTTTGCTTCTTTGTGGAGAGAAGTGCCTATTTGGCCAAGTTCGGATCTGAATCCAAGGTTTTCTTGCCCTATTTGCTCAAGATTCTTTCTGTTTGGGATCTGACCTACTCTATAGAGGTGAGTTATATAACATTATTCACTTATATTTCTTACTAGAAGCTTGTTAGTTCATGTTTATGCTTTAATGTGATGATCTAAGCATAAAGAAACCATGCTTGTTTAGAATTACGATTTTTTGTGGTGTTCCCTATTTTGTTCCAGTTCTATATGAACTTTTAAACATGTGTACGACCTTTATAAGGTGTAACATGATCTGGGATAGTTTGATAGCATCAGACTATGGTGCTAAGCACAAAATAATTGATGGTTCAAATTAGGGTTTTCAAGCTATTTCCTTCCCTATCACATAATTGATGGTCATACCATTCAATAACCAATGGTGATGCTATCTTGGCAACTGATGTTCATGATCAAGGGTGTCAAATTTATTATGAAAACCTATGGTCACCCCCTTAGGTCAGGTTTTGGCTCAATTAGACGTTTAATTATCATCTACTAAGTATTCTAATAATGTTATCAATCGATGATGACATTAGCTTTATATTTCATGGTGTTAACTGAATGTATTACTGATCTAACAACCAATGGTTACCTAATGATCACAATTAATGGTGGATCAGGTCATCATCATATATGATGAGTTAAGAATGTAATTGTAGATTTGACTAAACCTTAAACTAATGGTTCCTTTGTTCAATTGATCTCTAATGGTTAGACCTATACTTCAATTGATAACCTTGAACAATGAACTTGATCCAATGAATGATATTGGATGCTTCAACATCCAATGGATTAGAGTAAATCACATGGTATTATATGTGGTTCCTAGTGATGATAATTAGATGGTCCAATACCATTAATTTTTAGTCTAACATTTGCCATCATATAGTTATATTTGATAAATCACTATAATAAGTGGATGTGCAACTCCCATGTGATCTAGCTTGTTATACCAAACCTTAATGTAATTATGTGATGTTGATTGGTTATAATTAAACCTCTTGAATGATTAATGTGATAATGAATTATACTGTGATGCCTCGATCCTCATGCCATCTCTAATGACCCCGGAGACTGGGGAGTCACCCTTGGTAAACCATCCTTAACTTTTTCTTTTCTTAATCACTTAAAATTTACCTAAAGGATAATCTTATAATTTGGACAATACTAAAATCTTACTTAAACTTGCGGAAGCAAACTTACTGTTTCTAAATATTGAAAGATACCTCAGATTTTAAACAACATATTACATCTTACTTGTGGAGTATAAAGTACAACAGTTAATTGAAAACTAAACTACATATTACATTTCATTCTCTCTCTCTACCATACCACATGCCCAAGGACCGAGGGGAAAGGACTAAGAGACCTCTAAATAACTATGAACTACCTTCTAAGAACTTGGGTGATACGATCCTTCAGCTTCCTCGTGTTGATGCTGACCTGAAAAATGTTTCAGTAGGTTGGTGAGCTACTGGCTCAGTGAATAGAATTTCACCCAACCATCGCAGATAACTCATTTAATGATTATTAATTGAAATAAAATACAAGATGATACTAAATTGAGTAGATCTAAGCAATATAATTTAAACAACAGGAGATGTCAATATTTCATTAAGATAACAACTGTTGTAAGGTTGTAGATATAATTAAATAATAGAGAATACTAAAATTTAATTTAAAGGACAACTGTTGCGTAATTAACTCAAACCTTTCTTAACTCTTCAACTTATAAGAAACTCTGTGAACTTATATGAACATATTTTATCTTATGCCTTGATCATATGTAGTGTACTCTACATATGAATAATCGTAGTGAACTACGATCCCATCGTACAAGACTTAGCCGACACCCCCGGATGGCTAAGTCTGACTACTCTCCTGGTCTGCAACAGGAAAACTAGCTCTCTAGCCTCGGCACTCCTGTGGTGCCATAAACTGGACTCCTCCTCTAACCTGAGCACACAGGCAGAGAGTCTGAGATGCTCTGTGGGCCTCATCTTAGTACGCTCTGTGGGTACCTCTGGGTTACCACTGAGATCTCCGGTTCATGTTGGGTAACCTATCTTCTCTTAGGAGACTTCCTCAAGGGCTTCGTCTCCCTACACACTCTGTGGGTGCGTTCTGACCCCCGTATACTGGATGCACCGCCAGGGTAGGTCATTTCATCCCTAAGGCACAGACCTCTCATAGGGATTCTACAGTGTCAGGGCCCTTAAATCTATTATTTCACTAATCTTGGAAGACTCTTACTAGATTGTACATTTCTCTTACTTATACTCGACTCGGGTATCTCTATTGTACCGTGTCTATTTACTTGAACTTTACAACAATATCATTCTAAATTTGACAGAGTAGTTTATTCAAACCAATGAAAAATACTAAATAATCCACATATTGTACTTGCAGGCAGATTAAAATAAATTGAATACTTGTCAACTTGGCACATACATACTGAAATCACGCAATTAAACATCTTAATATACTGATAAGGGTTGATTACTCAACATATGTGAAATCATCAGTAGAACTTGTAAATTATCTGAATTTCCTAGAAAAACATGCACATCAACCCTAATCATGAGTTGTGCATCACTTAACCCAATTAAGAGTTAATTACTTATCATGGCACAAATTATTGATAATAATTGAGAATTTATTATGATATCCTTGAGAAATGTGTTGATTCGTATAATTATTAATAAATTCACATTAAATATGATCGGGGGTGTGCAACTAGGTTTCTATTGAACCCTTTCATCTCATTGTCATTTCTTTGAAATCGTGCATCTAGTAAATTACTAGAATTGTACAAACTGGATTTGTTTCCAAACTAAATTGCTACTGTAAACCCTAGGTTTGTGTGCTACTGTATTCCACTTTTAATCTCAACAATTTAGGGTTTAATCAATCATATGGTTTCAGTAACCCAAATCTTACAAATAAGTTAATAAACTAAATCACACAAAATGTGAAGGAGCGAAACATGACATAACAGTCAGGCGACGCAAATACCGCTCAGCACTTGGGTAGTCGTTGTTACCCATGAATTAAACAGATTGAACCGAAATCATCTATTTCATGGAGTTAATACTTGCTTTGGGGAGTGAGATTCTACTCACAATGGTTCGAGATGTCTGAATATGACTGGAAATGCATCCACGGGGTTGTCTTCAACCTTCAAATAGCCCTAAATTCGGACCTGCTGCACACAACAGCCGTTTCTTCACATACAGGTTGAGAAGAACTGAGCTAGGTGCTGAATCAGATCTAGGTGGCTGCATATTCCTATTTAGGCTTCTTGGTCGAGCTCATAGGCGTCAATTTCAGGTGTTGGTCATGCCCAAGGCAGCTCATGGCTGTTGTTTCTCATAGCAGCTGTTGCTACTTGGTGGGGCGCCACCCCTAGCAGGTGGGGCACATGTGAGTGCAACAAGGGCGGGGAGTTGCGGAAGCTTGCTGGGACCTCAAGGATGGAGTTATTGGCGCCTTTTTGAGCTGCTCCTTGTGTCCAAGGCAGCTCCTAGCCAACGTCGCTGTAGCTGCAACTTGGCTGCGGCTCTGCTGGTCATCCGCCATAGCAGCTGGTCATGGCCGTGATTGGAAGAGGAAGAGGAAGGGAAAGGGAAAGGGAAGAAGAAGGAAGGTGGAGAAGGTGGCGCCTGCGGATCATAGCTAAGGAGCTCAAAATCGCCCACTGTTCACCCCCCCCCTTTGCTCTTGTTCTATCGGCTAACCTGGGCGCCGCTTTAAGTAGTTTTGTTCTATTAGGGAAGAAGAAAGGATAAGGGAGAAAGGGAAAAGGGAAAGAAATAGCCAAATACTGGAAAACTTGCATCTTAGGTCCCAGAGTCTTGAAAACACCATAACTCTCACCTCGATTGTCCGATTTGTGCGATTTTTTTTGCAACGTTTCAAGAGAGAGATCCTCTACAACTTGAAGGCATGAAATTATGCTTATTAGAATGTAACACTTGATCAAAACACTAATCACCACATGATCACTTAACTTGTCTCAATTAACTTAATGATGTTGTTATCATGATACTTACTAGTTAACTTTGATGTGGGTCATAACAATCTCCATCCCTTATAAGAATTTCATCCTAAAATTCCTAAAAGAGAAAAGGAAACTTGTTATGCATCTCAGACTCAAGCTCCCATGTGGCTTCCTCTAGGTTGTGGTTCCTCCACAGAACTTTCATTAACGGTATCTCGCGATTCTTGAGTTTTCTTGATCCTCCGATCAACTATTTGTACTAGTCCTTCAAGATAGGAACATCTCCTCTAAGTTGTGCAGATTCAGGGTCCACTATCTTCTTTGTACTAGGGTAACACTTCCTCAGCATCGATGCATGAAACACATCATGTAAATTAACCAACTCGAATGACAAATCCAACCTGTAGGCTACATGTCCAATCCTCTCAATGATAGGATATGGGCCCATAAACCTAGGAGTCAGTTTGCCTCTCTTGCCAAACATCAACACTCCTTTCCATGGTGAAACTTTCAGATACACTTCATCACCAACATCAAACTCAAGAGGTCTACGTCTCTTCTCAGCATAACTCTTTTGTCTGTCCTATGCAGCTTTTAAATGCTCTCTAATCACTGTAATCTTTTTTGTAGTCAAATCCACTATCTATGGTCTAAGAATCTCTTTTTCACCCACCTCGTACCAATTTATGGGTGATCTACACTTTCTACCATATAGAGCTTCATATAGGGCCATACCAAGACTAGAATGGTGACTATTGTTGTATGCAAACTCTGTAAGGCTCAAGTGTTCTTCCTAACTTCCACTGAAATGCAAGACACATGCTCTCATCATGTCCTCAAGAGTCTGAATGGTCCTCTCTGACTCACCATCTATCTGGGGGTGAAAAGATGTACTAAACCTCAACTTTGTGCCCAAAGCATGATGCAACTGTTTCCAAAATCTGGATGTGAACTTAGGATCTCTATCTGATATAATTGAAACTGGGATACCATGCATCTTGACTATCTCATCCACGTATATCTTAGCCAACTTTGGGACATCAAAGGTTGACTTAACAGGAAGAAAGTGAGCATACTTAGTTAGTCTATCCACAATCACCCATATTGAGTCACAATCTCTAGGTGTCTTGGGCAACCCTACCACAAAATCCATTGTGATATGTTCCCACTTCCACTCTGGTATAGGAAAAGATTGCAAAATACCTGTAGGGTTCTGATGCTCAACCATAACCTACTGGAACACACTACATCTTGCCACGTACTCAGCTACATCCTTCTTCATACCTGACCACCAGTATAACTCCTTGAGATTCATGTACATCTTAGTGTTGCCTGGATGCATAGTGTACATCGATGCATGTGCTTCCTCAAGAATTTGTTCTTTCAAATCACTATCTCCAGGTACACACAACTTGTCATGCTGATACAACAAACCATCATCTAAAAACATGAACTCTGGTCTTTTTCCTCTTGTCATTTCCTGCATGATCTGTTGTAACTCACTGTCACTCTGCTGAAGTTCCTTGATCTGATCATAAAAAGTAGGCTTGACTTGCATCTATGCAATCAAACCACTCTGCTCTGTCACCCCTAAGTCTAGGTTCAACTTCCGCATCTCTACTAGCAGGTCTCTCTTGAAACATGCCATAGAGAATACATCTACTGTTGAACTTGACTTCCTGCTAAGGGCATCTGCTACCACATTTGCTTTACCATGATTATAATCTATCATCACATCATAATCCTTGATCAATTTTAACCATCTCCGATGTCTAAGATTTAGATCTTTCTGGGTGAATATATATTTCAAGCTCTTATGATCCATAAACACTTGGCACACCTCACCATAAAGATAGTGATGCCATGTCTTAAGAGCATGAACTACAACAGCTAACTCCAAATTATGTGTCTGGTAATTCTCCTCATTCTTCGTAAGTTTTCTAGATGCATAAGCTACTACCTTGCCTTCCTGCATCAACACACAGCCTAAACCTCTCCTAGAAGCATCACAGAACACTGTGTAGCCTTTACCTGCCTTGGGTAGGATCAACACTGGTGTTGTAGTCAACTTCTTCTTCAAGATTTGAAAACTCTTCTCACAGTTATCTGACCAAACATACGGTGCATTCTTTCTCATTAAGCGTGTCAGAGGTGACACTATAACACTAAATTTTTGGATGAACCTCCTGTAGTAACCTGCCAATCCTAAGAAGCTTATGATCTCAGTATGAGTCTTAGGTTGCTCCCACTATAAAACAGACTCAACTTTCTTAGGGTCAACACTTACTCCATCTCCTGAGATGACATGTCCAAGAAAAGACACCTCAGCTAACCAGAACTCACACTTACTGAACTTAGCATATAATTGGTGTTGTCTCAACAACTGTAACGCTATCCTCAGATGCTGCTCATGTTGCTCATCATCTCTGGAATAGATCAAAATGTCATCTATGAAAACTACTATGAACTGATCCAAAAATGGCTTGAAAATCCGGTTCATCATATCCATGAAAGTTGTTGGGGAATTAGTCAGTCCAAACGACATGACTAGAAACTCATAATTCCCATCTCTTATATAGAAAGCCGACTTAGGAATATCCGAAGCCTTTATCCTTAATTGATGATATCCAGATCTCAAGTCTATCTTAGAAAAGGTTGTCGCCCCACGCAACTGTTCAAACAAATCATCTATCCTTGGCAACGGGTACTTGTTATTGATGGTGATCTTATTCAACTGTCTGTAATATATACATAACCTCATAGTACCATCTTTCTTCTTCACAAACAAGACTGGAGCTCCCCATGGTGAAGAACTAGGTCGAATGAAACCCTTATCCAGTAATTCCTATAACTGAATCTTGAGTTCCTTCAACTCTACAAGTGCCATTCTGTAGGTTGGCAGCACTACAGGTTAACTACCTGGAAACACCTGGATCTCAAAGTCTATCTCTCTTTCAGGAGGTAGACCTGGAAACTCATTTGAGAAAATATCTGGGAACTCACAGACCACTGGCACATCCCATAGACTAACTGTGCTCTTCTCAACTCTAGTATCTACTACATGTGCCAAGAATGCTTCACAACCTTTCTGCAACATCTTATCAGCTACAGCGGCTGATACAATACACGTAGGCAAAAACTTTCCTGTCTCCAGTAAAGACACAAGAAAATCCACCATGTTGAAAGACAGCCTCCTTCTTCCAACAGTCGAGTTGAACTCAATACGTCTCTAGGAAATCCATACCCAAGATAATTTTAAAAGTGTTAATATCTAGGGGTATAAGATTAACCGCAATGGTGTAACCACCAAAATTCAACAAACATTTGGGACAAAACTCTATCAACACTGTCAGTTCACCTAAAGGAACCCTCAACAACAACTCAACTGGTAACTCCTAGGTTAACAGGTTAAGCTCACAAGCTAAAGAACGTTGTATAAACGAGTGAGTAGCACCCGGATCTATCAAAACCATAACTGAAATGATGTTAAAGAAAAGCATTTCTCCTGTAATTACTCAAGAAGAAACAATACATTCTTGTGGTTTCAAAGAGAAGAAGCGTCATGAAGCTCTTCCTCTCCCACGATGTCCTCATTGTCTTTCCCTAGTACTGGGTGTTGCACCACCTCAGGAACCTGAAGCTATAGAGGAACCGGGTCCTCCAGCTGGAGCCTGTCTCGGGACATTCTGATACTATGACAGGGAACCATGTGATGCTGACTACCGTAACTGGGGGCAATTCCTCTTGAAATGTCCCATTTGTCTGCATTGATGACAACCTTGAAACTCTATTCCCCAACACTACCTTGATTGTTGCTTCCCATAGATATCACACCTCAGTATCTCTCTCCTTGGCGGACCTGTCATTGAAGTTGATGATCCAGATGACCTTCCTCTTGGCATATTTCTCCATATCCCTGGACTAGATCTTCCCCTACTCTGAGAAGATATCACATCTTTAGATCCTTATTTACTGAAACAACAAAAACCATGTCCAAGCTTTGAGAAGAACCCACCACCACTTCCTCAGTGACCACTACTAGGTTGTCCTCTGCCGAAGTCTCGGGGTCTCTTTCTATTCTCATAACGCTTATCAGTGTTCACAGACTCCTCTACACATCTTATTGCCTCATCCACATCATCTCCACCACATGGACCCATCACCTGAGGGTCAGGTCCAATGTGGCTCTCATCTTGGTCATGACCACGTCCTCTTCATGCCATCTGCAATAGTATAACAGAACACTTCCTATTAGAAAATTACAGTTAGAAGGAAAACACCCTAATCCTAATCCTATTGGTCTCTTATCGTCCCCTAACCTTGACTTAGAAAAACTACGTACTCAACCTATGCTCTCATAACCTCGCTCTGATACCAAATTTACTTGTGATGCCCCGATCCCTGTGCCATCTCTAATGACCCCGAAGACTAGGGAGTCACCCTCGATAAACCACCCTTAACTTTTTATTTTCTTAATAACTTAAAATTTACCTAAAGGAGAATCTTATAATATGGACAATATTGAAATCTTACTTAAACTTGAGGAAGCAAACTTACTATTTCTAAATCTTGAAAGATACCTCAGAGTTTAAACAACATATTACATCTTACTTGTGGAATATAAAGTACAACAGTTAATTGAAAACTAAACTACATATTACATTTATTCTCTCTCTCTACCATACCACATGCCCAAGGACTGAGGGGAAAGGACTAAGATACCTCTAACTAACTACGAACTACCTTCTAAGAACTTGGGTGATATGATCCTTCAGCTTCCTTGTACTGACGCTGACTTGAAAAATGTTTTAATTAGTAGGTTGGTGAGCTACTGGCTCAGTGAATAGAATTTCACCCAACCATCATTGATAACTCATTTATGATTATTAATTGAAATAAAATACAAGATAATACTAAACAGAGCAGATCTAAGCAATATAATTTAAACGACATGAGATGTCAATATTTCATTAAGATAACAACTGATGCAAGGCTATATATACAATTAAATAATAGAGAATACTAAAATTTCATTTAAATGACAACTGCTGTGAAACTAACTCAAACCTTTCTTAACTCTTTAACTTATAAGAAACTCTGTGAACTTATATGAACATATTTTATCTTATGCCCTGATCATATGTAGTGTACTCTACATATGAAGACTTGTAGCAAACTACGATCCCACCATACAAGACTTAGCTGACACCCCGGGATAGCTAAGTCTGACTACTCTTTTGGTCTGTAGTAGGAAAATTGGCTCTCTGGCCTCGGCACTCCTATGGTGCCATAAACTGGACTCCTCCTCTAACTTGAGCACACAGGCAGAGAGTCTAAGATGCTCTATGGGCCTCATCTTGGTATGCTCTGTGGGTACCTCTGGGTTACCACTGAGATCTCCGGATCATGTTGGGTAACATATCTTCTCTTAGGAGACTTCCTCAAGGGCTTCGTCTCCCCGCATGCTCTGTGGGTGTGTTTTGACCCCGTATACTGGATGCACTGACAGGGTAGGTTGTTTCATCCCTGAGGCGCAGACCTCTCATAGGGATTCTACGATGTCAGGGCCCTTAAATCTATTATTTCAGTAATCTTGGAAGACTCTTACTAGATTTTACATTTCTCTTACTTATACTCAACTCTGGTATCTCTATTGTTCCGTGTCTATTTACTTGAACTTTACAGCAGTATCATTCTAAATTTGACAGAGCAGTTTATTCAAACCAATGAAAAATACTAAATAATCCACATATTGTACTTGCAGGCAGATTAAAATAAATATAATACTTGTCAACTTGGCACATACATACTGAAATCATGCAATTAAACATCTTAATATACTGATAAGGGTTGATTACTCAACATATGAGAAATCATCAGTAGCACTTGTAAATTCTATGAAATTCCTAGAAAAACATGCACATCAACCCTAATCATGAGTTGTGCATCACTTAACCTAATTAAGAGTTAATTACTTATCATGGCATGAATTATTGATAATAATTGAGAATTTCTTATGATATCCTTGAGAAACATGACGATTCGTATAATTATTAATAAATTCACATTAAATATGATTGGGGGTGTGCAACTAGGTTTCTATTGAACCCTTTCATCTCAGTCATTTCATTGAAATCGTGCATCTAGTAAATTGCTAGAATCATACAAACTGGATTTGTTTCCAAACTGTATAGCTACTGTAAACCCTAGGTCTGTGTGCTACTGTATTCCACTTTTAATCTGATCAATTTAGGGTTTAATCAATCATATGGTTTCAGTAACCCAAATCTTACAAATTAGTTAATAAACTAAATCACACAAAACCTGAAGGAGAAAAACATGACATAACAGTCAGGCAACACAAATACTGCTAGGCACCTGGATAACTGTTGTTACCCATGAATAAACACAGATCGAACCGAAATTGTCCATTTCATGGAGTTAATACTTGTTTTAGGGAGTGAGATTCTACTCACAGTGGTTCGAGATGTATGAATATGACTGGAGATACAACCACGGGGTTGTCTTCAACCTTCGAATAGCCCTAAATTCAGACTAGTTGCACACAGCAGCCGTTTCTTTGTGTACACATTGAGAAGAACTGAGCTAGGTGCTGAATCGGAGCTAGGTGGTTGCGGATTCCTATTTAGGCTTCTTGGTCGAGCTCATAGCGTCGATTTTGGGTGCTGGTCGTGCCCAAGGCAGCTCCTGGCTATTGTTTCTCATAGCAGCTGCTGCTGCTTGGTGGGGTGCCGCCCCTAGCATGTGGGGCACAGGTGAGCACAACAAGGGCAGGGAGTGCAGAAGCTTGCTGGGACCTCAAGGATGGAGTTATTGGCATAATTTTTTAGCTGCTCCTTGTGCCCAAGGCAGCTCCTAGCCAATGTCGCTGTAGCTGCAGCTTGGCCGCGGCTCTGCTGGTCGGCTACCCTAGCAGTTGGTCGTGGCCGCGGTTGGAAGAGGAAGGGAAAGGGAAGAAGAAGGAAGGTGGAGAAGGTGGTGCCTGCAGATCGGAGCTAAGGAGCTCAAAATCACCCACCATTCACCCCCATTTGCTCCTTTTCTATCAGCTAACATGGGCACCACTTTAAGTGGTTCTGTTCTATCAGGGAAGAAGAAAGTATAAGGGAGAAAGGGAAAGGGGAAAATAAATAGCCAAATACTAGAAAAAATGCATCTTAGGTCCTAGAGTCTTCAAAACACCATAACTCTCACCTCAATTGTCCGATTTGTGCGATTTTTTTTGCAATGTTTCAAGAGCGAGATCCTCTACAACTTGAAGGCATGAAATTATGCTTATTAGATTGTAACACTTGATCAAAGCACTAATCACCACATGAGCACTTAACTTATCTCAATTAACTTAATGATGTTTCTATCATGATACTTACTAGTTAACTTTGATGTGGGTCATAACATACACTCTTCTTGTGTTGAAACCACAATGTAGTACTATTTGAATATCATAGTGCCTTGCCATATTAATATCTATGGACACATATGTGCTAATGATCGTTTGAGCCTTGTTTAAGGCATGGAATGATAATAATAACCTTACTATGAAAAATGTGATAGTCTTAACAACCTTTGGGCATGTTTGAAGCCATGATTGAGGTGAAATCCTCTTCATGTTCCAATAAGGGTTAACACCCTAGAACTTGTGATAAGATATTGGTATCTTGTAAAAGTATGATGATAAGTGTGGTCCATTAATTTGCAATGAATGATAGTATGTGGTAATGTGATTAAGATTTTTTATATAAATCTCAAATGTTTTATATATTTTGAAGTTGGTATACATATACTCTTGTTAGAAAAGAATTAGGGTTTGAATGTCCATTTGAATGATTTATCCTTAATTCACCCAATTGGCATAACTAATTAAGTGAAACTCTAATCATATAGTGCCTTGTTCCATAGATCTATCTGAGTGTCATAAATTGCCAGATAGTGAAATGAGTATTCCTAAGGGATACTCAGAGCGCATTGTGATGAGTATGTGGGGTGCTTGTCATCCTGAATTCAAGTGTTAGGGAGGATGACAGTGGTCATACCTAGCCCTTAGTTTGAGAATGGTTTTGGTCATGTCTCGGTGATTATATATATATGATGAGATTGGAGGACAACTATGGTTGTACCTCGGATGGTAGGGTATGCGTACCTGCCTCCTTTCACTAGTGCCATGACCTATACCAAGGACGTACTAGGCTGTTAGCAGCTTGACCTTAAGTGTCGTTGTAGTGGACCCATACTGACTGAGGGTGCAGAAGGTCTTAGGAGTCCGGCTCTTTCTAGATCTTGTATGGCACTGATTTCGACTTAGTAGTGGTCAGTTGGGACTTGAGTGGTATTTCTCAAATCCCTCAGGCCAATGTAATAAAAGAAGTGATATAAGCCATGTAGTATACTGGCTATGGTTAAATATGTCTCAAATTATTTGATTAGTCTTTAACTTGTCTTTATACTACTCAGTGTTTACAAGATAATATCATATGACCTTTGAGTAATTATACTTCTTGTCAAGTTAATTTTCTTAATGGATTAGTATGCTTAACCTATTCAATCTACTTAAATTTCTTATTCATTACTATATATGCTCAGTTCATTTACTATCAATCAACATGTTATAATCAATATATGTTGGACAGAGTTATATCTCTCGCTGGGGCTGAGTCTCACCTGTGGGTCACCACATTTTTTAGGTGGTCACGGGCAACGAGGTCAAGGTCGCATTGTGGAAGAGAACCAGCCTTGTGATCAATAGATTTAGAAGGTTGGTTAGTTGTAGATGTTAGTAGTAGAGTTCTAGTGTCGTCCCTATACTCTCAGTTCTAGGTATGGGATGTGTTTTCTTTTTAGATGATATACTCGTATCGACATGAGATTTTGGAGTATGCCAACATTTGTAAATATATGGCATGTACATGTGAACTATCTTTTGTATGTAGGATGTGACTGAGGTCTTTGGACCCATATGTGAATATTTGTTACAATATATGAGAATGGAATGATGGACCTTTAGGTAAATGTTCTACAGTTCATTTACATTGTTGGAATTGGTTTTAATTACTCCGCATTTTTGACAATGTGATTAATTAGTAGTTGATTGTGTTTTGTGTTTTGAGTAATCTTGTTTAGCATGATGAGGTGTCATGGTTAAGTTGGTATCAGATCTCTAGGTTTACTGAGTCTACAGGTACATAGAACTTAGGTTTGAGTCTATTCTTATGTATCCAACATATTTGATCATAGTTTATGCTTATGTAGATATGTCTGGAGTACATGAAGAACACATTGAGAGTAGCTATGTTTCTCTAGGAGGAGGTGCTAGGAGGTAGGCACACGATGAGAGTGTGCCAGAAGAAGGGCTAGAGCAGCCCACAATGCCTCATCTAGACCCGATAATGATGGCCAATCTTGAGTTTCAGTCTATGTTTAGACAGATGATGGCTGCAATTACACATATCACTGACTAAGTGCCAGCACCTCAAGCTAGGACAGCCACCTCTAATGTGGAGTCTCAAGGTGTTGGGAAGACATTTGAACGTCTTAGACGTGTTGAGGAGATTGAATATGCGGGTACTTCTGATCCAGCAGACGCTGACATGTGGTTGACTGAGCTGGAAAAAGCATTCAAAATCCTAAACATCACTAAAGAAGACAAAGTTAAGCATGCAGTATACTTGTTGAAGGGTAGTACTGGCCACTGGTGGGCCATAGAAGAGGAGAAAAGGCTAGGAGTTTTGATAGGGTGGGAGGAGTTTCAGAGGGAATTTGTTAGCTGATATTTTCCAGAGACCTACCTAGATGAGAAAATCTCTCAGTTTGAGAAGATTCATCAGGGAGCTATGGCTATCAATGAGTATGAATCAAAGTTTATGGAACTTCTAAGGTTCTACCCACACATGGCAGCAATGAACAAGGAAAGGATATGGAGATTTGAGAAGGGTCTGAGATGGAGTTGACTACTATAGAATCAACCTTGGAGAATAGGGAAAGGTTTTCCCCCTTTGTGGAATCTGTCAGGAGGATTGAGAGGTCTGCCATAAAGAAGTGTGAAGCTAATGCTAAGAAGCAACCTATGCAGTTTTAAGGGCAATCATCTGGAGGATTTAAGAAGACAACATTTTTCTCACTGCCTTCATAACCAAGGTCAACCTTCACTGGACTAAGATCACATGCACCATCACAGTGGACCCCGAGTAGGGGTAGAGGTCACAATTTTCCACCGATAAGAGCTCGCAGTTCATCATCAGTCTCAGTTACAGGGCCATTTAGACCACAGAGTGATAATTGAGTGTGTCATCAATGTGGACACACAGGGCATATTAGATGGAATTTCCCTATGAAGGTTGAGGAGGTGACTCAGCAGCCAAGGCAAAATCAATAGGGATCACAATAATGACAGTTTGATACTGGTAGTGGCAGAGGATGTGGTCAGGCGTCCCATGTAGGATCCTCAGGACAGGGAGTAGAGGACGTGGATGGGAACAGGCTCTATGCCATGACCTAGTCGGAAGCATTGGTCAATCCACGAGTTGTGACATGTCAGATGGAATTATTTCATTCTAATTTGGCTGCTTCTTGTTTCATATTTATGTTAGTAGATTCAGGTGCAACGCACTATTTTATCACTAGAGAGGTGATAGGTAGTTGTTATCTACTTGTTAGTCTTAGATCTGATAGCCTACGGCTAGAGACTCCTTTGGTTGATTTCGCCGAGTTGCGGGAAGTGTTCCCTTCTTGCGTTCTTTCTTTTACTGGACACAACATTCAAGTGGATCTTTTACCACTTGACATGCATGGTTTTGATGTAATCCTAGGAATGGATACCTTGGAAAAATACAAGGTAGTCTTGGACTGTAGTACTAAGGTGGCGACGTTCCATGATGGAGATGTACAGTGGATTTTCCAGGGTGATAGGAAGATTCTTCCTACATGTTTGATGTCATCTATGACAGCTGAGCAGTTGATGAGATAAGGATGTTAGGCTTTCTTAGCTCATGTTGTGGATACCAAGGCAGAAGGTCCTAGTATCCAAGAGGTACCAGTGGTGTGAGAATTTGAGGATGTCTTTCCTGAGGAATTTCCTAACATTCCCCCTCCTAGAGAGATTGAGTTTGAGATCAATCTTATTACTGGAACACAACCCATAGCACAGTCAACATATAGAATGGCACCAGCAGAGATGCAGGAGTTAAAGAAATAGTTACAAGAATTGTTAGAGAAGGGTTTTATCAGGCAGAGCACTTCCCCTTGGGGTGCTCCCGTGTTGTTTGTTAAAAAGAAGGATGGTTCAATGAGGCTGTGTATAGACTATAGACAGTTAAACAAGGTGACAATAAAGAATAAGTATCCTTTGTCGAGGATTGATGATCGTTTTGATCAGTTGAGAGGTGCCACTATGTTTTCAAAGATAGACATGAGGTCAGGTTACCATTTTTTGAGAATTAAGGCTGATGACATACCCAAGTCAGCTTTTAGGACTAAGTATGGTCATTATGAGTTTCTAGTTATGCCATTTGGGCTAACCAATGCACCTGTAGCTTTTACGGATCTAATGAATAGGGTGTTTAGACCTTATCTTGATCAGTGTGTGGTCGTGTTCATAGATGATATCCTGATATACTCTAAGGATAGTCAGCAACATGAGAAACACCTTCGCCAGGCATTGACTTTGTTGAGGAAGCATCAACTATATGCTAAGTTCAACAAGTGTGAATTCTGGTTATTTGAAGTGTCTTTTTGGGCCATGGTATATCTGCCAAAGGCATTTGTGTTGATCCTAAGAAAGTGGAATCACTACTAGATTGGGAACAACCCAACACACAAACAGAGATCTGTAGTTTCCTAGGTTTGGCAGGCTACTATAGGAGGTTCATCAAAGACTTCAGTTCTATAGTGTTGCCCCTAACTAGGTTAACCACGAAGGATGTTCCTTTTGCTTGGAATGACAAGTGTCAATGTTCTTTCTAGCCATTGAAAGAAAAGTTGACTAGTACACTAATGTTAATAATGCTAGAGTAAAGGAAAGGCTATATTGTCTTTTGTGATGCTTCAAAGAATGGGTTAGGATGTGTGTTGATGCAGGATAAAAATGTGATTTCTCTTGCTTTGCGACAATTTAAGAAACATGAGGAGAATTACCCAACACATGATCTGGAGCTTGTAGCGGTGGTCCATATCTTAAAGATATGGAGACACTGTCTTTATGGAGAAAAGTGTCAGATCTTCATTGACCACAAGAATCTACAGATATCTTCTCAAAACATGAGTTGAAGATGAGGAAGAGGAGATGGATGGAGCTAATTAAGGATTATGATTGCACAATAGACTACCATCCAGGGAAAACAAATGTGGTAGCTGATGCATTGAGTAGAAAGTCATCTTCATTATCAACAATAGATAATGTACAATTAAATTCCTTGATGTTCCATAAGAGAGATATGCTAGTGTCTTTTCACCAGATGAATGTACAACTACAAGTTTCCTTGCTGGCAGGATTTTTGGCACAGTTACAAGTGAAACCTGCCTTGAGATAGTAGATTCATGATGCATAACAAAATGATACTGTGATAGTGAATATCCGATCAGGGATTGGCAATGAAAAGTATGATGGCTTTCATGAGGAAGATGATGGTACAATTTGTTACCACAATAGGACAATAGTTCCTGATGTTGATGGGTTGAGGAAGATGGTACTTGAGGAGGCTCACTCCTCCATGTATGCAATGCATCCTGGAAGTACCAAGATGTACCAAAACTTGAAATACATGTATTGGTGGCCAGGTCTAAAGCATGATGTGGCGGAGTTCATTGCCAGATGTCCAGTTTGTCAGCAGGTGAAGGCTGAGCACCAGAAGCCTACAGGGACATTACAACCCTTTTCAATACCATAATAGAAATGGGATCATATTACTATGGACTTTGTGTTTGGTATTCCTAGGACAACTAAGGATCATGATTCCTTATGGGTGATAGTAGACAGATTGACTAAGCCAGCTCATTTTCTGCCAGTTAAGATGGCATTTACAGCAGAGAAATTGGCACAAATATATGTTGATGAGATAGTCCATCTGCATGGCATTCTAGTGACTATAGTTTCTGCCAGAGGTCCACAGTTTACAAATCATTTTGGGAGCATTTGCAATTATAAATGGGAACATAGCTGAGATTCAACACATATTTTCATCCATAGACTGATGGTCGGTCTAAACGGACTATTCAAACTTTAGAGGATCTCTTGAGGGCATATGTGCTGCAATTTCTTGGTAGTTGGGATGTACATCTAACTTTGATAGAGTGTGCATACAATAATAGATATCAAAGAAGCATCGATATGGCTCCTTATGCGGCTTTGTATAGGAGATGATGTCAGTCTCCTCTTTGCTGGTATGAGACAGGTAAATATCAACTTTTGGGTCCTGAGCTAGTACAGCAGACTACAGAAAAGATTAAAGTGATACAACAATAGTTGAAAGCAGCCCAGGATAGGCAAAAATCTTATGCAAATAATCAACACATACCACTTGAGTTCCAAGTGGGAGATATAGTATATCTTAAGGTTTCTCCTTGAAAAGGTGTGCTGAGGTTTGGAAAGAAGGGTAAGTTGGCTCCTAGATTTATGAGACCATACCCTGTCCTAGCTCAAGTTGGAAAGGTAGCATAAATGTTGGATCTGCCACCAAAGATATATAGATTGCATAATGTCTTTCACATATCTATGTTGAGGAAATGCCATCCAGATACTAACCAGACAATCCAACCAGTAGAGGTTGAGTTAGATGAGGATATCTCCTATGTTGAGGGTCCTATGTTGATCCTGGATAGAAGGGTGAAAAAGCTAAAGAGAAAAGATGTAATACTAGTGAAAGTTTTTTGGAATCACTATGGCATAGAGGAAACCACATGGTAAGTAGATAATGAGATACATAGAAAATATCCATCTCTTTTTGTGTAGGATTTCGGGGCGAAATCCTTGTTAGGGGTTTATAGTTATAAGGCCCCTAAACTTGCTTAATGAGTTGAATAAGCTTAATTACCATAATTGAATTCTTAGAACCCTAATATAACCTTGTGATATGATTTGAAATCATAATGCAAGCTTATGTTTCAAATTTGGTTCAAGTTGGATATTGTTTGAGCAAGTTGTGTAATTTTATGTACATTTTGGACTTTTCTGCAATTTACCCAATTGAGGGGTTTTCTTTGCAATTTGTCACATACATTATATTCCTTAGATGTTATATTATCATTATTGAGTATTTTTATCCATGGGGCTCCTATTTGATCCATGGTTTGAAGGTGTTTTCCTCAAGGGTATTTTAGGGTTTACCCCTTCATGGATGAGCTACCTTTAGTAGCTACCAACTAATGAATTATGTGATTGGCTGGGAAATTCGAAAAATGAAAGCTAATCATGTATATATGGATGATGGGGGAGCTTCTTTTGTGTGTTCTTGTATGTTCTTAATGGTTTAAGGCCATAGACACATGGGGAAGCTACTTTTACACCTCATGCTTGCTTCCATCCTTATCCATGGGCTATATTTACCTCTTCCTTGCCCAAGTATGAAACTATGCTTGATTTCTCTTTCCACTAACCTTTAGCAATGAATCCAATCTATTTTTCTGCAGAACCAAGTGCTCTAAGGTAGAAGACGATCTCTTTTTGGAGAAGAAGGTCTCCTAGTGCTCCATCTAACCCTACCTAGGGTTTCCAAGGTCATCTTCTATGGATTTTGACCAAGGAAAGTTGTTTTCTTCCTTCCTTCTCCATTTCTCTTGCTCTTCTCGTTCCTTATAACTTTCTCCATGTTGGAAACTTGTTGTTCCATGGTGAAAGTGGCTCTAGAACTCAAAAAACCTATCCTTCTTATTTCTTTTTCTAGGGTTTTGCTTCTTTGTGGAGAGAAGTGCCTATTTGGCCAAGTTCAGATCTGAATCCAAGGTTTTCTTGCCCTATTTGCTTGATATTCTTTCTTTTTGGGATCTGACCTACTCTATAGAGGCGAGTTATATAACATTCCTCACTTATATTTCTTACTAGAAGCTTGTTAGTTCATGTTTATGCTTTAATTTGATGATCTAAGCATAAAGAAACCATGCTTGTTTAGAATTACGAATTTTTGTGGTGTTCCCTATTTTGTTCTTGTTCTATATGAACTTTTAAACATGTGTACAACCTTTCTAATGTGTAACATGATCTGGTATAGGTTCATAGCATCAACCTATGGTGCTAAGCACAAAATAATTGATGGTTCAAATTAGGGTTTTCAACCTATTTCCTTCCCTATCACACAACCGATGGTCATACCATTCAATAACCAATGGTGTTGCTATCTTGGAAACTTATGTTCGTTATTAAGGGTGTCAAATATATGGTGAAAACCTATGGTCACCCCCTTAGTTCAGGTTTTGGCTCAATTAGATGTTAAATTATCATCTACTAAGTATTCTAATAATGTTATCAATCAATGATGACATTAGCTTAATATTTGATGGTGTTAACTGAATGTATTATTGATCTAAAAACCAATGGTTACCTAATTATCACAATTAGTGGTGTACCAGGTCATAATTATATATTATGAGTTAAGAATGTAATAGTAGATTTGACTAAACCTTAAACTAATTGTTCCTTGGTTCAGTTGATCTAATGGTTAGACCTATACTTCAATTGATAACCTAGAACAATGAACCTGATCAAATGAATAATATTGGATTCTTCAACATCTAATGGATTATAATAAATCACATGGTATTATATGTGGGTCCTAGTGATGATAATTTTATGGTTCAATACCATTAATTTTTAGTCTTTCCTTTGCCATCATATAGTTATATTTGATAAATCACTATAATAAGTGGATGCGTAACTCCCATATGATCTAGCTTGTTATACCTAACCTTAATGTAATTATATGATGTTGATTGGTTATAATCATACCTCTTGAATGATTAATGTGATAATGAATTACACTCTTCTTGTGTTGAAACCACATTGTAGTATTATTTGAATATCATAGTGCCTTGCCATGTTAATATCTATGGACACATATGTGTTAATGATCTTTTGAGCCTTGTTTAAGGCATGGAATGATGATGATAACCATACTATGAAAATGTGATAGTCTTAACGACCTTTGGGCATGTTTGAAGCCATGATTGAGGTAAAATCCTCTTCATGTTCCAATAAGGGTTAAAACCCTAGAACTTGTGATAAAATATTGGTATCTTATAAAAGTATGATGATAAGTGTGGTCCATTAATTTGCAAACAATGATAGCATGTCATAATGTGATTAATATTTATATCTCAAATGTTTTATATCTTTTGAAGTTTTTATACGTATACTCTTGTTAGAAAATAATTAGGGTTTAAATGTCCATTTGTATGATTTAGCCTTAATTCACCCAATTAGCATAACTAATTAAGTGAAATTCTAATCATGTAGTGCCGTGTGCCATAGATCTATCTGAGTGTTAGAAATTGCCAGATAGTGAAATGAGTATTCCTAAGGGATACTCAGAGGGCATACTGATGAGTATGTGGGTGCTTGTGATCCTAAATTCAAGTATTAGGGAGGATGACAGTGGTCATACCTAGCCCTCAGTTTGAGAATGGTTGCGGTCGTGTCTCAGTGATTATATATATGATGAGATTGGAGGACAACCGTGGTTGTACCTCGCATGGTAGGGTGTGTGTACTAGCCTCCTTTCACTAGTGTCATGACGTATACCAAGGATGGACTAGGCTATTAGCAGCTTGACCTTATGTGTTGCTGTGGCAGACCCGTACTGACCAGGGGTGGAGAAGATCTTAGGAGTCCGACTCTTCCTAGATCTTGTATGGCACTGATTTTGACTTAGTAGTGGTCAGTTGGGACTTGAGTGGTATTTATCAAATCCATCATGGCAATGTAATAAAAGAAGTGATATAAGCCGTTTAGTATACTGGCTATGGTTAAATACATCTCACATTGTTTGATTAGTCTTTAACTTGTATTTATAATACTCAGTGTTTACAATATGATATCATATGACCTTTGAGTAATTATACTTCTTGTCAAGTTAATTTTCTTAATGGCTTAGTATGCTTAACCTATTCAATCTGCTTAAATTTCTTATTCATTAATATATATACTCAGTTCATTCACTGTCAATCAATATCTTATAATCAATATATGTTGGAAAGAGTTATATCTCTTACTGGGACTGGGTCTCACCCGTGGGTCACCACATTTTTTTAGGTGGTCATGGGAAACGAGGGCAATGTCACATTGTGAAAGAGAACCAACCTAGTGATCAATAGATTTAGAAGGTTGATTAGTTGTAGGTGTTAGTAGTAGAGTCCTAGTGTCATCCATGTACTCTCAGGTCCGGGTATGGGATGTGTATTTTTAGATGATATACTCGTATTGACACGAGATTTTGGTAGTATGCCAATGTTTGTAAATATATAGCATGTACATGTGAACTATCTTTTGGATGTAGGATGTGATTGAGGTCTTTGGACCCATATGTGAATATTTGTTACAATATATGAGAATGGAATGATGGACCTTTATGTAAATGTTCTAGAGTTCATTTACATTGTTGGAATTGGTTTTAATTACTCTACATTTTTTACTATGTGATTAATTAGTAGTTGATTGTATTTTGTGTTTTGAGTAATCTTGTTTAGCGTGATGAGGTGTCACACAATCGATTGAAAAAGTCAATGGAAGCTGATGGTGGATGTTGTGAAATGAAAATGGTAGTCTAGTAGTGTCAATCATAGATATTTTTCTTGGAGGTAGTGGCCTTGTATTTGTATGTAGAGGCTAGGATATATAACCCTCCCCATTCGCATTGTGATCAAATATTTAGCCATCGTGTAGGTGAAGAGACCAATGGTCTTGTGAACCGTAGAACTTTCATCAGGAGGTAGACCAATGGTCTTGTGAACCGTAGAACTTTCATCAATAGGTGAAGGGTCAGGAGGAACCTGCCTTAAAACGTGTGCTATTTCAACATTGGAAGGAGAAAGGTCAAGATAGCAATCTGCAGATGATTTCTGGAGTTTCATCAATTGTTGACTGCAAGTCGGCCATTGATTGTTGGGTATAGAACTTCCATTGGAAGATATGTGAAGGAAAACCATTAGAAGGAAGATGCAAAACAGCCATCAAAAGGTAGATGTCAGGTCCCCGTCAGAAGATGAGCCAAGACTTTTCTAGGAATACTAGTGTAGCATTTCCATTGATTGTTGGCCATAGGTAGGAAAGTGCAATAGTTCCATCATTAGACATGTGTGTTAGATTTCCTTAATAAGGGAGTGAAGCCTTTCCATCAGAAGGAGAACACTAGTCTTCCATCAGTTCTTGTCCATGGGAAGGATAGAGTGAGAAACCTGATGGTTTTGTAGAGTGATGGACACTAACAGTTTGGCAGACTGATGCAAAAAACCCATGGGGGCTATTATAGGGTTTGTTCCTAAGAGTCATAAATAAATGAAGGGCTCCATTGATTCAAAAATTTCATGTTTCCACTATACAGTTAGCTAGACTATCTTCTTCTAAATTGGTGCATGAGATGTGAAATTCAAGCTTTCTGTGAAAATCAAGGATTTAGACTAAAATCCTACAAATTAACATAAATGTAAAATGTAAGACTAAGAACATCAAAGGGATTTGAAGCGCTCATCCCGCACGGTATGGCGACCTAGAAGGCGACTGATAGGGCAATCTTGAACCACCAACTGCCTCCCTGGGATCTTTCAAGGCCGTGGAGAGCAAACGACAAGATCCTTAATCCAAAAGGTTCAGATCTATCTTTGAAACCACCAACACAGCCACATCTGGTGGAATGGGTAAATCTACACAAGAGCACAAATGAAAATCCATTATCATTGAACACCATGGAGATCTCATTAGTGGATGGAAATCTTGAATATCCCAAGGAAGAAGTAGAGGAGAATGTAGGTAGATGGAGGATTTCCTAGTTGGTTATATACTGGATTTTAGGCCTCACAATTTGACACTTGAGAATCATTTTACCTGAATATGGAATCTGAAAGGTGAATTCGAGATTTTTGACAGAGGGGAAGGTTTCTTTATTGTCAAGGTTTCCAAAGTGGAAGACTTGGATCTTGTACTGAATAGTGAATGATATGTTAGAAGTAGACCAGTTATCATGAGAAGATGGGATGTAGGTGATAATATGATGAAATCGAAACTCAATGAAGTTCCTGTCTAGATACACATCTGTGGTTTACTTCTCAGCTCTAGGATAGTGAAATGTTCGAGAGAATTGGTACTTTTCTTGGCAAGCCATTGTAGATGGACAAACGAATAAAATTTGGTATGGAGGTTGACTATGCTAGAATTTATGTTCTGGTGTAGGCAGAGGTGAAGTTCCTAGAATCTATTAGCAATGGTGTTGACCAAGTTGTTTTTATTGAAAACGAGTGGTTTCCTTACAGATGCAGGGTATGTGGTTTTGTGGGTCATGATGACTATTTGGATCCTTTGGAACTCAAGTAGTCGGATGTTACAATGTAAATGAAGAATTCTCGGGATGAGAGAATGAAAGTTTGGGAGAAGAATAAGGAAGTGTTGACATCTATTCCTCATAGTTAGACTCATGTGTGTTCAATTCTGATTCTAGTTCCTTTCTACAGGAGGTGGACCCAAATCTTGTTCCTAATTCTGATATTGATTTTAATGAGATAGATAAACTACATAATGAAGAACTTATACGACAAGAAAGATTTCTAGTTGATGATGGATTTAGATATGTTCCCACTACCCCTGTTCCCATGTTCTTTGATAGTTCTTAGGCTGTAACTAATATTAAACTGAATTTTGTGAACACTTTTTCTAAATCTCCTCCAGCTTGTCTTTAAACCAAATGTCGGGATTCATCACAGGGTATCCAGTTCTGTCTTTTCTCCTATGATCAACAAGCCAAATGGAATAGGGATTATCTAAGAAGAAACTGAGTATGTTAGTTCAACAGCCCTGGTGGTCAAATGAATTCTTCTTTTTCCATTACCTCTTGGAACGTCAGAGGGGTCAACAACTAAATCTTGAGTGCCCAAGAGGAGCTAAGGAGGGCTAAGAGTGACATTATTATCTTGAATGAGACTAAATTGAGATCCAATAAAGTTGATAAAACTATGAGGAGATACTTTGAAGAATACAAGTGGTTGGCTAACAGTAACTTTCATGCTATAGGAAGAGTTATAGTTCTTTGGAAAGAGGCTAGTTGTCAAGTTGCAAGAATTTCTGAAAATGATCAATCTCTCAATGTTAATGTTCTTGTTGAAAATGCTAGTTTCGTCCTTTCTGCAATCTATGGTCATAATGGGGATTCATATAGAGTTTTCTTATGGAATTATTTATGTAAGATTCACAATGTTATCAATCCCCCATGGATCATCTTGGGTGACTCTAATGTTGTTAGAAAGGATATTGAAAGAATCGGCAGGAATCCACCTTTAGAAAAATCTATGGAAGGTTTTAATGATTTTGTCCTTGATTTTGGTTTATTTGAGCTAGATTTGGGTGGACCGTTTTATACTGGGATAACCACCAAGATGGTGATGATTTTATCACTTCCAAAATTGACAAAGTTTTGTATAATTCTGAATTTCAATCTCAATTTGATTCTTTTTATGGGGAATGCATTTCTAACGAGATCAACAATCATAGAAGAATTAATTTGGTTATTGGTAATCCAAGAAAGTTGTGCACTCCTTTCATATTCATTAATAGTTAGACAAAGCATATGGAATATTATAGTATCCTCAAGGAGGCTTGGGAGTTGGATATCAAAAAATATGCCATGTTCAAATTATATGGGAAATTGAAGAACCTCAGAAACAAATTGAAGGCGTAGAACAAGAAAACTTTTGGCAATATATATGAAAAAAAATTTGAGTCTAAGTTCATATCTAGAGAGGCTCAAAGAAACACTAACTTGAATCCTAAAGATGAGGGTTTGAGATCTATTGCTAAGGACCTCAGAAGAGCTGCAAATATTGCTACTAAAAATGAAGAATCACTCTTTAGGCAAAAGTCTCGTGTTCAGTGGTTAAAAGAAGGTAATTCCAACACCAAGTTCATTTATGCTTCCCTAAAAACCAGAAGAAATAGGAATTCTATCAGAAGATTGCTGATAAATGGGGAAATTAATAGTAATGTTGATGATATTAAAGTTTTTGTTGTCAAGTTCTATAGAGACCTATTTTATAGAAATGATGGAGGTAGGGTCTAGGAAGGAGATCAGAAAGGTCCTCGTATCTCTTCCGAACAGAATGTCATGCTTTCTAAAATGGTTTCTAGGAAGGAGGTTGATGACATTGTATATAGCCTCAATGAGGATAAAAGCCATGGGCCATAGGATTCAATGCCCATTTTTTTTAAATCATGGAAGGTTATTGGAGATAATGTTTTTGAAGATGTCAAGGAGTTCTTTTGTAGGGGAAATCTTCTTAGGGAAGTCAATAGAAAATTTCTAGTTTTTCTCTCTAAAGGCATTGGTTCTTCTATCATTGCCAACTGGAGGTCGATCGCCTTATGCAATACTGGAGAAGGAGGGGATCACGTGACACCGGGACCCAGGGAATTCTCCCACCCTTGCTTACCCCAGGGATAGGATTCATTCACTTACATTTCTGCTAGCACTACTTTTTTTATAAGATCATTTCTAAATTATGGCTAAAAGTTTGCAATAGGTTCTTCCTCTTGTCATTGACAATAATTAATGTGCCTTTGTAAAAGGCAGAAGCATCAAGGATGTGATTCTCTTGATGAATGAGATTCTAAGTGATTTTAAGAAGAATAAATATCTTCACACGTGTATCCAGGCCAATATTTCAAAGGAATATAACTCTGTGCACTTGAGTTTTCTATTTTCTATTCTTTATAAAATGGGTTTCTCGACTAGTTGGATTAGATGGATTGAAGCTATATTCTAATCTACTTCTTACCAAGTTCTTATTAATGGAGAACCTTCTTATTCTATCTTCCCTTCTAATGGGTTTAGACAAGGGGATCCCATTGCCCCTTATTTATTTGTCATTACCATGTTGGGTCTTCTGGTGATGATGAAGATTAAGTGTGATTCCAATAGTATTCAGCTTGTTCAATCTTCCAAAATGCATTTTTGTTCCCATCTGATCTTTACAGATGACCTTATGATATTTGCTAGAGATGATGAAGGTAATGCTATGAATATTAAGGAGTTGTTGGGCATGTTTGGCAATTTATCGGGCCCCAGAGTTAACTATGGCAAGATTTCCATTATTACAAGTAAGAATGCTGAAGATGAAGTTTTATCTTATGTTTTGGGCATGGAGGTTGGCGATTTAGATAATATTAAGTACTTAGGGTCGCTATTTATTTGTAGGAAAGCTAAGAAATGTTGCACAAGGCTTATCGACAAAATTAAAAGGAGATTGGACAACTGGAAGACCAAAGTTCTTTCTTTTGCTAGCAGGCTTGAACTGGTAAAATTGAATTTATTATCTACACACATCTATTTGATTTTCTCTTTTCCTATCTCAACTTCTATTCTTGATGAAATTGATAAAATTTATAAGGATTTCCTCTGGAGACAATATGAGAATAAAAGAAATCTTCATTTAATTAAGTGTGATACTATTACTCTCCCTCTAAAGGAAGGTGGTCTGGATGTAAGAAAAAATAAGGAAGTTGTGAATGTGTGACTTATGTTAAATGCATGGGATGTTTCTAGAAAAAAGGACACCTTGTGGGTGAAACAAAAAAGTGAAAATATCTGAAGAAGAAAACATTTTGGAGTATTAAGGAATCTCCAAACTATTCTTGGATGTTAATAGTGTCCTCAGGTCAAGGGAAGTGTTATTACTTCATATTGATTTTTGTCATCGGCTCAGGTGATAACTTGAAAACTTGGTTGGATCCCTATCTCAATAGAAAGTTCTTGAATGAAATTTTAAGCAATGATATGATTATTAGAGCTGGGATTCTAAGGGATTCTTTTCTTAGATCTATTATAAAAGGTAGAGAGTGGTTCATACCTCATTCTAGATGCTCAAGTGTTATTGCATAAAAAGTTAAGTCCATCTCAAATTCCAAATCTCGGAATGACCACATTGTGTTTAGGGGAAGCAAGGATGTTTGTATCAAAAGTATTTGGGAGGCTTCAAGAGTCAAAGAATTGGATGGTAAGTATTTTGAGTGGATCTGGAAATGTAAGAGCCATATGGATAGTAAGGTTCATCTTTGGAAGGCTAGACATAATAAACTACCTACTTCTAACTACTCTAGGAGGAGAGGAATCACATTAGTTTCTATTTGTTTTCTTTGTTTCAAAGATTATGAAGATACCAATCATATTTTTTTCGATTGCAAGTTCACATATGACTTATATTATAGAAATGCACTGAGAGTATTTTGGAGGGGATTCTGAAAAATTGGGAGGATCTGGTCAAGGCTAAGAATCATAATTTTGCAATCATATGTGCTCTTATTCTATACCACAACTGGATTGAAAGAAATAGTTGAGTCCATAATGATGTTATCATGAGTATCGAAGTTATCTGGAGAGCTATCAGATATGATTATGTGATCCTTAGTTCATAAGTTTTGGTTTCTTGGTTGATGATGTTCCTTGGTTTTGTTTGGCTCCTTCTTTGCTAAGTCTTGTTTGTCTGCTAGGTCTGATGCTCTTTTTCTTTTCTAGACCTGACAATGTTGGTTCTTATTGTCAAGGGTATAGTTTTTCCATGCTAAGGAGGAAGGTTTTATTGACATTTGAAAGTCTTTGTTGAGTCATGTCAAGTTTTATATAGCTTTTGGTTTCTATTCCTTTCCATCGAAGGTAGCTCAGATTATTTTCTCTATTCTAGAGTTGTTTCCTCATTTTGTCTTGAAGATTCCAGTTCATATGGTTATGCAGATTTTGAGTGTACAGAACTCTACTGACTTGTCTAGATGGATTTTTATACCTCTCTAAGATGAAAGCTTCTTGGGCATATAGTTACTCTCTTTGTGGGAGTTTTTCTCTATGTACATATATATTTTTGTTACCTATGTATAGATAGTTTTTGTTCTATCTTTTTATATCCTATCAAGCTTTGTAATCCAAAAACTCTTGAAACAATACAAGAAAAGTAGGGCATTGTTTGGATGACCAAAAAAAGACTAAGAACATCAACAACGCCAACAGACACCTCAGGACTAACAAGGAAATTTTCAACAAGGTGGAGGTCTGAGCTATTTTGACATATTGAATGACATGTTTGGGAAATATATGACAAAGAATTACCAATATTTTGACCAATCCCACATGGATCACTAGAAATAGGGGGTCTTATATTAAAGTATGGAGACATAGGTATTCAGTTGGCAATAGATATTACATATCTAAAAAAGCCTATACAAAGAGATTTCTAGGAAATATAGAGGTGTCTCAAAACAACCAACATGCGAAGGGAGTGACACTACAAAGTGAGAATGTTACTAAGAGTACAGTCTTGCTAGCTAAATATTGAGGGAATTATCCAAAGATGGGCACTCATATCCCCATAGTAAAGGAGGAATTTATCCAACCTAAGCATTTAGAAGAGTCGACACCTAAACAAGAGGATGATAAACTTTATGAAAGGTTTCGGTAAGGAGATATCCCTAAAAACTCCTATGTGCCACCACACTAGTGGACAATGGTAATGCCTTGTCATTTTCTGCATGCTTCACATCAACCTCCCTTTGTTAGAAATAATTGAGTAGATTTTGATCTATGGGAAATGTCTCAAATACATAATAAAGAGAGCATGTAGATTCTAACATGGTAGTGGTACACAAGGATTTGAGCAAGTTGGTTGAGAGAAATTTGCCTAAAAAGGCAAGATTCAAGATGGTTCAATTATGCATGATCATTGTGAGTCTATCTATTGGGATGCATTGTGTGATTCTTAGGTGAGCATCAATGTAATGACCACATTTGTGCTTAATTGGTAAACTAGGGTTTACCTGAATGATTACATGCTTGATTAGACCGAACATCATTTAGAATTGATTAATGATAGTAGATCAATTGTGATGTTTCAAACCTAAGAAGAAACTCTAACTATGATTTTAGTTTGAAGAATTAGGGTTCGAGAAATGTAAACCCTAATCGGCAAAAAATAGGGCTTTGATAGTACATGAATATGGAATTTGATCAGGATAGCAGTGTAGTAAATGATTTTTCATATTTTCTAAAAAAAATTATTTATTTGAATTTTTTATATGATATGTATAACTCAATCATGCATATTAGAGAAAAATTTCAGAATATTTGAGTGTTCTTTGAATGTGGTTCTCGGTCAAACTATACTTCGACCAAAATGCTGACAGAGTGCTTTTTAGCAGTGTAGTGTTTTATTTTTAATTATTTATTGGTAACTCCAAATGATCTTAATTTTAACTGGAGATCTGAAAATCAATTATAAACAAGATATAAAATTTTCATAATTTTTTGATGCATTTAGACCTTATCAGTAAATGAATTACAGTAATATTTTTACGACAGAAAATTCAGCTGAAATAAGAGAAAGTATAGTGAGGGGTCAATGTGCAATTGACCCAAGCAGTTCAATTGCTCTATATGGTCAACCTAACACACAAGGAGCTCTCATAATTCATGATTCAATCCAGAGAAATGAAATCCTAGAGAGAGAGGGAGAGTTAGGGTTTGAGAGGAGAAAGTGATGGAGATGCTGACCTAGGGTTTTACGGTCTGAGGAATGATGAAATCATGTAAGTTTGGATTCTATGCATAGACTTTAATGGTGAATCTTCTCTCACATGTCAAGATTCTGTCCCTCCTTTGATTTGATCCAAAATGGTATCAAAACTCCCCCTTTTCTCACTCTTTCTTCATAATCTCTCATTTTTAGGGTTTCTGAGTTGAAAGGAAAAAGAATCAGGTGAATTTATAGGGATTTGATATGAGATCTGGATTTTTAGGGATGAGCTGCATTTTTAAGGTGTTTTCAAACCTTTGGGTGAGTGGGAACTTCCTTTAAACAGTATATTGCACGAAAATTGGTTAAATCATCCATAATCTTTAATTGCTTAGTATGCGACTACAAACCCTGAATTGTGTGTTTGATCTAAGTTGTTGCAAAATGATATGAAATAGATTCTTCCTCTATTTGGATGAATTTCTGATGATAAAATCATATTATAAATGTATACAATACATCCTAATGAGAATTTCCTAAGTATTTGCAGAGTTTATAAGAGTAAACTGAAATATAGGGAATTTTTCTATGGCTGAAATTGATGTATAATTAAATAGAGAAATTTGTTTATCTGGATTCCTTTGGTTATGAATGATTTTTTATCTGAATTCATAGTATGTATATGTCAGATACTATCTTGGATTGTTTATTTGATATCTCAGTAAAGAGGGTGAAACCCTAGATGCAAGGAAAGTTGGATATTTGCGAATAGATATCGTGAAATCCATTTGAACAGATTTTCTTGATATGATAGATTTTATTTATTCAATTTATTATTGATGCATGTTATCTCAGTGAATGGCATGGAAACCCAAATTCATCTCAGTTCTAAGATTTCATACAAATATTGATTTTGTATGATTTGTTGATAGTAGTCTTTATTCAGTGAATGTTTATGTCGCATGAAATCCTTATGAGAGCCATGTGATAAGTGCATGGGGTAAATGAAACCCTAAGGATAGGGTGTTCAATAAATCAAGTATTTTGATATCAGTGTTCTCAGTATGAGATGTGGTGATGCACAACTCAAGATTTGGGTTGAGGTGCACGTTTTCCAACAAAGTACAAATAATTTATAGGTGTAAATGACGATTACTCATATGTCAAGTAATTAACTCTTATCAGTGTATTAAGAAGTTCATTTGCATGATTCTAGTGTATAAAGTATCAAATGAACATGTATTCTATTATTTAAGAATTTTAGTCTGTCTGCAGATATAAAATGTTGATTTCTCAGTATATTATAGTATTTTGAGTATATTGCTCTGCCAAGTTTAGAATGATATACATGTTGTGTTATAAACTTCAAATAAATAGACACAGTACCATAGAGATACCAGAGTCAAGTATAAGTAATGGAAAAGATACAATATAGTAAGAGCTTTCCAAGAATAATAAAATAATAGACTTGAGAGCCCTAAACACCATAGATTCCCTATGAGAGGTTTGCGCCATAGGGATGAAACGACCTAATCCTGGAAGTGTCCAGTATACGGGGGTCGGAACGTACTAATAGGTGGTACGGGGGACGAAGCCCTAGTGGAAGTCTCCTTAAAATATAGAATGTAGTGTCCAACATCAACCAGAGATCCTAGTAGCACTAGAGTATAGTAAAGTAAATAGGTGGCTTGGCTCTCCGCCTATGTGCTCAAGTTAGAGGAGGAGTCCAATTTTTACGGCATAATAGGTGTGTCGAGGCCAGAGAGTCATTTTCCTGCTGTAGACCAGCGACGTAGTCAGGCTTAGCATTCACGGGTGTGTCATCTAAGTCTTGTACAGTGAGATCGTAGTTCACTACGAGTCTTCATATGTAGAGTACACTGCATATGATCAGGGCATAAGCTAAAATATGATAATATAAGTTATAAAGAGTTTCTTATAAGTAAGAAAGGCTAACAAAGATTTGAGTACAGTTTCCCAGCAATTATTCTTTGTATGTTTCTGAATTATTAGTTCTCTTTGAAATTAATCAATCATGCTCATATATTGATTTACTCTTATTGATATCTAGAGTATCCTACCATATTTATGATTGTAAATGATCAATCTCTTTAAAGCTTACTGCTTCTATAATTGATATCAGTTGCTCAAAAGTATATTTGTAATTATATCAGTGTTTTAGACTATTTCTTTGAAGTACTCATTCACTAAGCGAGTAGGTTCACCCGTCTACTCACAATTTTTAGGGAAATCACGTGGACTTGAAGAAGGTCAATGCATCAAAGTAGATCTACTACATGAGTTAAGTATGAGATTAGTTAAGTTCAGTCAGTCCTTGTCACTCTAGGTCCTAGTATAGATGTGAGAGTGTTATAAGTGATGTTTTGTATCTTTATTTTCTTAATAAGAGAGAATGTATCTGATTATCATGTCATATGTACCTAAGAATGAATGTATGGATGTGTATCATTTATGTGGAGATCATATTAAAGTAATCAAAGTTTGATTCTCTTGTAAAGTTGTTTATGTGATTGGATGCAAGAAAAACAAAGAGTTTGAAAAAGTAGAAAAAGTTAAGGATGATCTTTGTATTATGTTAAATCCTCAATTTATATCCTAATCTCATGATTAATGGTAACTGTGAGATCGGGGTGTAACAACTTGGTATCAGAGCTTAGGCTGAGTTGTCATGGACCATTAAGTTAGTAAGTTAGAGTCATAAGTGTGGCAAATTGGAGATGTTATGATGTTAGCTCTGGGAAATTTGAGTATTTGGATATCCTGGCACGGTATCTGAGTACTTGGATCAACGAAGATCAAGCTACTTTGTCTATTCTTTCATGTATACCCTGGCCAGGTTTATAGTGGAAGGATGGTCTAGAGAGGAACCCTAGAAATATTAGGGTTAGAAACAAGATAAGTAACATGAATTAAGATCATAAATATAAAATGAGATAGAACTTTCATTTCATATTGTTGTTTTATTGGAGATGAATAGAAAAGCTCTTATATGTTTGCAGTCAGATATTCAGTATTTTGAAATATATATGGGTCTTTAAGATTTGTTGTACACTATGTAGTTGTAGCATTTAATGATTACATTCTTTATATCAAGTAGACTAGAAATGATCTTTGAATGATCTTTCCTAAGTGTAAAGTTTTCTTCCACACATTTGAGATGAATAGGAGTTGAGTAATCTTGAGTAGCTCTTGGCTTCAAGACTGCTGGTTTGTCCTGGTCCGGCTGGCAGGATGCATTACTGGGATCTAATGACTCCTATTAGTAACATAACAAGAGTAAATTCTAGATAGATTAGATCCAAATTCTAGTATGAATGTATATACTCTAAGATTTTGAAGTATAAGGGAAAGATTGGGATAACTAAGAATCAGTTGGAACTGATATCTGAGATCCAACTTTGGGGCCTCATATGAGAAACCCTTAATTGGGAATAAAGGAACACGACATAAGGTTCAGATTAAGTTTAATTATTAGTATTATATGAACTCTAAATATGAAATATGGAAAAGATATGAGAAAAGTATGTAAGGGGCCAAGATAGTAAGAATCAATCATGAAGAATGGATTATATAACCGAGTACAATGTTTTTATGTACTCCAAAGCAAAGGGAAAAGAGAAGAAAAGAGCTAAGCATACAATAAGTACATAGAAGTGAAGAGTCTTTAGAAGAGTTAAAGTGAAGAGAACTAGATGAGCATGTAAATCAAAAAACTAGGATAAGAAACTTAGTTGAAACAAAGAGAAATGTTGGAAATAATGAGCTTGATTAAGGAATGAGGGTTATGATATATTTGAGAGCATAGAATGTATACCTTTATTAATAAGTTTAATACATTCATACTTACTTCCTTTGGATTCTAAGTCTCTATAGAATAACAAACTAGTTTCTAAAAGAAGAACAAAAGTGTAGCTAAATACATGAATAAGTCATACAAAGATAGACTAAATTTGGGAAGGAAAAACTTGATTGAAAGAGAAACTATGTTTCACCCATGCATGAGTTGTTTGATTTAAAATGAAGGATATATAATGTATTAAACATGAGGTGATACTAGTAGATATATTATTGATTTAGAATTTCAACTTCACATTAGTAGAAGGATAAAAGGAAATATATGCAACATTGTATACATGATCATACACATAAAAGAAGCAACATGATCATAAGAGAAAACTAGAAGTTAAAGATGACATGTGGAATAGTAGTGTATGGCAAGGGGATTATGGAAAGTAAAGAAGGGTTTGAAACATAATGGAGTAATATATATTCTAAAAGAAAGATGTTGTGAGATTCAAGAAAGTGCTAATTAGTCAAGTATCCTTGTTGATATTTAATTAAACCTACATATGAGAAATGTATTATTGAATGTTTGAAGATAAGAATTCTAAGTCTCAAAATCATCTTCTCTTTCATATCTTCCTTAATGAGAGCAATGTGGGAATGAAGTGATAAAAAAATGAATCATATATGATGCATAACCACCATGGTAGAGACATCTAGTGAATGTAATAATGACACACAATATGATGATGAAACCCTAGCAGGATAATTGAGAATGTAATCTATATGAATGGTCAAGTAAGAGAAAGGAAATTCAATCGATAAGATAAAGAAGACTTTAGTAAAACTTGTGAGATCCAAAGTTTGAATTTCAAATTAAGGGAGCAAAGTCACATCACAATAACGTCATGCTACAGATAAGGACCAAACCCTATAATTTTTAGAGTTGTAGTAGTTCAAGGGATGTCACTAGTGATTTGACCTTGAATATAGCATATCTATAAAACAAGATCATGAGATTTGCACTATGAGAAGTAAACTAGCATTGATAGTAATCCAGGGTTTAAAGATAGCTAATTGAAAAGGTAGATAAACAATATGGAAATGATTTGGAGTAAAGAGTAAGATATAAATTTGAAATGTAACAAGTGTGTTTTGAACAAAAGGAGAAACACAATATGAGTGAAGTGTGATATGAGATAAATTCTTGCAATGATAGAAAGAATGATGAATAATCTATTTGTACCTTGTATGTTTCAATTTTAGGAATGTTTAATCTACATGATTAAAATGAGAAGGATAAGTAGCAAAAAGTAAGTAGTAGTGAATGAGGAGAGAGATAAGAGAAAACAATAGCTTTTAGTGATATGTGAATTTGTTTTTAGAAGTACAATTTGTTGAAGGTATATTAAGGGATGTAAATTCACTCTACATATGATTTCAGTGTACATGTGCAAGCAATATGTTAATTAAAGGTGTTTGATAGTTGTCGTCATTCATACCAGTAATCCATCTTAGTATTGTACATTTGTGGTATGGTGATATGGGTTGAATAATGATGGAACAAATGATGGGTTACCCTGAATAAGGTAGTCTTACCTATTCACTCATATGAATAGAAGGGATGATAACCATATTGTATTGATATGTAACCCTAATGAGGTATAGCTTGTTATACCTAGGTTTAATATAACTAAGTGATGGTAATTGGGTATGAATAGTCCTTGAATGACTAATACAATCATGGAGTACTTTGTTACTATTGTTGAAACCCTAGTATGATATAACCCAATGGTTACACCTTGAATTATGTGTCGGTTCATACTTGAGAATAGTATGGAATGTGATGGTAATGTTTCACCTTATGCATCCATGATACAATGGGGATGTCATGAGTAGTATTGTACAATTGCTATTGAATCTAGTCTTCCAACTCATGACTACTTTGCTATTTGAGTAGCACAATAGTAAAATTCAAAACAACATGGTGAACTCTCTTGTGTGACTAAAAGGTAAAACGGAACAATAGTACATATTGAGCCGTATGAATTGAGATGGTTGGATCAGATTATCAATGTTGAGGTAACACCTCAAGAGTATAAAAATATTGAAATGGTTGCTTCTCTATCTACTCTATGATTGATTGTGGCATAGAGAATTTGTTTGTTATCATTGAGAACTATTTTAACATGTTGTGATTAGAAAGAAATAAAGGACTTAACGTTGAAAACTACATTCAAGTATAAAATACAAGAATGTAATGACATGTAAGATTTTAGAAGCATAGAATAAACTTTGAATATACTTTGTTTACGTATTTATGTTTCGGGGATGAAGCTTTTTAAGGGGGTGAGAATTGTAATGACCACATTTGTGCTTAATTGGTAAACTAGGGTTTACTTGAATGATTACATGCTTTATTAGATTGAACATCATTTAGACTTAATTAATGATAGTATATCAATTGTGATGTTTCAAACCTAAGAAGAAACTCTAACTATGATTTTAGTTTGAAGAATTAGGGTTTGAGAAATGTAAACCCTAATCGGCAAAAATTAGGATTTTGATAGTACATGAATATGGAATTTGATCAGGTTAGCAGTGTGGTAAATGGTTTTTCATATTTTCTACAAATTTTGTATTTAATTTAATTTTTTATATGATATGTATAACTCAATCACGCATATTGGAGAAAAATTTTAGAATATTTGAGTGTTCTTTGAATGTGGTTCTCGGTCGAACTATACTTTGACCAAAATGCTGACAAAGTGCTTTTCAGTAGTGTAGTGTTTTATTTTTAATTATTTATTGGTAAGTCTAAATGATCTTAAATTTTAGATGGAGATCTAAAAATTAATCACAAACAACATGTAAAATTTTCATAATTTTTGGATGTGTTTAGGCCTTATCAGTAGATGAATTACAATAATATTCTTATGACAGAAAATTCAGCTGAAATAAGAGAAAGTATAGTGAGGGGTCAATGTGCAATTGACCCAAGAAGCTCAATTTCTCTATATGGTCAACCTAAAAAACAAGGAGCTCTCATAATTCGTGATTCAATCTAGAGAAATGAAATCCTAGAGAGAGAGGGAGAGTTAGGGTTTGAGAGGAGAAAGTGATGGAGATGTTGACCGAGGGTTTTGCGGTCTGAGGAATGATGAAATCATGTAAGTTTAGCTTCTTTGCATAGACTTTAATGGTGAATCTTCTCTCACATGTCAATATTCCATCCCTCCTCTGATTTGATCCAAAACGGTATCAAAACTTCCCCATTTCTCACTCTTTCTTCATAATCCCTCATTTTAGGGTTTCCGAGTTTAAAGGAAGAAGAATCAGGTGAATTGTTAGGGATTTGATATGAGATCGAGATTTTCAGGGATGAGCTATGTTTTTAAGGTGTTTTCACACCTTAGTGTGAGTGGGAACTTCCTTTAAATAGTATATTGCATGAAAATTGGTTAAATCATCCATAATCTTTAATTTTTTAGTATGTGACTACAAACCATGAATTGTGTGTTTGATCTAAGTTGTTGCAAAATGATATGAAATAGATTCTTCCTCTGTTTGGATGAATTTCAAATGATAACATCATATTATAAATTAATACAATACATCCTAATGAGAATTCCCTAAGTATTCACAGAGGTTATAAGAGTAAACTGAAAATAGGGAATTTGTCTATGACTGGAATTGTTGTATAATTAAATAGAGAAATTTATTTATCTAGATTCCTTTGGTTATGAATGATTGTTTATCTGAATTCATAGTACATATATGTCATCTACTATCTTGGATTTCATTTAAGGTGAATAGTGTTTGTTTGATATCTCATTAAATATGGTGAAACCCTAGATGCGAGGAAAGTTGGATATTTGTGAATAGATATCGTGAAATCTATTTGAACAGATTTTCTTGACATGATAGACTTTATTTATTCAATTTTATTATTGATGCATGTTATCTCGGTGAATGGCATGGAAACCCAAATTCAGCTCAGTTCTAAGGTTTCATACATATATTGATTTTATATGATTTGTTGATAGTAGTCTTTATTCAGTGAATGTTTATGTCGCATGAAATCCTTATGAGAGCCATGTGATAAGTGAATGAGGTAAATGAAACCCTAAGGATAGGGTGTTCAATGAATCAAGTATTTTGATATCAATGTTCTCAGTATGAGATGTGGTGATGCACAACTCAAGATTTGGGTTGAGGTGCACGTTTTCCAAGAAAGTACGAATAATTTATAGGTGCAAATGATTACTCGTATATCAAGTAATTAACTCTTATCAGTGCATTAAGAAGTTCAATTGCATGATTCTAGTGTATAAAGTATCAAGTGAACATGTATTTTGTTATTTAAGAATTTTAGTCTGCCTACAGATATAAAATGTTGATTTCTCAGTATATTATAGTGTTTTGAGTATATTGCTCTACCAAGTTTAGAATGATATACATGTTGTGTTATAAACTTCAAATAAATAGAAATTGTACCATAGAGATACCAGAGTCAAGTATAAGTAAGGGAAAAGATATAATATAGTAAGAGCTTTCCAAGAATAATAAAATAATAGACTTAAGAGCCCTATGAGAGGTCTGTGTCGTAGGGATGAAACGACCTAACCCTGGAAATGTCCAGTATACGGGGGGGTCAGAACGTATGAACATGTGGTACGGGGGACGAAGCCCTAGTGGAAGTCTCCTTAAAATACAGAATGTAGTGTCCAACATCAACCAGAGATCTTGGTGGCACTAGAGTACAGTAAAGCCAATAGGTGGCTTGACTCTCCGCCTGTGTGCTCAGGATAGAGGAGGAGTCCAATTTTTATGACATAATAGGTGTGTCGAGGCCAGAGAGCCATTTTCGCATTGCAGACCAGCGACGTAGTCAGTCTTAGCATTCCCGGGTGTGTAAGCTAAGTCTTGTACGGTGAGATCGTAGTTCTCTACGAGTCTTCATATGTAGAGTACACTGCATATGATCAGGGCATAAGCTAAAATATGATAATATAAGTTTTAAAGAGTTTCTTATAAGTAAGAAAGGCTAAGAAAGATTTGAGTACAGTTTCCCAACAATTATTCTTTGTATGTTTCTAAATTATTAGTTCTCTTTGAAATTAATCAAGCATGTTGATATATTGATTTACTCTTGTTGATATCTAGAGTATTATGCCATATTTATGATTGTAAATGATCAATCTCTTTAAAGCTTACTGCTTCTATATATGATATCAATTGCTCAAAAGTATATTTATAATTATATCAGTTTTTTAGACTGTTTCTTTGAAGTACTCATTCACTGAGCGAGTAGGCTCACCCCTCTACTCACAATTTTTAGGGAAATCACGTGGACTTGAAGAAGGTCAAAGTATCAGAGTAGATGTACCACATGAGTTAAGTATGAGATTAGTTAAGTTCAGTCGGTCCCTGTCACTCTAGGTCCTAGTATAGATGTGAGAGTGTTATAAGTGATGTTTTATATCTTTGTTTTCTTAATAAGAGAGAATGTATCTGATTATCATGTCGTATGTACCTGATAATGAATGTATTAATGTGTATCATTTATGTTGAGATCATATTAAAGTAATCAAAGTTCGATTCTCTTGCAAAGTTGTTTATGTGATTGGATGTGAGAAAAACAAAGAGTTTGAAAAAGAAGAAAAAGTTAAGGGTGATCTTTGTATTACGTTAAATCCTCAATTTATATCCTAATCTCGTGATTAATGGTAATTGTGAGATCGGGGTGTAACAATCAACTTAATAAGTCTCTCCACTTTTCAGAAGTTAAGGTCTAGGGATCCTAATAATATCAACATGAAGATACAACTAGGTGATAAATACATTGTGAGACCTTTAGGCTTGCATGAGGATATGTTTTTAAAGGTTGATAGATTCATGTTCTCTAGCAACTGGGGGTGGATCCAGCCTTTGAAGGCTAGGGGGGCGACTATTGACATAAAATGACTTCTCATAAAAAAATCTGAGATGTACATTTTGATTTTTCAAGCAATTAAAATCATCCTAAAAACGTGAGCATGCATTCATCAATCTAGAAAAGTAATTCAAAAGAATTATGAGTATCAACCAGAAAGGAATTTTATTCATTCTTCAAGATTGAAACTAAAGGATTCAAATTCACTTATTTATTAGTGAGTAGTATGACTACTAATCTACTATGTTAATATAAGATAGCAATTTTGAAGACAAAAATGAAGATTTAAGTTGACTTCTGTAGTATTGTGATTGCATTAATTGACAGAAAAGGATCCATGTTGCAGTGAATATGTAATAAAAGATCACTCTTTTCATCTAGTAGGTAAAGAATATTGTGATTATTTTGTCTAATTATAAGGGATAACAGAGAATTTTGCCTCTAGCCCTGGGTATCTTACTGTCACCATTTCTATGCTTCTGCATACTAAAATGTTATTTCTCAATTGGACTTTTTCTTAGAGGATAGCATCAGACAATTAACACAAGTATCGTCCATGAAAATAAAAAGCAAGCAAAAAAAGTTAATATGGTAATATTATGTTATCTATGTAAAAATGTAAAGAGAAATGGTCATCTTGTTCTTTTCTTCAACATGAGGATTTTATACGCACATGAGTTGTATTCCTCTCCCAGTAATTATGGTTCTTTCTACACTAAGAAGACAAAAATCTTTTAGTAGCTTTGTGATTTTGTATTATTGAAGAAAAATTGAATGAAACACAAGAGAAGAATAATGTTCGATAGTATATAGTGGAAAGATAAACATTATGTTATAGAGGAGTTGTGTTGTTGGCCTTTGTCCTTGGTGCGATGACACAACCAATGATGTTTAAATGAAGTTTTTGCCATTATTAGTTGACAATTAAGCATGTTCGGGTTGAATCCAATTTTGTTTCGTAACTAGTGGAATGTAAATCTTGACTTTTGAAAAAATAGACATATGTTTGAAACTATGGTATTTCATTTGTTCATTTCACACAGCCACGCTCAGGAAGTAGCAGTCTCCGGATATGTAGTGTGGGTAGCAAGAATATAAGAAACCAAAGTATCTCCGGATTTGTAGTGTGGGTAGCAAGACTATAAGAAACCAAAGTAAGTTAAAAACAAATTTAACAGAGACATATACACCTAGCTAAATTTCCAAATTTTGTGCGGCAGTCCCCCCCCACTTCTGCCTTGTTATTCCTCCCTTGTTGGTACCTTTGTAGTCTTGGAGATGCAAGAATATTATGGGTTTGTGATTTTTTTGGGCATAATATGTTAGGCCACAATAGATGTTATCATAGAAATGGATATAGGAAGACTGGCATTGGGAATCGTGAATGATAAATTAGAGTCTAAACTCTCAAGAATAGCCAAACTTGGGGGAACATTGGGAATTGTGAATGATAGATTAGAGTCTAAACTCTCAAGAATAGCCAAACTTGGGGGAATGTCACATGAAGTTTTTTTTAGAGGAAAGGAGTGTTGATGTTTCCTTACTTCCACAGAATCCTTTTCTTGACATTTCCACATTAATGAATTAGAGAAATCAAGGTTATCTACAAGTGGTCATTTTATGAAGTGTTTACTATTTATAATCCCATAGCAATGAGCCACCCTATAGAGAAAATAAATGATCTTCTACCTTTTGCGCTCACACATGAGATGGGAGCAGATATTACCCAATCATATCCTAGTTTGTCGTGTAATGCTTTTATAATGAACTTGATGGATTATGTTATGTGTGATAGTCTCTTGGAGGAACGTGTGATGTGCCTCCTTACACTTATTGTGTATTATAACTGACATTATGATGATTAGCGACACCTCAACCATCATTGAAGTCGTGATTGGAGTTTTTTCCTAAGTTGGAATAGAAGCCATTCCCTCCTCATATAAAATATGTATTCGTTAGGGGGTATGATTTGCTGCCAGTTATAAAATCTGTCTATTTGAGTACATTTCAAGAATATCAATTGATGCAAGTCTTACAGGTACACCGAGCATACTTAGGGCAGCCTATTTTAATATAAAGGGGATCACCCCTACTCCTATCCAAACAAGATGATGATGAATGAATGAGAAAATCCAATGATGCAACTACATCAAAGACTGAACCCAATCATGAAATATGTTATCAAAGAAAAGGTAATAAAACTTTTAGTTTAGGAACTATTAATGAAATAGTTGATAGTGAATCAGTGGTTCTAGATCAGGGTGGTTACAAAGAAAGGATGATCACCTAAAATATTAATTCTTTATACAAATCGATATCAACTCACTTAGTTACCACATGGAAATTTTTCATTAGTTATCATCAACTAAATACAACCACTTAGAAAGATTATTTCCCCCTTCCTTTAATCAGCTAGATTTTGGACCAGCTTTCCTACGATTTCTTATTAGAGAGTTTTTTTAGGTATAGTCAAATAGAGATAGAGCATAAGGGTCGGGAGAAGACCACCTTCACATGTCCTTATGTTACTTTTGATAACCTTTGTATGCCTTTTGGTCTTTGTAATGTGCATGTGACTTTTTGTAGGTATATGCTTTCCATTTTCCTGATACGGTAGAGTAATGCATCACAGTTTTCATGGATGACTTTTTAGTTTGAGGGGATTCCTTTTAGGGTTGTCTATAGAGTCGACATTGGGTGTTGCAAAGGTGTGAAAAGACTGACCTTGTGCTTGATTGGGAGAATTTTTATACGATAGTAAGTGGGGGGTTATTTTAGGACACAAGGTGTATTAAGGGATAGAGGTACACATGAAGTTATTGTTAAATTTCCACTACAAAACTCAATGAATGCAATTTAGAGTTTACTTGGCCATGCCATATTTTATAGGTGGTTTATTAAGAATTTTTCACTAAATTGCTAAGCCACTTTTAAACCTTTCGAAGAATGATGTTGAGTTTGTGTTAATTTAAAAGTGTTTGGATGGTTTTATAACTTTTAAATATGAAGTCATTTTGGACCATGTGGTGTTTGTCCTACATTGAAGGCAATCATTTGAGTTTATGTGTGATACCTTTTACTATGTAGTCAGGGTTGTCTTGAGGTAGCGTAGATAGTGTGATTTTATTATGATTTATCATGTGAGTCGCAGGCTCAATGATGTACAAGTTAGTGATGATGTCGCCCTCAATTAGGGAATCATCATGTGCAATTTACTCTATAATCACATATAAACATGTTAGGATACATATTATTTCCCTCAATAAGTGTATAATTGCCGTATGCACTTATGGAGGTTCTTTGCATGTGTTTCATGTATTTGAACCATGCGTTGGATGGATGGGAGAGAAGGAGGATGATCCTAGGGTTCCTTCATCCTTGGAGGAGCCTAAAGAGATCCCAATAGATTCCCAAACCTACACCTAGTTGCCAAGGGTCGAGTTAGAGCAAATGACTCTAAAAATAGTCAAAAAGAAGATCAAAGTGCAAAAAAAGACATGCACAACTGTTGTACCACAAAACTTCCATGCTTCCTAAGACAAAATCACCAAAAATTCATAGGGGAGAAAGAGTTCAAAATAATTTCATTAGCACAGCCATGCTAAGAAGATCCCAACATAGTTGCACTAGCTAGAATGCCTGTGTTGACAAGATGTCAAGAGTGGCGTACTAGCAAGAACGACCACCATCCAACCCATCCACCATGGTCATGCTACCTAGCATGACCATGCTACTTCATTACCATTACAGACATTCTTTCCACCGTAGTCATGCTACCAGCCTTCGAAACCTAAAATTTAACCCAACATTTTTTTATCCTCAGCACTCTTGTCCCCTCTTATCATGACCATTTCATTGTTCCACCACTGCGGCCTTTATTCCTAGAACAACCATGTTGCCAACAAACTATAGTACATTTTCCAAATGATTTCCTATTATGCACCCATCTAACCCCAATCTTCCAAAACCACTATATATACAATAGTGGTGTTTGAGAGTTGAAGGTTAGCAACCCAAGAACTCACTACCACATTCATTGAGCCACCTACTCTTTCCCACCTACTCCCACTCCATTTCGATATTCTTCAACCTCAAACCCCTACTTTTCTAGGGTTTTGACTACTTGCATCCATTAATCCATGTCATCCGACCACCAAGGAGGGACAAGGACGAGCTATTGTGGATGGAGGTGAATAATAAGGATCCTTCCATGAATTTTCATAGCCACTCCACTTCTCTATCTCTTCTTATTTTTCTACTTTTTATTCTGTAAGTAGATAAGCCCCTCTAGGTGGGCTGGTTGAGGCTAGAATGTGACTTTGGTACCATGTTCGGGGGAAAGTAAATTTTAGACTCTATAAGTTCGTTTTATATATATTATATTCTACTTTTATCTTTTTTCCCATGGATTACAATGTGTTTTATTCTTAAAAATACTTGGTTTCTAGAAGAAAATGGCCTATATGTAGCTATTTTGGGATCCTCTCCTAGGTCCAACTAGTGGATCCCCAGCTAGCACCACATCTTCCTACATACATATCCCTTCTCTTACTCCAATGTTTGATATATAAGTAGCTACTTTAAAAGCACTTAGTGCAATTGGCTTGATGTTATCTAAAGGCTAGTTGGTAGGTGATGTGATGTGCAGTACCATCATTTCCACGCTCCATTACTACCCTTGACCCCCAATTTCCCTAAGAGATTCTATCCTAAAAACCTTGAACTAATTAGATCTGCGTTGGATTCCACCTAAACTCTTATCTAAATGAGCCTCACAAGGTTGGATAGGGGGTGATAGGGATTAGTATCCCTACACATACCCAATTCCATCCATGGACAATTAGTAGTTTAGGGTAATTCTCTAGCATCTAACTTGTTGTTTGGTTTGATAAATTGAATCAATGAGTAGTAATTGCATGTTCTGACCCCCCTACCTAGGTTATTAGTCACATTAATCCAAACAGTCCACACTTCCCATTAATCACTAAAGACCCTAATTTCTCTCTTGTTAACTAGTATTAACTTAGTTAGTCTTTTCTCTTGCTTAATTACTCATTTAATAGTTCATGATATCTAGTCTGGCTAGTGTAGTTAGTGATCCTTTATGATCTCTTGTTCTATCTTAGCTAGCTAATTGCTAGTCTAGATCCTCAATTTTTGTAGATTGTTAATTGCCATTCCAGTTTAGTTTCTTGCCTAGTTTAGCTAGTTGTCATCTGTAAGGAGGCGGGATCACCCCCTTACTAAAAAATAATTTGAAGAATTAACATCCATTCCTAACACACTCAAAGGTATGTTGGAATAGGTATGAATTTTCCAAATTTATTATAATGGTATGCAAAAGACCAAAGTGTAGCAGTGGAATAAAAATAATGAATATATTCAACTTTCATAAAAGATTACACAAGTACATCAAAATCTCCCATTAGGGTTTACAATAATGATACAATAGAAGGATCTAAGTAGAGGGAAATCTAAACCATAACAACTTTGTCTCCAAGCTTTAACTCCTTAATCTAGTCCAAAACTTCATGCCTTATCATCCAAGTCCTTCACCTAGGGTTGGAAGCATACCCTAGCAAGAAGAGAAAATAGATGGTATCAGTAAAGGCTGGTATGTGCAAACTAAATAGGAAATTGAGCAATATATGGAATAAAGGACATCAAATATAAAAGGCTTCCCATATAAAGGATAAGGACCACCCAAATGGGTATTAAGAGAAAAGGAATTGAAATCTTATGATAACAAAAGAATACTTTCCATTAATAAAACATAAAGACTGTGCCACACAAGCACATGTAAAGAATTAGGGCACACACCCCATATCATCAACATGCATACATGTGAGATAAACATAGCCCTAGAACAATATAAACACAAAGGCGGCCAAGTCTCATAAACTTGAAACGTGATAAAGAAAGGAATAATGTCAATCTCCCAAATATATAAAACATGGGCCAAGAATCACACATCTTGCCATGGGTATGAGGTTCCTTCCATCCTAAAAGAGAAAGAAATATCACATCTGCTCGGTAGGTCATAACACATCTTCCATAAAAACCAATGCAATTACACTACTCTAGTGCTACTGAATCACATAGATGTTAAATGTAGAGGCAAGTAGAAAGTATAGTCAGATTACATAAAGTAGTCACTGCAAAAGTGACCAACATATACATCCACCTCATAAGTGGGAAAAAGATATCACATGTCCACAAATAAACATCCACATCATAGTGGACACATATCATCAAAAGTCTAACATGCACCAAGGCATAAGATAAGAGTCAAGAGAATATACAAGATTACCACAAACAAGATAGATCACAAGAACCATGATATTAAAAGATAAGAGCAATGTTTATAGGCTATTGTCCGTAGGACTAAGAGAATGAATAAGCATATGTGAATAGCTCAACATAGAAGAATAGGGGATACATCATACCTCAACTTCAGAGTCTAAACAGTCCAAGTCAGTCCTAGATCCAAGCCTAGGCCTCCAAAGAATATCTAGGGAAGGTGGACAGGTCCAATAAGTAAGGTTCCCAAGCTTAGCGAGGCTTATTTCTCCAATAAATCTCCTATCTCAAGCAAGAAGCACCTTCTCCACTTTAGAGGTGAAAAACCCTAACAAAAGAACATAAAGATGAGGTGTTTATGGGTTCTGGGTGGGGTTTCACCATGGAAGGCCATGGTTCCGACCTGGAGGAAGGTGAAAGGAAGACTAAAAACATGAAAATAGGGAAGGAAAGAAGAAAACTTACTAGTTTTGGTTGAAATAACCAAGGAGGAGCTTTAGAAACCCTAAATAGAGCAAATTTGGAACCCTAGGAGCCTTCTTCACAAAGGTAGACACCTTCTTTTACCTTTGGATGGAACCTTTGTGGCCAAACAAAGTAGTAGTTATGCTCTAATCTAGAGGAAAGAAAGAAGAGAAAGAGTTTTCAAATTTGGAGTTGGGAAGGGGTAGATATGGCTATATAAAGAAAGAGGTCAAGTATGAGGTGTCTATGAGACTTTCCATGTGTCATGTATAAGGGTGTCCATGGACATGCAAGCCTTTAAGGATAAGGAAGAAGTCAATCATAAGGTTTCAAGTTAATTTCCATGTGTTCAATGCTAAGGGTGCCTATGGACATGCAAACTTTTATGGATAAGGAAGAAGTCAAGCATGAGGTGTCCATGGAGCTTTCCATGTGTCCTTAGCCTAGGGATTTCATGACCATGCAAGAAGATAGCTCATAGAGGCTTCTTGAATATCAAATGTCAGCTTATGGACACTTACATGGCCAGCCCAACGAACCTCCAATCAAAGAAATAACCCCATTGGTTGATAGCTTCTAAAGATAAGCTCATTTATAAAAAGATTAATCCCTAAAATGCCCTTGGAAAGAAACACCTTCAAACCAAGGTGCAGCTAGGCTCCCTATGGTTTAAAAACTCGATACTGGTAAGGGAATATATAAGGATTGTAATGCATGTGACAATTTGCAAAGAAATCCTCCCAATTGGGTAAATTGTAGAAAAGTTCAAAATGTACTTAAAATTGCATATCTTGCACAAACACCATCCAAATTGGACCAAACTTCATCCACAAGTTATCTTTGATGTGTTGAATATGAATTTGCCATTATTTCCCTATTTTGAAGTTATGTAATCACATTATTCATTACTTATGCCTTTTACTCATTTTTTCTCTCCTAAACTTATCCTAATATTTCAAGGTTTTCCAAATTAGATGAAATTTGACATGTAGGATAATTTTGATATGTAGATTTTGAAAAGGAACCTTTCCTCTCCTCGGACATTTCGCGTTAAGAAGGTGTGAAGTTTCTCTCTAGAAGAATAGTGCGTTCCGAGGTGTCAAGTGGGAGAGAAGTCATAATTGGGGTCTTGAATTGGAATCAGAATAAGACGACCCAACAAACATGACCCTGTATTTCATATAGATTCCTCAAATTCCATTTCTCAGCTCAACCACTATGAACGAATAGATGATGAGGGTGTTAGGGCCCAGGGTTAGTCTCTCTTTCTCCTTCCTTGCGGTGCTCCCACACATCCTCAAAATATTCAAGTTTGTTTCCATTTTTGAGACTAATTTTTATGATATATGCCATATGGTCCATTAATAGCCCATTATTTAAATTATTCATCCAATTAAGTTCCTTATCTTCATATTACCACCAAAATGAGTTATGTGGCATATTTTATGTATCCATTATAAACTTAAGATTAATGTTAGAACATTAGGTTATATTAAGGTGATATATACATGGATTAGCTCATTGGGGTTATACTAAACATCTATTTAGGTCTAACATTCAACCTTGTTTGGATAAGTCCAAAATGTCAACTTCCAGGGTAGGGTTCGAGATCTAGTATGTTACACCACACCAACCCTTAAAGGGATTTCATACTCAAAATCAAAACATCCACATATAAGAAAATAACTTATTCACCACCCCTTAAAGGATTCATCTTAAAAACTATTCTTTAGGTACAAAAGGTTCAACTACACTTCCTTACATCCAACTACATAAGCATCACGCAAAAAAAACATAACTTGTAAAGACTAACTATGAACTATGGGTTAACTTTCTCTTGTCCATCCTCAAACAAGTCTTTACACTTGGGAGACTAGTTCAACATATTAGGGTCCCTAAAGATAAATTATATAGATGTCTAACGCTACTATTGCCTAAAAGCATGCTATTTTGAACAATTAATATCAGCTCAGGCCAGACCGGTATCATATGGATTTGGGAGTCCTTGTAAACCAAGTTAGTGGTGCGGAGGAAAATCTTGCCAGCCCTTGAACCCTGATCCTTTCTAGACACCATTACTTTCAACTTCATCTCCTAGTAGCTTCCTAAAGGCCAAGCTAAACAACCTCAAGTTACTATGGTTACTTATACATCTTTTACTTGTAAGTATTTTAAGGATCTATTCATCATTATTCTAATGTGAAACTATATGATCCTAAATCAACCCTTCATCATTTATTGATCAACTCTATCAAAAACATATCACTTAAAGGTAAGGAAAGGATTCTAACTAGGGAGACAAAATTGAAATAGTCAGATTCTGACTACTATGGGCTCTGATACCATGATGTAAGGAGGCGGGATCACCCCCTTACTAAAAAAAATTGAAGAATTAACATCCATTCCAAACAAACTCAAAGGTATGTCAGAATAGGTATAAACTTTCCAAATTTATTATAGTGGTATGCAAAAGATCAAAGTGTAGTAGTGGAATAAAAATAATGACTATATTCAACTTTCATAAAAGATTACACAAGCACATCAAAATATCCCATTAGGGTTTACAACAATGATAAAAAATAAGGATCTAAGTAGAGGGAAATCTAAACCATAACAACTTTGTCTCCAAGATTTAACTCCTTAAGCTAGTCCAAAACTTCATGCCTTATCATCCAAGTCCTTCACCTAGGGTTGGAAGTATACCCTAGCAAGAAGAGAAAATAGATAAAATCAGTAAAGGCTGGTATGTTCATACTAAATAGGAAATTGAGCAATATATGGAATAAAGGACATAAAATATAAAAGGCTTCCCATATAAAGGATAAGGACCACCCAAATGGGTATCAAGAGAAAAAGAAGTGAAATCATATGATAACAAAAGAATACTTTCCATTAATAAAACATAAATATTGTGCCACACAAGCACATGTAAAGAATTAGGGTACACACCCCATATCATCAACTTGCATGCATGTGAGATAAACATATCCCTAGAACATTATAAACACAAAGGCGGCCAAGTCTCATAAACTTGAAACCTGATAGAGAAAGGAATACTGCCAATCTCCCAAATATATTAAACATGGGCCAAGAATCACACATCTTGCCCTAGGTATGAGGTTCCTTTCCATACCAAAAGAGTAGGAAATATCACATCTGCTCGACAGGTCATAACACATCTGCCATAAAAACCAATGCAATTACACTGCTCTAGTGCTACTGAATCACATAGATGTTAAGTGTAGAGGCAAGTAGAAAGTATAGTCAGATTACATAAAGTAGTCACCGCAAAAGTGACCAACATATACATCCACCTCATAAGTGGGAAAAAGACATCACATGTCCACAAATAAACATCCACATCATAGCGGGCACATATCATCAAAAGCCCAACATGCACCAAGGTACAAGATAAGAGTCAAGAGAATATTCAAGATTACCACAAACAAGATAGTTTACAAGAACCATGATATTAAAAGATAAGAGCAATGTGTATAGGCTATTGTCCATAGGACCAAGAGAATGAATAAGCATAGGTGAATTGCTCAACATAGAAGAATAGGGGATACATCATACCTCAACTTTAGAGTCTAAATAGTCCAAGTCAGTCCTAGATCCAAGACTAGGCCTCCAAAGAACCTCTAGGGAAGGTGGACAGGTCCAATAAGTAAGGTTCCCAATCTTAGTGAGGCTGGTTTCTCCAAAAAAAAGGTCCTATCTCGAGCAAGAAGCACCTTCTCCACTTTAGAGGTGAAAAACCCTAACAAAAGAACATGGAGATGAGGTGTTTATGGGTTCCAGGTGGGGTTTGACCATGAAAGGCCATGGTTACGACTTGGAGGAAGATGGTAGGAACACTAAAAATATGAAAATATGGAAGGAAAGGAGAAAACTTACTAGTTTTGGTCGAAATAACCAAGGAGGAGCTTTAGAAACCCTAAATAGAGCAAATTTGGAACCCTAGGAGACTTCTTCAACAAGGTAGGCACCTTCTTTTACCTTGGGACAGAACCTTCATAGAAAAACAGAGTAGGATTTATGCTCTAAGATAGAGGAAAGAAAGAAGAGTAAGAGTTTTTGAATTTGGAGTTGGGAAGGGGTAGATATGGCTATATAAAGAAAGAGGCCAAGTATGAGGTGTCTATGAGACTTTCCATGTGTCATGTATAAGAGTGTCCATGGACATGCAAGACTTTATGGATAAGGAAGAAGTCAAGCACGAGGTTTCAAGTTAATTTCCATGTGTCCAATACTAAGGGTGCCTATGGACATGCAAACCTTTATGGATAAGGAAGAAGTCAAGCATGCGGTGTCCATGGAGCTTTCCATGTGTCCTTAGCTTAGGGATTTCATGACCATGCAAGAGGACAGCTCATAGAGGCTTCTTGAATATCAAATGTCCATTTATGGAAACTTATAGGCCATCCCTACCGACCTCCAATCAAAGAAATAACCCCATTGGTTGATAGCTTCTAAAGATAAGCTCATTTATAAAGAGAGTAATCCCTAAAATGCCCTTGGAAAGAAAAATCTTCAAACCAAGGTGAAACTAGGCTCCCTATGGTTCAAAAAATCGAAAATGGTAAGGGAATATATAAGGATTATAATGCATGTGACAATTTGCAAAGAAAACCTCCCAATTGGGTAAATTGTAGAAAAATCCAAAATGTACCTAAAATTGCATATCTTGCACAAACAACATCCAAATTGGACCAAACTTTATCCACAAGTTATCTTTGATGTTTTGAATATGAATTTGCCATTATTTACATATTTTTAAGTTATATAATCACATTATGCATTACTTATGCCTTTTACTTATTTTCTCTCTCCTAAACTTATCCTAATATTTCAAGGTTGTCCAAATTAGATGAAATTTGACATGTAGGCTAATTTTGATATGTATATTTTGAATTTGAAGTTTTTTTCCACTTTTGAGACTTATTTTTATGATATATGCCTTGTGGTCCATTAACGACCCATTATCTAAATTATCCATCTAATTAAGTTCCTAATTGTCATATTACCACCAAAATGAGTTATGTGGCATATTTTATGTATCCATTATAAACCAAAGATTAACGTTAGAGCATCAGGTTACATTAAGGTGATCTATACATGGATTTGTTCATTGGGGTTATACTAAACATCTGTTTAGGTCTAACCTTCAACCTTGTTTGGCTAAGTCCAAATGTCAACTTCCAAGGTAGGGTTTGAGATCTAGTATGTAACAACTCACCAACCCTTAAAGGGATTTTATCCTCAAAATCAAAACATCCACATATAAGAAAAAAATTATCCAGCACCCCTTAAAGGATTCATCTTAAAAACTATTCTTTAGGTACAAAAGGTTCAACTACACTTCCTTACATCCAACTACATAAGCATCACGCAAAAAAAATAAACATAACTTGTAAAGACTAACTATGAACTATGGGTTAACTTGCTATTGTCCATACTCAAACAAATATTTACACCTGGGAGACTAGTTCAACATATTAGGATCCCTAAAGATAAATTATATAGATGTCTAAGGCTAATATTGCCTAAAAGCATGCTATTTTGAACAATTCATATCAGCTCAGGCCAGGCCGGTATCATATGGATTCGGGAGTCCTCGTAAACCAAGCTAGGGTGCGGAGAAAAATCTTGCCAGCCCCCAAACTCTGATCCTTTCTAGACACATTTGCTTTCAACTTCACATCCCAGTAGCTGCCTAAAGGCAAGCTAAACAACCTCAAGTTACTATGGTTACTTATCCATCTTTTACTTGTAAGTATTTTAAGGATCTATTCATCATTATTCTAATGTGATATTGTATGATCCTAAATCATCCCTTCATCATCTATTGATCAACTCTAGGGCAAACATGTCACTTAAAGGTAAGGCAGGGATTCTAACTAGGGAGACAAAATTGAAATAGTCAGATTCCAACTACTATGGACTCTGATACCATGATGTAAGGAGGCAGGATCACCCCATTATTAAAAACAATTTGAAGAATTAACATCCATTCCAAACACACTCAAAGGTATGATGGAATAGGTATAAATTTTCCAAATTTATTATAATGGTTTGCAAAAGACCAAAGTGTAGCAGCGGAATAAAAATAATGACTATATTCAACTTTCATAAAAGATTACACAAGTACATCAAAATCTCCCATTAGGGGGTACAACAATGATACAACATAAAGATCTAAGTAGAGGGAAATCTAAACCATAACAACGTTGTCTCCAAGCTTTAACTTCTTAAGCTAGTCCAAAACTTCATGCCTTATCATGCAAGTCCTTCACCTAGGGTTGGAAGCATACCCCAGCAAGAAGAGAAAATATATGACATAAACAAAGGTTGGTATGTGCACACTAAAAAAGGAAATTGAGCAATATATGGAATAAAGGACATCAAATATAAAAGGCTTCCCATATAAAGGATAAGGACCACCCAAATGGGTATCAAGAGAAAAGGAATTGAAATCATATGATAACAAAAGAATACTTGTCATTAATAAAACATAAAGATTGTGCCCCACAAGCACATGTAAATAATTAGGGCACACACCCCATATCATCAACCCTCATGCATCTGAGATAAACATAGTCCTAGAACAATATAAACACAAAGGCAGCCAAGTCTCATAAACTTGAAACCTAATAGAGAAAGGAATACTGCCAATCTCCCAAATATATAAAACATGGGCCAAGAATCACACATCTTGCCCTAGGTATGAGATTCATTTCTATCCCAAAAGAGTAGGAAATATCACATCTGCTTGAAATGAAATAACACATATGCCATAAAAACCAATGCAATTACACTACTCTAGTGCTACTGAATCACATAGCATGTTAAATGTAGAGGCAATTAGAAAGTATAGTTATATTACATAAAGTAGTCACCACAAAAATTACCAACATATACATGCACCTCATAAGTGGGAAAAAGACATCACATGTCCACAAATAAACATCCACATCATAGTGGGCACATATCATCAAAAGTCCAACATGCACCAAGGCACAAGATAAGAGCCAAGAGAATATCCAAGATTACCACAAACAAGATAGTTCACAAGAACCATGATATAAAAATATAAGAGTAATGTATATAGGCTATTGTCCATAGGACCAAGAGAATGAATAAGAAAAGGTGAATTGGTCAACATAGAAGAATAGGGGATACATCATACCTCAACTTCAGTGTCTAAACAGTCCAAGTCAATCCTAGGTCCAAGCCTAGGCCTCCAAAGAACCTCTAGGGAAGGTGGACATGTCCAATAAGTAAGGTTCCCAAGCTTAGAGAGGTTGGTTTCTCAAACAAAGCTCCTATCTCGAGTAAGAAGCACCTTCTCCACTTTAGAGGTGAAAACCCCTAGCAAAAGAACATGGAGATGAGGTGTTTATGGGTTCTAGGTGGGGTTTAACCATTGAAAGCCATGGTTCTAACCTGGCGTAAGGTGGAAGGAAGACTAACTATATGAAAATAGGAAAGGAAAGGAGAAAACTTACTAGTTTTGATTGAAATAACCAAGGAGGAGCTTTAGAAACCCTAAATAGAGCAAATTTGGAACCTTAGGAGCCTTCTTCACCAAGGTAGGCACCTTCTTTTACCTTGGGACAGAACCTTCATGGGAAAATAGAGTAGGATTTATACTCTAAACTAGAGGAAAGAATGAAGAGTAAGAGTTTTCGAATTTGGAGTTGGGAAGGGGTAGATATGGATGTATAAAGAAAGAGGTCAAGTATGAGGTGTCTATGAGACTTTCCATATGTCATGTATAAGAGTGTCCATGGACATGCAATACTTTATGTATAAGGAAGAAGTCAATCACGAGGTTTCAAGTTACTTCCATGTGTCCAATGCTAAGGGTGCCTATGGACATGTAAACCTTTATGGATAAGGAAAAAGTCAAGCATGAGGTGTCCATGGAGCTTTCCATGTGTCCTTAGCCTATGGATTTCATGGCCACGCAAGAGGACAGGTCATCGAGGATCCTTGAATATCCAATGTTAGTTTATGGACACTTATAGGACATCCCAACCGACCTACAATCTAAGAAATAACCCCATTGGCTAATAGCTTCTAAAGATAAGCTCATTTATAAAGAGAGTAATCCCTAAAATGCCCTCGGAAAGAAACACCTTCAAACCAAGGTGTAACTAGGCACCCTATGGTTCAAAAAATCAAGAATGGTAAGGGAATATATAAGGATTATAATTCATGTGACAATTTGCAAAGAAAACCTCCCAATTGGATAAATTGCAAAAAAGTCTAGAATGTACCTAAAATTGCATATCTTGCACAAACAATATCCATATTGAACCAAACTTCATCCACAAGTTATCTTTGATGTGTTAAATATTTATTTGACATTATTTCCATATTTTGAAGTTATATAATCACATTATTCATTACTTATGCCTTTTACTCATTTCCTCTCTCTTAAACTTATGTCAAGGTTGTCCAAATTAGATGAAATTTGACATGTTGGCTAATTTTGATATGTAGATTTCGAATTTGAAGTTTGTTTCCACTTTTGAGACTTGTTTTTATGAGATATGTCATATGGCCCATTAATGTCCCATTATCTAAATTATTCATCTAATTATGTTCCTTATCTTCATATTACCACCAAAATGAGTTATGTGGCATATTTTATGTATCCATTATAAGTCTAAGATTAATGTTAGAACATTAGGTTACATTAAGGTGATCTATGCATACATTAGCTCATTGGGTTTATACTAAACATTTATTTAGGTCTAACCTTCAACCTTGTTTGGCTAAGTCCAAAATGTCAACTTCCAGGGTAGGGTTTGAGATCTAGTATGTTACACCATCTCTTGGTTGATAATTGGAATTTATTTTCTAGTGTACTGCTAGTGTTAGCTCTTGCTTGTTTGAATTAGTGTGATTTTCCTCCTTTCTTGCTTAGCTTTATTTTGTTGTTAACTAGAATTAACTATCTAGGATTATATTAGGTTTTACTTATTGTCATCTCTTAATTGCTTGTTTGACCACTTAGTGTAACTCCAAAACCCAAGTTAAACCCTTCAACCATAGACTCTACATTAGGAACCGAGCCCAAAATGAACTTAGCTCTAGTGCACCCTCTCTCCCTATACATTGATCCCTAACTTGCCACCTTTATGCTATAATATGAACTTGTTCATGCACTGAGTTTTATTCGCTTTTCACAAACTATTTTTTCTATGCATTTCATGCACTATTAAATAGTACAGATACTACCTTTAACATCGGTTAAAATGAACTTTTTACGTTAGTTTCCAAGTGACACCCAAGTGGGTGATACTAAAGGTAGAGGCCTACGGTGTCGGTTCCAAAACTGAAGACACAGAGTCGGTCCCAGTTGCAACCAAAAAAGAAGCAACACCGATAAGATCCATAGTCATCAGTTATCCATAGAAAATGGACGACTATCTTCATAACCGAACAGGCTCAGGTTACACATGTAGTCATTGGTTATTTCAGTAAAAAATGATGACTAACTCCCTTTCCAAATAAAAAATGATCTCATGTTTGGTTCATAGTCACCGGTTAAAAGTAAAATTGACAATACAACTATAATTTGTCGCCGGTTATGATTTCAAAAACCGACGCCTATCTCCATACCCAAACAAAAAAATTGGCCCGGGTTAGGACATAGTTGTCAGTTTGCTATAAATAACCAACAAAATAGACCTGCATTGATGATTCTTTTAAATAACCGACGACTAAGTGTTATTTTTTTAGTATCAGCTTGTAGGCCTACTGTCTAGCTAATCAATAGGATGCAGAACCTGCAATTCATTTATGAACTGTAGGTTTACAACATCCTATGATTTCATCCTAGCAACAGGCCACAAGCCTGTGATAACAAGATGATCAAGACTATTTATATATCAAGACTATATATACATCTTGTGATTCACACACATGTAGAAACACAATTAATTCATTCACATGATTCACACACATGTAGAAACCTCCAGTTCCATTCATTCATCCATTTTCACATTCACACACATGTAGAAGCACAAGTCATTCATTCATCTACACAATCACACACATGTATATAGATCAAAATTTCAATAAGACAATTAAAAAAAGGTCATTCACATGTATATATAAGAACTACATATATACAAAAATAATGACATCAAAGTTAACAAAATTTCATTATTTATCATCAGCACCCCAATCATAATAAAAAATTGCCTTCCTTTCATAGGTTTTTTCCCATTGTTCTCTTGTATCATCTAATTGTTCTATTGTATAGGGCATATTACATTGAATAGCTTTTCCCCTACATTGGAGTCACTAGTTTTTAAAACTTGTAAAGAGAATGATGTATATAAATAATTAATAAGTTTGATTTTTTCATATAATCTAATGAGACTATACTTATGATAATCAAGACTATATATTACTTGTTGTATGTTTTCGATGTCTTGTGCAGCATATCTGACAATTATGTCCACATATCACATCATGTAGCATCCACATGCCCGGTTGTTATTTGGTACATCACACTATAAATTTCAACATACAAAATGTTAATAAATAAAAATAAGCATAGTTCACATAAATAAAATATACATCGGAGTCAGGAAACTACATCCACATTTTCCAAACAATTGCTTTCTTTTTCTTGTCCACGTTTTCTCCAACATTTTTGAAATATTTTAAAGCCCTATACGTTAATGTAACACATTAAATTGCATCAATTCAACCGATGGGTGGAGGGAAAGTTGTAAGAAGGAGAAACCCGATGGATTTCCACAAAATAAAATGTCACAACAATGAGGAAATCTCAACAGACCGACCCGAGGAAGCTTGTTCCAACAAAGGAAAAACTCCATAAACTAGTTGATCTCTCCCACTGAATGATTGGGGGAATGTATGGTGAGCAATAGTAATCTTAGTCATGTAATAATAGATGTTAACAAATATAAATATAAAAGATTTCTCACGTGTATAATGTCCTTTTTAAATTGTGTCCCAAATGGTCTAATTTGTTCCCCTTAGGATCTAGATAATAAACATCCAACGTCTTGGGGACAACAACCAGTAACTCCCAATACTTACCTCTAGTGATAAGAAAGTAAAAAAATATAACTCAAAATCTACAATGAAATGTAATTATATTAAGTCAAAATTATAAGAAAGTTAAACTTACCCAACATTACATGAAGCTATTATCATGCTCTTTTTCGCTTCACCAAAATATTTAAAAGCGATAGAGAAGTATAAGGTAACTGATGTAGGGTATTCATTTACAATACTGATCAAGGATGGAACTAAAAATCCCATACGAGTCATTGAAAAATCTTTACAAACCCTATGTAAGGGGTTGCAAAACATATATTACATATGCATTAATATATAAGAAAATAGATCACCGTATATAAAATGAGGTATATAGAATATAAATAAGATCTCACCATATCCATAGTTCTATCATATATGAATTCATCCAAGCATAATGAAACAACTCCAAAATATCTTATAGAAATATATTATTATTATATGATTTCCTATAGCATCCTCCACCATAGAAACAATGATAGGTGAAGTTTTAGAATGTTCACCTACCATAGAAACATATTCAGGGTACAATAAATCAATCTTCTTCCACTGTGGAGAATCATACGTATGTTGTAGGATCCCATCATTATTTTTCTTAACCTCTACAGGCCACCTTAAATTCTCTGCATCTATCATATTGGCAAACAAGTGTTAAAACCATGGTATTATAGGTAGATACCACATCACCTTGGTAGGAGAGCCATTTATGGACTTCCTTAAAGTCATCATTTTATACCTTAATGCCCACATATTGGACAATCTTTCAAATCAACATAGTCCTTTTGAAACAATACACAATCATTCAGACATGCATGTATCTTGTTAGCCTATTCCCATTGGGCATAATATTTTCTTTAACTCGTGTGTTGAGATTGGAAGCTAGTTTCCTTCAGGAAGAATTTCTTTCAACAAAGACAACAAAATGATATGAAGCTTTTGTCGCTCCATCTATTGTCAGCCTTTAGATTATACAATCTCAACACAACACTCAGCTTCATAAACTTAGTACAACTTGTTATAACGGTCTCTCAGCATCATACGCAATGATCCTAAATAAGGAAGGTGGATTGGTATGCTCTACCCTACAACTATCTAGCATCACATCAACAATGTCTATCAGAATTGATTGGTTCACATCTACGTCATCGGTGGCAATTACTTCTTTAACAAAAGCATTGCTATCGATGTCTACTGATCTCAAGCTTGAAATTTCTCCATGCTAGTACAATTCTATATCGCCTTGTACAATCTTGTTGCACATGACATGACTTTTGATTTAGTCGCCAATGCTGACTTTCAAGTTGTTACCGCAATGCCTACATGGACAATAGAACCTATCTCCAAGTTGCTTCCTATGTTCCTTCACAAATATGATAAATTGATCAAGACCAGAAATAAACTCTAGGGTGCATCGATTAGGAATGGACATCCATGATGTGTCCATTATATGATCAAAGAGAAAACAAGTATTAGGAGTTAGGGTTTATAGATTAAGATAAGGATTTACAAATAGATTAGGATTTATTATTTTATATTTAGGGATAAGGGTTTAAAGATTAGGGTTTAGGGATAAATTTGGGTTTTGGTTTAAAAGATTAGGGTTTAGGGTTCAATAATGAATGTGTGTACCACCTATCCCATTCTTGAACACCTAATCTCACTAGTAAGTGTATAATGTATGTATTCAGATTTCAAGAAAATTTCAGCAGCATTTCTCCGTAGTTCTCCAAGTACATTGATGTAGATGGGACAATGTCCACTAACATATGCACTTAGAGAACAAATGGAGAAGTGCAGACAAAACAATTTGATAACCTAATATACATTATACACTTACATCCTAAGTGAGATTAAGTGTTCAAGAAAAGTCCCAAACCGGGGACTATCCAAGATTTTCTCCTAATGAGTAAATCTCGAATGGGTTGCTAGGCCAACAAAATACATGTATGTTGTCATTCCATTACATATGATCCTATTTTCATCGTTCATATCCTAGGCTTTATGTCCAAATATACAAGCACTTATACCGAAATTGAACCCAAATATACACACACTTATACCCAATTTGAACAATGCACCGTAATAGTTTTTTCAATTCCAAATTAAAATCAAGTTATAATCATTATTCAATTTGATAATTTTTTAAGCATTTTGAATCAATGTATCATCAAGAACTAACCGATTTATCATTAGGCATGTTTATCATCTACCAAATGTGAAATACTAGTAATCATTCATTTTTTCTAAACATAATTGTAAATTCTAATTAGATATACAACTCAAATTTAGTGACCTAACATAATACATAATATATGCAGTTATACCCAAATTAAACAATGCACCCAAATACATTCTTCAATTCCAAATTAAAACCCTAGTTACATTTCATCATTCATAATTATACATTATAATTAGATATACAACTAGAATTTAGTGACCTAAAATAATAAATAATAATACATTTTCATAGCAAATCATGATACAGTGTAGAATTTAATAACAAGTAATATGTGCATAATAACAAATCAACAATTACATGTAAAAAATAAAAAAATACATGGAAGGTGAGACACCTGTCAAGTGGTTGTTGAAGATGCGAGGTGGTTGTCGGAGGTGGTTATCGAAGATGGTTTGTGGTTTTCGACAGCTCTATGAAGGAGAAAGTCACCATGTTGTGAAGGAGAAGCGGTGGCGGTTCTCAGAAGGACAAGCAACAGAGGCGGTGGTTCTGTGGAGGAGAAGCAGCGGCAGTAACAGTGGCAACGACGATGACCTGAGCAACAGGAAGAGGTGACTCCTTAGCAGTAGGGAATGACAATGGCCTTAGTAGCGGCAGCGAAAGGTAGCAGCACGAGCAGCGGCAGAAGGTAGTGACATGAGTGGCGACGGAAGGTAGATCACAAGCGGCAGCAGAAGAGTCGGCAAAAATTTCATGGGTGCTAGGTATCATGGGTGATGAAATAGGGAATGGGGGGGAAGAAATTCCGCGGGTGCTATTAAGTGAATCATAGTCGTCAGTTAGAAAGAAAAAACCTACGACTAAGTCTAAATCTAAACAAAAAACATTGCCTCGGGTTAGGTTTTATTCGTCAGTTTCTAGAGAAAATCTGACGACTAATTCCAAAATAAAAAAATACACACTTGTGATGGGTAATAGTCGTCAGTTACGTCTATCAAAATCGACGACTATGTACAAATCTAAACAAACAATTTGCCCTCAAGTTAGGGTTATAGTCATCAGTTATCTGTGGTGAACCAACGACTAACTCCTAAACCAAACAAAAAATATCTGACATAGTCGTCGGTTACTAATGGAAAAACCGATGTCTATATACATATAAAAAAAAATTGATCTAGTGTTAGGATCATAGTTGTCGATGGTACAATAAAAATCAATGATGAAGGAGCAAATTGGGGGGAAATATTTTTGCGGATACAAGGCACTTAAACACCTATTCGTCGGTTACCACTAGCAAAACCAACGTCTATATACACATCCAAACAAAAAAAATTGATCTTGAGTTAGAACAATAGTCATTGGTTATCTGATAAAAATTGATGACGAAGGAGAAAATTGGGGGGAATGTATTTTTGTAGGGACAAGGTGCGTAAAAACCTAGTCATCAGTTTATGATGCAAAACCGACACTATAGAATCATCCCCTCAAAAAAAAATTGTCTCTCCAAGGGTGATAAATTATCGATTATTTGTTAGAGCTGACGACTAATGAGGGGATAAATTTTTCCGTGGGGACATGGCGCAAAACATGTTTCGTCAGTTTTAGCAAAAATTGACGTCGGACTAAAAATTTTGGAGGCAATTTTTTCCCTAAAAATTTGTATTTTGAGGGTAATTTTAGACATTGGTTTCTTTAAAAAGAAACTGACGTTAAAGTAAAAGTGGTACCCCTATCTTTTCTGAATCAGAAGGACTTCACATATGGTGATAGTTGTCTTAAATAACTGACATCGTTGTTTTTTGGCATCAGTTTTTTTGGGTAACTGACGCCATCAAAGCTGACGTTATACGTCATTTATGTACCAGTGATTATTCATCTTGACATTATTTATGCATTATTATTATTAGTAGCATGTGAAACACTATTGCATCAAATAATAAATATTTTTACTAAATTATGCCAATTTATCACATTTTATTCAGGCATATGTAGGTTTTTCCATATTTCAGGTAATTGGGGCACTTATAAGGCAACTTGGTGCTACTGACTACATAGTTGGTGGTATCGACTTGATGCAAAAATCCAATAGGGATCCTAAAGAAATCTCAAAACTACCGTGATGCAACTTGATGTTATTGAGTCACTGTTCGAGACCACCAAAATGGCAAGTCGATTGCACTGACTTATGATCTAGAGAGCAATAGGAACTGAGCTTATCAACTCTGTGCTACCGACCTGAGTGTCACTAATATAGACACTCAATGAGGGTTTTGAGTCAGATGAATATTTGGTGGCACTAACTTCATGTAACGAACCGAAACCTAGCCTCTTGACCCCGATCTTTTGCCTTGATGGATATAAAGTTTAGTACTTTGGTTTAGCCAAACAAGGATGAAGATATACCTAATAGTAGTTAATTGAAAAACCCTAATATGTTAATACATGATTAAATCACCCTAACACATATGCATGAAAACAATTATGACCTATGTTCTCATAATTAATCTTTAGACCAATAAAATATGGTACATAAGATAACATTGATTAAGGTATGATGTTAATAGAAATAATATCCATAGAAGAATTAACTGTCCAAAATTGAAAGAAATGTTACATTATTCAAATAAATATGGAATTGATGAACTTAATGGGATAAATGATAAACATAAGGAATTTTATACACAATAATGATATATAATCATTTTGGTTGTAATGTGAAGACATGGAACATTATTGGATAAATTATAGTAATAATGAGGGAAAATATTAGTTGTGACATTTCTTATAAAAGGAAATTTTGAAAGTGAAATCTAATGTGATAATCGAGTTCCTTGAGTCCTAGTTAACTTGGCAGTCAAGATTCACCCTATTTGCACAATAATAATTAACCTAATTCCTATTAAATAAGAAAATATTAGCTTTCTCCAAAAATATTAAATAAAACATTTAATGACTCCATAAGTAAAAATATTATATTCGAAATCTACATGCCAAAATAAGCCTATGTGTGAATTTTTATCTAATTTTGGCAACCTTAAATGTTTAAGTGAAGTATAGGAGAGAGAAAGGGGGGAAAGGCCTAAATAATATATAACATGATAGATAGTCTCAAGAGATGAAATTAATGGCAAAATCATATTCCATGTGTTAGAGTTTGCCTGTGGGTTAAGTTTCACATTAGATGAGTGAATCTAGATGCCTTTAATACATTTGGAAAGAGAAAATATTATTTACTTTAAAATAATTAAATAAAATATCAAAAGTTTCCAAAAGGGAAAAATAATGCCAAAATCAGATTCTCCATGTCTTATTTAGTCTAGGTGCAAAATTTCATATTTATTGGATAATATTTGAACCAACAAAACTAAATTAAGAAAGAAAGACACAAGTTATTAACAAAAATACATTTAATGCTTTGAGTTTCCTAAAGTTTGGATATCTAACAGGACTTTCCTGGTTTGTAATATCTCAAGCCGAATTTGGGCTGCTAGATTTTGATCTAACATCAGATGTTACTTCTTCCTCCTCGTGCCTGGTTCTCTCGACTTAGTGTTTCCGTCCACGATCGCCTACTTCTCTTCTCCGATTTTCTCTCCTCTCTCACCTGCTTCCTTCCTCCTTTGCATCCAATCTCTTTTCCCACATACTCCTCTCATCAAATTAGATCAGAAAAACCCCTAGTATTTATACATTGGGTGGCCACTAATTTTTGTCAGTAACTGCCTCCTTCATGTTGTGTTCCTCCCCTGTCTTGTTCTTCCTCTTCATCTACTTGCAACCCATGGCCACTAGACCCAATAAAAATCTTCCCTCATCTTTATATGATGTCCAAGAGTTGCTCCTCGCCACTGGTTCAACCTCTTATGTCCATGGGATGTACATCCCTACTCTAGTTTGCATGCATCTGAGTTCTCAAGTTGAACAGGAGGAGGCTGACCTTGGAGAAGCCTAGAGATATCTTGGACAGATCAATCTTGATCGGTTGTAACTCCCTGACACTACAATTTCAATAATGTAGGTGAGATTCATGTTTCCCCAATTTTCAACCTTCTTCATCAATGTTTTTACAACCTAGTTCTTCTTTGTGAATTGGGTGCTTTCCAGATTGAGTTTCTTCATTAATGTTTGCGGTTGAACATCATGAAAACAAAGAATGTTCTAGTTCTCCTTCTTTACAGCATTTCTATGTTTTAGAGTTTCTCCCTCCCTTCCAGTAATGGAGTCAGGTGTCCTTGGCACTTTAAGTCACCACACCAACCTTACCCTAGCTCCTCGTGTTTGATGGGAGACAAGGAAGGTGGTGAACATCGCCATTTACATCATCTCACCATGTTTCATGAGTTTGATTTCAATCTTTATCCAGTGATGTTCTATAGTATTTCATGGTTTCAACTTCTTTGATCTGGAAAAGAAGATAATGGGTTTTGAATTCTCATTTTTACCCTGATTTCTATTTCATTTTGTTGCACCGCAATGTGGGCACTTTGGTCTTTTCCTCCTATTGTTTTGAGAAACTCATGTGTTAGTGGGCCGAGGGTTGCATGGCTGGTTCCTATTGGTCCACCTTAGTAGGACCCGTCCAACTGGTCAAGGTTTCTCTACATGTATGATTTAATGGATTTTTTTATTGGAAAGTTTTCCAAAATTCATAATAAATTATTGACAACTTAGAAAAATAAAATAAAATAAAATATTCTTTGGAATTAGAGAATTTTAATCTATCTAATGGTACCAATTTCATCAACTAAATCCAAACTAATAAATATGTGATTTTTATGTATTTTCCTAATCGGTTATAAATTTCCAAAATTCTTAACTAAGATAAAATATGTTTTGAACTTAGAAAAATATAACCAACAACATGGCATGGTTTTGATAACCTAAAGTCAAGATAATAAAAAGGAAATTTTTAGGATTTGAGTAATTAATGTAAAACTAACCCTAAACCTACATATATGGTTAATAGGTGATTTGGAGATCTAAGTTTGGACCTAGATCTAACTTTGGACTTGTTTAGATTCTGAAGTGAGGCATGTTTGCATCTTCTATTATTCATTTTGAGTAATAACATATTTCTCATATTTTTCTTGGTCCTATGGACAATCAACCTAGACAATAATCTTTCCCTTTTGAGAACATATTTCTTATGGAATAACTTATTTGTTTTTTATCTTTTGATCAATTTATTATGATGGACATTCTTTTGGACTCTATCCTATATATTGTTTCATGGTGTAACTTTACTTGGTAATACATGCTCTTTCTTCCCACTTTTGTGGTGGTTGCTTATATTGTCATTTATGTGGTGACAAACCTTGTGTAATCTGACTATAGTTTATACTTGCCTCTACATTAAGCATGTCATGTGAATCACTAGCCCTAGAGCACTGTAATTACATTGGTCTTTTGGGTTGTGTGCCCTTATTATGTTTTTGGGATGGAATTTTTGTGTTCCATACCTGAGTTTCAAGTTTGTGAGGCTTGGCCCACTTATATATATTGGGAGTCTGGAAGTATGTCATTCTCTACCAGGTTTCAAGTTTGTGAGGTTGGCCGCCATTTTTATTTATATTGTTCTAGTGCTATGTTTATCTCACATGCATGCAGGTGATAATTCTTGTGGTAGGTTTTTTTCCCAAAAATTTATATGTGCTAGTGTGGCACAACTTTATTATTTTATTAATGGTAAGTAATTCCTTTGTTATCTCTTCTTGCAAATCATTTCTTTTATGCCTGATTGGGTAGTTCTTTTCTTTTTATATGGGAAGCCTTTTATTTGAAGTCCTTTATTTCCATATATTGCTCAATCCTATTTTTAGTATGAACAGACCATCCTTCTACTGATGTCATATTCTTTTTCTTCTTTTTGTTGGGGTATGCTTCAAACCCCAGGTTTAGGTAAAAGAGAATATGGCATTCAACATGGACCTCGCTTATGAAGTTATTGCTTGGAGACAGATTGGATATGGTTTATATTTCCCTCTACTAGATCCTTATGTTGTATCTTACATGTAAACCCTTTATGGGATATGATGATGTATTTTTGTAAAATTGAATATAATCATTACTTTTATTCTGTTGTTACACTTTGGTTGTTTTGAATACCATCAATTGTGATTTGAAATTTTTACACCTAATCAATCATACCTTTTGAGTGTGTTTGGAATGGATTTTTTTCTTCAAATTTTATTAGGGAGTGGATCCCCTCTGGGTCCCACTCTTTACAACATGGTACCACAGCCCATGGTAGATGGAATCTTAACTATTTCAATTTTGTCTCCCTAAATAGAACCATTTCCTTAGATAGTTACCCTCTATGTGAGATGCTCACCCTAGAATTGATCTGTGTATTCATGAGATGATGAAAGGTTGATATGAGTTTTTCATTAGAAACATGATGAGCAAACCCTAATGTGATGAGGTTTAGGTGATCTTACCCTACCATAGTGGTGGCATGGATGTTATGAGGTATTGGTTTGAGGATAGAGTCATGTTATGAGGATGATGTACTGGCAGGATAGGGAGACCTTATTATGGAAAAATTGTGATTTGGTTCCCATATTGATTTTTGGCCGGTATGTTTATTTTACATCGCCAAGTTTTACATCATCAAAATTATTTTTGTTATACTATATGTACAAGTTTTCTCTGGATTTTATCAAAGTTTTCTTGAACTAAGTCACAAATAAGAGATGTGTGTAGTATGGATAATGAGACCCTAGAATTAGTTTGACATACATACCCTAAACCCTAGTTTTCTCTATGAAGAAGTGACTAGGGATATGTCGAATAATATAGAGGCGTAGTGGGCCTACCCTTTATACCTTATAACTTTTTGGTTTGATAATATGAATCTTAGGGTTGTTAAATTAGAGACACAAGGACATAAAGCTCAACCCTAGTTGGTTATGACATTTTAGTTGGATACATGAACAACATAAATCCCTAAAATTATTCACAACTAAAAAAATGCAAAAGTAACCAGAGTACCTAGATGTTGTTTAGCTTGGATAATTAGGTAAAACCTTTTCAATTATGGAGAGTAGCTAGTTTATGAAGTATGGATGATTAGATTTTGAGGATGAAATCCTTTTAAGGGGTGGAATGTTGTAACAATCCGAAACCTAGCCTCTTGACCCCGATATATGCCTTGAAGGATAGAAAGTTTAGTACTTTGGTTTAGCCAAAAAAGGATAAAGATACACTTAATAGTAGTTAATTGTAAACCCTAATATGTTAATATAAGATTAAATCACCCTAACATATATGCATGAAACAATTATGACCTAATGCTCTCATAACTAAACTTTAAACCAATAAAATATGTCACATAAGATAATGTTGATTAAGGTATGATGTTAAGAGAAATAATATGCATAGAAGAATGATGTGTCCATAATTGAGAGAAATGTTACATTATTCAAATAAATATGGAATTGATGAACTCAATGGGATAAATGATAAACATAAAGAATTTCATACACAATAATGATATATAATCCTTTTGGTTGTAATGTGAAGACATGGAACATAATTGGATGAATAATAGTAAGAATGAGAAAATAATATGATATCTAATATAGTAATGAGCCTCAAATATTAATTGTGATATTTCTTATAAAAGTAAATCTTAAAAATGAAATCTAATGTGATAGTCAAGTTCCTTGAGTCCAAATTAACTTGGGAGTATTCGAAATCTACATGCCAAAATAAGCATGTGTGTGAATTTTCATCTAATTTGGGCAACCTTAAATGTTTAAGTGAAGTTTAGGAGAGAGAAAGGGGGTAAAAGGCCTACATAATAAATAATGTGATAAATAATCTCAAGAGATGAAATTAATGGCAAAATCATATTCCATATGTTAGAGTTTTCTTGTGGGTAAAGTTTCACCTTAGATGAGTGAATCTAGATGCCTTTAATACATTAGGAAAGAGAAAATATGGTTTACTTTAAAACAATGAAATAAAATAGCAAAAGTTTCCAAAAGTGAAAAATAATGGCAAAATTGGATTCTACATGGCTTATTTAGCCTAGGTGTAAAATATCATATTTATTGGATAATGTTTGAACCGTCAAAATAAATTAAGAAAGAAAGACACTAGTTATTTAACAAAAATAAATTTAATGCTTTGAGTTTCCTAAAGTTTGGATATGCCGTAGGACTTTCCAAGTTTGCAATGTCTTGGCCAATTCTGGGCCACTATATTTTGATCTAATGTTAGATTTTACTTCTTCCTCCTTGCGCATGGTTCTCTCACGCTCAGTGTTTCCACCCACGATCTCCTGCTTCTCTTCTCCAATTTTCTCTCCTCTCTCTCACCTATTCCCTTCCTCCTTTGCCTCCAATCTCTTTTCCCACATACTCCTCTAATCAAACTAGATCAGGAAAACCCTAGTATTTATAGATTGGGTGGCCTCTGATCTGTGTCAGTCCCCACCCCCTTCATACATTGTTCCTCCCTTATCTTGTTCTTCCTCTTCCTCTACTCACAAACCATAGCCACCAGACCCAATAAAAATCTTCCCACACCTTTGTACGATGTCCTAGAGTTGCTCCCCCCCCCCGGTTTAGCCTCTTATGGCCTTGTGATGTACATCCCTACTCCAATTCAACTACACCAGAGTTCTCAGGTTGGACATGAGGAGGTTGACCTTGGAAAATCCTATAGATAGATTGGACAGATCAATCTTGATCGCTCGCAACTCCCTAACACAGAAATTTCAGTAATGCAAGTGAGATTCATGTTTCCCCAATTTTCAACCTTCTTCATCAAGGTTTTTACACTTGGTTCTTCTTTGTGAATTGGATACTTTCCAAATCAGGTTTCTTCATTAATGTCTACGGTTGAACATCACAAAAAATGAATGTTCTTCTTCTCCTTCTTTGTAGTATTTCTATGTTTTAGAGTTTCTCCCTCCCTTCCAATAATGGCGACAGGTGTCCTTGGCACTTTAGGTCACCACATCAACCTTACCCCAGCTCGTCGTGTTCGATGGGAGGAAAGGAAGGTGATGAACATCGCCATTGCTATCAACTCACCATGTTTCATGAGTTTGATTTCAGTCTTTAGACAGTGGCGTTCTATAGATTTTTATGGTTTCGATTTCTTTGCCATTGCGCAGAAGATAATGAGTTTTAGATTCCCATTTTACCCTCATTTCTATTTTATTTTGTCGCACCGCAATGTGGGCATTTTGGTCTTTTCCTCTTGTTGTTTTGAGATATCCATGCACTAGGGATGTAGTGGGCCAAGGGTTCCAAGGCTGGTTCCTATTGGTCCACCTCAGTAGGACCCGTCCAACTGGTAGAGATTTCTCTGCATGCAAGGAATAATGGATTTTTCCTATTGAACAGTTTTCCAAAATTCATAATAAATTATTAACAGCTCTAAAACATATAATAAATATGTTTTGGAATCAGAAAATTATAATCTATCTAATGGTACCAATTTCTTCACCTAAATCCAAACTAATAAATGTGTGATTTTTATGTATTTTCCTAATGGGTTATAAATTTCCAAAATTCATAACCAAGATAAATATGTTATGAACTCAAAAAAATATAACCAACAACATGGCATGGTTTTGGTCATCTAAATTCATAGATAATAAAAAGGTGATTTTTAGGGTTTGAGTAATTAATGTAAAACTAACCTGAAATCTACATATATGCTTAATAGGTGCTTTGAAGACCTAGGCTTGGACCTAGATCTGACTTTGGACTTGTTTAAACTCTAAATTGAGGTAAGTTTGCATCCCCTAATATTCCTTTTGAGCAATAACCTATTTTTCATCTTTCTCTTGGTCCTATGGACAATCAATCTACACAATAATCATTTCTCTTTTAAGAACATATTTCTTATGGAATAACTTATTTGTTTATGATCTTATGATCAATTTATTATGATGGACATTCTTTTGGACTTTATCCTATATATTGTTTCATGGTGGAACTTTATTTGGTAATACATGCTCCTTTTGCTCACTTTTGTGGTGGTTGCTTACATTGTCATTTATGTGGTGACAAATCTCGTTTAATCTAACTATACTTTATACTTGCCTCTACATTAAGCATGTTATGTGAATCAGTAGCCATAGAGTAGTGTAAGCACATTGGTTTGTTGGGTTGTGTGCCATTAATATGTTTTTGGGATGGAGTTTGTGTTCCCCATACCCAAGCTTCAAGTTTGTGAGGCTTGGCCCACTTTTATATATATTGGGAGTCTGGTAGTACATCATTCTTTATCAGGTTTCAAGTTTGTGAGGCTTGACTGCCATTGTTATTTATATTGTTTTAGTGCTATGTTTATCTCACATGCATGCAGGTGATAATTCGTGTGGTGGGTTTTGTGCCCAAAACTTTATATGTGCTAGTGTGGTACAACTTTATTGTTTTATTAATGGCAAGTAATTCCTTTGTTATCTCTTGTTGCAAATCATTTCTTTTATTCCTGATTGGGTAGTTCTTTTCTTTTTCTATGGGAAGCCTTTCAGCTGAAGCCCTTTATTTCCACATATTGCTCAATCCTATTTTTAGTATGCACATACCAGCCTTTTGTTGATGTCATCTTCTTTTTCTTATTTTTACTGGGGCACGCTTCCAACCCCAGGTTTAGGTAAAGGAGAATATGGCACTCAACATGGACCTAGCTTATGAAGTTGATGCTTATGAAGTTGATGCTTGGAGACAGATTGGATATGGTTTAGATTTTCATATGCTAGATTCTTATGGTGTATATTACATGTAAACCCTTTATTGGAGATGATGATGTACTTTTATAAAATTGAATATAGTCATTACTTTTATTCTGCTGCTACACTTTGATTGTTATTAATACCATCAATTGTGATTTGAAAATTTTACACCTAATCCAGCACACCTTTTGAGTGTATTTGTAATGGATGTTTTATTCTTTAAATTTTAGTAGGGAGTGGATCCCCTCTAGGTCCCATTCTTTACACTTCATGTCGTGGAACCAATTTGACATTATCAGTACAGATTTTAGATAACAACAGATCTGACAGTTGATACTTAATGATTGTCTAAGTCCAACTTATAACCTAAGGGGAGTTTTCCAAACCTAAGGAACATGTTCCATTTTATTAGATGAAGGAGACAACCATGTCCTAGATGATTTAGATACCTCCAGAGAGCATATTTACAACCTAAGGATCTTCCAGACCGGTTCCTCCAGGGTTTTTCATTAGAGTTTTTGATGTTTAGCTCATTGTCTCTCTCTTCCTCTATGTCTTTGTTGGTAGAAATCATGTGGGGCTATTACCCTTGTTCCTTAGGACCCAGGAGTAGCCTGATTATGCATTGTAATTGACTTCCATGATTTAATATAGTTATTTCTTTTAATGTTGGACTTAAAACTTTGATTTCTTAATGAATACCTATGTCTAATCATCATAGTTAATTACTATGGTCGTTAATTTCTTTAAGAGAGGGATTAAGGGTTGCAAAGTTCGTATATTTACATAACCTATATCGTGCATCGGTAGAGGCCTTACAGTTGTGAAGGGAATAACCCATAAGTTTCATTAAAGTGCCTATATAGTTCCTAAATCTCTATGGGACTGAGATTTGTCTTAGTATAAGTAGTGAATTATGCTACGGGGGTGGGTAATACTTGCTCATGGTCTCTTTGTCCAAGGTTAAGGGCAAATGCTTGTTAATGAAATGGATTTAATTTCAATGCACATCGTGGTGAAATTGTAACCCTAAGCAATCCATCCAATCCATGGTCACAGTCCACTCAACTTAGTTTTCAATTCTTGCAATTCATTTTAATCAAACAATCAATCACATTTTCCTTAAGCCTAGCTGATTAGGTCACAATTAGTAGTAGTTTCTAGATTAACATTTCCCTAAATTTGACATTTGGGGCGCATAGGCCTATACTACTCAACGTGTACACTTGCGTTTCATATGCATAGTTTAGGTGTGTCAAGTTTTTGGCACCGTGGTTGGGGAAATGACAACAATCCAACACCACAAGTGTTTTGATTGGCCACTCTAAGCCATTTCTTTTATTTTATTTACATATAATTTTTTTCCTTTGAAATTGAGCATACTAGATATTTTTATTTTATCAATCCACTAGTATTCAAAGTCTCACTCACTACTATTTCATTTTCAAGTACTAGTGCATGGTTCATACCAAGATTGTAGACTATGGACAATCTACTCCATCTAGTACAGGACAGGAGGAGATCTTTCATAGGGCAAGGGATTTTGAGGCTTCAATGAAGAAGCTCATCAATACTCTACAACTACATGTAGAGAAAACACATGCATCAAACATGGATCCTAATGCACAAGAGCATGTTGGGGCTGAGCTTGAAAGCATATTATTTGGTAGGAAATCAAGACATCTTCATCTACAACACAGTTAGGGCCTATTGAAATGCAAGCAATCAGCATGGGTAGTTACAAGATAGACCTAGGGCTAGTGGCACTTATTAAGTCACAATCATTTCATGGCCATTATATGAAAGAACCAATGGATAACATCAATAGCTTTGTAGAAAGTCACAACATGATGAAGATTGATAGGTTCCCAGCCACATCTATTTATGTAAATATGCTCTCTTATTATTTGTCAAACAAGGCTAAAGCATGGTTCCTCAATATCCTACCATAATCCATAGAGACATGGAATGAGATGATAGTTGTTTTCTTTGAAAGGTACTTCCTGTCATAAAATACACAGGACTTGGTCGAGAGAATCTATAACCTCAAAAAACATGCTACGGAAACCTATTCAAAAGTCTGGGAGAGATTTCAAAACATACTGAGAATGGTACCCATAATGGGATTGGTGTTAATGGCCAAGCAAAGACATTTTACTATGGGCTACACAATGGGAAGAAAAAGACTCTTGAAAATGCAGGAGCATGTTTCTTTTTTAACAACAAAGCCACAAGGTGTCACAAGATTATAAAGAATATGGCAAAGAATCAATATTGGGGAGCAGAGTGTGACTCACCAATAACTGTCAAAATTGTTGTGGATGTAAAGGATATTGATGTGTTGAAGGAGAAGATGGACACCCTAGCAAGGAGAGTAGAGTAGAAATTCATAGCCTCATGTGGAGGTGAAGAATAAGAGTTATGCGGTAGTAGAACAACTGAGGTAGGAATGACTATGCATGGAGGAAGGATCCCAAGTTCTCATGGAAGGATTCTAATAACATTCAACAAGATCCATCATAGGTGCAACAACCTAAATAGCAGTAGAGAAATATGCCTTAGCAATTGTAGCAGGATAGTGGTCCTAGAGCGATAGATCGGATAGAGGATGTGTTTGGTAGTTTGGTGAACCAGAATGAGGCTCTCTTATACCAAACAAAGAGAGAGAACTAGAATCAAGGGGCACCATCCACAGCATAGAAAATCAGATTTCTTAGCTAGCAGCAGAAGTGATATCCCTTAATAAGCCTAACTAGAAAGGATTTCTAAGAAATACAAATGTTCCATCCATAAATCAACATGTGAAAGTAGTACTTCTTCACAGTGGTAAAGTGTTGCATAAAGATCAAAAGGTGACACTAGAGAAGAACATTACTACATTTTATACATGGGAGGTGATAGAGACTATTCTTCTAGAGCAGCCACATGACACCACACTACAGGAGGAGAGCCCAGAAGAGGAGCCAATTGAGCATATGGAGAACAAGGAGGAGTCTTTGATATGATATGGATAACTCAATCATGCATATTGGAGAAAAATTTCAGAATATTTGAGTGTTCTTTGAATGTGGTTCTCGGTCAAACTATACTTCGACCAAAATGCTAACAGAATGTTTTTCATTAGTGTAGTGTTTTATTTTTAGTTATTTATTGGTAACTCCAAATGATCTGAAATTTTAATTGGAAACTTGGAACACAATCATAAATAACATGTAAAATTTTCATAATTTTTGGATGCGTGTAGACCTTATCATTAGATGAATTACAGTAATATTTTTATGATAGAAAATTTAGTTGCAATAAGAGAAAGTATAGTGAGGGGTCAATGTGCAATTGACCCAAGAAGCTCAATTGCTCTATATGGTCAACCTAACACATAAGGAGCTCTCATAATTCTTGATTCAATCTAGAGAAATGAAATCCTAGAGAGAGGGAGAGTTATGAAAAACCACTAGAGGGGGTGAATAGGGTTTTTATTAAGATTTAAAATAATAATAATTTAAACAATCAACCATAAAATATTAGACAAGGGAACATAGGGTTTAGAGTGGTTCCACCCTTAGCAAATACTAAGGGAGTCAGTCCACTACCCAATTATTTCCAATTGGGATTGTGAAAGCACATGTATTTTATTACCTCGCAAGGATGTTACATAAAATACAACTACCTTCCCAAACCCTTTGGACAGCCTTCACCCCGAAGTCATCTCACTAACTTTGAAGCAGCCTTTACTTGAAGTAACTTCAAGCTCCCCCTTGAAGTAGCCTTCTTCCTTGAAGTAGCTTTCCATTGAGACCTTCTAGAAGTAGTCTAAAGTCCACCTTCTCCTCCTGAGAAGTCCCTTCTCCACCTAAGAAGATAAACCCTCTCCAATCCACAGCCTCCAACCTAGGAGTAGCTAGGAGAGTATAAAGCAGATAAGAAGGAACAAGAAAGGAAAAAAGGAAAATACAATTACCACTTTGGCACAAGGCTTGAATCCTATATCAAGTGTTTTGATCTCCTAACCAATGTATATGAAAGTGTAAGTGCAGTGGGTAGGAGATGCTAGCCTATAGTACACAAAATTGGAGCAATGGAATTGAATAGTAAATGTTGGAGTTGCTCAATTGCTCAAAAGAATGGATTTTCAATTGCAAGTGTGTATTCTCAAATGTTGCACAAGTGTGTTTAGGTGTCCTAAGGCATGTCCTATTTATAGGAATGGCCTATGAGTGCTTAAGGACATTCTAGACACTTTCTAGGGGGTTTTTAGTGCTTAACTAGCCGTTAGGTGTCCACTAATTGCTTTAGCAATGGCTAGTTTATTAATTCTAAAAAGTGCAGACAGAGTTCTTCTCGGTCGAGAAGTTTGTCGATCGAGAGTCCGTCGATCGAAGTTTTTTTCAACCGAGGGACAGTCTGGAGCAAGTGTATATAACGTTCGATTCCAGCTCCCAACTACCTTGTCTACTGTGTCTAACGGAAATAGAACATATTAGAAGAAATAACCCAGGAAACTCTCAGTCGAGAAGTTGTTTGACCGAGCTTGTCTCGATTGACAAAGAGTTCGACCGAGAGTGTCTCTGATTTGGTGGTTCTGGATGAATACTAAGTTTGTGTATGAGTGTGCCGATGTGACACTATTATAGGGAATGACCTATCTAAGTGTTGTGAGTGGCTAGGGAAGATCTAAACGCTTGATTTACATGATATCTAAGTACTTGTACATTATATACTTGTACAAGTTTTTACATTTGATTACAATCATGACATTAAAGCATTTTGAGCATATAGATCTTCCAAAGGTTTGTCATCCATCTTGTTCCTGCAACACTCAAGTAGCACGTTAGATCCACAAGAATGAAATGTTTGTCATCATCAAAACAAAGGGATTATAATAATGTCCAATTTAGCCAACAAGTTAGGGTTTGAGAGGAGAAAGTGATGGAGTTGTTGACCTAGGGTTTTGCGGTCCGAGGAATGATGAAATCATGTAAGTTTAGCCTCTTTGGATATAGTTTTATGGTGAATCTTCTCTCACATGTCAAGATTCTGTCCCTCCTCTGATTTGATCCAAAATGGTATCAAAACTTCCCCTTTTCTCACATTTTCTTCATACTCCCTCATTTTTTTAAGGTTTCCGAGTTGAAAGGAAGAAGAATTGGGTGAATTACTAGGGATTTGATATGAGATCGAGTTTTTCAGGGATGAGCGGCATTTTTAAGCTGTTTTACAGCTTAGGGTGAGTGGGTAAAAGAATATTTCAGTTAATTGTACTCAATTAGATAGTTTTAATTTATATTCTCAGTTTCTCCCTAGATGACAATAAATGAAAAGAACTGTTCTTGAATTCAGCTTATAGAATACTTCAATTCATGTTCCAACTATGATCTAAAAACATTTATATGATGACGTGGATATAGATATCCATGTATCTTGAATACTACAGAATTACGAAGTTTATTGAGAATCTTCTAAAGATTTGAATTTTCAAGTTATTCAGGTGCTTGAGCAACATTATAGTTGAAATTCGGATTTATATTTATATGATCTTACTTATGTTCCTAATGCATATAATTCTACATGTTTGATCTCTTTGATTTGATATATGGACAAATAGAGTTTCTGATTTTCACAATACATATCCTGCGAATAGCAAGTAATCAAGGATGGAAACCCAATCTAGTATGCTTTTACAAGTATACATATCTAATTTAGTAGTAAATGACTGATTGAAATGCTTCATGTGATATTATGGGATTTTATCTTAATATTATCTTATATGCATACATGCTTTGTTTATGAGGTTCGGATTCTCTAACTCAAATACTTGTCATGAAATGCATATGTTTTTATGCTATTGCAAGTGGAGATATGACATACCCTAGATAGGTATGTTATCAATGACATGCATAAATGTGAGGAAAGTTGAATGAGAATATTTATATTAGTAGACATGATATATGTTTGAATACATGAGAAGTGTTATATGTGCATGAGTAAGGAAAAACCCTAAGAAAGGGGTAAACAATATGTTAGGCATTTAGTTCAGTATTATCAGTGTATTAAGAAGTTCAGTTGCATGATTCTAGTGCATAAAGTGCCAAATTGACATGTATTCTATTTATTTAAGAATTTTAGTATGCATGTATGTATAGTATGAAGATTACTCAGAATATCACAGTATTTTGAATATACTGCTTTGTCAAGTTTAGAATGATATACATGTTGTATTATAAATTTCAAATAAATAGATGTGGTACCATAGAGATACCAGAGTCAAGTATAAGTAAGGAAAAGATACAATATAGTAAGAACTTTCCAGGAATAATAAAATAATAGACTTAGGAGTTCTGAACACCATAGATTCCCTATGAGAGGTCTGCACCGTAGGGATGAAACGACCTAACCCTGGCAGTGTCCAGTATACAGGGGTCGGATCGTACTAATAGGTGGTACGGGAGACGAAGCCCTAGTGGAAGCCTCCTTAAAAATACAGTAGGTAGTATCCAACATCAACCAGAGATCTCGATGGCACTAGAGTACAGAAAAGCCAATAGGTGGCTTGACTCTCCGTTTTTGTGCTCAGGTTAGAGGAGGAGTCCAGTTTTTACGACATAATAGGTGTGTCGAGGCCATAGAGCCATTTTCTTATTACAGACCAGCGACGTAGTCAGGCTTAGCATTCCCGGGTGTGTCAGCTAAGTCTTGTACAGTGAGATCGTAGTTTGCTACGAGTCTTCATATGTAGAGTACACTACATATGATTAGGGCATAAGCTAAAAATATGATCATATAGGTTTAAAGAGTTTCTTATAAGTAAGAAGAGTTAAGAAAGGATTGATTTCAGTTTCACAGCAGTTGTTCTTTAAATGTAATTTTGAATATAGTGAGGATTATATTTCCATACTTGTTTATTTCTAATGATGTAGGCTTCAATGTTATTAGTAAGTTTTGAAATATCTAGTCTTTTAATTTGAAATTACTATCTTGTTTTATTTCAATTATCCAAGAATGATAAATGTCTGATTCAATACTTTAGACTGCATTATTATTTTACTCATTCACTGAGCAAGTAGGCTCACCCCTCTACTCAAAAATTTTAGGAAAACCGTGGGGATTGAAGATATCATTGCATCAGAGTAGATCTACCACAAGAGTTAAGTCTGAGTATAGTTAAGTTCAGTCGGTCCTTATCACTCTAGGTCCTTGTAAATAAATAAGAGAGAGTTGTAAATGATGATGTATAACATTATTCCTCTTTTAGCAATATATGTGAATCAGTAAGTTTTAGGTGCTTAAAAGTATGAGAAACATAATGAATGTTTATACATGCATTTTTACTGTTGAAATCAGATTAGAGAAATCAATGTTTAGATTTCCTTGTAAAGTTATTTTATGTGGTTCAATGCGAGAAAACAAAGAGTTTGAAAAAAAAAAAAAGTTAAGGGTGATCTTTGTATTACGTTAAATCCTCAATTTATGCCCTAATCTCGTGATTAATGGTAATTGTGAGATCGGGGTGTAACATCTGACGTGACCTTGGTTACCCTGGCCATGACATAGGGCAGGCATATATGAGGTAGTGTAGCAACGTTGATGTTGGCTAGGGCGGAGAGGGTCATCCAGTCGACATTGTCCTCAGCACCTCTTCTGGGAGAAGCGACGAGCAAAGCAGAGAAAGCTATTGTGGAGAGAGAGAGAGGCATTCCATAAACAAAGAGAGAGGAGAGAGAAGATAAAAAGCATGTGTGAGTGTGTGGGCTCAGTTAGTGGACTTTTTTTATCAAAAAAATTGAGTTGCATCTTCAAAAGCTAGGTACAAAACCCCAACGATAAGCAAACAAAAAAAATTTCAATGTTATCTTATCTATCTGTAGACTCCCTGTACAACTATACTCTAAGGCCCCGTTTGGTTCACGGGAAAGGATGTGAAATGGATGAAACTATGGATGGGATGTGATAGGATGTGTAAATCGTGGGATGTAGTTTTTCCATCCCATGTTTGGATAACACACAGGAAAGGATAAGCGACACTGCACAATTGTTCAACTGTACATATATTGCTACCATTAAATAAGAGTAGTGTATGCCCTTGATTTTCATAACATTTTAGAATATCAATTTCGAAAAGAAGGATGTTTGTTAATAAATTAATGGAAAAACAACATAATCAATTACTAATATAAAATATATATACTTACAATCAAATGCAATAAAGTTCAGATTCAAATGCATGAACAGAAATTTAAGTTGAAAATGACTTAATACAATTTAGAAATAAATCCATGTTCTAAAAAATGCCCAAACAAATACATAAATTTGAAAAGATAGAGAAAAGCGGAAGATATTGCTATAGTTTCCTAAAGAAAACAGAGAATTAGTATTACTAAAGCGTAACTAAAGTTGACAAATGAATTTGGATTTGACAGTGTTTCAAGCAATGAAAATCAAGAGTGATATATGCTTGTGGATGATTGCCGCACAGTTTGAGAAAGAATATCGACTTGTGATTGTGAGGCATAGACAATGTCTTTTGTATTGAGGGAACAACTTAGATACAGTAGAAATCAACTATCGTACCACACGATGTTATCGTTAGTGTGACAAGACAAAAAAGCATAGCAACACATCTAGCAATTACCAACTTCTATTTTGTTAAAATGACAAGCAATCACCAACCAGAAGTCAGATTCTACTTAATTAGATTCTACTTCGTTAAAAAGACAATAATATTTAAAAAAATTGATATGCCTATAGCTACTTATTATATGACGAGTACAAGAAATTTGTCCGTTCTGTATGTGCCTCTTCAGATCTTCCACCTCTCTTCTTCTTCTCCAAGGTGCCACCCCCTTACTTTCCTGTGTGGCAACCCCGGTGTATCCATCTCAATGCAGTTCATCCCCACACCTGCGACGCGACACAAATAATTGCAGGCGTACTTAACCGCTACAATTCCTGCCTCGATGCCTGTCTCTTCGCCCAAACAGGAAGCGAAGGCGAATATACACTGACCATTCTCGTCCCTAATGATACCTCCAAGTGTTGCCTTCTTCTTCCTCTTCCTATCAAAGGGCAGGGAGCATATGTTAAGCTTGTTCGTCCCTCTCCTCGCGGTTCTCCAGAAAACCGTTTCGTCTCTGTTCGGTCTCACCTGGTGGGGAGAAAACCCATGTAGAAGCATATGGGATGTCATCTCTTGATTGTCTTCTCGGGTGAGGACCACGTCCTAACATGCGCGGATTGCCATCCTTCCGATTTTCTCCCATACTCGCTGGGGTTGATCGCTTCGTCCTTCAAATCTTCGTCGACATCGCTGTGTCCAGATGTGCCAACACACCATGGCTGGCAGAATTCCCGAAAGAAGACCACCAAGCGAAAAAAAGTTTAGCATGTGCCCAAAAAAATGTGAACACCATAATACTAGAGCATGACCGGATTAACATCAGTAATGAGCAATGCCTGGCTGACAGTAGCAATAACAGTAACACCTCAATCAATTTCTTCACATGTAGTTATAGGTTTACCGACATCCGAATGGGGAAGTTCAAAACCATCACTTTTCCTGCCGGGAACTGATGCATTGATGTATAAATCCCACTACTGCAACCTCCCATCAGTTCAATCAAGCCAAAAGATGGAAGCACATGCAATTGTCCGGGCCTGTAGTCGCTAGTTCATCCCCGCTGCAACATAATTCAGCAAAGCGCATGTCCTATATATATAGCTATATAGTTCAAATAGAAAATTAAGATCAAAAACTCGACTTGTATGTAGGTGGGCAGAAGTTATGGTTCACTTTCTAGTCGCAATCCGCGTGGTCTTTTTCTTCAAAACTTGGCAGTTGTGTTCAATATCAACTTCTTAATCCTCTCTTCAAATTCCACCTCCAACGTTGTTATGTACTCCTCTTGGAAAACTGCTCGAGGAACTCCCTGTTCTCCTTCTCAAACAATCAAGCTCTCCTTCCATGCTGCACGAAGTATAATGAAGAATGGGAATTAAAATAAGCACATCTAGTATAGCGGCAAGGAAGTTGCTAGTTGTTGTCCCTTCCGGCACGCTGCACACAAAGTAGAGGGGCAACAAGGAGAGCTGAGGATTCTATGGAAAGAAGAGGAGAAATAGGCGGAAAGAAGGTGATCACATCAGGGAGAGCAATATTGTCCACACAGAGAGAGACTGGCTTAGAGTGCAAAGAGAGGCAGAGGGAGAGATTTAACGGAAAGGGAGAACGTCTAGGTAGGGTCAGTTAGAGTTTACATAGTTCACATATGTTTGGTCTGACTGCCAGTGGGAACCGGATTGTCAATTGGTTGTAGATCAGATATAAATCCAACAGCTACAAAGTTGATTGTACTCGAGTGGAGTACACTTGGATGTATTCTAACCTAAAGTTATCTGAACCGGATCGAACCGTCCGGTTGAACCGAGAACTAGTAACTCTACCGGATCGGTCCCTTCCCAAAGCCAAAAATGAAGTTTGACCATATAACACCTCACCTTTTTTAATATGAGCGGAAACATCTATCTTGAAGGGATGCCACAATAATATGATCAATATAAATAAATACATAAATCATCATTAAGATTCATACATTGTTCTTTGAATAGGAAAAATTATAACTGAGTTCTATGCATATCTAAAATTCTAAGCATCTTTAAACATGGAAAACTAATCATGAAAGTAAATATTTCTAAGTGGTTGGATCGCCTAGTATGGATGGCACTCCACCACTTAGATCTTGAAGGTCTTCTATTCCTTGGTTGCTCCTTTTAAGTCCTTATTTACTCCAACTCCTGGGAACATCACGTCCCAGTCATGCAAAGGGAAAAAATAACACACCAGTAAACAATGTTTCCACTGATTCATTAATAACATAAAGAATTGAATAATAAATATATGCATCACTCTATGACGCCCCCTTAGGAGCACATGATTTCTAGAAAAATCCTTAATGCTAGAAAAGTCCTTGATGACCCCTTGAGGTCCATGATTCGGGAGCGTATAAAGACTATTTTGATTACCATTGATTTTATCATCAACATTAACATTAACATTACATGATAACTTTAACATGATAGAATTACTCCCTCTTGAACTTGAACATGAGTATCATGAATCATTGATCATAATCTCTAATCTTAGTGAACACTATAACCATAAGACATAACATATAACAATCATCAAGCAATTGATATAGTGAACATGATTAAAGCATTAAACTTGAAATTATAATGTCTCTCTGGTCCTCATATAGTCTCTCTGATCTTTGAGTCAAATCTAAGTCAAACCTTCTCTTGCCTTGATTAGGCTCTAAGTACATGTACATGATTATTGAACATCATAAATCAATACCTCGTATTGATCCTAGGTTGAATTTAAGTAGATTAGGGTTCAAGTGCTTTAGGGTTAGACTTACTAATCAACATCATTAGATTAGGAGAACTTTGTTGGATTAGCTCATCTTAATCACATGTGATGCATAATTAGGGTTTTATGAGTCAAATTAGGGTTCCTAATAAAATATCAGAATAGGAAGGCAAATCATGGCTTGAGAAGCCTAAAATCATGTTCTATTCAAAAAATCTTGTAACATATTGAATCTTAGATGTAATCTCCATGTAACCCTTTTTCCCAAGTGTCCCTTTCTTTTCTTTCCTTCATGTCCTTGATGTTTAATTAGTGGAATTTATAGTGATTTGGTGAACATTTATTCACTATTTGTACCAATAAAAGGGTTTATGGACAAATACCTCAGTGAAATCTTATTTAAGAATCTAAATGCCAAATCACCACTTAAGTGGAACAATGGTAAATAAATTTGTACCAGAAGTGTAAGGCCACAAACCTTGCTTCATGTATTGAACAAGCTTAATTACCATAATTAAGTGCTTTAAACCATAATATAACATTGCGATGTGTTTTGAAATCATAAAATGAGTCTAAGTTTCAAAGTTGGTTCAATTTGGATGTTGTTTGTGCAAGTTATGCAATTTTAGGTACATTCTAGACTTTTATGTAATTTACCCAATTGGAGGTTTTCTTTGCAAATTATCATCTGTAATATAATCCTTAGATATTCCCTTACCATTTTCGAGATTTGAACCATGGGGCACCTAGTTGCACCTTAGTTTGAAGGTGTTTCTCTCCAAGGGCATTTTAGGGATTACCCTCTTTATAAATGAGCTTATCTTTAAAAGCTATCAACCAATGGGATTATTTCTTTGATTAAAGGATGGTGGGGATGGCCTAGAAGTCTCCATAGGCTTTTAGGACCGACATTTGATATACAAGAAGTCTCTATGAGTTGTCTTCTTGCATAGCCATGAAGCCCGCTAAGGACACATGGAAAGTCCCATAGACACCTTATGCTTCCCCCCTTCTTTATAAAGTAATATCTACCACTTCCCACCTCCCAATTTGAAAACTCTTACTCTCCTTCTCTTTCCTCCATCTTAGAGCATCATTCCTACTCTATTTGGCCACAAAGGTGTTGTCTCAAGGTAAAAGAGGGTGCCTACCTTAGTGAAGAAGGCTCCTAGGGTTCCGAATTTGTTCTTTATTTAGGATTTCTAAAGCTCCTTCTTGGTGATTTCGACCAAAACTAGTAATCTTCCTCCTTTCCTTCCATGTTTTCAAGATGTTAGTCTTCCTCGCACCTTCTTACAGGTCGGAACCATGGCCTTCCATGGTGTAACCCCACATAGAGCCTTAAACACCTCATTTCCATGTTCTTTTGCTAGGGTTTTTCATCTCTAAAGTGGATGTTATAATCTCCATTTTTCCCTAATTATGTAATAAACATGTAATTCTTCTTTTCATATAAATGGAATACATGCCTGCTTTATTGTTTGAATTAAAAGGATTTCGTGTGCAAATAGCCTTGTTGATTGTTAAATGGGCCTTATTGGCTATTGGGCCCAATAATAATAAAGGATGAAGGAAAATACAAATGATAATTAAATAACAAAGAAAAGGAGAATAAAGAGAGAGAAAGAGAGAGGTGGAAACCTCTAGAAGGAAAAGGGATATTTCCCAATGGGATATTTCATACCTTTAAGGTTCCTTGAGGACCAAGGGACTCAAGATAATAAGATAATGGCAAAGTAAAAAAGAAATATTAATTGAAATTGGTTTAATTGATGGATATCTTGGGAGGAAAGGAAATCTTCTCATCTGTTGTATTTTGACTCTCAAATTTAATATACAGTTAGATTATTCGAGGATGGAGTTTTCCCTAAAATTTGAGAGGAAAATGTTAATTGAGGAGAGAGAAACGATTTTCCCAAGTTTCCTTGCTAAAACACCCTTTTAATTGATTTTTGGATAATTGAGTTTCGGGGAGTGATGATGGACGTTGGATGACCCGCGTGGTCCAGGGGACCACGGATCCAACAGTGGCCACTCATCGTCTACCCTGAGTCACAGAGGGAAGGGATTCGATTTTGGAATCCTATTATCTTGTGTTTGAGACGATAATTCAAAAAAGCAAGAGGTTCATCGACTTCGGGAGATTGTTCCGAACAATCTAGACCCCAATTTCTAGCACTGTCGTCGACAAGGGAAGAAGTTCCCAATTCGTGGGACACCCTGACCTATCCCTATATAAGAGAGGGAAACTCGAGGGTACCAGCATACCCAATTCTTAACCCAAACGTTGCGGAGCGCGACGACGAGTTGAAAGGTGAGTTCAATTATCGATTTCGTCCTAACCTATACCCCCTGCAACCATCCAACCTCGCCAAAACTCTGACGACCTATTTGTGGTGAAGGTCAAGTTGTTTCAATCAATTGACCAGTTCGTTGAGTTAGGGCGACGACGACGGAGCTTTCAAGCACCCTCGTTTCTCTACGGGTGGCATGGAGCTCATAGTCAACCGAGGAGTTGACCGCAGCCTGTCAAGTGATCAAAGGTAGATGACGACCGAGAGTCGTACGATCGCGAACCACCATGATCCCGAGTAGGATCGGACGAGCGAGAGCGGGAGAAACTAAAATTAGGTGCGTGCCACGAGGATCGTTGGATCTGAAGAGCGGACCACCGGTCCACTGATCAAGCGGCCGCCGAATTTCCTGGTAATTCCATCTCTACTCGAATAATATAGAAAAGGATTTTTCTTGCAAAAATCATAGAAATAAATAAAAAATTTATATGAAGAAACTTAATACATGAAAGTTGATCAGAAAAATGCGAGGAATAAGTTAAAAATAGTTAGAAGGCCCGAATCTGTATATTTCTGCAAATGTGTATTATTTTGATGAAATATATAATAAAATTCGGTTAGAAACCCTAATTGGTGAGAGTAGATGATTTAAGGAGTAGTAATAGGTTAATTCGAGTATTATTAACATGTTATATGATAATGTTGCATATTAACCTGTTTGGAAGATGATATTGCAAGATTTAGGGTTTTAAACCTAATATGATGGGTAATGCACTAAGAAACCCTCAATAGGGAAAAGGAAAGAAAAGAGTATTTAATCTGAAATTAGGGTTATATATTGTCAAAAGGTAACCTTAATATCTTTTATGAGGAGTAGATGAGATAATTAGGGTTGTGAGTAATTTTATAAAATTAGGGTTTAAAATAGTAAAAGTGAAGTGAAACCCTAATTGTAATTGAAACCCTAAAAAGGTTTAGTAACCCTAGGGAGCAACTAGGTTTAGTAGACCTTGATGGTATGATCAATGGTAGGAAAATTGGATGTATATTTCAGGATCATCTTCTGTGCTTGCTTGGTTACTGGATTTCTTACTTAGTTGGATTATTTCTATACTCAAGTCAGCCTGACAGGTATGTGGTTAATTATGATTAGTCGCACTAGTTTCCCGAAGGTTTTCTAGATGATTAATCGCATTGGATGCAACCTATTAGTTTGGATGTTCATACTTGCAAATCATATAGTCACTATGATTATCACAATTATGAAATAAGTGTGTATTCTTGCACCTACATGCCACCCTGATGGATGATGCAAAAAGGTAAAGCCCAAGAGAGAAGACCCATGGGCACCATGAGTGGTGACCCCAGACACCAAGCTCAGGATAGAGAAGGTGGCCTTTATTGCATGACTAATGGGCACCATGAGAGGTGACCCCAGGTACCAAGCTCAGGATGGAGAGGGTGGCCTTGAGTCAAAGGCTAAAGAGAAACCCTAAAGGGGGTATTCCAGGGTTAGGGCAAAAGCGGTGGAGTTTGACACATTGAACTCGTAAATTGAATTGATAAGTAACTTGATTGTGATAATTAGGTTGTTAGCCTTATGTGTGATATTTTGATTGTCCCCACATACCGGCATATTCATATATGTTGACCGATGTTTCGTTTGTCAGCGTTTCAGGTACAACTCTGAAAGGAACAAATAGTAAAGTGACACATTGTGAAAATAAGAAATAAAGTACAAGGAGGATTAGGTAGAATAGATTCAAGCTGTGGATAGAAGTAGAGATCCAAAGTTTTAAAAAAATGTATGCAAAGTTTTATTTTATACCAACTTTTAGTTTGGTTTGGTAGAATTTCATGATTATTATTGATTAATTGTTGAACCTTTGATCTGGTTAATTGGGATAATGACTCCGACCTCTTGGTCTCCCTTGATTGGGAGTTACTGGGAGGTGGGGTCGTTACAGTGGAGTAGGTACTTCTTACTTGAGATAGGAGCTTTGTTGGAGAAACTGGCCTCTCTAGCTCAGGAATGTATATGCTTGAACTTGTCCACCATCCCTAGAGGCAAGTTTTTTAACCCCTTCTCATATATTGCTTACTACATGCTTAAAGATCATGCTTCTATGTTCAAACTCGATGATCTTCATCTCTATTTACCATGTTCTTCTAGGTTTTGGTTTCTTGTTATTTTACCTTCTCTAGAAGATCTAGTTTGGTTACTGATTGAATTCCAACCCTGATCTTGGGTCAAATGGTATTTTCTCTCTCTCTCTCTCGCTTCCTCTCTCTTGAAGATTTCTGACTTGTCATTTCCTGGTTCGTTCCAATTGAAAATTTCATATCTTTTAATCCACTCATCCATGACAATTAAATATGTTTTGGAATCAGAAAATTAATATCTATATAATAGAAATGCTTTCAAGGTCTGATTTCAAGGTTTGACGAAGAGTGATTTTTGGAAGATTATTTTAATGCATAAAATCCATAAAGAGTACATCTAAATCATCATAACTCCAAAATTAATATAAAAATATGTTTTCTTGATTAGGAGAACCTAATAGGTTCATTGGTGACATTTTCATAATCTAAATCCGATTTTTGCTAAAAATCTCTAAAATTAGAGTTACTATATATTAATATGCATTATGTACTCTAATACATGTTAATACATTGAAAATAGGTAAAGAGGAATTTGGACTCAATTAAAGTGGTGAAAGTTAGTAATTGATATCAGTAAGAGAGGTATGTGCAATCCCTATTTATGTATGTGCATTCCTTACACCCTATGTTGGGATAATTGCAAACAAACCCTATATTTCCCTAATGAGGCTTAAGTGAACCCTAAATCTTCTATTCTTGAATCATTTGTTATATATGCCTCTAAATCAGTATTTTTTATGTTTTGTTTGGGTCTTGTACCCCACTGCCATGTTCTAATTAATATGTTACTTGCCATGAATTATTTCCTAGCATGTTGATTTTATGGACTATTTAGCTATAGTAGTGGTACTTATGTACAACCACCCATAGATAGGGCATGTATTAATTCGCCCTGGGGAATATCTTATTATCCCCCATAAAAATATGTGTAGGTGGTTGGGAATGTATTAATTCTCCCCTCACCTATAGGTTGAGGTATGGTAGGTGCCTCAATCCTACTTAGTTAAGGTAGTCATAATTATCATGCATGCAACTTTTTATTATATTTTTATGATAAACATCTATTTAAAAATAGTCTCATACTCTTGAAATCTTATTTTATATGACTAGGATCTATCTGATTATGCCTCACACTCTTGTTCTCTTCATCTTATGATGAAATCTTAGCCTTTAATTTCATGTTATTTCCTTATATTTTGTTCTTGTTCATTAATTGACACATACCTTATTTTTACCTCTAGATTATTTTGTCTTGGTTAGTTCAAACATTTTAAGGGGTTGAGAGTAGTTGATTTGATGATGTTTGGGTAGTTAGATTTTGAGGAAGAAATCATTTTAGAGGGGATGGAGTCATGTATCATACTAAAATCTAGCTACACTGACTCTAGAAATCCTAACTCCATGATTAGGAGGATACTTTGCTTGGATCCTTAGTTTTGACCAAACAAGTTATAGTTGTAACCCCACATGCTTGTTTATATATTAATGAATATATAATGGTCATCTAATGAATAGTTCACATGTTTGAACCCTAATGAATATCTAATGCACATAATATGAGTAACTCACATATAATACTAATAGTGGGTACACATGAGGCTAAACATTTCTTGGACCAATAAACCCTAATGAAATGATGAGCAAGATAATTGTAACCTAATCTTGTATTTAATGCATAATAAGAATGTATAGGTGAAGAATAATGATTATATTGACCTAAACCCTAAGTTGTAACTATCTAACTTTAACCTATACATCCTTAATGACATTATTGATACATTAGTGGCATAAGGTGTCATAATCAGGCAACATTCTTTAATACACATAAATGATATATAATCACCTAATCATAGATTAGTCAGGTCATCAATATGAAATGCATATCACCTTGTTCTCTAATACACACCTATATAATCACCTAATCATTACTTGATATGTAAATCAAATCATTAATATGTAATATATCCTACCTTGATCACTAAAATACATATAATTACTTCAATATGGATAAGAAGTAATTGATTCACATAAATGTGCATAATCAATAACAAGAAGTGAAAAACTGACAAAATGATTAATGATGACATCAATGTAAAAAAAAGGTAATGTGATAATGTTTAATATAGATATAAGTAATTAATGTGACATTATTTGGATTAATTGTAACAAATTGGATAAAATGTCTTAGTTCGTGTGAAACAATCTATTACAATACAATATGTTGATAACAGAAACTAAATCCACATTATTAAGGATAATAATCAAGTATGTTGAGATAAATGAGTAAACCATAATTGTGCTAAAACTCTTAATAAGATAAATAAGAAATATATAGGACTTTGTGTATAATAATAAAATATAACTTTTTTGGCAACAAAGTAAATATAGCATGACACAATTAAAAGAATAATAAGGATGATATAATATCATGGTGAATATAACATTAACAGGCCTAAAATGTCAACAATGTTATATCTAATAAAAAGAAATCTTAATAGTGGAACCCCTAGTGATCCATGATAACTTGACCTATGTGGATTTTCTTGAGATGATTCTGAACTCCCAAGTTAAGCAGTTGAAAAATAAGAAGTTTGAGTTAGTGAAAGTTTTGGTGGAAGTTTTATGGAAACAACTTGGGAGTTTAGTGTTTGGATGTTGCATACTCACCCTTCTCTTTTTGTTTGATATTTTGGGGATGAAATCATTTTTAAGGGATGGAGTGTTGTAACATACTGAATCTTAGATGTAATCTCCATGTAACCCTTTTTCCCAAATTTTCCTTTAATTTCTTTCCTTCATGTCCTTGATGTTTAATTAGTAGAATTTATGGTGATTTGGTGAACATTTATTCACTATTTATATCAATAAAAGGTTTTATGCACAAATACCTCAGTGAAATCTTATTTAAGGATCTAAAATGCAAAATCACCACTTAAATGGAATAATGGTAAATAAATTTGTTCCAGAAGTGTTAGGCCACAAACCTTGCTTCATATATTGAACAAGCTTAATTACCATAATTAAGTGCTCTAAACCTTAATATAACATTGTGATGTGTTTTGAAATCATAAAATGAGCTTAAGTTTCAAATTTGAATAAATTTGGATGTTGTTTGTGCAAGTTATGCAGTTTTAGGTACATTCTAGACTTTTATTCAATTTACCCAATTGGGAGGTTTTCTTTGCAAATTATCGCATGCATTATAATCCTTAGATATTCCCTTACCATTATCAAGATTTTAAACCATGGGGAACCTAGTTGCACCTTAGTTTCAAGGTGCTTCTCTCCAAGGGCATTTTAGGGATTACCCTCTTCATAAATGAGCTTATCTTTAAAATCTATCAACTAATGGGGTTATTTCTTTGATTGGAGGATGGTGGGGATGGCCTAGAAGTCTCCATGGGCTTTTAGAGCTGACATTTGTTATACAATAAGTCTCTATTAGTTGTCCTCTTGTATGGTCATGAAGCCCTAGGCTAAGGACACGTGGAAAGTCCCATAGACACCTCATGTTTGCCCCCTTCTTTATAAAGTCATATCTACCCCTTCCCACCTCCCAATTCGAAAATTCTTACTCTCCTTCTCTTTCCTTCAGATTATAGCATCTTTCCTACTCTGTTTGGCCACGAAGGTGTTGTCCCAAGGTAAAAAAGGGTGCCTACCTTGGTGAAGATGGCTCCTAGGGTTCCAAATTTGTTCTTTGTTTAGGCTTTCTAATGCTCCTTCTTGATGATTTTGACCAAAACTAGTAATCTTCCTCCTTTCCTTCCATGTTTTCATGATGTTAGTCTTCCTCCCACCTTTTTACAGGTTGGAACCATGGCCTTCCAAGGTGAAACCCCACCTAGAGCCTTAAACACCTCATCTCCAAGTTCTTTTGCTAGGATTTTTCACCTCTAAAGTGGAGAAGGTACTTCTTGCTCGAGATAGGAGCTTTGTTGGAGAAACTGGCCTCTCTACCTCGGGAATGTTTCTGCTTGAACTTGTCCACCTTCCCTAGAGGCAAGTTTTTTTAACCCCCTTCTCATATATTGCTTACTACATGCTTAAAACTCATGCTTCTATGTTTAAAATTGATGATCTTCATCTCTATTTACCATGTTCTTCTAGGGTTTTAGTTTCTTATTATTTTACCTTATCTAGAAGATCTAGTTTGATTACCTATGCAATTCTAACCCCGATCTTGGGTCAAATGGTGTTTTCTCTCTCTCTTCCTCTCTCTCGAATAATTCTAACATGTCATTTCCTTATTCATTCAAATTGAAAAATCCATATCTTTTAATCCACTTATCCAAATTTGACAAATAAATATGTTTTAGAATCAAAAAATTAATCTCTATATAATAGAAATGCTTTCACAGTTTTATTGCAAGGTTTGAGGAAGGGTGATTTTTGGAAGATGAATTTAATGCATAAAATCCATAAAAAGTACATCTTAATCATCATAACTCTAAAATTAACATAAAAATGTTTTCTTGATCGGGAAAACCTAATAAATTCATTGGTGGTGTTTTCATAATCTAAATCTAAGTTTTACTAAAAAAGTTCTAAAATTAGGATTTTTATACATGAATGTGCATTATGTACTCTAATACATGTTAATACATTGAAAATAGGCAAAAAGGAACTTGGACTCAATTAAAGTGGTGAAAGTTAGTAATTGATATCAGTAAAAGAGGTATGTGTAATCCTTATTTATGTATGTGCATTCCTTACACCCTATGTTGGGATATAATTGCAACCAAACCCTATATTTCCCTAACGAGGCTTAAATGAACCTTAAATCTTCTATTCTTGAATCCTTTGTTATATATGCCTCTAAATCAGTATTGTTTTTCTTTTGTTTGGGTCTTGTACCCCACTGCCATGTTCTAATTAATATGTTACTTGCCATGAATTCTTTCCTAGCATGTTGATTGTATGGACTATTTAGATATAGTAGTGGTACTTATGTACAACCACCCATAGATATGGCATATATTAATTTGCCCTAGGAATGTCTTATTCTCCCCCATAAAAATATGTGTAGGTGACTGAGAATGTATTAATTCTCCCCTCACCTATAGGTTGAGGTCCGGTAGGTGCCTCAACCCTACTTAGTTAAGGTAGTCATAATTATCATGTGTGCAACCATTTATTATATTTTGTTATGACAAGCATCTATTTAAAAATAGCCTCATACTCTTGAAATTTTTTATTTTTTTTCTTGATATGACTAGCATCTATCTGATTATGCCTCACACTCTTGATCTCTTCATCTTATGATAAAATCTTAGCCTTTCATTTCATATTATTTCCTTATCTTTTGTTCTTATTCATTAATTGACACATGCCTTGTTTTTCTCTCTATTGCTGGGTGATTTCCTAACCACCCAGGTTTAGATTGAGGTGTTGAACATGATTAAGGAGAACATAGCTTCCAACATGGATCTAACTCTTGGAGATGTTGCTTGGAGATAGATTTGAAGTAGTTTAGACTTCCCTCTACTTAGATCCTTATATTGTATCATACATGTAAACCCTTATGGTATATTATGATGTACCTTTGTCATCTTTTATAAAAATTGAATATAGTCATTTGTTTAATTCCGCTGCTATACTTTGGTTGTTTTGAATACCATTTATTGAAATTTGAAAATTTTACACCTATTCTAGCATATCTTTGAGTGTGTTTGGAATGGATGTTTTATTCTTCAAAAAAAAATAGTAGGGAGTTGATCCCACTCCTTACAAATCTTTTCCAATGACTATTTATTCTTAATTTTCTGAGCATCTATGATTTACTGTGATTTTATGGATATTTGACCAATCAAAAATTGAGAAAAAGCCACATGTGCTTCATTATCCAAATCAACAAACATTGGACCTGGGCCTACGCTGACCTGGAACAATCGACACTACCAGCTAGCAAAGGGGCTCACCCCAGCAGATCATCAATCAGGGAAAAATGAAGGCAGTAAATGCCTAAACTACCCTTGTACATAAAATTAATCGATTGAATCTGTTGGGGCAAATTGGTCTTTTCGACTTAACTATCAAACTCACAAAGAAAAGAAAATAGAAACTAAAATACCATCCATGATCTTGTAACATTGATAAGGTGATTAAAATTGTGGGGGTTCCATGGTCATTCAAGGACCTTGATTATCCCTGGCGATCCATGGCTCCGGACTTCGCTCTAGGAGTAAAAATCAAGATTCATCTTCAATCAACTCACATTTTCACAAAGTATTGATACATTCGACTAGTTCCCCCATCTTCCAGCAAAGTCGTCAAGCCAACTTGAGAGTCCTGACATGCTCTAGAGCATGAGGAGCATCACAAAAAGAGGTGGAAATAGGGGAAGGGAATAGGAATCCAGCACCATAGTACTAAAATGAGAGGGAATCAAAACTATCATGTGAAAAACATTTGCAAGGGTAAGGAAACGCCAGTGGGCTGACTTCCGTGGTCGGAGTACCTCTGGAAGGTAATGTCGCACCTACCGTCGAAGACTCTAGCGGCAGCCTATAGGGTCCAACATCTCAGGAAAGAACAATGGAAACTAACTATGTGGAAACAAATAAATGATTAGGGTGGTGCTTGCTAGCTAGTCAATTTGACTGGAGACTCTACTGAGGACGGTGGGAGGCCTACTCGCCGGAGAAGGGAGATTGAGTAGGTCGTGCTGTCTTGAGGCTCGAGACTTCAATTGAGGGTGGAGGAGCAGAGTATGTGGTTCCTTGGTGCTATACAGTGCCTTATATTGTGGTGCAAAGCACTGGGGTAATGCTTGTAACTCATGGTTGTGAGAGGGGGAAAGGTCCTAGTTGGACATTTCATACACAAGGCGGAGAGGGGAGTGACGGCTCATTTGATTTGGGTAGTCCTCGTGAAATGAATGTCGGGGAGATTTCATGAAACCCCTGTGAAATGAGAGAGAGGGATTGAGGGAGGTATACATATGTAATATTCATGACTCGCAGACAAAGCAGAAGGTATTTTATGACTCCTAGGTCGTTTGATCACAGATTGATTAAACCTCAGCCGTTAGATGGTGTGCATAGAAGAAATCAGGAGTATGTAATGTGTGACATGATAATGGACCGAGACTTTAGGGAAATGGATGTAATTAATGTAGTTTCCAATGATTCCTTAGTCAAACCATATTCGTGTTGACTCAATGTGAGACACCGTTCAAACAAAATGTCATTGACAAGCAGAAGCTATCGTTAGCAGCGGAATTACTGAAAATCACTAAAACTTAAAACCATTTACAAAGAGATCCATACATTGGAAAACTCTTTCAAAAAGAACCAAAGTATCTCAATTACATTTTGGTTCACCAGTACATATCTTGTACCATTCCTTCTCGAAGATTACAAGCATCAACTGCCATGTTAAAACTCTACATAGGCAGCATAAGAACTTCAAGACATCAAGCCAAAAATCTCAGATCGATTCGTTAAACTAACTACTGACTCCGAGGACCTAATAGTACAGAGACGACACATAGGACTATATATATATAAGACATGACAGCCACCATCTCTACCTGAGAATTCAGTGATGTCCCTACTACTTCTACTGCTGCTGCTCTTCCCCTACTGTAAGATTTCTACCTCTTCCTCTGCATCTACCTAAAAATTTGGATCCCACGGGGTGAGACAATTGAAAATTACCCCAGCGAGAGATATAACTCTCCGCCAGAAATATTATTATTGCAGTTTATTAAAGTAAAACTGAGCAGAGGAAACATATATATTGAACAGTATTTCAATCAATGTCTAAACATATTCGAGCAACATTCGTATTCAAAATATTTCAGTTGTAACTTGATAAAGTAGCATGTCACTTATCCAATAAGGAATATGAAGAATATGTATAACTTTTATCTGATATACTAAGCAAGATAACATCAACCAGTGATTCTCATATTTCAACCTTAAGCAAAATACGCTACACGGTTGATTACATTTTACAATCATACTTAATTCCCTGAAGAGATGAAGTATACCGTTCATGCTCCAACCGACTACGATTACGTAAAGCATCGGTACCACACAAGGTCAATGGAAGAGCCGGACTCCAAGACCTCAACCTTTTCGGTCAGTACGATATTACATGGCAGAGACATCATGTGTCAAACTACAATTAGCTTACCAGGGTATAGTGGCATCTTCGCTATAGAGTTATAGCCCGCAGCATATACTCTCTTCAGGGTTATGGCTTGTAGCCAATGCCTGGTATCATATCATGGAGTCATGGCCCGTAGCCATACTCATACTGGGGTATGGTTCGTAACCAATCCCGTGCATAGGATATAGCCCGCAGCCATTCCTATGGGGCATGAGGATATAATTGCCCAATTACCCCCACATATTCAAAAATATGTGCTCTGAGTTAAACTCATTTCACCATTCAGAAAATTCTGACATTGATGGATTTGTGGTCTGGGAAACTACATTATATGATATCACTTGATTTATTAAGTGTATTACCATATTCTTTTAACATCAAAACAAGTTCCAAACATCAATTATTTTAACAATTTCTACAAAGAATGTGTAATACTTTCATCAAGTATTGTTCAAATCTTTAATAAAGCATTGGGATCTCAATCCCTCATCTCATCAGGAGCATTCTCATCCTTTCACAAACTCATCATCATTATTATAGAAAATGGGTATTCAAACCCTTAGTTCATCAAAGAACACTTGTCACCACTTATCAGGTAACTAAAACACCTTCAGGTCATCTGACCAAGGTAACATGATACTTGCTACACAAGCATCTCACACGGCTCACATGGCCCATTTCATCTCTTGTTACCTCTCACTAGGCAACAAAGTATGTTATGGCTCACAAGACCCATTAGCAATAATAAATGAAACATCAGAGCTCATACCTGGCTATGCTCATCATCTCATGATACGTGCATGGTTAATAATCATGACAGCAACTATATCAATTACTTATCAGCATCATGCTATACAAGGGAAACACCATTATTCCCTTTTTAGGGTTAGGGTTTCCCATCTCATGTCATTTAGAGATACTCATCCCATTATCCATCATTAGGACTATGGTTAATCATCTCATTGCCCAAAATTAGGGTTTCATGTACTATAACCGAAAATTAGGGTTTCATATAGCATTATATATCATCACCCTATATTAGAGTTTCGTATCATATTTCTGTATTAGGGTTTCACATGACATCATCCTCAATTAGGGTTTCTCATGACATCACCCTCAATTAGGGTTTCACATGACCTCTCCCTCAATTAGGGTTTCACATGACATCACCCTCAACTGGGGTTTCACATGACAACACCCTCAATTAGGGTTTCACATGATCTCACCCTTAATTAGGGTTTTACATGACATCACCCTCAATTAGGGTTTCACATGACCTCACCCTCAATTAGGGTTAGGGTTCATTAACCTTCTCGATTAGGGTTTATTGATCTCATCATCCTGGATCATACCCTAATCTCATATTTCATTTGAAAATGTTGAAGATTAATCACTACATGATTATCACTCATGTAAGAGTTCCCCTCTCTCTCTTATCCTTTCTAGGATGTTAATTATTCCAATCTTGATTAGGTTTAATCAATTTGAATGAAAGGTTAGCATAATGTATTAAGTCATTGCTTCCATAAGCATCAAAGGTTAACCACTCTAAAGGTACTAATCATCTAAGTACTTTAGAGGTACAACCACTAGATTTCACTTAGATATATGCTATTTAACAATCAAGGGATTAATCGGTGTTTCATAACTTTAAAACTATTAAATTTCCAAACGGTTTTGTTACTTTTGAACCTTCAAACGGTCTTGAGGTGCTTGACCTCCATTCGGTCTTGAGGTGCTTGACCACCATTCAGTCTTGAGGTGCTTGAACTCCATTCGGTCTTGAGGTGCTTGACCTCCATTCGGTCAACTCTCCCAAATGGTCAACATGACCAAACAGTTTTGAAGATCCATTCGATCTTGATCACTTTTACCCAATCGGTCTTGATTGATTTTACCCATTTGGTCTTAATTGATTTTACCCATTCTGTCTTAATCAAGTTTACCCATTCAGTCTTGAATATTGATTTTACCCATTCTGTCTTAATCAAGTTTACCCATTCGATCTTGAATGGTTTTACCAATTCGGTCTTGAATGGTTTTGCCCATTCGGTCTTGAATGGTTTTACCCATTCGGTCTTGATCAATTCCATCAATTAGGGTTTTGAAATCAAGAAACCATCAATTGTTGACATTATTGGAACTAATCCAATTGAAACCATTGAATCATCATTCAACCATAACATGACCTCACCTCAAACGGTCTTGAGGTCGTTTGACCCCAAATGGTCCTGAGATCGTTTGGTTTCAAACGGTCTTGAGACCGTTTGACCCATCCAATCACTGAAATTGGTTGAATCCAAATAGGATTTCTTTAATAACCCGATTTAGGGCTTGTAATCAAGGAACATTAAAGTGTTGAATCCTTTGGAAAATAATTCAATTAAGTACTATTGGATCATCATCAAATTATGACATCATCTGATCTTAAACGGTCTTGAGGTTGTTAGACCTCAAATGGTCTTGAGACTATTTGGTGTCAAACGGTCTTGAGACCGTTTGCTCACTAAATGATCTTGAGATTGTTTAGTCTCAAGAGTGAAACTGTTTGCCCAAGATATTCATTGAGGTGTGTTCTTATGATGATGTCATCATCATCAAGCTTTGATCCTTCAAAATATATTGCCATTCTTATGGAAATTTCATCAATTATTCAAAAGAATTTCAAGAAGAACAAAATGATCAACAAGTGATGAAGAATTGAATGTAATAATAACATTTAAGGGTTTAAGTTATATAACCCGCCTTCAATAGTTGAATCCAAGATTCACCCTTCATGTCCTAAATGTTGAATGAAGCTTTCTCAACCTCCCAAGGTCCGTCCTCAAGCTTTTGAGTGAAAAGAAATGGCTAGGATTGAAGATTGAATGGAGAAAGGAAGAAATCAAGCATTGATTTTCGATTTCCACCATGAAATCATGGTTGAAGATGATTAAGGAGCTTACCTACAGGTTGGAGTTCATCCTACTATTGCTCCTAAGCTCCCTTGTGCACGGCCAAAGCAAAGAGAGAAGAAAATCTGAAAAAGAGTCTTCAAGTGGGTGGAAAATGAAGTGTTTATAAGGGAATTTCAATGAGAGAGAAAGTGATATAAAAATCCTTTAACTCCCAAAATTGGTGCCACGTCTCCCCCTCAAATCCTTGCATGCAAATCCATCTTCCCCACCTTCGAATTCCTCTTCATTATTCATGAATTAAAGGAAAAGCAATTAAGCACCTTAATTCATATAATACTAATATCCCATTTTTAGTGGATATTACTTTTTAGTTAATTAATGTGAGTGGGCTCTCCACTCACTTAGGGTATTTTTGTGGCCTTTTCAAGGCACAAGGGCATCCACTCTTATCTAAATTCAACATTCACATATTTGGTTGAGGGACACTCCCATTAATATATCTATTTTTTCATTAACTTGAATTCTGTTTCCAATTATGCTTAAATCTTGATTATTTTAATATCAAGATTTTCTCTCCTCCAAAATGATTCAAATGAGACGTCCCTCTCATTTTCTTTTCTCGACATGATGCCAAGAAACATGAGGGACTCTTTAGAAGTGATATTTTGCATATTGAACCCTAGATTTTGGGTAAATTGTACATTACACCAAAACTAGGTTTTAATGCACAACATTGCTTTAACAAGCTCTTTCTTAGTGCTCAGGATATCACAAGCCATACCTATGCATCATTCTCATTCTTATGATGCTTCAACATCTGAGGAATATTTTATCATGTACAATTTGCAAGTTAACCCCTCAACTTGGTAATTTGCATTTTAGTCCAAAATAGACAAAACATTGTTTCAACATTATTCAAAAGGATTGAAATTGAAACATAAGTTCCTCTTGAGCCTTAATTACTTTTCAAGAGATAAAATCAAGCATATAACCAACTTTATTAAGCAAAACACCTAAGGTTAAAGCATAACCCAGGTCAGGGATGTTACAAATTATCCACCCCTAACAGGGATTTCGTCCCCCAAATCATCGAGAGAAAAGAGAAGGGTACTAGCTCAGGACCCAGAAGTTGATATTCTCCTGTTTCATACCAACATAACGGAGATCTACAACGTCTACCATATAATGCTTTATACGGTGCCATGTCAATACTGTGTTGATAGCTATTATTATAAGTATATTCTATCAAGCTCAGGTGTAGATCTCAACTTCCTACAAACTGAAGGACACATGCCCTAAGCAAGTCCTCCAAGGTTTGTATAGTCCTTTCAGACTGTCCATCTATCTTTGGGTGAAAGGTTCTACTCAACCTTAACTGCGTACCCAAAACTTTATGTAGTTGTTCCCAAAAATGACTCATAAACTGGGGACCTCTATCAGAAACAATAGTAGTTGGAACTCCGTGCTATCGCACTATATCATCTATATATATCTGTGCAAGCTTTTCAGCAGTGTAGGTTGTTTTGACAGGAAGAAAATGTGTTGTCTTAGTCAACCTATAAACTATCACCCATATGGAATCATGACTTTTGGTTGTTCTGGGCAAACCAACTACAAAGTTCATGGTCACATGATCCCATTTCCACTGCGGTATAGGCAAAGGTTGCATTGTTCCTGGGGCTTTTGATGTTTAGATTTAACCAGCTGACACACCGGACACCGCATAACAAACTCAACAACATCTTTCTTCAATCCAGACCGCCAATATATATCCTTCAAGTTATGATACATTTTAGTGCTCCCTTGATGGATTGCATACATCGAAGAATGAGCTTCCTCCAAGACCAACTTCCTTAAGTAATTGGCATCAGGTACTACCATCCTACCATGGTAACAGACTACCTAATCCTCTGACTCATGAAATCTATCTCATTTCTCACTACCATACTCTGACCTGATCTGCTGAACCACAGTATCAACTTGTTATGCTTCTTTAATCTGCTGTCTCAGAGTAGGTTTTACTTACATCTCAGCTAACAACCCACCTAATAATGATACTTTAAGTTTTATATTATTTTGCCTCATAAAAATAAGCATATCTCTCTTAGAGCACACGAAGGAGTTCAACTGTGCTTTTTCTACGGCTGGTGATGATGGTTTTCTACTCAGTGCATCAGCCACTACATTAGCCTTCCCTGGATGATAATCAATTGTACAATCGTAGTCCTTGATTAACTCCATCCAGTGGCGTTGTCTCGTGTTTAACTCATGTTGTGAGAATATATATTTTAGATTCTTATGGTCCATAAAAATCTAAAATATTTCTCCATAGAGATAATGTCTCCAGATTTTCAAAGCATGGACCACAGCAGCTAGCTCTAGATCATGTATCAGATAATTCTCCTCGTGTTTCTTAAGATGTCGAGAGGCAAAAGAAATCACTTGATTATCTTGTATCAACACACATCCTAGACCATTCTTAGATGCATCACAGAAAACTATGTATCCCTTCCCTTGCTCAGGTAACACCAGCACAGGTGCACTTGTTAACCTTTCTTTTAACAACTGGAAAGAATGTTGACACTTGTCATTCTAGACAAAAGGAACCTCCTTCCTGGTCACTTGGTTAGGGGTAAAGCTATAAAAGTGAAGTTCTTAATGAACCTCCTGTAATAGCATGCCAATCCTAAGAAACTGCATATCTCTGTCAGTGTTTTTGGCTGTTCCCATTGCAGGACAGATTCTACCTTCTTAGGATCAACACGGATACCTAAGGCAGATATTACGTGTCCTAGAAAAGAAACTTCTGGTAATCAGAACTCGCATTTGCTAAACTTAGCATACAACTTATGCTCTCTTAGCAAAGTCAAAGCCTGACAGAGGTGTTGTCCATGTTGTCGAGCATCTCTACTGTATATCAAGATGTCATCTATGAAGACTACTATGAATTGATCAAGAAAAGGTCGAAAGATTCTATTCATCAGTTCCATAAATGCAGCTGGTGCATTAGTTAGTCCAAACGACATAACTATGAACTCATAGTGACCATACCTTGTCTTGAAGGCAGACTTAGGTATGTCACTCTCCTTGATACGCAGCTGATGATATCCCGACCTTAGATCTATCTTAGAGAAGATAGTTACACCACGCAACTGATCAAACAGGTCATCAATCCTTGGCAGAGGATACTTGTTCTTTATGGTTACTTTATTCAATGCATAACCACATCGATCCGTCCTTCTTCTTAACAAAGAGAACTAGATCACCCCATTGTGAAGTACTCGGTCGGATAAAACCCTTCTCAAACAACTCCTGTAGTTGTTTCTTGAGCTCTGCCATCTCAGCAGGTGCCACTATAAGTGGTGTTTGTGTTATAGGTTGCGTGCCCGGGTTTAGATTAATCTCAAAATCAATCTCTCGGGGCAGAGGTACACCTGGAAGTTCCTCAGGAAACACATCTTCAAACTCCCTAACTATCGGAACTTCAGAAAGATTAGAGCTCTCCATTGTGGTATCTACCACATGTGCCAAGAATACAAAGCATCCTTGTCTCATCAGCTTCTCAGCTACCATAGCTAACACAAGACAGGTTGGAAGAATCTTTATGTCTCCCTGAAAGATCCATGTGTCACTATCATCGGTGAACACAGCTTGCTTGGAATCACAATCCAAGACAACCTTATACTTTTCTATGGTGTCCATCCTAAGAATTATATCAAACTCGTACATCTCAAGTGGAATAAGATCCACCTGAATGTAATGTTTAGAAAAGGAAAGAGTGCAGGGAGAACACACCTCCCGCAGCACTACAAATCCCAGTAAAGGAGTTTGCAACATCAAACTCTCTGCCCTATGACCAACTGTCATATTGCAGTCAAGAATCACTCTTCTATTGATGAAGGAATGTGTAGCACCCTGATCAATTAAAATAGATACGAAGCAGGATGAAGACATATCAGAATAAAATAGTTCCATCTGACCTGTCACAACTCTAGGGTTGACTGCTGCTTCGGGTTGATTCATCGCATAGAATCTCGATGTTGCTTGTTGTTGACCCTGTGCTCGGTTGTTGGGTGTCGATGAACCAGTTTGGGACGTTTGTCCACATCCTATAGCGCTACTCGAAAACTGCCTCCTCTGAGAGCCTTGCTGACCCTACCTTTGGGGTTGAGTCACCATTGTGTTCCCGACTAGACAATCCCTTGCCAGATGTCCCACTTGTTTGCACTGAGACAGATCCTGGTCTCAGGATAGGGTTTATGAGGTCCAATCACCGATGTTGATGCTGTGTTGGGGGCTTTATTTGGAACAAAACTACGGCCCCTACCCCTACTCGACGTCCATTGCATCTGGGTATTGAATCTGGATGGTGTTGTCGATGCAGAAAACCTCAGCTTCTTAAAGCTCTCGGACCTCTGTCCTTTGAACTGAGTGTACACCTTCTTACCACTGGTCTGTCGCTTCTCGATCACCGACCTTTCTATTTGTCTCACGGACTCTACGAAGGTAGCAAACCTCTCCCTATTCTCTAGAGCAGATGCAAGAGTGGTTAATTCAGCGTTCAACCCCTTCTCAAAATGTCGAATTCTTTCCTCATCAGTAGCTGTCATATGCAGACAGAACCGCAAAAGCTCCATGAACATAGCCTCATACTCGCTAATGTTCATCGGTCCTTGTCTTATCTTCTCAAACTGAGATATATTTTCATCTAGGTAAGTTTTAGGGAAGTATCTAATGACGAATTCTCGTCAGAATTCTTCCCATCCGAATTCGACACCTGGCCTTTTTCCTTCTTCAATAGTCCACCAGTGACCAGCACTCCCTTTCAGCATGTACACCGCATGCCTCACCTTTTTGGCTTCAGGAATATTGAGGATTCTGAAAGCCTTCTCCAGTTCAATCAACCGTAATTCTGCATCTGCTAGGTCAGCTGTATCAGCATACTCTGTGGCTCCTACCCAGAGAAGTCTCTCAAAAGTTTTGTCAGCTCTCTGTCCCTCATTATGGGTTAGTGCCCTAGGTGCAGGTGGCGGCATCCTATCTGTCATGTGCGTCATAACTGCCATGAACTGCCCAAATAAAGCATTAAAAGCTGGATTCTCTATCATGGCTGGGTCAAACTGGGGTTGTTCAGGTACAAGTTTCTCCCTAGTCTGGTCTCTTGCACCTCTTCCTTATGCAGCAACACTGCTCTCAGCAATGTGTTCTTCGTGTGATCCAAACATCTTCAAGTTCTTCTCCTCCTATATGAGCAGAAGTCGCTATCAGATAAGCTGGAAGACACTAGAACAAACTCAACGAATCAACAAACTTAATCCTAAGTCTCTGTAAACTCAGCAAACCTAGAGCTCTGATACCACTAAACTTATGATACACCGTTCAAACAAAATGTCATTGACAAGCGGAAGCTATCGTTAGCAACAGAATTATTGAAAATCACTAAAAATTAAAACCATTTACAAAGAGATTCATATTTTGGAAAACTCTTTCAAAAAAAACCAAAGTATCTCAATTACATTCTGGTTCACCAGTACATACATTGTACCATTCCTTCTCGAGGATTACAAGCATCAACTTCCCTGTTAAAACTCTACATAGGTAGCATAAGAACTTCGAGGCATCAAGCCAAAAATCTCAGATCGATTCGTTAAACTAACTACTGACTCCAACGACCTGAGAGTACAGAGACGACACATAGGACTCTATATTTACAAGACATGACATCTAGTGTCTCCACCTAAGAATTCACTGTTGTCCCTGTTGTTGCTGCTGCTCTTCCCCTACTGTAAGGTTTCTGCCTCTTCCTCTGCGTCTACCTAAAAAGTTGAATCCCACGGGGTTCAGACAATTGAAAATTGCCCCAGCGAGAGATATAACTCTCCGCCAGAAATATTATTATTACAGTTTATTAAAGTAAAACTGAGTAGAGGAAACATATATATTCAACAGCAGTTCAATCAATGTTTAAACAGATTAGAGCAATATTCTTATTCAAAATATTTCAGTTGTAACTTGATAAAGCAGCATGTCACTTATCAAATAAGGAATATAAAGAACATGTATAACTTTTATCTGATATACTAAGAAAGATAACATCAATCAGTGATTCTCATATTTCAACCTTAAGTAAAATACGCTACACGGCTGATTACATTTTACAATCATACTTAATACCCTAAAGAGATGAAGTATATCGTTCATGCTCCAACCGACCACGATTACATAAAACATCAATACCACACAAGGTCAATGGAAGATCCAGAATCCAAGACCTCAACCTTCTCGGTCAGTATGAGATTACATGGCAGAGACATCACGTGTCAAACTGCAATTAACTTGCCAGGGTATAGTGGCATCTTCGCTATAGAGTTATAGCCCGCAGCATATACTCTCTTTAGGGTTATGGCCCGTAGCCAATTCCTGATATCATATCATGGAGTCATGTCCCGTAGCCACACTCATACTGGGGTATGGTCCGTAACCAATCCCGTGCATAGGATATAGCCCGCAGCCATTCCTATGGGGCATGAGGATATAATTGCCCAAGTACCCCCACATATTTAAAAATATATGCTCCGAGTTAAACTCGTTTCACCATTCAGCAAATTCTGACGATGATGGATCTGTGGTCAAGTCAACTACATTATATGATATCACTTGATTTATTAAGTGTATTACCATATTCTTTTAGCATCAAAACAAGTTTCCAAACATCAATTATTTTAACAATTGCTACAAAGAATGTGTAATACTTTCATCAAGTATTGTTCAAATCTTTAATAAAGCATTGGGATCTCAATCCCTCATCTGATCAGGAGCATTATCATCCTTTCACAAACTCATCATCATTATTATAGAAAATGAGTATTCAAACCCTTTGTTCATCAAAGAACACTTGTCATCACTTATCAGGTAACTAAAACACCTTCAGGTCATCTGACCAAGGTAACGTGATACTTGCTACACAAGCATCTCACATGGCTCACATGACCCATTTCATCTCTTATTACCTCTCACTAGACAACAAAGCATTTTATGGCTTATAAGGCCCATTAGCAATAATAAATGAAACATCATAGCTCATACCTGGCTATGCTCATCATCTCATGATACATGCATGGTTAGTAATCATGACAGTAGCTATATCAATTACTTATCAGCATCATGTTATACAAGGATAACACCAGTATTCCCTTTTTAGGATTAGGATTTCCCATCTCATGTCATTTAGAGATACTCATCCCATTATCCATCATTAGGACTATGGTTAATCATCTCATTGCCCAAAATTAGGGTTTCATGTACTATAACCCAAAATTAGGGTTTCATATAGCATTATATAGCATCACCCTGTATTAGAGTTTTGTATCATATTACTGTATTAGGGTTTCACATGACATCATCCTCAATTGAGGTTTCTCATGACATCACCCTCAATTAGGGTTTCACATGATCTCACCCTTAATTAGGGTTTCACATGACATCACCCTCAATTTGGGTTTCACATGACCTCTCCCAGCCCTCAATTAGGGTTTCACATGACATCACCCTCAATTGGGGTTTCACATGACATCACCCTCAATTAGGGTTTCACATGATCTCACCCTTAATTAGGGTTTCACATGACCTCACCCTCAATTAGGGTTAGGGTTCATTAACCTTCTCGATTAGGGTTTATTGATCTCGTCATCCTGGATCATACCCTAATCTCATATTTCATTTGAAAATGTTGAAGATTAATCACTACATGATTATCACTCATGTAAGAGTTCCTCTCTCTCTCATCCTTTCTAGGATGTTAATTATTCCAATCTTGATTAGGTTGAATCAATTTGAATGAAAGGTTAGCATAATGTATTAAGTCATTGCTTCCATAAGCATCAAAGGTTAACCACTCTAAAGGTACTAATCATCTAAGTACTTTAGAGGTACAACCACTAGATTTAACTTGGATATATGCTATTTAACAATCAAGGGATTAATTGGTCTTTCATAACTTTGAAACTATTAAATTTCCAAACGGTTTTGTTACTTTTGAACCTTCAAACGGTCTTGAGGTGTTTGACCTCCATTCGGTCTTGAGGTGCTTGACCACCATTCGGTCTTGAGGTGCTTGACCTCCATTCGGTCAACTCTCCCAAACGGTCAACATGACCAAACGGTTTTGAAGATCCATTCGATCTTGATCAATTTTACCCAATCGGTCTTGATTGATTTTACCAATTTGGTCTTAATTGATTTTACCCATTCGGTATTAATCAAGTTCACCCATTTGGTCTTGAATGGTTTTACCCATTCGGTCTTGATCAATTCCATCAATTAGGGTTTTGAAATCAAGAAACCATCAATTGTTGATATTATTGGAACTAATCCAATTGAAACCATTGAATCATCATTCAACCATAACATGACCTAACCTCAAACGGTCTTGAGGTCGTTTGACCCCAAACGGTCCTGAGATCGTTTGGTGTCAAGCGGTCTTGAGACCGTTTGACCCATCCAATCACTGAAATTGGTTGAATCCAAATAGGGTTTCTTCAATAACCCGATTTAGGGTTTGTAATCAAGGAACCTTAAAGTGTTGAACCCTTTGGAAAATAATTCAATTAAGTACTATTGGATCATCATCAAATTATGACATCATCTGATCTTAAACGGTCTTGAGGTCGTTTGACCTCAAACGGTCTTGAGATTGTTTACTCACTAAACGATCTTGAGATCGTTTAGTCTCAAGAGTGAAACTGTTTGCCAAAGATATTCATTGAGGTGTGTGCATATGATGATGTCATCATCATCAAGCTTCGATCCTTCAAAATCTACTGTCATTCTTATGGAAATTTCATCAATTATTCAAAGGAATTTCAAGAAGAACAAAATGATCAACAAGTGATGAAGAATTGAATGTAATAATAACATTTAAGGGTTTAAGTTATATAACCCGCCTTCAATAGTTGAATCCAAGCTTCAACCTTCACGTCCTCAATGGTGAATGAAGCTTTCTCAACCTCTCAAGGTCCGTCCTCAAGATTTTGAGTGAAAAGAAATAGCTAGGATTAAAGATTGAATGGAGAAAAGAAGAAATCAAGCATTGATTTTCGATTTCCACCATGAAATCATGGTTGAAGATGATTAAGGAGCTTACCTACAGGTTGGAGTTCGTCCTCATGTTGCTCCTAAGCTCCCTTGTGCACGGCCAAAGCAAAGAGAGAAAGAAAATTCGAAAAAGAGTCTTCAAGTGGGTGGAAAATGAAGTGTTTATAAGGAAATTTCAATGAGAGAGAAAGTGATATAAAAATAATTTAACTCCCAAAATTGGTGCCACGTCTCCCCCTCAAATCCTTGCATGCAAAGCCATCTTCCCCACCTTCGAATTCCTCTTCATTATCCATAAAATAAAGGAAAAACAATTAAGCACCTTAATTCATATAATACTAATATCCCATTTTTAGTGGATATTACTTTTTAGTTAACTAATGTGAGTGGACTCTCCACTCACTTAGGATATTTTTGTGGCCTTTGCAAGGCACAAGGGCGTCCACTCCTATCCAAATTCAACCTTCACATATTTGGTTGAGGGTCACTCCCATTAATATATCTATTTTTGCATTAACTTGAATTATATTTCCAATTATGCTTAAATCTTGATTATTTTAATATCAAGATTCTCTCTCCTCCAAAATGATTCAAATGAGATGCCCCTCTCATTTTATTTTCTCTACATGATTCCAAGAAACATGAGGGACTCTCTATAAGTGAAATTTTGCATATTGAATCCTAGATTTTGGGTAAATTGCACATTACACCAAAATTAGGTTTTAATGCACAACATTGCTTTAACAAGTTCTTTCTTGGTGCTCAGGCTATCACAAGTCATATCTCTGCATCATTCTCATTCTTATGATGTTTCAACATCTGAGGAACATTTTATCTTGTACAATTTGCAAGTTAACCCCTCAACTTGGGTAATTTACATTTTAGTCCAAAATAGACAAAACATTGTTTCAACATTATTCAAAAAGGACTAAAATTGAAACATAAGTTTCTCTTGAGCCTTAATTACTTTTCAAGAGATAAAAGCAAGAATATAATCAACTTTATTAAGCAAAACATCTAGGGTTAAAGCATAACCCAGGTCAGGGATGTTACACTCAAGGTTTAAATTGACTAAACTCTTATTTTGATGATAACTAAACCATTCCAATTAATTGTGTCTAATGTCTCTACTTGAATGATTTCAGATTATGCATAGACACACTCCAAATGCCCTAACTTGCATATCTCAACTTGGAGAAAAGACAAGTCAAAGTGAATACAAGTGCACATTTTTAGAATATGATGTAAATCCATTAGAATCATGGTTGTAAATCACTTGTAATGATTGTATGACATGTAATTAAGCTTAGAAAAAATTAGGAGCACTTAGATCGAATATTTAAGCACTCAAAACCCATTTTCTAAAATTCACATCAGGTTGTTCATCGGTCGAGTTGCACTTCACAGAACTCGACTGCTCCCTCTGCTGACCAAAACTGATTTAAGTGAATTGGTCGAGTTATCTAGGACAAACTCGACCGATCCTGATCGGATCTTGAAAATGACTTTTGATCGGTCGAGTTTGCACTTCACAGAATTCGACTGCTCCCTCTGCTGACCAAAATTGATTTAAGTGAATCGGTCGAGTTATCTAGGACAAACTCGACCGATGGCCTAAATTGGTCTTGTCTCTTAGTGGGATCGGTCAAGTTACTTTTATAGAAACTCGACCAATTGCACTGTACGGAAAAATACAGAAAAGTATTTCTAGTTGTTGTGGAGTTGCAACAAGCGAAAATATATCTGTTGCAAGTCACAAAACGGTTAGTTTTCATTCTCAAGTATTCCCAAAGGCTTCTAGGTATCCTCAACTATAAATAGGACCCCTTAGGCTTCCTCAACTATAAATAGGATCCCTTAGGGTTAATATCATGTTAGCCAAGCACTATGAAGGTCCCTATTCTATAGTTGAGTGATCCTACAGCCTCCTCTCTCTCTCTCTCTAAGCTCAATCACTTGCTACATCCATTAGAGTGGGTAGGATATTTATAAGAGAGTTCGTCCTACATGTATATCTTGTGAGGCTCTCACTTTCACCACCTCCCATTCTCTCATTTCAACCATGAACATGAAGGTTATCTCTCTTGGCTAAAGACAGGTGAAGAAGAACAAGGGAAGGAGTCCCTTGGTGAAAATCAAGGCTGAAGATTTGGAGCAAGAGTGGGTAAGACCTTAGTGAAGGCAGAAGACTCCTTGCTCAAGTAGGTAAGTCCTTGGTGGAAGCTTCTCTGAGTGAAGGTGAGGGCAGAGGGTGAAGATCTAAGAAAAGTAGAGAAGTCCTTGAAGGCGGAAGACTTGTGCTAGAGTGGGTAAGACGTTGGAGAAGGATACTACAATTCTACATCCAAGGATCAAGTCTTCAGCTATGACAAATGGTGGACCATCCATACAAGCTATCGGTGACAAAGATCGAAGAATGGGATGAAACTACCATGAAGAAAACCACATTGAATGCAAGAGCAATCAACATCCTCTATGTTACCATGACCTCCACCGAGTTCAATCGAATTTCTTCTTGTGAGACGGCCTATGAGGTATGGAGAACTCTATGCATCACTTATGAGGAGACTCAACAAGTGAAGGAAAGCAAAGTCTACATGCTCAAAGGGTTGCTTCAGAACTTCAAGATGGGAAAAGAGGAGAAAATAGCCAACATATACTCAATGCTCAACACCATTGTGAATTGTCTTGTTGTTATAAGATATCCTAAGAGTAGAGGAGAGATTAACTCGGAGATCCTTAAAACTCTCCCCAAGAGATGGGAACCCAAGGTGACTTCCATTGAAGAAGTAAGGTCTCTTGATGATATCCCCATTGAAGAGCTCATTGGAAATCTACAAGCCCATGAAGTCACACTTGATAAGAGAGAAGAAGTTGAAACAAAAGAGGAGAAAGAGCTAAAGAAATGAAGAAGGGTGAAATCAAGGCTCAAATTGAAGCTATTATGGGACAAGCCTCTCTATCCTCTCATGTTTAAGAAGATGACATATACTCCAAGGGTAGATTGTATAAAGGCAAGAATTCCTCATCCATCTAGTGTCTCAAGTATGGAAAGAATGGTCACTTCAAGATAGATTACCCACAAGTCATAAAGACCCATCGTCACAAGAAAAGAAAAGAGAAATGGCACTCAAGCTCAAGTGACTCCTCCAACTAAAGCTCAAGTGAAGATTTAAGTGGAGGATCAAGCTCAAGCTCTGGTGATGAAGGACAATGTCATTTTGCTCTTATGGCTTCTACAAGAAAAGACTCAAATGAGGTAAATCTAAACTCTTTAGATAAAGAATCCATAATTACTATCATTAATACTACTCGTGCCTCTCTTAAGTCTTCTAAAAGGAAAAGAAAAAAGGTTGCTAGAATTGTTGATGATATGCATGTATAATTAGATGATCTTGAACATGCTAATACTTACTTGCTTTATGATAAAAATGTTTGTCTTAGTCAAGTAGACTCTCTCAAACTTGAAAATGCTACCTTGCTTGATAAGATTAGATTTCTAGAAGCTCAACATCTTATGCCTAGTTCTAATGAAGAGCATACCTTAATTGTTGATTCTCTCATGCATGATATTGATGTTCTTAAATCTAAAAATAAGGACAAAGATTTTATTTTGTAATCATTAGAATCTGAAAATGGGATTTATCTTTCTAAGATTGCTTTCCATGAAACAAAAATTGCCTCCTTGCTTGCTAAAATCAATATTCTTGAAACTTATTCTAGTTCTATTGGTAGAGAGAATAATGTTGTTACTCTTCATATTGATAGAGATTCTAATTTAATTAAAACTCTTTGATTAGAAAATGATCTTTTGCATAATAGGACTAATATCAAGCATTTGTCTTCTACTATTTCTTCTCTTATGTATGATAATGATAGTTTGATATCGTCTTTACAAAGATTCTTAGTTGATAAAAGGAATCTTAATGATATCCTACACCATACTATTAAATAAATTGGTAGACATGGTTTGGGGTATGATAGTAGTCAAAGGAACAACAAAGGTAAAGGACCTTCAATCTTCCATGGAGAATCCTCTAGTTCGAAGACTATAGGCACATACAACTATTGCAATGATATTGGTCATTATTCTACTTGTTATCCTTTTAGGAAAGCACCCAAGAGCAATAGGACTTGGGTTGTTAAACTAATCCCTCCAGACCCAAAAATATGATTGGGATCCATTTCATCTTTCCTCTTGTAGATATTTACAAATGGGTTGACTTGAGCTATTGAATTGTAAATTGACTTCTCAATCCACATAAAAGAAGAAAGGTGAGATGTGTAGAGGGTGACAACAAGTGAAAAGGCAATGGTAAGCATAGAGATAAAGTTATGATTGTTAATATCCAATAATAGTGTGTTTTGCCAAGTTAGTGTGTACTATACATCTGGTTTTAAGTCAAAAGTGGTATTTTAAGTTTCTCTTCACACTCTTGCTCAAAAACTGTTTCTAATGCTTTCATAGTGCATTACTAACTTTCATACACATTGTTGGATATGGATTATATTCTTATCATGCCTCTAGATATGTTTTTCATATATACATGTGCTTCTTGACAGCAGCTCTATCGATTGAGTTTGTCCTGATAGAAACTCAACCGATAGACACCAATGGGTGTTGCCAACAGCTATCATCGGTCGAATTGTCAATACACAGAACTCGACCGACAACACTGTGCACGGGATACACAGTTGGCTTATTGGATGAGAATTTCCCTCTCAACTATATTTTTTCAACAAAATAGCCTTATTCTTTGACAATCCCTTGGTACCTTTATATATGAATATTGTCATGCTTTAAAATTACCTATCTTGCATACAATTTTATCTTTCTAATTGTGCTGAATTGATATATCTCTTTGAATATCTTAGTTGTGTCTTAAATTTCTTCCGTTGTGCTCTAACTTGCTACATCTATCTAGTCGTATATCTTGTTTGGATACAACCTTGAGATTCTTAGTGGGTACATAGAGCTACGATGTATGTAGAAATTGGAGCATTTTTGGATTTCATGCAAATTTTACTCCAGTTTTAATTTTAGGTGCAAAACTAATGTTTTTAATGCAGAAACGGCCTTTTGAGCAAAACTCATTGCTTTGCCATGAGCCATGATACTTTTTAGACAAATTTTGTCATCTTGAGGGTCAAAATTACGATTTATTATTTTTCTGCAACATTTTATCTTGCATTTTGGTTGTTCAAGTGCATGTTTTAACTTGTTTTTCTTCTATGCTTGGACAAGCCCCTAGTTGTGCTCTTCTACTCTACTTTTATAACTTTTGTTATCTCCTTTTTCTTAAGAGGTGGTGTTTCTTGTTTCTTCATACCCCCACTTTTAGAAATGACAAAGGAGAGAAAGTTATGTCTTCTTTTGACAAAAAATGGAGACGGCATGTCTTACATGAAGAGGATAAGCATGTCCAAGGGGAGAAGACATATATGTGTAGAATATATATGAGTAGAAGACATAGTATTCTATAAATGTTATGAAAACTAACCATGAAGGAGAAATAGCATCAGCTGAGGGGGGTATGAGAACTCTACTAGCATCAATTGAGGGGGAGTACAAGAACTCAATTCTATTGAAACTCTAAGTTTCTCCAAAAGTATGACTTAAATGTTTTCAATACATTTATGGAATGGTTTGTCATCTTCAAAAAGGGGGAGAATGTTGACTCGAGATCTAAATTGACTAAACCCCTATTTTGATGATGACTAAATCATTCCAATTAATTGTGTCTAATGTCTCTACTTGAGTGATTTCAGATTATGCATAAACACACTCCAAATGCCCTAACTTGTGCATCTCAACTTGGAAAAAAGACAAGTCAAAGTCAATATAAGTGCATGTTTTTAGAATATGATGTAAATCCATTAAAATCATGTTGTAAATCATTTGTCATGATTGTATGACTTGTAATTAAGCTTAGAAAAAAATTAAGAGCACTTAGATCGAATATTTAAACGCTCAAAATCTATTTTTTTTTAATTCACATCATGTTGTTCATCGATCGAGTTGCAAACTCAACTGATCTTGATCGAATCTTAAAAATGACTTTTGATCGGTCGAGTTCGCACTTCACAGAACTCGATAAATCCCTCTACTGATCAAAACTAATTTAAGTGAATCGATCGAGTTACCCCAGGACAAACTCGACCAATGGCATAAATTGGGCTTGTCTCTTAGTGGGATCGATCGAGTTACCTTTATAAAAACTCGACCGATTGCACTGTATGAAAAAGTGTAGAAAACTATTTCTAGTTGTTGCAATAAGTGAAAATATATCTGTTGCAAGCCACAAAACGGCTAATTTTCATTCTCAAGTGTTCCCAAAGTCTTCTAGGCATCCTCAACTATAAATAATACCCCTTACACTTCATCACATGGTTAGCCAAGTACTATGAAGGTCCATATTCTATAGTTGAGTTATCCTACAGCCTCCTCTTTCTCTAAGATTAATTATTTGCTACATCCACTAGAGTGAGTAGAAGATTTGTAAGAGAGTTTGTCCTACATGTATATCTTGTGAGGCTCTCACTTCCACCACCTCCCATTCTCTCATTTCAACTACGAAGATGAAGGTTATCTCTCTTGACTAAAGAGAGGTGAAGAAGAACAAGGAAATGAGTCACTTGGTGAAGATCATGGCTGAAGACTTAGAGCAAGAGTGGGTGAGACCTTATTGAAGACAGAAGACTCCTTAATCAAGTGAGTAAGTCCTTGGTGGTATCTTATCTGAGTGAAGGTAAAGGCAAAGATTGAATATCCAAGAAGAGTAGAAAAGTCCTTGAAGGCGGAAGACTTGTGGTAGAGTGGGTAAGACCTTGGAGAGGGCTGAATAATCTTGACAAAGTGGATAAGTCTTTGGTAAGGTGGCTCGTGGTGCTTGGATGGGTAAGTTCTTTGGTGGTTATGTATTGTAAATCTTATGAATGAATATGAGTGCAATTGTTAAAAATCCTAGAGGTTGACCTATCTAGGTAGTGGACTGACTCACTTCTAGTTTGAAGTGTGGAACCACTATGCATAGCTTGTCACTTTGTGTATGTCTCCATTGTTATGCATGTTTTCGTTGCACTCAAATTTCCTATTTAACAACCTTATCTTGTAATATATCTCAAAAGTCTAATAAATTTTGTCTAAGTGCATTCAGCTTTATTCACCCCCTCTAGAGCAACCAATCACTCATCCAAGATCCAATAATTTGAACTTATTTAATTCAATTGAGGGTTCAAACACGGTTCAAAGGACTTCCAACTTGAACCATAGGTTAGTTTAATTGTCTAAAATATTCCTAGACTAAGTTTTTGATTTTATACACATTTTCTCCATGATTCCTATAATGGCTATTAATCTTAGAGTGCATTAAAGAGGCGAGCATCTTCAAAAAGCAACACTTATTGAATCCTTGAGTCACAAATTCGAGATATACATTATTTACTCAATCAAGAATCACATGGTCACCTCTTTAACCCTTTCCTATGCTTTATAGCCGTCTTAGAGGAGAGAGAAAAGAGAAGGGGAAACTACTAAAGTTAATTGAATCCTATAATGTACATTTGATAGGGAAAAACATATTTGAGTCTCATTTTAATCTTTATTACTCTATTTTCATATAAGAAATACAACTTTTGGTCTTTTAACATTTAACCCCAACCTATTATTACTTAGCAAAAAAATCTAAGGTTTTAAATTATCTTAAAAACTAACATGTTAGAGATCGGCATCAAACTGGTAAAATGAATGGTTGAACCGATGAACTGGCAAACCAATTCTATTTCAACCCAAACAGCCAAATATTTCACATAGCATATAAATGCATTATTGACATTATTTTTTGCTTATTTGATTGGGTGTTACTTACATAACTATTTTTTTTACCGCTTCAATGGTAATACTTCTATTCTCCATCTATGGTTCACTAATCTAAATGTCACATTTGAATTGTCATTCAGTATCCTTGTATCTACACAATTCTTTAATTGTTGTTTGATTTCACATTGCTAAGTATGGATTTCCAATTATCATTATATCAAATTATAAATAACAATAAAATGTGGATCACCAAAAGGAATTGCAGTGTATAATAATGTAATTGGAAGAAAATAAAACACATGTTAATATTAGATAAAAGGAAAAAGGGGTTATATGTAGTTTGATAAAACAAAAGAGGGACTCAAATAGTCTAAGCAACTAGGCGAGGATTTAAAAATTATTAGTATGCTTTATAATGACGAAGCTTAATCTTGGAAATACAAAATAAAAATAAAGACAAATATTTGTGATATTGATTCTGCATTCAAATCTTGAGAAGCTTATTTGCCTATTACAGCATGACATCCTTTATTACCTCAAAGGTACAAATTTTAATATTCTATTGAACTTGTATATAAAGTAGCCATCAAGAAAATTGGCACTCGTGTAATTACGAAATTGTAGTCAAGAGAACTGACCATGTAATTACACAACGTACCATAGAAAAGGATTGATGACATGGAGACCCTTACCAATCTAGACCAAAGGTAGGTTGTGATTAAATGGGCAGATTTTGAAATGTTAAAACAGCACAACGATCAGGAGTCATGGAAATTCAAATGGTGTCAAAATATCATGATGCATAGGCACAAAGTTTCAGAGCTTCTGACATTATCTCTATGGATGACATACCTCGTGTTAGGGTTGTCGTCCGAAGCAACACAAACTTGAATAACCCTATGATAGACATTACATAAGTTTGTTATCAATTATGTTACATAGTCATGCACATCTCTGTGGTCCACCTGATTCTAACATTAGAATAGTTATACATGCCTAGTGAAACACTCATCCCGCTGTTCTATTCTAAGAAAGAAACACGAGTTGCATAAAAAAGAATAATTAAAAAAGAAAATGAGTAAAATTAGAAAAACCAAAAAAGAGAAGGGACGTGAAGAAAAATTAAAGAATAATACAAAATAGTTAGTAAACGAGGTAGGGAAAGAAAATATGAGAGGAATGGGCAAAAGTAAAAAATAAGGGACCTAAAAAATGAAGAGATGAACAAGAAAAAAAAAAGAAATAGAATTCCCATTATACTTCTTCATAAATATAAATATAAATATTATTTATATACATTTATAATGGCACATGCCAACATTGAAAAAGAGCAAGAAAAAAGACAAGATATAAGTATATTTTTAATACTAGACATGTATAACTATTCTAATGTTAGAATCCATACTGTACAACAATTCAAATAATAATGAGTAAAAGATAACCGTTACAACAAAAAGAAAAATATAAAATATTACACAACAATTAGGCAGTGGTCATGATAAATATCTTATTTATCATTTTATATATGTGAAAAATTCCTCAACTACAGCCTCTAAGAAAATATCCTATTTTCCTAATTCTTTAACGATTATTTTTTACTACTACACAACATTTCCGTTCCTTCCTCTCAACTATTTCTCTACTCATTTTTTTGTCAATATTTCTTCTTCCCTCTTTTGGTATATCACTAAGCATTAATACTATTTTTATGTCTCCTCTCTTACATACTGTTCAATTTTTACCTTCATTTTACCTACCTCTTTATATTTTTCTTTATTTTTTCACTCATTTCCTCGCGTCGACTACTTTACATAGCTGATCATATATTGCTCAATGGACATATTGACAATGGAAGACCCAAAGACAGAGTTAAGAGGAACACATAACAAACAATAACTTACAAAATTTCCAAAAAAATCTTTCTGAAATTACTTGACAAAAAAGAGGCATGCATGATTAACATATTTCACATGAAACAAAATATCTTAACATATACACCTCAATGGACACGCAGGGACGGTATGTTGGAGCAAGTTGCGAGGGTTCATATACAATTATCTAACATGCAATTATGCATCCTCCCCTCCTCTTTTTCACGGGCTTGGGACCGACACTGGAAGTTCCAGTGGCAGAGTTGGAGAAACACATAATAAACAAGAAATTATTTATAAACCTTGAGAAATAATCCCAATTTTCAAACTCAACTAACGTAAGAAATTAAAAGACTGCTAACACATCTTACTCCATAAAATGGACACGTTTCGAACAGCTACATAATTCTATTCTACTCATTCTAAGCAATTATATTAAGACTCGTTGACCAAAGTGGAGACTGAATTTTTCCAAAGATACACTTGGATAGCGCAAAGAGCAACCATTAAAAAAAACAAAAAAGAAATACCTTACTAAGTTGCAAGTTCTCAATAGTATTTCATGATAGGAGGAAAATAGCACACCACCTACAAATTGGGAGGTCTGCACTCAAACATACAACAATTTGCCATATAACTACATATAAAGTCCGAACAACGTTACCAGTAGAGATGAGCAAAGAGATGAGCCTCAAACCATGCCTGTTCCGACCAATATAACCCAAGCTAGGCTGGATGCATGTGATTTATAGTACAGGAACAATCCTAAGATTTTGACATAAATTTTATATGGGCATTGTCAGGACCAAGGTAACCCAAGCTAGGCTGGATGCATGTGATTTATAGTACAGGAACAATCCTAAGATTTTGACATAAATTTTATATGGGCATTGTCAGGACCAAGGTAAACACAAACCCAAAAAATCTAAATACATTAACTAATCATATATACATACATAGGTAACCCTATTTGTGGCTTCTGAGATGTATTTCATTATGATTTATTTAACCACAAACTTTCAAATTTTCATTTAATGAATTGGTACAAGAGCAACACATCAAATCTAGAAATATGCACATCCGTTTCATATCAAATGTGTTCTTTATAATTTTTAAAAGGTTACCTAAATGACAAAATTAATATTACTTGCGTGTATTCCACAAACCTAAACTCAAGTCTTAAAGATAGGATTTATACTATTTGCATGTATTCCGCAAATGACCTGTCAGGACTATTAGACCATTTACGATGTAAATGATAAAAAGTCATTCACACATACAACCATTGATGAACGTGTATAACAATATGTTAAAGTATATTAGTTTCCCTAATGATACATATATATTTTATTTTTCCTAATGAAATACATTTCAAAAATTGTTAACATCATTGCCCTATATAAATGTTGAAAATATCTTCATTAACAATATTATCAAGGCCGGCCCAGATCAGACCCAAAACTAAAGCATACTCTCTGGGCTATGCATGGACCAAAATTTTTCTAACATAACAGCAACCTAAACACAAATCAAGAAGATTTGCGATTTATACTACTTATATGTATTCCACACAACTCGGCCATTGATGATGTCAATGGCAAAATTCTCATTCACGTATGACAATTGAACTTAAAACAATATCTAAGTAATTAATTTTCCTATTGATAGATATAAGATTATATTAAACCTAATGAAACACATCTAAAAATTATGTTAACATTTTGACTTAATTATATGTGAAAATATCTTCATTTACTACACTACCACCGAGGTCTCCAGATCCAACCCGAAACAGACATTCTATGTAGGCTGCAATCTGACCAAATTTTTTGAATATTACCGTTGGTTTCTGATCACCAAAAAAATCACCCGAACCTAAACCCAGCTTGAAACACTGTTAGTGGTCTAGACATTGGTAATGCTCCAAGCATGGAAAACTAATGGAAAACTAGGGTTGACTCTTGTCAACACCCTTTAGTACACAGATTTGTAACTAATTTCCCTAGAGATACATACAGATTATATAATACCTAATCAAACGCATTAAAAAAATTATGTTAAGCATTTTGACTTATGTTACCTAAGTCCGACACTAAACACACACGGCTATAATGTTGGTTGGGAATGGACCAATTTTTTTAAACATTACTTATGAATTCTGATCACCAAAAAAACATCAACCGAATTTAAATCCAGCATGAAACACTGTTAATGGTCTATTAATGGGAAACTAGGGTTGACTCTCATCCACACCCTTAAGTTAGTACACAAAACAATACATAGTAAGAAAATCAAGACATTTGGTAAGATAAGACCAACATATCTCATTAGATGGAATTCCAAATGGATCATGATTCAAGTAATATCTGTTCAAGGCTTCAGTTGGGAGGATGATCATCTTTTTCATATATAAGATATCTAAATAATCATTATATATGAGCAACATTTGCAACATGGAATCATATAATGTTTGCTGGAACATTTAGTATCAAATTTCCATCTCGCTACAACAATAAAATGCAATGTAAACTGCCACTAACAGCACAATGAAGACGAGAATAAGCAAAATAATAAAACTATATGAAGAAAGAAGCTCAGGAAAATTACAACAGAGAAACCCAAGTAGAGTAATATCTTCAAATTACCAACAATGTGAAGACACATTTTTTATCACCAACAAGATAATAAAAATCTTTAAAAAAACAGTCATCATCAAAACTGTAATCCAATAATTAAAAAAGGAATGCGTATGGTGGCCACTAAGATTGGAAACTTACGTTTGGCCCCTTATTTTGTTATGAAAATTAAGAAGGCAATACGTCTACTCAAACCACTAATGTACATGCTAAACATAAAAAGCAAAAAGCTATCACTTCGGACATATATTTAACGATACTTTCTAGAGCGTACGGACAATTGCTTTCGGCAGCTCAACTTGTATATGTTCAAATAAACTGCTCGAGAACACCAGTTGAAGATTACTTACGCCCAGCTTGTAACTTTCCAAAACTACAGTTCAGGAACAGGAGAAGTTTGATTGCTTATGATATCTCAGCTGCTTGCATCTTTTCATCCACAGCCTGGATCACCAGATAGAAGATCACTCCCGCGTCCTCAAAAGTCCATTGGACCAAGCAGATACCGTTGCAGTCCATCCACCGCCAGCAAGCCACCAAGCAGAATCGGCAGTCAGTCCGCCCTTGTGAGTCATTGCCGAAAGCTTTCCCAGAAGAAGGACGTCCTTCACAGTTTACAGAGATACAAAAATCTACACTACAGACACATAGTAGAGACTTGGCCAGACCCAGACCCAGTTCAAAAGTGACGATGTTGGGAGTTACATAGTAAACAAACAGATTCAATAGCAAGATTGCAGTAGATCAAACAAATCCCCAACATCACACTAATCAAGGAATCATTTAGTTATACACAACTAAAATCTATACAACACAAATGACCAACATAGTAACACAAATACCAAAAAGTAACAGTTGTGGCAAAAACTTTATAAACTGCTCAAAAGACAAATACTTGCACTTAAAAATCTTTAACAATTTATGCACTTGAATAATGTTTCATAGGGATAAATTTATCCGGAGGCTCACCTTGAAAGACATTGGACAATATTTTAGATCTCAAAAGCTTCTTTAGTAAATTAACCATCAGAATATCTTTTAACTGTATAAATTCATTTCTTGGCGTTGAATATTGCTGTAGATATCTCCGATATTGCAGGGTGAATATGATGTTGACATGGGGGTTGTAGGGGGTTAGAATTGAATGAAGAATTAATGGCTTCAAGAGACATGGGAACACACAACAGTGATTGGGTATCGTGGAGTTGGCTGTGTAACATTCAAGCAATTGTTAACCTGAATTGCCGTAGTTGATATCTCCGATATTGCAGGGTGAATATGATGTTGACATGGGGGTTGTAGGGGGTTAGAATTGAATGAAGAATTGATGGCTTCAAGAGACATGGGAACACACAACAGTGATTGGGTATCGTGGAGATAGCTGTGTAACATTCAAGCAATTGTTAACCTGAATAGTTATACGTATATGGCTCTCCAGTTCTACGTCTAGAATACGGTAAAGGAGAAGAAGAAAAAAAGATGCAGGCAGAGACGCGCACAGCGCACAACAAAAGGGTGAAGGAGATTCCGGGCTTCTGTCAAAAAAATAACGCCCGTACAATCTCCTCCACCCAAACCCCAAAAATGAAATTTTATTAAGGAGTTGTGACCTGCCATGCGAGCGCACCCAACATGGCAAAGGTCAGGGGATACATACCAACATACACGGCGACAAGCCATGAGTGCGTTACTTTACCTTCTGTTGCCTCTGGCTTCTGCAGAGATACAGCATCGATACATCAACGAATATACAGCACAAGAACAAGATTCTCCGCCAACAATTACAGAACATAGCAGCAAGCAGGGAACGGATCGAAGCCACTCGATCAACAGATAAGCTGGTAGCGCATGACGGGTACAACAGATCACGAACGACTTTCAACGCCGGCGCAGTAGATCACCCCTCTGGTACGTTCTGGTGCGACACCGACGCCATCTGAATGGAGCCTCTAGGGCCACAAGGGACGGTCCCACAAAACGACTCGAGCGTGTACATATATCCATATCAAGGGCCTGAAAATATGGAATAAGCTTACATGTTCTATTCCAAGATGACGCTCCAACTCATCCAGACGTCCAACGTATTACGAAAGATGGACCTTACAGAGAAATCAAAGGCAAGAAAAACTACGCCAGATTCGAATACATACGACCAACTATACAGCTCTAAGAAGAAGAAAAGAGGAAATCTAAGAAGCAGATCTGGAAAGCAAGTCGACTGATAAGTAAATCACGGGAAGGATGACGATAAATGGACCACGGGCGGGATTCAGATCAAGATTATATCCTTGGTTGTAAGATATACAGAGGATACCGAACCAACAAATCTTATAAGATAAAAGATGTAAATCCTAGAAACGAGATGAAAGCCCTTACCGTATTAGACAGGTGAAGAACAATCACGAATACACGATAACTGCAGAAACGGATCCAGGCGAATAGATCACGAGGCGACGAAGATGAATCTGAATAGCGTCGATGGTAAAGAGAAACCCGGCGAAGCAGATCTGCAAACGGCCGACGAAACGGCCACAAGAGGACACAAGGAAAAGTAGGGAGGGAGGGTTGGGGTGGCGGTCCTGGCGGAGGCTGGGTGACCTGGAGATAAGATCGACCAGCTGTGGAGAGGAATGAGCGAGGGGAAGCCCTAATTTATTGACCTCGAGAGGCGGTGGACGGCCAGATTGGGAATTCCGTTGCCGCCTCTGACGGTGCGGATTCGACGGTCTCGCGTGGTAGTTGCGGTCACGATGCTATACGTGTCCCCATCAATGACCACAACACGATGAACTTTCTGGAAGAGTTTATTAATATATATAATATATAAATGGACGACGATTGCAAAATAAGTATATTTAATACAAATGGAAAATATTTGTCAAGCGTTTTAATTGCTCTAATCAATACAACTCAGTGTGGAAACTTAAGGTATCAAAACAAATCACGGTTCACCAAGAATATGCTTATCTAAAAAAAAGGTTCACCAAGAATAAACAGCTCATATGAGTGTTTATAAATTGAAAAAGAAAAAAAAAAGTGGTCATAGATATAATCAGCCCGCATGAGTATTACTTTGCACGCGTCAAACTTGTTTATTATGTATGCGCACTTGCACTGCACAACAAGAGGAATTTGCATTGGATTCCTATGGTTTTCGGTCCGCATCTCAACCCACGTTCCCTCTCTTCCAAGCAAAGATATCGTGAATATCACGGCTTCATGAATGAAATTGACGGAGACATACTTCTAAATTACACTGTTTAATTTTCCGATCACCCTTGAGGGCATGACGCGCGTTTCACTCGTTTTCTAAACAAACCTACTTGGGACTAGTCGGGCTCCACCTCCCATTCATCTCTTCTCTATTCTCTATGACTATGTTTGTTTAGGATTGCAATTTTGTTGTTGGGATTGGATGAGTCAAGGTTAGTCAAAATATTTGGAATGATATTATCGGAATCTGATCTTATTCTATTTGGAAATCTAATTGACATCCAGATTAGACTCGTTTTATTTTCAGTGTTGTGTATAAGACAAAATAACAAATAAGACATATCTAAGTTCGGGCTGGGATTTTTAGTCCTACTAAAAATAGTGTTGAGTTGATTTGGATTATATGATTATGGAATCTCAAATGGACCATATTAGTCCATCTTTTGCCAAACAACACGGGACTAGATCGGCTAAGATGGTTGGGATCCACACGTGTTGCGCAAAAGGACATAGCTAAATCTGAATAATATCCTGAACCAAATGCTTCCTATGGGATCCCAATTAGGCTTTGTTTTTTCTATCATGTCAGCATAACTCGGTCCGGGTTGAGTTGGTTTGGTGTTTAATGCAATAGATAAAATTTGACCCATGAATTTTTAACCCCAAAATTTGGACCAACTCAGTCCTACTCCGGGCGGGAATGAAAAATCCTATCTGGTTTAGGCTTGTCTTATACAATTTTTCAATCGAACAAAAGCATGGTCTAACGCAGTCATTAATAACGGCTATGATGAAATTTTTGAGCTAGAGTTTCCTCACAAGCATGCCTTGAGTACGTTTGCGAGTATGAAATCGCGTGCTCCTGCCATCACAGGTTTGACATGGGTTCGTAGGCAACAAAAAGGTAGGTTAGCCCTGCTCTAACTTTCTTATCTTCTTGAATCTCCCATCTTTTATCCATTGTTTTGATCTTCTTAATGAATACGAGCAGGCAAAACCCTAGCTTGCACAAGGAGTCTACGACGACCTTCAAATTTGGGGCTATGAGCACTGAGTTGATAATGCTCCAGTTCCCCACCAATGCCTGCATACTCTCATTCACGGCGAAGATTGATCCAGATGTTTTGAGCTCTGCTTTGTCCTAGACAGGTAGGCAAACCTACAATATCATCTCCTCACTTCCATTATTATCAAATTTTGGACTTTTTGTTGGTGATCTTCCCCTATCTTTACTAATAATGACTCTTTTTTCTTTTGCATACATCTTCACTCATCTTTGTGTCGTTGCGGCAAATTATATGGATAATCTTCACTCCTTCTCTGATGTTCACTCCTACAAAGGTATTTTCTCTCACCGCAAAAGATTGATCCCTTCTGATTTAAATCTGAATCCAGTTGACTCTCGTTTGTGAAAATAGGGGTTGTGTAAACATTATCGCCAATACTTGTATTACTTGTCTTTTTCAGTAGTAGCATTGTTGGCTCTATAAACACATTCACAAATAATTTCATGTGTACTAGTAACACATTTTTTATGTTCAAAAAAATATATGAATCTGTATGTGTCAGCTTATAATGTTTTTTGTATGTGTCTAAAACCACCAAACATGATGCCTTTTACTGACAATAATGTGCCTAGCATGAACATAATTGAAATTTTTGCAAATTTCTAATGTTTTGTCCATGATATTCCATGATACTCAATATATTTGGTTGTTTGTTGATGTATGGAGTGGTATGATCTTGTAACATACTAGATCTTGGACCTTACCCTGGAAGTGGATATTTTGGACTTAGCCAAACAAGGTTGAAGGTTAGACCAAAATAGATGTTTAGTATAACCCTAATGAGCTAATGCATGTATAGATTACCTTAATGTAACCTAATATTCTAAAAGTAATCTTAGGTTTATAATGGATACATAAAATATGCCACATAACTCATTTTGGTGGTAATATGAAGATAAGAAACTTAATTGGATGAATAATTTAGATAATGGACCGTTAATGGACCATATGACATATCTCATAAAAAGGCTCAAAAGTGGAAACAAACTTCAAGTTCAAAATCTACATATCAAAATTAGCCTACATGTCAAATTTAATCTAATTTGGACAACCTTGAAATATTAGGATAAGTTTAGGAGAGAGAAAATGAGTAAAAAACATAAGTAATGAATAATGTAGTTATATAGCTTCAAAATATGGAAATAATGGCAAATTCATATTCAACACATCAAAGATAACTTTTATATGAAGTTTGGTCCAATTTGGATGTTGTTTATGCAAGTTATGCAATTTTAGGAACATTCTAGACTTTTATACAATTTACCCAATTCAGAGGTTTTCTTTGTAAATTGGCACATGCTTTATGATATTTAGATATCCCCTTACTATTCTTGAGTTTTTGAACCATGGGGCACCTAGTTGCACCTTGGTTTGAAGGTGTTACTTTCCAAGGGCATTATAGGGATTAGCCTTTTTATAAATGAGCTTATCTTTAAAAGTTATCAACCAATTGAGTTATTTCTTTATTTGAAGGACGGTGGGGATGTCCTAGAAGTCTCCATGGGATTTTAGGACCGACCTTTAATATTCAAGAAGCCTCTATAAGTCGTCCTCTTGCATGGCCATGAAAACCCTAGGCTAAGGACACATGGAAAGCTCCATGGACACCTCATGCTTGACTTCTTCTTTATCCATAAAGGTTTGCATGTCCATAGGCACCCTTAGCATTGGGCACATGGAAAGTAACTTGACACCTCATGCTTGACTTCTTCCTTATCCATAAAGGCTTGCATGTCCATGGACACCCTTATACATGACACATGGAAAGTCTCATAGACACCTCATACTTGACCTCTTTCTATATATAGCCATATCTACCCCTTCCCAACTCCTAATTCAAAAACTCTTGCTCTCCTTTATTTCCCCCAGATTAGAGCATTGTTCCTTCTAATTTGTCCATGAAGTTACTGTCTCAAGGTAAAAGAGGGTGCCAACTGTAAGGACCCTGACCTGTGTTTAGGGCTTACCCTGTTTGCTTTGCTTAACCTTGATGGTTTGATGCTTGCTAATCACCTTTGAGTAGTGATTAGGGTTTGGTTGTGCTTTGTTGAAGGTTGAGGGTGCTACTTGCAATTAACCCAAGCCTAGGGTTTTGGGAGCAAGTTTATCACCTTGAGAGGTGTTCTTCTCTCTCTTTGCTTCCTCTAGGGTTGAGAGGAAGGCTTGGGCTTGTTGTTTGAATTCTTTGGGCCTTTGTTGAGTTTGTTTGGGCCTTGGAGTTCCTTGTTTGGGCTTGCTTGGGCCTTGTGTTGGCCAAGAAGAGCTTGTGTCGGCCTAGGGCAGCTTGGTGTGTCGCCCATGAAGCTTGGTCCAACCTTGGTCATGTTTGGAGAACACATGATGCACATCTTGGACAAGTGTCCTATGGCTTGCAAGAGTGGTGGCTTGAGTTTGTGGACATGTGTCCCTTGGGTGGGCGACACATAGCAAGTGTTTACCTTGGTTTCTCCTCCTTTCTCATCTATATAGGTGGTCCCTTCCTTAGCTTGAGGTCCCTTTAGTTCCTCTTCTCCTTGTACACGATACACCCTCTCTTCCCCTTGCTTGGTGGCAGACACACCCTTGAAGAAGGAGCTAAGGTGGCCGACACACCCTTGTGTGAGCAGCTTGGAGGTCGACACACCCTTGAAGAAGAAGGTGGAGGCCGATACACCCTTCTTGGAGGAGCCTTGGTGGTCGACATCTCTTGGAGCTTGGAGTTCTTCTTCCTTGGAGCTTAAGGCGGGTTGCATGACTCTAACCCTAACTACTCTACTCTCCTTTCATTATATGTTTGCTTTAGTCTTGCCCTTGCACGTTTGGAGTTGTTCTTTAGCTATCTTTCATGTTGGCCGATCCTTGTGTTAGGGTTTAGGAGAGCAACACTCCTTTCTCCCCTTGGTCTAGATGAGTGAGCTTGAGCTCTAATGCCATGAGCAACACCCCTCTTTCCTACCCGATTGAGGTGAGCTCATGACTTAGTGGCTTGAGCAAGACTCTCCCCTCACCTTGGGCAAGATGGTGAGCTTGTTTAGATGGTTTGGATATGATACACCTTGGTCGAGATGTGTTTGGGAAGGTGCTGCCCGACAGCCCTTGCCCTAGTTTTTCCCTTGCACGGTTTTGAGTGAGCAAAGCTTCTCTTTTGTGCCTTGAGCGGGTGAGCACTTTGGCTCTGCTCGCCCGATGGGCTGCACTGTAACATCCCTGACCTGGGTTATGAGTCAACCCTAGGTGTTTTGCCTAAATATGTAATTAAATCTTTGTGATTAACTCTGAGCATGTAATTAAGCTTCTCAGAAACGTATATTTCAGTATTTGCTCCTTTTTATTTAAAGTTGTAGCATTGTTTTGATATGCAGGGACCTATGTGCAATTTACCCAGTTGAAAGGGTTAGCTTGCAATTTGCACATGATGAGATGTTCCTCTGATGTTGAGACATCATGAGAATCTCTTTGGCAAAGTTTGAGGGATTTCCCAAGCTAGAGCACCAAGGTGCAGCTGTGGAAGCAATCCCAGGGCTTGAAAACCCTAATTTGGGGTAAAATGCAATTTACCCAAATAAAGGGATGCAATTTGTAAATAATGTCATCTAAAGTATCTTTTTAGATTCTTGCCATCATTGAGAGAAGAAATGATGAGGAATTCACCTCAATTGAGTTATCAAGTTAAGAAATAGGCTTTGTGATTGAATAATCAGGGTACATGTGCAATATCCCTTTAAGTATGAACTTTATTATTAGATTGTTCTTCCTTGCCTTCTTTTCTATAACTTAAGATAAGGTTTGTCCTTAGAATAAAGAGGAAGGGACGAGCAAGTAATAAAGGAAGGACTTAGTTGGAATTAAGGGAAACTTATGAACTAATGTTGAAAATCCTACCCCATGTATATAAGCTCTCCTTCCCTTAGTTGCAAGGGAACTTAACCTTCGTTCCCTTACTGTTTCATTTCACCAAAGACGACCAAGGACTGCCTTGGAGCTAAGGAGGACGAACAAGGGGTGCAAGGTAGGTTTAAACCCCTCTTCTTGCCTAATTCCATGGTTAGAATTCGAATTCAAGGTCAGCTTCATGGCTAATTCTCGAAACCCTATCTTTCTAGCCGTCTCTTTTCATCCTTCCTTGGAGTTTTCACCTTGGCCAACCTGTGGGAACTCAAGGACGCCATTAGAGCTTGGAGCTTGAAAGCTTGGAGCTCAAGAAGCAAGCTTTAGGCGGGTTTTATAACTCTAAACCTATGCTTTACTATGTGCATCTTTATATGCGATTTGATGATAGCTCTTAGTATTTCCCTACTTTTCCCTGCTATTTTGCAAGCAAACCCGTGGGATTTCTGTACTGTTCTTGAGCTAGAAGATGAAGGCGTGATTTCCAAGAAAAACCCACCGCTTTTCTTTTCCTTAAACGGTCCTAACAGTTTGCTCTCTCGGACTCAAGACCACGAGGTGAGCAAACGGTCTCGAGACCGTGAGAGGGCTCGCGGTCTCAAGACCGTTTGGCCCCGTTGTCCGAGCATGGACCGTATAAGAAACCTGTTCCTAATTATATAAGCTAATTACCCTCAAAATTTGGGAGACTAACTCCAAAGGAATCGGGAGATATGACCTTTTTAAGTCACAACTTTAAATGAATTAACTGCTGATTTTCAAACGGTCTGAAATTGCCTTTTTGGGAAAACGGTCTCAAGACCGTTAAAGGTCGTTGACTAAGCGTTGAACCCATGAGATTACTGTTCAAAATTATGTTAATTAACAACTCACCAAGTTTGATGGTCTAATTCCAAACGGGCTAAGAGTTGAAGGGTGAATACTAGGGCTAACCCTAGATAAAATCAGTACTGAAATTATGGTGATCTAATTAGGGTTTTTAGGGTTGATTGACCTAAACGGTCTCAAGACCGTTTGGGGGTCACCAAACGGTCTCAAGACCGTGAGGGCAATCAACCAAGACCGTTTGGAGGTCTGGGGTCAAGGATAGTTGACCAATTGAGGACCCAATTGCAAATAAGTTATCAATTTAATCAAAATTCTGTTTTGTGACTCAATCATGGTTCAACCCCTATCAAATCACCTTAGACTTTGATGAAATCTTGGGCAAACGGTCTCAAGACCATGTGGGGTCCACCCACATGATCTCAAGACCGTTTGGGCCAAGTTTGGGCCCAATTGGAGCTCAATTGAAGGGTTCAACTTTGTGTTGATGCACACTGTTGAGTGTTGATGGGTGAACATTGATAGACCCTAATTGAATCGATTTCAACTATAATTGGTTAACCATTATGGGTCAATTGAATGACCAAGTGATCAAGCATAACCTTATTTGACTAAACCCATAAGTGGTCAACATAGCTTTGACCATTTGAGGGTTTCAACATGGGTTGACATTATCGGTTGCATCTTTGGGCCTTGTTGAAGGACCAAGCGGCTGAGACCATGAGAGCCTCGCGGTCTCAAGACCGTGAGAGGGCTCGCGGTCTCAAGACCGTGAGGGGGCTCACGGTCTCAAGACCGAGAGGAGGCTCGCGGTCTCAAGACCGTGAAGGGCCTCGCGATCCTGAGGTCAAACTAGCTAAACGGTCAACACCTCTTCGCGGACTCAACTCAAATTAGTCTTCGCGGTCTCGACTTTAATTTGAACCAATGGGAGGCTTCGCGGTCTTGGACCCCTGAAGAGGCTCGCGGTCTTGAAGCCTAAGGGGGCTCACGGTCTCAAGACCATGAGGGGGCTCACGGTCTCAAGACCATGAGGGGGCTCATGGTCTTGGGGTTAGAAAGAGGCTCACGGACTTGGAGGGTCAAAGTGGGCAAACGGTCAACACTTTCAACCGATCTCAATTCAATTAATGATTAATGATTGGAATTAATCAATGTGACTCATGGTTGACCACATTCAATCATTTGATGGTTCAATGTTGCCCAAATCAATTACTAATGATAATCTAAGATAGTAAGGGGTTATTTGACTAAGGTTTTTGACCAGGATGATGATCAATGGGGTGAATTACCAATATACCCCTGAAGGGTCAATTGAGTTATACCTTGCTCATTTCAAACCCTAATTACATGAGAATGATGTTTTTAGTCATAATGACTCTATCTAACCTGATCTAGTCTAAAGTTATCATCAACCATTAGTATGATGAAAGAGAGAATACCCTAGAGAGAGAAAGTAACTCTAATCACTTAATGGTGATGTTTTTGGCTATGTAAGCCTATGATGACTCAACCCAACCTGTTTCAGAGTGATGTTGACATCACCTAACCTTATGATGAGAGAGAAAGTACTTCTAGAGAGAGAAAGTACTTCTAGAGAGAGAAAGTACCCTTTTTAAATGGAAACTCAATTGAAGCATCCCCAATACACAGAAATGAGCATAATTAGGGTATGATCCACCTGTGTGAGATCATAGAAACCCTAATTATGATAAATGATGAACCTTTAACTAATCCAAGAGCATCAATGAAGATGTTACTCATACATGATGATGTTATGAGTTTAATTCACCTTGATGTGAATAGTAAACCCTAATTCAAGGGTAATGGCATGCTTTTGAGCAATAAACTCTATTTGAATAGAATTAAAGATTTAACTCTTATGACAAAAGTAGGAAGTACATTCCTTATTGTTGTATTACCTTTATCAGATGTATTAACCATGCATGTTCTGATATGAAGGTAATCATATCCAGGTATGGATGTTGATGTTATATTCATTAAAGGCATGTTGTTAGCCTTATGAATAAGTGATGTAATCTGATGCCTTGCCAGTGGCATCCTATGCTGATACTGGGCTATGAGAGCCATGAATACCATCAAGGTCATGCCTTAGAGATGACTTGTGATGAGGATAATGAGAAATGATGATTAATATGAGTTAGGCTTGTTACATTTAGTATTCTTCTTTTATAGCTGCTATGCTATTGTTATTGTTTGAAGGAACATGTATGCTGTTAAAGAATACTGAATGTACCTAACTAATCAAGAATAATGTAGAGCCCTGATCATAGATCCATCATTGTCAGAAATTAAGTGATGGTGAAACAGGTTTTCCTTAGGGAACTCCTGGAGCACATACTTTTGAGTATGTGGGGTACATGGATGTGTAGAACCTTACATCCTAGTGTAGGAAAGTGATGTAGATGTGTAATCCATCCATCCTTCACTATAGTTCCATACCGTATCAGTGGTAGGTAAACATGAAAACTCCTGATGACGAAGACAGCACAGATATCCGTATCAGTGGTAGGTAAATATGAAACCTCCTGATGACGAAGAGAGTACAGAACGCCACTGTGACTCTAGAATAGTGAAGGACCAGTTTACCCTGGTGAGCTATGATAGTAGAGACACGAGATGTCCTACAAGTGATCCTCTTACTGACTGAGGAAGGTGAAGGTCATGAGAATCCGGCTCTCTTAATGACCTATGTATGATACTGATGCGGCTTCTCAGCGATCAGTTGGAGTTTGAGTGGTAAGCCTCATCTCCACAGGGCATAATGTTGTTTGTAAAACATAATCAACCATGTAGTATAACTTGTTAGAGATGACTCCAAGTTAATTGATTGATGTTACATTGCAATAATGTTGATATTCTCCATATCTCCTAAATTGTAGAGATCTTGTTATACCTGCAACTGTTATAGAATGCTTTGAAGGCTTTACTGCTTAAAATATTCTTTGATGTTATAATAAAGCTTCTGGCGAAGAGTTATAACTCTCGCTGGGACAATTATGTATAATTGTCTCACCCCGTAGGCTTCAACTTTTTAGGTGGACGTCGGAGACGAAGAAACCAGCCTACAGGTGATCAGTCTCAGCAACTGCAGCACCAGGGACAGCAGTAATCTCAGGTGGAGATTTGTCCTGCCATGTGGTGTAGTTAGAGTCAGTCCTATGTGTCCTCTGTACTCTCAGGTCTTGGAGTCTTGTGTTATGTGATCTTGAGATTTTGTATCTTGATGTATATAATTACTCAAGAAGTAATTATCCTGAGATGTAAACAGTTACCTCTCTTTATGAAAGGAGTTTTTATGGATACAAGTTCTTATCTCGAAAAGTATTAATTTCCCGTGATTTTTGTCTTCCGCTGATTACCGATTCGCTTCCGCTAAGTTTTAATCGTGTTTATGTCATGGTTTGGAGATCAGAGCCCACATGCACGCTCAATAAGCTCAGTGTTGTCTCGCCCGATACACTTTGCTCTACTCACTCCAGTAGCCTGCTCGCTCAGTTTTCCCTGACTTGCCCTGCATGCGTGTCGCCCAACGCACCTGGTTCTGCTCGCCCGACTTTTCTGTGCACGCCCCTGTGCCGCCCGATACCTTGGCTCGCCCGATAGGCTCTTTGCTTATGCGGCTTTAACCTGTTCGCCCAGCTTGTGTCGCCCGATTCTATCTGGCTCGCCCGATATCAACCTGCCCGCTCAGTTGAGCTATGCTCGCCCGATGACCTTGCACGCCTGAATGGCTCGCTCTGCACACGTGTCGCCTGACACACACTCACCTGCTCGCCCATGCTATACCCTGCTCACCCGGACAAGTCTTGTTCTGCACGCCTGCTAGGGCTGCACGCCCGATAGGGGCTGGATAGGTGTGGGTTCTACCCAGGGTGACTTCTAGTGAGGGTTGTTGACCTCTTTTGTGAGGGCACGGCCTGTTATGATGCTCTTATGACGATTCATTGCTTAATATCGAGATTTATGTTCTTTTGGCTAAGTACATGCGTATGAATGTAACCACTCTATTTCTTTAAAGTCAAATATGATCTTGAGCATACCTTAGGGTTGCTTGATAGTGTGCTTACATGTGTAACATTAAGATGAGGCATGGATATGATTATTATTGTCATCATGTGCTGGCAATGTACTTAACCCTAATTATCATTTTATGTTGATAATATGAAGCTCTTGATTATTCATATAGTTGTTGAATGAGGCTAACCATGCAGGTAAGACTTAGCCAGATGAAAGACTATAAGAAATGGTTATATGTGATTACTGTGGTAACAGGCGAATTATGAAAGGTGTTCCATAATGATGATGAAAGCCTTGAGAGGCTATGGCACCATTAATGAGGGATTGAGATCCCATGATATGTAATGATCCTTGAGATGGATTTAGGTGGTTGGCAAGAGGCCAAGTGATAACATGCGATGTGAGATCTTTGTGATAGATCAGTGTGATGTAAATTATAGGGAATGCATAATGATGAGTTTATGTTGTTTTCCTTTGTTATGTTTTGCATGTTATACAACTTGGTTGAATCCTGCAATCCATCTAAAAGACACTAATTAATTATAGTGGAATTATATCATGTAGTTTGCCCTGGCCATAGATCCATCATCGTCACGACTTGGTGATGGTGAAACAGGTTCTCCTACGGGTTAACCTGGAAGCGCATATTGTTGAATATGTGTAGGTTGCTCCTAGCCTGAAAATGAGGAGGTAAGAGTGTAACTTCGGTTACAGACTCAGATATGTATATAGAGCATGGTGAACAGGCCCATGGCTCAGGACATGTGATGTGTGGAGCATGAATGCGTTCATGGCTCAGAGCACGGTGAACAGGCCCGTGGCTCAGTTTTACTAGCGCCGAGACTTGTACCAAGGCGGGCTAGAGTGAGGGTAGCCTATGGAGTTGTCCCTGTGGCTTAGACCACTTCAACATGTGACTACGGTCCTGCTTGTGTTGTACTCATGTACTGACCACGAGGTGGGAGGTCGTGGAGTCCGGCTCTTCCATTGGCCTTGTATGGCACTGGATTTAGTCTTCATAGCCAAAGGTTGGATTTGAATGGTACAATTCAAATCCTCAGGGCATAATAACATGTAAAATAGCTGTTTAGTATATGCTGCTTAAGACAAACACGAAACATTGGTTGAGGCCTTGTTTGTGTAGATAAATTTAATTATCTTGCAATTAATGTGCATTACTTCTATGTGGTGTGTTTCATATATAGTTTATCTTGTCAATCATGTCCCATTGAGAGGTATGCAGGTTATATGCCCTTTTTGGTACAACTGGTAAATTGTATGGTACAGATGGCCTTGCTTTTCATAAATTGTTTCTGTTATATTTCCTATCAATATATCTGCTCATATAAATGCTTATATGAGGTTTTTGTAGTTTTGGCGCGGAGTTATGCCTCCCGCTGGGACAATGTTCAATTGTCTCACTCTGCTAGTTTTCACCCTTTTTAGGTTTGTCGAGCTTGTCGTGGCGATGGTCGCGGAGTTGCGGCCAAGCAGCAAGAAGATCAGTAGAAGGCAAGCTTTGGAGATGCTGCTGTTTTGGTGTAGAGTCTAGAGTCATCCCTGTACTCTCAGGTCCTTGGCGGTGTTTTGACGTTGTTTTACGATGTACGAGCGATGATGTTTGAATATCCTGCTGCTGGCCGGATGTGGGACTTTATATGTATGAACAGGTGGTGAACTCATGGTTATGACAGGACAGCTATTGCTCTAAGCTGTGGACATGTATCCAGGCTTGTATGGATATGTATATAACATGTTTTCTTGCAGTATATGGACTGAAATGTAATATGTTTCTCAGTTTATCAGTTTTCCACAATCGGTTTTAATTAACCTGTGTTTTTGATAAGTTGTGGTTATGGTGACTTCCGCACATTTTCGCGTAACACCTCATTATCTGTGTGATAATGGGATGTGTTGCCACACCAACCTTGGTGAAGAAGGCTCCTAGGGTTCCAAATTTCTCTATTTAGGATTTCTTAAGCTCCTCCTTGGTGATTTTGACCAAAACTAGTAAGTTTTCTCCTTTACTTCCCTATTTTCATGTTGTTAGTCTTTCTTCCACCTTCCTCCAGGTTGGAACCTTGGCCTTCCATGGTGAAACCCCACCTAGAGCCCTTAAACACCTCATTTCCATGTTCTGTTGTTAGGGGTTTTCATCTCTAAAGTGTAGAAGGTGCTTCTTGCTTGAGATAGGAGCTTTGTTGGAGAAACCAACCTCTCTAAGCTTGGGAACCTTAATTATTGGACTTTTCCACCTTCCCCAGAGGTTCTTTGGAGGCCTAGGCTTGACTTGGACTATTTAGACTCTGAAATTGAGGTATGATGTATCCCCTATTCTTCTACGTTGAGCAATTCACCTATGCTTATTCATTCTCTCTAAGATGTGGACATGTATCCAGGCTTGTATGGATATGTATATAACATGTTTTCTTGCAGGATATGGACTGAAATGTAATATGTTTCTCAGTCTATCAGTTTTCCGCAATCGGTTTTAATTAACCCGTGTTTTTGATAAGCTGTGGTTATGGTGACTTCTGCACGTTTTCGCGTAACACCTCGTTATCTGTGTGATAATGGGATGTGTTGCCACAAGTTTGGTATCAGAGCTTTAGGTTCGCTGAGTCTACAGGGATCTAGGACTAGGTTGTGTTTGTTCTTATGTGTTTTCTAGATTTTTCTCATAGAATTCTTCTGCCCTCAGCGGAAGAAAAGCCAAGATGTCTGGAAACCATGAAGAACCCGCTGTTGAGCATAGCAATGCTGCATCTGTTGATGGAGCAGTAGGACATGTACATGAAGATCGGGTGCCTGAGGTCTCCCAACCTGACCCAGCCATACTTGAACACCCAGCCTACCAACAGCTTATGGGGCAGTTAATGGCTACGATGAATCTCATGGTTGAGCGATTACCAGTGCCTCCTTCACGAGCACAGGTTCCCCATGGAGAAGCATCGGTTATTGGGAAGACCTTTGAGCGGCTTCTCCGAGTTGGAGCTTCGGATTATGCTGGAACGGCTGATCCAGCGGATGCAGATCTGTGGCTGACAAGTCTCGAGAAGGCTTTCCGGATCCTTGACATCCCTGAAGCAGATAAGGTAAAGCATGTTGTCTACCTTCTGAAAGGTAGTGTTGGTCACTGGTGGACCATCGAAGAAGAGAAGCGGCCTGGTGAGGTGATCTGTTGGGAAGTATTTCGACGCGAGTTCGTCACCAAATACTTTCCAAAGATGTATCTGGATGAGAAGATCAGTCAGTTTGAGAAGTTGTGACAAGGAACGATGAACATCACCGAGTATGAAGCTAAGTTTATGGATCTGTTGAGGTTCTGTCCTCACATGGCGGCAACAAATGAGGAACGGATCAGACGTTTCGAGAAGGGTTTAAGTGCTGAGTTGACAACCCTGGTGTCTGCGTTGGAAAACTGAGAACGGTTTGCTATGTTCGTGGAATCAGTTCGGCGGATCGAGAGGACAGTACGGGAGAAAAGAGAGTCTATGTCTCTTAAAAGACCTGCTCAGTTTCAAGGACGAAGGTTTGGTGGCTTTAATAGCCCAGGTTTTCGGCACCATCAGCAATGAGAGGTTCTGGTAGGCCATCTCAGTGGTCTATGAGTAGAGGAAGAGACTATGTTTCTTCACCATCTAAGGCACAAAGTTCGGCTTCTGTGGCAGTGACACTGCCATCTAGGCCTCGAGATGATGTTAGGACATGCTATGCCTGTGGTCAGACAGGGCATATCAGGTCAAGTTGTCCCTACAACGATGTTGAAGTGACGCAGTAGTCGAGACAGAGTTTCCAGAAGTCTGAGAGACCACAGCCCAGTGGTAGCAGAGGACGAGGACGCGGTCAAGCGTCTCAGGCCAGATCGTCTGCTCAGGGAAGCAGAGGTCGTGGACAGCAAGCAATGGCTCGATTCTATGCTATGAATCAGCCGGAGGCGGTGCTCAACCCGCGAGTAGTGACAGGTCAGATGGAGTTATTTCATTCTTATATGTCTTCTTCTTGCTCTATATCTGTTCTGGTTGACCCGGGTGCTACACACTCTTTTATCGCCTATAGTATGCTTGAGAACTGTCGTTTACCTGTTAGCTGTAAGAAAGATAGTTTGCTGTTAGAAACCCCTCTTGATGGTTCCTCTTTGCTTCGAGAAGAGTGTCCATCTTGTGTCTTGTCTTTCTCGGGACATCGCATTCAAGTGGACCTCATACCACTTGATATGCATGGTTTTGATGTCATCCTTGGGATGGATACCTTAGAGAGGTATAAGGTTGTCTTGGACTGCAGTTCCAAGCAGGCAGTGTTCGATGTTGCTGGAGAGAAGTGGGTCTTCCAGGGAGATAGGAAGATTCTTCCGACGTGCTTAGTATCAGCTATGGTGGAAGATAAGTTGTTACGACAAGGATGTGAGGCGTTCTTAGCTCACGTGGTAGACACCGTAGTGGATGCCAAGGCGAAAGGTCCTAGCCTTGAGGAAGTGTCAGTTGTTCGTGAGTTTGCATATGTGTTCCCTGAGGAGTTTCCTGGTGTTCCCCCACCCTGAGAGATTGATTTCGAGATCAATCTAGTACCAGGAACGCAGCCAGTTGCACAAACACCGTACAGAATGGCTCCAGCAGAGATGGCAGAGTTGAAGAAACAGCTGCAGGAGTTGTTGGATAAAGGCTTTATTCGACCGAGTACATCGCCTTGGGGTGCTCCAGTGCTGTTTGTCAAGAAGAAGGATGGTTCGATGCGGTTGTGTATAGATTACCGGCAGTTGAACAAGGTCACGATCAAGAACAAGTACCCGTTGCCGAGGATAGATGATCTATTCGATCAGTTGCGTGGCGCTACAATGTTCTCGAAGATCGATCTACGGTCCAGATATCATCAGTTGAGGATAAAGGCAGATGACATATCAAAGTCAGCCTTCAGGACAAGGTATGGTCAATATGAGTTTGTGGTTATGCCGTTTGGATTAACCAATGCACCTGCAACTTTTATGGATCTGATGAATAGAGTGTTCCGCCCGTTCTTAGATCAGTTTGTTGTAGTCTTTATAGATGACATCTTGATCTATAGTCGGGATAGGCTAGAGCACGAGCAACATCTTCGTCGAGCGTTGACTCTTCTTTGCCAACATCGGTTGTATGCCAAGTTTAGTAAGTGTGAGTTCTGGCTGGATGAAGTGACCTTCTTGGGCCATGTAATATCCGCTGAAGGAGTCAAGGTAGATCCGAAAAAGGTGGAATCTGTTGCAGATTGGGAACATCCAAAGACACCGACAGAAGTTCGTAGTTTCCTTGGTTTAGCAGGATACTACCGGAGGTTTATCAAGGACTTTAGTTCGATAGCGTTGTCGATGACGAAGTTGACCAGAAAGGATGTACCTTTTGTTTGGGATGACTGATGTCAGCAAGATTTCCAGAGTCTGGAGGTGAAGCTGACCAGTGCTCCAGTGTTGATCTTACCACAGCCTGGGAAAGGCTGTGTTGTTTTATGTAATGCTTCTAAGAAAGGTTTAGGTTGCGTGTTGATGCAGGAAGATCATGTCGTTTCTTTTGCCTCGCGACAGCTCAAGAAGCACGAGGAGAACAATCCGACTCATGACTTGGAGCTGGCAGCAGTGGTTCATGCGTTGAAGATTTGGAGACACTATCTGTATGGGGAAGTGTGCCAGATCTTTACGGATCATAAGAATCTAAGGTATATCTTCACGCAGCACGAGTTGAACATGCGACAGCGGTGATGGATGGAGTTGATCAACGACTACGACTGCACTATCGAGTATCATCCTGGTAAGGCAAATGTGGTGGCAGATGCGCTTAGCAGGAAGTCTTCTCTTTCTTCAAAGAAGGCACAGTTGAGTTCCCTGGTTTGCCATAGGCGAGATATGTTTGTTTCTCTTCGGCAGATGAACGTGCAGATGGAAGTCTCCTTGTTGTCTGGTCTTTTCGCACAGATGCAAGTCAAGCCTACGTTGAGGCAGCAGATCAAGGATGCACAGCAGGCAGATGAGGCGGTACAGTTGATCAGATCAGAGTTCAGCAGCGACAAGCGTGATGGGTTTCATGAGTCTGAGGATGGGCTAGTATGCTATTGTGATAGGACGGTGGTTCCAGATGTTGATGATCTGAGGAAGTTGGTGCTTGAGGAAGCACATACGTCGATGTATGCAATGCATCCAAGTGTCACCAAGATGTATCATAGTCTGAAGGACTTGTATTGGTGGCCCGGTTTGAAGAGGGACGTGGCTGAGTTCGTGGCTAGATGTGCGGTATGTTAGCAAGTGAAGGCTGAACATCAGAAGCCGACATGTACGTTGCAACGTTTGCCGATACCGCAGTGGAAATGGGATCATATAACCATGGATTTCGTAGTTGGTCTGCCCAAGACAACTAGGAATCATGATTCCATTTGGGTGGTAGTGGACAGATTGACAAAGTCTACCCATTTCCTGCCTGTGAAGACGACGTATACAACGGAGAAGCTTGCTAAAGTGTATGTTGATGAGATAGTTCGTTTGCATGGTGTGCCAGCAACAATAGTGTCTGACAGAGGTCCTCAGTTTACCAGTCATTTTTGGGAACAGCTGCACAGAGCGTTGGGAACGCAGTTGAAGTTCAGTACAACCTTTCATCCACAGACAGATGGATAGTCTGAAAGGACTATTCAGATTGTGGAGGATCTCCTTCGAGCTTGCGTCTTGCAGTTCCTAGGCAGTTGGGATGCACATCTGAGTTTGATAGAGTTTGCTTATAACAATAGTTATCAGCGTAGCATTGACATGGCTCCTTATGAGGCTATGTATGGGAGGAAGTGCAGATCTCCTTTGTGTTGGTACGAATAAGGAGAACATCAGTTGTTGGGCCCTGAGCTAGTACAGCAGACGACGGAAAAGATCAAGGTGATACATCAACAGTTGAAAGTGGCACAGGACAGGCAAAAGTCTTATGCGGACAATCGCCGACGACCGTTGGAATTCTAGGTAGGAGACAAAGTGTATCTCAAAGTCTCGCCGTGGAAAGGTGTTATGACCCGTGTCGAGCTTATCCCGTAAGTATTCTATTAAGCAAGAGTTTAGCTGATGTGTTAAGTTATAAGCTTGTTTTTGTTAAAAATATTTAAAATGGATATGAGATGTGCTTAGTGTGTTTTCTAGCTTCTAAAGCGTGTAGGATCTTACGCTTGAAGCGTTGCCAGAGAAATCGTTCGAATCCAACCTTCGAGTCAATAGTTGCATGTTTTTGGGCTTATAGGGACCTATTTGTAGTTTTTGACCTTTGCATTTAGGCCCCTAAGTTTCTTCCTTATCCTTTCTCTCTTTACCTTCCTCGTTTCATTTCACAGAAATGAGAGAACGCTCCTGCGTTCTGCTCCTTGCGTGAGAGAGAGAGAGAAAGAGAGAGAGAGAGGGAGCTGAGGAGGGAGAAGCACTGGAGCTTCGTTTTGCTCCGATCAGCTGTTGTAGATCGTTCTTTCCCTCAGTAGATCTTCATCTTCATCGATTCGGACCGGATTTGCAGCTGGAGCTGCGTTTGCAAGAAAAACGACCAAGAGATTGGGGTGCACGGAGCAGCCCTAGCTTGTTCCTTTGTTCCTTTCAGGTGCGGTTTAGTTGTATGCGTCGTTTGTGATCGTTTGGTGGTGTTTGTTCGAAGTTTGCCCGTCGATTCGAGAGAAATCGACTCTTGCAGGCCGTTTTTGTGTTCTGCCTGTACGCGGTTCGGCCGAGTTTCTATTCGTTCGGCCGAGTTCTTATTTAGGGCTTTTGTACAGCGTTTTCTGATCGGCCGAGTTTTGATCTTGGATCGGCCGAGTTTCCTAATTAAGATAAGCGAACAACGTTTTTGTCGGCCGAGTTTGGGTCCTGATCGGCCGAGTTTCCTTGTAGGTTTATTTCAAGCGGTGAGTTAGTCAGCCGAGTTCCCCAGGGGATCGGCCGAGTTTCCAGTTGGTCGGCCGAGATTGTTCGGCCGAGTTTCAGGATCTAAGAAGCGATCGGCCGAGTTCCTTAGTGATCGGCCGAGTTTCAAGTGGTGAGTGGCAGTTCACTTAGAAATCATTATTTAACTCATTTCAAATGCTTATTTGCTTCAGTATCAATTGATATGACCTTTAAACAGTGTAGTATGTACATTTTGGTGTGATAAGTTCATTGGAACTTGAAATGTGTGATGTAAATGATGAAAAAGAGGAAATCCTATGTCTTACAGTTGCTATATGATATTTCTATTTAATTGTTTATCTGTTGGTTAATTAATAGACCTAAGTGCCCTAACACCGTATAACCCCTAAAGGAAGGTCTGTTACTTAGGGGTGAAACTCGTGTCCAACATCAACCGGTTGAGTAATTCTGGTGGCACGAGGAGAGAAAGAAAGGCAGTGTCTAACAACAATCGTGCGTGTGTCACGATGGCACTGGGAAAAAGAAAAAGAAAACACGGTTATCTAACACCATTCATGCGTGTGTCACGAAGGTAACCCTGTGACTCTCCGCCGGTGTACTCCGGTTAAAGGAGGAGTCTGGAGCACACGTGGTTGTGCATTGAGGCCGTAGAGCCCATGTTTTGGCCGGAGTGCTAGGGGTCCTGTAGCAGAGCAGGGCTGGCGTCAGACTTAGCATTTCCCGGGTGTGTCGCTAAGTCTTGTACGGTGGGACCGTAGCATGAACTTGTTGCGGATCTTTATATGCAGAGTACACTGCATATATTTAGGGCATAACAATAAAATGAATAAGAAATCATTTAGGATCACAATAAATTTATATAACTGCATATCTACCTGAGATACCTGTTGATGTTTAGAAATGTGATTACTATCTGTATATCCGCTATGTCAATTGAACTGCCCTGCTTGAACTGTATACCTATTTATTTTCAGTTAATAAACCTTACGAGTTGTTTAATGATAGCTAAGTGAAATGTTATTCACTGAGCGAGTAGACTCATCCCTCTACTCAAACATTTTCAGGTCAGCACCAGCATCAGGAATCAGAAGGATCGTTTCATCCTAACGCTTAGTTGATAGAAGGTTTGTAGTTAGTCTAGTTAGAGGTCTCTTAGTCCATTCCCCTCGATCCTCGAGACAAGGTGTGAGTGAGAGAGAGAATGTGTACAAAGATGTAAATTTACTGTTATGCTTTATCTTATGTTGAACAATGTAAATTGCTGTTGACTCTGTTATATTTCTTGTCAGTTAATAGAAATGCTTCCGCAGCTTGTTTAGTTTCATTTACAGTATAAATCGGTTTTTCCTATTAATGTTGTTAATTGTTTTAAAAAGTGATGAATGGTTGGCTTTTATGTGAAATCCCACTTGCCGAGTCCTAATCTCGTGGTTTGCGGTTAATGTGAGATTGGGGCGCGACAACTCTTGGTATCAAAGCTTAGGTTGAGTACATAGTTACTCAGAGTCCAGGTCTGGGGACGATAAGAGACCAATAGGATTAAGGTTTAGGTGTCTTTCTTCTATCTGTAGTTTTCTAACAGGAAATATTCTGTTATATCATTGCAGATGGCAGAAAGAGGCTTTGATCGTGATGATCAGGCTGAGAGCTATGTTGGCCCCGATCCTTTGTACTTGGGTCCAGGTGGTGGTGACCACATGGATGAAGCATCCCGGATGTACAGGATGTTTCTGGAGACCAGGGAGAAGTACAAGGTTGATAGGCGAGCTTCTACTTGTACCAGCAGTAAAGATCTGATGCGATCTTATGAGCTTGTAAAGAAGCTTGGTGGCACAGAGTTTAGTGGCACTACAGATCCCGCCGAAGCTGATGAGTGGTTTAGACAGATAGAAAAGGTCTTTCGTCTTATGGAGCTTCCAGAAGATAAGAAGATCAATCATGCGGTCTACCTTTTGACAGGCGATGCAGAGTTGTGGTGGCGTGGTGTGGAAGAAAAGAGGAGAGGAACAGAGCTTTCCTGGCAGGATTTCTCTGAGGAATTTCATCTCAAATTCTATCCACCCACTTTTCTTAATGAGAAAATCAGGCAGTTGCAGAATATCAAGCAGGGGAACATGACAGTTACAGAATATGAAGCACTTTTCACACGGTTGGCGAACTTCTGTCCACAGCTTGTTCCCGATAACATAGAGAGATGTAGAAGGTTTCAGGAAGGACTAAGGCCAGAGATTCATCATACAGTTTCTGCTACTAGTAGGAGGAACAGAGAGAACTTTGGTGAGTTTGTCGAGGCTGCTAGACAAGTTGAAGAATCTGTGAATGCTGACAAGGTGCCTAAGTCTAAAAAGAGATCTGCAGACTTTAGTAGAGGGCAATCCAGTAGTGGATACAGAGGTGGAGGTAGAGGTTTCTTTTCTAAACTTGGGCGTGGTTTTGGTTGTTTCGGCAGGCAGAGATCTGAGGATGTCACTACTTCTAGAGGCAGAAGAGGATACAACCCAGGAAGATGGGGCAGTGCCGATAGTGGACAGTCTTCTGGGTCGTCAATGTTAGTGACAGGTCCTCAGAGGCAAGAGATACCGCCATGTGACAAATGCGGAAGGCCACATACTGGTCAGTGTTGGGGTGCAAATCCTCAAGGTTGTTTTATTTGTGGACAAGTAGGACATTTCAAAAAGGAATGTCCTCAACTTTGACAAGCAGCATCGCAAGCTTTCCAGCCCCAGTACCATGATGTTCCGAGTTCTTTTGTGGCTTCTGGTTCTAGAGGTGGTGGAGTGTCTAGTGGCAGGAGTGGTCAAAGAGGACAACGTGGCAGAGGGAGAGCTTCAGCACGTTTCTTTTCTTTGACACCTCAGGAAGGTATAATTTCTTCGCAAGTTGTTACAGGAGAAATGCTTTTGTTTAATAGTATACCAGTCTCAGTTTTGATAGATCCGGGTGCTACTCACTCTTTTATACGACGTTCTTTAGTTGGTGAACTTAATCTGTTAACTCAAGAGTTGGTAGATGAATTAGTGTTGAGGGTTCCACTAGGTGGACCAACAGTTTTATCTAGAGTCTTGTCCCGGATGCTTGTTATCTTTTGGAGGTTTTACTTTTGCTGCAAATCTCATACCCTTGGATGTAAATACTTTTCAAGTCATCTTGGGTATGGATTGTCTTGAAACATATCGAGTGCAACTCGATTGTTGGAAAAAGGAAGCTACCTTTCAATTAGGAGAATTTTCTTGTGTCTTTACTGGAGACAGGAAAATTATGCCTACGTGCATAATATCAGCTGCTGTAGCTGATAAGATGTTACAGAAAGGATGTGAAGCGTTCCTTGCTCATGTAGTTGACACCAGAGCAGAAAAGAGCACTGCCAGTGTTTATGATGTGCCTGTGGTTCGTGAGTTCTCTGACGTTTTTCCATAGGAGTTACCAGGCTTACCTCCTGTCAGAGACATTGCTTTTGAAATTCAAATATATCCAGGTAGTCATCCAGTAGCACTGCCAGCCTACAGAATGGCACCTGCAGAGTTGAAAGAACTCAAGGTGTAGTTGCAGGAGTTGCTAGATAAGGGTTTCATTAGACCCAGTTCTTCACCATGGGGTGCTCCAGTCCTGTTTGTTAAGAAAAAGGATGGTACCATGCGTCTCTGTATAGATTATAGGCAACTGAACAAGATCACTATAAAGAACAAGTATCCATTACCGAGAATAGATGATCTGTTTGATCAGTTGCGTGGAGCGACGATCTTCTCAAAAATTGATTTGAGATCCGGATATCATCAGCTTAGGATAAAGGCTTCTGATATTCCTAAAACAGCTTTCAGAACCAGGTATGGGCATTATGAGTTTTTGGTCATGTCGTTTGGACTGACCAATGCCCCAGCAGCCTTTATGGATACGATGAATCGGATTTTCAAACCGTTCCTAGATCAGTTTATTGTAGTCTTTATAGATGATATTCTGATCTACTCCAGAGATGATGAGCAGCATGAGCAACACCTGAGAGTAGTGTTGCAGTTGTTGAGACAACACCAGTTGTTTGCTAAATTTAGCAAATGCGAGTTCTGGTTGGCCGAGGTAGCATTTCTTGGGCATGTTATCTCGAGAGGTGGAATTAGTGTTGACCCTAAGAAAGTTGATTCTGTACTTCAGTGGGAACAGCCTAGGACTCCTACTGAGATCAGAAGTTTCTTGGGATTAGCAGGTTATTACAGAAGGTTCATACAGAACTTCGGCGTGTTAGCATCACCTTTGACACGCTTGACGAGGAAGGATGTACCGTTTGTTTGGTCGGATAACTGCGAGAAAAGTTTTCAGATTTTGAAGAAAAAGTTGACTTCAGCACCAGTGTTGGTTTTGCCTGAAGCAGAAAAAGGCTATACAGTGTTCTGTGATGCTTCTAGAAGAGGTTTGGGCTGTATACTGATGCAAGAAGGTAAAGTTGTTGCTTACGCATCTAGACAGCTTAAGAAGAATGAAGAGAATTACCCTGTTCATGATCTGGAATTAGCTGCTATAGTTCATGCTCTTAAGACATGGTGTCACTACTTGTATGGTGAGACATGTCAGGTGTTTACAGACCATAAGAGTTTGAAATATATCTTCACTCAGAAAGACTTGAATTTGAGACAGCGCAGATGGCTTGAGCTGATCAAGGACTATGATGTGACAATCGATTACCATCCCGGTAAGGCGAATGTTGTAGCTGATGCCTTGAGTAGAAAGTCAAGTTCAACATCCAATGCATTTTCTATGGCATGTTTCAAGAGAGACTTGCTTGTAGATATGCGAAGGTTGAACTTGGACTTGGAGGTGACAGGACAGAGTGGGTTGATTGCTCAGATGCAAGTCAGACCTACTTTTTATAATCAGATTAAGGAATTACAACAGAGTGATGATGAGTTGTGGCAAATCATGCATGATAGGTCAGAAGGTAAGAGAGCAGAATTCAGGTTTTCTGATGAAGGCATGTTGTATCTTCATGATAGGTTGTGTGTACCTGGGAACAGTGAGTTGAAAGAGCAGATTCTTGAAGAAGCGCATACTTCTATGTATGCTATGCATCCAGGTAACACAAAGATGTACAGAAACCTCAAAGAGCTGTACTGGTGGTCTGGTATGAAAAAGGATGTGGCTGAATACGTGGCTAGGTGCGGGGTGTGTCAGCAGGTTAAGGTTGAGCATCAGAAACCTGCTGGTACTTTGCAGTCGCTCCCTATACCTGAATGGAAATGGGAACACATCACGATGGACTTTGTGGTAGGATTACCCAGGACGCCTAAGGGTTCGGACTCGATATGGGTGATTGTGGATAGACTAACTAAGTCTGCTCACTTTCTTCCAGTCAAGTCAACCTTTGACGTTTCAAAGCTGGCTAAAGTTTATGTGGATGAGGTAATCAGGTTGCATGGGATTCCAGTTTCTATTATTTCTGACAGAGATCCAAAATTTACATCTAGATTCTGGAATCAGTTACATCGTGCGTTGGGCACAGGGCTGAAGTTCAGTACATCGTTTCACCCACAGACAGATGGTCAATCTGAGAGGACCATCCAGACCCTAGAAGACATGCTGAGAGCATGCGTGCTACAGTTTAGAGGCAACTGGGAAGAACACTTAAGCCTAATGGAGTTTGCATATAATAACAGTTACCATTCTAGTCTTGGAATGGCTCCATATGAAGCTCTTTATGGCAGGAAGTGTAGATCGCCAGTTTGTTGGTACGAGGTGGGTGAGAAGGAAATTCTTGGACCTGAGCTAGTTGATGTGACTACAGAAAAGATATCTGTGATCAGGGATCAGTTGAAAGCTGCTCAGGATAGACAGAAAAGTTATGCAGAGAGACGACGTCGACCTCTTGAGTTTGAGGTTGGTGACGAGGTCTACTTGAAGGTTTCACCGTGGAAGGGAATTCTGAGGTTTGGCAAGAGGGGTAAGTTGACCCCTAGATATATGGGTCCATATCCTATTGTTGAGAGGATTGGACCGGTAGCTTACAGGTTGGATTTGCCGTCTGAGTTGGCAAATCTTCATGATGTTTTCCACGTGTCTATGCTGAAAAAGTGTCATCCTGGTACAGATAAGATTCTAGATTCAGAACCGGCGCAGCTTAGAACAGATGTGTCCTATGTTGAAGGACCAGTGCAAATAGTTGATCACCGGATCAAAAAGCTTAAGAACCGTGAGTTATCTTTAGTGAAGGTTTTGTGGAGGAATCACAATATAGAGGAAGCTACGTGGGAACTAGAGTCGGAGATGCGTGGCAAGTTTCCTTTTCTCTTCTAGGAATTTCGGGACGAAATTCTTATAAGGGAGGGAGATTGTTATGACCCGTGTCGAGCTTATCCCGTAAGTATTCTGTTAAGCAAGAGTTTAGCTGATGTGTTAAGTTATAAGCTTGTTTTTGTGAAAAATATTTAAAATGGATATGATAAGTGCTTAGTGTGTTTTCTAGCTTCTAAAGCGTGTAGGATCTTACGCTTGAAGCGTTGCCAGAGAAATCGTTCGAATCCAACCTTCGAGTCAATAGTTGCATGTTTTTGGGCTTATAGGGACCTGTTTGTAGTTTTTGAACTTTGCATTTAGGCCCCTAAGTTTCTTCCTTATCCTTTCTCTCTTTACCTTCCTCATTTCATTTCACAGAAACGAGAGAACGCTCCTGCGTTTTGCTCCTTGCGTGAGAGAGAGAGAGAAAGAGAGAGAGAGAGGGAGCTGAGGAGGGAGAAGCACTGGAGCTTCGTTTTGCTCCGATCAGCTGTTGCAGATCGTTCTTTCCCTCAGTAGATCTTCATCTTCATCGATTCGGACCGGATTTGCAGCTGGAGCTGCGTTTGCAAGAAAAACGACCAAGAGATTGGGGTGCACGGAGCAGCCCTAGCTTGTTCCTTTGTTCCTTTCAGGTGCGGTTTAGTTGTATGCGTCGTTTGTGATCGTTTGGTGGTGTTTGTTCGAAGTTTGCCCGTCGATTCGAGAGAAATCAACTCTTGCAGGCCGTTTTTGTGTTCTGCCTGTACGCGGTTCGGCCGAGTTTCTATTCGGTCTGCCGAGTTCTTATTTAGGGCTTTTGTACAACGTTTTCTGATCGGCCGAGTTTTGATCTTGGATCGGCCGAGTTTCCTAATTAAGATAAGCGAACAGCGTTTTTGTCGGCCGAGTTTGGGTCCTGATCGGCCGAGTTTCCTTGTAGGTTTATTTCAAGCGGTGAGTTGGTCGGCCGAGTTCCCCAGGGGATCGGCCGAGTTTCCAGTTGGTCGGCCGAGATTGTTCGGCCGAGTTTCAGGATCTGGGAAGCGATCGGCCGAGTTCCTTAGTGATCGGCCGAGTTTCAAGTGGTGAGTGGCAGTTCACTTAGAAATCATTATTTAACTCATTTCAAATGCTTATTTGCTTCAGTATCAATTGATATGACCTTTAAACAGTGTAGTATGTACATTTTGGTGTGATAAGTTCATTGGAACTTGAAATGTGTGATGTAAATGATGAAAAAGAGGAAATCCTATGTCTTACAGTTGCTATATGATATTTCTGTTTAATTGTTTATCTGTTGGTTAATTAATAGACCTAAGTGCCCTAACACCGTCTAACCCCTAAAGGAAGGTTTATTACTTAGGGGTGAAACTCGTGTCCAACATCAACCGGTTGAGTAATTCTGGTGGCACGAGGAGAGAAAGAAAGACAGTGTCTAACAACAATCATGCGTGTGTCACGATGGCACTGGGAAAAAGAAAAAGAAAAAACGGTTATCTAACACCATTTGTGCGTGTGTCACGAAGGTAACCCTGTGACTCTCCGCCGGTGTACTCCGGTTAAAGGAGGAGTCTGGAGCACACGTGGTTGTGCATTGAGGCCGTAGAGCCCATGTTCTGGCCGGAGTGCCAGGGGTCCTGTAGCAGAGCAGGGCTGGCGTCAGACTTAGCATTTCCCAGGTGTGTCGCTAAGTCTTGTACGGTGGGACCGTAGCATGAACTTGTTGCAGATCTTTATATGCAGAGTACACTGCATATATTTAGGGCATAACAATAAAATGAATAAGAAATCATTTAGGATCACAGTAAATTTATATAACTGCATATCTACCTGAGATACCTGTTGATGTTTAGAAATGTGATTACTATCTGTATATCCGCTATGTCAATTGAACTGCCCTGCTTGAACTGTATACCTGTTTATTTTCAGTTAATAAACCTGACGAGTTGTTTAATGATAGCTAAGTGAAATGTTATTCACTGAGCGAGTAGACTCATCCCTCTACTCAAACATTTTCAGGTCAACACCAGCATCAGGAATCAGAAGGATCGTTTCATCCTAACGCTTAGTTGATAGAAGGTTTGTAGTTAGTCTAGTTAGAGGTCTCTTAGTCCATTCCCCTCGATCCTCAAGACAAGGTGTGAGTGAGAGAGAGAATGTGTACAAAGATGTAAATTTAATATTATGCTTTATCTTATGTTGAACAATGTAAATTGCTGTTGACTCTGTTATATTTCTTGTCAGTTAATAGAAATGCTTCCGCAGCTTGTTTAGTTTCATTTACAGTATAAATCAGTTTTTCCTATTAATGTTGTTAATTGTTTTAAAAAGTGATGAATGGTTGGCTTTTATGTGAAATCCCACCTGCCGAGTCCTAATCTCGTGGTTTGCGGTTAATGTGAGATTGGGGCGCAACAAAAGGAGTGTTAAGGTTTGGACGGAAGGGTAAGTTAGCTCCCAGGTATATGGGGCCTTACCCAGTGATAGCACGTGTTGGCAGAGTAGCTTACGAGATAGAGTTACCTCCTGAGTTGCACATGTTGCATCCAGTCTTCCATGTCAGCATGTTGAAGAAAAGTCATCCAGATTCTGGAACAGTGATACATCCAGTTGAGGTTGAGCTTGATGCAGATGTGACCTACGAGGAAGGTCCGGTGGCGATCCTTGACAGAAGGATCAAGAAGTTGAAGAGGAAGGACCTGGTTCTTGTGAAAGTTCTTTGGCAACGTCGTGGCATCGAGGAAGCCACGTGGGAGCTTGAGTAAGAGATGAGGAGGAAGTATCCCTCGCTTTTCTCTTCGGATTTCGGGGACGAAATCCCTTAAAGGGGGTTAGATTGTAAGGACCCTGACCTGTGTTTAGGGCTTACCCTGTTTGCTTTGCTTAACCTTGATGGTTTGATGCTTGCTAATCACCTTTGAGTAGTGATTAGGGTTTGTTTGTGCTTTGTTGAAGGTTGAGGGTGCTACTTGCAATTAACCCAAGCCTAGGGTTTTGGGAGCAAGTTTATCACCTTGAGAGGTGTTCTTCTCTCTCTTTGCTTCCTCTAGGGTTGAGAGGAAGGCTTGGGCTTGTTGTTTGAATTCTTTGGGCCTTTATTGAGCTTGTTTGGGCCTTGGAGTTCCTTGTTTGGGCTTGCTTGGGCCTTGTGTCGGCCAAGAAGAGCTTGTGTCGGCCTAGGGCAGCTTGGTGTGTCGCCCATGAAGCTTGGTCCAACCTTGGTCATGTTTGGAGAACACATGATGCACATCTTGGACAAGTGTCCTATGGCTTGCAAGAGTGGTGGCTTGAGTTTGTGGACATGTGTCCCTTGGGTGGAAAACACATAGCAAGTGTTTACCTTGGTTTCTCCTCCTTTCTCATCTATATAGGTGGTCCCTTCCTTAGCTTGAGGTCCCTTTAGTTCCTCTTCTCCTTGTGCACGATACACCCTCTCTTCCCCTTGCTTGGTGGCCGACACACCCTTGAAGAAGGAGCTAAGGTGGCCGACACACCCTTGTGTGAGCAGCTTGGAGGTCGACACACCCTTGAAGAAGAAGGTGGAGGCCGATACACCCTTCTTGAAGGAGCCTTGGTGGTCGACATCTCTTGGAGCTTGGAGTTCTTCTTCCTTGGAGCTTAAGGCGGGTTGCATGACTCTAACCCTAACTACTCTACTCTCCTTTCATTATATGTTTGCTTTAGTCTTGCCCTTGCACGTTTGGAGTTGTTCTTTAGCTATCTTGCATGTTGGCCGATCCTTGTGTTAGGGTTTAGGAGAGCAACACTCCTTTCTCCCCTTGGTCTAGATGAGTGAGCTTGAGCTCTAATGCCATGAGCAACACCCCTCTTTCCTACCCAATTGAGGTGAGCTCATGACTTAGTGGCTTGAGCAAGACTCTCCCCTCACCTTGGGCAAGATGGTGAGCTCGTTTAGATGGTTTGGATATGATACACCTTGGTCGAGATGTGTTTGGGAAGGTGCTGCCTGACAGCCCTTGCCCTAGTTTTTCCCTTGCATGGTTTTGAGTGAGCAAAGCTTCTCTTTTGTGCCTTGAGCGGGTGAGCACTTTGGCTCTGCTCGCCCGATGGGCTGCACACTCAATAAGCTCAGTGTTGTCTCGCCCGATACACTTTGCTCTACTCACTCCAGTAGCCTGCTCGCTCAGTTTTCCCTGACTTTCCCTGCATGTGTGTCGCGCAATGCACCTAGTTCTGCTCGCCCGGCTCTCCTGTGCACACCCCTGTGCCACCCGATAGCTTGGCTCGCCCGATAGGCTCTTTGCTCACGCGGCTTTAACCTGCTCACCCAGCTTGTGTCGCCCAATTCTATCTGGCTCGCCTGATATCAACCTGCCCGCTCAGTTGAGCTATGCTCGCCCGATGACCTTGCATGCATGAATGGCTCGCTCTGCACGCGTGTCGCCCAACACACACTCACCTGCTCGCCCATGCTATACCCTGTTCACCCGGACAAGTCTTGTTCTGCACGCCTGCTAGGGCTGCACGCCCGATAGGGGCTGGATAGGTGTGGGTTCTACCCAGGGTGACTTCTAGTGAGGGTTGTTGACCTCTTTTGTGAGGGCACAACCTGTTATGATGCTCTTATGACGATTCATTGCTTAATATCAAGATTTATGTTCTTGTGGCTAAGTACATGCGTATGAATGTAACCACTCTATTTCTTTAAAGTCAAATATGATCTTGAGCATACCTTAGGGTTGCTTGATAGTGTGCTTACATGTGTAACATTAAGATGAGGCATGGATATGATTATTATTGTCATCATGTGCTGGCAATGTACTTAACCCTAATTATCATTTTATGTTGATAATATGAAGCTCTTGATTATTCATATAGTTGTTGAATGAGGCTAACCATGCAGGTAAGACTTAGCCAGATGAAAGACTATAAGAAATGGTTATATGTGATTACTGTGGTAACATGCGAATTATGAAAGGTGTTCCATAATGATGATGAAAGCCTTGAGAGGCTATGGCACCATGAATGAGGGATTGAGATCCCATGATATGTAATGATCCTTGAGATGGATTTAGGTGGTTGGCAAGAGGTCAAGTGATAACATACGATGTGAGATCTTTGTGATGGATCAGTGTGATGTAAATTATAGGTAATGCATAATGATGAGTTTATGTTGTTTTCCTTTGTTATGTTTTGCATGTTATACAACTTGGTTAAATCCTTCAATCCATCTAAAAGACACTAATTAATTATAGTGGAATTATATCATGTAGTTTGCCCTGGCCATAGATCCATCATCATCACGACTTGGTGATGGTGAAACAGGTTCTCCTACGGGTTAACCTGGAAGCGCATATTGTTGAATATGTGTAGGTTGCTCCTAGCCTGAAAATGAGGAGGTAAGAGTGTAACTTCGGTTACAGACTCATATATGTATATAGAGCATGGTGAACAAGCCCATGGCTCAGGACATGTGATGTGTGGAGCATGAATGCGTTCATGGCTCAGAGCATGGTGAACAGGCCCGTGGCTCAGTTTTACTAGCGCCGAGACCTGTACCAAGGCGGGATAGAGTGAGGTTAGCATATGGAGATGTCCCTGTGGCTTAGACCACTTTAGCATGTGACTACGGTCCTGCTTGTGTTGTACTCGTGTACTGACCACGAGGTGGGAGGTCGTGGAGTCCGGCTCTTCCATTGACCTTGTATGGCACTGGATTTAGGCTTCATAGCCAAAGGTTGGATTTGAATGGTACGATTCAAATCCTCAGGGCATAATAACACGTAAAACAGCCGTTTAGTATATGCTGCTTAAGACAAACATGAAACATTGGTTGAGGCCTTGTTTGTGTAGATAACTTTAATTATCTTGCAATTAATGTGCATTACTTCTATGTGGTGTGTTTCATATATAGTTTATCTTGTCAATCATGTCCCATTGAGAGGTATGCAGGTTATATGCCCTTTTTGGTACAGCTGGTAAATTGTATGGTACAGATGGCCTTGCTTTTAATAAACTGTTTCTGTTATATTTCCTATCAATATATCTGCTCATATAAATGCTTATCTGAGGTTTTTGTAGTTTTGGCACAGAGTTATGCCTCCCGCTGGGACAATGTTCAATTGTCTCACTCCGCTAGTTTTCACCCATTTTAGGTGGTCGAGCTTGTCGTGGCGGTGGTCGCGGAGTTGCGGCCAAGCAGCAAGAAGATCAGTAGAAAGCAAGCTTTGGAGATGCTGCTGTTTTGATGTTTTGGTGTAGAGTCTAGAGTCATCCCTGTACTCTCAGGTCCTTGGCGGTGTTTTGACGTTGTTTTACGATGTACGACCGATGTTGTTTGAATATCCTGCTGCTTGCCGGATGTGGGCCTTTATATGTATGAACAGGTGGTGAACTCATGGTTATGACAGGACAGCTGTTGCTCTAAGCTGTGGACATGTATCCAGGCTTGTATGGATATTAATATAACATGTTTTCTTGCAGGATATGAACTGAAATGTAATATGTTTCTCAGTTTATCAGTTTTCTGCAATCGGTTTTAATTAACCTGTGTTTTTGATAAGCTGTGGTTATGGTGACTTCCACACGTTTTCGCGTAACACCTCATTATCTGTGTGATAATGGGATGTGTTGCCACAAGTTTGGTATCAGAGCTTTAGGTTAGCTGAGTCTATAGGGATCTAGGACTAGGTTGTGTTTGTTCTTATGTGTTTTCCAGATTTTTCTCATAGAATTCTTCTACCCTCAGCGCAAGAAAAGCCAAGATGTCTGGAAACCATGAAGAACCCGCTGCTGAGCACAGCGATGTTGCATCTGTTGATGGAGCAGTAGGACAGGCACATGAAGATCGGGTGTCTGAGGTCCCCCAACCTGACCCAACCATACTTGAACACCTTGCCTACCAACAGCTTATGTGGCAGTTAATGGCTACGATGAATCTCATGGTTGAGCGATTACCAGTGCCTCCTCCGCGAGCACAGGTTCCCCATAGAGAAGCATCGGGTATTGGGAAGACCTTTGAGTGGCTTCGCCAAGTTGGAGCTTCGGATTATGCTGGAACGGCTGATCCAGCGGATGCAGATCTGTGGCTGAAAAGTCTCGAGAAGGCTTTCCAGATCCTTGACATCCCTGAAGCAGACAAGGTAAAGCATGCTGTCTACCTTCTGAAAGGTAGTGCTGGTCACTGGTGGACCATCGAAGAAGAGAAGCGGCCTGGTGAGGTGATCTGTTGGGAAGTATTTCGATGCGAGTTCGTCACCAAATACTTTCCAAAGACGTATCTGGATGAGAAGATCAGTCAGTTTGAGAAGTTGCGACAAGGAACGATGAACGTCACCGAGTATGAAGCTAAGTTTATGGATCTATTGAGGTTCTGTCCTCACATGGCGGCAACAGATGAGGAACGGATCAGACGTTTCGAGAAGGGTTTAAGTGCTGAGTTGACAACCCCGATGTCTGCGTTGGAAAACCGAGAACGGTTTGCTACGTTCATGGAATCAGTTTGGTGGATCGAGAGGACAGTACGGGAGAAAAGAGAGTCTATGTCTCTTAAAAGACCTGCTCAGTTTCAAGGACGAAGGTTTGGTGGCTTTAAGAAGCCCAGGTTTTCAGCACCGTCAGCAATGAGAGGTTCTGGTAGGCCATCTCAGTGGTCTATGAGTAGAGGAAGAGGCTATGTTTCTTCACCATATAAGGCACAAAGTTCGGCTTCTGTGGCAGTGACATGGCCATCTAGGCCTCGAGATGATGTTAGGACATGCTATGCCTGTGGTCAGACATGGCATATCAGGTCAAGTTGTCCCTACAACGATGTTAAAGTGATGCAGCAGTCGAGACAGAGTTTCCAGAAGTCTGAGAGACCACAGCCCAGTGGTAGCAGAGGACGAGGACGCGGTCAAGCGTCTCAGGCCAGATCGTCTGCTCAGGGAAGCAGAGGTCGTGGACAGCAAGCAACAACTCGATTCTATGCTATGAATCAGCCAGAGGTGGTGGTCAACCCGCGAGTAGTGACAGGTCAGATGGAGTTATTTCATTCTGATATGTCTTCTTCTTGCTTTATATCTGTTCTGGTTGACCTGGGTGCTACGCACTCTTTTATCGCCTATAGTATGCTTGAGAATTGTCGTTTACCTGTTAGTTATAAGAAAGATAGTTTGCTGTTAGAAACCCCTCTTGATGGTTCCTCTTTGCTTCGAGAAGAGTGTCCATCTTGTGTCTTGTCTTTCTCGAGACATCACATTCAAGTGGACCTCATACCACTTGATATGCATGGTTTCGATGTCATCCTTGGGATGGATACCTTAGAGAGGTATAAGGTTGTCTTGGACTGCGGTTCCAAGCAGGCAGTGTTCGATGTTGCTGGAGAGAAGTGGGTCTTCCAGGGAGATAGGAAGATTCTTCCGACGTGCTTAGTATCAGCTATGGTGGCAGATAACTTGTTACGACAAGGATGTGAGGTGTTCTTAGCTCACGTGGTAGATACCATAGTGGATGCCAAGGCGAAAGGTCCTAGCCTTGAGGAAGTGTCAGTTGTTCGTGAGTTTGCCGATGTGTTCCCTGAGGAGTTTCCTGGTGTTCCCCCACCCCGAGAGATTGATTTCGAGATCAATCTAGTACCAGGAACGCAGCCAGTTGCACAAACACCATACAGAATGGCTCCAACAGAGATGGCAGAGTTGATGAAACAGTTGCAGGAGTTGCTGGATAAAGGCTTTATTCGACCGAGTACGTCGCCTTGGGGTGCTCCAGTGCTGTTTGTCAAGAAGAAGGATGGTTCGATGAAGTTGTGTATAGATTACCAGCAGTTGAACAAGGTCACGATCAAGAACAAGTACCCGTTGCTGAGGATAGATGATCTGTTCGATCAGTTGCGTGGCACTACAGTGTTCTCGAAAATCGATCTACGGTCCGGATATCATCAGTTGAGGATAAAGGCGGATGACATACCGAAGTCAGCCTTCAGGACAAGGTATGGTCATTATGAGTTTGTGGTTATGCCGTTTGGATTAACCAATGCACCTGCAGCTTTTATGGATCTGATGAACAGAGTGTTCCGCCTGTTCTTAGATCAGTTTGTTGTAGTCTTTATAGATGACATCTTGATCTATAGTTGGGATAGGCTAGAGCACGAGCAACATCTTCGTCGAGCGTTGACTCTTCTTCGCCAACATCAGTTGTATGCCAAGTTTAGTAAGTGTGAGTTCTGGCTGGATGAAGTGACCTTCTTGGGCCATGTAATATCCGCTGAAGGAGTCAAGGTAGATCCGAAAAAGGTGGAATCTGTTGCAGATTGGGAACAACCAAAGACGTCAACAGAAGTTCGTAGTTTCCTTGGTTTAGTAGGATACTACCGGAGGTTTATCAAGGACTTCAGTTCGATAGCGTTGCCGATGATGAAGTTGACCAGAAAGGATGTACCTTTTGTTTGGGATGACCGATGTCAGCAAGCTTTCCAGAGTCTGAAGGAGAAGCTGACCAGTGCTCCAGTGTTGATCTTGCCAGAGCCTGGGAAAGGCTATGTTGTTTTCTGTGATGCTTCTAAGAAAGGTTTAGGTTGCGTGTTGATGCAGGAAGATCATGTCGTTTCTTTTGTCTCGCGACAGCTCAAGAAGCATGAGGAGAACTATCTGACTCATGACTTGGAGCTGGCAGCAGTGGTTCATGCGTTGAAGATTTGGAGACACTATCTGTATGGGGAAGTGTGCCAGATCTTTACAGATCATAAGAATCTGAGGTATATCTTCACGCAGCACGAGTTGAACATGTGACATCGACGATGGATGGAGTTGATCAACGACTACGACTGCACTATCGAGTATCATCCTGGTAAGGCAAATGTGGTGGCAGATGTGCTTAGCAGGAAGTCTTCTCTTTCTTCAAAGAAGGCACAGTTGAGTTCCCTGGTTTGCCATAGGCGAGATATGTTTGTTTCTCTGCGGCAGATGAACGTGCAGATGGAAGTCTCCTTGTTGTCTGGTCTTTTTGCACAGATGCAAGTCAAGCCTACGTTGAGGCAGCAGATCAAGGATGCACAGTAGGTAGATGAGGCGGTACAGTTGATCAGATCAAAGTTTGGCAGTGACAAGCGTGATGGGTTTCATGAGTCTGATGATGGGCTAGTATGCTATCGTGATAGGATGGTGGTTCCAGATGTTGATGATCTGAGGAAGTTGGTGCTTGAGGAAGCACATACGTCGATGTATGCAATGCATCCAGGTGTCACCAAGATGTATCATAGTCTGAAGGACTTGTATTGGTGGCCCGGTTTGAAGAGGGACGTGGCTGAGTTCGTGGCTAGATGTGCGGTATGTTAGCAAGTGAAGACTGAACATCAGAAGCCGACAGGTACGTTGCAACCTTTGCTGATACCGCAGTGGAAATGGGATCATAAAACCATGGATTTCGTAGTTGGTCTGCCCAAGACAACTAGGAATCATGATTCCATTTGGGTGGTAGTGGACAGATTGACAAAGTCTACCCATTTCCTGCCTGTGAAGATGACGTATACAGCGGAGAAGCTTGCTAAAGTGTATGTTGATGAGATAGTTCGTTTGCATGGTGTGCCAGTAAGAACAGTGTCTGACAAAGATCCTCAGTTTACCAGTCGTTTTTGGGAATAGCTGCATAGAGCGTTGGGAACGCAGTTGAAGTTCAGTACAACCTTTCATCCACAGACAGATGGATAGTCTGAAAGGACTATTCAGATTGTAGAGGATCTCCTTCGAGCTTGCATCTTGCAGTTCCTAGGCAGTTGGGATGCACATCTGAGTTTGATAGAGTTTGCTTATAGCAACAGTTATCAGCGTAGCATTGACATGGCTCCTTATGAGGCTCTGTATGGGAGGAAGTGCAGATCTCCTTTGTGTTGGTACGAATCAGGAGAACATCAGTTGTTGGGCCCTGAGCTAGTACAACAGATGACGGAAAAGATCAAGGTGATACAACAATAGTTGAAAGTGGCACAGGACAGGCAAAAGTCTTATGCGGACAATCGCCGACGACCGTTGGAATTCCAGGTAGGAGACAAAGTGTATCTCAAATTCTTGCCGTGGAAAGGAGTGTTAAGGTTTGGACGGAAGGGTAAGTTAGCTCCCAGGTATATGGGGCCTTACCCAATGATAGCACGTGTTGGCAGAGTAGCTTACAAGATAGAGTTACCTCCTGAGTTGCACATGTTGCATCCAGTCTTCCATGTCAGCATGTTGAAGAAAAGTCATCCGGATTTAGGAACAGTGATACAGCCAGTTGAGGTTGAGCTTGATGCAGATGTGACCTACGAGGAAGGTCCGGTGGCGATCCTTGACAGAAGGATCAAGAAGTTGAAGAGGAAGGACCTGGTTCTTGTGAAAATTCTTTGGCAACGTCATGGCGTCGAGGAAGCCACGTGGGAGCATGAGGAAGAGATGAGGAGGAAGTATCCCTCACTTTTCTCTTTGGATTTCGAGGACGAAATCCCTTAAAGGGGGTTAGATTGTAAGGACCCTGACCTGTGTTTAGGGCTTACCCTATTTGCTTTGCTTAACCTTGATGGTTTGATGCTTGCTAATCACCTTTGAGTAGTGATTAGGGTTTGGTTGTGCTTTGTTGAAGGTTGAGGGTGCTACTTGCAATTAACCCAAGCCTAGGGTTTTGGGAGCAAGTTTATCACCTTGAGAGGTGTTCTTCTCTCTCTTTGCTTCCTCTAGGGTTGAGAGGAAGGCTTGGGCTTGTTGTTTGAATTCTTTGGGCCTTTGTTGAGCTTGTTTGGGCCTTGGAGTTCCTTGTTTGGGCTTGCTTGGGCCTTGTGTCGGCCAAGAAGAGCTTGTGTCGGCCTAGGGCAGCTTGGTGTGTCGCCCATGAAGCTTGGTCCAACCTTGGTCATGTTTGGAGAACACATGATGCACATCTTGGACAAGTGTCCTATGGCTTGCAAGAGTGGTGGTTTGAGTTTGTGGACATGTGTCCCTTGGGTGGACGACACATAGCAAGTGTTTACCTTGGTTTCTCCTGCTTTCTCATCTATATAGGCAGTCCCTTCCTTAGCTTGAGGTCCCTTTAGTTCCTCTTCTCCTTGTGCACGATACACCCTCTCTTCCCCTTGCTTGGTGGCCGACACACCCTTAAAGAAGGAGCTAAGGTGGCCGACACACCCTTGTGTGAGCAGCTTGGAGGTCGACACACCCTTGAAGAAGAAGGTGGAGGCCGATACACCCTTCTTGGAGGAGCCTTGGTGGTCGACATCTCTTGGAGCTTGGAGTTCTTCTTCCTTGGAGCTTAAGGCGGGTTGCATGACTCTAACCCTAACTACTCTACTCTCCTTTCATTATATGTTTGCTTTAGTCTTGCCCTTGCACGTTTGGAGTTGTTCTTTAGCTATCTTGCATATTGGCCAATCCTTGTGTTAGGGTTTAGGAGAGCAACACTCCTTTCTCCCCTTGGTCTAGATGAGTGAGCTTGAGCTCTAATGCCATGAGCAACACCCCTCTTTCCTACCCGACTGAGGTGAGCTCATGACTTAGTGGCTTGAGCAAGACTCTCCCGTCACCTTGGGCAAGATGGTGAGCTCGTTTAGATGGTTTGGATATGATACACCTTGGTCGAGATGTGTTTGGGAAGGTGCTGCCCGACATCCCTTGCCCTAGTTTTTCCCTTGCACAGTTTTGAGTGAGCAAATCTTCTCTTTTATGCCTTGAGCGGGTGAGCACTTTGGCTCTGCTCGCCCATGGGCTGCACGCTCAATAAGCTTAGTACTGTCTCGCCCGATACACTTTGCTCTACTCACTCCAGTAGCCTTCTCGCTTAGTTTTCCCTGACTTGCCCTGCATGCGTGTCGCCCAACACACCTGGTTCTGCTCGCCCGGCTTTCATGTGCACGCCCCTGTGCCACCCGATACCTTGGCTCACCCGATAGGCTCTTTGCTCACGCAGCTTTAACCTGCTCGCCCAGCTTGTGTCACCCGATTCTATCTGGCTCGCCCGATATCAACCTGCCCGCTCAGTTGAGCTATGCTCGCCCGATGACCTTGCACGCCTGAATGGCTCGCTCTGCACGCGTGTCGCCTGACACACACTCACCTGCTCGCCCATTCTATACCCTGCTCACCCGGACAAGTCTTGTTCTGCACGCCTGCTAGGGCTGCACGCCCGATAGGGGCTGGATAGGTGTGGGTTCTACCCAGGGTGACTTCTAGTGAGGGTTGTTGACCTCTTTTGTGAGGGCACAGCCTGTTATGATGCTCTTATGACGATTCATTGCTTAATATCGAGATTTATGTTCTTGTGGCTAAGTACATGCGTATGAATGTAACCACTCTATTTCTTTAAAGTCAAATATGATCTTGAGCATACCTTAGGGTTGCTTGATAGTGTGCTTACATGTGTAACATTAAGATGAGGCATGGATATGATTATTATTGTCATCATGTGCTGGCAATGTACTTAACCCTAATTATCATTTTATGTTGATAATATGAAGCTCTTGATTATTCATATAGTTGTTGAATGAGGCTAACCATGCAGGTAAGACTTAGCCAGATGAAAGACTATAAGAAATGGTTATATGTGATTACTGTGGTAACATGCGAATTATGAAAGGTGTTCCATAATGATGATGAAAGCCTTGAGAGGCTATGGCACCATGAATGAGGGATTGAGATCCCATGATATGTAATGATCCTTGAGATGGATTTAGGTGGTTGGCAAGAGGCCAAGTGATAACATGCGATGTGAGATCTTTGTGATGGATCGGTGTGATGTAAATTATAGGGAATGCATAATGATGAGTTTATGTTGTTTTCCTTTGTTATGTTTTGCATGTTATACAACTTGGTTGAATCCTGCAATCCATCTAAAAGACACTAATTAATTATAGTGGAATTATATCATGTAGTTTGCCCTGGCCATAGATCCATCATCGTCACGACTTGGTGATGGTGAAACAGGTTCTCCTACGGGTTAACCTGGAAGCGCATATTGTTGAATATGTGTAGGTTGCTCCTAGCCTGAAAATGAGGAGGTAAGAGTGTAACTTCGGTTACAGACTCAGATATGTATATAGAGCATGGTGAACAGGCCCATGGCTCAGGACATGTGATGTGTGGAGCATGAATGCGTTCATGGCTCAGAGCACGGTGAACAGACCCGTGGCTCAGTTTTACTAGCACCGAGACCTGTACCAAGGCGGGCTAGAGTGAGGGTAGCCTATGGATCTGTCCCTGTGGCTTAGACCACTTCAACATGTGACTACGGTCCTGCTTGTGTTGTACTCATGTACTGACCATGAGGTGGGAGGTCGTGGAGTCCGGCTCTTCCATTGACCTTGTATGGCACTGGATTTAGGCTTCATAGCCAAAGGTTGGATTTGAATGGTACGATTCAAATCCTCAGGGCATAATAACACGTAAAATAGCTGTTTAGTATATGCTGCTTAAGACAAACACGAAACATTGGTTGAGGCCTTGTTTGTGTAGATAACTTTAATTATCTTGCAATTAATGTGCATTACTTCTATGTGGTGTGTTTCATATATAGTTTATCTTGTCAATCATGTCCCATTGAGAGGTATGCAGGTTATATGCCCTTTTTGGTACAGCTGGTAAATTGTATGGTACAGATGGCCTTGCTTTTCATAAACTGTTTTTGTTATATTTCCTATCAATATATCTGCTCATATAAATGCTTATATGAGGTTTTTGTAGTTTTGGCGCGGAGTTATGCCTCCCGCTGGGACAATGTTCAATTGTCTCACTCCGCTAGTTTTCACCCTTTTTAGGTGGTCGAGCTTGTCGTGGCGGTGGTCGCGGAGTTGCGGCCAAGCAGCAAGAAGATCAGTAGAAGGCAAGCTTTGGAGATGCTGCTGTTTTGATGTTTTGGTGTAGAGTTTAGAGTCATCCCTGTACTCTCAGGTCCTTGGCGGTGTGTTGACGTTGTTTTACGATGTACGATCGATGCTGTTTGAATATCCTGCTGCTGGCCGGATGTGGGACTTTATATGTATGAACAGGTGGTGAACTCATGGTTATGACAGGACAACTATTGCTCTAAGCTGTTGACATGTATCCAGGCTTGTATGGATATGTATATAACATGTTTTCTTGCAGTATATGGACTGAAATGTAATATGTTTCTCAGTTTATCAGTTTTCCACAATCGGTTTTAATTAACCCGTGTTTTTGATAAGCTGTGGTTATGGTGACTTCCGCACATTTTCGCGTAACACCTCGTTATCTGTGTGATAATGGGATGTGTTGCCACACCAACCTTGGTGAAGAATGCTCCTAGGGTTCCAAATTTCTCTATTTAGGATTTCTTAAGCTCCTCCTTGGTGATTTTGACCAAAACTAGTAAGTTTTCTCCTTTACTTCCCTATTTTCATGTTGTTAGTCTTTCTTCCACCTTCCTCCAGGTTGGAACCTTGGCCTTCCATGGTGAAACCCCACCTAGAGCCCTTAAACACCTCATCTCCATGTTCTGTTGTTAGGGTTTTTCATCTCTAAAGTGTAGAAGGTGCTTCTTGCTTGAGATAGGAGCTTTGTTGGAGAAACCAACCTCTCTAAGCTTGGGAACCTTAATTATTGGACTTTTCCACCTTCCCTAGAGGTTCTTTGGAGGCCTAGGCTTGACTTGGACTATTTAGACTATGAAATTGAGGTATGATGTATCCCCTATTCTTCTACGTTGAGCAATTCACCTATGCTTATTCATTCTCTTTGTCCTATGGACATTAGCCAATACACAATTTCTTTTCTTTTGAAAATCATGGTTCATGTGAACTACCTTATTTGATATTGATCATGTGATCATGGATATTCTTTTAAACTCTTATCTTATGCTTTGTTCATGATGGAACTCTAAAAGATGACATGTGATGCCTTTTGCCCACTTATGATGTGGATGTATATGTTGGTCACTTATGTTGTGACTAGTTTATATATTATGACTATACTTTCTACTTGCGTCTACATTTTGTTAGATCCTAGATGGGTGATTAGATACTCTAGAGGGGGGTGAATAGAGCTGAATGCACTTAAACAAATTTCATTAGACCTTCAAGATATATCACAAGATAAGGTTGCTAAATAGGAAATTTGAGTGCAACTAAAACATGCATATCAAGGGAGAGAGAGAGATTGAACATACACCAAGTAACAAGCTATATAGAGTGGTTCCACACTTCAAACTAGAAGTGAGTCAGTCCACTACCTAGAGAAGCCAACCTCTAGGATTTCTTAATCATTGCACTCTTATATTCATTCATAAGACTTACAATACATGACCACCAAAGGACTTACCTATCTAATACAAAGAGACTTCAACCTTAAAAAGGACTTACCCACTTTGCAATGAGTCTTCGACCTTCACCAAGGACTTACCCACTCTTGCACAAGTCTTCAGCCTTGCATGGATTACCCACTCTTCTTGGATCTTCAGCCTTTGACTTCACCTTCACTCAGAGAATCTTCCACCAAGGACTTACCCACTTGAGCAAGGAGTCTTCTGCCTTCACCAAGGGCTTACCCACTCTTGCTCCAAGTCTTCATCCTTGATCTTCACCAAGGGACTCCTTCCCTTTTTCTTCTTCACCTCTCTTAGCCAAGAGAGAGAACCTTCATCTTCATGGTTGAAATGAGAGATAGAGAGATGGTGGAAATGAGAGCCTCACAATATATACATGTAGGACTAGCTCTCTTATATATTTCTTACTCACTCTAATGAATGTAGTAAGTGATTAAGCTTAGAGAGAGAGGAGGCTGTAGGAAGCACTCAACTATAGAATAGGAACCTCACATAGAGTTTTGCATTGAATGCTCAACCCTGGAATGAAGTCCAAGGGGTCCTGTTTATAGTTGGGGATGCCTCTTAGCCTTTAGGAACACTTAAGAATGAAAACTAGTCATTTTGTGGCTTGCAACAGATATATTTTCACTTGTTGCAACTCCACAACAGCTAGAAATACTTTTTTGCACTTTTCTGTACAATGTAATCAGTCTCTGTACAATGTAATCGGTCGAGTTTCTGTAAAGGTAACTCGACCGATCCCACTAAGAGACAAGACCAATTTAGGCCATCGGTTGAGTTTGTCCTGGGGTAACTCAACCGATTCACTTAAATCAGTTTTGGTCAGTAGAGGAATTGGTCGAGTTCTGTGAAGTACAAACTCGACCGATCAAAAGTCATTTTCAAGATTTTCAAGATCCAATCAGGATCGGTCGAGTTTGCAACTCGACCGATGAACAACCTAATGTGAATGTTGGAAGATGGCTTTTGAGTGCTTAAATATTCGATCTAAGTGCTCCTGATTTTTTCTAAGCTTAATTACAAGTTATTTACAACATTATTCTAGTAGATTTATGTAACATCCCTGACCTAGGTTATGAACTAACCCTAGGTGTTTTGCTTAAATAAGTGATTAAATGCTTGTGTTTATCATGTGAAATGAAATTAAAGCTTTTGAGGAACTTGTATTTCAATTTTTGTCCTTTTTGCTTAATGTTAAAACATTGTTTTGATAATTTTGGACTAAAGTGCAAATTAACCAAGTTGAGGGGTTAACTTGCAAATTGCACATTTTAGATGTTCCTCTGATGATGAGACATCATAATAATGAATGTGATGTGGTGGTATGGATTCCACAAGCTTGGACACCAAGTTATAGCTTGTAGAGCAATCCTTGTGCTTTAAAACCTAGTTTTGGTGTAAAGTGCAATTTACCCAAAACCTAGGGTCCAATATGTAAAATATACCCTCTATAGGATCTCTCATGTTTCTTGGCATCAATTAGAGCAAAGAAAATTAGAGGGGCGCCTCATTTGAATGATCAAGAAGGAAAGATAATTTTGATATTAGAATAATCAAGATTTAAGCAAATGGCCCTTTTATATATATATATACAACTTATTAAGATGTTTGGTCTATTTTCCTTTAAACCTTGGATAATTGAAAAGTCTTGCAAGGTTTTATAAGATGGCCACGTAGCCAAGAAGTGGAGGAGGACTTGGTGGATATACTTGAGAGATAAAAGGAAATAAGTCTCATTTCCCCTTTTTCCTATAAACCCATAAATATATAAGGGACCTTTTTCCAACAATGCAAGTGATCGTTTCCCTTAGTTCTTTTCTTTATCTTCTTGCCTTGGCCGACCAAAGGATAGATCTGGAGCAGAGGAAGGATGACCAAGCTGGTTTGGTAAGTATGGATCACCATCTAACTCGAATTCATGGAGGAAACCATAAAACAAGGTTGGTTTATCGGTTTTCTTTACATGATTCTTCTTTCTAGCCATCTTCTTCATCCAAAAAGTGGAGGACGGACCTTGGACAAATACTGGAGCTTCATCCACCATTAAAGCTACGAAGCTTGGAGCTCTGGATCAGTCCTAGAGGTGGGTTTTATAACTCTAAACCTTGAGCTTTGTTTATGCATCTTCATCTCCATGAAAAATCGTTAGTTACTCTTCTTCCTTTGTTACTCTTGTGTTCTTGCTAGCAATTCCGTGAAGAACAGTGTAACGAAAGTCATCAAACTGACAAACAAATCGTTACTAATTAAGCGGAATAAACATAAACAACAGATTAACAAAAATCACTAAAATTTAAAACCATTTTGCAAGGAGATCCTTGTATAGAAAACTTTTACTGAAAGATTCAAAACTCATACATATCATGATTGACATTGTACAACATTGTTTCATCTCAACTCGAGGACAACATATAATAGTTGCTCTATCAAAACACATACTGGAGCAACATAAAACCTCGAGGCATTCAAGCCAAAATCTCATATTTTCATGAAACTAGTACGAACCAACTCCAAGGACCTGAGAGTACAGAGACGACACATAGGACTCATATCTATAAGATAGGACAGACAGTACACTCAACCTAAGCTGTCACTGATGCCTCAGCTGTTGTTCTTCCTCTGCAAAAAGGTCTTCACCTCCTCATGTACGTCCACCTAAAAATTTGGATCCCACGGGGGTGAGACAATTGTAAATTGCCCCAGCGAGAGATATAACTCTCTGCCAACAATATTATTATCATAGTTTAAATGGTATAAAACTGAGCAGAAGATAAGAAGTTTTAGAATATTCTCATCTTTTAAAACATTGCAACTATCTGTGATAGAGCAGTAAGTCATTTATTCTCTTTATAAGGAATGGGAAGAACATGTATATCATTTACTCATCATACTATATCAACATCTCAAGCTTATCCAGTGAAACTCATTATCATGGTATGTCATCCATGAATCATTCTCATTTCTATTTATTGGCCTCAGCCAATCTGCTAACCAGATATTTAATTATACCAGTCATGTGAGTATACATCATCATATTATATTCAGGCATTGGACTATGCCAATCCTGTGCAACTATTTCAGGCATTGGACTATGTCAATCCTGTGCAAACATCACTGAATACCACATCACTTTTACTAGGCATTATACCTTGGCCAAGCCATCATACTTATTCACATCCTTTCTATAAACAAGTATCCCTCTCATATATTTCAAACACTATAGCCCTTATTTGTCTATAAGCATAAAGCATATATGATCAAGATTTCATTATTATTATTGTATCCATTTATTATTATCATTATATTACTAAGTTTCCATTTCTTAGTTTATTTTGAACATTATCATTTCTTACATGAGACTTTTATAAGCACCTTGTTACCTCTCACTAGGCAACAACTATCCTCATGGATCACAAGGCCCATTAAGTATCTTGTCACCTCTCACTAGGTAACAAATTATCACATGGCTCACAAGGCCATAACACATCTTGTCAACTCTTACTAGGCAACAAATTATCACATGGCTCACAAGGCCATAACACATATTGTCACCTCTCACTAGGCAACAACTTATTCTCATGGCTCACAAAGCCCATAACACATCTTGTCACCTCTCACTAGGCAACAAATTATCACATGGCTCACAAGGCCATACCACATCTTATCACCTCTCACTAGGCAACAAATTATTACATGGCTCATAAGGCCATAACACATCTTGTCACCTCTCACTAGGCAAAAAAATTATCACATGGCTCACAAGGCCATAACACATCTTGTCACCTCTCACTAGGCAACAAATTATCACACGGCTCACAAGGCCATAACACATCTTGTCACCTCTTACTAGGCAACAAATTATCACATGGCTCACAAGGCCATAACACATCTTGTCACCTATCACTATGCAACAAATTATCACATGGCTCACAAGGCCATAACACATCTTGTCACCTCTCACTAGGCAACAAATTATCACATGGCTCACAAGGCCATAACACATCTTGTCACCTCTCACTAGGCAACAAATTATCACATGGCTCACAAGGCCATAACACATCTTATCACCTCTCACTAGGCAACAAATTATCACATGGCTCACAAGGCCATAACACATATTGTCACCTCTCACTAGGCAACAAATTATCACATGGATCATAAGGCCATAACACATCTTGTCACCTCTCACTAGGCAACAAATTATCACATGGCTCACAAGGCCATAACACATCTTGTCACCTCTCACTAGGCAACAAATTATCACATGGCTCACAAGGCCATAACATCTTTATACTTTTATACAAGTATTTAACATGCCTTACAAGGCTTATGCAATAAGAGAATTACAACCATCCCATCATTGGGATTAGGGTTTCCCCTTTATGATCGATTAGGGTTTCATGTTTATTTTATCGATCCACACCCTAACTCATTGCTCCACACATCTAGGAGCATACATTACTATCATAAGTATCCAATCATACTTATTTATTCTCAACATTTATCATTAAATGATTACCAACACAATGTACGAGTTTCTCTCTCATCCTCTCTAGGATATTGATTACATCATACTTTATTGTTTTGGCTTAACCCTTTCTCAAGGTATGTTAGCCTACACTTATCAAAGTGCATTAAACTCATTACATTTCAATGTAACAATTGGCATGACACACTTCATGTGTACTCATCCATACATATTGGATTTAAGATGCATCAAGGTGTAGCAACCTTAAAGTGTTGGATGTGATATTTACCATACCTTGGTGTATCACTTCCCTCATCACTTTTAACTTAGTTAAGTTCATCAACTTATATTGTATTAGGGTATTTCCCATCCTAATACTTTATCCACTATCCCATCATATTAATCTTGTAAAGTATTGACCATAAGTCATACACTTGAATCACCCAGCTATCATCAATGATATGGACTCATCTCGGATTAAGGCACTATTGATATAAGGTTGTCCATTATCAACCACTTTAGGTGTTTCACCTATAAAGGTATTAGCCACACCATAACTTGGTGTTACTCTTATCACTCCTAAGAGTGTCTTGCCCTCACCTTTACAAGGTATCTCGGATTAGAAGTGTGCATATGTTCATCATATCAGGTTGTAAGTATATGAGCACTCACCATATCGGGCTAGAAGTATATACACACCATTCATATCGGGCTCAAGGTGTTTGTATGTGTTACCCATGTCGTGCATGAGTGACACACTTTTTACGTGCGTAGAAACGCAAGTGAACGCGTCGAAGTAATATAGGCCTTTGTGAGGCCCGAGTCGAACTCAGGGATACATGAAATTGTCAGAGACTCCTAATAACTACTCGCGATCAGCTAGACCGATTAAATAGTTGAGAGTTGTTGTTAAAGTTAAAAGAAAATAAAAATGAAACAAAGCAAAGCAATTGATTAAGTGTTTGGTTTAATCAATTCAAAATGAGATCTTTAGGATTGCGGTTTCACCGCGGGTTTTCATTGTATTAAATTCTATTCATTCACTCAATTTTATCTCTCTATCCGGGTAGTGGACTGGAATCAGAATTGCCCAATGTCGTGGTACAATTCACTACCTATGTCTAGGTCGGTTCCACCGTCGTAGTAACCTATACCCTAAACTAGGTGCATTAAAAATGATCTCTCGGTATCCACCATTAACCTTACACCACCTTGTTCAAGGGATTTGTCAATTAATGTAAATTCCATCTCTGTTCAACCATTAATTCTTCTTTCAAAGCAATTAAGGATATTAGATTATTATTATGGTGATCAAGCATAACAATATATTGGAGAAAATGAAATCATACCACAAATTTAAGAGATAAGATATGAATTACTATGATAAAATCATCATACAATGAATTCCCGGGCTACTCCCAGTCCTAAAGACAAAGGGGATTAGCCCCGCATGTTCATCTCAAAGCAAAATGTGGAGTAGAAAAAGGAAAATATGGAGAAAAACGTGATTGAGTGGTGAAACCCCTGAACGGAGAAGATCCAAGCGATCTTTGGCATAGAATACGCGTTCTCCCGCCTTTCGGTGGTGGAAATCGTCTTCTTCTGCATCCGAATCGGCTAGGGCGTGCTTCTGGGCTCCGTTCTTCTCTCCACCTCTTCTCGGGATGTGTGCAGCGGCTAATGACGTGATGATTCCCTCTTGGGCGTCGTCATTAGGTATATTTCCCGAATTAGGTCGCCAATTAATCACAGCCGTCCGATTAAGATCAATCTGAAACAAACTCATATCTGACGGTGTCGATACCATCGACGCGGGTCGATGGTATCGACCTAGCGCGATATCGGCTGTTCTTCTTTTCTTTTGTCTTTGCGCCTGATGTCATCTCGATACCATCGATGAGGGTCGATGGTGTCGACGCACCTGTAGCGACGGTTTTCTCTTTATGTGTCGCTGTAGCTCCACCAGTCGATAGTATCAACATAAGGGTCGATAGTATCGACTCACTTTTCGCCAGCAACCTGATGGTATCTCGATACCATCGACATCCCTGTCGATAGTATCGACTTTCTTCTGGTCCTTGTGGCTGGCAACCTGTGGTCCGGTCGATGGTATCGACCACGGTCGATGGTATCGACGGTAGCAGATACTTGTTTTTCCTGAAATTAACACACGAAACCACATAAGTCCACACAAAACATATTCTTTTGATAAATTATACTCAAAATGCTGAAATAGAGGAAATTTGACATAAAGAAGTGGCATAGACCAAAGTGAATGAATTATGTAACATTAACCATGAAAATGACTAATAAATGCATAAAACACATATCAAACAAGTCTATAAATGTGACTCAAAATCATCGCATCAAACTCCCCTAAGCTTGAACATTACTCGCCCTCGAGCAACTAAACCTTAGAATAGAATTGCCAGAGTCAACTAAAGAACAAAGTATCACAACAAACATCCCATATGACTCCCACCGGACATTCGCATACCGGCCCTCGCTAACCACAGAATGATAATTACCCTAAAGGCGACAATAATCATCCATAAAAGATATCAACCTCAAAACTGATGAACACTATCACATAAGGCAGTTAACATAATAAAAATTCGCCGGTCCAGACTTAGTGCATCTTGTGATCTCCTATACTACGTTGCTCGCCCTAACTACCATCTACATGAAAGAAGTTCTCCTGATATTCACAAGTGAGAAGAAGTTCATGGTGGCCTACCAATTCGAGCAATGGGTGGATGGAATGGGTGGCTCATGGAAGAAGTAGAAGTATTATACGGTTTCAAAATGCATAAAACAAAAATGCCCTAAATGATGCAAATGCACATGAAAAATGCCCTAATGCATAAGATTGGGTGGAATGATGCATGCACTAACATTCCGTCTCAAACGAGATGGATATCTAATTGAGCTATGTCATGTACTTACTCATCTTGAAATACAGGTGAGATTATGTTCCTTTCTCCTTATTCTAGTTGCGTCTAAATGACTTTTTTTTCAATTTCAGATTTTTTTTCTTTTTAGATTTTTTTTTCTCTAAGCCCTTATATCCATAATCGACAATGAATGCTTTATTGGGCTTATTTTTTGTGCATAACTCGATATTTGCACTCTTTAGAAGGTATGGAACAATTTAATTCACCATTAAAGAACAAATGAGGTACATGATATACTCCATGCATAAAAGTTATGAATGCAACTAAATGACATGCACCTAAAGGTGATGTGCATGTAAACCTATTCTATTTTTTTTTCATTTTTCATGCAAAACATATGAAAATGGTTGCAATGTAAGTCCTACCTACATGACATGCAATCAAAAAGGTTAAAACCATACTTTACTTCCAAATCTTATGGTGGATTGTGAAAAACAATGAGGTGAATAGATCACAAAACTAATTGACTGAACCTTTGAAAAAATATTATGTGTCCCTCCTTACTGAACTGTGTAGTAGTTAAAGAAGTTTCTCTCTCTTACTTCAAATTAGAGTCTCATTATCATTTGGTCAGTTTAGGCTCAAACAACCAAATTCCGTCCACTTTCATGAATCATTAGGAATGTACAGTTGTGATTTTCTGTTTTAAAGTTGACAAAACCAATCATTTTCTAGGTTAAATGATCAAAGTTTGAACAACACTCAAGCTTGCGAACACTCAAAAATTTTTAAGTTTCCCTTAATTCCCATGTACATGCAACTGAGATGACACAAAATTTTAAGACATCCACAATTACACTAGATAGAATGTGGATCCTATAAACAAACTAAGATTGCACGAAACAAATAACAAGAAACAAAAGCAATAAAGCTAAAAACATAGAAAATAAAAGATAGAGCTGTTCCAACACCCCCCTAAGCTTGAATTCGACTATGGCCTCATAGTCAAAATCAATCTTAAAGATTGGAACAGAGATACCGATTTACTCGTCAGGTGGAGGCGGGTACTGCGGAGCCGTAGGGTCCCAAGAAGGATACTCCCCCTGGAAGCTCGGATCAAACTGGGCCCTAGGTGGAGGTTGTGGATAGCCTCCAAAGTAGTTTTGGCTCCAATAGTGATCGTAAAAGGGCTGCTGTTGCATCTCCATCCTATGCAACCGGTCATGAATCTATTGTTGGTTGTCGAGGAGAAGACGCTCGTTCTCGAAGATTGCCCGTTGATTGTCCAGTAACCGGTTTGTCGTCTCTTGAACACTGGTGTACATCGTCGTGTGATGCTGCTGCATCTGCTGTATATCTTGCAGCATAGCATACATGCCCTGCATCGAGTAGGCATCCTCGCTTGGCTGCGAGGGCGGTGGTGGTGGTGGAGGCTGTGAAGATGAAGATGCACCCGGATGCATGCGAGGACACTTCTGTGGTGCCACTCGTGCCCGAAGAGGGGTGTAGGCCTCCTCTTCCTCTTCAGCCTCATCATCATTGTTGTCATCGTCGTTGTCGCTGTCTTCATCGGAGTCAACAATGGCTATGATAGGCCATCAGAAGTGTTGCGCCCCTTCGATGTTGAAGACCGGATCGGGAAGCGAGCATTCTTGGTAAGCATGGTTGATGTGGTAGTGTGCATATGCCAAGCCATCTCGAAGAAGGATGAGGTTGGAGCGGTGCAGATGTTGCAAGTTCACCTTGCTCTTGGTGGAGAGCGGGGTCAAAGTAGAGAAATTCAGCCCGAGGTAGTGCGCCAGCTTGGTGATAAACCCGCCAAAATGAATTGGGGCTTTCCGTGTACTCCTCTTCACCGCCAAAACCCACTGTAAAAAGAAGGCTCCCCAGTTGCATTCTTGGCGCTTCAGGAGTTTATATAAGAAAAAGAGATCCGTCTCCTGAAACTTGCTGAGGGCCAAATCACCACGAGCAAACAACGTAGAACTCAGCATCCGGTGGAGAATCCGAATGAAGGGGTGCTCGAAATCAGCTACCGCAACATTATGGTAGCTAACCGACTTGCCCGGCGGCACCGTCACAAGATCGGCGAAGATTGAATCGTAGTCGGTGCGGTTGTCTGGCCGCCGGTAGTCAGACTGCGAGTGATTCCAGTTAAAGATCTCATTAAACTGCCAGAGTGTAAGGGTGTAGTCGTTGTTGTACATCCGGAAAGACACCTGGCCCTTTATCCACTCGCGGTCGGTGGCTATGACGTCGTTGGGTACGACGCAGATGTCCAGTGACGCCATAAACTCAGCCACCAACTCCTTGTACGTAGGCCACTCATCGAAGAATAGCTGGCCATCTGCATGGTACTCCAGCTCGTCAGGCCTTCTGCTCGTGTGATGTGCCTGCCCCTTCAGAACGTAGTCAAGGTTGGCGTCGAACCCCAAGTTGCGAATTGTTTCCCGTTCAACATAACGGGTCGGCTCGATCTTTCTCTTCAAGATCTCCTCGTAGATCTTCTTGACCTCTGCAGATGGATGAATAAGCCGCGGGCGTGAGAGGGATGCAGTCGGTGGCGGCACAAACTCCGGGATATCCATCGGGCTGGCGCGTGAAGAAGAAGCACCAACAACATGCACCATGTTGTTGACAGAAAGAGGAATAGAGAGAGAGCTCGGTGAAGATCGGAGAAGGAAATCTCCGCTCGATGAAGAACTTGCTCGGTGTTGCTCGTCGTCGGGCTCAGACAGCTCTGGAATACGCTCGGCACAAGTGGAGGAGGATTGCTCTGGAGTTGTGATGTCATCTGACGCAAATCCTCCTCATATATAGCCGTGGCCGGCGCTGCTGTATGCCCGTCGATACCATCGACGCGGGTCGATGGTATCGACACGGGTAGCACAATCCGTACCGCCGCGAGTATCGACAGTTGTCGATGGCTGGATCTGCGGGGCCCAGATTGCTGACGTGTTGATACTATCGACGCGAGTCGATGGTATCGACTCGTCCCCCCAGATCGAACTCCTGATTGTTGCGATCGCCGTAGATCTTTCCTCATGGATCGTTGACGTGGCGCGTCGATACTATCGACGCGAGTCGATAGTATCGACTCTCTGATTAGGGCAAACCCTCGTGAGGCCTGACCGCCGCCTTCTTTGTATGAATGTGTTGATACCATCGACATGCTTGTCGATGGTATCGACTTTACTGAGATGATTCGTTCTAAAAATCTCCAGAGATCTCGATAGTATCGACACCCATGTCGATACCATCGACCTCCGCTTGCGATCTGCCTGTAGGTATGTCGATACCATCGATGAGGCCGTCGATAGTATCGACGCAATGTGATTTCTACAGTCGCCAACCTGTACTATGGTCGATACCATCGACACAAGGGTCGATGGTATCGACTCTGCCTCAGCCCTGCACATGTAGCAAATGATCACAGTATCTTTTTTACACTACAAACTAAGTTAAAACAAATCAAACTAAGAATGTAAAAGAACTAAACCAAAATACCTATGGTTGGGTTGCCTCCCAACAAGCGCCCTTCTTTAACGTCTTAGGCCAGACGACTTGAAGCACGTCATGCATCCGAAAGTGAAATGAGTTTGACCTCGTTCACCTTCCTCATGTAATCTTCACCAAAATATAACTTCAACCTCTGTCCATTCACCAAAAATGTGGTCTCGCCATCGCGCACCATGATTGCGCCATGTGGTTTGACCTCTTCCACTGTAAATGGTCCACTCCATCGGGATTTTAACTTCCCGGGGTGCAACTTCAGCCTGGAATTGAACAAAAGCACACGATCTCCTTTCTTAAAGGTGTGCATCTGAATGTGGTGATCGTGGATCAACTCAGTGCGCTCCTTGTATATCCGAGAGTTCTCATATGCAGTCATTCGCAGCTCATCCAGTTCATTTAATTCAAGTAATCTCTTCTTCCCCGCTTCATCATAACTCAAGTTGAGCTTTCTTAGCGCCCAATGTGCTTTGTGCTCTAACTCCACCGGTAAGTGACAGGCCCGACCGTACGCCAACCTAAAAGGCGTGGTGCCTATAGGTGTCTTGTATGCCGTCATGTATGCCCACAACGCATCCGGTAGTAAGGCACTCCAATTCTTCCTCGTGGAAGCCACAATACGCTCCAGGATCTTCTTAATTTCGTGATTGGAGACCTCCACTTGTCCTTGAGTTTGCGGGTGATACGGGGTACCAATGTTATGTTTGACCCCGTATTTTCTCAATAGTGCCGAGAACTTTTGATTCTGGAAGTGCATACCCCCATCACTTATGATCATTCGGGGCACTCCAAACCTGCAGAAGATATTCTCCTTAACGAACCTGCACACTACAATAGAATCATTAGTCCTCGTGGGTATTTCCTCTACCCACTTCGACACATAGTCAATAGCTAAAAGTATATATAAATTCGAATTTGAGGACATAAAGGGTCCCATGAAATCTATACCCCATAAATCAAATACCTCAACCTCTTGGAAAACATTTAGGGGCATCTCCTATCTCTTTGAAATGTTACCCACCCTTTGGCAGGAATCACATTGCCTCACGAACTCATAAGCATCCCGAAACAAGGTAGGCCAATATAGGCCACTTTCTAGTACTTTGGCTGTCGTACGAGAGCTCACATGGTGTCCGCCCATCGGTAGTGTGTGGCAATGATGAAGAACACTCTCGTATTCCACCTCAGGTACACACCTGCGTAGGACACCATCCCTGCATTGCTTCAAGAGAATAGGGTCATCCCAAAAATAATATCGTAGAGAATGGACAAATTTCTTCTTCTCTTGATACGTCCAATCATCCGGGATGATCCTGCAAGCAAGATAATTCACGATATATGAAAACCACGGATCCTTAGAATTCACTTTCAAAAGCTGTTCATCCGGGAATGTCTCGGTAATGGGTATGTGCAAATCTTTTTCATCTACCCTCTCTAACCTAGACAAATGATCTGCTACAACATTTTCAATCCCCGCCTTGTCTTTGATTTCGATATCAAATTCTTGTAAGAGCAAGATCCACCTAATAAATCTAGGTTTGGCATCTTTTTTCTCCATCAAATACTTGATAGCGGCGTGGTCAGTCCAAACAACGACTTTCGATCCAACTAAATATTGCCGAATTTTTTCAAAAGCAAAGACAATGGCAAGCAATTCTTTTTCAGTAGTTGTGTAATTTAGTTGGGCTTTATTCAAAGTCTTGGAGGCATAAAAAATCACGGCGGGTTTATTATCCACCCACTGTCCCAACACAGCTCCTACAACGAAATCAGATGCATCACACATGAGTTCAAACGGCTTAGTCCAATCCGGTGTTTGAACAACCGATGCGGAAATCAATTTTTCCTTCAGCACGTTGAACGCGTGTAAACATTTATCATTGAAATAAAAAACATCCTTTTCTAGCAGCTTGGATAAAGGTTTGGCGATTTTTGAAAAATCTTTTATGAAACGACGATAGAATCCAGCATGAACTAAGAAACTTCTTACCCCTTTTACCGAATTTGGTGGGGGCAATTTGGAAATTACTTCAATTTTTACCGGATCTACCTCCAAACCTTTGCTAGACACTTTATGTCCTAGCACTATCCCTTCACTCACCACCATATTACATTTCTCCCAGTTGAGGACCAAATGTGTGTCCTCGCATCGTTGTAACACCTTATCCAGATTATAAAGGCATTCGTCAAAAGATGCACCGTAAACCAAAAAATCATCCATAAAGACCTCTAAACAGCGTTCTACCATATCAGAAAAAATGGCGAGCATACAACGTTGAAAGGTCGTCGGTGCATTGCATAATCCAAAGGGCATGCGGCGATACGCGAACGTTCCATAGGGACAAGTGAAGGTGGACTTCTCTTGGTCCTTAGGATCAATCGAAATCTGATTGTACCCCAAATACCCATCCAGAAAATAGAAATGTGATCGGTCGACTAATCGCTCTAGAATTCGATCAATAAACGGAAGAGGAAAGTGATCCTTTAGCGTAGCGTCATTCAGTCGTCGGTAATCTGTACAAACTCGCCACCCGGTTACCAAGCGGGTGGTGACAAGTTCATTTAAAAGGTTATGAGTAACAGTTATTCCCCCGTTCTTAGGGACTACCTGTGTGGGACTCACCCATGTCGTGTCTGAAATTGCATAGATTATACCTACGGAAAGAAGCTTAATCACCTCCTTCTTCACAACCTCCATCATGCTCGGATTTAGTCGACATTGCGGTTGAATCACCGGCTTGGCTCCCTCCTCGAGCCGAATCTTATGCTGACACAAAGTAGGGGAAATCCCCTTGATATCTGCAACAGATCACCCAAAAGCTCCCCAGTGGTTCTTCAGCACTATCAACAACTGGTCCTCCTCTTCAGCACTCAAATAAGTAGAAATAATCACATGCAACTTGTCTTCCTCAGCTAGAAAGGCGTACTTGAGGTGCGGTGGCAGCGGCTTCAATTCCAATTCTGGCGGGCTGATTAAAGATGATTGAAGTGGTGGTGGAATTTTGCCCAAATCTTCATAATACATCGCATAGAAGCATGGCAACATCTGAAGCATCTTGGCGCACTCCTTGAGTGATTTGCTTCTCATCCAATCATGAGTGATATTGACTAAACATGCCTCAAGTGGTAATTCCGGATATGCATCAAAAACTTAATTTGCTATAGCATCATCCTCAGTAGAGGGAGGAATGTCCTCATCCTCATCGTTCGGGAACCCTACAGCCTTGCAAAGGGATACCACTTTGGTCTGCTCCATGATGTCCACAGCCAAAGTCCCTTTTTCCACCTTGGTCTTTGTAACATCCCTGACCTGGGTTATGAATTAACCCTAGATGTTTTGCTTAATAAGGGTAAGTTGATTTTTAATCTTATCTTGGGAAAAGTAATTAGGGCTCATGAGAAACTTATGTTTCAATTTTGGTCCTGTTTGAACAATGTTGAAGCAATGTTTGCTTATTTTGGACTAAAGTGCAAATTACCCCAGTTGAGGGGTCAACTTGCAAATGTTGCATGATAAGATGTTCCTCTGATGTTGAGACCCCATGAGAATGAATATGATGTAGTGGTAAGGTTTCTACAAGTCTGGACACCAAGATAGAGCTTGTTGGACAATGTTGTGCATTAAAATACAGTTTTGGTGTAAAGTGCAATTTACCCAAACCTAGGGTTCAATATGCAAATTACCACTTCAATAAGGTCCCTAATAATATTTGGCATCATGTAGTGCAAAGAAAATGAGAAGGTAACCTCATTTGAATTATCTTGGAGGAGAGAGAATCTTGATATTAAAATAATCAAGATTTAAGCATATATGGAACTTTAATTCAAATTAATGCAAAAATAAATAAAAATATTTGAAGGGTTTTCAATCAAAAATTAAATGGTGTAATTCAGATGTGTGTGTGGAATTCCTTGAGCTTGCAAGGATCAAAAATATCCTAAGGAGGTGAAATTCCACTCACCTTATTATAAGGAAAAGAATTTCCACTCAAAAAGATATATTATTATTATAATGGATTAATGTGCTTAATTTCTTTTCCATTAATTCTTGGATAATGAAGAGCTTTTGCAAGATAATGAAGGTGGTTTCGTGATCAGGTAATGAAGGAGGATTTGGGGGAAATTAGTATGGAATTTAAAGAAAATGATTTCATTTTCTCTTTCATAAAAGACCCATATACATATTCTTTATATATACCTTATTTCAATAACACATAAGGAACGAACCCTTAGTCTTTTCCTATTCATTCTTGCTTTGGCCGACCTAGGGAGAGTCCAGGAGCAGGAGAAGGACGAACACCACCTGTTGGTAAGGTTAGATCATCTTCTACCTTGGATTCATGGTGAAAATCCTAAATCAATGCTTGATTCTAGGTTTTCTTCACTCGATTTCCATTTCTAGCCATCCATTTCATCCAAAAGCTCAAGAACGACCCTTGGATAGTTGCTGGAGCTCCATCCACCATTAAAACCACGGATCTTGAAGCTTGGAGATATATTTGAGGCGGGTTTTATAACTCAAACCCTTAATCATTGCTATTGCATCATTCATCTATGCTTTGTTGATTGTTTTCTTCAATTTGATACATACTTGTTTCTTTGCTGCAATTTCCTTCAAGAACGGTTTCTGTTCTTGGGTGCACGAAGGAAGATGATGATGACATCATCATAAGAAAGCACCTCACCAAATACCTTGGGAGAAAACGATCTCAAAGGTTGGGACCAAATGGTTTCACCAAAACCGTTTGGTGACCAAACAGGTTGCAAACCGTTTGGTGGAAAACGGGTTCAAACCCGTTTGAAGGAGTTGACCAAGCGTTGACCGTTTGGGAATTATGTAGGCTAATGACCCTACAAATTTAAGGGGTTAACTCCAAAGGAATCATAGGTTGAAGTCCAATCAATTAGACAAATCGAATTGAATTAAGTGCAGATTTTCAACCTGAATAACTTGACCTATTTGGGAAAACGGGTTCAAGACCGTTTGAGATGGTTGAACAAGCGTTGACCGTTTGGGATTACTGTTCATAATTATGTTGGTTAATGACCCTCAAAATTTGAGGGGTTAACTCTAAAGTAATCGTGAGTTGAAGCCTAATCAATTAGGAAAACCTAATTGGATTATGTGCTGATTTTTTAAATCTGATTAATTGAACGTTTTGGGAAAACGGGTTCAAAACCGTTTGAGTGCGTTGACCAAGCATTAACCGTTTGGGATTACTGATCCCTATTATGTTGTCTAACGACCCTCCAAATTTGATGGGTTAACTCTCAAGGAATCGTGAGTTGAAGGCTAATCAATTAGGCAAACCCTAATTCAAAACAGTGCTGAAATTCCAATGAGTTAAGTTGAGATTTTGGGTTGATTAGCCCAAACGGGTTCAAACCCGTTTGGGGATCACCCAAACGGTTTCAAGACCGTTTGGGGATCACCCCAAGACTGTTTGGAGGTCTGGGGTCAAGTATAGTTGACCAATTGAAGGTCCAAAGGTACAAATCATATTGCAATGTAGTGCTGATTTGTTGATCAACTCGATAGACTAATCCATGATGATTTTTCACTAGAATCCAAAGGTTGGATGGGCCAAACGGTCTCAAGACCGTTTGGCGATCATCCAAACGGTCTCAAGACCGTTTGGTGGTCACCCAAGACCGTTTGGATGTCTAGGGTTGAGTATGGTTAGGTGTTTAAAGGTCTAAAGGTACCAAGTTGATATACAATGCAATGCTGATTTGGCGATCAATCCAATGATCCAAACCTTAATTGGATGGCTTGGATTTGAGTGATATGATGGGAAAACGGTCTCAAGACCGTTTGGAAGTCATCCAAACGACCTCAAGACCGTTTGGGGTCAGGTCATACCCAACTTGGATAATGGTTCAATAGTTTCAAAGTAACCAATCTTGCATTGATGATTGGTTCCATGAATTCAATGATTGAAGGAATCAACATTGAAAACCCCAATTCAATTGGATACCTCATGTCATTGAAGGTACAATTGATCAAACCTTTTTGGAAACCTAATGTAATTAGGTGAGAGATACCCTTAATGGTACTAATCAATAATGCATAACAAATGCATGGATCCAATACATGATTAGTAAACCCTAGTTGAGGGTGTATCATTGTGAACCCTGGTTGAGGGTGTATCCTTGTGAAACCCTAGTGGAGGGTGTATCATTGTGAACCCCGGTTGAGGGTGTATCCTTGTGAAACCCTAGTTGAGGGTGTATCATTTTGATTGTTTATAGGCAACTTTATAATAAAGTTATGCCTTAAACTAAGATAAGTCCATATCATGTGAGATAGCTGGACAATTCTAATGTGTGGCCTATGCATTATATGCTAAGGGTGAGTATTCTGTGATGGAATGTATTAAGAGGGGAAATATCTTAATACAAGATAAAGTTGGTTAACTCAAGAGGGTCTGAATTAATGAGAAATGGGGAACCCTAACCCTAATTTGGGGAAAAGGGAATGGTAAGCCCTGTTTAATAGTGAACCCTAATTCCTGGTTAAGGAATGATGGTGTTACTATTGTATCACATGATGTGATGAATATCTTGTATGACCGTTATCATGCCTAATAACCATGCAGGTATGATGAGATGATGAATATAGCCAAGTTTGGGCTGTGACATTTATATAATAAATGTTGATTGGCTTTTTGTGCATTGATGTTGTTGTTGCTTAATAAAAGTAACAATGTGTACGGATCTTATGAACCATGTGAATAAGTTGTGGCCTAGTGAGAGGTGACAAGATGTGAATGGCCTTGTGAGCCATGTGAATAAGTTGTTGCCTAGTGAGAGGTGACAAGATGTGAATGGCCTTGTGAGCCATGTGAATAAGTTGTTGCCTAGTGAGAGGTGACAAGATATGAATGGCCTTGTGAGCCATGTGTGATGCTTGGGTAACAAGTATCATGTTTCTTTGTAGCATTTGTGTTAATAAGTTATGCTAGAGAACTTGGTTGATGTTACATTTCTGTTATATATCTATAGTTCATTGATGATTATTCAAATCTGTTGTATTCATTACAAGTAGATGGATGAACTATGAGTGTACCATGGGTAGATGCAATGCTCTTATTGAAAATGGAGATTTTCTTATTCTGTTCTATGAAGAATAATTCTGCCTAATAATGTAAAAGTAACCCCTGCTCAGTTTAATTTCAGAATCTGCTATAACAATGTTTCTGGCGGAGAGTTATATCTCTCGCTGGGGCAATTTTTATAATTGTCTCACCCCCGTGGGAACCACATTTTTTTTAGGTGGATGCGGACGAAGAGATAGAAATCCTTTAGGAGGTGAAGGACAACAACAGCAGCAGCAGGGACAACAGTGAAGTCTCAGGTGGAGAAATTGACTATCATGTCATGTTTAGTTGTATATAGAGTCCTATGTGTCATCTCTGTACTCTCAGGTCCTCGGAGTAGTAGTTAGTGATATCGAGATTTTGGTTTAGTGTCTCGAGGGTTTTATACTACTTGTGTACAGTTAAGACAGAGTAGTTAATGTTTGTATTCCTCGAGAAGCAAAAGTACATGAGATGTATATATATGAACCAGGATGTAAGGTTTTACTTTGGTTCTAAATGAAAGGGTTTTCCTATGAATGGATCTCTTTGCAAAAAGTTTTAATTTTTAGTGATTTTCTCTAATCCACTGCTTGATGAATGCTTCCGCATTAGTTAATCATGTTTTCGCGAGACGGTCGTGACAAATAAGTGGTATCAGAGCTCTAGGTTCGCTGAGTCTACAGAGACATAGGACTAAGTTGTAGAGTCTGTTCTAAGTGTCTTCCAGTTTATCTGATAGTATCTTCTGCTCACATAGGAGGAGAAGAACTTGAAGATGTCTGGACCACATGAAGAACATGTTGCGGAGGGCAGCATTGCTGTACCAGGGGGAGGTGCAGGAGACCATAATAGAGAGGAGCCCGTACCTGAACAGCCCCAGTTCAATCAAGATGACATGGGGAACCCAACCCTCCAAGCCATGTTTGGGCAGTTTATGGCTGCCATAACTCACATGACAGATAGGATGCAAGTACCTGCACCTAGGACATCATCTCACCATGAGGGCTATGGAGTCGGCAAGAATTTTGAGAGACTTCGCCGGGTTGGGGCCATAGATTATGCTGGTACATCTGATCCAGCAGATGCTGATTTGTGACTGACAGAACTGGAAAAGGCTTTCAAGATTCTTGATATCCCTGAAGCTGAAAAGGTAAGACATGCTGTGTACCTCCTAAAAGGGAGTGCTGGTCATTGGTGGATGATAGAGGAAGATAAGAGACCAGGTGAAGAAATTGGATGGGAGGTATTCCGACGAGAATTCGTCAGTAGATACTTTCTTAAGACGTATCTAGATGATAAGATTTCTCAATTTGAGAGGATCAAACAAGGACAGATGAACATTAGCGAGTATGAAGCTAAGTTCATGGAGTTGTTGCGGTTTTGTCCGCAAATGGCAGTTAATGATGAGGAAAGAATTCGACGTTTTGAGAAGGGGTTGAACGCTGAACTGACCACTCCTGTGTCTGCTTTAGAGAATAGGGAGAGGTTTGCCACCTTTGTGGAATCAGTAAGGAGGATAGAGAGGTCTGAAATTGAGAAACAACAGACTAGTGGCAAGAAAGTGTACACTCAGACTCAAAAACAAAGGTCCGAAAGTTTTAAGAAGCCGAGATTTTCTGCATCGGCAGCATCATCAAGATTCCAAACTCGGACACAATGGATGTCAAGTAGGGATAGGGATCGTAGTAATATTCTAAATAGAGCCTCCAACATAGCATCAAAATCGGTGTATGGACCTCACAGACCCTATTTTATACCTAGGATCTGTTATCAATGCAGACAACCGGGACATCTAGTAAAAGATTGTCCAGGCGGGAATCCAATAATGACTCAACCTCAGGGGCAGAGTCAGCAAGGATCACAAGGGAGGCAGTTTCCTAATAACAACAGAGGACGTGGACAGACATCCCAGGCAGGTCAGAGGAAATAAAGTCATTCTGATATTTCATTTTCTTATTCTATGTGTTAAGATATGAAAGTAGTTGTTTTTGAAATTCCTTTGACTAGTTCTATAAGGACACAAGGGAGATGAGAACTTATATCTTACTCAGTGTTTCTTAAAATGTTTTATAATCTCCCTTATTTGTGTGTTGAAAGATGAGATTTAGAAGTGATGCCTGAAGAAAATTCAAGAATGGAAAATCTTGTGTGTATAATGGTATGAAAAGTGGGGAATATGATAGTAAATAAAGTGCATACTACCTAATTTCAATACTTGTATACCCTGGCCAAGTATATGGTTATTGAAGATAAGGTAAGTATGGAACTCTTAGATTGTTATCTTTCTGATTACTCTGATCAAGTAGTCATTTTGAAACAATCTAGAGTGTATAATGAAACTAATAGGGGAAAGCTATGTGACATCCCCAACTTAAAGGGAAGAGCTATGTGACATTCCCAACCAATAGGGGAAAGCTATGTGACATCCCCAACATAAAGGGAAGAGCTATGTGACATTCCCAACTAATAGGGAATAGCTATGTGACATTCCCAACTAATAGGGAATAGCTATGTGACATTCCCAACTAATAGGGGAAAGCTATGTGACATCCCCAACTTAAAGGGAAGAGCTATGTGACATTCCCAACCAATAGGGGAAAGCTATGTGACATCCCCAACATAAAGGGAAAAGCTATGTGACATTCCCAACCAATAGGGGAAAGCTATGTGACATCCCCAACTAATAGGGAATAGCTATGTGACATTCCCAACTAATAGGGGAAAGCTATGTGACATCCCCAACTTAAAGGGAAGAGCTATGTGACATTCCCAACCAATAGGGGAAAGCTATGTGACATCCCCAACATAAGGGAAAAGCTATGTGACATTCCCAACCAATAGGGGAAAGATATGTGACATCCCCAACTTAAAGGGAAAAGCTATGTGACATTCCCAATCAAAAAGGGAAAGCTATGTGTCATCCCCAACAAAAAGGGAAGAGCTATGTGTCATTCCCAATCAAAAAGGGAAAGCTATGTGTCATTCCCAACAAAAAGGGAAAAGCTATCTGGCATTCCCAACTAATAAGAAGAACTATGTGAACAATCCCAATTACATAGAGTTTGTTAAAGGATTATTGAGTAAATTATCTTTGTTAGATATATATGTTGTTCCTTTTGATAAATATTCTTGGGTGATGATAGATGTATGTTCTTTTATGCTTTTTCCTTTCAATAATATGGACATCATATGTTAGGGGTTTATGCTCTGCATAAACATTGATGAGGTTGAGCTAATGAAAGAAGCTTTGTGTGGAATCACAGAGTTCATGATATCTCCATGATATTAAGATGATATGTGGAGACTTGAGGGCATGATTAATGAATAATCTGTTCCTCCTTTTGTCTGGGATTTCGAGGACGAAATCCTTGTTAGGGGTTTATAATTTGTAACATCCCTAACCTGGGTTATGAATTAACCCTAGATGTTTTGCTTAATAAGGGTAAGTAGATTCTTAATCTTATCTTGGGAAAAGTAATTAGGGCTCATGAGAAACTTATGTTTCAATTTTGGTCCTGTTTGAACAATGTTGAAGCAATGTTTGCTTATTTTGGACTAAAGTACAAATTACCCCAGTTGAGGGGTCAACTTGCAAATGTTGCATGATAAGATGTTCCTCTGATGTTGAGACCCCATGAGAATGAATATGATGTAGTGGTAAGGTTTCTACAAGTCTGGACACCAAGATAGAGCTTGTTGGACAATGTTGTGCATTAAAATCCAGTTTTGGTGTAAAGTGCAATTTACCCAAAACTAGGGTTCAATATGCAAATTACCACTTCAATAAGGTACCTAATAATATTTGGCATCATGTAGTGCAAAGAAAATGAGAAGGGAACCTCATTTGAATTATCTTGGAGGAGAGAGAATCTTGATATTAAAATAATCAAGATTTAAGCATATATGGAACTTTAATTCAAATTAATGCAAAAATAAATAAAAATATTTGAAGGGTTTTCAATCAAAACTTAAATGGTGGAATTAAGATGTGTGTTTGGACGTCCTTGAGCTTGCAAGGATCAAAAATATCCTAAGGAGGTGAAATTCCACTCACCTTATTATAAGGAAAAGAATTTCCACTCAAAAAGATATATTATTATTATAATGGATTAAGGTGCTTAATTTATTTTCCATTAATTCTTGGATAATGAAGAGCTTTTGCAAGAGAATGAAGGTGGTTTCGTGATCAGGTAATGAAGGAGGATTTGGGGGAAATTAGTATGGAATTTAAAGAAAATGATTTCATTTTCTCTTTCATAAAAGACCCATATACATATTCTTTATATATACCTTATTTCAATAACACATAAGGAACGAACCCTTAGTATTTTCCTATTCATTCTTGCTTTGGCCGACCTAGGGAGAGTCCAGGAGAAGGAGAAGGATGAACACCACCTGTTGGTAAGGTTAGATCATCTTCTACCTTGGATTCATGGTGAAAACCCTAAATCAATGCTTGATTCTAGGTTTTCTTCACTCGATTTCCATTTCTAGCCATCCATTTCATCCAAAAGCTCAATAACGACCCTTGGATAGTTGCTGGAGCTCCATACACCATTAAAGCCACGGATCTTGAAGCTTGGAGATCATATTTGAGGCGGGTTTTATAACTCAAACCCTTAATCATTGCTATTGCATCATTCATCTATGCTTTGTTGATTGTTTTCTTCAATTTGATACATACTTGTTTCTTTGCTGCAATTTCCTTCAAGAACGGTTGCTGTTCTTGGGTGCACGAAGGAAGATGATGATGACATCATCATAATCAAGCACCTCACCAAATATCTTGGGATCAAACGATCTCAAAGGTTGGGACCAAACGGTTTCACCAAAACCGTTTGGTGACCAAACGGGTTGCAAACCGTTTGGTGGCAAACGGGTTCAAACCCGTTTGAAAGAGTTGACCAAGCGTTGAACGTTTGGGAATCTCGTTCCTAATTATGTAGGATAATGACCCTACAAATTTGAGGGGTTAACTCCAAAGGAATCATAGGTTGAAGGCCAATCAATTAGACAAATCGAATTGAATTAAGTGCTGATTTTCAACCTGAATAACTTGACCCGTTTGGGAAAACGGGTTCAAGACCGTTTGAGATGGTTAACCAAGCGTTGACCGTTTGGGATTCCTGTTCATAATTATGTTGGTTAATGACCATAAAAATTTGAGGGGTTAAATCTAAAGTAATCGTGAGTTGAAGCCTAATCAATTAGGGAAACCTAATTGGATTATGTGCTGATTTTTTTAATCTGATTAATTGAACTTTTTGGGCAAACGGGTTCAAGACCGTTTGAGTGCGTTGAACAAGCGTTGAACGTTTGGGATTACTGATCCCTATTATGTTGGATAATGACCCTCCAAAGTTGATGGGTTAACTCCCAAGGAATCGTGAGTTGAAGGCTAATCAATTAGGCAAACCCTAATTGAAAACAGTGCTGAAATTCCAATGAGTTAAGTTGAGATTTTGGGTTGATTAGCCCAAACGGGTTCAAACCCGTTTGGGGATCACCCAAACGGTTTCAAGACTGTTTGGGGATCACCCCAAGACCTTTTGGAGGTCTGGGGTCAAGTATAGTTGACCAATTGAAGGTCTAAAGGAACTAATCATATTGCAATGTAGTGCTGATTTGTTGATCAACTCGATAGACTAATCCATGATGATTTTTCACTAGAATCCAAAGGTTGGATGGGCCAAACGGTCTCAAGACCGTTTGGAGCTCATCCAAACGGTCTCAAGACCGTTTGGTGGTCACCCAAGACCGTTTGGAGGTCTAGGGTTGAGTATGGTTAGGTGTTTAAAGGTCTAAAGGTACCAAGTTGATATACAATGCAATGCTGATTTGGCGATCAATCCAATGATCCAAACCTTAATTGGATGGCTTGAATTTGAGTGATATGATGGGAAAACGGTATCAAGACCGTTTGGAAGTCATCCAAACGACCTCAAGACCGTTTGTGGTCAGGTCATACCCAATTTGGATAATGGTTCAATAGTTTCAAAGTAACCAATCTTGCATTGATGATTGGTTCCATGAATTCAATGATTGAAGGAATCAACATTGAAAACCCCAATTCAATTGGATACCTCATGTCATTGAAGGTCCAATTGATCAAACCTTTTTGGAAACCTAATGTAATTAGGTGAGAGATACCCTTAATGGTACTAATCAATAATGCATAACAAATGCATGGATCCAATACATGATTAGTAAACCCTAGTTGAGGGTGTATCATTGTGAACCCTGGTTGAGGGTGTATCCTTGTGAAACCCTAGTGGAGGGTGTATCATTGTGAACCCCGGTTGAGGGTGTATCCTTGTGAAACCCTAGTTGAGGGTGTATCATTGCGATTGTTTATAGGCAACTTTATAATAAAGTTATGCCTTAAACTAAGATAAGTCCATATCATGTGAGATAGCTGGACAATTCTAATGTGTGGCCTATGCATTATATGCTAAGGGTGAGTATTCTGTGATGGAATGTATTAAGAGGGGAAATACCTTAATACAAGATAAAGTTGGTTAACTCAAGAGGGTCTGAATTAATGAGAAATGGGGAACCCTAACCCTAATTTGGGGAAAAGGGAATGATAAGCCCTGTTTGATAGTGAACCCTAATTCCTGGTTAAGGAATGATGGTGTTACTATTGTATCACATGATGTGATGAATATCTTGTATGACCGTTATCATGCCTAATAACCATGCAGGTATGATGAGATGATGAATATAGCCAAGTTTGGGCTGTGACATTTATATAATAAATGTTGATTGGCTTTTTGTGCGTTGATGTTGTTGTTGCTTAATAAAAGTAACAATGTGTACGGATCTTATGAACCATGTGAATAAGTTGTTTCCTAGTGAGAGGTGACAAGATGTGAATGGCCTTGTGAGCCATGTGAATAAGTTGTTGCCCAGTGAGAGGTGACAAGATGTGAATGGCCTTGTGAGCCATGTGAATAAGTTGTTGCCTAGTGAGAGGTGACAAGATATGAATGGCCTTGTGAGCCATGTGTGATGCTTGGGTAACAAGTATCATGTTTCTTTGTAGAATTTGTGTTAATAAGTTATGCTAGAGAACTTAGTTGATGTTACATTTCTATTATATATCTATAGTTCATTGATGATTATTCATATCTGTTATATTCATTACAAGTAGATGGATGAACTATGAGTCTACCATGGGTAGATGCAATGCTCTTATTGAAAATGGAGATTTTCTTATTCTATTCTATGAAGAATAATTCTTCCTAATAATGTAAAAGTAACCCCTGCTCAGTTTAATTTCATAATCTGCTATAACAATGTTTCTGGCGGAGAGTTATATCTCTCGCTGGGGCAATTTTTATAATTGTCTCACCCCCGTGGGAACCACATTTTTTTAGGTGGACGCGGACGAAGAGATAGAAATCCTTCAGGAGGTGAAGGACAACAACAGCAGCAGCAGGGACAACAGTGAAGTCTCAGGTGGAGAAATTGACTGTCATGTCATGTTTAGTTGTATATAGAGTCCTATGTGTCATCTCTGTACTCTCAGGTCCTCGGAGTAGTAGTTAGTGATATCGAGATTTTGGTTTAGTGTCTCGAGGGTTTTATACTACTTGTGTACAGTTAAGACAGAGTAGTTAATGCTTGTATTCTCGAGAAGCAAAAGTACATGAGATGTATATATATGAACCAGGATGTAAGGTTTTACTTTGGTTCTGAATGAAAGGGTTTTCCTATGGATGGATCTGTTTGCAAAAAGTTTTAATTTTTAGTGATTTTTGCTAATCCGCTGCTTGATGAATGCTTCCGCATTAGTTAATCATGTTTTCGCGAGACAGTCGTGACAGTCATTACATGGGCCATATCTAAAAATGGCTTCCCTAGACAAAGTGAGATGTTATTATCAAAATGTTTTACCATGTGGCATTGTTCCTTGGATTTAGGTGAAGTGGCACTGGAAGGCATGACCATCTCAAATCGGTCATCGGCTATACCTAAGGTCAACCGGCCTCTCCCCATCTCAAGTATCATGTCGGCTGTAGCTTGGAAGGGTCGTCCGAGTAGCAGCTCATTGCCTTGTTCATCCTGCATCTCCATGACGACAAAATATGCTGGAAATATGAATCGATCCACTTTCACTAGCACATCTTCACAAATCCCATATGGCTTTACCACTGAATTGTCTGCCAATTGGATTGTCATGTTGCTTGGCAGTGACTATTTTAATCCCATCTTCTTGAATGTAGAAAGGGGCATCAAATTAATGCTCGCCCCTGAGTCACATAATGCTTCACCAAATTTAACTTTCCCGATGTAACATGAAATGTTGAAACAGCCTGGATCTTGCCTCTTTGGTGGCAATGTGCCCATGATGAAGGCACTCACCTGCTCCTTTAGCACAATCACCTCTGTGTCTGGGATTTTTCTCTTCTTGGTGATGATGTCTTTCAGAAATTTCCCGTAAGAAGGGATTTGCTCAATAACTTCCAATAGAGGGATGTTGACTGAAAGCTTTCTGAAACTATCTAAAAACTTTTTAAATTGGGCGTCTACTTTCCTTGCCTTAGCACTGTTCGGATAAGGGACCGGGACAGCCTGTGCCCTTTGATGCGGTGGCACATAGGGTGTCCTTTTCTGAGGCTCCTCCTCCTCTGCAATAGGATCTTCAGTAGCATCCACTGATATGTCATCGACTAGTTCTGTAACCGGTACGGGCAGCTCCTCAGTGGCCTCACCTTGAATTTCTGCTTGGGGTTTACTTGGTTCATCGGCTCTGGGATTTAATAGTTTCTTGCCACTTCTTAGCAAGATGGCTTTCTCCTGCTGGTTTCCTCCTAGAACATTAGTATTACTCGGAAAACCTGGGTGCGCCGGCTTCTTCAAATTGGCTATCTCTGCTGCCATTTGTGCCATGGATGTCTCTATTGTCCTCATTTGAGCCCCATGGCTCTGCAGTGTCTGCCCAAATTGGTTCATAAACTCCCCTTATTGCTTTATTTGCTGGACGAAAGTAGTCATGAGTTCTTGATTTTGCTTTATCACTTGGTTGAGCAGCTCTGTGCTCTTATCCTCCGCTACTGGTTGGGGTTTAGCATCTGGATCCTGCAAGAAGTTATTTGGATCCTTCCAGGAGAACTTCTTGTCTTTCCTCCATGAATAGTCGTTATTCCTGTAGCCTTGCTGCCGCCTCATGAATTTAACTTGAGCCTCATCCTCGGACTCAATATCTGTGGCAACACATCCCATTATCACACAGATAATAAGGTGTTACACGAAAACATGCAGAAATCACCATAACCACAGTTAATAAAAAACACGGGTTAATTAAAACCGATTGCGGAAAACTGATAAACTGAGAAACATATTACATTCCAGTCCATATCCTGCAAGAAAACATGTTACATATATATCCATACAAGCCTGGATACATGTCCACAGCTTAGAGCAACAGCTGTCCTGTCATAACCATGAGTTCACCACCTGTTCATACATATAAAGGCCCATATCTGGTTAACAATAGGATATACAAACGACATCGGTCGTGCATCGTGAAACAACGTCAAAACACCGCCAAGGACCTGAGAGTACAGTGATGACTCTAGACTCTACACCAAAACATCAAAACAACAACATCTCCAAAGCTTGCCTTCTACAGATCTTCTCGCTGCTCGGCCGCAACTCCGCGACCACCACCACGACAAGCTCGACCACCTAAAAAGGGTGAAAACTAGCGGAGTGAGACAATTGAACATTGTCCCAGCGGGAGGCATAACTCCGCGCCAAAACTTCAAAACCTCAGATAAGATAAAGCTTATCTCAACAGATTATTGATAAAGAATATAACAAGAACAGTTATAAGTAACAAGCCATCCTGAGTCTTACCAGCGGTATCAAAAGGGCATATAACCACTACATTTCCCAATGGAACATGATTGACAAGATAAACTCATAGGAATAATGCACAGTAACTGCAAGATAACTAAAGTTAACTACACAACAAGGCCTCAACCAATGTTTCGTATTTGTCTTATCAATACACACTAAACGGCTGTATTACGTTTTATTATGCCCTGAGGAAATGAACCGTACCATTCAAATCCAACCTTCGGCTGTGAAGCCCATAGCCAGTGCCATACAAGGTCAATGGAAGAGCCGGAATCCAAGACCTTCTCCGCCTCATGGTCAGTACATGAGAACACAAAGCAGGACCACAGTCTCGTGCTTGAAGTGGTCATAAGCCACAGGGTCAGCTCCACAGGCTACCCTCTGCCTAGTCCTCCTCGGTACATGTCACGAAACTAGAAACTGAGCCACGTGTCTAAACACCGTGCTCGGAGCCATGAATGCATTCATGCTCAACATATCACATATCTAGAGCCATGAGCCATGTTCACCATGCTCGTCACACATCCGAGTCTGCAACCGTAGCTGTACTCGTCTCACCTCTCTATTTTAGGCTAGGAGAAACCTCGCATATTCAAAAATATGCGCTCCGGGTTAACCCACAGGAGAACCCGTTTCATCATCACCCTATCCTGACTGGTGATGAATCTATGGCCAGGGCAAGCTACATTATAGATTACACTGTGATTAGTTAGTATCTTTTAGATGGATTGCAAGATTCAACCAAGTTGTATAACGTGCAAGGTATAACAGAAGTAAACAACATAAACTCAACATTAGGTATTTACGTCATACTAATTCATCACAAGGATCTCACATCACATGTTATCACTTGGCCTCTTGCCAACCATCTAGACCCATCCCAAGGATCATCACACATCATGGGATTTCAATCCCTCATCACATAAAGCCATAGCCTCTCAGGGCTTTCAACATCATTATGAAATCATCATTCATAATACACCTGTCATCACAGTGTTCATTTACCCAATTCTCATAGCCTTTCATTGGGCTAAGCATTACCTGCATGGTTAGCATCATTCAATAACCAGATGAATAATCAAGAGACTACAATTACTACCATAGTGTGACAATTAGGGTTAAGCACATTGTCAGTACAATCATGATGATAATAATTTCATCTATGCCTCATCTTTAAGTATATAAGTAAGCACATTATCAAGTAACCCTAATGCATGCTCAAGATCATATTTGGCATTTAAGAAATAGAGTGGTTACATTAATATGCATGTACTTTAGCCACAAGAACATAATTCTCATTATTAAGCAATGAATCGTCATAAGAGCATCATAACAAGCCGTGCCCTCACAAGAGATGTCAACAACCCTCACTAGAAGTCACCCCGGGTAGAACCCACACCTATCCATCCCCTATCGGGCGTGCAACCCTAGCAGGCGTGCAGAACAAGACTTGTCCGGGTGAGCAGGGTATAGCATGGGCGAGCAGGTGAGTATGTGTCGGGTGACACGCATGCAGAGCGAGCCATTCAGGCATGCAAGGTCATCAGGCGAGCATAGCTCAACTGAGCGGGCAGGTTGATATCGGGCGAGCCAGATAGAATCGGGTGACACAAGCTGGGCGAGCAGGTTAAAGCCACGTGAGCAAAGAGCCTATCGGGCGAGCCAAGGTATCGAGCGGCACAGGGGCATGCACAGGAGAGCCGGGCGAGCAGAACCAGGTGCGTTGGGCGACACACATGCAGGGCAAGTCAGGGAAAACTGAGCGAGCAGGCTACTGGAGTGAGTAGAGCAAAGTGTATCGGGTGAGACAACACTGAGCTTATTGAGCGTGCAGCCCATCGGGCGAGCAGAGCCAAAGTGCTCACCCGCTCAAGGCACAAAAGAGAAGCTTTGCTCACTCAAAACCGTGCAAGGGAAAAACTAGGGCAAGGGCTGTCGGGCAGCACCTTCCCAAACACATCTCGACCAAGGTGTATCATATCCAAACCATCTAAACGAGCTCACCATCTTGCCCAAGGTGAGGGGAGAGTCTTGCTCAAGCCACTAAGTCATGAGCTCACCTCAATCGGGTAGGAAAGAGGGGTGTTTCTCATGGCATTAGAGCTCAAGATCACTCATCTAGACCAAGGGGAGAAAGGAGTGTTGCTCTCCTAAACCCTAACACAAGGATCGGCCAACATGCAAGATAGCTAAAGAACAACTCCAAACGTGCAAGGGCAAGACTAAAGCAAACATATAATGAAAGGAGAGTAGAATAGTTAGGGTTAGAGTCATGCAACCCACCTTAAGCTCCAAGGAAGAATAACTCCAAGCTCCAAGAGATGTCGACCACCAAGGCTCCTCCAAGAAGGGTGTATCGGCCTCCACCTTCTTCTTCAAGGGTGTGTCAACCTCCAAGCTGCTCACACAAGGGTGTGTCGGCCACCTTAGCTCCTTCTTCAAGGGTGTGTCGGCCACCAAGCAAGGGGAAGAGAGGGTGTATCGTGCACAAGGAGAAGAGGAACTAAAGGGACCTCAAGCTAAGGAAGGGACCACCTATATAGATGAGAAAGGAGGAGAAACCAAGGTAAACACTTGCTATGTGTCGTCCACCCAAGGGACACATGTCCACAAACTCAAGACACCACTCTTGCAAGCCATAGGACACTTGTCCAAGATGTGCATCATGTATTCTCCAAACATGACCAAGGTTGGACCAAGCTTCATGGGCGACACACCAAGCTGCCCTAGGCCGACACAAGCTCTTCTTGGCCAACACAAGGCCCAAGCAATCCCAAACAAGGAACTCCAAGGCCCAAACAAGCTCAACAAAGGCCCAAAGAACTCAAACAACAAGCCCAAGCCTTCCTCTCAACCCTAGACTTGGGTTAATTGCAAGTAGTACCCTCAACCCTCAACAAAGCACAACCAAACCCTAATCACCACTCAAAGGTGATTAGCAAGCCTCAAACCATCAAGGTTAAGAAAAACAAACAGGGTAAGCCCTAAACACAGGTCAGAGTCCTTACAATCTAACCCCCTTTAAGGGATTTCATCCCCGAAATCCGAAGAGAAAAGCGAGGGTTACTTCCTCCTCATATCTTCCTCAAGCTCCCACGTGGCTTCCTCGACGCCACGACGTTGCCAAAGAACTTTCACAAGAGCCATGTCCTTCCTCTTCAGCTTCTTGATCCTTTTGTCAAGAATTGCCACAGGGCCTTCCTCATAGGTCACATCTGTATCAAGCTCAACCTGAACTGGCTGTATCACTGTACCTGAATCTGGATGACTTTTCTTCAGCATACTGATATGAAACACTGGATGCAACCTATGCAACTCGGGAGGCAACTCTATCTCGTAGGCTACCTTTCCAACACGTGCTATAACTGGGTAAGGCCCCATATATCTGGGTGCCAACTTACCCTTCCGTCCAAACCTCAGCACACCTTTCCACAATGAGACTTTAAGATACACTTTGTCTCCTACCTGGAATTCCAACGGTCTTTGACGATTGTCTGCATAAGACTTTTGCCTGTCTTGTGCCACTTTCAACTGTTGCTGTATCACCTTGATCTTATCTGTCGTTTGCTGCACTAACTCAGGACCCAAAAGTTGATACTCACATGATTCATACCAACACAAAGGAGATATGCACTTCCTTCCATACAGAGCCTCATAAGGAGCCATGTCAATGCTTCGCTGATAACCATTATTGTAGGCAAACTCTATCAAACTCAGATGTACATCCTAGCTACCTAGGAACTGCAAAACACAAGCTCGAAGGAGATCCTCCACAATCTGAATAGTCCTTTCAGACTGTCCATCTGTCTGTGGATGAAAGGCTGAACTGAACTTCAATTGTGTTCCCAACGCTCTGTGCAGCTGTTCCCAAAAACGACTGGTAAACTGAGGACCTCTGTCAGACACTATTGTTGCTGGCACACCATGCAAATGAACTATCTCGTCAACATACACTTTAGCAAGCTTTTCCGCTGTATACGTCGTCTTCACAGGCAGGAAATGGGCAGACTTTGTCAATCTGTCCACTACCACCCAAATGGAATCATGATTTCTAGTTGTCTTGGGCAGACCAACTACAAAATCCATGGTTATATGATCCCATTTCCACTGTGGTATCGGCAAAGGTTGCAACGTACCTGCCGGCTTCTGATGTTCAGCCTTCACTTGCTGACATACCGCACATCTAGCCACAAACTCAGCCACGTCCCTCTTCAAACCAGGCCACCAATACAAGTCCTTCAAACTATGATACATCTTGGTGACACCTGGATGCATTGCATACATCGACGTATGTGCTTCCTCAGATCATCAACATCTGGAACCACCATCCTATCACAATAGCATACTAGCCCATCCTCAGACTCATGAAACCCATCACGCTTGTCACTGCCGAACTCTGATCTGATCAACTGTACCACCTCATCTGTCTACTGTGCATCCTTGATCTGCTACCTCAACGTAGGCTTGACTTGCATCTGTGCGAAAAGACCAGATAACAGAGAAACTTCCATCTGCACATTCATCTGTCGTAGAGAAACAAACATATCCCACCTATGGAAAACCAGAGAACTCAACTGTGCCTTCTTCGAAGAAAAAGAAGACTTTCTGCTAAGCGCTAAAAAAACACTAGAGGGGGGGGGGTGAATAGAGTTTTAAAACAATTTTAATAATTCATTGAACTCAAACAACCACAATTGAAATTGGAAGAAGGAGACAGGTGTTTAGAGTGGTTCCAACTTTAGCAAATACTAAAGTTGTTAGTCCACTACCCGGTTGCTTACCCAACCGGGATTTTGAAAGTATATATTTTATTACCTTCACAAGGATTTATACAAAATACAATACTTTCTTTTACACCCCTTGAACAGCCTTCACTCGAAGTAGATGCACCAACTTGAGGTAGCCTTCTTGAAGTAACTCCAAGCTCCCCCTTGAAGTAGCCTTCCTCTCTAGAAGTAACCTCCCGTTGCACCAACCTTCTTGAAGTAGCTCAAGGTCTCCTTCTTCACCAAGAAGATCTCCACCCTCTCCAATCCGCAGCCTCCAACCTAGGAGTAGCAAGGAGAGTACAAACAATAATAGAGAAAAAGAAAGGAAAAGGAAATTACAACTTATCCTTTTGTAGCACAAGGCTTGATTTGCCTAGATCAAGCGTATAGATCTCCTAACCAAAGTGTATGGAATTGTAATTGCAGTGGATAGGAGATGCTAGCCTATAGGACACGAATTATGAGCTAAGGAAGGAAGTAGCCCATCGTCACAATGCTCAATTTGCTCACAAACAGATTGCTCAAAGTATGCTCAAGGATTTCTCAAGTGTAACAAGTGTGTTTGAGTGTCCTATGGCTTGTCCTATTTATAGGAATGGCCTAAGGATGCTTAAGGACGTTCTGGACAACTTCTAGGGGTTTCTAAGTGCTTAACTAGCCGTTAGGTACAAGTTTGTTGCTTTAGCAACGGCTAATTAATTTACTCTGCAGTTGCTGTCAGAGTTTCTCTCGGTCGAGGATTGGTCGACCGAGACACCTACTCGGTCGAACTCTTGTCGACCGACAGGCTCTCTGAATCAAGTGTTTTGCAACGTTTATCTCCAACTGCCAACTACCTTGTTATTTGAGTCTAACGGCTACTTTGGATCTTTCTCGGTCGAGAAAATTGTCTACCGAGAGTGTCTCGGTCGAGGAGTTGGTCGACCGAAATTGATCCTGTTTCAATGTTTCAATTTAGGCACTAATTATATGTATGAGTGTGCATATGTGATCCTATTTGAAGGGGATGACTTATCTAAATGTGGTGTTTAGCTAGGGAAGATCTAACGCTTGATTTACATGAAATCTAAGTACTTGTACATTATATATTTGTACAAGTTTTTACAAAGCGATTACATTTCATGAAAATATAAATATGTAAGCATATGGATTTCCCTAGTACTTTGTCATCCGCCTTGTTCCTGCACACTCAAGTAGCTCGTTAGACCAATAAGAATGAAATGTTTGTCATAATCAAAACAAAAGGGATTTATAGATGTCCATTTAGCCAACAATCTCCCCCTTTTTGAAGATGACAAACATTTCCAAAATATAAATGAAGGAAATATAAAACATATGAGTTTCATACCTTAAGATTACCTTTTGTAGCTTTTTCTTTTGCTTATAAAATGTGTGCTTATTATTCCCCATGAATTATGGAACATGAAATCCAATTCTCTAGGGAATATAGCAACTTTCAATGTAAAGCCAAGAGTTTGTGTATGAAACTCATTAATTGAGTTTTGCATAAATACTAAGTTTTATATTTATTTCTCCCCCTTTGTCATTTCAAAAAGATATCCGTTTAAGAAAAACTCCCCCTTAATTAGATGTCCCATCAAATCAAATGAAAACATTAAAAGCCAAAATGATGCAAGTAAAAGTTTTTGTTTAAGAAGCACAAATATCAAAGAAAACATCTTCCAAAGGAGTGATAAGCAATTGCTTCCTAATTTTGTTAAATTGGTCTAGTGGAAGCAGTTTTGTAAAAATATCAGCCAATTGATCTTCCGTATCAACATGATGAAGGGAAACATGATTCTTGGAGATATGATCCCTCAAAAAGTGATGATGAATTTCAATATGTTTAGCTCGGCTGTGTAAAATAGGATTGTGTGCTAAGTTTATAGTGCTCGTGTTGTCACAGAAAATAGGCGTAGATGAAAGAGTAAAACCATAATCGTTTAACACTTGTTGCATATAAAGCACTTGAGCACAACAAGATCCGGATGCCATATATTCAGCTTCAGTTGTAGATAGGGCAACCGTATTTTGTTTCTTGCTAAACCAAGATACTAAAGCTCTTCCTAACAAGAAACAACCACCACTAGTACTCTTGCGATCAAGTCGACAACCAACATAATCCGCATCAGTATAAGCTTTAAAATCCAAGGATTGTCCTTTTGGATACCATAAACCAAAACAGGTAGTGCCGGCTAAGTAACGAAGAATTCGTTTAACTGCTAGAAAATGAGAGTGCATAGGTTGTGATTGAAATCAAGCACAAAGACCAACGGAAAACATAATGTCCGGTCTAGAAGCAGTTAAGTAAAACAAACTACCAATCATGGCTCTATATAAGAAATCATCAATAGGTTCCCCATTTTCATCCTTATCAATTTTAATAGAAGTAGCCATAGGAGTAGTAGCATGTTTGCACTGATCCATCCCAAAACGTTTTAAAGGTTCTTTAGTATACTTTTCTTGGCTTATAAAGATTCCAGCATGTGTTTGCTTAATTTGGAAACCAAGAAAAAAAGTTAGTTCACCCATGAGGCTCATTTCAAATTCTTTTTGCATAATGTCACTGAATTGTGTGCACAATGAATCATTAGAGGCTCCAAAAATAATGTCATCAACATATATTTGCACAACTAGGAAATCAGATGTATATGTTTTGAAAAATAGTAGAATCTGAACTGCCAATAGAAAAAGCATTATCAAAAAGAAATGTCTTGAGCCTTTCATACCAATTTCTAGGTGCTTGTTTTAAACCATAAAGTGCTTTCTTAAGTTTATAAACATATTCACCTTTTTCCGGTATTTCAAATCCGGGTGGTTGGGCAACATATACTTCTTCTTGAATGATGCCATTTAGAAATGCACTTTTTACATCCATTTGGTAGAGTTTGATGTTTTTATGTGCAGCAATAGCTAGTAACATTCTAATAGCTTCAAGTCTAGCTACTGGTGCATACGTTTCATAAAAATCTATTCCTTCTTGTTGATTATATCCTTGTGCTACTAACCGAGCTTTATTCCTTATTACTTCTCCTGCCTCATTTAACTTATTCCTAAAAACCCATTTAGTTCCAATGACGGTTTTATCTTGTGGTTTAGGAACTAAATCCCATACATCATTTTTAGTGAATTGATTCAACTCTTCTTGCATGGCTATTATCCAATAATCATCTTTAAGAGCTTCAGATATCTTCTTAGGTTCAATGATAGAAACAAAGGCCATGTTTGCAACATCTTTGAAGGAAGACCGAGTTTTGACTTTATCATTAGGATTTCCAATAATTAGTTCTTGAGGATGATCCTTAATAAGCCTAGGTGTAGGTTGTGGTTCAGCTTGTTGATTGGTTGTAGTAACCTTCTCACTATCATTTGGTATGTTTAAATTTTCAAATTGATTAGTGAGATCTATGATTTCTAGATTTTCAGATTTTGGCTCTTCATGAAAAGAAACATGAATAGATTCCTCAACTTTTCTAGAGATAGTGTTATATACTCTAAATGCTTTGCTAGAAGTGGAATATCCCAAAAAGAATGCTTTGTGTGATTTAGAGTCAAACTTATCTCTATCATCTTTGGTATTTAAGATATAGCATGTGGAACCAAAGGTATGAAAGTAGTCAATTCTAGGTTTCTTAGAATGTATTATTTCATATGGAGTTTTCTTCAAATGAGAGTGAACACTTACTCTATTTAATACATAGCATGCAGTGTTTACAGCTTCAGCCCAAAAGGTTTTGGGTGTGTTGTGTTCGAGCATCATAGTTCTAGCCATTTCTTGTAATGATCGATTTTTCCTTTCAACTATACCATTTTGTTGTGGAGTGCGTGGAGAAGAAAAATTGTGAGTGTACCCTTGAGATGTACAGAATTCCTCAAATATATGATTTTCAAATTCTCCACCATGATCGCTTCTAATGGTACATATTTTGCTTTGTAATAGATTTTCAATCTTGGAACAAAATTGTATAAAAACATGAATAGTATCATCTTTGGTTGCAATAAAATGTACCCATGTATATCTACTATAATCATCAACGATAACAAAACAATATCTTTTGCCACCAATAGATTGTGTCCTCATGGGTCCAAATAAATCCATATGAATTAATTCTTAAGATCTACTTGTGCTAAGTACATGTTTAGGTTTAAAAGAGGTTTTTGTTTGCTATCCCATTGTACATGGTTCACCATTTTCAACTTGATCAAAAGATAAAGCAGGCAATCCACGAACAAGATCATATTTCACTAACTTTTTAATAACATGTGAACTAGCATGTTCTAGCTTTTTATGCCATAGTTGTAATGTATTTTCATTTGCAAGCAAGCATTTTCCCACTACAGATTTCATAGAGTTAGGTTTAAGAATATAAAGATTTCCAACTCTATTTCCTTCATAAACAACATTTGTAGTGTTTTCTATTAATAACTTGCAACAGGTTTTGTTAAATAAAACATCATAACCACTATCACATAATTGACTAACACTTATCAAATTATGGTGCAAACCATCTACAAGTAGAACATTCTTTATTTCGAGGTTTGTACCAACATTACCTATTCCAACGATTTTGCCTTTACCATTGTCTCCAAAGGTGACTGTGCCACTTTTCTTTTCTTCAAAGGTTTGAAATGCATCCTTGTTCCCGGTCATATGTTTGGAACATCCACGGTCAACCACCCATTCCTGCATGAAAATGTAGATTTTGGTACCCATGTGATGGTCCGATATGGTTAGAACCATTTAAGTATAGATTGTATAAATATTCTGTTTCAGAAGTCCAGTCGGTCGACAATTGTTCGACCGACATCTTTCTCGGTCTACAAATTGTCGATCGAGAAGGTTACTGTATTACAAACAAAGAAACACAGAAATTCAGCTCGGTTGACTAATTTTCGACCGAAATAGTTGCTGTTTAGTTGCTGTAGATTTTGATTTGTTACAGACATCCAGTCGGTCGACAAAAGTTCGACCGATTTATTGTTCGGTCGACAATACTTCGACCGACGGAGTGTCTGTCTCAGTACAACTGTTTAGAAAATTCATAATATGCATAAAACCTTTAGTTAAGTTGAGATAAGACAATATAAATTGCAAAATGGAGCATTTAATCATATCTCAACTAAATTGCATTTGACTCTACTAAGTTTGGGGTTTTGGGACCCAAACTAAGTCGGAATCCTTAGTCTTATAAGGGCATGAAAATGAACAGTGTCTAAGACGTAGACAAAAATGACAAGTAATAGAATCAACTTCATTTCTTTTTCTAGCCATTGTGTTCTTAGGTACAAACATAGTCTGAGTTCTTCTGGGTTGATTTTTCTTTGGGGCATATCCCAAACCTTTTCTTCCATTGAAACTAGTACCAACGCTTAGAATGTTATCAAGAATATATTTTCTTCTTAACTCATAAAGTTCTCTTTGTAGCTTAGCAATGTCATTCATCTTCTTGTGTAAATCTTTTCTTGCTTGATCTAAATCAGATAATAATGAATCTCTTTCTTTTGCAACATTGTCATAGTCTAGATGGTTACACATAATAGGTTGAGTCTGAAAATCTTTTAATTTTGCTAACAATTCAGTCTTTTCTTTAGAAATAAGATCAACATTTGTTTCTAAAGTGAGTAGCTTTCTAGTGCAATCATCTAAAGATGTTTTTAAAGACAACTTCTCAAGATTAATGTTGTTCTTTTCAGAAGAAAGATTATCTAATTTAGCACATAGCTCATCGTTTGATTTGATAACCTTCTTTAGTTTCTTCTTGACATCAACATACTTATCATGAGTTTCTTGTAGACTAGTAATTAACTCTTCTTTAGGAAGATCAAGTAGGCTTACCTCTTGAGAGTCTTCATCATCTTCCCTTGCCATTAAACATTCCACCTTTTCTTCTCCGCTTTCACTGTCACTTGACTCGTCCCATGCAGCTTTATAGGCTTTTTCTCCCTTCCTTCTTGTGTGAGCTTTTCTTTCCTTTCTTTGCTTTAGGACATTCATTTTTGAGATGTCCTTTCTTCCCACATTCAAAGCACCTAGGAGGAGAAGAAGAAGAACTAGAAATTTTGTTAGATTTAAACCTTTTGTATTTCTTACCATTTACAATCAAGGCTTCTTCTCCTTCTTCTTCACTTGACTCCTCACTTTCTGGTGTGACAATCTTTGAAGCTTTTAGAGCCACATCCTTCTTCTTTCCTTGCTGATGTTCACGTGCTATTCTTTCTTCCTCTTCTAGGGTTGCTTCATGAGCTTCTAGGTTGCAAATAAGTTGCTCCATTTTCAGTCGAGTGAGGTCATTAGCTTCTTCAATGGCTGTCACCTTTGGCTTATATTTAGGAGGAAGTGATCGAAGGATTTTTGATACCTGATCTTCTTCAAGGACAGGTTTTCCTAGGGCATTTAAACCATTAACAATAGAAGAGAATTTTGCAAACATTTCACTAATAGATTCATTAGGATCCATACAAAAGTGTTCAAACTTTTGTTTAAGCATGCTAGTTTTGGAATTTTTGACTTGGACTGTACCTTCATAAGTTATGGACAGTCTATGCCAAATATCATAGGCTGTGTCACAGTTAGATATCCTATTAAATTCTCCTACTGAAATTGAACAATATAAAATGCTTACAACTTTAGCATTCATTTGGGCCATCTTTACCGTATTTGCATACCATTCCACAAATTGAGTTTGAGGAAGCTCATATGGGGTTGACACCATCCTCCATAGGTCCAAATTGATGCCTTGGAAGTAGAACTGCATTCTTCTCTTCCAATATTGGTAGTTTGTTCCATCGAACGCTGGAGGTCTAGCAACAAGTGTTCCTTCAAGGTTAAGGTTGTTGAGCACTCCGTCACCCATTCTTCAAGACCTTGTTAGGGTTCCTTGAAGCCTGCTCTGATACCAATTAAAAAAACACTAGAGGGGGGTGAATAGAGTTTTAAAACAATTTTAATAATTTATTGAACTCAAACAACCACAATTGAAATTGGAAGAAGGAGAAAGGTGTTTAGAGTGGTTCCAACTTTAGCAAATACTAAAGTTGTCAGTCCACTACCCGGTTGCTTACCCAACTGGGATTTTGAAAGTATATATTTTATTACCTTCACAAGGATTTATACAAAATACAATACTTTCTTTTACACCCCTTGAACAACCTTCACTCCAAGTAGATGCACCAACTTGAGGTAGCCTTCTTGAAGTAACTCCAAGCTCCCCCTTGAAGTAGCCTTCCTCTCTAGAAGTAACCTCCCGTTGCACCAGCCTTCTTGAAGTAGCTCAAGGTCTCCTTCTTCACCAAGAAGATCTCCACCCTCTCCAATCCGCAACCTCCAACCTAGGAGTAGCAAGGAGAGTACAAACAATAATAGAGAACAAGAAAGGAAAAGGAAGTTACAACTTATCCTTTTGTAGCACAAGGCTTGATTTGCCTAGATCAAGCGTATAGATATCCTAACCAAAGTGTATGGAATTGTAATTGCAGTGGATAGGAGATGCTAGCCTATAGGACACGAATTATGAGCTAAGGAAGGAAGTAGCCAATTGTCACAATGCTCAATTTGCTCACAAATAGATTGCTCAAAGTATGCTCAAGGATTTCTCAAGTGTAACAAGTGTGTTTGAGTGTCCTATGGCTTGTCCTATTTATAGGAATGGCCTAAGGATGCTTAAGGACGTTCTAGACAACTTCTAGGGGTTTCTAAGTGCTTAACTAGCCGTTAGGTACAAGTTTGTTGCTTTAGCAATGGCTAATTAATTTACTCTGTAGTTGCTGTCAGAGTTTATCTCGGTCGAGGATTGGTCGACCGAGACACCTACTCGGTCGAACTCTTGTCGACCGACAGGCTCTCTGAATCAAGTGTTTTGCAACGTTTATCTCCAACTACCAACTACCTTGTTAGTTGAGTCTAACGACTACTTTGGATCTTTCTCGGTCGAGAAGATTGTCGACCGAGAGTGTCTCGGTCGAGGAGTTGGTCGACCGAGATTGATCCTATTTCAATGTTTCAATTTAGGCACTATTTATATGTATGAGTGTGCATATGTGATCCTATTTGAAGGGGATGACTTATCTAAATGTGGTGTTTAGCTAGGGAAGATCTAACGCTTGATTTACATGAAATCTAAGTACTTGTACATTATATATTTGTACAAGTTTTTACAAAGAGATTACATTTCATGAAAATATAAATATGTAAGCATATGGATTTCCCTAGTACTTTGTCATCCGCCTTGTTCCTGCACACTCAAGTAGCTCGTTAGATCAATAAGAATGAAATGTTTGTCATAATCAAAACAAAAGGGATTTATAGATGTCCATTTAGCCAACAAGCGCATCATCTACCACGTTCGCCTTACCAGGATGATACTCGATAGTGCAGCCGTAGTCGTTGATCAACTCCATCCATCGCCGCTGTCGCATGTTCAACTCGTGTTGCGTAAAGATATACTTCAGGTTCTTATGATCCGTAAAGATCTGACACACTTCCCCATACAGATAGTGTCTCCAAATCTTTAACGCATGAACTACTGCTGCCAGCTCCAAATCATGAGTCAGATAGTTCTCCTCATGCTTCTTGAGCTGTCGCGAGGCAAAAGAAACCACATGATCTTCCTGCATCAACACGCAACCTAAACCTTTCTTAGAAGCATCACAGAAAACAACATAGCCTTTCCCAGGCTCTGGCAAGATCAACACTGGAGCACTGGTCAACTTCTCCTTCAGACTCTGGAAAGCTTGCTGACATCGGTCATCCCAAACAAAAGGTACATCCTTTATGGTCAACTTCGTCATCAGAAACGCTACCGATTGAAGTCCTTGATAAACCTCCGGTAGTATCCTGCTAAACCAAGGAAACTACGAACTTCTGTCGGCGTCTTCGGCTGTTCCCAATCTGCAACAGATTCCACCTTCTTCGGATCTACCTTGACTCCTTCAGCGGATATCACATGGCCCAAGAAGGTCACTTCATCCAGCCAAAACTCACACTTACTGAACTTGGCATACAACTGATGTTGACGAAGAAGAGTCAACACTCAACGAAGATGCTGATCATGCTCTAGTCTTTCCCGACTATAGATCAAGATGTCATCTATAAAGACTACAACAAACTGATCTAAGAACGGATGGAACACTCTGTTCATCAGGTCCATGAAGGCTACAGGTGCATTGGTTAACCCAAACGGCATAACCACAAACTCATAATGACCATACCTTGTCTTGAAAGCTGAGTTCGGTATGCCATACGCCTTTATCCTCAACTGATGATATCCGGACCGTAGATCGATCTTCGAGAACACTGTAGCACCACACAACTGATCTAACATATCATCTATCCTTGGCAACGGGTATTTGTTCTTGATCGTGACCTTGTTCAACTGCCGGTAGTCTATACACAACCGCATCGAACCACCCTTCTTCTTGACAAACAGCACTGGAGCACCCCACGGTGACGTACTCGGTCGGATAAAACCTTTATCTAGCAACTCTTGTAACTGCTTCTTCAACTCAGCCATCTCAATCAGAGCCATCTTGTACGGTGTCTGTGCAACTGGCTGCGTTCCTGGAACCAGATTGATCTCGAAATCAATCTCTCGGGGTGGGGGAACACCAGGAAACTCCTCAGGGAACACGTCTGCAAACTCACGAACAACTGACACCTCCTCAAGGCTAGGACCTTTCGCCTTGGCATCTATTACGGTATCCACTACATGAGCTAGGAACGCCTCACATCCTTGTCGTAACAACTTATCTGCCACCAAAGTTGATACCAGACAGGTCGGAAGAATCTTCCTATCTCCCTGGAAGATCCACTTCTCTCCAGCAACATCAAACACTGCCTGCTTGGAACCACAGTACAAGACAACCTTATACCTCTCTAAGGTATCCATCCCAAGGATAACATCGAACCCATGCATAGCAAGTGGTATGAGATCCACTTGAATGCGGTGTCCCGAGAAAGACAAGACACAAGATGGACACTCTTCTCGAAGCAAAGAGGAACCATCAAGAGGGGTTTCTAACAACAAGCTATCCTTCTTACAGCTAACAGGTAAACGACAGTTCTCAGGCATACTATAGGCGATAAAAGAGTGCGTAGCACCCCGGTCAACTAGAACAGATATAAAGCAAGAAGAAGACATATCAGAATGAAATAACTCCAGCTGACCTGTCACTACTCGCGGGTTGACTACCGCCTCCGGCTGATTCATAGCGTAGAATCGAGCCGTTGCTTGCTGTCCATGACCTCTGCTTCCCTGAGCAGACAATCCAGCCTGAGACGCTTGACCGCATCCCCGTCCTCTGCCACCACTGGGCTGTGGTCTCTCTGACCCCTGAAGGTTCTATCTCGGCTGTTGCATCACTTCAACATCGTTGTAGGGACAACTTGACCTGATATGCCCTGTCTGACCACAGGCATAACATGTCCTAACATCATCTCGAGGCCTGGATGGCCCTGTCACTGCCACAGAAGCCGAACTTGGTGCCTTAGAAGGCGAAGAAACATAACCTCTTCCTCTACTCATAGACCACTGAGACGGTCTACTAGAACCTCTCATCGCTGCCGGTGCCGAAAACCTGGGCTTCTTGAAGCCACCAAACCTCTGACTCTGGAACTGGGCAGGTCTCTTCTTAGCCATAGACTCTCTCTTCTCCTTTACAGATCGTTTGATCCTCCGAACAGATTCCACAAACGTCGCAAACCGTTCTCGGTTCTCCAACGCAGAAACTGGTGTCGTCAGCTCAGCACTCAGACCCTTCTCGAAACGTCTGATCCGTTCCTCGTCTGTCATTGCCATGTGAGGACAAAACCTCAGCAGATCCATAAACTTGGCTTCATACTCGGTGATGTTCATCGTTCCTTGTCGTAAACTCTCGAACTGATGGATCTTCTCATCCAGATACGTCTTGGGAAAGTATCTGATGACGAACTCGCGTCGAAACACTTCCCAACAGATCACCTCACCAGGCCGCTTCTCTTCCTCGATGGTCCACTAGTGACCAGCACTACCTTTCAGAAGGTAGACAACATGCTTTATTTTGTCTGCTTCGGGGATGTCGAGGATCCGGAAAGCCTTCTCAAGACTTGTCAGCCACAGATCTGCATCCACTGGATCAGCCGTTCCAGCATAATCCGAAGCTCCAACTCGGCGAAGTCGCTCAAAGGTCTTCCCAATACCCGATGCTTCTCCATGGGGAGCATGTGCTTTCGGAGGAGGCACTGGCAATCGCTCAACCATGAGATTCATCGTAGCCATCATCTGCCCCATAAGCTGTTGGTAGGCAGGATGTTCAAGAATGGCTGGGTCAGGTTGGGGGACCTCAGGCACCCGATCTTCATGCGCCTATCCTACTGCTCCATCAATAGATGCAGCATCGCTGTGCTCAGCAGTGAGTTGTTCATGGTTTCTAGACATCTTGGCTTTTCTTCCGCTGAGGGCAGAAGATTTCTATGAGAAAATCTGGAAAACACATAATAACAAACACAACCTAGTCCTAGATCCCTGTAGACTCAGCGAACCTAAAGCTCTGATACCAAACTTGTGGCAACAAATCCCATTATCACACAGATAACGAGGTGTTACGCGAAAACGTGCGGAAATCACCATAACCACAGTTAATAAAAAACACGGGTTAATTAAAACCGATTGTGGAAAACTGATAAACTGAGAAACATATTACATTCCAGTCCATATCCTGCAAGAAAACATGTTACATATATATCCATACAAGCCTGGATACATGTCCACAGCTTAGAGCAACAACTGTCCTGTCATAACCATGAGTTCACCACCTGTTCATACATATAAAGGCCCATATCTGGTTAACAGCAGGATATACAAACGACATCGGTCGTGCATCGTGAAACAATGTCAAAACACCGCCAAGGACCTGAGAGTACATGGATGACTCTAGACTCTACACCAAAACATCAAAACAGCAACATCTCCAAAGCTTGCCTTCTACAGATTTTCTCACTGCCCAGCCGCAACTCCGCGACCACCACCACGACAAGCTCGACCACCTAAAAAGGGTGAAAACTAGTGGAGTGAGGCAATTGAACATTGTCCCAGTGGGAGGCATAACTCCGCGCCAAAACTTCAAAACCTCAGATAAGATAAAGCTTATCTCAGCAGATTATTGATAAAGAATATAACAAGAACAGTTATAAGTAACAAGCCATCCTGAGTCTTACCAGAGGTATCAAAAGGGCATATAACCACTATATTTCCCAATGGAACATGATTGACAAGATAAACTCATAGGAATAATGCACAATAACTGCAAGATAACTAAAGTTAACTACACAACAAGGCCTCAACCAATGTTTCATATTTGTCTTATCAATACATACTAAACGGCTGTATTACGTTTTATTATGCCCTGAGGAAATGAACCGTACCGTTCAAATCCAACCTTCGGCTACGAAGCCCATAGCCGGTGCCATACAAGGTCAATGGAAGAGCCGGAATCCAAGACCTTCTCTGCCTCATGGTCAGTACATGAGAACACAAAGCAGGACCGCAGTCTCGTGCTTGAAGTGGTCATAAGCCACAGGGTCAGCTCCACAGGCTACCCTCTGCCTAGTCCGCCTCGGTATAGGTCACGACACTAGAAACTGAGCCACGAGTCTAAACACCATGCTCGGAGCCATGAATGCATTCATGCTCAACATATCACATATCTGGAGCCATGGGCCATGTTCACCATGCTCGTCACACATCCGAGTCTGCAACCGTAACTGTACTCGTTTCACCTCTCTATTTTAGGCTAGGAGAAACCTCACATATTCAAAAATATGTGCTCCGAGTTAACCCGCAGGAGAACCCGTTTCATCATCACCCTATCCTGACTGGTGATGAATCTATGGCCAGGGCAAGCTACATTATAGATTACACTGTGATTAGTTAGTATCTTTTAGATGGATTGCAAGATTCAACCAAGTTGTATAACGTGCAAGGTATAACAGAAGTAAATAGCATAAACTCAACATTAGGTATTTACGTCATACTGATTCATCACAAGGATCTCACATCACATGTTATAACTTGGCCTCTTGCCAACCATCTAGACCCATCTCAAGGATCATCACACATCATGGGATCTCAATCACTCATCACATAAAGCCATAGCCTCTCAGGGCTTTCAACATCATTATGAAATCATCATTCATAATACACCTGTCATCACAGTGTTCATTTACCCAATTCTCATAGCCTTTCATTGGGCTAAGCATTACCTGCATGGTTAGCATCATTCAATAACCAGATGAATAATCAAGAGACTACAATTACTACCATAGTGTGACAATTAGGGTTAAGCACATTGTCAGTACAATCATGATGATAATAATTTCATCCATGCCTCATCTTTAAGTATATAAGTAAGCACATTATCAAGTAACCCTAATGCATGCTCAAGATCATATTTGGCATTTAAGAAATAGAGTGGTTACATTAATATGCATGTACTTTAGCCACAAGAACATAATTCTCGTTATTAAGCAATGAATCGTCATAAGAGCATCATAACAAGCTGTGCCCTCACAAGAGATGTCAACAACCCTCACTAGAAGTCACCCCGGGTAGAACCCACACCTATCCAGCCCCTATCGGGCGTGCAGCCCTAGCAGGCGTGCAGAACAAGACTTGTCTGGGTGAGCAGGGTATAGCATGGGCGAGCAGGTGAGTGTGTGTCGGGTGACACGCATGCAGAGAGAGCCATTCAGTCGTGCAAGGTCATCGGGCGAGCATAGCTCAACTGAGCGGGCAGGTTGATATCGGGCGAGCCAGATAGAATTGAGCGACACAAGCTGGGCGAGCAGGTTAAAGCCGCGTGAGCAAAGAGCCTATCGGGCAAGCCAAGGTATTGGGCGGCACATGGGCGTGCACAGGAGAGCCGGGTGAGCAGAACCAGGTGCGTTGGGCGACACGCATGCAGGGCAAGTTAGGGAAAACTGAGCGAGCAGGATACTGGAGTGAGTAGAGCAAAGTGTATCGGGCGAGACAGCACTGAGCTTATTGAGCGTGCAGCCCATCGGGCGAGCAGAGCCAAAGTGCTCACCCGCTCAAGGCACAAAAGAGAAGCTTTGCTCACTCAAAACCGTGCAAGGGAAAAACTAGGGCAAGGGCTGTCGGGCATCACCTTCCCAAACACATCTCGACCAAGGTGTATCATATCCAAACCATCTAAACGAGCTCACCATGTTGCCCAAGGTGAGGGGAGAGTCTTGCTCAAGCCACTAAGTCATGAGCTCACCTCAATCGGGTAGGAAAGAGGGGTGTTGCTCATAGCATTAGAGCTCAAGCTCACTCATCTAGACCAAGGGGAGAAAGGAGTGTTGCTCTCCTAAACCCTAACACAAGGATCGGCCAACATGCAAGATAGCTAAAGAACAACTCCAAACGTGCAAGGGCAAGACTAAAGCAAACATATAATGAAAGGAGAGTAGAGTAGTTAGGGTTAGAGTCATGCAACCTGCCTTAAGCTCCAAGGAAGAAGAACTCCAAGATCCAAGAGATGTCGACCACCAAGGCTCCTCCAAGAAGGGTGTATCGGCCTCCACCTTCTTCTTCAAGGGTGTGTCGGCCACCAAGCAAGGGGAAGAGAGGGTGTATCGTGCACAAGGAGAAGAGGAACTAAAGGGACCTCAAGCTAAGGAAGGGACCACCTATATAGATGATAAAGGAGGAGAAACCAAGGTAAACACTTGCTATGTGTCGTCCACCCAAGGGACACATGTCCACAAACTCAAGCCACCACTCTTGCAATCCATAGGACACTTGTTCAAGATGTGCATCATGTGTTCTCCAAACATGACCAAGGTTGGACCAAGCTTCATGGGCGACACACCAAGCTGCCCTAGGCCGACACAAGCTCTTCTTGGCCGACACAAGGCCCAAGCAAGCCCAAACAAGGAACTCCAAGGACCAAACAAGCTCAACAAAGGCCCAAAGAACTCAAACAACAAGCCCAAGCCTTCCTCTCAACCCTAGAGGAAGCAAAGAGAGAGAAGAACACCTCTCAAGGTGACAAACTTGCTCCCAAAACCCTAGACTTGGGTTAATTGCAAGTAGCACCCTCAACCCTCAACAAAGCACAACCAAACCCTAATCACCACTCAAAGGTGATTAGCAAGCCTCAAACCATCAAGGTTAAGCAAAACAAACAGGGTAAGCCCTAAACGCATGTCAGGGTCCTTACAGTATCCTCCTTTGCAAGCAGTTTCTTCGCGAGAAGATCCATCTTCTCATTCAGCTCCTTGATTGCTTTATATTCACCTGCCACTCGAACCTGCTCCACGGCACCTCTTTCGCCCCATTATTGCTTCTTGGCCATGTTCTTTAGGATTTCCCAACACCTGGTGTCCGTGTTGTTCAAGAAGAATCCTGAACCGGCTGAATCGAGGTTGCTTCTATCATGCTCGGAGAGAGCAAAATAGAAGATATTGACCTGTGTCTCCTTATCAAGCCCGTGATGCGGGCATCGCCTGAGCATGATATGAAACCTTTCCCAGGTCTCAGAATAGGTCTCTCCTGCTTGTTGGGTGAAGTTGTGGATCTTCCTGATCATGTCATTGGTCTTCTCAGGTGGAAAGAACCTCTCGAAGAAACACTCCACCATGTGGTCCCAAGACTCCACGTATTCATCGTCCAAGTTGTGTAGCCATTCGCGCGCATTTCCTGCTAGAGAACTCGGGAAGAGCTTCAAGTAGACCACATCTTGTGGAAACTGTCGATTTTTATCATATCACAATTCTCCACAAATTGACTTATATGCGCAACGGGATCTTCATTCTTGAGCCCATGAAAAGCATTCGACTTCACCAAGTTGATTAAAGCCGGATCAATCTTGTATGTCGGAATATTAACAGCTTGCTTCTTGATCGGCCCCTTAGAATCAGATGAGGAAGAAGCCTTGATCTTCTCCCATATTGTCTGTGGCTCGTCCATCTCTTCTTGTTCAGATTCTGAATCTGTTTCTTTGAAATGGTCTTGATTGTGGCTTTCCTCGTCGTCAGGTCCCGTCAGTGGAACCTCTAGTGATTGTTGTGTGTAGTCGGTACTATGCGTCTGCACCATGCACAGTACCTACAAATAGAAGAATTTAATTTCAGTACATTGCTTGACGATTGCAAATATTTAGAAAATAGACTATGATTTTTTTTAAATGATAGAAAAAAATGTGGCCTAGAGTGGCCGCTTGCAACACTCGAAGTGCCTACAAGTTGCCGTATCCCCAGCAACGGTGCCAATAACTTGACATGCTTTTTACGTGCGTAGAAACGCAAGTGAACGTGTCGAAGTAATATAGGCCTTTGTGAGGCCCGAGTCGAACTCAGGGATACGTGAAATTGTCGGAGACTCCTAATAACTACTCGCGATCAGCTAGACCGATTAAATAATTGAGAGTTGTTGTTAAAGTTAAAAGAAAAAAAAATGAAACAAAGAAAATCAATCGATTAAGTGTTTGGTTTAATCAATTCAAAATGAGATCTTTAGGATTGCAGTTTCACCGCGGGTTTTCATTGTATTAAATTCTATTCATTCACTCAATTTTATCTCTCTATCCAGGTAGTGGCCTGGAATCAGAATTTCCCACTGTCGTGGTACAATTCACTACCTATGTCTAGGTCGGTTCCACCGTCGTAGTAACCTATACCCTAAACTAGGTGCATTAAAAATGATCTCTCGGTATCCACCATTAACCTTACACCACCTTGTTCAAGGGATTTGTCAATTAATGTAAATTCTGTCTCTTTTCAACCATTAATTCTTCTTTCAAAGCAATTAAGGGTATTAGATTATTATTATGGTGATCAAGCATAACAATATATTGGAGAAAACGAAATCATACCACAAATTTAAGAGATAAGATATGAATTACTATGATAAAATCGTCATACAATGAATTCCCGAGATACTCCCACTCCTAAAGACAAAGGGGATTAGCCCCGCATGTTCATCTCAAAGCAAAATGTGGAGTAGAAAAAGGAAAACATGGAGAAAAACGTGATTGAGTGGTGAAACCCCTGAACGGAGAAGATCCAAGCGATCCTTGGCATAGAATACGTGTTCTCCCGCCTTTCGGTGGTGGAAATCGTCTTCTTCTGCATCCGGATCGGCTAGGGCATGCTTCTGGGCTCCGTTCTTCTCTCCACCTCTTCTTGGGATGTGTGCAGCGACTAATGACGTGATGATTCCCTCTTGGGCGCCGTCATTAGGTATATTTCCCGAATTAGGTCGTCAATTAATCACAGCCGTCCGATTAAGATCAATCTGAAACAAACTCATATCTGACGGTGTCGATACCATCGACGCGGGTCGATGGTATCGACCTAGCACGATATCAGCTGTTCTTCTTTTCTTTTGTCTCTGCGCCTGATGTCATCTCGATACCATCGACGAGGGTCGATGGTATCGACGCACCTGTAGTGACGGTTTTGTCTTTATGTGTCACTGTAGCTCCACCAGTCGATAGTATCGACATAAGGGTCGATAGTATCGACTCACTTTTCGCCAGCAACCTGATGGTATCTCGATACCATCGACATCCCTGTCGATAGTATCGACTTTCTTCTGGTCCTTGCGGCTGGCAACCTGTGGTCTGGTCGATGGTATCGACGGTAGCAGATACTTGTTTTTCCTGAAATTAACACACGAAACCACATAAGTCCACACAAAACATATTCTTTTGATAAATTATACTCAAAATGCTGACATAGGGGAAATTTGACATAAAGAAGTAGCATAGACCAAAGTGAATGGATTATGCAACATTAACCATGAAAATGACTAATAAATGCATAAAACACATATCAAACAAGTCTATAAATGCGACTCAAAATCATCACATCAATGAGGTATTAAGCCATCACCATGTTGGGCTAGACATCAACTAGGGTTGTGTATCGGGCTACCATATCGTGCAATAGCACTTGCTATTCTTTACTCATATTTGGTTGCCCAAATTAGGGTTTCACATCAACTTATAAGTATTCATTTAACCTTGTATCATGCATGGAGTCTATACTTGACTCCCTATCGTGCAAGAGGTGTATACTACACCTCCATATCGTGTAACAATGTATTCATTCATATCCATATCGTTCAAGTGAAGAAGGTGCATCATCATATCGGGTTAAAGGTGCTTACTTGTGTGCTTGCACCCGATATCACTTTTATAAGGTAATATCATCATCTTCAAGCTCTAGACCTTTGTTCTAACTATTATAGTTCATGTCAACAGGTCTAAGAAACTACTAGAACTCATAATTTCATCAACTATTTCAGGAAATTTTGGAATTAAAAGTAGATCATTAAATACAACAATTTAGGCGATGAATAATGACATGGTTGAGTTCAAGTTATATAACCCACCTTAAGAACAACTTCAAATCTCCAAGCTCCAAATATCCACATTCCTAAGGTTGAATATGACTTATCAATAGTCTAAGGCTCGTTCACAACTCCTTCATATACAAGGAATCACCATGGATAAGCAATTGGTGAAGAAGAAAAGAAAGGTAGTTCATAACCCTAGTTCCACGGTTCAATTCAAGCTTGAAAACAACTATAACTTACCTTAGGGTTAAGTTTTGAGTTCCTTAGCTCCTTGGACGACACCCTACAACTCTTGGACGATATGGACTTCCTGTTGGCTGACACAACTTTGCTTGTGGCCGATACCCCCTCACTTGTGGCCAAAATCACTTCAATTGGCCGATATCAACTTGCTATGGGCAATATCAACATGCTATGGCCGATATACTTGCTATGGCCGATACCCAAGGCCTATGCACGATACCCTTGTTCTCTTGCATGACATGCCACCCCTGTTGCACGATATGATACTCACTTGCAAGATATGGCACTCACTTGGAGTCAAAACACTTCACTCTATGGCCGATATCACCCTATATGGCCGATATCACCTACTTAGGCGATATGGTCTTGCCATGGGCGATACCCCAAGGCCCATGCACGAAAACACAACATCCCTTCATGATATGGGAGCTCTATGCACGATACCTTAGGGTAGGAGGGTGGTAAGGGTCGCAAAATTGCACCAAGGGGTGAAACTAGGGGTATATATACTTGTTGTTCATGAAGGAAGGAAAAAAATGAGGTGTCAACATTTTGAGCTAGTAGGTGCCATGTGTCATGCATGGGTGACACGTGTACATGCATGCATCAACATTTATCTTGTCTTGAAAAACAGTTGAGAATCATTTAGGGATAAAGATTCGTCCATTACATATCTCTTTGAATAAGATATTTCAACAAAATCACCACTTTATTCACAACTCATCACAACTTTGCTAAGGAAGTTGTAACCCGACACACCTCACCTCCTTGAGGTGATTTGCACAATATGGACTTTGCCAAGAGTCCACAAAACGATATGGGACACCTCCTTGGGATCCATGGCCAATAGGCACTCATATATAAGCTTTTCAACTTGATACAACTCAAGTTAAGCTTTCAAATTCAACCCTTTTCTTGGTCATTTCTTCACCAAGATTACCATCATTCATAATGGAATCAAGTATGGTGTATCCTTCTTTCTCTCTCTTCTAAATGATGCTAGGAGGGAGTAGGAACACTCTAGATGTGGTAATTTGCATATGAATCCCTCATTTTGGGTAAATTGCAATTTTTTTTTACCAAAATTAGTGCACAATGCTCCAACATTGTTCAAACAAGTTCAAACTTGGAATTTAGGCATTGCACGAGCCACCACTTAACATCATTCTCTCTCTTATGATTGTAAAACACATGTGGTACATTCAACATGTGACATTTTGCATTATAAACCCTCAACTTGGGTAAATTGCACTTTGGTCCAAAACAAAGGAAAATTGCTCAAACAACATTCAATCGGGACCAAACTTGAAACATGAATGTGTCACATGATAAAAAAACACCTTAGAAGATTATATTAAAGTTCTAAGCAACTTTATTAGTAAAAAAAATAGGGTTACCTCATAACCCAGGTCAGGGTCATTACAAACAGTCTATGTTGTTGAGGTAGAAGATGATGACGTTAATTCCAATGTTTATCCAAAAAGTTACTTTAGCAAACGGTCTCTAAACCCTTGCTCAAATGGTTTCCCAAACTGTTTGGGAGCAAACGGTTTCAAATCGTTTGAATGCAAATAGTTTCAACCAAGAACACATGGAAGCAAACGGTCCAAGACTGTTTGGAGGCATTGACCGTTTGGAGGTCTGTTGTGAATAAAGTAGACTAATAACATACCAAAAATCATCAAGTAATTCCAAGTAAATCACCAATTGAAGGCCCATCAACCATCTAAACCCTAATCGGGTTAGTTGCTGATTTCAATAATTGAATTATGATTGAAGTTTGGGTTGAGTGACCCAAACGGTTTCAAAACCATTTGGGGATCACCCAAACGGTCTCAAGACCGTTTGGTGATCACCCAAGACCATTTGTAGGTCTAGGGTTAAGTAGGGTTGACCAATTGAGGGTCCAATAATATCAAGTTGATAAATAATTGATTGCTGATTTGGTGACCAAACCTAGGGTTCAAACCTTAATTGAATGACTTGGTTTATGATGAAATAATGGGAAAACGGTCTCAAGACCATTTGGAGGATATCCAAACGATCCCAAGACCGTTTGGGGGTCACCCAAGACCGTTTGGAGGTCTAGGGTTGACTATGGTTAAGTGGTTGAAGATATTAAGATAACAAGTTGAAGTGTAATTGATTGTTGACCTAGTGATCAATCCTATGAGTTAAACCTTAATTGGTTGAGTTGGTTTTTGATGTGGACTTGATCAAACGGTCTCAAGACCATTTGGAGGTCCTCCAAACGATCCCAAGACCGTTTGGGGATAGGTCATGATCAAATTGATTGATGGTTCAATGCTTTCAACTGAATTAGACTCATGTTGAAGGGTCATCGATTCCAAACCCTAATCCAATCGATCCAAGCCCTAATTGATGATCAATTGAGGGTCAATTGAATGTCAAATCAGTTGAGGGTTGACCTAATTGACTCAATTTATGAGTGGCTAACAAGTGCATGGATGATTGAGGGGTTCAACATTGAAAACCCTAACTCAATTGAAGTGGTTGAGACACTTTTTGGTCCTTGCGGTTTTGAGGTGGTTTGGACCAAATGGTCTCAAGATAGTTTGGGTCCAAACGGTCTCAAGACCATTTGAGTCCAAACGGTCTCAATACCATTTGGGACCAAACAGTCTCAAGACCATTTGGGACCAAACGATCCCAAACCGTTTGGTGCTCATGCGGTTTCAAGATCGGTTATGTCCATGCGGTTTCAAAGACAAACTTGACCAAACGGTCTTCACCTCATCTTGGGCAAATGGTCTTGAGTGTGCACTTTACCAAATGGTTTCAAAAGTCAAACATGACCAAACGGTCTTCACCACCAAACAGTTTCAAGGGCAGTCCAAGACCGTTTGGAGGTTTAGTGTACAAGACCATTTGAAGTTTAAAAAGGTTAAGATCGTTTGATGCCTTAGTGGTCAAGATGGTTTAGTGGTTGATTAACCTAAACCTCATAGATACTTAGATTGGTTAAAGGACCAAGTAATTAGTTGATTGAGACATGATGTGATCAATGTTGATTATAATAAAGGTACCCTTGATGGGATAGAGTGGCTAGTACTCTTTGAATGAGTAAGCCTTAATAATTACAATAGTAATGACATGACCCATGATGTCAATGTTGAATTGATTTAGCCTAATCAGGGGTGATGCAAACATCAACTTATAGAAATAGGAGAGAGAAGACTTCTTATATGAATGACTAATCAAGTAATGAATTCCCAATGTGGATGGATACCTAATTAGGGTATGATCCATGATAGTGAGATCATGAAATCCTAGTTATGACAACTAATGAATCATAACCCTAATTGAGGGCATTAATGGAAGTAATCCTCATACATGATGATGGTATGATCTTAATTCATTATAATGTGAATAGTAAACCCTAATCTAGGGTAATGTGATGTATGGTGAATAGTAAACCCTAATCTAGGGAAATGTGATGATATGAACAGTAAACCCTGATTCTGGGTCATGCTTTTAAGCATGAAACTCTATGTTTGAATTATGAAATGAGGAAACACAATTCCTAATTAAGCTAAAGGGGTTGGTTAACCCTAATTGAATTGAATAAGAAACCCTAACCCTAGAAACCAACCGTGGTAATGAAAAACGGTCGTGGTAATCTTCTGTAGCACGGCCGTGGTGTTCTATACTTGACTTGGAAATAATTTGTATTGTGCTGATACATATAAAATGTACATGTTATCAATTGTGTTAGTCATGCAGGTCTTTATAAAGAAGTGAGCATAGCCAGGTAAGGGTTATGATGCCATATTCATTGAAAGCTCTTTATAACCTTTGAAAGTAATAATATGCTATGTTGCCTAGTAAGAGGTAACAAATGAACTTGATAAACTGTATGACCCTTGAGAAATACCTACATTGCTACAATCATGTTCATACTGTTAAATGACTTGATGGCAAAATGTTACTTGGTAATAAGTGTTTGATGATTTAAGGGTTTGAATACCCATATTCCTGAATCCCAATGATGAGATGGTTAGGGATTGAGATCCCAATATTAACAATAAGTGAATTGAACTTGATACAAATAGTACTCTTTCTTTACATCAATTGCTTCAATGGTTTATGTTTGAAAACATGCCTGATGCTAAAAGAATGCCATAATGTACTTAAATAATCAAGTATAATGATATCATGTAGAGCCCTGACCATAGATCCATCATTGTCAGAAGTTAAATGATGGTGAAATAGGTTTTCCTAAGGGAACTTCTGGAGAGCATACTTTTGAGTATGTGGGGGTTATGGACGCGAATATCCTTATGCCCTAATGAGGGAATTGATGTGAGATGTACATTTAATCTCTCAATCCTTCATTATATGTTTATGTCGGGATGATGTATCACTAATCTCCCGATGATGTTGTTAATGCCACATCGTTGAGAAATAAACAAGAAATCCCTCAATGGCGAAGAGAGTACATCATGCCACTGTAACTCTAATAGCAAAGTTGCCAGAATACCCTGGAAAGCTATTATAGCAGAGACACGAGATGTCCTGCATGTTGATCTTCACTCTGATTGAGGAAGATGAGGTCATAGAAATCTGGCTCTTCTGATGACCTATGTATGGTACCGATTACGATTTCGTAATGGTCGGTTGGAGTATGAGCGGTATATCTCATCTCCTCAGGGCATAATTATGTTTATAAAACATAATCAACCGTGTATCATATTTGTTTAGATTGAACTATGAGAAACAATGATTGATGATACATTGTTTATAATGTTCTAGTTGGACAAATAATATACATGTTATTCATATTCCTTATTGATTAAATGATTTGTTACTCAATCAAGTTATAATTGAAAGGATTGTTTAGAGAATACTGTTCTACTTAGTTTATTCAATAAATTGCCTGCTGTTGAGCATTTATAATTCTATTGATTAGTGTTATTCATTTATTTGCAATAAAAATGCTTCTGGCAAAGAGTTATAACTCTCCCTGGGACAATTATTCAATTGTCTCACCCCCGTGGGATTCAACTTATTAGGTAGACACCGAAGAAGAAGGAACCCTTCAGTGGGTGAGCAACAATAGCAGCAGCAGCAACATCAGGGACAACAATGATCCACAGGTGGAGACACTGTCTGTCAAGTCTTGTAGATAAGATGCCCTATGTAGTCGTCTTTGTACTCTCAAGTCCTAGGAGTCAGTAGATGGTTTAATTTAGATATGAGATTTTTGGCTTAATGCCTCAAGGATTTTTGTATACTGCTCATGTATAGTTCAACAGGGCAGTCAGTGTTATGACTCTCGAGATGTGAAATGACAGAGATGTAATGATGGATCAGTTTGTAAATAACTTACCTTGTTTCTTTATGAAATTTTTTTACCGTTTTTGGATCTCTTTACAAAAAGTTTTAATTTTAGTGATTTTTATTAATTCCGCTGCTAATTAATCACTTCCGCATTAGTTTAAATTTGTTGATCTTGTTTTCGCGAGACAGTCGTCACAATTTACATCATATTACAAAAATGTGCACTTGTATTGACTTTGACTTGTCTTTTCTCCAAGTTGAGATGCGCAAGTTAGGGTATTTGGAGTGTGTCTATACCTAATCTGAAATCACTCAAGTAGAGACATTAGACATAATTAATTAGAATGGTTTAGTCATAATCAAAACAAGGGTTTAGTCAATTTAGACCTTGAGTCAACATTCTCCTTCTTTTTGAAGATGACAAACCATTCCATAAATACATTGAAAGCATTTAAGTAAAGTCATACCTTAGGAGAAACCTAGGGGTTTCAATAGAATTGATTTTATATGCTCCCCCTCAATTGATGCTAGTGGAGTTCTCATACTCCCCCTCAATTGATGTTATTTCTCCTACATGGTTACCTTTCATAACATTTATAGGATACTATGTCTTATACTCATATATGTTCGACACATATATGTATTATCCCCTTTACTTTCTCCCCTTTACATGGACATGCGTCTCCTCTTCATGTAAGACATGCCTTCTCCCTATTTTGTCAAAAGAAGACATACCTTTCTCCCCTTTTATCATATCAAAAAGTGGGGGTATGCAAGATAGGAAATTTAAAGATATAGATCAATTAGAGAGATAGAGTTGTATGCAAGATAGAAAATTTAAAACATGGAAATATGCATATATAAAGGTACCAAGGGAGTGCCAAATAATAAGGCTATTGGTTGAGAAAATCTAGTTGAGAGGGAAATTCTCGTCCAAAAAGCCAAATGTATACTCTGTACACAGTGTTGTCGATCAAGTTCTGTGTATTGACAACTCGACCGATGACAGTTGTTGGCAACACCCATTGGTGCCTATCGGTCGAGTTTCAAACAAGACAAACTCGATCGATAGAGCTGCTGTAAAAAAGCACATATATTTTAATTAAAACATATTTAAAGGCATGCTAAAAATACAAACCATATCCAAACATGTGTAAGCAAGTTAGTAATGCACTATAAAAGCATTTGAAATAGTTTTTGAGAAAGAGTGTGAAGAGAAACACTAAATACCACTTTTGACTCAAAAACCGTATGTATGGTGCACACTATCTTGACAAAAACAAGTTAGGATTGGTTATAAGCAAGAAATATATTACCTTTATACTTACCATTGCTTTTCCACTTGTTTTCACCTCATACACATCTCACATTTCTTCTTTCATGTGGATTGAGAAGTCAATTTGCAATTCAATATCTCAAGTCAATCCATTTGCAAGTACCTACAAGAAGAAAGATGAAACGGTCCCCAATCATGTTTTTGGGTCTGGAGGGGTTAGCTTAGCAATCCAAGTCCTATTTCTCTTGGGTGCTTTCCTAAAAGGACAACAAGTAGAATAATGACCAATTATATTGCAATAGTTGCATGTGCCCATAGTCTTAGAACTAGAGGATTCTCCATGGAATATAGGAGGTCCTTTACCTTTGTTGTTCCTATGACTACCATCATACCCCAAACCATGTCTACCAATTTGTTTAGTAGTATGGTGTAGGATATCATTAAGGCTCTTCTTACCAACTAAGAATCTTTGCAAAGAAGATCTCAAACTATGATTATCATGCATAAGAGAAGTAATAGTAGAAGACAAATGATTTATATTATCTCTAGCATGCAAAATATCATTTTCTAAGAAAATAGCTTTAGTTAAATAAGAATATCTATCAATATGAAGAGTAGTAATATTATTCTCTCTACTAGTAGAACTAGAACAAGATTCAAGCACATTGATTTTAGCAAGCAAGGATGCATTTCCTGTTTCAAGCAAAGCAATCTTAGAAAGATAAACACCATTTTCAGATTCTAATCCTTGCAAAACAAAATCTTTGTCCTTGTTTTTAGATTTAAGAACATCAATATCATGCAAGAGAGAATCAACAATTATAGTACACTCTTCATTAGAACTAGGCATAAGAGGTTGAGCTTCTAGAAATTTAATCTTATCAAGCAAACTAGCATTTTCAAGTTTAAGAGAGTCTACTTGGCTAAGACAAGCATTTTTGTCATAAAGCAAGCAAGAATTAGCATTTTCAAGATCATCTAATTCTATATGCATATTATCAACAATTCTAGCAAGTTTTTTCCTTTTTTTTGAAGACTTAAGAGAGGCACGAGTAGCATTAATGGTAGCAATTAAATGTTCTTTATCTAAAGAGTTTAGATTTACCTCATTTGAGTCTTTTCTTATAGAAGCCATAAGAGCAAAATGAAATTCTCCTTCTTCACTAGAGCTTGAGCTTGATTCTCCACTTAAATCTTCACTTGAGCTTGAGTTGGAGGAGTAACTTGAGCTTGAGTGCCATTTTTCCTTCTTCTTGTACTTCTCTTCTCTTTCCTTGTGATGACATGTCTTCTTACCTTATATACAATCTATCTTGAAGTGACCCTTCTTTCCACACTTGAGGCACCGAATGGAGGAGGAATTCTTGCATTTGTAGAATCTACCCTTCGAGTACATGGCATCCTCTTCAACATGAGAGTATGGAGAGGCTTGTCCCATAATAGCTTCCATTTGAGCCTTCATTTCAGCCTTCTTCATTCTCTTGAGTTCTTTCTCCTCTTGTCTTTCAACTTCTTCTCTTTTGTCAAGTGTGACTTCATGTGCTTGTAGATTTCTAATGAGCTCTTCAATAGGAATATCCTTAAGAGACCTTGCTTCTTCAATGAAGTCACCTTGGGTTCCCACCTCTTGGGAAGAGTTCTAAGGATCTTTGAGTTTATCTCTCCTCTAGACATAGGATGGCCTAGAACCACAAGACCATTCACAATGGTGTTGAACCTATGGTACATATGAGCTATTTTCTCCTCCTTTCCCATCTTGAAGTTCTCAAACAACCCATTGAGCATGTAGACTTTGCTTTCCTCCACTTGAGTTGTCCCCTCATAAGTGATGCATAGCTTTCTCCATACCTCATAGGCTGTTTCACATGAATAAATCCGATTGAACTCGGTGGGGGTCATGGAGGCATAGAGGATGTGCATGGCTCTAGCATTCAAGGTTGCTTTCTTCAAGGTAGCTTCATCCCATTCTTCAATCTTTGCCTTAGGTAGCTTGTATGGGCTGTTCACCATTTGCCACATCTCAAGACTTGATCCTTGGATGTAGAATTGAAGCCTTCTTCTCCAATAGAGGAAATTGCTCCCATAAAAGAATGGAAGGTTGATCAAGTATCTACCACCTTGGTAGTCACCCATCTTCTCCTACTTGTTGAATTATGCTTGGAGAAGACCCGCTCTAATACAAATTGTTGGATCCTAGATGGGTGATTAGATGCTCTAGAGGGGGGGGGTGAATAGAGCTGAATGCACTTAAACAATTAGACCTTTAAGATATATCTTAAGATAAGGTTGCTAAATAGGAAGTTTGAGTGCAACTAAAACATGCATATCAAGGGAGAGAGAGATTGAACATACACCAAGTGACAAGCTATGTAGAGTGGTTCCACACTTAAAACTAGAAGCGAGCCAATACACTACCTAGAGAGGTCAACCTCTAGGATTTCTTAATCATTGCACTCTTATATTCATTTATAAGACTTACAATACATGACCACCAAAGGAATTACCTATCTAATACAAAGAGTCTTCAACCTTACCAAGAACTTACCCACTTTGCAATGAGTCTTCGGCCTTCACCAAGGACTTACCCACTCTTGCACAAGTCTTCAGCTTTGTAGGGATTACCCACACTTCTTGGATCTTCAGCCTTTGACTTCACCTTCACTCAGAGAATCTTCCACCAAGGACTTACCCACTTGAGCAAGGAGTCTTCTACCTTCACCAAGGGCTTACCCACTCTTGCTCTAAGTCTTTAGCCTTAATCTTCACCAAGGGACTCCTTCCCTTGTTCTTCTTCACCTCTCTTATCCAAGAGAAAGAACCTTCACCTTCATGGTTGAAATGAGAGATAGACAGGTGGTGGAAGTGAGAGCCTCACAATATATACATGTAGGACTAGCTCTCTTAAAGATTTCCTACTCACTCTAACGAATTTAGTAAGTGATTAAGCTTAGAGAGAGAGAGGAGGCTCTAGGAAGCACTCAACTATAGAATAGGAACCTCACATAGAGTTTTGCATTGAATGCTCAACCTTAGAATGAAGTCCAAGGGGTCCTATTTATAGCTGGGGATGCCTCTTAGCCTTTGGGAACACTTAAGTATGAAAACTAGTCATTTTATGGCTTACAACAGATATATTTTCACTTATTGCAACTCCACAATGGCTAGAAACACTTTTTTGCACTTTTCCGTACAGTGTAATCGGTCGAGTTTCTGTAAAGGTAACTCGACCGATCCCACTAAGAGATAAGACCAATTTAGGCCATCAGTCGAGTTTGTCCTGGGGTAACTCGACCGATTTACTTAAATCAGTTTTGGTCAGTAGAGGGATCGATCAATTTCTTTGAAGTGCAAACTTGACCGATCAAAAGTCATTTTCAAGATCCAATCAGGATCGCTCGAGTTTGCAACTCGACCGATGAACAACCTGATGTGAATTTTGGAAGATGGCTTTTGAGTGCTTAAATATTCGATCTAAGTGCTTCTGATTTTTTCTAAGCTTAATTACAAGTGATTTACAACATTATTCTAGTGGATTTATATCATATTACAAAAATGTGCACTTTTATTGACTTTAACTTATCTTTTCTCCAAGTTGAGATGCGCAATTTAGGGCATTTGGAGTGTGTCTATACCTAATCTGAAATCACTCAAGTAGAGACATTAGACACAATTAATTGGAATGGTTTAGTCATCATCAAAACAAGGGTTTAGTCAATTTAGACCTTGAGTCAACATTCTCCCCCTTTTTGAAGATGACAAACGATTCCATAAATGCATTGAAAGCATTTAAGTAAAGTCATACCTTAGGAGAAACCTAGGGGTTTCAATAGAATTGATTTTATATGCTCCCCCTCAATTGATGCTAGTGAAGTTCTCATACTCCCCCTCAATTGATGTTATTTCTCCTACATGGTTAGCTTTCATAACATTTATAGGATACTATGTCTTCTACTCATATATTTTTGACACATATATGTCTTCTCCCCTTTACTTTCTCCCCTTTACATGGACATGCATCTCCTCTTCATGTAAGACATGCCTTCTCCCTGTTTTGTCAAAAGAAGACATACCTTTCTCCCCTTTTGTCATATCAAAAAGTGGGGGTATGAAGAAACAAGAAGCACCACTTGTTAAGAGAAAGTTATATAAGGAGAGTAGAAGAGCACAAATAGGGGCTTGTCTAAGCATAGAATAAAAGCAAGTTAGAGCATGCACTTGAACAATCCAAAATGCAAGATAAAGTACTGCAGAAAAATAATAAATCACAATTTTGACCCTCAAGATGACATAATTTGCACAAAAAGTGTCAGGGCTCATGGCATAGCGACGAGCCTTGCTCAGAAGGTAGATTCTGCATAAAATACACTAGTCTTGCACAAAAAATTGAAACTAGAGCAAAATCTGCATTAAAAAAAATCTCTAATTTCTACATATAATGTAGATCTATGTATCCTGCATCACAATGTTATGCAAGCAACTCAAGATAGTAGATATGCAATTCAAGCAACAAGCTTGAGCATGTATGAGACAAGATACAAGCATAGCATATAGTGAAATACCACTTGATGAAAAGATAAGCAATGCTATAACTACATGTATATGAACTACTAGTAGATGATATCACAAGTTAGAACTACTAGTAGTGTGGCATCCAACTTGTGAAAATAGGATTAACTAATGCGGAAGCAAATTATTAGTAGCAGAATTACTAAAAATCACTAAAAATTTAAAACTTTTGCAAAGAAATCCACAAATTGTAAAACACTATCATAAAGAACCAAAGTAAGTTATTTACATTCTGATTCATCAGTACATCTCTATATCATCTCATCTCGAGAGTCATAACATTGACTGCCCAGTTAAACTGTACATAAGCAGTATACAAAAATCTTGAGGCATCAAGCCAAAAATCTCAGATCTATGTCAAACCATCTACTGACTCCTAGGACCTGAGAGTACAGAGACGACACATAGGACTCTCTATATATACAGGACTTGACAAACAGTGTCTCCACCTAAGGATCACTGTTGTCCTTGTTGTTGTTGTTGCTGCTGCTGTGGCTGTTGTTGCTGCTCACCCACTGGAGGGTTTCTTCTTCCTCAGCGTCTACCTAAAAAGTTGAATCCCACGGGGGTGAGACAATTGAAAATTATCCTAGCGAGAGATATAATTCTCCTGCAGAAACATTGTTATTGCTGATAATAGAATAACACTGAGCAGTAGAATTATAAATATTCAACAACAGGTAAGTCATTGATTAAGCTAAGTAGAGCAGTATTCTCTATACAGTTCATTCTAGTTATAACTTGATAAAGCAGCAAGTCATTTATTCAATAAGGAATATGAAGAACATGTATATCATTTATCCAACTATGATATAATAGACCATGTATCATCAACCTTTGATTCTCATAATTCAACCCTAAGCAAATATGCTACACGGATGATTACGTTTTACAATCATACTTATGCCCTAAGGAGATGAGGTATACCACTCATACTCCAACCGACCATTACGAAATCAAAATCGGTACCATACATAGGTCAATAGAAGAGCCAGATTCCCATGACCTCATCTTCCTCAGTCAGTGTGAGGAACAACATGCAGGACATCTTGCATCTCTGCCATTTATATAGCTTTCCAGGGTATACTGGCAACTTTGCTATTAAAGTTATAGTGGCATGCTGTACTCTCTTCGTAATCGAGAGATTTCTTGTTATCTCACCTCAATTAAGCATTAACATCATCATCGGGAGATTAGTGATACATCATCCCGACATATACATATAATAAAGGATTGAAAGATTTAATGTTATTCTCACATCAATTCCTCCAATAGGGCGTAAGGATATTCACGCCCATTACCCCCACATACTCAAAAGTATGCTCTCCAGGAGTTCCCTTAGGAAAACCTATTTCACCATCATCTAACTGCTGACGATGATGGATCTATGGTCAGGGCTCTACATGATATCATTTCACTTGATTATTTAAGTACATTACAACATTCTTTTAGCATCAGGCATGTTTTCAAAACATAAACCTTTATAACAATTACTATAAAGAATGAGTACTGTTCTATCAAGTTCATTTCACAGCTTTAACAACATTGGGAACTTAATCCCTTATCATCTCTTCATCATGATTCCAGAATATGGGTGTTCAAACCCTGAGATCATCAAAATACTTGTTACAACTTTGACAGGTAACTTATTGCCATCAAGTCATCTGTCAATGTAAACATGATAATTGCAATGCAGGTATTTCACATGGCTCTTACAGCCTATCAATCTCTTTTGTTACCTTTCACTAGGCAACATAGCATATCATTTCTTACAAAGCTCATAAAATACTTTCAATAAACAAAGCATCATAGCTCATACCTGGCTATATTCAATATCTCATAAAACCTACATGATTAGTACAGATGATAACAGATACATCAATTTCATATCAGCATATTGCAAAACAATTATGACATCATTATTCAAGGGTTACACCACTATACCCTTGCTAGGGTTAGGGTTTCCCTTTTCATTTCGATTAGGGTTAATCATCCCCTTATCTCAAATAGGATAAATGACTCATCATTTCATTATCCAACCTTAGAGCTTCATGCTATAAAGTATTTCCCAGAATTAGGGTTACACATTCTTATTTACCTTATTTGAAATCAGGGTTTACTATTCACATGGCATCACCCTAGATTAGGGTTTACTATTCACATTGCATCACCCTAGATTAAGGTTTACTATTCACATTGCAACACCCTAGATTAGGGTTTACTATTCACATTGCATAACCCTAGATTAGGATTTACTATTCACATTGCATCACCCTAGATTAGGGTTTACTATTCACATTGCATCACCCTAGATTAGGGTTTACTATTCACATTGCATCACCCTAGATTAGGGTTTACTATTCATTCCAAGTAGGAGTGATCATCAAAGTACCCTATTTTAGGGTTTATCATGTCATCATTATGAATTAAGATCATACCATCATCATATATTAGGATTTTACCTATCAATGCCCTCAATTAGGGTTATGATTCATTAACCTTCATAATTAGGGTTTCATGATCTCACTATGATGGATCATACCCTAATTAGACATTCATTCATATTGGAAGTCCACAACTTGATTATCATTCATGTAGGAAGTCTTTTCTCTCTCTCACCCTCTATAAGATGATATTTACTTTAGCCTTGATAAGGCTAAGTCAACTCAATCTTGAAGAAGAATTGACATCATAAGTCATATCATTATCACCATGATTATTAAAGCTTAACTATTTAAAGGGCACTAATCACCCTACCTCATTAGGATACAAATACTATAATCATCTTTGATTACATCATGTATTAATCAATTGATCAACTTGTCCTTTAACCACTTTAAGTACCCATGAGGTTTTGATTAATTATCCACCAAACGGTCTTGGTCACTTAGACCCCAAACGGTCTTGACCAAATCAGACCTCAAACGGTCTTGGTAGCATACTTGAAACCGTTTATTAAAGTAGGTGGTGAAGACCGTTTGCCCAAAGTTGACTTCTGAGACCGTTTTCTAAAGTAACATTTGAAAACGCATGAACTCAAACGGTTTGGGATCGTTTGGTCCCAAACGGTCTTGAGACTGTTTGGTCCAAACCTCCTCAAAACCGCAAGGACCAAAATTAGTCTCAACAAGTCAAATTGAATTAGGGTTTCCAATGTTGGTTCCTTCAACCATTGAATTCATGTAACCAATCATCAATTGGACCTATCACCGTACTTCAATTGAGTTGAATAGGTCAACCTTCAACTGATTTGACCCTCAATTGACCCTCAATTAGGTTTTGAATCAATTGAATTAGGGTTTGGAAATGATAATCCTTCAACATTATTCAATGTGAAACTAGTTACTTTAAAACTATTGGTCCATCATCCAAAATGGACATGACCTGACCCCAAACGATCTTGAGGTCATTTGGATGACCTCCAAACGGTCTTGAGACTGTTTTCCCATCTCATCACTCAAATCCAAGTCACCCAATTAGGGTTTGGATCATTAGATCGATCACCAAATTAGCATTTGATTGCAAATCAACTTGGTATCTTTAGATCTTCAAACACCTAACCATAGTCGACCCTAGACCTCCAAACGGTCTTGGGTGACCCCCAAACGGTCTTGAGGTCGTTTGGATGACCTCCAAACGGTCTTGAGACCGTTTTCCCATCACATCATCATTAACCATGCCATTCAATTAAGGTTTGGATCCTAGGATTGGTCACCAAATCAGCAATTGATTGTACATCAACTTAATATCTTTGGACCTTCAATTGCTCAACCATACTTAACCCTAGACCTCCAAATGGTCTTGGGTGATCACCAAACGGTCTTGAGACCATTTGGGTGATCCCCAAATGGTTTTGAAACTGTTTGGGTCAATCAACCCAAAACATCATCTCAATCACTTGCAAAATCAGCACTTAGCCGATTAGGGTTCATAACATATCTTTAGATCTTCAAACACTTAACCATACTCAACCCTAGACCTCCAAACGGTCTTGGGTGACCCCCAAATGGTATTGAGACTGTGTGGGTGATCCCCAAACTGCTTTGAAACCATTTGGGTCAATCAACCCAAGTTTCAAACTTAATCACTTATGAAATCCACACTTAACCCGATTAGGGTTTAGGTGATTGATTGACCTTCAACTCATGAACCAATTGGAGTTAATAAATAATAATTGATGGGTAATTAACCTAGATAATTTTGAACAAATCCCCAAACGGTCAACCCTGGTCAACATCACCAAACGGTTTGAAACCGTTTCCCTCCATGCGGTTTGATGAAACCATTTCATTCGAAACGGTTTGAAACCGTTTGCTCCCAAACGGTCTGGGAAAACGTTTGAGCAACTAAGGAGACCGTTTGACCTGTAATTTTTCTTAGATAAACATCTAAGATGATGTCATCATCTTTCTCCTTAGAACAACCAAGAACAACAACCATTTTTCATGGGAATTTCAGCTATGAACCAAAAGAGTATTTAATAGAAAAGAATAACCAACGATTATTATAGGAATGGATGCAATAGCAATGATTAAGGGTTTGAGTTATAAAACTCACCTATAGAACTGATCTCAAGCTCCAAGATCTATGACTCTAATCATGGATGGAGTTCCAGCAACTGTCCAAGCTCCGTCCTTGAGCTTTTGGATGAAAAAGATGGCTAGGATTGGAAATCGGGTGAAGAAAACCAATAATCGAGCATTGCTTTAGGGTTTTCACCATGAATCTGAGGTAGAAGATGATCAAAACCTTACCAACAGGTTGTGTTCATCTTTCTCCTTCTCCTGAGATCTTTCTTGGTCGGCCAAAGCAAGATGAGAAGAGGAAACTAAGGAAATGATCCTTATGTGTATTGGAAAAAGAACATGTATAAGGGATTTTCAAGGAAAGAGAAAATGGATTATTTTCTTTTAATTCCAAAATAATTTCCATCAAATCCCCCTCCATTTCTTGGCCACGAAGCCATACTCATGTTCTTACAAAACCTCTCCATTATCCAAAGATTAATGGAAAAGAAATTAAGCACCTTAAAGAGTTTTATATTAATATCCATCCTTTTAGTGGATATTACTTTTTATTATAATAATGTGAGTGGCTTCCACTCAACCAAGATCTTTTTGTGCCATAGAAAGGCACGAGCTCATCCAAATCTATTGCAAACACATCCTTCAACTTTTGGTTGAAGGGCTCCTCAATTAATTTATTTCTTTTTGTATAATTTAAACTAAAGTTCCATATATGCTTAAATGTTGATTATTTTAATGTCAAGATACTCTCTCATCTAAGATAACTCAAATGAGGCGCCCCTCTCATTTTCTTTGTTCTAATTGATGCCAAGAAACATGAGAGGCCCTCTAGAGGTGATGTATTGCATATTGAACCCTAGATTTTGGGTAAATTGCACATTACACCAAAACTAGGTTTTAATGCACAAGGTTTGCTCTACAAGCTTTATCTTGATGCCCAAGCTTGTGGAAACCATACCACTACATCATATTCATTCTTATGATGTATCAACATCAGATTAACATCTTATCATTTGTAATTTTCAAGTTAACCCCTCAACTTGGGTAATTTGCACTTTAGTCCAAAATTAACAAAACAATGTTTCAACATTATTCAAAAAGGGACTGAAATTGAAATATAAGTTCCTCAAGAGCCTTAATTACTTTTCAAAAGATAAGAGCAAACATCTCATCATCTTTATTAAGCAAAACACCTAGGGTTAGTACATAACCCAGGTCAGGGATGTTACAAATTATCCACCCCTTACAAGGATTTTGTCCCTGAAATCATTAACAAAACATTTTAAGAGAAAAGAGTAGGGTATTTCCTCCTCATTTCTTCCTCTAGTTCCCATGTAGCTTCTTCAATGCCACGATGATTCCAGAGGACTTTTACAAGACTAATGTCTTTCTTCTTCAGCTTCTTGATTCTTCTATCAAGAACCAACATAGGTCCTTCTTCATAGGATATATCATCATTCAATTCTACTTCCATAGGTTGCAGAACTGATTCTGTATCAGGGTGACATTTCCTTAACATGGAAATGTGGAACACTGGGTGTAACTTTTGCAGCTCAGGTGGTAACTCCATCTTATATGCTACCTTTCCAACCCGTTCAATGATTGGATAAGGCCCCATAAATCTAGGAGCTAACTTTCCTTTCCTTCCAAACCTAAGAACTTCCTTCCAAGGTGAGACCTTAAGGTACACTCTGTCTCCAAACTGGAATTCTAAAGGTCTACGACGCTTATCAGCATAAGATTTATGTCTATCCTGTGCAGTCTTTAACTGTTGTTGTATTATTTTAATCTTCTCGGTGGTCTGCTGCACAAGATCAGGACCCAAAAGTTGATATTCACCAGTTTCATACCAACATAGGGGAGATCTACAAGGTCTACCATACAAAGCTTCATAAGGTGCCATGTCAATGCTGTGTTGATAGCTGTTGTTGTAGGAAAACTCTATCAAACTTAGATGTAGATCCCAACTTCCTATAAACTGGAGGACACATGCCCTAAGCAAGTCCTCCAAGGTTTGTATAGTCCTTTCTGATTGTCCATCTGTCTGAGGATGAAAGGCTGTACTAAACCTTAGCGGTGTGCCTAAGGATTTATGAAGTTGCTCCCAAAAATGACTCGTAAACTGGGGACCTCTGTCAGAAACAATGGTAACTGGGACCCCATGCAGTCGCACTATCTCATCTACATATAACTATGCCAACTTCTCAGCAGAATAGGTTGTTTTGACAGGTAAGAAATGTGTTGTCTTTGTCAACCTATCAACTATTACCCAGATAGAATCATGACCTTTGGCTGTTCTGGGTAACCCAACCACAAAATCCATGGTCACATTATCCCACTTCCACTGTGGTATAGGCAAAGGCTGCATTATTCCTGTAGGTTTCTGGTGTTCAGCTTTAACTTGCTGACACACTGGACACCGCATAACAAACTCAGCAACATCCTTCTTTAAACAAGGCCACCAATACATATCTTTCAAGTTATGATACATCTTGGTGCTTCCTGGATGCATAGCATACATTGAAGAATGAGCTTCTTCTAGGACTAACTTCCTTAAGTTATCGACATCAGGTACTATCATTTTACCATGATAACAGGCTACCTGATTATCTGAATCATAGAAACCTTCTCGTTTCTCGCTACCATATTCTGACCTAATCTACTGAACTACAACATCAGCTTGTTGTGCTTCCTTGATCTGCTATCTCAGAGTAGGTTTTATGTGCATCTCAGCTAACAACCCAGATAACAATGATACTTTTAACTGTACATTGTTTTGCCTTAAAGAGATAAACATATCCCTCCTAGAGCACACCAAAGAATTTAACTGTGCTCTATCTAGGGCTGATGTTGCTGATTTCCTGCTTAAAGCATCAACAACCACATTGGCCTTCCCTGGATGATAATTAATTGTACAATCATAGTCCTTGATTAACTCCATCCAATAGCGTTGCCTCATGTTTAACTCACGCTGAGAAAAGATGTACTTTAGGCTCTTATGGTCTGTGAAAATCTGGAATGTTTCTCCATAGAGGTAATGTCTCCAGATTTTCAAGGCATGGACTACAACAACTAGTTCTAGATCATGTGTCGGATAATTCTCCTCGTGTTTCTTAAGATATCGAGAAGCAAAAGAAATCACTTGTTTATCCTGCATTAACACACATCCTAGTCCATTCTTAGAGGCATCACAGAAAACTATATACCCTTTCCCTTGCTTAGGTAGCACCAGTACAGGTGCACTTATCAGTCTTTCCTTCAACAACTGGAATGATTGCTGACACTTGTCATTCTAGATAAAAGGGACATCCTTTCTGGTTAACTTAGTCAAGGGTAAAGCTATAGAACTGAAGTTCTTAATGAACCTCCTATAATAGCTCGCCAACCCTAAGAAACTGCGAATCTCCGTTGGAGTCTTCGGTTGTTCCCATTGCAGGACAAATTCTACCTTTTTAGGGTCAACACGTATACCTGAAGCAGATATTACATGTCCAAGAAAAGAAACTTCTGGTAACCAGAACTCACACTTGCTAAACTTAGCATATAACTCATGCTCTCTTAGCAAAGTTAGAGCCTGATGAAGATGCTACTCATGCTGTTGAGCATCTCTACTGTAGATCAGAATGTCATCTATGAAGACGAATACACACTGATCAAGAAAAGGTCAAAAGATTCTATTCATGAGTTCCATAAATGCAGCTAGTGCATTAGTTAGTCCAAACGACATAACTGTGAACTCATAGTGACCATACCTTGTCCTGAAGGCAAACTTAGGTATGTCACCCTCCTTAATACGTAGTTGATGATATCCTGACCTCAAATCTATCTTTGAGAAGATAGTTGCACCACACAACTGATCAAAGAGATCATCAATCCTTGGAAAAGGATACTTATTCTTTATTGTTACTTTATTTAACTGCCTGTAATCAATGCATAACCGCATCAATCCATCCTTCTTCTTAACAAATAGGACTGGAGCACCCCAAGGTGAAGTGCTTGGTCGGATGAAACCCTTCTCAAGCAACTCTTGCAGTTGTTTCTTGAGTTCTACCATCTCAGCAGGTGCCATCCTATACGGTGTTTGTGCTATTGGCTGCATGCCCAAAATTAGATTAATCTCAAAATCAATCTCTCGAGGCGGAGGTACACCTGGAAGTTATTCAGGAAATACATCTTCAAATTCCCTGACTATAGGAACTTCAGCAGGATTAGAACTCTCCATAGTGGTATCTACCACATGGGCCAAGAATGCAAAGCATCCTTGCCTCATCAGCTTCTCAGCTACCATATATGACACAAGACAGGTTGGAAGAATCTTTCTATCTCCCTAAAAGATCCATGTGTCACTATCATCTGTGAATATAGCTTGCTTGGACTCACAATCCAGGACAACCTTATACCTTTCTAAGGTATCCATCCCAAGGATTATATCGAACCCATGCATCTCAAGTGGTATAAGATCCACTTGAATGCGATGCTCAAAAAAGAAAAGGATGCAGGGAGAACACACCTCCCGCAACACGACATATTCCATCAAAGGAGTCTCCAACTTCAAACTCTCTGCCCTATGACCAACTGTCATATTACAGTCAAGAATCACTCTTCGAGTGATAAAGGAATGCGTAACACCCGGATCAATTAAAACAGATACGATGCAGGATGTAGACATATCAGAATAAAATAGTTTCATCTGACCTGTCACAACCCGAGGGTTGATCACTGCATCAGGTGGATTCATCGCATAGAATCTCACCGTCGCCTGTGGTTGATTCGGTGCTCGATGACTGGGTGCCGATGATCCAGCTTGGGACGCTTGTCCATGTCCTCTACCACCACCTAGAAACTATCTCCTTTGAGAACCTTGCTGACTCTACCTTTGAGGTTGAGTCACACTTGCCTCTCGGGCTCTGCGATCCTTCATTAGATGCCCCATCTTTCCACATATGAAACAACTTTTGATCCCTTACTGAGGTCTGGATGGTCCTATAACCGACACAGATGCTGAGCTATGAGCTCCTTCTGGTGGTAAACTTCATTCTCTACCCCTATTTGACGTCCACTATGTCTGGGTACTGAATCTAGGTGGTGGTGTAGGCACGGAAAACCTCAGTTTCTTGAAACCTTTGGATGAGGATCCTGGGAACTGGGGGTACACCTTCTTGTCCCTGGTCTATCACTTCTCTATCACAGACCTCTCTATTCTTCTGACAGACTCCACAAAAGTAGCAAATCTTTCTCTGTTCTCCAGAGCAGATACAGGGGTGGTCAACTTAGCATTTAATCCCTTCTCAAAACGTCGTATCCTTTCTTCATCTGTGGTTGCCATATGCGGACAAAACCGTAAAAGCTCCATGAACTTAGCCTCGTACTCACTAATGTTCATTGGTCCTTGTCTTAACCTCTCAAACTGAGAGATTTTCTCATCCAGGAACGTCTTAGGAAAGTATATGTTAACAAATTCCCATCGGAAAACCTCCCATTCAATCTCCACACCTGGCCTATTCCCTTCCTCTATGGTCCACCAGTGACCAACACTCCCCTTGAGAAGGTACACAACATGTCTAACCTTCTCAGCTTCTGGTATGTTCAAGATTCTAAAGGCCTTCTCTAACTCTGTTAACCACCTCAAAGTGACCATACCTTATCCTAAACGCTGACTTAGGTATGTCATCTACCTTAATCCTCAATTGATGATATCCAGACCGTAGATCAATCTTTGAGAACACTATAGCGCCATACAACTGGTCAAACAGATCATCTATCCTCAGCAACGGGTACTTATTCTTGACCGTGACTTTGTTCAACTGTCGGTAATCTATACATAACCGCATCGACCCGTCCATCTTCTTAACAAACAACACTGGAGCACCCCAAGGCAACGTGCTCGGTCGGATGAAACCTTTCTCCAACAACTCCTGTAACTGCTTCTTCAACTCTGCTATCTCTGCTGGAGCCATCCTGTATGGCGTCTGTGCAACTGGCTGTGTTCCTGGTACCAGATTGATCTCAAAATCAATCTCTCGGGGTGGGGGGTACACCGGGGAACTCATTAGGAAATACATCTGCAAACTCTCGGACAACCGTCACCTCCTCGAGGCTAGGACCTTTCACCTTGGTATCCACAACGTGAGCTAAGAATGCTTTACAACCTTGCCACAACAACTTTTCTGCCACCATTGCTGACACTAGACATGTCAGAAGAATCTTCCTATCTCCTTGGAAGATCCACTTCTCTCCATCATCATCAAACATTGCCTTCTTGGAACCACAGTCCAAAACAAACTTATACTTCTCTAAGGTATCCATCCCAAGGATCACATCGAATCCATGCATATCAAGTGGTATAAGATCCACTTGTATAGTGTGTCCTGAGAAAGACAGAAGACAAGACATACACTCTTCTCAAAGTATCAAAGAACCATCGAGAGGGGTTTCTAACAACATGCTATCTTTCTTACCACTAATAGGTAAATGATAACTATCAAGCAGACTATGTGCGATAAAAGAGTGCGTAGCACCGGGGTCAACCAAAATAGATATAAAGTAAGAAGAAGACAAATCAGAATGAAATAACTCCATCTGACCTATCACCACTCGCGGATTGACTATCGCCTCCGCCTGACTTATAGCATAGAATCGAGTCGTTGCTTGTCCACGTCCTCTGCTCCCTTGAGCAGACGATCCTGCTTGCAATGCTTGACCGCGTCCTCACCCTCTGCTACCACTGGGTTGCGGTATGTCTAACCCTTGTTGATTCTGTCTCAGCTGTTCTGTTACTTCAACATCTCTCTTTGGGCAATTTGACCTCAAGTACCCAGTCTGTCCACAGTGATAACATGACATGCCTTCTGTTTGCGGCCTAGATGGCCCTATCACTGCCACAGAAGCTGTACTGTGCACCTTTGATGGAGAAGAAACATAACCTCTTCCCTTACTCAGAGACCACTAAGATGGTGTACGAGAATTCTGCATTACGGAAGGTGATGAAAACCTTGGCTTCTTGAAGCCACCAAACCTCTGTCCCTAGAACTGAGCAAGCCTTTTCTTGGTCATGGACTCCCTTTTCTCCTTAAGAGATCATTCAATCCTACAGACAGACTCCACAAACATGGCAAACCGCTTCCGATTCTCTAAAGCAGCAACAGGTGTTGACAACTCAACACTCAAACCTTTCTCAAACCGCTTGATCCGCTCATCATCTGTTGCTGCCATGTGAGGACAAAACCTCAGCAAGTCCATGAACTTGGCTTCATACTCGGTGATGCTCATCAATCCTTGGCGTAGATGCTCAAACTGGTTGATCTTCTCGTCCAGATATGTCTTTGGAAAGTATCTGCTGACGAACTCTCGCCAGAAAACCTCCCAACCGATCTCCTCACTGGGTCGCTTCTCCTCCTCGATGGCCCACCAGTGGCCAACACTACCTTTCAGAAGGTAGACAACTTGCTTGACTTTGTCTGCTTCAGGGATGTCGAGGATCTGGAAGGCCTTCTCGAAACCTGTCAGCCACAGATCAGCATCTGCCGGATCAGCCGTTCTAGCATAATCCGAAGCTCCGACTCGGCAAAGCCGCTCAAAGGTCTTCCCAATACCCGATGCTTCACCATGGGGTGCCTGTTCTCTTGGAAGAGGCACTGGCACTCTTTCCACCATGTGATTCATCGTAGCCATCAACTGCCCCATAAGTTGTTAGTAGGAAGGATTTTTGAGAATGGCTGGGTCAAGTTGGGGGACCTCAGGCACCCAATCTTCATGTGCCTTTCCTCCTACTCCATCAACTGATGCAGCATCACTGCTTTCGGCAGCATGTTCTTCATGGTTTCCAGACATCTTTAAGCTTTATCTTCCGCTAAGGGCAGAAGGTTAATGTAAGAAAATCTGGAAAACTCACAAGAACAAATGAAAACCTAGTCCTAGATCCCTGTAGACTCAGCAAAACCTAGAGATCTGATACCAAACCAACTGTGACACCCCGCCATCACACATACAATGAGATGACACGCGAAAATGTGCGGAACCTCACATTTCTGAAAACACGGGTTAAATAAAACCGATTGCGGAAAGCATACATGAGAGAACTTTTGTATCCAGATCCTATAGAAAGACATGTTATATAAACATTCACAATCCCTGTTATAGGTCCATAGCTTATCGGAACCAGCTGTACTTGTGGCAACACATCCCGTTATTACATAGACAATGAGGTGTTACGTGAAAACATGTGGAAATCACCATAACCCCATATTATAAAAAACACAAGTTAATTAAAACCGATTGCTGAAAGTGGGTAAACTGAGAAACTTTTACATTTGAGTCCTCATTCTACAAGCAAACAGGTTATATAAACATATACAAGATCTGATACGTGTCCACAGCTTAGTGGAACAGCTGTTCTGTCATCACATGAGTTCATCACCTGTTTATATGTACATAAAGGCCCACATCCGGCCAGCAGTAGGATATACAAAGGATCAACAGCCATACATCGTGAAACAACGTCAAAACGCTTCCCAAGGACCTGAGAGTACAGGGATGACTCTAAGACTCTACTACAAAACATCAAAAACAGCAGCATATCCATCTCTTACCTTCTACTGCTCGTCTTGTTGCTCGGCCGCAACTCTGTGACCACCACCACGTCTAGCTCGAACACCTAAAAAGGGCGTAAACCAGCGGGGTGTGACACACAGTCCTAGCGAGAAACATAACTCCCCCCCGAAACTACAAAACCTCAGAAAGATAAAGCAACAACAACAGATAACTGGTAAGAGGTATAACAAGAGCAGTTATGTAAAGTAAATCTATTCATACCGTCAAGCTTACCATATGTATAGAAGGCATATATCCTACTATTTATCTATGGAACATGAATAAGAAGATGAGATTTATAAGGTATTACCACATAACATGAGGAACATATAAGTAACTGCAGTTATAACAAAATTAACTACACAAACAAGGCCTCAACCAACGTTATGTATTTTTCCTTAAGCGGTAAATACTATACGGCTGGATTATGTATTATTATGCCCTGAGGAAGTGAGTTGTACCTCTCAAATCCAACCTTTGGTTGCGAAACCCAAAGACGGTGCCATACAAGGTCAATGGAAGAGCCAGACTCCACGACCTTTCCCCTCGTGGTCAGTGCACAAGAACCAAAGTAGGACCGCAGTCTCGTGCTTAAGTGGCCTCAGCCACAGGGTCAGCTCCATAGGCTACCCTTCCTCTAGCCCGCCTTGGTACAGGTCACGACGCTAGTATATCTGAGCCACGGGCATGTTCACCGTGCTTTGAGCCATGAACGCATTCATGCTCCATCACACTGAGCCATGGGCCTGTTCACCATGCTCTCTCTCTATATATATCCGAGTCTACAACCGTAGCTGCACTCGATTCCCTCTCTATTTTAGGCTAGGAGAAACCTCGCATATTCAACAATATGCACTCCAGGTAATCCCACAGGAGAACCCGTTTCACCATCACCAGCTCCTGATGATGATGGATCTATGGCCAGGGCAAACTACATGATATGTTCCACTATAGTTAATTAGTGTATTTTATGTGGATTGCAAGATTCAACCAGGTTGTATAACATGCAAACTATAACAGGAAATAAACAACATAAACTCAATGTTATGCTTTTATTGTAATCACATCATCCCGATCCATCACAAGGATCCAACATTACATGTTATCACTTGGCCTCTTGCCAATTATCCAGATCCATCTCAAGAATCATCACATACCATGGGATCTCAATCCCTCATCATATACTGCCACTGCCTCTCAAGGCTTACATCATCATCATGGGATAGCAATCCAACACATCATACATGTGATCTCATCATCAAGAGTAACTATCAAAGCAATGTTACTCATCATATATACCTCGTAGCCTTTTTCTTGGCTATGAATCACCTGCATGGTTAGTATACACAATAATCATAGGCTTAACAGAAAGACCATGTTATCAATATAAGGTGACATTAATGATTATATACATTATCAATCATGCTTCAACTTATGATCATGAACATAGGCTACATAATTAAGTAAGGCATTCTACATGCTTACCATTATCTCAACTTTATACAGATAATCAAGATGATTACATACATGGGTAGAGACATGTACGTTACATAAGCAAGCTTTATCATAACAATTACCATTAAGAATATCAAGGGTCACCAACATGTTAACCAGAACATTATCCACCATATCGATTTTTCATGAGAAGCAAGACCCTTACTAAAAGTGTCCACTACCCTCACAAGAAGTGTGACGGGTAGGGCACCCTCACTATAGGTTGTATCAGGCAGGGTGCTCACCCTATCGCCCAACCCATAACGGTCAGCACATCCGTGTCTATCGGCCAACACAAGGGCGTGATGTGCAACGCTGCGTCAGGCATGTCGTGCACTCACCAGTGCTGTGCACAGAGGTATCGCGTGACGCTGCATCGGCGCACAGAGCATATCGTGCAACAGGGTGTCGTGCTGGTGGCCGACACTCACATAGGGCTAGTGTGATGCCCATCACAGAACTACTAGCATCATCCACCTCAAGGCATAATGACCCCAAACTCCAACTTGGTCAGGTGTGTATCAGGAAAGGTACTCCACAAGAGGTAACGTCTAAGGGTGTAGCTCAAACTGCCGACATGGGGCCTATCATTCAACCAACCAACCCATGGCCTATCGGCCGTCACAAACATAGACTGGGGCATGATGCCTGTCACAGACAGGTTCCAGGACCAGGGTGTTATCCATCACAACCATCAACAAGCCATCCAAAGCTCAAGGTCAAGAGGCTATCGGGTACCACCCCTATAAACACCATAACGGCCAAGAAACAACTCCACAAGGTCATCATCAACCTCAAGCACAAGGGCACCAAACCCTAAAGGATCAAGAAGATGGCTCACCTCTCAACTTAAACGAGAGAGGGGTCTTGCACATTTCTTATCACCAATCGGGCAACACAAGGATCAACCCTAGCAAGGTTCACTATCATCACAAAGCTCACCCTTCCAGTCCATGGTGAGAGGAGGGTGTTGCTCAAGCAACTAGAACACAATCTCACCTCTCAACTTAAATGAGAGAGGGGTATTGCCCATGCTACTAGAAGCTCAAACTCACTCCTCTAGACCAAGGAGAGAAAGGAGTATTGCTCATCAAGAAACACTAGATCATAGGTTCGGCCAACAAGGTGCAAGTAAGCAAGGAAACCAAACTAACAACAACATAGTCGATCATAAACCACAAGAACAAGAACATAGAAGATGGTAATGTAGTTAGGGTTAGGAGTTATGTAACCCGCCTTAAGCAAGCTCCAAGCTACTAGCTCCAAGCACAACCAAGGAAGAAGGAGACTCCAAGAAGGATCGGCCACCAAGCTAGCTCCACCAAGGGTATCGACCACCAAGCTAGAAAGAAAGGGAGTGTGTCGTGCAACAAGGAGAGGGAGACTAAAGGGATCCTTAGCAAGGGAAAGGAAACACATATATAGAAGGGAAAGGAGGAGAAACCAAAGCAAAGAAAAGCAAGGTGTGGCCCACCTAGGGACACTTGTCCATGGGCAGAAGCCACCACTCTAGCATGCCCTACACACATGTCCAAGGCCATTGCCACATGAAAGCATCAAGCACCAAGTGTCCACTAGTGGTGACACAAACGAGGTCAAAGCTTGGTCAAAGGTCATGGACGACACACTTGGGTGACACACCTCCAACATGGGTGACACAACCCCTGGGCGACACTGCCCTCTTGCCCGACACAAGGTCCAAAAGAAATAAAAGCAAGGCACCACAAGGCCCAACAAGCTCAACCAAGCCCAAAGGAACTCATGCAACGAGCCCAAAACCTTCCTCTCTACTCTAGAGGAAGAAAGGAGAGAGAGGAACACCTCACAAGGTGAAAAACTTGTCCACAAACCCTAGACTTGGGTTAATTGCAAGTAGCACCTCTAACTCTCAACAAGGCACAACCAAACCCTAATCACCACTAAAAGTGATTAACAAGCAACAAAGCATCAGGGTTAAGCAAAACAAATAGGGTAAACCCTAAACGGAGGTCAGGGTCCTTACAGTACTATCAGCACCAGAGTTCAACACATGTTCATACATTCATAACGGCCACGTACGACCAATAATAGGATATATAAAAATTACAACAACTAGCATCGTGAAACATCGTCAAACACCTCCAAGGACCTGAGTGTACATGGATGACTCTAGGACTCTACTACAAAATCACAAAACATCAACATGTCCATCTCTTGCCTTCTACTGCTCTTCTTGCTGCTCGACCACAACCTCACGACCACCACCACGTATGGAACGATCACCTAAAAAGGGTGTAAACCAACAGCGTGAGACACACAATCCCAGTGAGAAACATAACTCCCCACCGAAACTATAAAACCTCAAAACGATTAAAGTAGATAACAACAAATAACTGATAAAGCATATAACAAGAGCAACATACTGAGCAAAGCTATTATTACCATCAAGCTTACCAAGATATCCGGGAGACATATAACCAAGTATTTCTTTATGGAACATGATTGACAAGATAAGCTTTATAAGAACTTATCACAAGATATAAGGATCGTACGCACAACTGCATAGTTTGACTAGATCAGCTATATAAGCAAGGCCTCAATCAATGTTCCGTATTTTGCTCTAAGCAAGATATACTTATTTGGCTGGATTACGTTTTATTATGCCCTGAGGAAGTGAGCCTTCCCTACTCAAATCCAACCATTGGCTGCGAAGCCCAATCCAGTTCCATACAAGGTCTAAGGAGATCCAGACTCCATGACCTCACCTTCTCGTGGTCAGTACACGAATCATCAAGCAAGACCGCAATCTTATGCTTTATAGGGCCTCAGCCTCTGGGTCAGCTCCGCAAGCTACCCATATCTTTAGCTCACCTCATCATAGGTGCTAGTGCATACATCCGAGCCATGAACGCATCATACTCATCATCACATATCCTGAGCCATGAGTCTATTCACCATGCTCCATATGTCTCGATTCTGCAACCACAGTTGCACTCAAACCCTCTTATTTTAGGCTAGGGGAAACCTCACATATTCAACAATATGTGCTCCAGGTAATCCCGCAGGATAAACCTATTTCACCATCACCAAATATTGACAGTAATGGATCTATGGCCAGGACAAACTACATGATATGTTCATCTATAATTGATTAGTATATTTTAAGCCAATTGTTGAGGCAAAATAAAGTATAAAACAACCTTATAGGATTACATAATTATTGCCATCATCATACTGTCCTGGGACCTCAATCCCTTATTATATCAACCACTGCCTCTCAAGGCATCAAAATCATGTATCAACATCTTGGGAACACATCCCTTACATCATCATCAGAGGATAACACCTCAACTAGGCACTCAGCCTGATATCAGGTCCTTAGACCTACCAACTTGTTGCCATATTACCACATGGTGCTATTCCAGCACATATGTCTCATAGCTCTTACCAGGCTATGAATCCACATGAAATACATGCATGGTTAGTATACACATTCATAGAGATAACTGAAGCCATCATGGATTAATAGAATGATCATGCTATTAAGTATAGAGCAACATCTATGATTATAAGCTTTATCATTCATGGTATTATTATTAATCATGAGCATATATTATGCCGTATACATGTGACCATAGGCATGGGTCACATCATCATGTGAAGCAACTTCATATGCTTCCAAGCTTCCTGGTTCACAACCTATCATTATATCTCATCATCATATTTGCAGGATTCAAGGTGATTACATCATATCACTTGTGTTATTATTATAAGCCATATACATTCTGAGTTATCAGAACCCTCACCAAAACTCCTGCAACCCTCACGATAGGTAGCATCGAGTAGGGTGACTACCCTTACCCAAGCCTATTGGCCAAGGGGGGGTATAACGCCCAAGGCGCCTCTAAGAGCAACCATCTCCATGTCATCCAAGAGTCCTTTATATCGACTAGGGCACCCTATCGCCCAAGGTGCCATATCGTGCATGGACCAACTGGATAAACAAGTAGCATCTCTTCCAACTCCACTAGGGGTGCGTCGGGCAACACAACCCCATGTCCGACACAAACCTAACGTCCATCTAGATCAAGCTACTCATATCGGACATCACTAAGGCACCATCTAGGGTTCTCTATACAACCATCATATCGAGCATCACAAGAATACTTCATATTGCCTAACATAAGAAAAGCTATTAGACATCATATCGGTCAAAGCACATCCAAGACAAGGGTCATCTCAGCTAAGGCATACCAGGAATCAAGCCACCAAGGCTCAACAAAGCATATCGGCCAAGATCAACACAAGGCAAGGGGGGCATCGCACAACCTTACTTCATAGTGTGTCGTTCAGAGCACAAGCTCAAGGTGTAACACCCCAAGCTCTGTCTCCACTAAGAGTCGAACAAGGGAACCATATCGAGCACCAACCAAACCCAACTAGGTGTAATGGCCAAGGTTACAACCCAAGACAAGAAGGTTATCGGGCAACATTATTCCAAGGCATATCATGCAAGGCACAACCCAACATGGTCATCTTCAACCTCAAGCACAAGGGCTCCAAACCCTAATTGATCAAGAAGATCAGCTCACCTCTCAACAACCGAGAGAGGGGTTTTGTACAACCTCTATCACAAATTGGGCAACCACAAGGATCCACCTCAACATAGGTCATCATCTATTCAAAAGCTCACCTCTCAAATCCATGGTGAGAGGAGGGTGTCACCCAAGAAACTAGAATGTAGACTCACCTCTCAACTAAAATGAGAGAGGGGTATTGACTACATCACTAGAGCTCAAATTCACTTCTCTAGACCAAGGAGGGAAAAGGGGGGTATTGCTCAACAAGGAAAACCCTAAACCATGGTTCGGACAACTAGGTGCAAAGACATATAAACCATCAACAACATCAACAACATCATGCTCATAATATCCATAAGATCAACAACATGTACTAGAGAAAGAAATATAACATGTAATGGCCGATCATCAACATATATGAAACATGCAACATAGAGAAGGTAGTATAGCTAGGTTTAGAAGTTATGTAACCCACCTTAAGAAAACTCTTCAAGCTCCAGATCTCCAAGCTTCTAGCTCCTAGCTCCATGCTCACCACTTTCGGCCACCTCAAGAAAAGGAACAAGAACCATAACCATGCCACCACTCAACCAAGGTTCGGCCACATGTCCAAGCTAGGGTGACACAACCAAAGAAAGGAGGTCAAACAAGGTTAAAGGCCGACACACTCCATCCATGGCCGACACCCTCATGGGCGACACAAAGAATCCTTGCCCGATACAGGGCTCAACCAAGCAAGGCAAGGCCTAATCAAGGGAAAACAAGGCCCAAAAGAGCTCAACCAAGCCCAAGACAACTCAAGGCACGTGCCCAAACCTTCCTCTCAACTCTAGAGGAAGCAAAGAGGGAAAAAGACATTTCTCAAGGTGGCAAACTTGCTCTCCAACCCTAACTTAGGTTATTTTGCAAGTAGCACCTCCGACTCTCAACTAAGCACAGGAAAACCCTAATCATCACTAAAGATGATTAGCAAGCAACCAAACACAAGGTTTAGGCAAAACAAATATGGTAAGCCCAAAATTAAGGTCAGGGTCCTTACAGTGAGCCTTTGGTTGGTCTTGACCTAGTTGAGGTTGGTGGGTTGACCGATATGGCGATGACCCACCTTGCTGCCCAATATGTGATGGAAGTTGTACAAAACCCTTCTCACTTGGTTGTTGAGAGGTGAGCCAACTCTCTTGACCCCTTTAGGGTTTCTTGGTGGAAGCCTTGAGGTTGAAGATGATCAACCTGATACCTTTGACAACCCAAGATGTCTTGCTACCCGATATCATTTTGTGTAAGGTGGTGCCCAATATCCCTTTTTGCTAGGGCTGAGCTTGGGCGATATGTTTGATGGATGTCTTGTTGACCTTCTGACCGACATGAATCCTTACCCTAGATGTTGTTGGCCGATATGCTCTTGGGCGATATAGTGTTTTCCCGATGTGTCCTCTTGAGTACCCCGGATGACTTGGCTAGGCCATGCCTTGGTGACTGAGCAACATCCCTCCTTCCTTGAGTTGTGAGGTGAGATCTAACCTTTGGCCGATATGTATGAACCTCACTTGGACGTTAGAGTTGCCTTGGGCATTAGGGTAGCTTGCTGCCTCTTTGTTTTCTTTGGCCGATATAGTAGGTGGCTGCTATGTTGTTGTGTCAGACGATATGGGTGTTGCTTGCTGTGACACATTGCTGTGAGGCATTGCCCATCAATGGCATCACCCGACACAACATTGCAATGGGTTCTTGCCCGTTATGATGGTGTGTCTCTTGGGTGTTATAGGTTGGTTCTTAGAGTGCTTATGGCCGTTGCTCCCTTGTTCTTTTGACTGATATGGTCTTGATGGGCTATCTTTGTGACGAGTGATATGGATGGTGTTGTCCAACAGTTTGTTGCAACACGTTTCCTGTCATGGGGCACTGCATTCCTGAGCATCACAGGTTAAGAGCTGCCCATTACCAGTTGCTGGGTGTTGCCCAACATAGGGGTTACCCGGGATGGGTGTTGGCCGATAGTGCTGGCCGATAGGTTTGGTGTAACCGTTGTACCTTTGGTGAGGGTTGTCCCTTACTCGATACACGTATAGTGAGGGTTGTACCTTGTGTTCGGTGGGTAACCCTAATGTTGTTATGATTTGGTACATGAGGCTGTTATGCTTTGATATAGATATAAGAATGCTATGCCTTGATACATTCATATATGTTGCATGGTTGATTCCCATATTAAAGTAAGGAGTTGTAAATGTTCCTTGTACAAGTACCATGGTTTCTCTATGAATATACTAACCATGCAGGTTCCATGTGTATGGATATGAAATCAGGTAATAGCCATAATGATAGCATGTCAACGATATGATGTTGAACATCAAGGGTTGTGATGAACCCACTGATGTAGGATGGGTGTTACCCATGGAATGGCAATGTGTGCCTTGATGATGGGATTGAGTCCTTGTGATGTTGATCCTTGAGATGGATCATGATGATTGGCAAGAGGCCAAGTGGTAACATGTGATGTTGGATCCTTGTGATGGATCAGGATGATGTTGATGGCACTGAAGGCCTTAGTGACAATGTAACACAAGATAATGTGTTTTATGTTTACTCATTCTTGTTATAGTTGCATGTTACATAACTTGGTTGAATCTTGCAATCCACTTAAAATGCATTAATTAATTATTGAGGAACTTTTCATGTGGTTTGCCCTGGCCATAGATCCATCATCATCAGGAGTTTGGTGATGGTGAAACAAGTTCTCCTAAGGGTTAACCTAGAATGCATATGATTGAATATGCGGGATGCGCCTACGCCCTAAGTAGTAGTGCATGTTTAGAGCACGCTTTTAGGACCGTGGCTCAGTGTGGTTAGAGCATGGTGAACAGGCCCATGGCTCAGGATATGTGATAGAGCATGGTGAACAGGCCCATGGCTCAGTGATGATGGAGCATGGTGAACAGGCCTGTGGCTCAGTTTTCTAGCACCGATACCTGTACCAAGGTGGGCTAGGCAGAGGGTAGCCTGACCCTGTGTGGCTGAGGCCACTTAAGTAAGAGACTGCAGTCCTGCTTTGGATATAGTGCACTGACCACGAGGAGGTGAGGTCATGGAGTCTGGCTCTCCCATTGACCTTGTATGACACCAGTTTTGGGTTTCACAATCGAAGGTTGGATTTGAGCGGTACGACTCACTTCCTCAAGGCATAATAAATTGTGATCCAGCCGTATAGTATATTTGCTTAGGACAAACATGAGACATTGGTTGAGGCCTTGTTTGTATAGTTTTCCTAGTTTTATCTCGTAGTTACTTACATGTTCCTCAGATGTTATGATAAGTTCTTATATAACTTATCTTGTCAATCATGTTCCATAAGAAACATTTGGTTATATACCTCCCGAATATCTTGGTAAGATGTTATAACAAGTTAGTTCTGCTCAGTATGCTGCTCATATACGATCTGCTTATATCAGTTACATGTTCTATCTATTCTAGCTCTCCTTTGAGGTTTTATAGTTTCGGTGGGGGTTATGTTTCTCGCTGGGACTGTGTGTCTCACCCCGTTGGTTTAAAACCTTTTTAGGTGATCGAGCTAGATGTGGTGGTGGTCATGAGGTTACGGTTGAGCAACAAGAAGAACAGTAGAAAGCAAGGTTGGATCTGCTGCTGTTGTTGGTGGGTGTTTTGTAGTAGAGTCCTAAAGTCATCCATGTACTCTCAGGTCCTTGGAGGTGTTTTGATGAGGTTTCATGATGTGTAGTTGATGTAGCTTGTTTATCCTGCTGTTGGCCTGATGTGGCATGTTTTGTATTTAAACAGGTGGTGAACTCTTTGTGCTTATGGGACAGCTAGATCCTATGAGATGTGGACATGTATCAAGGTTGATGTATATTTATATAACATGTTTCTTTGCAGGATGTAGATCTGGTTGTAATAGTTCCTTTTTTATCTGCTTTCCACAATCGGTTTTAATTTACCCATGTTTTTGGTAATACGATGTTTATGACGGTTCCATACATTTTCACGTGGCATTTCATTATCTGTGTGATAGCAGGATGTCACAGTGCACTTGTAATGACTTTGAGTTGTCTTTTCTCCAAGTTGAGATGCGCAAGTTAGGACATTAGGAGTGTGTCTATACCTAATCTGCAATCACTCAAGTAAAGACATTAGACACAATTAATTGGAATGGTTTAGTCATCATCAAAACAAGGGTTTAGTCAATTTAGACCTTGAGTCAACACATTTAACATGCTATGTGATTCAGTAGTACTAGAGTAGTGTATTTGCATTGGTTTTTATGGCAAATGTATTATTTCCTGCCGAGCAGATGTGATATTTCTTGCTCTTTTGGGATGGAAAGGAACCTCATACCCAAGGCAAGATGTGTGATTCTTGGCCCATGTTTTATATATTTGGGATATTGACAATATTCCTTTCTTTATCAGGTTTCAAGTTTATGAGACTTGGCCGTCTTTGTGTTTATATTGTTCTAGAGCTATGTTTATCTCACATGCATGCATGTTGCACTACAACAAACAACCACATTAGTGGCATTTGACAAATGCCGGTACAAAAAAAATAAATGGCACTAAAAGTAATTAGTGGCATTTCTTGACACATAAAAATGCCTCTAGTACCAATGCCACTAGAGAGATAGTGGCATAAGTAGTAAATGCCACTAAATATTTGATTTTAGTGGCTTTCAATAAATGCCACTATAACTTAAATTGGCATTTATAAAAATGCCACTATAACATCAATTGGCTTTTACACAAATGCCACTATTTTTTATTAGGATGTTGCATGAAACTATTCTAGTGTGTATAATGGCATATAAAAATTGCCTCTATAATGGCATAACTATAATATTTTGTGATATTTTCATGGCTTTTTATGATACAATTTTTGGACTATTATCAAGAAATCTGAATGAATTCCACATGCATTTGAACTCAAATTTTCAAAAGTACAGATTCGAATATCAATCTTTTTTATATATAAAACCAAATTACATTGGGAGCACATTTGACCTTGTCCCTTATTAAATACAACACATGTGACACTCTATTTCATACAACATTTTTCTAAATACAATAGTTTTTACATCCTTTGGCCATATAATGAAAAGGTAGACTTGTATGTTCTTAGATTTTTATGTTGTTGAGTCTTGACTAGACATCAAGAACTTCTGCTTGTTGGGAATTATCTCAACATATATTGCATCACCATTCTTCAAGAACTTTGGTGTCTTCTCAAACATCTTACAATAGACCAATCTTGGTGATTAGGATCTCAAAAAACCTGAGAATAATGTGGGAGGTGTGTTAGACATGAAATTTGTGTCATTGCAGTTCTAACAATGTCACAATTTTGTTAGAGATCAATTCTTTCATCATGTCAATGTAAACACCCACCACTCTTGGAAGCATGGGCCCTTCACATGGGAAAAGGAGCTTCTCACCATGTTTTCTCAACAAATTCTTATTTGACTATTCATTATTAATCAAATCAAATGTCACATTTTTGCATTTGCATGGACATGAAATAACACAAACAATAAGCATTGAAGAATGATTAACTAGTATATGATCCCAACATTAGGCCACGACTAAGATTTCTGACATGTACTTCAACATTTAATTTTGCATGAAAATGAAATGATATACCTTGTGTCCTATTAAATTTCAACCAATGATATGTAACTAATTTCCACAACTTTTATAACTAACAAGGAGTGCTAGGCCTAAAAGTGACATCTAGAACCATTAGAAAGAAACTAAACTAAATATATTCAAATGATAACACTAACAATAGAAATTTCCTTGAAGTAGTAGAAAGCCCTCATAAATCCTTCTAACATGTTTGAACCCCTTAAATAATCGAACTAAAACAACTGTATTTCCCTAACAATTTAAAACATGCAAGTTGTCAGTTAATAGACCAATACACACTAAATCAGATTCTTCTACATGTAAATTATAGTTATTCTTAATAAAATACCCATTTGATATCCAATTGTGTTATTCCTCTCAGTCTATATGTAGACAACTTTCACAATCAGGAGAGTTGAGGATATTTTTTATAAATAATGAAATAGAATATAAAAGCTAATAAAACTTCAAGAGGCTATAAATTAGAAAAGTGAAGTGCCTAAAAAATGCTATAAAGATTAGAGCGTAATGGAATTTTTTGGAGATACTATACATATGTCATTCCTAGAGCCAATCAGATGAAAAGACATGGACACCACCATCATCACCTGCACTTAAACTATATATAGACTTGTATTCCAATAAGAAATGTAGTGTATGTGCAGTGTTCAGAAAAGCGCTATTCGGTGTACGGGCGGACGGGGCACTGAATAGAGTATATGCGGTATGCGGGAGTATATGCGGTTTTGGATTTTTTTAATAAATTAATATATCTATGTATATTTATATATCAGTCATATATAATTATATATCACATTGAAAAATTACATACAAGGACAACATAGAATGATTAATTAGAAGAAAGGGAGCAGCAATATCATATAAATATTTAATTTGAAACAACAAAAATATCATATAAATTTCATTTCTTCAAGTCCACGTATGTGTGTTTGGAAAAGTGGTGATTAAGCGACCGCATAAGCGGGTAATCGACCGCATAATCGGGCCTGGACCGATAATTGGTCCGCTTTGACATATGCGGTGCGGTCCCCTGTCCGAACCGCTTAAGCGGCCGCATATGCGGCCGCACAGACCGATTTCTTGAACACTGAGTATGTGTGAGAGATGTGATCAACATTCACACTAGGGTGTTACTGTTATGAAAACAATAAAGAATCATAAAAAAATTATATCTATTTTTGAAGGTAAGAGATAAAATTCCTTACCAAGATCATCTCCATTATCAACGAAGTAGTACCCACCATCATACCATCTCTTCACTCGATCAACCATGTCTATATACATGCACAAGTGCCTATTATAAGTCCCCTAAAGAGGGTGCCTATCAATAGAATAGCCATTCAATAGTCATATGTGAAAGAAATTAAACCCCATGTGGACTACAAAATCTCCCAATAATCCCTATCTGATGAATTGAAACATTTTCCCTTAACACTATCTATACGGAAAAAGTATATGGGATTTAATAAGCATCAAAGCCCACATTGCTAGAAAGCTATGAATTGTTAAAATGTAAATAAGATCTAGATTGAATGAACTATGTGATGAATTTATTAAGTCATGGACATGTTTTAAGATGCATGTTGATATCTTATGCCATATTGGATTTGTTTGACTTTTTAAACAAGATCATATTTCTCAAGGCTGGTGTAAGGGGATTTCAGTTGGAAATGCTTCTAATCCTTGTTTGACTTTCCTCCTTGTCAAGGCATGACCTTAAAAAGCACAAAATTGACTATGGATTCGACTCATAGAACCTCCTACGATGTTACATTGTTTTTAAAAGGCCCTCATACCTAGTAGAGGCATATATTCTAAGGGCAGAACATGGGCGGTCTGAGGGCCTACAACTATGTTGATGACCTTTTGAAGATCCTCATACCTATCTAGGTGTAGAGGCAAAGTACAAACTTTGTAGGAGACTGAGATGAACGGTAGAAATGTAATGATATAAGTAGGAACTATGTTAGATCCAAACTAATATTAAGATATATATATATGAATATGAACTGCATCAGACCTGCATGAACAGGGTGATACATTAAAAACTAATGATATGTTGGTACATCAATGACTCCATGAATATACCAAGAATTTTTATGTCCTTCATCTACTTGCAAAGAACCCTGGTATTTCCTTCACAATTTGAGCAAAAGACATGGGCACTATTGTAAACACCAACATTTAAACTAAATACATGCACATCTTAGGATAAGAACTGTAGAACATGTGTTGGAGTTGTGGTTTGCGATCACACTAAAATATTGCTGGTCTACAACTAAATACTTTCATAAAATATTGATAGCTACTTTTTAACATAAGAGAAACAATTCCTTACCAGGATCATACCCATTATCAAGGAAGTAGTGCCCACCATCATACCCTCTTTTTCAACTTGAACTATGTGTATACACATGCACAAGTTCCTGTTATAAGTTCTAACAAGATGACTTCCCATGGTGTTTACAATCTATTCCGGTAAATTCAACATCATTTCACAACTATATTGGCACTAGGCTGATGATGGACCTCGAAGTGGTTACACATAAGAAGAGATGATAATGCTTCATAAATAATATTCATGATCATGGTATGTCGGGAAAATAGACAACATCGTTCAACAAGGAAAGAAAATATGAAAAAGGGGCGAAATCAGATTGAGCAAATGAAACTAATAATTGTATAATTGTTCATCATCCTAATATTTCGTTAGAAATGGGTTCTATAAGGTCACATATTCAAGTAGGTCTAGCAGTGAAACAAATCAATGTGACTTTTTTACTAATATTAATGAACAAAATACATTTAAATGATGTCAATAAAAGGCTATGTTTGTTGTTATGTAACGCGAATAGTTAGGTATGGGACACTCTTTGCTTTCTAGAATCACTTATGCATCGTAAGCAACCAAAAATTTAGATTATGTCAGGAAGCCATGTTCTAAAATTTTATATTAAATGTTATTGAGTTGTATATTGCTCGGAACCAATTCGACATATTGCGATATAGATATTGACACTATCTATATTTCTCCATAGACCTCTAGTATTTAGTGCCTCACCTTTGATGATTCAGTTGGGATCTTATTACTTATCATGTTAGGTTTGCAATAACTTTTCACTACAACAAACATACTCATTAGTGACATTTTAGAAATGCCACTGAAAAAAAAAATTGCCACTAAAGTTGTTTAGTGGCATTTTTTGACACTTAAAAAGTGCCTCTAGTACCAATGCCACTAGAGAGATAGTGGCATAATTTGTAAATTCCACTAAACATTTGGCTTTAATGGCTTTTAGAAAATGCCAAATAAATGCCACTAAAACATCATGTGGCTTTTACAAAAATGCCACTATCCATCAATTGGCTTTTATATAAATGCCACTATTGTGTATTACGATGTTGTATGAAACTATTCTTATTGAGTGTAATGGCATTTAAAAAGGCACTAATGACATAGCAGTTGTGTATGATTACATTTTCATGGCTTTTTGTCATTCAATTTTTAGTACATTGCCAAAAGATTTAGTTGAAAGCCAATTGTGATGAACTCATATTTAAAAAAAGCAAGAATCTTTTGTATTTATCAAATGAAAATTACATGGGGAGGACATTTTACCTTGCCCATTTTAATAAATACAAGACATGTGCACAAAATTTTTCTATTTACTACAATAACATAATTTAATGTCTTTCTTGTTTCTTAGTAGCCATGCATAATACTTGACAACTTTAAGAAATGCTAATAGCGCTTGCACTAACTACAACAACAATCATGTTCTTCTCATATGGTCACAACTTAATTAGAGTGACTTCCATGAAGGAGTCAAAAGAAAACCAATAAAGTCCTTGGCTTGGTATACTCTCCTATCAACTGCTCAACAACATGTCCAGATTGAGCCTCACAATCTTTAGGTTTCGGTCCATATTCCTTTGCATTCTGTGTCAATTTTTTGCCTTAGCAATTATGGGTATGCCCTTCTTGCCAAAATCCTATAATATGCCCACAAAATGATGAGTCAGTAACAAATTTGGATGGTAATAATGTAGCCAAGTAGATTATGTCACTTAACTTGATAACTCAAATTTGGAAAACCCACGCTACTACAGAAATGGCTTATAAAGTCACTTTTCCAGGTGTCGGTTGTATACATAAACAGACACCTAAACTCTACAGTGTCAGTTTATAACATAAACCGACATACAATCTGTGAAGGTCGACCAGACACGGGTACCGCTTTTATTAAGTGTCGGTTAATTAATAAATAACCGAAACCTAAAATCAACCGCCAAAACCAAAATTCCAGCGAAAAAATTACCTCCAAAATTTCACATATGGCGTCGGTTTATAAATGAATAACCGACGACCAAAGATTATTCACGAGACAGGAATAGTTTTCGGTTGTCTTTTAGTTAAAAACCGACGACTATAATCAAGTATAGGCGTCGGTTGTTGGAAAGGAACCGACACTGTTGGTTTAGTTGTCAGTTATTTTGAATAACCGACGCTTCTTGTCAACTTAATATCTCACCAGCGCGAGCGACTCTGCCCCTTTCCCAGTTTCATTCCCGATTTCAGTTAGGTCCGGTGATTTCTTGCTCGCCCCCGCCGATCGTTGCTCCTCCGCCGCCGCTGCCGTGCTCGTGCTCCTACCCTCACCGTTGCTCCGTGCTCACCGGCGGCCGTGCTCCTGCTCCTGCCCTCTGTGCTCACCGGCAGCCGTCCGTGCTCCTTCTCCGTGCCCTCGCCGCTGCTCCGTGCCCTCGCCGCCGCTGCTCCGTGTCCTCGCCGGCACTTCTCCTCTCTTTGTCGCCGCCTCCGCCGGTGGTTGCTGTGCTCCAGCCGCTGCTCTCGTCTTCCCTCAAGGTATGTCCGCCCGCCCTGCCTTCTTCCTTCTTCCTCTGCTCCGGCGGCTGCTTGGGCAGTGCCAAGGCACGCCCAAGCAGCTGCTGGGCATTTTTTTTAAAGTTATTTACTTATTTGTGTTTAGGGTTTAGGTACTGATTTTGTGCTTCTACTGAGTTGAATCCTCTATTGTCTATACAATACATGTAATTTTGATCAAGTGATGATATGTAAATGTGGAAATAAGTTAGTAAGGTATCAATGATAAGTCTGCTGTAATGTGATGCAAAATAGTTATTGTATCATGCATATCTTAATACTTTTTTTGTTTAATAGTTGTATAGGGTGTTTTATGTGTGACAAGTCTATTGTTTTATAGTTGTGCATACCTGCGAGTTATCAGGAACACCTAAATGAATGTCTAACACCTAAATGAATATCTAGTTGTGTATTTTCCTAGTATCGTGAAAGATTCTCAATCATGTGTATCACATGGGATTCTTATCTCAACACAATGGACTGTAATATATGCATCTAATGCCTTAAATAGAAGACTCGAATGTTATAAAATCCCATCAAAGTAGGTAGAAACAACTTATATATATTCAGATCTTAATAATTCCATGAAGTGCACATTATCTTACTCAGGAAAAGTATGTGTATAATGTAGGATTAGTTCCATATAATGGTTCTATCTTAGTAAGCACCTAGAAACCCGTCCAAGATTTACTCATTAGGAGCATTTCCTCGTTTGTTCTCTAAGTACATTTGTAGACTTATTTTCAAGCTATCATGTCTACCACAATAAAGTTGGTTATGACAAGCAATAAAAGGTTAACTGATGTTATACAACTTTTTCTAAAAATATATAACATCGTTATATGTACTTACACTTTGCTAATACTAATATTGTGCAGTCTTTGTCCACCCATAACAGTCACTATGAACTGGGCCTCTATGTCAATGTTAACGTTCCCTATTGAAGAACAATTAGACATCATCCTAGATGATCGTTCCTTAAACCAATTGGTCATACCAAAACATTGGCGTTTTCTAAAAGGAAGACACTACATGCCTGGTAAAGTGACCCTAACTTTTGGTAATTATTCACATGTTATCGAGGTTGAGTATGATTTGGGGGGAAATCTTGTATCAAAATCCGGTTAGCGTGATTGGATTGGAGAGCTGCATGTGGTCCGTTGGAACATGCTTTTTCTCCGTCCAGTTGGCGATAATTCCATCAAAGTTTGGATAACCAACAGCAACTGCGAGACCCCCGATCATCTTCTGCGGTATGAGCGCATGGCGTCACATATCAGCTCAGACAAATATGAATCTGAGGCCCCTGTCAGTTCAGATTCGTCTAAATACAGTGAGGAGCTTCGTGACACAGCTTCATCATCAAAAAGAAGTTACTGATGCATGCGGGACCATGTTGGCATAGTATTTAGTTGTCTATCTATCTAGACTTGTCTGTAGTAATAGTTTTTTTAATTATGCACATGTTTACGGGTACATCAACCCCTTTGTTTAGTTATTATTATAACTGAAGTGTGTGTTCCCATGAATGGAACTGAAAGTTGCTACATGAATGCTTATAACTGAAGTGTGTGTTCCCATGAATGTTCCCATTTGCATGATTACACTACTATTTTCTCATATTGTTTAGTCTATTTTAATATGACATACTTGCTTATATCTTGCTTAATGATGAACTGTAATGCACACATGTGACATGCTTGGAATGTAAATGATGAACTTTTCCCTAAATTGCCAATCATGCTTTTAAAGACATCAATAATCACCCTAAATTGAAGAACTAGGATTTTAGGTATAAGAATGACAATACATTATTTGTTGGCCTAGAAACCCATCCAAGATTTACTCATTAGGAGTAAATCTTGGATAGTCCCCGGTTTGGGACTGTTCTTGAACACCTAATCTCGCTTAGGATGTAAGTGTATAATGTGTATTGGGTTTTCAAGAAAATTTTGGCAGCATTTCCCCGTTTGTTCTCTAAGTACATATGTACTTGGAAAACAGCAGGGAAATGCTGCCGAAATTTTCTTGAAAACCCAATAAACATTATACACTTACTAGTGAGATTAGGTGTTCAAGAATGGATAGGTGGTACACATTTATTATATATAATAATGACATCACATGTATTTGTTAACCCTAGACCCTAATCTTGTCCTAATATATACTTGTTTTCTCTTTGATCATAGAATGGATAGATCATGGATGTCCATTCGCAATCGCTGGACCGCAGAGTTTATTTCTGGTCTTCACCAGTTCATTAAATTTGCCGAGGAACATAGGAAACAACCTGGAGATAGGTTCTACTGTCCATGTAGACATTGCGGTAACAACTTGAAAGTCAACACTGGTGACGAAATCATGACTCATGTCATGTGCAACGGGATTATACAAGGCTATACAGAATGGCACTGGCATGGAGAGATTTCAAACCCGAAACCAGTGGATGTCGATAGCAGTGCTTGTATGGAAGAAGAAATTACCTACGATGACGTAGATGTGAATGAACCAGTTCTAGTAGACATCGTTGATGCGATGCTGGATAGTTGTGGGGTAGAGCACACCGATCCACCTCCCATTTTTAGAAACATTGTGCATGATGCTGAGATGCCGTTATACACAGGTTGTACTAAGTTTACGAAGCTTAACGCTGTGTTGAGATTGTATAAGTTGAAAGCTAACAATAGATGGAGCGACAAAAGCTTCACGTCATTGCTGTCTTTGTTGAAAGAAATGCTTCCTGAAGGAAACGAGCTGCCAATCTCAACATACCAGGTAAAGAAATTGTTGTGCCCAATGGGAATGGATGCCAAGAAGATACACGCATGCCCTAATGATTGTGTATTATTTCAAAAGGACTATGCAGATTTGAAAGATTGTCCAAAATGTGGTGCGTCACGGTATAAATTGACGATTTCGGGGGAGTCCAAAACTGGTTCTCCTACCAAGGTGATGTGGTATCTACCTATAATATCACGGTTTCAATGCTTGTTTGCCAATCCGATAGATGCGAAGAATTTGAGGTGGCATGCAGATGTTAAGAAAATTAATGATGGGATCCTACGACATGCGTCTGATTCCCCACAGTGGAAGAAGATTGATGTATTGTACCCTAAATTTGGTGAAGAAGTCAGGAATCTAAGACTTGGGCTTTGTACAGACGGGATGAATCCGTACGGTACATTGAGCAACCAACATAGCACTTGGCCAGTCATGCTTGTTATATACAATCTTCCTCCCTGGCTGTGTATGAAAAATAAGTACGTAATGCTGTCGTTGTTGATATCGGGCCCTAAACAACCTGGAAATGACATCGATGTTTATCTTGAACCTCTGATTGATGACTTAAAGAAACTCTGGGGTGAAGGTGTGATGACCTATGATGCTTCATGAAGAGAGACATTTCGTTTGCATGCTATGTTGTTTTGCACTATTAATGACTTTCCAGCATATGAGAATTTGTCTGGATATAGTGTCAAAGGAGCTAAAGCGTGTCCTATATGTGAAGAGAACACTGATTCAACAAGACTAAAACATGGCGGTAAGAATGTATATCTCGGTCATCGAAGGTTTCTTCCAAAATTCCATCCGTATCGTAGGAAGCGCAAAGCATTCAATGGATTGAATGAGGAACGCAGTGCACCTAAACCTATACCAGGGGAGGTTGTTTATGAAAGAATAAAAGACTTTGTCAATGAATTTGGTAAGAGATCACAAGGTACTACACGGAGTGACAATTCTTCATTCAAGAAGAAGTCAATATTTTGGGATCTTCCTTATTGGAGTTCTTTGACAGTCAGACATTGTATCGATGTAATGCACGTTGAGAAAAATGTCTGTGATAGCATCATTGGTACTCTGTTAAATATACCAGGTAAGACTAAAGATGGGATAAAATCCAGACTGTACCTACGTGAAATGGGAATAAGGTCAGAATTAATAGAAATACGTGAAATGGGTAGTAAAAGAACATACTTACCTCCCGCATGTTACACGTTGTCTAGAAAAGAGAAGAAAGCTTTTTGTGAATGCTTGATAAATATTAAGGTGCCAAATGGTTACTCATCCAACATCCGTAGATTGGTATCAATGAAAGATCTGAAGTTGATAGGACTTAAATCTCATGATTGTCACACTCTAATGCAACAAATATTGCCCGTGGCAATTCGATCTATATTGCCGAAGCATGTAAGGTTTGCAATCACCAGACTTTGTTTCTTTTTCAACAGTCTCTGCAGCAAAGTTATTGACCCTGAGACTCTCGATAATTTGCAAAGAGAAGTGGTTGTTACCCTATGTCAGCTTGAGATGTATTTCCCTCCTTCGTTCTTTGATATCATGGTACATCTTGTTGTCCACTTGACTAGGGAAGTGAAAATCTTGGGTCCGGTTTTCTTGCATTGGATGTATCCCTTTGAACGATACATGAGCGTTTTTAAAGGTGATGTTAGAAACCGTTATCGGCCTGAAGGGAGTATTATTGAATGTTATGTGGTGAGAGAGGTTATGGATTTCTGCAATAACTTTCTCAGTGGTAATGACACTCCTGATAATGACAAGAATATTGACGAGCTATTTGGCAAATGAATTTTGGGATCACGTGTGAAAGTAATCAACCGTGAGCAGTTGGAACAAGGTTAAGACTAAAGATGGGATAAAATCCAGACTGGACCTACGTGAAATGGGAATAAGGTCAGAATTAACAGAATTACGTGAAATGGGTAATAAAAGAACATACTTACCTCCCGCTTGTTACACGTTGTCTAGAAAGGAGAAGAAAACTTTTTGTGAATGCTTGGTAAATGTTAAGGTGCCACATGGTTACTCATCCAACATCCGTAGATTGGTATCAATGAAAGATCTGAAGTTGATAGGTCTTAAATCTCATGATTGTCACACTCTAATGCAACAAATATTGCCCGTGGCAATTTGATCTATATTGCCGAAGCATGTAAGGTTTGCAATTACCATACTTTGTTTCTTTTTCAACACTGTATGCAGCAAAGTTATTGACCCTGATACTCTCGATAATTTGCAAAGAGAAGTGGTTGTTACCCTATGTCAGCTTGAGATGTATTTCCCTCCTTCGTTCTTTGATATCATGGTACATCTTGTTGTCCACTTGACTAGGGAAGTGAAAATCTTGGGTCCAATTTTCTTGCATTGGATGTATCCCTTTGAACGATACATGAGCGTTTTTAAAGGTGATGTTCGAAACCGTTATCGGCCTGAAGGGAGTATTATTGAATGTTATGTGGTGAGAGAGGTTATGGATTTCTGCAATAACTTTCTCAGTGGTAATGACACTCCTGATAATGACAAGAATATTGACGAGCTATTTGGAAAAGGAATTTTGGGATCACGTGTGAAAGTAATCAACCGTGAGCAGTTGGAACAAGGTCATTTGTATATTTTACACAACATGGACGAAGTGAACGTTTATATCGAGGAACATACCAATTTCATCAAAAGACAATATCCTCGAGCCAATACAATGTGGCTTGCTAGAGAGCATAACAACACTTTTATTAAGTGGTTTGAAGATAAAGTCTTACATCAACTATCTCAAACACCAGATGATATTACTGAAACTATCAAATGCCTCGCCTTTAAACCAAAGTTGACTGTTATGTCTTATGAAGGGTATGACATTAATGGATTCACATATTACACAAAGCGCCAAGATGATAAGAGTGTCATCCAAAACAGTGGGGTCACCCTTCAAGCATCGACTATGTTTTTTTCAAGTGCAAAGGATAAGAGTCCACATGAAGCTAAAATGTCATATTACGGTGTCATTGAAGAGATATGGGAATTTGACTACATAGATTTCAGAATTCCGCTCTTCAAATGTAATTGGGTTGATAACACCAAAGGAGTTATAGTGGATGAATTGGGTTTCACTTTAGTGAACTTTGAAAAGATTGACGAGAAGGCTGAACCATTCATATTGGCATCACAGGCAAAATAAGTATTTTATATTGATGATCCTGCAAATGATAAATGGTCGGTTGTTATTCATGATAAAAGACAGTTCATTGAAGATCCTATAGATGAAGAAGAGTACTATGATAAATATGATGACTCCAGTCCATTCTCAGTTGGGTTGCCAACTCTAGAAAATATTGAAGCTAATGATGACTTATATGTGCGCGGAGATCACAATGAAGGATTGTTAATTGATAAAAGATCACAATTTTAGAGGCATGCATGTTTATATTTTTTTATTCAAGCTAAATGTTTACTTTTTTAATATCAATATCATTTTCTGATTTGATGTTTGATTATCTTCTAGTTAATACAAATGCTAAACATTGTGGGAGGGTGCTAAAGAACTATAGGACCAATCTCACCCGAGATTACATACGCGATGCTGAGAGTAGGTTCTTGATCTATTCCAATTCTAGACATTGATCAGTATTTCACTAACTCTACACTAATAATTTTTGTTTGTATTCTCTTTGAAAAATAAATATAGGAAGAAGGCTATGCAGGACGGACATGACATAGCTATGCAGGATATGCAGGAAGAAGCCCCAATGAAGAGAAGCAGGATACAGATACAATACATAAAGTGCAGCACACACAAGTGGTTCAGATTCATATAACAACATGACAGACTAACACATATATTGTGCATAACAACAGCAGCTCCGAATTTACATACAACACTAACTTAGTACATATATAGCGGACTAAGGTGACGATACCACCTGCTAAAACAGGTTACCGACTACATGTTACGACTGGGAGGTCGTGATTCAGCAACGTATGCATTAGCAGGAGGACAAACAGATCACCATATGAGGACAAACATATGGTGATCTGTTTGTCCTCCTGCTAATGCATACTGTTGCTGAATCACGACCTCCCAGTCGTAACATGTAGTTGTCGGTAACCTGTTTTACCAGGTGGGATTGTCACCTTATAAGTCCCACTATATATGTACTAAGCTAGTGTTGTATGTAAATTCGACGCTGCTCTTGTTATGTACTATATATGTGTTAGTCTGTCATGTTGTATGGACATCGATTGTATTGCTCAGGTATTATATAGTCTCATTAGATAATATGAAATATATCAATCTTATTTATAGCTCATTAATTATATATATACATCATTCTCTTTACAGGTGTTTAAAGTTGACTCCACTACAGGAACGGACTTACCAGATGTACATGCTCCCTATACGATGGGAGAATTAAATGAAGTAAGAGAAGAATGGGCAACAACCATACAAACAGTGGGGATTTTGTAAATGAATTTCTGAATTATAATATGTGTGAATGTTTCTACATGTCTAGATGTTTCTACATGTGTCTGAGTGAAAATGAATGAAAGTGTTGGTTACTATATGAATGTTTCTACATGTGTGAATGTGAATGAATGGAACTACAGATTGCTAGCTACATGAATGTTTCAAAATGTGTGAAAATAAAATGGAACTGCAGGTTGTATTTCTAAATACATGTGTGAATATTTTTGTTGTTAAATTTGCAGGTTTGTGGCCTGTTGTTGGTGTTGGATAAATTGGACATTATAATAAATCCCTTTGTTTTGATTATGACAAACATTTCATTCTTGTTGATCTAACGTGCTACTTGAGTGTTGCAGGAATAAAGTGGATGACAAAGCTCTAAGGAAACTATACGCTTGAATGATTGTAAAAGTCATACAATGTAATCAATTGTAAACTTGTACAAATATATAATGTACAAGTACTTAGATCTCATGTAAATCAAGCGTTAGATCATCCCTTTCAAATAGGATCACATATGCACACTCATACATTTACTTAGTGCCTAAATTGAAAGATTGAAATAGGGTCAATCTCGGTCGACCAAACTCCTCGACCGAGACACTCTCGGTCGACAAACTTCTCGATCGAGAATGACCCAAGTAGCCGTTAGACATAGCTGACAAAGTAGTTGGCAGTTGCAAATGAACGTTGATCCAGAGAGCCTGTCGGTCGACAAAACTTCGACCGAGTAGGTATCTCGGTCGACAATTTGTCGACCGAGATGGTCTCTGACAGCAACTGCAGAATAAAGTAACTAGCCGTTACTAATGCACCTAACTTATTCCTAACGGCTAGTTAAGCACTTAGAAACCCCTAGAAGTTGTCTAGAACATCCTTAAGCATCCATAGGCCATTCCTATAAATAGGACATGCCTTAGGACACCAAAAATTACCTAAGCTACACTTGTGCTATACTTGAGCTTGAATACACATTGGCAATACTATTTTGAGCAATAGAGCAATTCCTACATTTGCTATTCATTCCCATTGCTCCCATTTTGTGTCCTATAGGCTAGCATCTCCTTACCACAACACTTACACTTCTACACTCATTGGTTAGGAGATCGATACGCTTGATATAGGCAAATCAAGCCTTGTGCTTCAAAGGATAAGTTGTAATTTCTATTTTCCTTCTTGTTCCTTTTATCCTTTGTATTCTCCTTGCTACTCCTAGGGTTGGAGGCTTCTGATTGGAGAAGGTTCTTCTCGGAGGAGAAGGTGGACTTCAAGCTACTTCAAGAAGGCTATCGCACGGGAAGCTACTTCAAGAAGGCTATTGCAACGGGAAGCTACTTCAGGAGGAAGGCTGCTTCAAGGTGGTGCAATTACTTCTAGGTGAAGGCTGCTTCAAGGTTGGGCGATTACTTCTAGGTGAAGGCTGCTTGAAGGGTTTAGGGAGAGAATTGTAATTTTATGTAAAGTCCTTGCGAGGTAATAAAATTAAATTCTTTCCAAATCCCGGTTGGGTAAGCAACCGGGTAGTGGACTGACAACTTTAGTATTTGCTAAAGTTGGAACCACTCTAAATCCTTGTCCCCTTGTCCAATATTTTGTGGTTGGTTGTTTGAGTTCAATAAATTGTTAAAATTATTTAAAAACTCTATTCACCCCCCCTCTAGTGTTTTTCAATTGGTATCAGAGCAGGCTTCAAGGAACCCTAACAAGGTCTTGAAGAAATGGGTGACGGGGTGCTCAACAACCTTAACCTTGAATGGACATTCGTTGCTAGGCCACCAGTGTTTGATGGAACAAACTACCAATATTGGAAGAGAAGGATGCAGTTTTACTTCCAAGGCATAAATTGGGACTTATGGAGGATGGTGTCAACACCATATGAGCTTCCTCAAATACAATATGCAGAATGGGATGCAAACACGGTAAAATCAGCTCAAATGAATGCAAAGGCTGTAAGTATTCTTTATTGTTCAATTTCAGTAGGAGAATTTAATAGAATATCAAATTGTGAAACAGCCTATGAAATATGACATAGATTGTCCATAACTTATGAAGGTACGGTTCAAGTTAAGAACTCTAAGAGTATGCTTAAACAGAAATTTGAACACTTTCGTATGGATCCAAATGAATCCATTAGTAAAATGTTTGCAAAATTCTCTTCTATTGTTAATGGTTTGAATGCCTTAGGAAAAATTGTACTTGAAGAAGATCAGGTGTCAAAGGTACTTCGATCACTTCCTCCTAAATACAAGCCCAAGGTGACAACCATTGAAGAAGCCAATGATCTCACTAAACTGAAAATGGAGCAACTCATTGGCAATTTAGAAGCTCATGAGGCAACTCTAGAAGAGGAAGAAATAAGAGAACATGAACGTCAACATGGGAAAAAGAAGGATATTGCATTCAAAGCTTCAACTAAAGACAATCATGACACAAGTGAAGATGATAGTGAAGAAGAAACTCTCGTTGTAAATGGTAAGCAATATAAAAGTTTTAAAACTAATAAAACTCCAGGTGCTTTGAATGTGGTAAGAAAGGACATATGAAAGGTGATTGTCCAAAACTCAAGAAAGGGAAGAAATCATCTCACAAAAAGAAAGAAAGAGCATATCGAGCTGCATGGGATGATTCAAGTGATGATAGTGATGATGGAAAAGAAGAAGTAGAATGCCTCATTGCTACAACAAATGAAGACGAAGAAGAGGTAAGTCTTTATGATCTACCAAAAGAAGATCTAATTGCTAGTCTTCAAGATACTCATGAGAAATATATTGAGTGCAAGAAGAAACTTAAGAAAGCAAATAAAGATTTAAATGCTAAACTTCTTTCTCTTGTATCCGAAAATGAAAATCTCAAAAAGGAAAATGAAGATTATGCTCTTAAGTTAAAATCGGTAGAAGCTAATTGCAATCTTCTTTCCTTAGAAAAGTTAAACTTGCAAACTCAAGTGAATGATCTTAAGAAACAACCTATTCTATGTTCACATTTAGATTATGATGAGGTTGTCAAAGAAAGAAACTCTCTAGTATCCGATTTAGATCAGGCAAAGAAAGATATTGCTAAGTTACAAAGAAATGTAAATGAGTTAAGAGGAAATGACATACTTGAAAATATTCTGAAAATTTCCTCTAGTTATAATGGAAGAAGAGGATTAGGATACGATCCAAGGAGAAATAAACCCAAAAGAGTTAAAGCATCCAAGATTATATTTGTACTTAGGAACTCAATTCCTAGAAAGAGAAATGAAGTTGATGCTATTAGTTGTCATTATTGCATGCGTCTTGGACATTATTCATTTTCATGCCCATATAAGAAAAAGAATGATGAGTTAGCTTGGATTCCTAAAACTTAGTAGCTTAAAATTAACTAGTTGAGATTTGACCTAAACTGATTCTTGATATCATAATGTCTTATCTCAACACAATCGAGCTCTAATTTGCATAAACTCTTTTGCTTGAAATTGATTAAGAGTTCTGAACATATTCCAGAAACTTGGTCGGTCGAGAATCTGTCGACCGAGTGAACAGTCGGTCGAGAAATTGTCGACCGAGCATGTCACTGATTTTCAGACTGCTGTAGAATTGCTGAATTCTTTTGAAATTGATCCAGATTGATATCTATTTGTGGTCAATGACTATACAATAAAGTATAAATTATGGAAATCATCCTTGAAAGTTTATATGAGATTCATTTGGTTTAATTCTAAGTAACTGAAGTCAAAAACTAAAAATTATGCTTAGTTTAAAGAAAATTTCTGTTTTTATGCTTTTATCATTACATAGGCAAGCAAATGATTCATTGGTGATATATCTCTTAGAAATGCTTGCAAAGAGCACAATGTTATAAAAAAATTTCAATTGGTATCTTTAAAAGATTTTTTCGTGCTTTCATGCTTTTATTGAGTATCACTTAAACATGCTTCAAAAATTGATATGAATGCTTAATTGGAAATCTGCAATTTATGCCTCTTGGTTGAAATATAATTTGACCAAGGGGCGCTATGGTCGTAGTCAAGGGCGACCTAAAATAAGCTTTGACAAAATGCTTATTTGGACATCATTTTATTGTACTTAATCTTAGTATATTTTTGATAAAGGTAAAAATCAAAATTTAAAATCATTTATGACCTTAGAAGCCTTAAATTTCTTTTAAATTGTAAGATTAAGGGGGAGCTCATAAAAACAAATTTGACTAAGAAGCTTACAAAAATACTGTAAACATCATTTGGAGCTTGTTACGACTTTAGTACTTTTTATGAAGAAATCTATGAAAATGATATATCTTGTACTTAAAGGAACTCTCTAAACAAATCAGGGCTTAACATCCCTTGCATTTGGTTGGAGACATTTTTATGTACTCTAAGATTAAGGGAATCTCATTTAATTTAGGGCTTAATATCCCTTGATAGATGGGAAATCAATATACATTCATCATAAGCTTAAGGGAATCTCATATCATTTCAAGGCTTAACATCCTTTGCAAATGATTGAGAAACAAATTGTGGATAAACTAGACAAAAATGATATTAAATCCATGTTCCTAATAGGATATCTATTTAAGGGGGAGCATAATATAAAATTAAGGGGGAGAAGAAAAATAAAATATTCAAACTGGATATCTTTTTGAAATGACAAAGGGGGAGAAAGAATATAAAATTTAAAATATAAATGAGTTTCATCTTGATGGCCAACACTCACTTGCAAAACTAGAATGGCTACAAAAGGTAATCTTCAGGTATGAAACTCACATGCTTTATATTTCCTTATTTCATATTTAGGAAATGTTTGTCATCTTCAAAAAGGGGGAGATTGTTGGATAAATTGGACATTATAATAAATCCCTTTGTTTTGATTATGACAAACATTTCATTCTTGTTGATCTAACGTGCTACTTGAGTGTTGCAGGAATAAAGTGGATGACAAAGCTCTAAGGAAACTATACGCTTGAATGATTGTAAAAGTCATACAATGTAATCAATTGTAAACTTGTACAAATATATAATGTACAAGTACTTAGATCTCATGTAAATCAAGCGTTAGATCATCCCTTTCAAATAGGATCACATATGCACACTCATAAATTTACTTAGTGCCTAAATTGAAAGATTGAAACATGGTCAATCTCGGTCGACCAAACTCCTCGACCGAGACACTCTCGGTCGACAAACTTCTCGACCGAGAATGACCCAAGTAGCCGTTAGACATAGCTGACAAAGTAGTTGGCAGTTGTAAATGAACGTTGATCCAGAGAGCCTATCGGTCGACAAAACTTCGACCGAGTAGGTATCTCGGTCGACAATTTGTCGACCGAGATGGTCTCTGACAGCAACTGCAGAATAAAGTAACTAGCTGTTACTAATGCACCTAACTTATTCCTAACGGCTAGTTAAGCACTTAAAAACCCCTAGAAGTTGTCTAGAACGTCCTTAAGCATCCATAGGCCATTCCTATAAATAGGACATGCCTTAGGACACCAAAAATTACCTAAGATACACTTGTGCTATACTTGAGCTTGAATACACATTGGCAATACTGTTTTGAGCAATACAACAATTCCTACATTTGCTATTCATTCCCATTGATCCCATTTCGTGTCCTATAGGCTAGCATCTCCTTACCACAACACTTACACTTCTACACTCATTGGTTAGGAGATCGATACGCTTGATATAGGCAAATGAAGCCTTGTGCTTCAAAGGATAAGTTGTAATTTCTATTTTCCTTCTTGTTCCTTTTATCCTTTGTATTCTCCTTGCTACTCTTAGGGTTGGAGGCTGCTGATTGGAGAAGGTGGATTTCAAGCTACTTCAAGAAGGCTATCACACGGGAAGCTACTTCAAGAAGGCTATTGCAACGGGAAGCTACTTCAGGAGGAAGGCTGCTTCAAGGTGGTGCAATTACTTCTAGGTGAAGGCTGCTTCAAGGTTGGGCGATTACTTCTAGGTGAAGGCTGCTTGAAGGGTTTAGGGAGAGAATTGTAATTTTATGTAAAGTCCTTGCGAGGTAATAAAATTAAATTCTTTCCAAATCCCGGTTGGGTAAGCAACCGGGTAGTGGACTGACAACTTTAGTATTTGCTAAAGTTGGAACCACTCTAAATCCTTGTCCCCTTGTCTAATATTTTGTGGTTGGTTGTTTGAGTTCAATAAATTGTTAAAATTATTTAAAAACTCTATTCACCCCCCCTCTAGTGTTTTTCAGTTGGCTGATATCAATGGATGTCGTAAAACCTGCAGTTCAGTTAACTGAACTGCAGGTTTCTCATCCTGCGACCAGCCACAGCAGGTCTGCAGGTCTGTAAAAAAAAACCAATAGGCGTCAGTTATTTAGATATAACCGGCGCCTATTTCCTGTGTCGCGAACATATATGGTGTCTGTTTCTTAATACAAACCGACACTGATAGTGCCCAAGCTGGCGCCAATAACAGGCGTCGGTAATTGTAAACAACCGACACATAACTTTACAGTGTCGGTTATTTAAATGTAACCGACACATATTTTTTTGGCGCGAAGACATATTTCGTCGGTTGTTGGCTTATAACCGACACTGATAGCGCCCAAGATGTCGCCCAATCTGTGGCGCGAAGGGTTTGGGCTTCAGTTTCTTATCTAATAACCGACGCCTATAGTCCCTTGATGGCGCGTTTTTGGTCGCACGCGAAGAGTTTGGGTGTCGGTTCTGGAACCGATGCGTAATGGGTGACCTTTTAGTGTCGCCCACATAGGCGTCGCTCGGAAACCGACACTAAAGGCCATAAATAACCGACACTAAAGGTAGGTTCTGTAGTAGTGCCAAAAGCCCCATCTCTAAAAATATAAAACAAATCAAATACATGTGAGTAAGATGTAGTTAAGATTTCAAGGATGCACACCATTTCCATGCAAGTTGCCACAATTGATAACACAATTGAGCACATACCTCTTCCTCGAGAAAGTTCTAGGACCAATCATTTCTCCCACTTCACCTTTAAGCTTTGGTTGTTTCAGAATGACACAATAGAAGTTTATTAGCACATTAACATGCATCTTCAAGAATATACCCATTTGTAGTTACTAAACATGTTATTCAATTTTTCAAGAGTGATACTGATTTCTTTTAATAAAATGAAAGGTTGTATATCCAATCTCATCATTTTCAAGAATGATATTCACCTTAGATAAGGACCTTTTGAGAATTATGGAGAGCTCCATTTTCAATCAAAAGCAAAAATTGTTGAGCTCTCTTCCAAGGGAAAAAGAATTTCATATTTTAAAATGGGATGTTACCATATATAAAAGCATAAAACAAAAGGCATGAAGTAGAGTCAGGCATATTACCTAATGCATGCTATTCAATTGAAACATGAGGAGAAAGGAGGAGAGGGCATAAATTCCTAAACTGGGTTCGTGTTACGTGCACCAACATGACCTCCCAACATGCACTTGGCCTCCTAGCTTGCATGATCTGGTCTCAAGCGGGCATATTTGAATTGGATATTAGAGCATTAGGACCTCATGGGCCACCTACTAATAGAGTCCCGCTTAGGGGTTGCTTTGCCAACCAACAATGGCATTAGGTACCCCATGAGCTTGTTGCAGTTGTGGTATGCCGGTGTCTAGGATTGGATAATCTTGATGCGATCACTGTGTGCCTGAAATATTGCAATGATCATAGAAATGAAAGAAGAAACTGCAACAAAATATGCAAAGTTACTATGAGACATACTTTGATAAAGACATTGCTTTGATTCCCCCTCCCCCATGACAAACAATGATCATAAACTACAATAGAAGGAGGCTCATGACTGGTCTATTTGATCCAAGGGGCCAATGTTGAAATTGGAATCATAAACTTACATTTCAATTATGTGTTATGTCTAGCACATACCAACATCACTAGCTGGTACTGTGAAACACAAAGGAAGAAGCAGCTTAGAAAGGAGAGCATCATTAGGAACATGAATTAAGACTTTATGTAGGAATATGAGAAGAATACAACTCTAGACATTAGCATTAAACAAATAGATTTAAGATAACATGTAGGAATATGACAAGAATATAGATCCAAATGCTAGCATAACAAATCAACAATGTAGTATGAGATTGCACAGATGGATACAGACTCCAACTCTTTCGTGACTGCCACCACGAAAAACTAATATATATTACATTCTATACTACTTGTACTAAACAAAAGTATTCAATGTTTTGGCTTCACAAGTATATCAGTTCATGGTCAGCACCAAGCACAAGTATATTTTTAAGAACCATCAATATTGAGCATGTAAGTTTTTTTATAAGGGTAAGTGTCTACAACAAATAGTAATTGAAGGCCAACACCTACCACATAAATTAATCTTCAAGCTACCTGTGAGTATTAAGCTCATTAGTTGTTAAGTACAAAGGGTGAGCACGACTGTAACAAGTAGAAAGTGTTTGATGTTAGAGCAGTGAACATGCAACAAACTAAAAAATTTCATGGAATAAAACAAAAAAATAACTATGCCAAGGTTGGATGATATTATCCTCTTATCTGGGACTAACAAGTTCATTTTAGTGCAGGCTTCTACACATTAAAGAAAAAACGATGGTATAATAATGAACTACAACACAAAGCAACCAAAATCTCAATGATGGACAAGAAATCACCACATATGTAGGATCATCAAGATATATTTAGTAATTCATTTTGAGTACATAATATCTAACCAAGAAGTGGATCCAAATTTGACATGTGACAAGTTAAAATCATAATGGCTTCTCACTCTGGGTGCTCATACATTCAAAATGGCATTGGCTCTGTAGTACTGGTCCCCCATCACATATCCAACTATGTGTTGCAAATGACAAGAAAAAAATAATAATGCTAAGAACACATAGACATGTGGGGCTATGATTTTGCAACTGGAATCTAAGTAAGATGTGGATAATTAATATAGTTAAAGTCAATGACCCTTGAATGAGTTTTCCTTCTTCATTCTCTAGAAAATCCATTCATGAGGTTCCGCCGATGGCACATGGGAATGTGGAAAGTTCATACCTCTTAACTACTTACATCCTATTAAAAACTTCTTGTGGGAATGAAGAAGAAATACAACATAGATGCACCTAAAAAGAGAAATAACTATAAAAATAAATAAATTGACTAATGTTGATCACAGACTGACCTCATGGATGTCGTAGGAGAAGTCCAACCTCACTATGGATATCATCTTCCAACCAAACATAGAAATAGAGCTTGCATCAAGGATGTCCTATTCAATCACCCTCATGAATGGAGTGATTCCTCCTGACTGGAATGGACATACATTATTGCCCAAGTTGAAGTATGTGTTCCGAACTTCCAATTCAGTGTCTTTGTCCATGAGTTTATAAGAGAATGTCTGTGTCCACAAGAAAAATTGACAACTGCTTAGAAAAACATCTCCTTTATGGAGACATTTTATTATGTGAACAACTATAATAACTATTTGTTTATTACCATAAATTACAAGGATATACTGCAATGATTAATCTGTTCAGGTTCATAATACAAGACAAACCCCAAACCTAAATTAGTTGTCCTCCTCAAATCATTGCTCACATTGGATACATCAAAATGGAGCAAATAATGCATAGCTTTATTATCTTATGTCTCACGGTAAGCCAATTCCAAAGCATACATGCCCTCCTATCATAGGATTGGATCTTGATATTTAGTCATTTGTTCAATTAGTGTATCCATGCCTCTTCCTTTAGTCATTTGTTCGATTAGTGTATCCATGCCTCTTCCTTTCCATAGACCGTACGTTCCAAGTGTTATACCCCTACATTTGCAATTGTAGAAATCACAAAGATAATAACCATCATTTTGTGACCCAAAACATATCTATAATATTGTGAAAGAAAAAAGGATAAGGGAAGGAAAATATTGAATATAAAAAGATAATCACCAAATTATCTTCTCGTTTTGTGTATCATGGGCGTAGGAAATCATTTCACTAATCGTCTCACTGGCAGTACCAAATGTCAATAATCACATACTAATACCAGTCCCCTCGCCAACCACAACATTGTCTGTGTGTAAGACATTTTAACCTCCTCAGAATTCTCTTCATCAACAATTCAAGGAGCAACCAAACCAATTCCAAGGCAAGCACCATGTTGAATAACCTATAGACCAAACATGTTTGTCAGATATTCTCGTACCTACATGTACAAACATATTATTTCCATTTTTGGATACTAATATAACTACATAAAGGGGGTTATAGCAATACCTCATAGGATATATTTTTGGGAGTCTCAAGAAGAAATTATATTATTTCCTCCTTTTGATTACCATGAATAAAGCAAGAGCATATAGTGTGCCACCCTTAAAGTAATAACTTCCAACACCATCTATGCCATCACCTTGGGGAAGGGAAGGTGCCATTAGAGAGCGTCCTTCTTCAATATGACCCCAATGAATGACACCTAATCGTGCAGTGGCACTGAACTTACCCAATTTGTTGAGCAACTTATCCACTCACTATACTGAGTCAACACTCACATCTTTTTGGAGATGGTGGCTTTGAAAAAATCAACAAATAAAAGCATTTATAGATATTCATTACATTTTCCCTGAGAAATGTTCCCATAGTTGTTCCAGCATGCATTATGCAATGCCACATATAGTTATACTATAACAAATTGTGTTCTCATTTTAACTGATTGTTTTATAGTCTTGAGAATAATAAGATCAAACCTAGACACGGATTACATATAAGTAAACCAAGGAATCTTCACCATAAAAATCCCAAGTAAAAAAATAGCTTGGACCTATTGTGGCTGTATAAAAACAGAAAGGTCAACATCTAGTTCCTGCTTTCCTTGATGCTGATTTCAGACCTGGTTCGTAGCTCAGGGAGTTTTTAGACTTCTATGTCAATTGATTCTATTAAAAAATGCTAAGATACAAATCATGAGCAATAATACATATCACGTTTTTGTTCATGATATGCACTAATTTGCTTGGATCGTATTCCTACGATCTCCATCCATCCAGGATTACTATCATAGAGACATATCGTCGTCTAATGATTAACATACAGAAATAGACACTCTCATTCAACATCGATTTCCCTTCCTACTTTCATAATTAATTTTACTAATATTTACATCTTTTACAACACAACTAAAATGAGATTTCTTTTCATATTTCTCAGGAATGAGTCCCCTTTACCCATATAATGCAATTTTGTAAAATACACATGTTTTCTAGTGGAAACGCGGGATTGACCACCAAGAAAAACTACAATTTTCTATGAGAGTTTACAGAAACAAACATTAACGTTCTACCGTGTTGGCATAACTCAAATATTTATAACTATAAATCTCTCATGTCAGGGTTTTTCTCGAACTAAACAATTGAATTGTTACCACCACATAAATTACAGATAATAAAAGTTTGATCCTTGACAGTACAGTTGCCGGAACAAAATTAGGGAGACGATTAAGGTATTAAACTTAATAATGTCTTCAACTACATAAGAAGGATCTTTTGTATGAGAATTAGAGTCTAAATATTTATCTGCAGCAAGATTCACTATGTAACAATTAGAGGGTAGGAAATCTGAAATTTATTTGAGAATGAAACAATAAGAGCAAGGAAGCCTAAGGACATATATTTAGTCATAAAGAAAACAAAATAAAAAATGGCAGGAGAACCACTAAACTTCATTTCAAGGCTGATAAATAGTGTACACAAATTTTTGCTAACTCATGGATGTCATAGAAATTACACCAATAGGACCAATGTTAGTAACACGAAAAAGATTTGACTAAACTTTCACTTGTGAGTTTGATTTGCAGTTATTAGTTCAAACAATAAATCCTTCGTTATTATATGTCAAGGCCTTAAATTATATGGAGGTGCATTGCAGCCTTCACTTCAATATGTAAGATCTTCTTCACTGCAAATAAAAATATACAGCATATAACAACATTGCAACATACTACATCCAATCATTAACAAATGCTCGGAAAACCTACATTCTGACCATGGAAACAGAAACAAAAAGGTGATTGTGAGTATATGTATAACTCACCATGGCTAGCTGGTTCTGGTAAAGATTACATGTGTCTCTCATGCCCATGATGGATGGGGTGTCGCTTCTGGTCCATTGTCTCTCTATGTAGGTGTGCAACCTATTGTGCAATGCATATCGAATTGTCCTGACTTTCACGGTTGTTCTTCCATCAATAGTTGTTGGTTCCATGCCCACTGTCTGGCTTCTACCATGATTGCCTACGGTTGCATGCTAGTTAGTAATTTCCCTCTACAGAGGGGCATCTTAAATAATACTTTTGAACAAAATCAGAGATGCAGAAAAGTCGCACCTGTTTCAATAGCCTAAAATGTATCTAGCGACTCGGAAGATTATATGGAGTGTGCATGACAGAAAATAAATTTGGTTATTTATAGGGGATCTTGGTTGTGTCAGTGGCTTGAAGCTATACTTCATCGTTGAGGTTCGTCGCATCTAGTTGTAGTCCGTTACTTTTGGATTTCCCATCTTTGGAGCAGCGGACGCTCCCAAAAGCTGCCGGCCCTAGAATACGAGAAATCGGATGCATCGTCGTGAACTTGACAAATGGGTACAGGAGAGAGAGATAATGAAGCGCTAAATATGAGGGGTGGGGCTGTGGGAGATAGAGATCGACGAGACATTTCTGCAGCAGAAATTTGTTGGAAGGTTGAATTGGCAAGGCAGAAATGCTTGGGGCGCCGAATATTCACTTTACCGGGCGCCGCCTAGGGTATTTCCCTGACCCACTCGATTTCTTTTCATAAATAGAACCCTGTGATGTTTTGCCACCAATTCTATATGTGAAATCAAATAAAAACAATACTTTACAAAACTGACATTTTATAACAGCCATTACAAACAAAGATAAATGTCTGTAAATCAACTTCCTCGTTAGACACTTATGGAAGAGTATTTAGTGGCATTAAAATAAAAAATGCCTCTTAACGGACGTCGATAATGGCACTTTTATATAAATACCACTACATTAAATGCCACTATTGAACATATTTGCTGTAGTGTTTGTATGTAATTTTATATCCAATTCGATAGCATTAAGCCTATTTGAAAAGGCTAAAGTAAGGCTTAAGCTTGACAAGGTCATTTGTCATGTAGCCCCAAACATGTGGGTAATTTACTCTAAAACATCTATGTTGTTTTATAGAATATCTAATTACTATGTTTTTAATAAAATGGACAAAATAAATGATGTAGGCCTCCATGAGATTTCTATAATTATCAAAGTAGGTGGAATCAAATGAACCTTCTTGTATGAAACATGCATCAATTTTTATGATGTCTCTGTTGCAGTGAGTGCTTGTACAAGCAGATATGATGTTGTACATACTCTAAAGACACAAATACAAAAGTCTATGGATCAAGAGGTCAACAATTATATTTTAATATTATATACACTATATTCACGTGTCTTAGCATGAGTAGTTATTCATCTAAAATATGAATGGAAATACAACAGTTGATCTACACCATCAAGACAGATATAATAAAGTCCTGTAATAAAGCATATCCTTGACAATGAAATACCTATGTTGGTAAAACAAAATTTATAAGATTTTATTTTAGACATGAAGACATGAAACTAAATCAATTGCAAGACAAAAGTAAAGTACTAATTAGCAAATAGAAAATGTATTTGTTAAGGATATTGATTTACTAAATGTCAAGAACATGTAACAAAAGGGGCATTTCTAAATTGCTTCATTGTATAATAACAATGATAGGAGATAAAACCTAGCAAGTATATATGAAGAACTTTCTTTTCAATAATGTTCCATTAAAGAATTCTCATTGTGTCTGAAAACATGAACTCAAAAAATGTATTTGTATGACAGGAAAAATCATTTTTGTAATACAAAGCTGCAACTATTATTTCATGGAGGATATGATGAAGTTTAAAAAATCAATGAGAATATGAGATATGTGAAGAACACTTATAAACCATAAAAGTGAAGCATGAAGTGATGTAACCATCCCCACAAAAGGAAGGAACGCCACCTTGGACTTCGTTCTATCTTTAGATTAAGAACATGTAAAGCCATCTCCCCATTTCTTCCTCAACTCGTCATACCTGCCATTATAGTTTTCATAGACATATGGTGACTATTGGATGGAGTATTCAATTATTTAAACGTATGAAAAGAAAATCATAATGAAAACATAAGACACGTACCTTCTATTGGCTCAACGATCTTGCTAAACCCCAACATGCCATCATCCTTTATTATGGTTAAGCGTGAGGCTTCTATTATTTTCGAGTAAACAACCGAAGTTTATGGGTAACAAAAAGATATCTTTAAGAAATTAAGACAAAAAAAAGAGATAGAAAATAAATATCACGAACCAAATGAACTTTATAAAGATAAATAGTTGTACATCGAGTGATACAATTGGTATTAGTTTAGAAGATAAAGTATAGATATAGGCAACGGTCACTTGGAACTAGTAGCGTTGTGTCACATTCAATAGGACATGAATAAAGAAAACTTGGAAAAAGGATATCAATACTATTTTTTATTAGCATCTAAATAATAAAGATTTTCATGTAAAAAATATTTCAATAAACGCTAGTGTGGATTCCCTATTATTTAGATTTATTTAAACTAAACACCGTCATAGTCGGCACCGAAGCTGGTTCACACATGTTCTTATACTTTTTATAAGTTTGACACTTTAAGTACGAACTACCAAAAAATGAAGAGTTTTTCAAGAGAGTTCTAAAGGTTATGCATAGCAATTTTAAAGAAACTCCACCAATGTTTCAGATGATTAATTTTGCCATCAAAAGGAGCTGACAATGCAACATGTTATCCCATTTAGGGATGAGCATCGGTTCAAAATCGGACCAAACTGGACCGGGTCGAGGATTGAATTTCAACAAATTTATGGACCGTAGACCGGACCGTTTCGAAGTTGGACCAGACCTTTTGGACCGCAATTAGATTTTTTATATATTTCACAACTTATATAATAGTAAAAAAATAGATTAATTTAAATATTTTAACAATTATATAAAATAAATATCAAACATTTATACTAATGGTGGTTATATGTGTGATGTGTTTACACTTCTGACATAATATATATTCATATATCAATATATTTTACATATAAACTGGTCTACAGTCCAGATCCTGATCTAACCGGACCAAACCGTAGATCAAACTTCGAAAATTTCTGAACTGTGGACCGATCCAAACTCAGACCGGTCTTGGACAAGAACAAACCGAACTGAACCAGTTTTGCAGTTTGGGGACCATCATTTGCTCACCCATGATCCCATTGAAATTGTTTACCTTCAGTGTCATGAAAGTTCAAGTGAGCCTTTATCAATTGTAGTGTTCATTTCATCAGATTGTATCTCTTAGAAAAAATGTTCTATATATGTTAAAGATGAGTAACCAATGACTACGAAGGTACTATGAAAATCAAAAGTATATTGCCGTGGTAGGTAGTATGCCGGTGAACCAAAGATATGGCGTAAACAAATCATAGAGGGGAAGACTAATCAGTGTGCATTTCTTAAGATTGATGATATGGAGCGTGCAATTCTTAAGATTTATGACATCGAACATGTAACGACCTCGCCTCCCGGTAACCCCCAATTAAGGGAGACCGAAAGGTCGGTGCCGTTATCCAATTAATAGGATCAAAGGTTTGACAAATAATCAATAAAAATTAAAAAATTCTACTAACTAACTGAAATTTGGTATAAAATTAAAACTTTACTTACCTTTGAAAACCTTGAGAATCTATCTATCCAAGCTTGAATCCACTCCAACTAATCCTCCTTGCACTTTATGTTTTACTTTCACAATGTGTCACTTTACTGTTTGTTCTTTCAATTATTGTTCTTAAAACGCCGACAAATAAAACGTCGGTCAGTATATCGAAATATATTGGTATGTAGAAACAACCAAAATCTTGCAAATATGGCTAACAATTTAATAATCACAATCAAATTAATTAACAAGCCAATTTACACTTTTCAGTATGACATTCTCCACCGCTTTTGCCCTAACCCTGGCATACCCACCTTAGGGTGCCCTTTTGCCAATGACTTATAGCCACCTTCTCAATCCCGAGCTTGGTGCCTGGGGGTTACCACTCATGGTGCCCACTAGTCATGCAATATCATAGGCCACCTTCTTGGTGCCTGGGGTCACCACTCAAGGTGTCCATTGGTCTACCCATCTGGGCCTGACCTTTGGCATCATCCATCAGGGTGGCATGTAGGTGCGAGAATCTATACTTCTATTATTAATGTGATAATCATAGTGACTTTATAATTTGCAAGTATGAACATCCAACAGATAATTTGCATTCAATGCGATTAACCATCCAGAAAATCCTCGGAAAACTAAGGCGGTTATCCATAATTAACCACATACCTGATCCAGAGCAACTTGATTGTCCAGGCAATAAGGATAAAGAATCAATCAACAAGCAATCAACAATATCCTGAAATTAATGCATACGATCCAATTGTTATAGTTTATCCAGAACATTCTAAAGCTAGACTTGGATTCCACCTTAGGCTTTCTAGACCACATTAGAGTTTTATTAGGGTTTTTGCCTCCATAACGCTTTTATCATATTAACTGCTCTCTTAGTTCATAAACCCTAATTTCAACACTATAAGCCCAATTAAAGTTGATTATTTCTATTTTATACCAAACCTACCTCCTTTATCGTTTTAAGTTATTTCAAGGTCATTAGACTCAACTATCACCTTTAGTTTCTTTCGGATTAACAACTCATAATTCATGATGGTCTAAATCCCATATGAACTCTATCTATTATTAATTCTACCTTAATTCAATCGAAAACCCTAATTTCTATATTAAGGTTATTTATCCACAAATTAGGGGCTTTAATGCTCGAAATAGCATATTCTTACTTTAATCATGAAATTAATCAATTACAGCCATTAATAGTCGAATTAATCAACATTAGGGTTTCAGGGCCCCTTAAGGTATTATTCATGCACATTAAACTTGAAATTAAACTAATTACATGCAAATTCATCCTTTTCCAATCTTAATGATCCTTTTTATCATTAACAGGCTAATATCAACTTTATATACTCATTTAACCCTTTCTAACTCATTAATCATCAAAGGTTAGGGTTTTTCATTGATTAAACTATTAAAGATAGTATCTCTATATACTTTTCGAATTTCATAAGGAATCAGGCTCCAATTATATTTTATTTAGATTCCTCTCGATTTTCTGAGCAAGTTTCATGTATAATGCGCATCTATCCGAGCTACGGTTATTGAGATACGAATTTAACAAAATTACCTATTTTGGGCCAATGAGGAGTTGACACGTCGCCTCAACACATGCAACACGTTGGCTTATGAAAACATTTCGAAAAGACCTTCTTACCCCTGGTTAAGTTGATGATCCTTCACACGCCCGAGGGGCATTTCTGTCCAATGTTTCTCTAGGTCGTCTTCCACCTTGGGCTGCTGCCCTGGCCGCCGACGGCCGCTGGTCTGCGCACAACACATGCGCGTTCTCTCTCCCTCAGGGTTTGGGGGTTGCTGCCAAGGGCCGCCCCATCCCCGACACACCTAGGCGCACGCAGGGGACCCCTCAGATCGCCGGTTGTGCGGCCGTTTCGTCCTGCCAGGCTCTGCTACTCGTGGCCGGTCTGCAGCCATGCAACGGTTGTTGTGCACGCTCCAGAGTGCGGGAAAGGTGGCTGCGCTCACCGTGGTGTTGTGGAAGCATCTCGTTTCTATTGAACTCCCGCCCATGACTTCTCATGTCCTAGGGGTTGGACTACCCTCTTGATTAGGGTTTTCACAAAAAGAAGAAGAAGATGAAGAAGGAAGAATTTCGTGGTATCTCTCTGGAACTTGATCTAGAGGCTTTCCCCCTTATATAGGGTGGCTATCCATGCCTAAGTACGTTCATCCATGAATTAGCAAAGCCCTTTCCTATTAGGAATGTGATTCCTTCAAAGAGAAGCAAGATTCTCTCTCCTACTTGCCTTTTTATATTCTTTATTGCATGGATAATTAGAATTATGAAAATCTTCTCTCTTACTCTCTTTGTTCATGTCTTTTAATTCATTGTCTTCGAATTTATATTTTCCTTAAGTAGGAAATACCTTCTTTCTCAACAAAATCACATATTTCCTTAATTAGGTATTCCTATTATCCTTTTATTTTGCAATTTGATATTTTATCTTTCTTTCCTTTTTATTGGGGTTCCTTGGACCCCAAGAAACTCTAATATTTTGAAGTCCTTTTATTGGATACTCATTATCCTTCTAGATGCATCTAAATGCATTATTCTTCATTATTTCTCATTATCTTGTTTATTTCTTATTAAAATAGTTCTTTTTGAGGATTTCTCTTTATTTACCTTTTATTTTTCTCATTGGTATTCCTTTTATCATAAGCAATCCTTGGGATACAAAATTCCACCAAGGATCACTTAATTATACCTCTTTTTAACTTATTTTCCACATTTCATCAATGTTTTCAATTTCTTTATTAATAAGGAAATACTTAATCGATATTTTCTTTCCTTATTGCCTTTTCTTTGCAACTTTGGACTCCTTGGAACCCAAGGAATATAAGAGGCACGAAATCCTCTTTGGATTTGCCTTCAAGAGGTTTCCACACCTTTCTTATCTCCAATTCTCAGTTATTCATTAATCAATGGAATATCCTTGTTATTGGGCCCAATAGCCAATAAAGTCCACAAATAAATCAACAAGGCTATTTTAAACGAAAATCATGCATTCATTCATTATTTGTTCATTTATCTTTAATATGAGAAATTACATTTCTCAGCAAATGAACCCAAAATTGTGGTTGTAACATCCTTCCCCTCTTATAAGAATTTTGCCCTCTAAGCAAATAGGATAAGTCTTCTTATGTCCATCAGGGCTCCCATGTGGCTTCACCCTTTCCATGGTGCTTCCCAAGAACCTTCCTTATCTCATTTTATTTCATCTGAGTTCTTTCTTACCTTGGTATATCGTACCCTCATAGGTGACTCAGGATATTTCAGCCTCTCAAAAGCTGAATAGGTTCAGGACTCAACACATGGCTTGGGTACCTCACATAGTGCTCTAGATCGGACTCACGGAACACATTACACATCATGTTATCCTGAGGGGCAAGGCTAAACACAACTATCTCCACCAATCCATCTCAAATGGACCCATATATCGGGGACTCAACTTTCTCAGTTGTAGATTAGAGGGGTCAGATTTTCACATCACATTTTCTCTCACAGTAAACTGCATATCAGTCTGCTTTGCATCAGCTCGTGACTCATGTCACCACTGGGCTCTCTCTCATCCATTGTATGATCAAAGCGACTTCATCTGCACACACTGTGGTTCTTTTCTGACCTTCATGAGGCCTCCTTCATCAACATCATCATAATGAAGTGGTGACCGACACAACCTCTCTATAGAACTTATTGCATCCCGATAAAGGCTATGGTGGTTAACATCACATCTTAAGAACTGTCTCTATGTATCACCCTAAATGAGCACATATGCTCTCATCAGACCCTCTAGTCTGGATCATACTGTCCATTAGTATGGGGTGATAAACTGTACAAACACTGAGCTCTTCATGTATCTACTTCCACCTCATGGAAGTGAACCTTTAGGTCACATCAAGAACCTTTGAATTTGCATCATGGTATAGTTGAACCATCTCTTTTCATATGTAGTTCAACCAGATCTGTCCCTTGACTGAACCCTTCCTTTCTCATGTCATCTAGGTAAGGCGATCTACCATAACCCATATTCTATCTTGACCTTCTTGGTCCAGGAGAAACTCACAACCTCCATAATGATGAGCTCCCATTCCCTCTCGGGAACTCTTTATACTTTATATCCATGCACTGGGTTAATGGTGTTCGTCCTTCACCTCCTGGCTTGCATGGCCACATGCTACATGCGACTTTGTTTTAAGCATCCAGAATGCTACCATCACTTACTATCTTTGTAGTACCAAGGTATATCATGATCTCCTGTATTGTTATGATTCCTCAAGCTTGATACCTCGGAAACCCTAAACCACTCTCAAAGGGTTTTATTACCTTCCTATCCAAAGAAGTGTATCTAAGGTTCTATCACCATCCTTTCACTACATCAAGGACTAAACTGGAAAACCAAACAACCATTAACTTGTTCGACATATCTTATTACATCCGAGTGTTAGCCAAAACACATCTTCTTTCCAAACATAGGGTTAGTCGAACAACATCAACTTCTTCTAGCTTCTAGCTAAACTAGGTAGCTATATCTCAACCAGAGCATTCATTACCACTCCTTATCCTTAGGTGTTAGTTAATGTCTAAGACATACTCCTCCATGCATTATACTTATCATCTCATCTCAAACTCTAAGGTTGTCTTCATCAAGGAACTCAGAGCTCATCCTCATGGTGATCAAACTCAACCTTGTGATTCCTTGTAACACTTGCAAAAATCCACTTAGGTCTAGATAAAACATCCTCACAAGATGATCTCCTTAATACTCTAAGTGTTTGTAAACCATCCAGGTATTATTCTCTCCACAAAGGTATGTTATCATCTCTATCCTCATACCTTGTAGCAACGTTCCAACTTACATCATCTTTATCCTTGGTGTAAGGCATGCGTACTATCCTATCACTCACTCCCATAACAAGAAGAAATAAGTATTTGGCTGCAGTCCAAATACAGAGTTCTTCCTATTCCAAGAGTAGAGATGGTACAGCCCACCTTGCCCGTACACTTTCAAATCCAAGTTGAAACGTGCAGCTTATGTCTCTATATCACAAACATCATGATATCCACACTACTTCCAGGGAAAACTGGTCTCGGACTTACTAGGGTTTACACACAATCCTTGGTCATCTCCTCTGGGTCTATAGGGTGCCAGCACTTTTGGAGTCATCCCTTTTCCCTTATGCATCAGAGGGTGCCCTACTCATCTGCCCTTTGGGTCCCATGCGTTCATGAAGGTGATCAATCTCCTAACACATGGCCCTCAGACAATGATAGTTGTTACCTCCTGACCCTATGGTCATGTGCAACTAGGGAATTAGGCAACTCCTTCTTCCATCGGTCTTATCCCTCCCTGACCCTAGGATAGACTTAGGATTATATCATAGTACATGTTCAACATAGAACCTTACCCAATCCTTCATCATCTCTCTTTGCATTCTTGACTGACTTTCATCCCTCCGTAGGGGTCATGGAAACCTGCCTACCTTGGTCAGGTCCCATACCGGCTACCTCCATGGTAACACATCCACATGCACTTAGAGATGGTTATCTATGGGTTTACTGGTTCATTCTCGTACCATGTACTTTACACTTAGCTTCACAAGATCCTCGGAAACCTATTTAGGTTACCCCAAAACCAACAAAACTGGTATATACCCTACCAACGGGTCCTTCTCCCAGGATGGGAGGAAACTACACCTAGATAACAAAGGTCACAAGCATCCTTATGTTTAGGGTCTGCATCTACATGAGCTTGCTTAGCCCTGGCAAGCTACTAAGGCACAACCAGACACCTACAAGGCCAAGCTAGGTCACACCTGCCTCAACATCAAATCAACTTATTCATGAGGGGTTCATCAACTATACCCTCACCTTAAGGGGTTTCCTTTACCTCTATACATTAAGAGTACCATGCTTGAAACTATAGAGACTCGAATCTCAACATGAGCATTGGGTACACTGCTTAACCTCTTAGGCCTAGGAATCATAGGTTCGCCTCCGGGTGTCCAACTGCATGCTCATCCTCTTAACCACGAATCAAGCATGTCCAAGGTATGTCATGTACTTCCATGATCTTTCTACTCACGCAACGCTTCGGAGTTGAGTCCTCTTCCTGGACAACTACTAGGTATAAAGCCTCACAACAGGTGCCTTAACCTCCTCAGGGTCTAAAGCACTATTTATCTCATCCAACAAATAACCACTTATTCCCTGGGTACTAGAAGCATCGTCCTCTCTCTAGGGTTTGGTTTCTCTAAAGGCAACCAAGATATCATCATCCTCCAGGGATCAATCATAAGGCATCCACTTAGGTCGCATCATTCCTGACTCCCTACTATTCTTCAAGGTTCGGGGTTTTAGGCTTCCAACCTCCTTGTTGGGGTTCTGTTTCCTCTTTCTAGAGCTAAACCCACCTCCAACCATACTAGAGGTCCCTTTTCCAAGAAGGCTCACGCTCACAAGCATACCCCTATGTGGTTGAAGCCTATGCTCAACATCCATACCCCTTTCATAAGCCATCCATCATGATCTCTTAACCAGGATTTTATCAAGCTATACCGTACTTGCCTAAGCCCATAGGGTAACTATAGGTTCTCTAAGCTCATCCACGAATTAGCTATCCTTTTCGATAGCATGCACGACCCTCTCCAAGGTTGGGTCGCTAAAGGTACTAGGTCATCTACCCTCTTATGGCATCCCGAAGTCATGACCAACCAAACACTTGGTCAATCATGACATCTAACCCATCATGTCATCTCTCTCTCTAACCTTCACTTAGGGTTAACATCATCCTCAAAGGGTGTACCAGGTATCTACTTTGGATGGAACTCTCTCTACTCATCCTCCTGCCAAGGAGGTCTATCCTCAAGTCTCTCCTGAGGGAAATGACAACTCGTGTCATACGACCTAAGCATGTATCTATTCTTTTACGCTTACTCTATTAAGCTTATGTCCATGCCATCTTATTTACATGCTTTTTATTAATTTGGTGGAGGATTCCTTAATCCTTATCAATCTTACCCATACCTCAAGAGGGTGAGGAAAAGAGAGAAAACCCTAATCCTTAAGATCCTTAATAGAGTTTGAGTTGAGAAAGGATGAACGAGATGAGAGAGTCCTAAAAGGTATCTTATTTTGAATCATACCCTAAGACTTTGGCCAGGCAGTCACACGGGTCCGGGAGTCCTCGTATTCCGACTAGCGGTGCGGAGGAAAATCTTGCCAGCCCCCGGTCGTGATCCTTTTCTAGACACCTCTGTCTTTCGGATAATCCTCTAATAGCTCCCTTGGGTTCTAAAAAATTTGTAAAATTTAATAATTATTAAAGATTAATTGAGGAACCTATGCTCTGATACCAATTGTAACGACCTCGCCTCCCGGTAACCCCCAATTAAGGGAGACCGAAAGGTCGGTGCCGTTATCCAATTAACATGATCAAAGGTTCGACAAATAATCAATAACAATTATAAAATTCTACTAACTAACTGAAATTTGGTATAAAATTAAAACTTTACTTACCTTTGAAAACCTTGGGAATCTATCTATCCAAGCTTGAATCCACTCTAACTAATCCTCCTTGCACTTTATGTTTTACTTTCACAATGTGTCACTTTACTGTTTGTTCTTTCAATTATTGTTCCTAAAATGCCGACAAACAAAACGTCGGTCAGTATATCGAAATATACTGGTATGTGGAAACAACCAAAATCTTGCAAATATGGCTAACAATTTAATAATCACAATCAAATTAATTAACAAGCCAATTTACACTTTTCAGTATGACATTCTCCACCGCTTTTGCCCTAACCCTGGCATACCCACCTTAGGGTGCCCTTTTGCCAATGACTTATGGCCACCTTCTCAATCCTGAGCTTGGTGCTTGGGGGTCACCACTCATGGTGCCCACTAGTCATGCAATATCATAGGCCTTTTTCTTGGTGCCTGGGGTCACCACTCAAGGTGTCCATTGGTCTACCCATATGGGCCTGACCTTTGGCATCATCCATCAGAGTGGCATGTAGGTGCGAGAATCTATACTTCTATTATTAATGTGATAATCATAGTGACTTTATAATTTGCAAGTATGAACATCCAACAGATAATTTGCATTCAATGCGATTAACCATCCAGAAAATCCTCGGGAAACAAAGGCGGTTATCCATAATTAACCACATACCTGATCCAGAGCAACTTGATTGTCCAGGCAATAAGGATAAAGAATCAATCAACAAGCAATCAACAATATCCTGAAATTAATGCATACGATCCAAGTGTTATAGTTTATCCAGAACATTCTAAATCTAGACTTGGATTCCACCTTAGGCTTTCTAGACCACATTAGAGTTTTATTATGGTTTTTTCCTCCATAACTCTTTTATCATATTAATTGCTCTCTTAGTTCATAAACCCTAATTTCAACACTATAAGCCCAATTAAAGTTGATTATTTCTCTTTTATACCAAACCTACCTCCTTTATCGTTTTAAGTTATTTCAAGGTCATTAGACTCAACTATCACCTTTAGTTTCTTTCAGATTAACAACTCATAATTCATGATGGTCTAAATCCCATATGAACTCTATCTATTATTAATTCTACCTTGATTCAATCGAAAACCCTAATTTCTATATTAAGGTTATTTATCCACAAATTAGGGGCTTTAATGCTCGAAATAGCATATTCTTACTTTAATCATGAAATTAATCAATTACAGCCATTAATAGTCGAATTAATCAATATTAGGGTTTCAGGGCCCCTTAAGGTATTATTCATGCACATTAAACTTGAAATTAAACTAATTACATGCAAACTCATCCTTTTCCAATCTTAATGATCCTTTTTATCATTAACAGGCTAATATCAACTTTATATACTCATTTAACCCTTTCTAACTCATTAATCATCAAAGGTTAGGGTTTTTCATTGATTAAACTATTAAAGATAGTATCTCTATATACTTTTGGAATTGCATAAGGAATCAGGCTCCAATTATATTTTATTTAGATTCCTCTCGATTTTCTGAGCAAGTTTCATGTATAATGCGCATCTATCCGAGCTACGGTTATTGAGATACGAATTTAACAAAATTACCTATTTTGGGCCAATGAGGAGCTGACACGTCGCCTCAACACATGCAACACGTTGGCTTATGAAAACATTTCGAAAAGACGTTCTTACCCCTGGTTAAGTTGATGATCCTTCACACGCCCGAGGGGCGTTTCTGTCCAATGTTTCTCTAGGTCGTCTTCCACCTTGGGCTGCTGCCCTGGCCGCCGACGGCCGCTGGTCTGCGCACAACACAGGCGCGTTCTCTCTCCCTCAGGGTTTGGGGGTTGCTGCCAAGGGCCGCCCCATCCCCGACGCACCTAGGCGCACGCAGGGGACCCCTCAGATCGCCGATTGTGCGACCATTTCGTCCTGCCAGGCTCTGCTACTCGTGGCCGGTCTGCAGCCATGCAACGGTTGTTGTGCACGCTCCAGAGTGCGGGAAAGGTGGCTGCACTCGCCGTGGTGTCGTGGAAGCATCTCGTGTCGTGGAAGCATCTCGTTTCTATGGAACTTGATCCAAAGGCTTTCCCCCTTATATAGGGTGGCTATCCATGCCTAAGTACGTTCATCCATGAATTAGCAAAGCCCTTTCCTATTAGGAATGTGATTCCTTCAAAGAGAAGCAATATTCTCTCTCCTACTTGCCTTTTTATATTCTTTATTGCATGGATAATTAGAATTATGAAAATCTTCTCTCTTACTCTCTTTGTTCATGCCTTTTAATTCATTGTCCTCGAATTTATATTTTCCTTAAGTAGGAAATACCTTCTTTCTCAACAAAATCACATATTTCCTTAATTAGGTATTCCTATTATCCTTTTATTTTGCAATTTGATATTTTCTCTTTCTTTCCTCTTTATTGGGGTTCCTTGGACCCCAAGAAACTCTAATATTTCGAAGTCCTTTTATTGGATACTCATTATCCTTCTAGATGCATCTAAATGCATTATTCTTCATTATTTCTCATTATCTTCTTTATTTCTTGTTAAAATAGTTCTTTTTGAGGATTTCTCTTTATTTCCCTTTTATTTTCCTCATTGGTATTCCTTTTATCATAAGCAATCCTTGGGATACGAAATTCCACCAAGGATCACTTAATTATACCTCTTTTTAACTTATTTTCCACATTTCATCAATGTTTTCAATTTCTTTATTAACAAGGAAATACTTAATCGATATTTTCTTTCCTTATTGCCTTTTCTTTGCAACTTTGGACTCCTTGGAACCCAAGGAATCTAAGAGGCACGAAATCCTCTTTGGATTTGCCTTCTAGAGGTTTCCACACCTTTCTTATCTCCAATTCTCAGTTATTCATTAATCAATGGAATATCTTTGTTATTGGGCCCAATAGCCAATAAAGCCCACAAATAAATCAACAAGGCTATTTTAAATGAAAATCATGCATTCATTCATTATTTGTTCATTTATCTTTAATATGAGAAATTACATTTCTTAGCAAATGAACCCAAAATTGTGGTTGTAACAGAACAGATTTTCTAGTTGCCACTGATTACACGAACAATTATGATCTATATATAATTAGAGTTCCATATAAGGGATATGTAATTCCAGTTCCATGTTTACCAACCTGAAGGAAGCCTCGTGGCCTGGAGCAAGTGGTGTCTTCCGTGTTGGATGCTGTGGAAAGGGAGGGCAGCCATGAGAGGCATCGACGACAATCATGTGATGATCTGGCTCACCGTATGTTAGTCCCACAGAGCGCTATGGATCGATGCGTGTTAGGACCTTAGCAGGCGATGCAGTGTGAGAAGGTTTGGAGATGGGAACCCCATTGGGATTTGGCCCATTGGGAGTCCACCTTGATCTTCTTCCCCTTAGGCCTCCTCTTGGTATGTTTGGTTAACAGGATTCTGTGGGATTTAGGAGAATCCTGAACTTATATAATTCAGAAATACAATTGCATGGCATATCAAAACTACTGGATAACTGCACTTTATGTTTGGTTTATATGTAAAAACTTGACACCAAACTTGGATAATAAGAAAGTAAAAAAAATAACGGCTGTCGTTTTCTGCAGGACGAGTACGATCGATTTCAATAAAGTAACGGAGACGACCCCTTATCTTCGGCAGAGCGAGCAACGAGTTGGCATAATCAAACAACGAGAGCAGGGACCCGTAGCTGGAGGAAGGCGTCCCACTAATTTGAAATGGAGAATCTAATCCAGCACTGACTGTATATAGAAAAGTGCAGGATTCGTCGTCAATTTCCAATCCGGTAAAACAAACCTAATATTTTTACAGTTGGATTAACAAGTACAATCCAATACAACCACATCCATTAAACCAAACGTGCCCTAAGTATGCCCTATTATAGCCGCCTCTTTACTGTGGAATACGGATGGATGCGAACGGGTTTGGGTTGTGAGATTGGTTTAGGTTAAGAACTAAAATATGGAATGCTTTAGTTTAGGATGATTAGAAAATATAACAGATCTGAAATTTCTATATACAAAATGCCGCTATTAGAATTTTTAAATGCCAGAATTGTATGATCTGTTATCTAGGGCACGTTTGTTTTGTTGAATTCGTATGGATTTATAGGAATACTGCATTTCAATAATCCCTGTATAATGATTTTTCTGTTTTAAGGATCCATGTAATACTAAACTTCAAGTTTGGTTATCTGCATTGTCGTGACGGATACAACGCACATGGGGCCGTTTTTACATTGAGCGATGCAGCGTTAAACGGCAGACAACCTTGCTGGATCTTGGCGCACGACCCTTTTGAGAAGGATGATCGCGTCCCGCATTCATTGCTTTCTCAGAAATGCAGCATTACTTATGTTACCCTGCTCCTTTGAACCAAACTTAAGATTTGATTCGCTGGAGCAAGATATACAATCCAATCCGGCCAGATCCATATAAACAAATGTCCCCTAGTGATTACTGCATATCAATTAGTGGCATCACAATTAAAAAATGCATGTAAAAGCAAACGTCTAATGGCTTTTTTACAAATGCCACCTTAATAAATGCCATTAAAGGATATTATTGCTGTAGTGTTGATGATATGGGGTGTGTGTCTTAATTATGTACATGTGCTTGTAGCACAATCTTTATGTTTTATTAATGGAAAATATTCTTTTGTTATCATATGATTTCAATTCCTTTTCTCTTAATATCTATTTGGGTGGTCCTTATCCTTTCTATGGGAAACTTTTAATATTTGATGTCCTTTATTCCATATATTGCTCAATTTCCTATGTAGTATGCACATACCAACCTTTGCGTATGTCATCTATTTTCTCTTCTTTCTGGGGTATGCTTCCAACCCTAGGTGAAGGACTTGGATGATAAGACATGAAGTTTTGAACTAGCTTAAGGAGTTAAAGCTTAGAGACAAAGTTGTTATGGTTTAGATTTCCCTCTACTTAGATCCTTATGTTGTATCATACATGTAAACCCTTATGGGATATTATGATGTATTTTTGTAATCTTTTGTGAAAATTGAATATAGTCATTATTTTTATTCCGCTGCTATACTTTGGTTGTTTTGAATACTATTTATTAAAATTTGAAAATGTTACACCTATTCTAGCATACCTTTGAGTGTGTTTAGAATGGTTGTTTTATTCTTCAATTTTTCTTTAGTAAGGGGGTGATCCCGCCTCCTTACAGATCTTCAGTACCAATATACTACTTTGAGTCAGTGTGATTGTTCTGGTCTGCATACATGAATTCATTGTGTTCCCAATGTGGCTACAACATGACCAAGCAAAATATGAAATGTCAAGGACTATGTTCAATTTTAACTGGTTGTGGGTGGTCCTACAAATAACATAATATAGTTGTCAGTGTTGTTACAAATAACATAATCTAATTAAAAACATTTGGTGTTGTTATAAATATCATAATCTACTTCAAAAACATTTCAACCTTAATGTGTGTTATATGTATTTGACTAAAATCTCATTCATATGTTTATTTTATGAATTGTATTATGCTTTAAAATTATCTAAAATACTAGTTCAGTTCTATCCAGCGTGAGGAGCGGAGCCATTGGGTTGCTGACCTTCGATAAAGCTAATGAAACCTCCTCAAAAAAACTACAAGTAACCTTATGAACTCAACCTGTATGGCCTGCCTATGCCAAATCACCCAAGGGACATGTTAGTTGGCAGTTAGAGTCATCAACCATAATCCTCCCATGGTCATAACGTGAAGCTCCACAAGGAAGAGAGGAAACCAGGTTAACATTGCATGGACTAGCAGTATGGTAAGCTTCGATACATCATGGTGATCTTGAAAATTCAAAGAATAAATATCCTAGTCAATCAGAACCCAAAAATGCCACACTGGACCAAGTACAATCCATAAGAATGAAAAGGGAAAAAAGTAAATAAGCACCTCAATAATGAATATTTGTGTTGCACTAAGATTCACCACGGCCATTGGAGTTGATCCACAACATTGCTTTGGTGTCACGCCTTTGAAAAGGCACCCTCTAACTCCTTAGAGTAGTGATTGGCCATTGGATCTCGAGGTTATCCTTGCAAAGGATTCATGGTAGAAAAACAAAAGTGATAGGTTTCTGATGGTTTGGAGATGGTGTATGAGAGGCTTTATATAGATGACATGCTTAGGGTCATCAGAAGATTAAAATGGAGAAGAGAGGAAACAACAATGAGAAGTATGGGCTCATCTAGACTCTCCACTTTTCCAAACATCGACAAACCAGGGATCGGTCGTCTTATCAAATTGTGAGGAAGATAAAGGGATCAGAATCCTAGTCAGATGAGGATTCCAGTGGGAGAGGATAGGAGGGTGAAGGCTTGTGCATGTCCCCGCGAACTAGGACTTTGTCCCAGGAGGAAGAGGATCTGTAATGCACAGATCTCCATCTAAGGACTATAGTAAAGGTTGCATAAGTGAATACTAACAGGGCGTGTGACAACATGACTTTAGTCATGCATATCTGATTAGAATCACGATTTCAATCTCCTAAATATTGTTACATCTTAAGTTATCATGAAATATTTTGGTTTTATCTTCCTTTATTAAATTATGTCCTCAAACATTATCCATACCAAGTGAAAATTGACACCCTACCTATTCCGACCATGTAGAATCTAGTTATGAAGTTTATTTGTATTTTGAAATTATTTTATAGGACAGACAATTAGGGTTTTTCATTGTGATTATCATTTAGTATATACCAATTATCATTTATATTGTCGCCATTTTGAGATTGAAACCCAATATTACTTATTGATATTTATTTCTAATTAAGGGGGCAAATATCAATAATCCACCATTCAACTACCCAAATTGCATGTTAAACCCCAGTACACTCTAAATCTCCTTTACTAAGCTAGGAACTAAACTTTGAAGTGAATTTAGTGTCTTAAATGCCTTGTATAGCTCATAGGAAACATTTAAACTCTAAAATAAGGGAATCCCTACATATATTATTTTACATATGCTTGTATGACACACAAAAAGGAAAATGTACCTAGAGTTGAGTATGTTACACTTTCTATATGTTTAAAATCATAAATTTATGTGACTGACTATAGTCTAAATTTATATAAAATTTCATATTATATCATGTACACTTGGTGCATGTGCTTAAGCTTGAATAAAATGATCTAAGTGCTTGGTTATTATGTTTGTAGTTTGAGGGATCCATCTAACTTTTTGTAAACAAATAAATCTTGTTAAGTCTGATTCATGCTCCAACGATTCGCTTTATTTTGACCAATAATGGTTGGTTATCAAAATGTCCTATTGCATGATTTATGTATGAGCTTGATGCAGCCCTATTTTAGGGCTCCATCTTGTGTCTTTTTGCATCTTAACCACATTTAGACATTGTTAGAATGCAAGTTATTCCCCTAATATGCAATATCACATGAAATGCACTTATGGTTGCTTTTGTGTGTTTTTCAGGATTTTTTATACATGCATTGTATGTAAAGGAGAGAGAAGGAGAGGATCCTTGGGTTTCCATACCATGAGATTGGACTAAGATATTCCCCGAGCATCCCTTGAATAGAAAAAAATTACTCCAAAGCAATTAACAACCATTTGAAAAAGTTTGAAGCAAAACTCAAGCAACTAGACACTCTCCACGGACCGTGGTATTCCGCTATGGCCATGGTGAGATGGTCCAAATCCACAATGAGATCAAGTTTTTGAATATCAACTACCATGGTTGTGGCCACCAAAATGATTGTGGTATATTGAGTCCCCCAGGACTGTCACCATCAGAATGGTCATGGCCAAAATTCACCATCACCCCTGTGGCACAATGCCACGACTATGGCAAAGATGCAAAAACATCCAGACACTTTGCATGAAAGATAAAGGATTGAACATGATCGTTGCCACTACAATGACTGTGTCAACTGAAGTTCACCATGACCATGGCTACTGCCGTGACCGTGGCGTGCAGAGGACATAACGGGCAGCAACAAAGAATGACTGAGGCACCCCTCTCCAACACAGTCATGCTCCACAACACGGGCATGGCTCCATCCACCCAGCATGATTGAGGCACCCGCCACGGCCTTGGCCATCCCACTTTGTTATCCTTCACTCCACATCATACATCCACCTCGCCGTATCATTCCCCACGACCGTGCCAACCCGCACTCACCATGGTAGTGGTGACCACATAATCCTATTCAACTTTTCCACTGCATTCCCAACTTTAACCCTACTCAACCTAATGCTTCCCCACAACCTATATATGCATAGGTGGCGTTTGGAGCATGGGGTTAGCCACCCTTAAGCATTCATTACACTCTCCCTATAATTCAAGAGATCTACCTACCTTCTCCCATCACCCTACTCCATTTCCACCTTTTACTACCCTAAAACCCTAATTTTCTAGAATTTCCATCATAATCCCCCATATTTCCATGCCATCCATACACCTTGGAGGAAGGAGCATGAGCTACAACAACTAGGAGGTGAAGGAGAAGAAGATTCCATGAGAATCTATGGCCTTCTTCATCTTTCTTCTTTCCTTTTTACTTTTTTGTTTGATTATGAGTAGCTAAGCCCCCTTGGTGGGTTGTTTGGGGGATTAAATGTCACTTTGATACCATGTTGAGGGAATGTAACTTGTAATGAGCATAATTTCATTCTACAATGATTGTTTCTTGATTCTATCTTATTTCCCATTACTATTCTTTTGATTTATGCTTCTAAACATGGATTGGTTGTTGTGTGAAGCATGAAAACACCTAGACTCTAGGGGAAAACGAATTGCATGTGGCTATTTTAAGAATTGCTCCTAGGTTCAACTAGTGGATCCCTAGCTAGCACCCTATATTCCTACATACAAATCTCTTCTCCTACAACTAAGTCTGAGATCTAAGTAGCCAGTGTAAGAGTGATTAGTGCAATTTCCTAGAGTTTTCTAAAGGCTAGATAGTGAGTAACATGAGGTGAAACACCCTCATCTCTACTCTCCCTTCCTACCCTTGGCTCTCAATTTCCCTAATAACCCTTACCCTAGAAACCTAGATTGGTTAAATCCAATAGAAATGCCACCTAGACCTTGGTCCAATTGAGCCTTGTAAGGCTAGATAAGGGGTGAAAGGGTGTAGTTCCCCTCCCACACTCTATTCCACCCATGGCCAACCAATAGCCTAGGGTGATTTCATTGCATTTAAATTATTGTTTGGTTTAGCAATCTAGAATGAAAATATAGGATTTGCATGTTATATCAACCCTCGACTTGGATTCTTGTGGCATTCCCCCAAACAACCCATTCTTCCCATACTTTCTTAAAACCCATCTTGTTTGCTTAGCTTGTTATACTAGTGTAGTTACTTGCCTTAATTGATCTTTAGTTAATTGCTTAGTTCTTGTTAGTTAATCTTTGCTACGATAGTTAGTTCATCCTTTGTGCTTGCTTAGTCTAGTTAGTTGTAATCTAGGTCTCTAATTGCTCTAGTTCCTTAATTGCTAAGAGTAGTGTAGTCTCTTGCTCTTGCTCTCGATTAAGTAGTTGCTCTCTTTGCTAGATAGCATTTCTTCTTTAGGGTTAACTCATGGTTTCTACTAATCTAGTTTCCTTTCTTGCTTGCAATTGCTTGTATCATTAGTATAATCAATCAAACCAACATCTAACCCTAAAAACCCTACTCTCCATATTAGGAACGTAGATCGCCCTAACCTAGATCTAGTGCCCCCTCTCTCCCTACAGATTTACCCTTATATTGCCACTTGCCTATACTATGACACGACCTTGTGTGCTTGCGGGTGAAGTGTGGATAGTCTAAGCGAGCTTGTTAGACTAGGTTTCTTACAAATTCAAAAGATCTACGTGTGTTTGCCTAAGTTGCATCTAATCAAATCCAATTGGCTAGTTGTAACTCAAGGTAGTAAAGACGCACCAAGCTTTCTGGCATTGTTGCCGGGGATAGAGGTGCTCATCCTAGCTAGTTAGTGTAGCTTAGCTTTTCCTACTGCCCTTACCATTGCTATTGTATATTCTTTTCTTACTTTTGCATACTTGTCTTCTAACTTATCTCTTGTTGCTTGTTTGTGCATTGTGCATGTGACAATTATGCATGCTTGGCAGACGTTCTACTTCTACGACCTTGGTTCCCTTTGTGTAACGACCGTCATCAAACTGACAAAAAAATCATTACTAATTATGCAGAATAGTCATAAGAAACAGATTAACAAAAATCACTAAAAATTAAAACCATTTTTTTTGCAAAGAGATCCATTTCCAGGAAAACTCTTTAAGGACCAAAACCTGATATTCACATTGATCATATATTGTACATACATTGTACCATTTCTTCTCGAGGATAGCATATAACAGTTGCTTCCTCAAAACATATACTGAAGTAACATAAAACCTTGAGGCATACTAGCCAAAACCTCAGATTGTTCATAAAACAGACACGTACTAAATCCAAGGACCTGAGAGTACAGAGATGACACATAGGACTTCTATCTACAAGACACGATAGTTAGTACACTCAACCTGAGTTGTCACTGCTATCCCTACTGCTGATGTTCTCCCTCTATAGTACAGTCTCAACCCCCCTCATGTATGTCCACCTAAAAAAATGTGGATCCCACGGGGTGAGACAATTATCCCATCGAGAGATATAACTCTCCGCCAACAATGTTATTATCACATGTAAATAGTATTAAACTGAGTGGAGGATAAGCAGTTTATAATATTCTCATCTTTTAAAGCATTTCAACTATCTATGATAGAGCAATAAATCATCTATTCACTCTATAATGAATATGAAGAACATGTATATCATTTACCCATCATACTATATCAACATCTCAAGCTTATCCTGTGATACTCATTATCATGGTATGTCATCCATGAATCATTCTCATTTCTATCTATTGACCTTAGCCAATCTGTTAGCCAGATATTAAATTGTACAAGTCACATGAGTAGACATCATCATATTCTATCCAGGCATTGGACTATGCCAATCCTGTGCAACTATTCCAGGTATTGGACTATGCCAATCCTCTGCAACTATTCCAGGTATTGACTATGCCAATCCTTTGCAATTATTCTAAGCATTGGGTTATTACCAATCCTGTGCAAATATTCCAATTATTGGGTTATTACCAATCCTGTAGTTTTATTCTAGGTATTGGACTATGCCAATCATGTGACATTATTCAAGGTATTGGATTATGCCAATCCTGTGAGTGTTGCATCCAGGCATCGGGTTATCCCAATCTTGTAGTTTTATTACAGGTATTGGACTATGCCAATCCTGTGACATTATTCCAGGTATTGGATTATGCCAATCCTGTGAGTGTTTCATCCATGCATCAGGTTATCCCAATCCTGTAGTTTTATTCCAGGTATTTGACTATGCCAATCATGTGACATTATTCCAGGTATTGGATTATGCCAATCATGTGAGTGTTGCATCCAGGCATCAGGTTATCCCAATCCTGTAGTTTTATTCCAGGTATTAGACTATGCCAATCCCGTGACATTATTCCAGGTATTAGGTATTGACCAATCCTGTGCAATTATTCTAGGTATTGGGTTATGACCAATCCTGTGCGATTATTCTAGGTATTGGGTTATGACCAATCTTGTGCAATTATTCCAGGCATTGGGTTATGACCAATCCTGTGAAATTATTCAAGGTATTGGGTTATGACCAATCCCGTGCAATTATTCCAGGTATTGGGTTATGACCAATCATGTGACATTATTCCAGACATTGGGTTATTACCAATCCTGTGCAATTATTTCAGGTATTGTGTTATGACCAATCTTGTGCATCTATTCTAGGTATTGGACTATGCCAATCCTGTGCATCTATTCCAGACATTGGACTATGCCAATCCTGTGCATCTATTCCAAGCATTAGACTATGCCGATCTTATGCATCTCATCACTGAATACCACATCACCTTTACTAGGCATTACCTTGGCCAAGTCATCATACGTATTCACATCCTTTATATAATACAAGTATTCCTCTTATCTTCTTTAAGCATATTCAAAACACTATAGCCCTTATTTGGCTATAAGCATAAAGCATGCATGATTAAGATTTCATTATTATTATTGTATCCATTTATTATTATTATTATGTTACTAAGTTTCCATTTCCTAGTTCATTTTGAACATTATCATTTCTTACATGAGACTTTTATAAACATCTTGTTACCTCTCACTAGGCAACAACTATTCTCATGGCTCACAAGGCCCATTAAACATCTTGTTACCTTTCACTAGGAAACAACTACCACATGACTCACAAGGCCCATTAAGCATCTTGTTACCTCTCTCTAGGTAACAACTAACCACATGGCTCACAAGGCCCATTAAACATCTTGTTACCTCTCACTAAGTAATGACTAATCAAATGGATCACAAGGCCCATATAATTGGATATTATATGAAACATCATAGCTCATACTTAGCTATGCTCATTATATCATGCTATCAACATGGTTTCAATATGGTTAAGGATTCCCCTTTATTAAATAATTATAGTTTCAAATCACATCATTACCCTTCATTAGGGTTAAGGTTTCCCTACTAAACCTCAACTGCGTTCCCAATGCTTTGTGCAACTGTTCCCAAAAATGACTTGTGAATTGAGGACCTCTATCCGAGACTATCATTGCTAGCACACCGTGCAAATGCACTATCTCATCCACATACACCTGAGCAAGATTCTCTGCTGTATATGTTGTTTTCACAGGTATGAAATGAGCAGACTTTGTCAACTTGTCCACCATCACCCAGATGGAATCATGATTTCTAGTTGTCCTTGGAAGACCAACTATGAAATCTATGGTTACATGATCCCATTTCCACTGCGGTATTGGCATGGGTTGCAATGTACCTGACGACATCTGATGCTCAGCCTTAACCTGCTGGCATACCGCGCACTTAGCCACAAACTCAACCACATCTCTTTTCAAGTCAGGACACCAATAAAGATCCTTCAGATTGTGATACATCTTGGTGACACCTAGATGCGTAGCATACATCAATGTGTGCACTTCCTCGAGCACTAACTTCCTCATATCATCCACATCAGGAACCATCATCCTGTTATGATAACAAACTAGTCCATCCTCGGACTCATGGAAGCCATCACGCTTCTCGCTACCAAACTCTGATATGATCAACTGGACTGTAGCATCTACCTATTGTGCTTCTTTGATCTGCTGCCTCAACGTAGGCTTCACTTGCATCTATGCCAACAGTCTTGCCAACAAACATACTTCCAACTATACATTCATCTACCGTAGAGAGACGAACATATCCCGCCTATGGCATATCAAAAAACTCAATTGTGCCTTCTTCATAGGAAGAGAAGAAGACTTCCTACTAAGCGCATCAGCTACCATGTTTGCCTTACCATGACAATACTCAATGGTGCAATCATAATCACTGATCAACTCCATCCAATGACGACGTCGCATGTTTAGCTCACTCTGTGAGAAGATATACTTCAGGTTCTTATGATCTGTGAAAATCTGACACACTGCCCCATAAAGATAGTGTCTCCAAATCTTTAATGCATGGACCACTGCTGCCAGCTCCAAATCATGTGTCAGATAACTCTCCTCATGTTTCTTAAGCTGTTGTGAAGCAAAAGAAACCACATGATCCTCCTGCATTAGCACACATCCCAAGCCCTTCTTGGAAGCATCACAAAAAACAACATAGCCTTTCCCAGGCTCTGGCAACACTAACACTGGAGCACTAGTCAGCTTCTCCTTCAAGTTCTGAAAAGCTTGCTAACAACTATCATCCCAAACAAAAGGTACATCTTTCCTGGTCAACTTCATCAATGGCAACACAATTACACTGAAGTCCTTTATAAACCTCTGGTAGCATCATATTAAACCCAGAAAACTACAAACTTCAGTTGGCGTCTTCGGTTGCTCCCACTCTGCAACCAACTCCACCTTCTTGGGGTCCACTTTGACTCCTTCTACCAATATCACATGTCCCAAGAAAGTCACTTCCTTCAACCAGAACTCGCACTTACTAAACTTGGCATACAACTGGTGCTGGCGAAGGAGAGTCAATGCTTGTCGAAGATGTTGTTCATGATGTTGGATATCCCGACTATAGATCAAGATGTCATCTATAAATACCACAACAAACTGATCTAAAAATGGACGGAACACCCTATTCATCAGATCCATGAAAGCAGTAGGTGCATTGGTTAGCCCGAATGACATAACCACAAACTCAAAGTGATCATACCTCATCCTAAAACCTGAATTTGGTATGTCATCCTCCTTGATCCTCAACTGATGATATCTAGATCATAGATCGATCTTTGAGAACACTGTAGCACCATGCAACTGATCAAACAAATCATATATCCTTGGTAAAGGATACTTGTTCTTAATCGTAACTTTGTTCAAGTGTCGGTAATCTATGCACAAATGCATCGATCCATCCTTCTTCTTCACGAAGAGTACTGGAGCACTCCACGGTGATGTGCTCGGTCTAATGAAACCTTTATCCAACAACTCCTGTAACTACTTCTTTAGTTCTACCATCTCGGCTGGAGCCATCATGTATGGTGTATGAGCAACTGACTGCGTCCCTGGCACTAGATTGATCTCAAAGTCAATCTCTCTAGGTGGAGGAACTCCAGGAAACTCTTCAAGAAACACATCGGAGAATTCTTTGACAATAGGCACGTCCTCAAGGCTATAATCTTCTGCCTTGGTATCCACAACATGAGCCAAGAACATTCTACAACCTTACCGCAATAACTTCTATGCCACCGTAGCTGACACCAAACATGTGAGATGAATCTTTATATCTCCTTGGAAGATCTACTTCTCACCACCATTAACAAACACCGCTTGCTTGGAACCACAGTCCAGGACAACCTTATACCTCTCTAGGGTATCCATCCCAAGGATTACATCGAATCCATGCATATCAAGTGGTAGGATATCCAATTGTATGTTGTGTCCCAAAAAGGATAGAACACAAGATGTACACACCTCTCGAAGCATCGAGGAACCATCAAGGGGGGTTTCTAACAACAAGCTATCTTTCTTACAACTAACAGGTAAAAGATAGCTATCAAGCATACTACGAGCGATAAAAGAGTGCGTAGCTCCCGGTTCAACCAAAATAGATATAAAGTAAGAAGAAGACAAATCAGAATGAAATAACTGCATCTGACCTGCCACCACTCGCGGGTTGACTATCGCCTCCGGCTTACTCATAGCATAGAATCGAGTCATTGCTTGTTGTCCATGTCCTCTGCTTCCTTGAGCAGACGATCCTGCTTGCGACGGTTGGCCTCGTCCTCACCCTCTGACACCACTAATTGATGTCTATCTAACCCCTGTTGATTCTGTCTCAGATGTTGCGTCACTTCGACATCTCTCCTTGGGAAATTTGACATCAAATTCCATGTCTATCTATAAAGATAGCATGGCTTGTCCTCTAACTTCGGCCTAGATGGCCCTATCGCTACTACTGAAGCTGTGATGTAAGCTCTGGATGGCGAATAACCGCGCCCTCTTCCTTTACTCGGAGACCACTATGATGGTGCACTAGAACCTTGCCTCACAAAAGGTGAAGAAAACCTCAGCTTCTTGTGGCTATCAAACCTCTGTCTCTAGAACTGAGCAGGCCTTTTCTTGGACATAGTCTCTCTCTTTTCTCGAACTGTTCAATCCTTCAAACAAACTACACAAACATGGCAAACTTCTCTCGGTTTTCTAAAACAGCAGTATGTGTCGACATCTTGACACTCAAACCTTTCTCAAAAGATATGATCCTCTCATCATCTATTGCCACCATGTGAGGACAAAACCTCAGTAGGTCCATAAACTTGGCTTCATACTCGGTGATGCTCATAGATCCTTGGCGTAGATGTTCAAACTGATTGATCTTCTCATCCAGATATGTCTTCAGGAAGTATCGATTCATGAAACCTTGCCGGAAGACGTCCCAACAGATCACCTCACTGGGTCGCTTCTCCTCCTCGATGGCCCACCAGTGGCCAACACTACCTTTCAAAAGGTAGACAGCGTGCTTGACTTTGTCTGCCTCGGGGATGTCAAGGATCCGAAAGGCCTTCTCAAGACCTGTCAGTCACATATCTGCATCCGTTGGATCAGCCGTTCCAACATAATCCGAAGCTTTGACTTGGCGAAGCCACTCAAAGGTCTTCCCAATACCCGAAGATTCACCATGGAGAGCCTGTGCTCTTGGCAGAGGCACTGACAATCTATCCACCATGTGATTCATCATTGCTATTACCTGTCCCATAAGGTATTGGTAGATAGGATTCTCAAGAATGGCTGGGTCGATTTGGGGGACCTCAGGCACCCGATCTTCATGTGCCTACACACTCGCTCCATCAACTGATGCAGTGACATTGTTCTCGGCAGTGTGAGGCCCCTGAACTTACTTAATGAGTTGAATGAGCTTAATTATCATAATTTAATTCGTATAACCCCAATATAACCTTGTGATATGCTTTGAAATCATAAGACAAGCTTAAGTTTCAAATTTAGTCCAATTTGGACATTGTTTGAGCAAGTTATGCAATTTTATGCACATTTTGGACTTTTCTACAATTTACCCAATTGAGAGGTTTTCTTTGCAATTTATCACTTGAATTATGTTCCTTGGATATTCTATCATCATTATTTATCTTTTTGAGCCATGGGGCACCTATTTAAACCTTGGTTTGAAGGTGTTTGCTCCAAGGGTATTTTAGGGTTTTCCCCTTCACAGATGAGCTACCTTTAGTAGCTATCAACTAAGGAATTATGTGATTGGCTGGGAATTTTGACAAAAGAAAGATTATCAGGTCTAGAGGGATGGTGGGAGAGATGCTTGTGTGTGTGCTTATATATTCTTAATAATTTAAAGCCATGGACACTTGGATATATACTAGAATTTCAACTTTTTCTTTTTCTTTATATTAAAGTGTCATATACTTATCCACAAGCACCAAAATGAGACATTTACTCTCCACCACCTCTCTCCTTCTCCCAACCTCATTCTCCTTCTGTTCATCTGCAAATTTTGTTGCCCAAGGAAGAATAAAGTGGGGATCTTCTTGGAAAAAATTCTAGGGTTGAAATTGAATTCCTTTTTAGGTCTAAAAAGCTTCATCCTAGTGATCTTGACCTAAAAGTGTAAGTTTTACCTTATTTACTCCATTTATTTCTTTTCTCTCCTCCCTCCTAGCTATCTCCAAGTCAGAACCTTGCTGTTCCATGGTAGAAATTTCTCTAAAGCTCTAAAACCCCACATTTCTTGCTCCTTATGCTTAGGGTTTGCTCATTTGATGAAGAAAGGTGCTAGATGGACGAATTCATAGATTACCCTTGGATTTTCTACCCTACTTGCTCGGGATTTCTTCTATGTGGGGTTCCATATTCTCATTATAGGCAAGTTTTATAACCTGCTCCATGTTTATTGCTTACCACAAACTTTCTAGATCATGTTCTTGTTTGAAAATGATGATACATGCACTAAAAAGCTATGCATGACTTGGATTTCGATTTTATAATGTTCCCTGTTATGATTTCAGTTCTAGATGAACCTATGATCATGTGTATGTTATTCCTAAGGTACAATATGACTTGGATTAGGTTGGTTTGACAACCTATGGTGCTAAGCACCTATCAAACAATGGTCAATTTTAGGGTTTAAAGCTGATTTCTTCTATAAACCATGACCCGATGATGGTACCATTGCAACAACCCTATGGTGTTGTCTTCATGACAACTGATGGTCATGATCAAAGGTGTCATATTATGGTGACAACCTATGGTCACCCCTTAGGTCAGGTTTTGGATCAATTAGAAGTTTAATGATCAACCATTAAGTATCTTACTGATGTTATCAATCAATGTTGACATTAGCTTAATATTTGATGTTGATTAATGAATATAGTGTTGATATAACAACCTATGGTGATTTCATGATCACTAATTATGGTGGATCAGGTATCTACAACCTATGTTGAGTTAGGCATTGTAGTTATAGAATCAATTAAGTCTTAGACCAATGGTTTCTTGGGTCACTTGATGCAATGGTCAGACCTATACTGTAATTGATGGTTTTAACATATGAAGTTGGCCCAATGGTCAAGATTTAATGTTTATTCCTCAAATAAAGTGGGATGATAGATAATGTAATATGTTGGTCCTAATAATGTGATTTAGTGTGTTTCCTTTACATGATCAACTTAAGGAGCTTACTTGTTGACAATTGATGGCTTGTTTTAACTAAACAGTCGATTGTGGGTTTTACCCTACTCTCAATGAAACTCATTGTATCGATTATCAAGGGATGTCTAGGGTTAGATGGTGACTCTTTCTAGAGCACAAATCAAGGACTTCATAGGTGGTTTATCCAAGTTGTTTACTTATGTAAACAACCAATAGTCTTACCTCTTAAACATCCAATGGTTCTGGGTGACATTGTCGTATGGCGATATGGGTTGAATGATGATGGAACAAATGGAGGGTTACCCTTAATAAGTTAGTCTTACCTATTCACTCATATGAATAGAAGAGGTGATAACCATATTGTGTTGATATGTAACCCTAATGAGGTATATCTTGTTATACCTAGCTTTAATATAACTAAATGATGGTAATTGGGTATGAATAGTCCTTGAATGACTAATACAATCATGAAGTACTCTATTATTGTTGAAACCCTAGTATGCTATAACCTGATGGTTACACCTTGATTTATGTGTGGGTTCATACTTGAGAATAGTATGGAATGTGAAGGTGATGCTTAACCTTCACTACTACATTTTTGGCCAGTAACGACGCTGCCCATAGCATCGTTTTTACTAGAATAACCGACCTAATAGACTATTGCATCGACTTTATAAAAAAAAACTGACCTTACAGGTTTCCCGCGGTGAAAATTCATGTGATTTTGGCTTCACGCCTTGATCTATAGGGTCGGTTTTTCTAAATAACCGATGCTATAGGGTCAAAAAAAAATACGAGCACCGCTTTGGAACTCTTCGATTTTTTCAAATAACCAACCCTATAGACCCTGACCTCTAGGGTCGGTTTTTTCAAATACCCGACCTTATAGATGGTCTCAAAAATTTTGGGCACCACTTAGTCTCTAGGGTCATTTTTTTCAAATAACCGACCCTATAGACCCTGACCTATAGGGTCAGTTTTTTCAAATACCCAACCCTATATATGGTCTCAAAATTTTTGAGCATCACTTAGTCTCTAGAGTCAGTTTTTTCAAATAACCGACCCTACAGACCCAACCTATAGTGTCAGTTTTTTGAGATAACCAACCCTATAGGTCAGGCTGATATTAGACCAAAGTCGAGCCGTGTTTCTGTGTGTTTCAGTTCATTTTGTTTGTCTCCCCATTCCATCTCCCACGACTGAAGAGAAGCAAATCACCACCGCTTCCAAGGTCACCTTCCCAACCATCTCCGTGCTCGAAGAGAGGAAAATCGGCACCCCTTCTTGGACGACGATGCCCAGCTGCCGTTTTCTTCTTTGGACGGCGTCGATGCCTCCGAATCGACCACCATCTCCAGCACCGTGCACTTTGGATGACGACACCCAGTCGTTTTCTTTCTTGAATGGCGATGACGCCTACGGCGTTGCAAGGGTCACACACCTTCTCTCTCTAGTTCTTCTCCCACACAAGCTCCCCCACCGTCCGGTTTTTCTCAAGGTAGCATGGTTGTCTCTGCCGCCTCACTCCTCTGTTTTCTTCTTACTGTCATGCAACTGTCCAGGTAGCACGGCCGTGCTGGGTAGCACGGCCATACTGTCTAAGTTGCAGAAACTTCAAAATTTGTCAATTTTGCATTTGTTAATTCTTACTGCTCCTCTAAAATTGATATATATTGATCCCTAATTAATACATTATAACATAATTGAATCATTCATTTGTGTTGTTGTAGGTGCTATTGACTTGTTGTTGACTTGCATATATTTCTTCTTCAGCCTACAAGTGAGGTATAATATTCTCACTCTCCCAATGTGCCATTTTATTTGACTAGTAAATCAACCAATAATAAAAATATGTATTCTTTCATATCTACATTTTGTTATCAATCACATATGTAATCATTACATACATTCCAAAAATATGAGGGTAGACATTGTGTAGTCTCAGATTGACACTTTAGGGTTTATAGATGAGATCATCGATGCATGATGTTTAACATAATATATAAATATGACAATAATACATTTATGTATCAACTTAGAAACTCGTTCAAAATTTACTCATTAGGAGTAAATTTTGGATAGTCCCCGGTTTGGGACTGTTTTTGGATATTTAATCTCACTTAGGATGTAATTGTATAATGTATGTTTAGTTTTGAAGAAAATTTTAGTAGTATTTCCTCATTTGTTCTCTGGGTACATATGTGAGTATATATCAATAATACCACGATTTCAACGCTTATTTGCTAATATAGAAGATGTGCAAAATTTGTCTTGGCATGGGGAGTTAAAGGCCAATGATGATGGCATCCTACGACATGCATCTAATTCACCACAATGGAAGAAAATTGATTTATTATACCCTCAATTTGGTAAAGAACCAAGAAACTTAAGACTTAGACTCTGTATAGATGGAATGAATCCCTATGGTACATTAAGCAGCCAACATAGCACGTGTCTTGTTATGATTGTTATATACAATCTTCCTCTTTGGTTGTGTATGAAAAATAAGTATGTGATGTTGTCAATATTGATATCAGGGCCCAAGCAACTTGGAAATGATATTGATGTTTACCTTTAACCTCTAATTGATGTTGTCAATATTTGTTCCAGTATGATTCACTAAATAGTTTGATATTAGAAGTATGGATAAGGTAAGGATTCATCAATATAGAAAACTCCAATATACATTTTTAGCTTATTTCTAATATATGAAATGATTACAAATGTTTTGCAACCATTTATATACCGAGATGATAAACTTTGATATAAGGAATGTTGGATTCTTAGTTCCTTCAATCACTAGTCAAGTGGAGACACACATTGAGGATGTGAATGAATACTTTTGTACTGCATTCAAATATTTTGCTAGTGTGGGGGAAGGAAATTATCCTAATTCCTTTTAATGTCAAGGGAGTATTATTATTCAATATAATTTTAATAATAAATAAATTTATTTATTTTAATGTTTGCTTTATTCTTACTCAGAGCTAGACATTGGGAATTATTGGTGGTTGTCCCAAAATTGATGACTCTTTATTATGTTGACCCAATGGGAATAACAACAAGGGGCCACAAATTGAAATTGCCAACTATGGAGTAAGCATAAATATAGTCAATGCTTCAACATGATATTTCTATTTTACCAACTAGCGTTTAATTGATAGGGGTATAAAGGATTTTCGTGAAGGTGGAGGACAAATACCCAAAAAATTAAAGACATTGACTTTGAAAAATGTCAAGGTAGCTACTTTGACAACTGCTTAGTCTTATATGTATTAATTTTCAAATCTTATATGTCAACTATTATATTCTTATCTCAACTCTTGTTTATAGTAGTTTACTAACATTAAGTATAATTCATTATTTGTAGTGTCCTATACAAAATAATGACTGGGCTTGTGGCTACTATGTAATGAAATATATGCAAGCTATTGTCAAACAAGCATCATATGACATTCATACTATATATCAGTTAATAAAGAATAACATCATAAATTTTCAAGTGATTTTAGTCATTTTATAAAATATTAGCATGTGCATTTTCTTTTACAGATCTTTACAACTCAGCCTTTCACACTTGAGGACTTAAATGAATTCTGAGAAGAGTGGTCAGATGCTTTTCTAAATGAAGTCAATATAACATTGGATTAAATATCTCAGCTCCATTTATGTATGTGGTTTTAGTACTCTTTCATATTTACTTTTATATCTCACATTTAATATCATCTCAGACTTGCAATCTATCATTTTGTAAATTATGATGTAATTATGTGTAACTCAACTAAATGTATGAATCATTTTTGTTATGAATGTGTGGTTTGGAATGATGAAGGTTGAGCATCAATGCTCCCCTCTCCCATATCCTAGTTCTTCTTTTTATTTTGTTCTGTTTCTGTAGAATTAAAAAAAAATTGCAACGGTCGTGTTGTGTAGCACGGCCGTGTTTCCTTCTGGTATTCGGGTCGTGCCGCTTAGCACGGTTGTGTTGGCTTCTGGTAGCACAGGCGTGCTGTGTAGCATGGTCGTGTTGGCTTCTAGTAGCACGGTCGTGTTGTGTAGCATGGCCGTGTGGGGATATGGTAGCACCGCCGTGTCGTGTAGCACGGCCGTGTGTGGTTACAATTTATAGACCTGTAGCATCTGTTTTCTTAAAAAACTGACCTTAGAGTGAACTTCTAAGGTCAGTTTTTTAAGAAAACCGATGCTACAGGTCTACAGATTGTCAAGCTCAATCTGTAGACCTGTAGCATCTGTTTTCTTAAATAACCGACCTTAGAGTGAACTTCTAAGGTCGATTTTTTTAAGAAAATCAATGATACAGGTCTACAGATTGTCAAGCTCAATCTATAGACATGTAGCATCGGTTTTCTTAAATAACCGACCTTAGAGTGAACTTCTAAGGTTGGGTTTTTAAGAAAATCGATGCTACAGGTCTACAGATTGTCAAGCTCAATCTATAGACCTGTAGCATCAGTTTTCTTAAATAACCAACCTTAGAGTGAATTTCTAAGGTCGGTTATTTAAGAAAACTGATGCTAGAGGTCTACAAATTGAGCTTGATAACTGACCTTACAACTTTGGCCACAATTTCTTCCTCATTTTTTACAGCCTAATGCGTCGGTTTTCTTTGGTTAAAAAAATCGACCCTATAGGTCAAATTCTATAGCGACGACCACTTAAGAGTCGGTTAAAAAGTGACACTACAGGCTTAAAAAACCCGACGCTACAGACCATTCCTGTACTAGTGCTTATGCATCCATGATCCAATGGGGATGTCGTGAGTTAGGGTTTGGGTATGAGTGTTGATTAGTAACATTGATATTATTTATCATATTGAACCTAACTCTAATGCAATTAGATAAGATGAGTATTCATGTTTAACATTCTTATATTATGAAATGATGGTGGAATAACCTCCTTAACATGATCATAACCTTAATGTGTTAATTGGTGGTTATCATAGCCACGTGGTTGATACTTTCTTATGTTGAAGATGTGCATTGTGAATATGATGAGTGTTAATCATATATAGATTCCTTGCATGTTGATGTAATAAAGGAATGTTCTTAATGTTAATATAACCCTACTATGATTGTTTATAAATATCTCCTAGGTCATTAATGCAAGATTGTGCTGATCTGGTGTATTATATGTAAGTGATGTTGTTGAGCCTTGTTATAAGGCATGGAAAGATAATGATGATCTTGCATGGAATAGTATGATGGCCTTAATGACCCTTGGGCATGGTTGAGCCCTGAATGAGGTGTAATCCTCTTATGTTGATAAGGGTTGATACCCTATGATATTGTGAAAAGGATTTATATCTTTTGATAATATGATGACTAGTGTAGTCTCATGAATGGCAAGTGAATAGTACCATGTGATGATGAGATGAGAAATTATGTTTCATACATTTTATATATTTTCAAGTTTTGATATTTATATGCTTGCTAGAAGTGAATTAGGCTTTGTATGTCCACTTGTTTGATGCATCCTTAATTCACCCAATTGGCATAACTAATCAAGTGCAACTCTAATCATGTAGTGCCCTATGTCGTAGAACCATCTTCAGTGTCAGAACTTTGCTCGATGGTGGAACGAGTATTCCTAAGGGAAACTCGGAGCGCATACTGTTGAGTATGTGGGGGTGGCAGGTTGAGGATATATCCTTGTCGTCCATAATGCAGATTGTGGAGGTTGGCTATGGTCAAGCCTCATACATCTGATGTGATTGAGAATGGTTGCGGTCGTGTCTCGGTGATTATAACATGATGTGATTAGAGGACAACTATGGTTGTACCTCAGTGATTGGGTTTGAATACCATGGTTTCTAGTGTCGTGACCTGTACTAAGGTCAGACTAGTGGTTATCAGCTTGACTATATGTCATTGTGGTGGCAGCTTTGACTGATATGTCACTGCCTTTTTACTCGTACTGACTGAGGGGAAGAGATCTTAGGATATCGACACTCCTAGATATTGTACGGAACCAAATAGCCCTTCACAGGGGTCAATTGGACTTTGAATGGTATGATTTAAATTCCCTAGGGTATAATAAAAGATGTAATACATCCGTATATCATATCAATTTAGGGTTATACACGATGCTTCACATTGGATGATAACCCTTGTTTGTTATCTTTATATAAAGATGATGCTTAGTGCAATTAAGAGATAGTAAATACACTTATTTTGTGGATATTCTTAGATTGTAGATGAATACATACGGTAGCCATGCTTATATTGATAACTATACTGCTACTGCTGATTATAATCATGATGCTAGATATCTCATGTTGTTAGTTATGTTTAGCATGCTAGCCATGCCTTTGTAACTAGAGATGCATATACTGCTGATCATGCTTATCTAGGTAGTTGTGCTTATGTTGTTAGCTCTTCTTATGATGTTGATATGTTCAACCAATTAGACATGCTCATGTTGTTAGCTATGCTATGTTACTATACTTGATCATGATGCTAGAACTGCATATGCTACTGAATTGCTTATATTGTCAACAAGATAAAGGATGATAGTCTGGCTAATGATGATAGTTATTATCTGCTCCTTTATGTATTTTGTTAATCATTAGTACTGTTGATCTTATTTGTTATATATAATTAAACTACTTAACTATTTAATTACTTAAAAATGTTGTAATCAATAAATGTTGTTGGAGGTTATATCTCTTGCTGGGACATGGGTCTCACCCTTGTGGTTCTCCACATTTTTTTAGGTAATCAGAAGTGATGAAAACAAATATGTGGCAGAAAAGAGGATCTATAATAATGAATCTTTGATAAAGTTGATTAGATGTCTAGTGTGTCCTAGAGTCATCCCTATACTCTCAGGTCTGGGCAGGAAAAGTTTATATATGGTGTTTCAAACGAATCAAACTTTTGTTAGCATATTAATGCGTATTTGTGTGGCATATACAAATATTGTTCTCATGTGTATATATGTTGTGGCTAAGGCAATAGAATATTTGTATCAAATTCTTGGCCTAGTATGGATAAAAGAAAGATGTTGGGCTCTTATGCAAATGTTTCTGAGTGGGTGCTGACATTGAAATCGGTTTTAATTTACCCATATTTTTTGGGTATGTGATTAATTAGTGATCGATTGTATTTTATGTTTTGAGTAATCTCATTTAGTGTAACATGTTCTCACAGGTAGCATGTTCTTTGTGACTTCCAGACATCTTTTAGCTTTATCTTCTGTTGGGGGTAGAAGGTTATTATGAGAAAATCTGGAAAAAACACAAGAACAGACACAAAACCTAGTCCTAGATCTCTATAGACTCATCGAACCTAGAGCTCTGATACCAACTTAATATGTGACATCCCACTATCACACAGACAACAAAATGCCACACAAAATGTGCGGAGCCATCATAAACATCGTATTACCAAAAACACAGGTTAATTAAAACCAATTGCGGAAATTAGATAAGAAAGGAACTATAACAATCAGATCCACATCCTGCAAACAAACATGTTATATAAATAAACATCAACCTTGATACATGTCCACATCTCATATGATCTAGCTCTCCCATAAGCACAAAGAGTTCACCACCTGTTTAAATATAGAACAGGCCACATCAGGCCAACAGTAGGATAAACAAGCTACATCAATTGTACATCGTGAAACCTCATCAAAACACCTCCAAGGACCTAAGAGTATAGGGATGACTCTAGGACTCTACTGCAAAACACCCAACAACAGCAGCAGCAAATCCAACCTTGCTTTCTACTGTTCTTCTTGCTGCTCAACCACAACCTCACGACCACCACCACGTCTAGCTCGATCACCTAAAAAGGTTTTAAACCAACGGGGTGAGACACACAGTCCCAACGAGAAACATAACCCCCACCGAAACTATAAAACCTCAAAGGAGATCTAGAACAGATAGAACATGTAACTAATATAAGCAGATCGTATATGAGTAGCATACTGAGCAGAACTAACTTGTTATAACATCTTATCAAGATATCCGAGAGGTATATAACCAGATGTTTCTTATGGAACATGATTGAAAAGATAAGTTATATAAGAACTTATCATAACATCTGAGGAACATGTAAGTATCTGTGAGATAAAACTAGGGCAACTATACAAACAAGGCCTCAACCAAAGTCTCGTGTTTGCCCTAAGCAAATATACTATACGGTTGGATTACAATTTATTTTGCCCTGAGGAAGTGAGTCGTACCGCTCAAATCCAACCTTCAGTTGCGAAACCCAAAACCGGTGCCATACAAGGTCAATGGGAAAGCCAGACTCCATGACCTCACCTCCTTGTGGTCAGTGCACAATATCCAAAGCAGGACCGTAGTCTCTTGCTTAAGTGGCCTCAGCCACACAGGGCCAAGCTACCCTCTGCCTAGCCCACCTTGGTACATGTATCGACGCTAGAAAACCGAGCCATGGAATTGTTCACCATGCTCCATCATCACTGAGCCATGGGCCTGTTCACCATACTCTATCACATATCTTGAGCCATGGGCCTGTTCACGATGCTCCAACCACACTGAGCCACGGGCCTGAAACTGTGCTCTAAACATGCACTACTACTTAGGGCATAGGCGCACCCCGCATATTCAACAATATGTGTTCCAGGTTAACCCTTAGGAGAACCTATTTCACCATCACCAAACTCCTGACGATGATATATCTATGGCCAGGGCAACCTACATGAAAAGTTCCTCTGTAATTAATTATTGCATTTTAGTGGATTGCAAGATTCAACCAAGTTATATAACATGCAACTATAACAAGAATGAGTAAACATAAAACACATTATCTTGTGTTACATTGTCACTAAGGCCTTCAGTGCCATCAACATCATTCTGATCCATCACAAGGATCCAATATCACATGTTACCACTTGGCCTCTTGCCAATCATCAAGATCCATCTCAAGGATCAACATCACAGGGACTCAATACCATCATCAAGGCACACATTGCCATTCCATGGGTACCACCCATCCTACATCAGTGGGTTCATCACAACCCTTGATGTTCAACGTCATATCGTTGTCATGCCATCATTATGGCTATTACCTGATTTCATATCCATACACATGGAACCTGAATGGTTAGCATAATCATAGAGAAATAATGGTACTTGTACAAGGAACATTTACAACTCCTTAATTTAATATGGGAATCAACCATGCAACATAGATGAATGTGTCAAGGCATATCATTCTTATATCTATATCAAAGCATAACAACCTCATGTACCAAAGCATAATAGCATTAGGGTTACCAACTGAACACAAGGTACAATCCTCACTATAGGTGTATCGGGTAAGGGACAACCCTCACCAAAGGTACAATGATTACACCCAACCTATCCAGCTGTGTCGGCCAACATATTGGCCAACACCCATCCCGGGCAACACCTATGCCGGGAAACACCCAACAACTAGTAACGGGCAGCTCTTAACCTTTGACGCTCAGGAATGCAGTGCCCCATGACGGGCAACACATTGCAACAGACTTTCGGACAACACCATCCATTTCACCCATCACAAAGATAGCCCATCAAGACCATATCCATCAAAAGAACAAGGGAGTAATGGCCATAAGCACTCTAAGAACCAACCTATAATGCCCAAGAGACACACCATCATAACGGGCAAGAACCCATCACAACGCTGTGTCGGGTGATGCCATTGATGGGCAACACTGTGTCGGGCAACACCTCACAACAATGCATCATAGTAGGCAACGCCCATATCGCCCGACACAACAACACAACAACCACCTACTATATCGACCAAAGAAAACAAAGAGGCAGCAAGCTACCCTAACGCCCAAGGCAACTTTAACATCCAACCAAGGTTCATACATATCGGATAAAGGTTAGAGCTCACCTCACAACTCAAGGAAGGAGGGGTGTTTCTCAGTCACCAAGGCATGGCCTAGCCATGTCATCTAGGGTACTCAAGAGGACACATCGGGAAAACACTATATCACCCAAGAGCATATCAACCAACAACATCTAGGATAAGGATTCATGTCGGTCAGAAGGTCAACAAGACATCCATCAAACATATCACCCAAGCTCAGCCCTAGGAAAAAGGGATATCGGGCACTACTTTACACAAAATGATATCGGGAAGCAAGACATCTTGGGTTGTCAAAGGTATCAGGTTGATCATCTTCAACCTCAAAACTACCACCAAGAAACCCTAAAGGGGTCAAGAGAGTTGGCTCACCTCTTAACAACAAAGTGAGAAAGGTTTTGTAAAACTTCCATCACATATCGGGCATCAAGGTGGGTCATCCCCATATCGGCCAACCCACCAACCTCAACTAGGTCAAGACCAACCAAAGGCTCACCTCTCAAGTCCATGGAAAGAGAGGGGTGTTTCCCAAGCAACTAGAGAATAGACTCACCTCTCAACGACTAAGGAAGAGAGGGGTTTTGCCTACACCACTAGAACTCGAGCTCACCGTAACAACCTGACTTTTCCTCTCTCCTCTATTGTTAATCCTCTCTCTCTCATCATGTGACCCTCTTACTCAATTAGATATCTGTTCCATAGTTCAAATGTTATCATACTCCAAGTTGGTAACATCAATGGTTCATTTCACCATACAAAGTGTTAACTTGAAAGATTGAACACAATGACACTTTTTAACATACCATCAACTTGAAATAGATATTAACCCTACTCCATATGATATTATGGCACCCTATTATAATTCAAGTGATAGAGCTCGCAGTTGCATTTCCAATGTCATAAAATTTTCCTCAAACAGAGCTTTGGTGCCCAAGTTATGTAGTTTTAAAGTTTCCCTATTTTGAATGTTTATTTTACTCTCTTATCCTTGTTTAGGCTTTTGGGCCGATCCATTCAAGGGCTAAGCCAGCATACGACCCAGACACCTGACTACCTTCATTCTTTCTTCTTTGGGAAGACTTATAGGGAACGAGAGGGAGTTCTACCTCCCTGTATTGTATATATCTTGTAATGAATAGCCCCAAGATCCACCCTACGATGGAAAAACACCACAAAACGTAGATTTCTAGTCTCTTATAAATCCCTCCCATCTAAACCTATCTCCCCCTTTTTATTTGTTTTCTTCTTTCCATCTTCCCAGCCGCCGGGATGGTTTGGAACCATCGTCTGCCATGTTCCGTACTCTGTCATCTACAAATATCTTCCCCATCTCCATTTTGAAAATGGATTCAACACTGGGGTTGTCACCTTTCCCCAAGGAGACCATCACCGCCACCCCTACCTATGGGCGGCCTTCAATCTTCTCCCTTCTTCCCTTCCTCTCCCCCTCTCTTCTGCATTCTCACGTCCGACTGAGAGGAGACCAGCGGCAGCCAATAGGTGTCGCTAACAACCGAAAGGGTCTGATAGGCCGCGAAGGTCGGGGGGATTATGAGGGAATCTGCCGCCCCTGCCGCTCACACCGCCAAGTCTCCTCCCTTTGGCTGTGGTTGCAGAAGGTGCAACCATCGGCGGGTAGCAGGAGCAGAGGTGCTGTGTTCGTCCCCTGCTCTGCACAAGGATCATGAGAAAGAGGGGTGCTGGTGTGTCCGCATGCGTGGGAGAAAGCCGGGTCCAGGGGAGCCCAACCCTCGTGGGCCAAGGCCGTCCAGGCGTGAGGCCCAGTGAGCTACTTCCAAGGCCCAATCCAAATCACAAGGTGACATCCTAGTTTTTCGTAATGTGGTATAATGATGATAACTTTACTTTCCTTTGGCCAAATCTCACATATAATATATGAAAATTCATCTACTCGACAAGATCTACACTTTGGGAATGGTCCTAGATTCTAATTCTAATGTTTGTTTTCCTTTTTAACTAAAAATGATAGGTTTAGTCATGTTGAGTACATTCAATGCATCAATGTGATAAAACTTGAACCTTTAATGACCATCTATCAGCCTAGTCATGAAATCAGAATCCTTAATACATATTTGATCTATAGGAAGGTCCTTATGACCCCTATTGCTTAAGAATTTCTCCCTTTTGCACTATGTCTTTCTTCCTTGAAACCTTATATGACTACCGCTTTCTTGCTTGAAAAGACATATATTGTATGCTTGTTTGTCTATTTTCTCAAATATTGCCATGTAGTATTGCTATGTCTTACTCGATGTTTGCCTCATCAGTTTTATAACTTGAACACATATATAGATAGAACTCCATTATAATATTGATTGATAAAGGGTTAGCTCTTGGCTACGGCCTTGAGGTCCCTCTCGTATAAAAGGGTTAGCTAAGCTTGAGAACCCTTACGGACCCTTCCGACGGGAAGATGGTCAAAGGCCTTAAACATGCTTGATATTGTTGGTATAATGGAGTGAAATGACATAAAATATGGTTTCGCATTTGTTAAACAATTAACATGATTATTCTTGTTCGTTTAGTGTTGAAATCTTTTCAAATTATGTGAAGCTTATACATATATGTATCTTTCTGCCCCATACTCAACACCTCGTGTGTTGACCCATTTCTCGTATGTTGTTTTTAGGTTCAAAGATGGCTAGAAGGTTGATGGGCTCGGTGAGCTATGCTAGGTGTACTTATTGTAAGATCCAGATATAGTATACATGAGCAGACTTGTACAAAGTGACTCTTGAATATGTAATTCAAATCATGTAATATAATAATGTTGCTTAATATATCTTGTTGATTGTTGAGATTATGCTGGTGCTTGTATCTTGTTATTTGTTCATGTGTGCTAAGATTTACACTTCCGCATGTCGCCTTTGGTATATGTTTGGTTCATGGGACTGGGATTCTGGTTCCGTGACAGATGGTATCAGAGCATGAATAATAAATACACCAAACATTACTCACATGAAACACAAACTAAACTCACCTTACATCTCAACCCTAGAAACTTAATGAAATATCCTTGTGGATTAGGTTGACTTAGCCTCTAGGTTAGAACCTAGATGTTCTAGAACTAGGTGTAGACTTGTGTAAATTACCTCCCTAGACATGATTCACGACATGTGCTTAGGATGTCTACACAAGTGTGCACCATGTTCTTGCTAGTTCTTTAGGTGTCATGATACTAGACTACCTAATGAGTGTGGTAACTCATTTTGGCTTTGGTTTTATTCGGATGGAGTATGGTGGTTTTCATCGCCTGTTTAAATGTTGGAGAAAACATATTTCAAGTATTATTATATGTACATATGAAAAATGTTACCACACGCAGAAAGGTAGTGAGTTTCCATGCAACCTAGGAGAAAGAGATGTAACATCAAGTATAGATGAGAGAGTTTAGATGATAGTGATAATCTCTAGAATTGTCTAGAGCCACGATATAGGTTAAGCAAGTGAATAACCTAGAAACCTAAGATGATGATTATGATATTGATGATGATGTTGATAAGACCCAAGTCGTTTGAGGAAGGTCGAGTATGTTTAACGATATGGAATGAGTTGGACCATGCAACCCTAGCTATACCTAGCACCTTGTATGATACATATGGCTTGGTTGATGTGCTAAACATAGTTAGTGGGTTGTCATGCTTCCTTGTACCTAGCTTTGTACATGCTAAGATATGATATGTGACATATAGTTTGTGACCAATGTGGGCCTCATTCTCTATACAAAGGAGGACCTCTAGAATGGGACAAATGAATGGGGTGATCCTTGATATGAGTCGACCCACCTCGGGAGAAGGTTAAAGTACCTAAACCCAAAATATTTGAAATGTTGAAAAATATGAATGATGAATTACTTGATGATGAGTCCCTAGCTAGAATACCTCCAAGTATATAAGTTGAGTGACCTAACGTGTGGTTTCCTTGATATGACAATGCTCTCGGGATGATAACTCGAACAAACTAGATAAATAAATTACTTAATTTTAATTCCAAAATGTGAAATTGATGAAGATAATTTGGGAAAATTGGTAAAACTTTGGGGAGAAAGATAAACATGCATGAAATATAGTATAATGCTAAAATATACACGTTCAATGATGGCAAAATTTGGAAATCATGATTGAGGACATGTACGCTTGTAACCTAGATTTTGATGATACACCTTGTTCCCATATGAAGTTATGAATACGAACCCTAATTGAGGGATACTAGGGATGGGTAAACCCTGATGCCATGATGATGTCACGTTATGAAGGAACACTAAGTGATATGTATATAATCAAGATGAGTACATCCTTGATGATGACAACCTATTGCGCATCCCATTGTGCGGAATACCTTGAAAACCATGGTAAGATACCTAGACTTGATGGATATTGACTTTGACGCTTGAACATGACCTTGGACGAATTTTGAGGACAAAATTTCTTTTAAGGAGGGAAGGATGTAACAACCTAGATTTTCCTCTCTCCTCTATTGTGAATCCTCTCTCTCTCATCATGTGACCCTCTTACTCAATTAGATATCTGTTCCATAGTTCAAATGTTATCATACTCCAAGTTAGTAACATCAATGGTTAATTTCACCATACAAAGTGTTAATTTGAAAGATTGAACACAATGACACTTTTTAACATACCATCATCTTGAAATATATATTGACCCTTCTCCATATGATATTATGGCACCCTATTATAATTCAAGTGATAGAGCTCGCAATTGCGTTTCCAGTGTCATAAAAATTTCCTCAAACAGAGCTTTGGTGCCCAAGTTATGTAGTTTTAAAGTTGCCCTATTTTGAATGTTTATTTTACTCTATTACCCTTGTTTAGGCTTTTGGGTCGATCCATTCAAGGGCTAAGCCATCATACGGCCCAGACACCTGACTATCTTCGTTCTTTCTTCTTTGGGAAGACTTATAGGGAACGAGAGGGAGTTCCGCCTCCCTGTATTGTATAGATATTGTAATGAATAGCCCCAAGATCCACCCTACAATGGAAAAACACAACAAAACCTAGATTTATAGTCTCTTATAAATCCCTCCCATCTAAACCTAGCTCCCCCTTTTTATTTGTTTTCTTATTTCCATCTTCCCAGCCACCGAGATGGTTTGGAACCATCATCTGCCATGTTCCGTTCTCTGTCGTCTACCAATATCTTCCCCATCTCCGTTTTGATAATGGATTCAACACTAGGGTCGTCACCGTTCCCCAAGGAGACTAGCACCACCACCCCTACCTATGGGCGACCTTCAATCTTCTCCCTTCCGCCCTTCCTCTCCCCCTCTCTTCCACATCCTCACGTCCGACTGGGAGGAGACCAGCGGCAGCCAATAGGTGCCGCTAACAACCGAAAGGGTCTAATAGGCCGCGAAGGTCGGGGGGATTATGAGGGAATCTGCCGCCCACACAACTAAGTCTCCTCCCTATGGCTGTGGTTGTAGAAGGTGCAGCTGTCGGCGGGCAGCAGGAGCATAGGTGCTCTGTTCGTCCCCTGCTCTGCACATGGATCGTGAGAAAGAGGGGCGCTGGTGTGTCCGCGTGCATGGGAGAAAGCCGGGTCTAGGAGAGCCTAACCCTCATGGGCCAAGGCCGTCCAGGCATGAGGCCCAGTGAGCTACTGCCAAGGCCCAATCCAAATCATAAGGTGACATCCTAGTTTTTTGTAATGTGGTATAATGATGATAACTTTACTTTCCTTTGGCCAAATCTCACATATAATATATGAAAATTCATCTACCCGACAAGATCTACACTTTGGGATTGGTCCTAGATTCTAATTCTAATGTTGGTTTTCCTGTTTACCTAAAAATGATAGGTTTAGTCATGTTGAGTACATTCAATGCATCTATGTGATAAAACTTGAACCTTTAATGACCATCTATCAGCCTAGTCATGAAATCAGAATCCTTAATACATATTTGATCTATAGGAGGGTCCTTATCACTCCTATTGCTTAAGAATTTCTCCCTTTTGCACTATGTGACATGTCCTTGGACTTTAATGTATGATCTTGATCAAAGTTTCTATGTTTCTTGAAGATGATTCATGAATCTATGTCTAATCTTGAATCTTGTCTAAATCTCATGTCTTGATGATCTAAGACCTTAGTTGCTGCTTTGTGAGTATTTTGACCCTAGAATGCATGTAAATGCCTTAAACCCTATTATGATTATAGAAAGAGCATGGGACGTCATAATGGCATGAAACTTGAACCACATTCTTATGATGGACCCTAAATCAATATGAGATCATATAATGAACCAATAAGCAACTTGGAACCCATCTTGGACAAAAACCTAAAATGCATCTAATTAGGGTTAATGATGAGAATCTAATGCATGTATACAATCTTGTTGTTAATCAGGTTTGAGATGTGGCTAGATGACAAAGGATATGTTAGGTTGTGAAATCTCTGAATCAGATATGGGCCTTATATTGTTATATGACTACCGCTTTCTTGCTTGAAAAGACATATATTGTATGCTTGTTTGTCTATTTTCTCAAATATTGCCATGTAGTATTGCTATGTCTTACTCGATGTTTGCCTCATCAGTTTTATAACTTGAACACATATATAGATAGAACTCCATCATAATATTGATTGATAAAGGGTTAGCTCTTGGCTATGGCCTTGAGGTCCCTCTCATATAAAAGGGTTAGCTAAGCTTGAGCACCCTTACGAACCCTTCCGACGGGAAGATGGTCAAAGGCCTTAAACATGCTTGATATTGTTGGTATAATGGAGTGAAATGACATAAAATATGGTTTTGCATTTGTTAAACAGTTAACATGATTATTCTTGTTCGTTTAGTGTTGAAATCTTTTCAAATTATGCGAAGCTTATACATATATGTATCTTTCTGCCCCATACTCAACACCTCGTGTGTTGACTCATTTCTCGTATGTTGTTTTGAGGTTCAGAGATGGCTAGAAGGTTGATGGGCTCGGTGAGCTATGCTAGGTGTACTTATTTTAAGATCCATATATAGTATACATGAGCAGACTTGTACAAAGTGACTCTTGAATATGTAATTCAAATCATGTAATATAATAATGTTGCTTAATATATCTTGTTGATTGTTGAGATTATGTTGGTGCTTGTATCGTGTTATTTGTTCATGTGTGGTAAGCTTTACGCTTCCGCATGTCATCTTTGGTATATGTTTGGTTCATGGGACTGGGATTCCAGTTCCGTGACACTCACCTCTCAAAACCAAAGGGAGAGAAAGGAGTTTTGCCCCAAGAACACACCACACACACCATTGGATTGGGACACCCTAGGCTCACCTCTCAACAACTAAGTGAGAGAGGGGTTTTGCCCAAAGGACCTTAATCTAATGGTTCGGACAACAAGATCCAAGAACACCTCTACACAACATAACCATGACATCATATCCCACAACGTCAAGGGTACATACTAGAGCAAGGATATTATTAACAAGATAAACATGGCCGATCAAGATAGCATATAACAAAGCATCATGGTAAGAAGGTAATATAGTTAGGGTTAGGAGTTATGTAACCCACCTCAAGCACAACTCCAAGCTCCTAGCACCACCACAAGAGAAGGAAAACAACAGGATGTATCGACCACCACCAAGGAGAAAGCAGCAGCTATATCAGCCACCTCCTCTCCTTCTTCTCATTCTTCGGCCAGCAAGGGAGAGAAAACATCTAAGGGCAAAGAGATCCCAAGCAAGAGAAAAGAGAGATATATATAAAAGAGGGTAAAGGGTAGGAACAAGCAAGGTGTTGTCCTCCCTAAGAACACTTGTCCATAGCCTTTGCCTCCTTACTAGCAACAAGAACCAAGTGTCCATAAGGGGTGACACAAACGATGCTAGGTGGAGGGGTGTGTGTCGCCCAACATGGCAACCCATCACACCCACCATCACCCTTGGCCGGTACACCTCCCTAGCCTGACACACCATGGCCGACACAAGGCACCAAGCTCTCCCTTACCCGACACACTCAAGCAAGGAGGAAGGGCTTTAAGCCCAACAACAAGCCCAAGCTTAAACAAGATCAAACGAGGCCCAAAACAACTCAATCAAGGCACCCTAACCCATCCTCTCAACCCTAAAGGATGCAAGGAGAGAGAAAGATATCTCTCAAGGTGACAAACTTGCACACCAACCCTAAAAATTGGGTAAATTGCAAGTTGCACCTCAACTTCTCAACAAGCACAAACAGAACCCTAATCACAACTCAGGTGATTAGCAACATCTAAGCACAAGGTTTAGGCAAAGCAAATAGGGTAAGCCAAAAATGGAGGTCAGGGTCCTTACACGCACATTTTTGTAATATGATGTAAATCCACTAGAATCATGTTGTAAATCACTTGTAATTAAGCTTAGAAAAAATTAGGAGCACTTAGATCGAATATTTAAGCACTCAAAAGCCATTTTCTAAAATCCACATTAGGTTGTTCATCGGTCGAGTTGCAAACTCGACCGATCCTCATTGGATCTTGAAAATGACTTTTGATCGGTCGAGTTTGCACTTCACAGAACTCGACCGATCCCTCTACTGACCAAAACTAATTTAAGTGAATCGGTCGAGTTACCCCATGACAAACTCGACCGATAGCCTAAATTGGTCTTGTCTTTTAGTGGGATTGGTCGAGTTACCTTTATGGAAAATCAACCAATTACACTGTACAGAAAAGTACAGAAAAGTGTTTCTAGCCGTTGTGGAGTTGTAACAAGTGAAAATATATCCGTTGCAAACTACAAAATGGCTAGTTTTCATTCTTAAGTGTTCCCAAAGGCTAAGAGGCATCCCCATCTATAAATAGGACCCATTGGACTTCATTCCAAGGTTGAGCATTCAATGCATAACTCTATGTGAGGTTCCTATTCCATAGGTGAGTGCTTCCTACAGCCTCCTCTCTCTCTCTCTAAGCTTAATCACTTACTACATTCGTTAGAGTGAGTAGGAAATCTATAAGAGAGCTAGTCCTACATGTATATCTTGTGAGGCTCTCACTTCCACCACCTTTCTATCTCTCATTTCAACCATGAAGATGAAAGTTCTCTCTCTTGGCTAAGAGAGGTGAAGAAGAACAAGGGAAGGAGTCCCTTGGTGAAGATCATGGCTGAAGAATTAGAGCAAGAGTGGGTAAGCCCTTGGGGAAGGCAGAAGACTCCTTGCTCAAGTGGGTAAGTCCTTGGTGGAAGCTTCTCCGAGTGAAGGTGAAATCAAAGGTTGAAGATCCAAGAAGAGTGGATAATCCCTGCAAGGCTGAAGACTTGTGCAAGAGTGGGTAAGTCCTTGGTGAAGGCCGAAGACTCATTGCAAAGTGGGTAAGCCCTTGGTAAGGTTGAAGACTCTTTTTATTAGATAGGTAAGTCCTTTGGTGGTCATGTATTGTAAGTCTTATAAATTAATATAAGAGTGCAATGATTAAGAAATCCTAGAGGTTGGCTTCTCTATGTGGTGGACTGACTCACTTCTAGTTTGAAGTGTGGAACCACTCTACATAGCTTTTCACTTGGTGTATGTTCAATATCTCTCTCTCTCTCGCTTAATATGCATGTCTTAGTTGCACTCAAACTTCCTATTTAGCAACCTTATCTTGTGATATATCTTGAAGGTCTAATGAATTTTGTTTAAGTGCATTCAACTTTATTCACCCCCACTCTAGAGCATCTAATCACCCATCTAGGATCCAACAATTGGTATCAGAGCGGGTCTTCTCCAAGCATACTTCAACAAGTAGGAAAAGATGGGTGACTACCAAGGTGGGAGATACTTGATCAACCTTCCAATCTTTGATGGGAGTAATTTCCTCTATTGGAGAAGAATGCTTCAATTCTACATCCAAGGATCAAGTATTGAGATGTGGAAAATGGTGAACAACCCATACAAGCTACCTAAGGCAAAGATTGAAGAATGGGATAAAGCTACCTTGAAGAAAGCAACCTTGAATTCTAGAGCCATGCACATCCTTTATGCCTCCATGACCCCCACCGAGTTCAACTAGATTTCTTCATGTGAAACAACCTATGAGGTATAAAGAAAGCTATGCATCACTTATGAGGGGACAACTCAAGTGAAGGAAAGCAAAGTTTACATGCTCAACGAGCTGTTTGAGAACTTCAAGATGGGAAAGGAGGAGAAGATATCTCATATGTACCATAGGCTCAACACCATTGTGAATGTTCTTGCGGTTCTAGGCCATTCTATGTCTAGAGGAGAGATAAACTCAAAGATCCTTAGAACTCTTCCCAAGAGGTGGGAACCCAAGGTGACTTCCATTGAGGAAGTAAGGTCTCTTAAGGATACTCCTATTGAAGAGCTCATTGGAAATCTATAAGCACATGAAGTCACACTTGACAAAAGATAAGAAGTTGAAAGACAAGAGGATAAAGAGCTCAAGAGAACGAAGAAGGTTGAAATGAAGGCTCAAATTGAAGCTATTATGGGACAAGCCTCTCCATCCTCTCATGTTGCAGAGGATGCCATGTACTCCAAGGGCAGATTCTACAAAGGCAAGAATTCCTCCTCCATCTGGTGCCTCAAGTGTGGAAAGAAGGGTCACTTCAAGATAGATTGTCTACAAGGTAAGAAGACCCGTCATCACAAGGAAAGAGAAGAGAAGTACAAGAAGAAGGAAAAATGGCACCCAAGATCAAGTGAAGATTTAAGTGGAGAATCAAGCTCAAGATCTAGTGAAGAAGGAGAATGTCATTTTGCTCTTATGGCTTCTACAAGAAAAGACTCAAATGAGGTAAATCTAAACTCTTTAGCTAAATGACCTTTAATTGCTATCATTAATGCTATTTGTGCCTCTCTTAAGTCTTCTAAAAAGAAAAGGAAAAAGCTTGCTAGAATTGTTGATAATATGCATATAGAATTAGATGATCTTGAAAAAGCTAATTCTTGCTTGCTTTATGACAAAAATGCTTGTCTTAGCCAAGTAGACTCTCTTAAACTTGAAAATGCTAGTTTGCTTGATAAGATTAAATTTCTAGAAGCTCAACCTCTTATGCCTAGTTCTAATGAAGAGCATACTATAATTGTTGATTCTCTCTTGCATGATATTGATGATCTTAAATCTAAAAACAAGGACAAAGATTTTGTTTTGCAAGGATTAGAATCTAAAAATAGTGTTTATATTTCTAAGATTGCTTTGCTTGAAATAGAAAATGCCTCCTTGCTTACTAAAATCAATGTGCTTGAATCTTATTCTAGTTCTACTAGTAGAGAGAATAATCTTGTTGCTCTTCATGTTGATAGATATTCTTATTTAACTAAAGCTCTTTGCTTAGAAAACGATCTTTTGCATGCTAGAGATAATATAAATCATTTGTCTTCTACTATTACTTCTCTTATGCATGATAATCATAGTTTGAGATCTTCTTGTGAAGATTCTTAGTTGGTAAGAAGAGCCTTAATGATATCCTACACCATACTACTAAACAAATTGGTAGACATGGTTTGTGGTATGATGGTAGTCAAAGGAACAACAAAGATAAAGGACCTACAATATTCCATTGAGAATCCTATAGTTCCAAGACTATGGGCACATGAAACTATTGCAATATAATTGGTCATTATTATATTTGTTATCCTTTTAGGAAAGCACCCAAGAGAAATAGGACGGGTTGCTAAGCTAACCCCTCCGGACCCAAAAACATGATTGGGGACCGTTTCATGTTTCTTCTTGTAGGTACTTGCAAATGGATTGACTTGAGCTATTGAATTGCAAATTGACTTCTCAATCCACATGAAAGAAGAAAGGTGATATGTGTATGAGGTGAAAACAAGTGGAAAAGAAATGGTAAGCACAAAGGTGATGTATTTCTTACTCATAACCAATCCTAACTTGTTTTTGTCAAGATAGTGTGCACCATACATATGGTTTTTGAGTCAAAAGTGGTAATTTGTGTTTCTCTTCACACTTTTACTCAAAAACTATTTCAAATGCTTTTATAGTGCATTACTAACTTGCTTACAGATGTTTGGATATGGTTTGTATTTTTAGCATGCCTTTAAATATGTTTTTATGAAATATATGTGCTTTTTGACAACAGCTCTGTCGGTCGAGTTTGTCTTGTTTGAAACTCAACCCATAGGCACCAATGGGTGTTGCTAACAACTGTCATTGGTCGAGTTATCAATACACAGAATTCGATCGACAAAACTGTGTACAGAATATACATTTGGCTTTTTGGACGAGAATTTCCCTCTCAACTAGATTTTCTCAACCAATAGCCTTATTCTTTGGCACTCCCATGGTACCTTTATATATGCATATTGCCATGCTTTAAATTTCCTATCTTGCATACAACTCTATCTCTCTAATTGATCTAAATTGTCATATATATATCTTGAAATTACTTGCTTTGAGTTGTTTTGCATGTTTTGATGATGATCTCTTTGGATCTTTTGGTTGTGTCTTAAATTCCTTCCATTGTGCTCAAACTTGCTACATCTATATAGTTGTATATCTTGTTTGGATACAACCTTGAGGTTCTTAGTGGTGATCATCTTTCAGTAATGATGCATATTTGTTAGTGAGTTATATACTTTCATTCTTCTAAAATTACATATTTCTTTGTTTGGATATATCTCTACATCTACTCATAGCTTGTTTTATCTTGTGTATCTTTTGGTATCTCTTGCTATGATCTAGATCCTACTTGTAACATCCCTGACCTGGGTTAATGTATTAACCCTAGGTGTTTTGCTTAATAAATATGATGAGATGTTTTCTCTTATCTTTTGAAAAGTAATTAAGGCTCTTGAGGAACTTATATTTCAATTTCAGTCCCTTTTTGAATAATGTTGAAACATTGTTTTGTTAATTTTGCACTAAAGTGCAAATTACTCAAGTTGAGGGGTTAACTTGCAAATTCCAAATGATAAGATGTTCCTCTGATGTTGAGACATCATAAGAATGAACATGATGTAGTGGTATGGTTTCCACAAGCTTGGGCATCAAGATAAAGCTTGTAGAGCAAACCTTGTGCATTAAAACCTAGTTTTGGTGTAATGTGCAATTTACCCAAAATCTAGGGTTCAATATGCAATACATCACCTATAGAGGGTATCTCATGTTTATTGTCATCAAGTAGAGCAAAGAAAATGAGAGGGACACCTCATTTGAGTTATCTTGGAGAAGAGAGAATCTTGACATTAAAATAGTCAACATTTAAGCATATATGGAACTTTAGTTTAATTTATACAAAAAGAAATAAATTAATTGAGGAGCCCTTCAACCAAAAGTTGAAGGATGTGTTTGCAATAGAGTTGGAAGAGCTTGTGCCTTGCTATGGCACAAAAATATCTTGGTTGAGTGGAAGCCACTCACATTATTATAATAAAGAGTAATATCCACTAAAAGGATGGATATTAATATAAAACTCTTTAAGGTGCTTAATTTCTTTTCCATTAATCTTTGGATAATGGAGAGGTTTTTCAAGAACATGAGGATGGATTCGTGGCCAAGAAATGGAGGGGGATTTGATGGAAATTATTTTGGAATTAAAAGAAAATAATCCATTTTCTCTTTCCTTGAAAATCCCTTATACATGTTCTTTTTCCAATACACATAAGGATCGTTTCCTTAGTTTCCTCTTCTCATCTTGCTTTGGCTGACCAAGGAAGATCTCAGGAGCAGGATAAAGACGAACACAACCTGTTGGTAAGGTTTTGATCATCTTCTACCTCGGATTCATGGTGAAAACTCTAAAGCAATGCTTGATTATTGGTTTTCTTCACCCGATTTCCAATCCTAGCCATCTTTTTCATCCAAAAGCTCAAGGACGGAGCTTGGACAGTTGCTGTAACTCCATCCACCATTAGAACCGTGTATCTTGGAGCTTGAGATCAGTTCTATAGGCGGGTTTTATAACTCAAACCCTTAATCATTGCTATTGCATCCATTCCTATAATAATCATTGGTTATTCTTTTCTATTTGATACTCTTTTGGTTCATAGCTGAAATTCCCATGAAAAACGGTTGTTGTTCTTGGTTGTTCTAAGGAGAACGATGATGAAATCATCTTAGATGTTTATCCAAGAAAAATTCTAGGTCAAACGGTCTCCTTAGTTGCTCAAACGTTTTCCCAAACCGTTTCGGAGCAAACGGTTTCAAACCGTTTGGAATGAAACAGTTTCATCAAACCGCATGGAGGGAAATAGTTTCAAACTGTTTGGTGATGTTGACCAGGGTTGACCATTTTGGGATTTGTTCAAAATTATCTAGGTTAATGACCCATCAATTATTATTGATTAACTCCAATTGGTTCATGAGTTGAAGGTCAATCAATCACCTAAACCCTAATCGAGTTAAGTGCTGATTTCATAAATGGTTAAGTTTGAAACTTGGGTTGATTGACCCAAACGGTTTCAAACCGTTTGGGGATCACCCAAATGGTATCAAGACCGTTTGGGGGTCACCTAAGACCATTTGGAGGTCTAGATTTGAGTATGGTTAAGTGTTTGAAGATCCAAAGATATGGTATGAACCCTAATCGGCTAAGTGCTGATTTTGCAAGTGATTGAGATGATGTTTTGGGTTGACTGACCCAAACGGTTTCAAAACCATTTGGGGATCACCCAAACGGTATCAAGACCGTTTGGTGATCACCCAAGACCATTTGGAGGTCTAGGGTTAAGTATGGTTGAGCAATTGAAGGTCTAAAGATATTAAGTTGATGCACAATCAATTGCTGATTTGGTGACCAATCCTAGGATCCAAACCTTAATTGAATGGCATGGTTAATGATGATGTGATGGTAAAACGGTCTCAGGACCATTTGGAGGTCATCCAAAACACCTCAAGACCCTTTGGGGGTCACCCAAGACCGTTTGGAGGTCTAGGGTCGACTATGGTTAGGTGTTTGAAGATCTAAAGATACCAAGTTGATTTGCAATCAAATGTTGATTTAGCGATCGATCTAATGATCCAGACCCTAATTGGGTGACTTATGTTTGAGTGATGAGATGTAAAAATGGTCTCAAGACCGTTTGGAGGTCATCCAAATGACCTCAAGACCTTTTGGGGTCAGGTCATGTCCATTTTGGATGATGGACCAATAGTTTTAAAGTAACTAGTTTCACATTGAATAATGTTGAAGGATTATCATTTCCAAACCCTAATTCAATTGATTCAAACCCTGGTTGAGGGTCAATTGAGGGTCAAATAAGTTGAAGGTCGACCTATTCAACTCAATTGAAGTACGGTGATAGGTCCAATTGATGATTGGTTACATGAATTCAATGGTCGAAGGAACCAACATTGGAAACCCTAATTCAATTTGACTTGTTAAGACTAAGTTTGGTCCTTGCGGTTTTGAGGAGGTTTGAACCAAACAGTCTCAAGACCGTTTGGGACCAAACGATCCCAAACCATTTGAGTTCATGCGTTTTCAAATGTTACTTTAGCAAATGGTCTCAGAAGTCAACTTTGGGCAAACTGTCTTCACCACCTACTTTACTAAACGGTTTCAAGTATGCTACCAAGACCATTTGAGGTCTGATTTGGTCAAGACCATTTGGGGTCTAAGTGACCAAGACCGTTTGGTGGATAATTAATCAAAACCGCATGGGTACTTAAAGTGGTTAAAGGACAAGTTGATGAATTGATTAATACATGATGTAATCAAAGATGATTATAGTATTTGTATCCTAATGAGGTAGGGTGATTAGCGCCCTTTAAATAGTTAAGCTTTAATAATCATGGTGATAATGATATGACCCATGATGTCAATTCTTCTTCAAGATTGAGTTGACTTAGCCTTATCAAGGCTAAAGTAAATATCATCTTATAGAGGGTGAGAGAGAGAAAAGACTTCCTACATGAATGATAATCAAGTTGTAGACTTCCAATATGAATGAATGTCTAATTAGGGTATGATCCATCATAGTGAGATCATGAAACCTTAATTATGAAGGTTAATGAATCATAACCCTAATTGAGGGCATTGATAGGTAAAATCCTAATATATGATGATGGTATGATCTTAATTCATAATGATGACATGATAAACCCTAAAATAGGGTACTTTGATGATCACTCCTACTTGGAATGAATAGTAAACCCTAATCTAGGGTGATGCAATGTGAATAATAAACCCTAATCTAGGGTGATATGATGTGAATAGTAAACCCTAATCTAGGGTGATGCAATGTGAATAGTAAACCCTAATCTAGGGTGATGCAATGTGAATAGTAAACCCTAGTCTAGGGTGATGCAATATGAATAGTAAACCCTAATCTAGGGTGATGCAATGTGAATAGTAAACCCTAATCTAGGATGATGCGATGTGAATAGTAAACCCTAATCTAGGGTGATGCGATGTGAATAGTAAACCCTAATTTCAAATAAGGTAAATAAGAATGTGTAACCCTAATTCTGGGCAATACTTTATAGCATGAAGCTCTAAGGTTGGATAATAAAATGATGAGTCATTTATCCTATTTGAGCTAAGGGGATGATTAACCCTAATCGAAATGAAAAGGGAAACCCTAACCCTAGCAAGGGTATAGTGGTGTAACCCTTGAATAATGATGTCATAATTGTTTTGCAATATGCTGATATGAAATTGATGTATCTATTATCATCTGTACTAATCATGCAGGTTTTATGAGATATTGAATATAGCCAAGTATGAGCTATGATGCTTTGTTTATTGAAAGTATTTTATGAGCTTTGTAAGCAATGATATGCTATGTTGCCTAGTGAAAGGTAACAAAAGAGATTGATAGGCTGTAAGAGCCATGTGAAATACCTGCATTGCAATTATCATGTTTACATTGACAGATGACTTGATGGCAATAAGTTACCTGTCAAAGTTGTAACAAGTATTTTGATGATCTCAGGGTTTGAACACCCATATTCTGGAATCATGATGAAGAGATGATAAGGGATTAAGTTTCCAATGCTGTTAAAGCTGTGAAATGAACTTGATAGAATAGCACTCATTCTTTATAGTAATTGTTATAATGGTTTATGTTTTGAAAACATGCCTGATGCTAAAAGAATGTTCTAAAGTACTTAAATAATCAAGTGAAATGATATCATGTAGATCCCTAACCATAGATCCATCATCGTCAGCAGTTAGGTGATGGTGAAATAGGTTTTCCTAAGGGAACTCCTGGAGAGCATACTTTTGAGTATGTGGGGGTAATGGGCGCGAATATCATTACGCCCTAATGGAGGAATTGATGTGAGAATAACATTAAATCTCTCAATCCTTCATTATATTTATATGTCGGAATGATGTATCACTAATCTCCCGATGATGATGTTAATGCTGAATCGAGGTGAGATAATAAGAAATCTCTTGATTGCGAAGAGAGTACAACATGCCACTGTAACTCTAATAGAGAAGTTGCCAGTATACCCTGGAAAGCTATATAAATGGCAGAGACACAAGATGTCGTGCATGTTGTTCCTCACACTGACTGAGGAAGGTGAGGTCATGGGAATCCGACTCTTCTATTGACCTATGTATGGTACCGATTTTGATTTTGCAATGGTCGGTTGGAGTATGAGCGGTATACCTCATCTCATCAGGGCATAAGTATGATTGTAAAATGTAATCAGCCATGTAGCATATTTGCTTAGGGTTGAATTACGAGAATTAATGGTTGATGATACATGGTCTATTATATCATAGTTGGATAAATGATATACATGTTCTTCATATTCCTTATTGAATAAATGACTTGCTGCTTTATCAAGTTATAACTGGAATGAAATGTATAGATAATACTGCTCTACTTAGCTTAATCAATGACTTACCTGCTGTTGAATATTTATAATTCTACTGCTCAGTGTTATTCTATTATCAACAATAATAATGTTTTTGGTGGAGAATTATATATCTCATCGGGACAATTTTCAATTGTCTCACCCCCATGGGATTCAACTTTTTAGGTAGACGTCGAGGAAGAAGAAACCCTCCAGTGGGTGAGCAGCAACAACAGCCACAACAGCAGTAGCAGCAACAGCAAGGACAGTAGTGATCCTCAGGTTGCGACACTATTTGTCAAGTCTTGTATATATAGAGAGTCCTATGTGTCATCTCTGTACTCTCAGGTCCTAGGAGTTAGTAGATTTTTTTTGAAGAGCGGGCTTTATATATTACTGCTCAAGTCATTCACAACATCCCTAACACACACGTCAGGAAAATCAGCCATCCACGCCCGTGAAACTGACATGGTATTACCCCATTTAGCTACATTATGGGCCACCACATTACACTCCTTAAAGACATGGGAAACACTAGTGAACTCAAAAAAATCCCTGACTTTGCAGATCAGGTCTAAGAAGTTGTGATAAGGTGAGCACCCTTGTTTATAGTTGCTGATATCCACAGCAACCACACTTGCATCTGTTTCCACTTCCACCGCCGCCATCTTCCATTCCAGGGCCTTCTTGAGGGCCATTAAGATCGCCAAAGCTTCAGCATCTTTACTATTCCAGCAGCTGAAATGGTTCCACACCGCCACTCCCCTCAAGTTACCCAGGTGATCTATATAGACAATGCTGAGGGTCATCCGGTTTCTCTCCATCGAGCAAGAAATATCTGTATTCACCTTTATCTTGTCCACCCCAGGTTTGTGCCATCACCTCCTCCTTCTCTCGCTTGTAGGAACAGCTTGCAAAACCAGCCGATCAACCTGCTTCCTAGAACAGGCAAGCAGGTTAGTAAATATAATAATAGGGGAGCTCTTTATCTTGTTGAAGATGAACTCGTTCCTAGCTTTCCAACCTGCAGCACAAACAGTTATAATATGGACCATCTTCTCACTGTCAGAGGTCTTGAAAAGCCAAACCCAGGCATCAACCATGGTGCTTCTAGGGATTCTGTCTGGGACATCACCCAACCTGATATGGTACCACATGGTCTTCGCCGTGTCGTAGTCAAAGAGAATATGGAAGAGATCTTCTGACTGATGATCGCAGATGGTGCAGGCCGCACTAACATCCATCCTTCTTTTAACCAGCGCCTCCCCAGTAGCCATGTAATCTTTGCACGCCCTCCACACAAGCTCCTTGTATTTAGGAGCCACCTTCACCTTCCAAATAGCCTTCCACAGGTCTTTCTCATTGTCCCCCTCATCCTCAGAACACAGTTCACCTCTCCCCAACCAGTAGGCTGTTTTAATAGAGAACAAACAATTAACTGAAGGATACCAATACAACATATCTTTCTTCCCCAAGCAAGGCGGAAGTTTGCTCAGCTCCAACAGGTCATCCACCTATAGAAGATCAATTATATAGTTCTCCTTCCACACCATGAGATTAAAATCAATGATCTCTTCCACCAGACAATCATCACTGTCCTCTATGTAATCTGGTTTTGAGAACCACCCTTTTTTGTTAGGCAACCACGAATCACCCCAGAGCTTGACTATGGACTCCTCACCGATCCTCCATCTCAGTCCCTCTTTCAACAGAGCTTTAGACCCCCAAAGGCTTCGCCAAGTGAATCTAGGGTCAAAACCTCTGTACGCATCCAGGAACTCGCAATCTTTGTAGTACTTACTCCCCAAAATTTTAGCACACAAACTATCTTTGTTAGAGTGCAGCCTCCAAGCTTTCTTAGCTAGGATAGCTAAGTTGAAAGTCTTCAGTTCCCTGAAACCAAGGCCCCCATCCCTCTTCGACTTGCAAATCTTGTCCCAAGAAGCCCAATGTATTCTCCTTTTTTTGTCTGTAGAGCCCCACCAAAAGTGCGCTATCAATCTTGTTATCTCATCAAGGACGTTGGCCGGAAGCTGAAAAATCCCCATCATATAGGTTGGAAAAGCTTGAATGAATGACTTGATTAAAACCTCTTTTCCAGCCTGGCTTAGAAACTTTTCCTTCCACCCATTCAACTTGGCCCAAACTCTATCAATAATCGCTTTGAAGGTGATTTTCTTTGATCTACCCACAACCGTAGGAAGCCACAAGTACTTCTCATTTTTCGTAACTTGTTGCATATTTAAGATTCTCAAAACCTCCTCCTTCTTTGCCTCCTCCACATTACCACTGAAGGAAACCTCCGACTTTATCATGTTAATCTTCTGTCCTGAAGCCTTTTCATAGCAGCTAATGGAGTTAGCTATCGTCAAAGCTTCCTGCGGAGTGGCCCTACATAATAGAATGCTATCGTCAACAAAAAACAGGTGAGATATCGAAACCCCTTTGGCATTAGCCTTCACCCCATGGATCAGCCCCTTCTCTTCTACATTTCTAATAAGGTGAGAGAATGAATCCGCACATAAAATGAAGATATAGGGTGAAATTGGATCCCCTTGTCTAAGCCCCCTTTGTGGCTTGATATTACCCTTTCTTTTCCCATTGATAATGAAGGAGAGGGATGAACTTGAGAAACACTCAAAAATCTTTTTGCACCATAGATGATTGAAACCCAAGGCTCTCATTACGTCATAAACAAACTACTCAATGCGGTCGTAAGCTTTGCTCATGTCCAGTTTGACGGCCAAGTGACCTCTTCTCCCCTTCTTCTTCCTCTTCATCGCATGGAATAACTCAAAGGCAATCAACGCGTTATCTATAATAAGTCTTCCCAGAATAAACACGATTTGGTTCTCCATCACAATCGAGTTGAGGATCGATTTTAATCTATTGGCCATTAACTTTGATATTATCTTGTACATTGTGTTGCACAAGCTAATAGGCCTGTAATCATTCAGGCATTTAGGGTACCTACATTTAGGAATAAGAACGATGCTAGTAAAATTTATTTCTTTTATCTCCTCCTTATTCCTCCACCAACTCTTCACGTACTCCACCACATCCCCCCCACAGATATCCCAGAAAGTTTGGAAAAAACTAGCATGAAAACCATCCGGCCCCGGAGCCTTAGAGGGGTTCATATTAATCAACACATCCCACACTTCATTTCTATCTGGGTCCTTCATAAGATTTCTATTGGATTCTTCATTAATAAGGTGGGGAATATGTTTTGTAGCCTCCTTATTATTTGTGTTCCCTTGATGGTTTGACATAGATATGAGATTTTTGGCTTGATGCCTCGAGATTTTTGTATACTGCTTATGTACAGTTTAACTGGGCAGTCAATGTTATGACTCTTGAGATGAGATGATACATAGATGTACTAATGAATCAGAATGTAAATAACTTACTTTGGTTCTTTATGATAGAGTTTTACAGTTTGTGGATTTCTTTGTAAAAGTTTTAAATTTTTAGTGATTTTCAGTAATTCCGATGCTAATAATTTGCTTCCGCATTAGTTAATCCTGTTTTCACAAGTTGGATGCCACAAGTGTTGGTATCAGAGCTCTAGGTTTGCTGAGTCTACAGAGACATATGACTAGGGTTGTTGAGTTTGTTCTAGTGTCTTCCAGTCTATCTGATAGTGTCTTCTGCTCATATAGGAGGAGAAGAGAAAACTAAAGATGTCTGGATCACATGATGAACATGTTGCTGAAAGTAGTGTCGTTGCACCCGGAGGAGGTGCAAGAGACCATGGAAGGGAGGAACCTATGCCTAAACTACCCCAATTCAATCAAGCTGACATGGGGAATCCAACCTTCCAAGCCATGTCTGGGCAGTTTATAGTTGCCATGACACATCTGACTGATAGGATGCCCATACCTGTACCTAGGGCACCTTCCCATTAAGAAGGACAAGGAGCCGACAAGACGTTTGAATGACTGCACTGGGTTGGAGCTACAGAATATGCTAGGATAGCTGACCCAGCAGGATTTTGTCCCCAAAATCTGAAGAGAAAAGTGAGGGATACTTCCTCCTCATCTCTTCCTCAAGCTCCCACGTGGCTTCCTCAATTCCATGATGATGCCAAAGAACCTTCACAAGAACCAGGTCCTTCCTCTTCAGCTTCTTCACTCGTCTGTCAAGGATCAATACTGGACCTTCCTCGTAGGTCACATCTTCATCAAGCTCAACCTCAACTGGATGTATCATTGTCTCTGTCCCCGGATGACTTTTCTTCAGCATACTGACATGGAACACTAGATGTAACCTGTGTAACTCTGGCGGTAACTCTAACTTGTAAGACACTTAACCAACACATGCTATCACTAGATATGGCCCCATATACCTGGGATCCAACTTGCCTTTCTGGCCAAACCTCAGCATGCCTTTCCATGGAGAGACCTTGAGATACACCTTATCTCCCACCTAAAATTCTAGGGATCGTCGACAATTATCTGCATACGACTTCTGTCTATCATGTGTCACTTTCAATTGTTGCTATATAACCTTGGTCTTCTCTGTCATCTATTGTACTAACTCAGGACCCAGAAGCTGATACTCGCCAGACTCATACCAACATAAAGGAGATCTGCACTTTCTACCATACAAAGCCTCAGAAGGTGCCATGTCGATACTCCGTTGGTAACTGTTGTTGTAGGAAAACTCTATCAAACCGAGATGCACATCCCAGCTGCCTAGGAACTATAAAATACAAGCCCGGAGAAGATCTTCCAAAGTCTGAATAGTCCTTTCAGACTATCCATCTATCTGAGGGTGGAAAGCGGTTTTTAAGCTAACTAGGGTTTTCACGTACATTCATCAAGAATCACAACCCTAATTCAGACTCCACACATAATAGGAGTATCAATGTATACTCATTACATGAGTATTAAACAAGTATAAGTTTCTCTTTCATCCTTACTAGGTTATTGATTACATCCTACTCCATTCGGTTGGCTCAACCCTTCTCTCAAGGTAAATTGGCCCATATCTATCAAAATGCATTAAACCCTTCATGTCTTAAAGTATAATTTGACATAACATACTACATGTATCACTCAATCAAGTGTATTGGATTGAGGTGCTTCCACCATATCGGGCAAAGAGGTGTGTGCTTGCTCTACACCATATCGGGCAAAGAGGTGTGTGTGTGCTTCACACCATATTGGGCAAAGAGGTGTGTGTGTGCTTCACACCATATCGGGAAAAGAGGTGTGTGCTTACTTACCATATCACTTTAGAGGTGTGTGTGTGTGCTTCTCACCATATCGGGCAAAGAGGTGTGTGCTTGCTTCACACCATATCGGGCAAAGAGGCGTGTGCTTGCTTCACACCATATCAGGCAAAGAGGTGTGTGCTTGCTTACCATATTACTTTAGAGGTGTGTGTGTGCTTCACACCATATCAGGAAAAGAGGTGTGTTCTTGCTTACCATATCACTTTAGAGGTGTGTGCGCGCTTCACACCATATCAGGCAAAGAGGTGTGTGCTTGCTTCACACCATATCGGGCAAAGAGGTGTATGCTTGCTCCACACCATATCCGGCAGAGAGGTGTGTGTGTGCTTCACACCATATCTGTAACATCCCTGACCCGGGTTATGCTTTAAACTTGGATGTTTTGCTTAATAAATCTAATTATATGCTTGATCTTATCTTTTGAAAATTAATTAAGGCCCAAGAGGAGCTTATGTTTCAAATTCAGTCCTTTTTGAATAATGTAGAAATACTGTTTTGCTTGTTTTGGACTAAAGTGCAAATCACCCAAGTTGAGGGGTTAACTTGCAAATGTTACATGGTAAAATGTTCCTCAGATGTTGAAGCATCATAAGAATGAAAAATATACATAGGTATGGCTTGTGGTAGCCTGAGCACCAAGAAAGAGCTTGTTAAGCAATGTTTATGCATTAAAACCTAGTTTTGGTGTAATGTGCAATTTACCCAAAACCTAGGGCTCATTATGAAAAATACCACCTCTAGAGAGTCTCTCATGTTTCTTGGCATCATGTGGAGAAAATAAAATGAGAGGGGCGTCTCATTTGAATCACTTTGGAGGAGAGAGAATCTTGATATTAAAATAATCAAGATTTAAGCATAATTGAAACCCTAATTCAATTTAATGCAAAAATAAATATATTAATTGAAGTGCCCTTCAACCAAATATGTGAAGGTTGAATTTGGATAAGTGTGGACGTCCTTGTGCCTTGCTATGGAACCGAAAATATCCTAAGTGAGTGGAGAGCCCACTCACATTAGTTAACTAAAAAGTAATATCCACTAAATATGGGATATTAGTATTATATGAATTAAGGTACTTAATTGCTTTTCCTTTAATTCATGGATAATGAAGAGGATTTCTAATGTGGAGTTGATAGATTCATATGAAAGGAAGTGAGGGGGTTTAGTAGCACCAATTTGGGGAGTTGAAGGATTATTATAAAACTTTCTCTCTCTTGAAAATTCCCTTACATATACCTCATTTTCCACCCACATAAGGACTCTTTTTCAGATTTTATTTCTCTCCTTGCTTTGGAAGAGAACAAGGAAGCTTAGGAGCAACAGGAGGACAAACTCCAACCTGTAGGTAAGCTCATTAATTATCTTCAACCTTGATTTCATGGTGGAAATAGAAAATCAATGCTTGATTTCTTCTTTTCTCCATGCAATCTTCAATCCTAGCCATTTCTTTTCACTCAAAAGCTTGAGGACGAACCTTAGAAGGTTGAGAAAGCTTCATTAACCATTAGAGATGTGAAGATTGAAGCTTGGTTTTAACTTTGAAGGTAGGTTATATAACTTAAACCCTTAAATGTTATTATTACATTCAATCCTTCATCATTTGTTGATCATTTTGTTCTTCTTGAAATTCCTTTGATCAAATTGATAGAATTTCCATAAGAATGGAAGTCAATTTTGAAGGATCGAAGCTTGATGATGATGACATCATCATAAGCACACACATCAATGAATATCTTGTGCAAACAGTTTTGCTTTTGGTGATCAAACGGTCTCAAGATCGTTTGAGGTCAAGAGGACTCAAGACCGTTTGAGTTCAGGTGATGTCTTAAGTTGGATGATGATCCAATGGTCTCAATTTTGATGGTTTCAATGTTGGAGGGTCCTTTTATTGTAAGCCTTAATCAATTGAATGGATTGGAACCCTAGTTGAGGGAATCGATTTCAAGGTTGATTGACCCAAACGGTCTAAAGACCGTTTGGAGGTCAAACAGTCTCAAGACCATTTGAGACCAAACGGTCTCAAGACCGTTTGGAGGTCAATGGTTGATTATGGTGGATGGTTGAAGATCCAAGGGCTACTATCTGATGTACCTTCAATAGTTCAATTGATGGATGGTTCAATGAGTACAAACCCTAAATCGATTTGATGTTGAAAACCTTAAATTGTCCAATAGGTTTCAACACTCAATCAGTGTCAATGTTGGGATGTTCATTCAGCTTCAATTCAAAGGTTGATGATTTAGTTTCAAGACCGAATGGAGGATTCAGTTTCAAGACCGAATGGAGGATTCAGTTTCAAGACCAAATGGAGGAATTGGTTTCAAGATTGAATGGATTTGATTTCAAGACCGAATGGAGGAATTAGTTTTAAGACCGAATGGATGATTCAGTTTCAAGATCGAATGGATTTGATTTCAAAACTGAATGAATGGAATCGGTTTCAAGACCGAATGGGATGATTCAGTTTCAAGACCGAATGAGTTGATTCGATTTACAATTGGTCAAGACCATTTATAGGTCTAATACCTCAAGACCGTTTGAAGGTCTAATTGACTCAAACCATGTAAGTACAATTAATCCCTTGATAGTTGATGATGTTTATCTAAGGTAATACCTTCACGGTACTTAAATGATTAATACCTTTGAGTGGTTAACCTTTGATGCTTATGGAAGCAATGCCTCAATACACTACACTAACCCTAAATGTATGCATTTGAATAAAGGGTTAACCTAATTTAATCATGTCTGATGTAGTTAATATCCTAGAGAGGATTAGGGAGAGAGAGGAACTTATACATGAGTGATAATCATGTAGTGATTAATCCTCAACACTTTCTACATGAATAAAATATGTAATTAAGGTTTGATCCATGATGATGAGATCATGAAACCCTAATTGAGAAGGTTGATGAGCTCTAACCCTAATTTAAGGGAATGCTTCATGAAAACCCTACTTTTTGGGGTAAAGATACATGAAACCCTAATTTTAGGGGAAATGTTATAAGAAACCTTAATTCAAGGTAAAGAGGTAATGTGGAACTCTGATACAAGGTAATGTGATATGAAACCCTAATCCAGGGTGATGCTATGTATTCTGAAACCCTAATTTGAAAACCTAGCCCTAATTTGTATAAGGGGATGAGTAACCCTGATTGATATGAATTGAGAAAACCCTAACCCTAATAAGGGTATAAGTGGTGTTTCATGTATTGCATGGTGGTAAAATGTAATTGATATAACTGTTATCAAGTGTACTAACCATGCATGTATCATGAGATGATGAGCATAGCCAGGTATGAGCTATGATGTTTCATTTATTATTGTTAATGGGCCTTGTGAGCCATAATATGCTTTGTTGCCTAGTGAGAGGCAACAAGAGATGAAATGGGCTTTGTGATCCATGTGAGATGCTTGTATAATAAGTATCATGTTTACCTTGTTTAGATGACCTGAAGGTGTTTAGTTACCTGATAAGTGGTAACAAGTGTTCTTTGATGAACTGAGGGTTTGAATACCCAATTTCTATAATCATGATGATGAGTTTGTGAAAGGATGAGAATGCTCCTGATGAGATGAGGGATTGAGATCCCAAATGCTTTATTAAAGATTTGAACAGTACTTGATGGATGTATTACACATTCTTTGTAGCAATTGTTAAAACAATTGATGTTTGGAAACTTGTTTGATGCTTAAAGAATATGGTAATACACTTAATTAATCAAGTGATATCATATAATGTAGTTGCCCTGACCACAGATCCATCAACGTCAGAATTTGCTGAATGGTGAAACGAGTTAAACTCGGAGTGCATATTTTTGAATATGCGGGGGTAATTGGGCAATTATATCCTCATGCCCCATAGGAATGGCTGCGGACTATATCCTATATACGGGATTGGTTACGGACCATACCCCAGTATGAGTATGGCTACGAGCCATGACTCCATGATATAATACCAGGCATTGGCTACGGGCCATAACCCTGAAGAGAGTATATGCTGTGGGCTATAACTCTATAGTGAAGATGCCAATATACCCTGGCAAGCTAATTGCAGTTTGACATGCGATGTCTCTACCAAATAATCTCGTACTAACTGAGAAGGTTGAGGTATTGGAGTCCGGCTCTTCCATTGACCTTGTGTGGTACTGATGCTTAACGTAATCGTGGTCAGTTGGAGAATGAATGGTATACTTCATCTCTTCATGGCATTAGGTTTGATTGTAAAATATAATCATCTGTGTAGTATAATTGCTTAAGGTTGAAATACGAGAATCACCGGCTGATGTTATCTTGCTTAGTATAGCAGATAAATGTTATACATGTTCTTCATATTCCTTATTGGATAAGTGACATGCTGCTTTATCAAGTTATAGATGAAATGCTTTGAATAAGAATATTGTTCTAATCTGTTCAGACAATGAATCATCTGCTGTTAAACATTTATGATTCCTCTACTCAGTTTTATTCTAATAAGCTGCAATAATAATATTTCTGGCAGAGAGTTATATCTCTCGCTGGGGCAATTTCAAATTGTCTCACCCCCGTGGGATCTAACTTTTTAGGTAGATGCGGAGGAAGAGGCAAAAACCCTATAGTAGGGGAAGAGCAGTAGCAGTAGCAGGGACAACCGTGAATTCTCAGGTGGAGACACTAGTTGTCATGTCTTGTACATAGAGTCCTATGTGCGGTGTCTGTACTCTCAGGTCCTCGGAGTCAGTAGTTAGTTTAATGAATCGATCTGAGATTTTGGATTGATGCCTCAATGTTTTATGCTGCCTGTATATAGTTTAAACAGGGCAGTTGATGTTTGTAATCCTCGAGAAGGAATGGTATAAGATATGTACTTATGAACCAGAATGTAATTGAAATTACTTTGGTTCTTTATGAAAGAGTTTTCCAGTGTATGGATCTCTTTGTAAATGGTTTTAATTTTTAGTGATTTTTAGTAATCCGCTGTTAATGAATGCTTCCGCTTAAGTAAATCATGTTTTTGTGATTTGTATGCCACAATATCAGGCAAAGAGGAGTGTGCTTGCTCCACACCATATCAGGCAGAGAGGTGTGTGCTTAACCCAATATCATTTTTGAGGTGTTTTCTTGACCTCATATCATCCAAGAGGTGTATACTACCTTACCATATCATGCAAGAAAGTATAAACTCATATCCATATCATTTTAGTGGAGTAGGTGCATCACCATATCGGGTTAGATGTGCTTGCTTGTGTGCTTGAACCTGATATCACTTTATAAGGTGATACCATCATCTTCAAGCTCTAGAACTTCATTATAATTGTTCTAGTACAAGGATAACATGTCTAAGAAACTACTAGAACTCATAATTTCATCAATCATTTCAGAATATTTTGGAATTTAAAGTAGTTCATTTAAGCATAGAAATTTAGGTGATGAATAATAACATGGTTGAGTTCAAGTTATATAACCCACCTTAAGAACAATTTCAAAGCTCCATGCTCCAAATCTCCACATTATTAAGGTTGAAGATGACTTATCAAAAGTCCAAGGATAGTTCACAACTCTATCATATACAAGGAATCACCATGGATAAGAAATTGGTGAAGAAGAAAAGAAAGGAAGATCATAACCCTAAAATCATGCTTCAATCCAAGGTTGAAGATGATCATGGGCTCACCTTAGGGTTAAGTATTGAGCTCCTTATTGCTCCTTAGCACCTTTTCACAATACCGCACTACCCTTGCACGATATGCCATCACTTGTGTCCGATATCCCCCTCACTTGTGATCAAAACACTTTACTATGGCCGATATCACCCTACTTGGCCGATATGATCTTGCTATGGATGATACCCAAGGGCTATGCACGATACCACATCACTCCTACACGATAAAAGGACCCTATGAATGATATATAAGAGAAAGGAGGTGGTAGGATTCGAAAAAGTTCATTATGGGATGAAAGAAGGGATATATATACTTGTTGTTCATGAAGAAGTGTGAAAAATGAGGTGTCATCAATTTGAGCTACTAGGTGCCACATGTCCATGCATGGTTCACACGTGTACATGCATGAATTAACATTTATATTGACATGCAAAACTCTTGAGGATAATCTAGGGATGAATTTTCATCTGGTACTTATCCTTTTAAATAAAATATATCAACAAAATCACCACTTTATTCACAACACGATACAACTTTTCTAAGGAAGTTGTAAACCGATACACTTCACCTCCTTGAGGTGATTTTCACATCATGGGCTTTTCCAAGAGTCCAAAAAACGATATGGGACTCCTCCTATGGATCCTTGGCCGATAGGCACTCATATATAAGCTTTTCAACTTGATACAACTTAAGTTAGGGTTTCATATTCAACCCCTTTCTTGGTCATTTCATCACCAAGAGTACCATCACTCATAATTGATTCAAACATGGTGCCTCATTATTTCTCTCTCTCCTATAAATGATACTAGGAGGGATTAGGGAATCTCTAGAGGTGGTAATTTGCATATCGACCCTACATTTTGGGTAAATTACAATTTGTACCAAAATTGGTACACAAGTCACCAACATTATTCAAACAAGTTCAAACTTGGAATTTAGGCTTTCCACAAGCCACCACCTTACATAATTCTTTCTATAATGATGCTAAAACACTTAGGGAACATTCAACATGTGACAAATTGCAATATAACCCCTCATCTTGGGTAAATTGCATTTTGGTCCAAAACATGAGAACATTGCTCAAACATTATTCAAACATGACCAAATTTGAAACATAAGTTTGTTACCTGATAGAAAAACACTTTAGAGGATTATATTCAAGTTCTAAGCAACTTACTTAGACAAAAAAACAGGGTTACCTCATAACCCAGGTCAGGGTCATTACAAATTATAAACCCCTAACAAGGATTTTGTCCCTGAAATCCCAGGTAAAGGGAGACAGATATAATTCATTCATCATATCATCATGCCTCCACATAACATATTAATGTCATGGATATTCCATAGAACTTTGACCAACACAAAGTCCTTTCACACAGGGTTATCATAGAATCTGTCATACATGACACATACTCCACTGTCCTTTTCATTATTGACTATAGAGTCAACTCTGTGTCGGGTGACATTTTTTTTTTCTTAGTTGGAGAATCATTATACATACCTTATTTAACTCAGGTGTCAAACCTCACTGATTTGTCACCCACTTGGAACTACATGTCTTATCATACATTTTAAGCTTTGATAATATTTTTCTCAAATGATTCTACCTTTATTCCTTCAATTACTATATATTTATCAAAGTTATGTTTATGCAGATCATAAAACCCTAACATATAATTTTCCTACTAGAATTGTCACAAGGTTGCCCCTTCTAGGTAACCAAACATTACTCCTTGTCAAAAATCATGTTCTCATTTTTTTCTCATATCATTGAAAGTTCTTGGATACTAGGATTCTTTACCTTGGTATTCATTATTTGTGGCAAAAACACATCACATCATCATAATTTCCATCCTCTATTGTTATTTACCAAGACCAAACATATTACTTATCACATATGCTTGTCACCTTCTTCGAGTATTACATGAACTTTCAATTATTCACGTGCCATTCAATCTTATTTCCTCTTAAGTTCCTTGCCTTCAACATAGGAATTATAGAGATGATTACATGTCACCATCTCTCAGTATTACCATCATCATGATTACTAGACTGGGTATTCAAACCCTTAGTTCATCACTGAACATTGTTACCTCTCATCAGGTAACTGTTACCTCTAGGTCCTCAGACCAAGGTATACATTATACTAAACATCTTCTTTTGTTTATAAGTTTATCTATGATTAACTCAGATTTCTTTCGTATATCAATTAGGATGTGGTAGAAATATCCATGCCACATCTTCTACCTCATTAATCTCTTTAGATTGTCTTAAAATGACTACTTGATTAGAGTAATCAGAAAGATAACAATCTAAGAGTTCCATACTTACCTTGCCTTCAATAGATGAATACCTGGCCAGGGTACTCAAGAACTGAAATTAGGTAGTATGCATTTGTTTTATATTATGTTTCATCTCTTTAAATTTTTACTACTTAGTATCTCAGTTTTTCTTTTACATCTCTTCCCTTTCTACATGAAGAGAGAAATTTCAAAACATATAAGGGGATATTAATCTGAATATAGGTTCTCATCCTTCTTATCTCTTCCTCATGTCCTCATAGGACTAATTACAGGAAGCTCAACAACAATTACCTTCTTATGATTATTAGATAAAATCAAGAGAAGACATATCAGAATGAAAAAGTTCTATCTGACTGTCACTCCTCACAATCACCTACCACTTCAGGTTGACTCAAACATAGAGTCTAGCTGTTTCATGTTGTTTCTTTTTCCTTTTTACACTTATTAGGTTGTAACTTTCGTAAGCCCTGCCGAGTCTACCTCGGTTGTTGGGTCATTTCTTCCCTTCTTTTTAAAGAAAAGAGTTTAGTATGCTCAACATGTCCATATCTATAACATGTCTTGCCCTCATACCATGGTCTTATCGGTCTTATTACTGATGTAAAAACTAAGCCATGGGTTCTTACAGGTGGAAAGTTAGGACTTTTGCCTTTACTTAGTGACTACTACCCTGGTGCACTAGGCATTTATTGCACTGGTGGTACCAAAAATGTTGGCTTTTTAGAACAACTAGGCAAACGTCTCCAGATTATAGAGACCTTTCATTAATTCTCAACTTATTGCCCCTCCTTGGCATTGCCATCATAGATGTACTATCTGTCTATACTTATGGTAGAGTCTATTTTCTTACCACATGTTAATTCTTCCCACATTTTCCACTGTTCCAACACAACTATGTCATTCAGGAACCCTTGCAAAACCCAAAGTTTCTACATTGAAGACTGGTAACCTAGGTTGTAATGCTAGTATCCAGTCTACTATATGTATCACTGTTGTCTTAACCTGCTTATCAAGAGCATAAACATAGGATTCTTTATCCTGATCGGATCATAATGGGAATTCTCAGGCACTCATTCTTCTCTTTCCTGATCCCTTGCACCCTTTCTTGGTGCAACAACATTGCCCTCAGCAATGTATTCATCATATTCTCCAGTCATTTTTAGACTTCACATTTTCTTCTACATAAGCAGAAGTTACTATAGGGTATAATGGATGACACTAAAAAAAATCAACACCTTAGTCCTATGTCTCTGTAGACTTAGCGAACCTTAAGCTATGATACCAAACTTGTAATGACCGTAATCAAACTGACAAACAAACCGTTACTAATTATGCGGAATAATCATAAGAAACGGATTAACAAAAATCACTAAAAATTAACACCATTTTTTTTGTAAAGAGATCCATTTCCAAGAAAACTCTTTAAGGAAGAACCAAAACTTGATATTCACATTGATCATATAGTGTACATATATTGTACCATTTCTTCTCGAGGATATCATATAACAATTGCTTCCTCAAAACATATACTAAAGCAACATAAAATCTCGAGGCATACTAGCCAAAACCTCAGATTGTTCATAAAATAGACACACACTAAATCCAAGGACCTGAGAGTACAAAGATGACACATATGACTTCTATCTACAAGACACGACAGTCAGTACACTCAACCTGAGTTGTCACTACTATCCCTACTGCTGATGTTCTTCCTCTACAGTACAGTCTCAACCCCCCTCGTGCACATCCACCTAAAAAAATGTGGATCCTACGGGGAGAGACAATTGTCCCAGCGAGAGATATAACTCTCCGTCAACAATGTTATTATCATAGGTAAATAGTATTAAACTGAGCAGAGGATAAGCAATTTAGAATATTCTCATCTTTTAAAGCATTGCAACTATCTATGATAGAGCAGTAAATCATCTATTCACTTTATAAGGAATATGAAGAACATGCATATCAATTACCTATCATACTATATCAACATCTCAAGCTTATCCTATGATATTCATTATCCCGGTATGTCATCATTGAATCATTCTCATTTCTATCTGTTGACCTTAGCCAATCTGTTAGCCAGATATTAAATTGTACCAGTCATGTGAGTAGACATCATTATATTCTATCCAGGCATTGGACTATGCCAATCCTGTGCAACTATTCCAGGTATTGGACTATGCCAATCCTGTGAAACTATTCCAGGTATTGACTATGCCAATCCTGTGCAATTATTCCAGGCATTGGGTTATTACCAATCCTGTGCAATTATTCCAGATATTGGGTTATTACCAATCCTGTAGTTTTATTCCAGGTATTGGACTATGCCAATCCTGTGACATTTTTCCAAGTATTGGATTATGCCAATCCTATGAGTGTTGCATCCATGCATCAAGTTATCCCAATTATGTAGTTTTATTCCAAGTATTGGACTATGCCAATCCTGTGACATTATTCCAGGTATTGGATTATGCCAATCCTATGAGTGTTGCATCCAGGCATCGGGTTATCCCAATCCTATAGTTTTATTCCAGGTATTGGACTATGCCAATCCTGTGACATTATTCCAAGTATTGGATTATGCCAATCCTGTGAGTGTTGCATCCAGGCATCGGTTTATCCCAATCCTATAGTTTTATTCTAGGTATTGGACTATGCCAATCTTGTGACATTATTCCAGGTATTGGGTTATGACCAATCCTGTGCAATTATTCCAGGTATTGGGTTATGACCAATCCTGTGCAATTATTCCAGGTATTGGGTTATGACCAATCCTGTACAATTATTCCAGGTATTGGGTTATGACTAATCATGTGCAATTATTCCAGGTATTGGGTTATGACCAATCCTATGCAATTATTCCAGGTATTGGTTTATGACCTATCTTGTGAAATTATTCTAGGCATTGGGTTATTACCAATCCTGTGCAATTATTCTAGGTATTGTGTTATGACCAATCCTTTGCATCTATTCCAGGTATTGGACTATGCCAATCATGTGCATCTATTCCAGTCATTGGACTATGCCGATCCTGTGCATCTATTCCAGGCATTGGACTATGCCAATCCTGTGCATCTCATCACTGAATACCACATCACCTTTACTAGGCATTACCTTGGCCAAGTCATCATACTTGTTCACATCCTTTATATAATACAAGCATTCCTCTTATCTCCTTTAAGCATATTCAAAACACTATGGCCCTTATTTGGCTATAAGCATAAAGCATGTATGATTAAGATTTCATTATTATTATTATTGTATCCATTTATTATTATTATTATGTTACTAAGTTTCTGTTTCCTAGTTTATTTTGAACATTATCATTTCTTACATGAGACTTTTATAAACATCTTGTTACCTCTCACTAGGCAACAACTATTCTCATGGCTCACAAGGCCCATTAAACATCTTGTTACCTTTCACTAAGCAACAACTAACCACATGGCTCACAAGGCCCATTAAGCATATTGTTACCTCTCACTAGGTAACAACTAACCACATGGCTCACAAGGCACATTAAACATCTTGTTACCTCTCACTAGGTAACGACCAATCACATGTCTCACAAGGCCCATATAATTGGTATTATATGAAACATCATAGCTCATACTTAGCTATGCTCATTATCTCATGCTATCAGCATGGTTTCAATATGGTTAAGGATTCCCCTTTATTAACTAATTACAGTTTCAAATCACATCATTACCCTTCATTAGGGTTAAGGTTTCCCTTTTTAAGCTAACTAGGGTTTTCACGTACATTCATCAAGAATCACAACCCTAATTCAGACTCCACACATAATAGGAGTATCAATGTATACTCATTACATGAGTATTAAACACGTATAAGTTTCTCTTTCATCCTTACTAGGTTATTGATTACATCCTGCTCCATTAGGTTGGCTCAACCCTTCTCTCAAGGTAAATTGTCCCATATCTATCAAAATGCATTAAACCCTTCATGTATTAAAGTATAATTTGACATAACATACAACATGTATCACTCAATCAAGTGTATTGGATTGAGTTTCTTCCACCATATCGGGCAAAGAGGTGTGCATAACAATTTAGGTGATGAATAATAACATGGTTGAGTTCAAGTTATATAACCCGCCTTAAGAACAACTTCAAAGATCCAAGCTCCAAAGATACAAGTTCCTAAGGTTGAATATGACTTATCAAAAGTCCAAGGCTTTTTCACAAATCCTTCATATACAAGGAATCACCATGGATAAGAAATTGGTGAAGAAGAAAAGAAAGGAAGATCATAACCCTAAAATCATGCTTCAATCCAAGGTTGAAGATGATCATGGCCTCACCTTAGGGTTAAGTATTGAGCTCCTTATTGATACATAGCACCTTTGCACGATACCTCACTACCCTTTCATGATATGCCATCACTTGTGGCTGATATCCCCCTCACTTGTGATCAAAACACTTCACTATGGCCGATATCACCTCACTAGGCCGATATCACCCTACTTGGCCGATATGATCTTGCTATGGACGATACCCAAGGCCTATGCACGATACCACATCACTAATGCATGATACAAGGACCTTTTGCATGATATATAATAGCAAGGAGGTGGTAGGATTCGAAAAATTTCACTATGTGGTGAAAGAAGGGATATATATATACTTCTTGCTCATGAAGAAGTGTGAAAATGAGGTGTCATCAATTTGAGCTACTAGGTGCCACGTGTCCATACATGGTACATGTACATGCATGCATTAAAATTTATCTTGACATGAAAAACTCTTGAGGAAAATCTAGGGATGAATTTTCTTCCATTACTTATCCTTTTGAATAAAATATATCAACAAAATCACCACCTTTTTCACAACCGGATACAACTTTTCTAAGGAAGTTGTAAACCAATACACTTCACCTCCTTGAGGTGATTTTCACATCATGGGCTTTGACAAGAGTCCAAAAAACGATATGGGACTCCTCCTATGGATCCTTGGCCGATAGGCACTCATATATAAGCTTTTCAACTTGATACAACTTAAGTTAGGGTTTCATATTCAACCCTTTCTTGGTCATTTCATCACCAAGAGTACCATCACTCATAATTGATTCAAACATGGCGCCTCATTATTTTTATATCCTATAAATGATACTAGGAGGGAGTAGGGAGACTCTAGATGTGGTAATTTGCTTATCAACCCTACATTTTGGGTAAATTACAATTTGTACCAAAATTGGTACACAAGTCACCAACATCATTCAAACAAGTTCAAACTTGGAATTTAGGATTTCCACAAGCCACCACCTTACATCATTCTTTCTATAATGATGATAAAACACTTAGGGAACATTCAAAATGTTACAAATTGCAATATAACCCCTCATCTTGGGTAAATTGCATTTTGGTCCAAAACATGAGAACATTGCTCAAACATTATTCAAACATGACCAAATTTGAAACATAAGTTTGTTACCTGATAGAAAAACACTTTAGAGGATTATATTCAAGTTCTAAGCAACTTACTTAGCCAAAAAAAATAGGGTTACCTCATAACCCAGGTCAGGGTCATTACAAATTATAAACCCCTAACAAAGATTTTGTCCCCAAAATCCCAGGTAAAGGGAGACAGATATAATTCATTCATCATATCATCAAGCCTTCACATAACGTTACAATCCCAATTTTTGGGTTCATTTAGTGAGAAATGTAATTTCTCATATTAAAGATATTTGAACATATAATGATATAATTTGTTTTGAATACATGGATTTCGTTTACAATAGCCTTGATGATTGTGTTGTGGGCTTTATTGGCTATTGGGCCCAATAAAGGAAAAGACAAAAGAAACTCCATTATTGAGTAAATAAGAAAATAAAGTAAAGAAAAATGTGGAAACCTCTAGAAGGCACATCCAAAGAGGATTTCTTGCCTCTTGGGTTCCTTGGGTTCCAAGGAGTCCCAATGAAGAAAGAGGAAAGAGAAAATACCAATAAAGTCAAATAAGAAGATAATATGATGCATAATGAATGTTTTTGGGGTATTGTTAAAAAGGGAGTAATTTCTATTAAAATAAAATAGAAATTCGTGCCTAATGAATTAAAAAGGGCAAGTACAAAGAAAATGAAAGAGGAATTTCGAATTCCTAATATCCATATAATGGAGAATAACCAAGGATAAAGAAGAGAGAGAATATTACTTCTCATTGAAGGAATTGATTTCCTACTTGGAAAGGGACTCTTTGAGTCGTGTATAAGCTTACCTAGGGCTTCGTTTCTCACCCCTATATAAGGGGTAGAGCCCTGGTTCGAAGGGAAGGAGAACCCCACGTTTCTCTACCCTCTTCTCCAACCATGCACCTGTACAAACCCTAACCAAGAGGTGGAGTTGTCCCTGGAGCCATGAGGTGGCAAGGAGGAGTTTCATTGGTAGCTTGTTGCTCCAATATACCAGGAAGTAACGTTGCCATCATGGCCAGACCCTGACCCAGGTGCAGCCGTAGCTGCACAGTTGCAACACTGGTTGAAGGTCATACGCCTACCCTGCCCAAACCAGCCGCCTAGGACACGATCTGGGTGGCGCCCAGATGCGGCGGAGGGTGTCGGAGCAAGGGAGGTAGTTTGCATAGAGGTTCCTACCGTGGAGAGGTAGAAGAAGATCCCGCGATCTCTGCAGCGCAGTCGCAGATCGTAGGTCCTGCACCCCGCCCACCAACCATCCCAGCAATGATTTGATGCATGTATGGGCGTGATGGAGGGTACCAGTGGTAGGGTAGCAGTCCCCAGTGATCTTCGGGGTCCAGGGATGGAGCTGGAGCCGCGCCCTTGGTAGCTAGGGCAGCTGGTTCGCGCCATCTAAAGGTTGAAGACAACCATAGAAGGTTGGATGGTTCTTCCCCTCCAGGGTGTGAAGGAACAACCACTTACACGGGGGCATATGCGTCATTTAGTTATGTTTCCAAACAACGTTGCATGGAGCGGGGTGATGTGGCGCTCCCGGATTGGCTCAAGTAAGTCTAATTTGCAAAATTCATATCTAATAATCGGTAGCTCGGATGGATACAAATAATATATGCATTTTGCTTAGAAAAATGAGAGGAATTCAATAAAAATATGTTGAGAAGCTAATTCCTCTTACAATCCAAAAAGTAGTGTAAGTTATCAACTTTAATGAATTAAAGATTAAGAAACTCTACTTTGAGATGATTAATGTAATTAGTAGAGTTTAATGGGTGATTAAAGTTGATATTAACCTGCTAATTGTAAAAAGGTACATTAAGATCGAAAATGATGAACTTTGCACGTAATCAGTCTAATTTAGAGTTTATGTGCATAAATATGCTTGAAATTTGAAAAGTACATAAAGTTATCATCTTTAATGATTTAATTAATGAAAAACCCTTAGATTTGATGATAGATGGACTTAATGATGTGATTTGGATAATTCAAACCAATATTAAATATTTGTTAATAAAAGTGAAAATAGGATCTAAAAAGATGATCTTTTTATATAATTGGCTTAATTTAGGGTTCCATGTGCATGAATATGCATTAATGGGCTTGAAAACCCTAATTTAGGTAAATATGTCTTTTAATTGTTTTAATGGTTCAAATCCATGAATAAGTAGAGATATGATGATCCTAAGTCAATTTGGGTATAAAAGACTATTAAAATGGATAATTTGAGCAATTAAGGTTTATATAAGTAGAAAAGAGTATTTTAGGGTTTGTTGACCTAAAAGGGGTAAAGTTTGAGAAATTGATCTAAGAAACCCTAATGAATATTAATGAAACCTTAATTCGGATTGGAAACCCTAGAAAGTGAATCTAAGTCAATAAAGTAGATTCTTGATAAAGTGTGTAGTAAATAGAGTACATATTCTTTTCAAGAATTATGTGATTGTTGAATTGCTTGCTTGGATTGCTTTCTTGGTTGGAATTGCTTAATGCTTGTGAAATCATCAAATCAGGTATGTGGTTATGCTTATGAATAATCACTCTAGTTTCACGGAGATTCTTGAACATTTTATCGGTTGCTTGAAAAATAACTGTTGGATGTCTATTTATTTTATACAACTATAAAGTGATTATGATTATCACCATAAATATACATATAACTGGCTAGATCCGGGTCCACCTCTGTTGCTTTGAAAAGGCTAAAAAGGGGTAATCCTAGAGCAAGGTCTAGGTTACCGTGAGTTAGAAACTGGGCTACCTACATGTAGTGCCATGAGACTCTTTATCATACCATGAGTTAAGGAGTGGTCTACCTATGGGTAGTGCCATGTGACTCAACCCTAGAAACTAGTTCACCTATTAGGTGGATCATGAGGGGTTTAATGGGGATCTACCATAAGGAAGGTAGTATCCAAGTCCACTGCAGGGATAACACAGAGGATAGGGTACTCATGGATCACAGAGTTATATTTAAAATGTAATCTTGGTTGTTAAATGATTAATTGAATGATTACGTTGTTAACATATTTACATGTTTATTGTTTCCCCCACATACCAGCTTTGGCTGACCGATGTTTTGTTTGTCGGCAATTTAGGTATAAAATCCCAAAAAAGGACAAACAGTAAAGTGACACTTTGCGAATTCACAAATTAAAGAGCAAGGAGGTTTTAGTTAGACTAGTTCAACTGTTGATAGAGGTTTAGAAATTCCAACTTTTCAAAGGTATGCAAAATTTTATTTATTACAGCTTTTCAGTATAGATTGTTGAAATTTAATAATTGTTCTTGGTTAAATGCCGAACCTTTGATCCGGAAGTTATGGGTGCGGCTTCAGACCTCTCGATCTCCCTTAATTGGGGCTTACCGGAAGGTGGGGTCGTAACATTTGGTATCAGAGAATAGGTTCCTCACTTAACCATTAATAATTATTAAATTTTACAAACTCGATAGATCCCAAGGGAGTTATTAGAGGATTATCTGAAAGATGGAGGTGTCTAGAAAAGGATCACGACTGGGGGCTGGCAATATTTTCCTTCGCACCACTAGTCAGAATACGAGGACTCCCAGATCTGTGTGACTGCCTGACCAAAGTCTTAGGGTATGAATCGAAATAAGATACCTTATAGACTTTCTCATCTTATTCATCCCTTCTCATCACAAATTCTATTAAGGACCTTAAGGATTAAGGTTTTCTCTCTTCTCCTCACCCTCTTAAGGTATGTGAAAGGTTAATAAGGTCTAAGAAATCCTCCACCAAATTAATGAAAAAGTATATAAATAAGATGTCATGGACATAAGCTTAATAGATTAAGTGCAAACTAAAGGATAGATACATACTTAGGTCGTATAACATAAGTTGTCATGCCCTCAGAAGAGACCTGAGGCTAGACCTTATTGTCAGGAGGATAAATGAAGAGAGTTAGTCTTAGAGATAGAGATCTCCATTGCAAGTAGAGACCTGGCACATCCTCTGAGGATGATGTTAACCCTAACCCTAAGTGAAGGTTAGAGAGAGAGACAACATGATGAGTTAGATGTCATGGTAAACCAGGCGTTTTGATAGACATGCCTTGGATGCCATATGAGCCATGAGAGGTTGGATGATCGAGTGCCTTTAGTGACCTAACCCTGGGAAGGGTCATGTTAGAGTGAAGGATAACTCCTTCAATGATGAGGTTAGTAAAGAACCTATGGAAGACCCATGAGCTTATATGGGTATAATAGGAACCTAGAATGTATCAGTAGTGCGAGCAATATGTTGAAACCCTGGACGGGAGAGTTTGATGGATAGCTTATGAGATAAGCAATCAGGGCTATGGATGATCTTGAGCAAACATAATAGGCTTCACCCACGTGGATGTATGATTGTGAGCTTGATCCTTCATGAAGAGAGGACCTCTAATAGTGAGGCTGGTTGGGGTTAGCTCTAGAGAGAGAGAGAGCAGGACCCCAAGCAAGAGGGTTGGAGGCCTAGATTCTGAGATGTGAGGAATAATGGGGAGTCGAGGATGGTGCGACCTAAGTGGATGATAGTGGTTGCCTCATGCATGATCCCTGGAGGCTGATGATATCTTGGTTGCCTTTAGAGGAACCAAACCCTAGAGAGAGGATGATGCTTCTGGTACCTATGTGCCTGTGGTATAGGTGTTTACCTTATGAGATAGGAAGAAGAGTTCCTTAGTCCTGGATAGGTTTAGTAATAGGTTGTGAGGCCTTGTACCTTGTTGGTTATCCTTAAGGAGGACTCAACTATGAAGTGTTGCTTGAGTCGAAGGATGGTAGGAAGTGCGTGACATACCTTGGACATGTTTGGTTCGTGGTTAAGAGGTTGGGCATGCAGTTGGACACCCAAAAATGAACCTAGGGTTCCTAGGCCTAAGAGGGGAAGTGGTGTACCTAATGCTCATGACGAGAATTAAGTTGCTATAGTTTCGAGCGTGGTACTCCTCATGTATAGAGGAAAAGGGAAACCCCTTAAGTTTAAAGGTATGTTTGATGAACCCCTCATAGCTAAGTTGATGACATGGGGAGGTATGATCTTGATCCAATGTGGAGGATGAGAATAAGTATGACCTAACATGGTTTAGTAGGTGGTCTACCTGTGCCTTGCATAACTTGCTAGGGTTAAGCATGCTAGACCCAAGGACATTTGTGGCCTTTGTTATCGAGGTGAAGTTTTCCTCCCATCATGGGAGAGGGACCCTTTGGTAGGGTGTATACAAGTTTTGTTGGTTTAAGTTAACCTAAAGAGATCTCATAGGATCTTAAGAAGCTAAGTGAAAAGTACATGGTATGGGGATGAACATGTAAACCCATAGATAACCATCTCTAAGTGCATGTGGATGTGTTACCATGGAGGTAACTGGTATGGGGCCTGACCAAGGTAGGCAGGTCACCATGACCCCTATGAAAGGATGAAAGTCAGCCCTTGAAAGCAGAAAGAGAGACGATGAAGGCTTGGGTAAGGTTCTAAGTTGGACATGTACTATAATAGAATCCTAAGTCTATCCTAGGGTCGGGGGGGATAAGACCGATGGAAGTAGGAGTTGCCTAATTCCCTAGTTGCACATGACTATTGGGTCGGGAGGTAACAACTATCATTGTCTGAGGGCCATGGTTTAGGAGATTGATCACCTTCATGAACTCATGGGACCCAAAGGGCATATGAGTAGGGCACTCTCTGGATGCATAAGGGAAGAGGGATGGCCCCTAAAGTACCGGCACCCTATAAACCTAGAAGAGATGACCAAGGATTGTGTGGTGACCCAAGTAGGTTCGAAACCAATTTTCCATGGAGGTAAATTTGATACCAAGATGATTGTAATATAGAGGCATAAATGACACATTTCAACTTAGATTTAAAGGTGTGCTGGCAAGGTGGAATGTACCATCTCTACTCTTGGAACAGGAAGAACTCTGTATTTGGACTGCAACCAAATGCTTATTTCCTCTTGTTATGGGAGTGAGAGATAGGACAAAACGCATGCCATACACTGAGGATAAAGATGATGTGGGTTGGAACGTTGCCATGAGATATGGGGACAAAGAAGATAACATACCCTAGTAAAGTGAATTATACATGGATGGGTTGCAAACACTAAGAGGAATGAGGTAGTCACCTTATGAGGATGTTTTTATCATGAAATGTGAGTCATACAAGGTGGAGTTTGATCACCAAGAAGATGAGCTCAAAGTGTTCTCAATGAAGATGGACTTAGAGTTCGAGTTTGATATGATAAGTGAAATACATGGAAGTGTAAATATAGCTACCTAGTTTGGCTAGAAGAGGTTGTTAGGCTAACCCTAAGTTTGGAAGGGAGATGTGTTTGGCTAACACTTAACGAGATATGTTGAACAAGTTAATGGTTGTTTGGTTAGCCAACCTAGGCCTTGATGCAATGAAAGGATGGTTTTAGAACCTCAAATGCACTTATTTGGAAAGGAAGGTGAAGAAACCCCGACTAGAGTGGTTTAGGGTTTCTGAGAAATCGATCTTGAGGAATCATGACATATAGGAGATCATGATCACCATATACCATGGTAATACTAAGATAATAAGTGATAGTAATACGTTGGATGCTTAAGTTGCTTATGGCATGTGGCCATGAAAGCCGAAGGTGAAGGACGAACACTAGTAACCCAGTGCATTGATGTAAAGGATAAAGAGTCCCCGAAAGGGAAAGGGAGTTCATCACTATGGATGTGGTAAGTCTCCCCTGGACCAAGGAAGGTCGAGATGCAATATGGGCTATGATAGATCGCCTTACCTAGATGACGTGAGAAAGAGAGAGTTCTGTCAAGGGATAGATATGGTTGAACTACCCATGAGAGAGATGGTTCAACTACACCATGATGCGAGTTCAAAGGTTCTTGAGTTTGACCTAAAGGTTCCCTTCCAAAAGGTGGAAGTGGGTACAAGAAGAACTCGATGTTAGTATAGTTTATCACCCCTAACTAATGGTTAGTATGATACAAACTAAAGGGTCTGATGAGAGCATGTGTGCTCATTCAGGGTGATATCTAGAGACAGTTCTTATCCTATGAAAGATGTGATGATGACCACCATAGCCAATATTGGGATTTAAAGAAGCTCTGTAAGGGAGGTTGTGTCGGTCACCACTTCAGTAAGGTGATGTTGGTGAAAGGACCACGTGATGGTTAGAAAAGGACCACAATGTGTGTAGATGAAGTTGCTTTGATCATGCAATGGCTGAAAGGAGCCTAGAGATGACGGGAGTCATGAGCGGATGCAAAGTAGACTGACGTGCAGTTCACTGTGGGAGAATATGTGACATGCAAATCCGACCCCTCTAAGTTATAGCTAAGAGAGCTGAGTCCCCGATGCATGGGTTCTTTTGACATGGTTTGGTGGAGAATGTTAAGGTTGATCTTACCCCTCAGGATAAAGTAATGTGTGATGAGTTCCATGTGTCCAATTTAGAGCACTATGTGAGGTACCTAGACCATGTGCTGAGCAATGAACCTAGTGAGCCCAAGGGAGGCTGAAATGGCCTGAGTCACCTGTGCAGTTTATAGATGCCATGATGAAAGAACTCAGAGAAAAGAATATGTAATGATAAAGGTTCTTTGGAAGCACCATGGGTAAGGTAAAGCCACATAGGGGCCAATGATGGACATGGAAAAGTCTTATTCTAATTTGTTTATTTTCTTGATAGAATTTTAAGGACAAAATTCCTATAAGAGGGGAAGGATGTTACAACCCCAATTTTTGGGTTCATTTAGTGAGAAATGTAATTTGTCATATTAAAGATATTTGAACAAATAATGATATAATTTGTTTTGAATACATGTATTTCTTTTACAATAGCCTTGATGATTGTGTTTGGGTTTTATTGGCTATTGGGCCCAATAAAGGAAAAGACAAAAGAAACTCCATTATTGAGTAAATAAGAAAATAAAGAAAAGAAAAATGTGGAAACCAATAGAAGGCACATCCAAAGAGGATTTCATGCCTCTTGGATTCCTTGGGTTCCAAGGAGTCCCAATGAAGAAAGAGGAAAGAGAAAATACCAATAAAGTCAAATAAGAAGATAATATGATGCATAATGAATGTTTTGGGGGTATTGTTAAAAAGGGAGTAATTTCTATTAAAAGAAAATAGAAATTTGTGGCCAATGAATTAAAAAGGGCAAGTACAAAGAAAATAAAAGAGGAATTTCGAATTCCTAATATCCATATAATAGAGAATAACTAAGGATAAAGAAGAGAGAGAATATTACTTCTCATTGAAGGAATTGATTTCCTACTTGGAAAGGGACTCTTTGAGTCGTGTATAAGCTTACCTAGGGCTTCGTTTCTCACCCCTATATAAGGGGTATAGCCCTGGTTCGAAGGGAAGGAGAACCAGACATTTCTCTACCCTCTTCTCCAACCATGCACCCGTCCAAACCTGAACCAAGAGGTGGAGTTGTCCCTGGAGCCATGAGGCGGCAAGGAGGAGTTTCATTGGTAGCTTGTTGCTCCAATGATACTAGGAAGCAACATTTCCATCTTGGCCAAACCCTGACCCAGGCATAGTTGTAGCCACATGGTTGCAACACTGGTTGCAGGTCGCATGCCTACTCTACCCAAAATAGCCGCCTAGGACGCGATCTGGGTGGCTCCCAGATGCGGCGGAGGCTGTCAGAGCAAGGGAGGTAGTTTGCGTAGAGGTTCCTGCCGTGGAGAGGTAGAAGAAGATCCCGCGATCTCTGCAATGCAACCGCGGATTGCAGGTCCTGTGCCCCACCCACCGACCATCGCGGCCATGATTCGATGCATGTATGGGCGTGATGGAGGGTGCCGGTAGTAGGGCAACAATCCCTAATGATCTTCGGGGTCCAGGGATGGAGCTGGAGCCGTGCCCTTGGTAGCTAGGGCTGCTGGTTCGCGGCATCTGAAGGTTGAAGACAACCATAGAAGGTTGGACGGTTCTGCCCCTTTGGGGTGTGAAGGAACAACCACTTACACGGGGGCAGATGCGTCATTTAGTTATGTTTCCAAAAACATTGCATGGAGTGGGGTGACGTGGCACTCCCGGATTGGCTCAAGTAAGTCTAATTTGCAAAATTCATATCTAATAATCGGTAGCTCGGATGGATACAAATAATATATGCGTTTTGCTCAGAAAAATGAGAGGAATTCAATAAAAATAGATTTAGAAGATAATTCCTATTAAAATCCAAAAAGTAGTGTAAGTTATCAACTTTAATGAATTAAATATTAAGAAACTCTACTTTGAGATGATTAATGTAATTAGAAGAATTTAATGGGTGATTAAAGTTGATATTAACTTGTTAATTGTAAAAAGGTACATTAAGACTGAAAATGGTGAACTTTGCATGTAATTAGTCTAATTTAGAGTTTATGTGCATAAATATGCTTGAAATTTGAAAAGTACATAAAGTTATCATCTTTAATGATTTAATTAATGAAAAACCCTTAGATATGATGATAGATGGACTTAATGATGTTCTTTGGATAATTCAAGCCAATATTAACCTGTTGTTAATAAAAGTGAAAATAGGATCTAAAAAGATGATCTTTTTATATAATTGGCTTAATTTAGGGTTCCATGTGCATGAATATGCATTAATGGGCTTGAAAACCCTAAATTAGGTGAATATGTCTTTTAATTGTTTTAATGGTTCAAATCCATGAATAAGTAGAGATGTGATGATCCTAAGTCAATTTGGGTATAAAAGACTATTAAAATGGATAATTTGAGCAATTAAGGTTTATATAAGTAGAAAAGAGTATTTTAGGGTTTGTTACCTAAAAGGGGTAAAGTTTGAGAAATTGATCTAAGAAACCCTAATGAATATTAATGAAACCTTAATTCGGATTGGAAACCCTAGAAAGTGAATCCAAGTCAATAAAGTAGATTCTTGATAAAGTGTGTAGTAAATAGAGTACATATTCTTTTCAGGAATTATGTGATTGTTGAATTGCTTTCTTGGTTGGAATTGCTTAATGCTTATGACATCATAAAATCAGGTATGTGGTTACGCTTATGAATAATTGCTCTAGTTTCACAGTGATTCCCGAACTTTTTGTCGGTTGCTTGAAAAATAACTGTTGGATGTCTATTTATTTCATGCAACTATAAAGTGACTATGATTATCACGATAAATATACATATAACTGGCTAGATCTGGGTCCACCTCTGTTACTTTGAAAAGGCTAAAAAGGGGTAATCCTAGAGCAAGGTATAGGTTACCATGAGTTAGAAACTGGGCTACCTACATGTAGTGCTATGAGACTCTTTAGCATACCATGAGTTAAGGAGTGGTCTACCTATGGGTAGTGCCATGTGACTCAACCCTAGAAATTGGTTCACCTATTAGGTGGATCATGAGGGGTTTAATGGGGATCTACCATAAGGAAGGTAGTATCTTGGTCCAATGCAGGGACATCACAAAGGATAGGGTACTCATGGATCACAGAGTTATATTTAAAACATAATCTTGGTTGTTAAATGATTAATTGAATGATTACGTTGTTAACATATTTACATGATTATTGTTTCCCCCACATACCAACTTTGGCTGATCAATGTTTTGTTTGTCGGCAATTTAGGTACAAAATCCCAAAAAAGGACAAATAGTAAAGTGATACTTTGCCAATTCACAAATTAAAGAGCAAGGAGGTTTTAGTTAGACTAGTTCAACTGTTGATAGAGGTTTAGAAATTCCAACATTTCAAAGGTATGCAAAATTTTATTTATTACAACTTTTCAGTATAGATTGTTGACATTTAATAATTGATCTTGGTTAAATGCCGAACCTTTGATTCAGAAGTTATGGGTGCGGCTTCAGACCTCTCAGTCTCCCTTAATTGGGGGTTACTGGAAGGTGGGGTCGTAACATAACATATTAATGTCATGGAGATTACATAGAACTTTGACCAACACAAATCCTTTCACAGAAGGTTATCATAGAATCTATCATACAAGACACATACTCCATTGTCCTTTTCATTATTGACTATAGAGTCAACTCTGTGTCGGTTGACAATTTTTTTTCTTAGTCGGAGAATCATTATACATACCTTATTTAACTCAAGTAGTCCATATAACATCGAATGAGCATACCAAATTTTTCTAGATCTAACTTGCTAACATGGAAACTGAACTAGTGTGATATGTATTTTGTGATCAACCTTTAAAAGAATGTATATATACTTTGTGATATGTAGCTAGAATATGTATACTTTAGTTGTGTGATCCCGTACAACAATTAAGTGGATATTGAAAGAGTAAGAAATCATTTTTTTATACATGTGAATGTATGAGACTTAAAAAATCAACGAAGTCTATAATGATGTGGATTTTTGTTTCCTCATCCTATATGTATATACAATGAAATGGGTTTTGAAAGGGCAAAAGATCATTTGTCTCCTACATATCATATGAGCAAAAAGATGAGCATAATCTACTATGCATTTAGCAAAAGATCATTTGTCTCCTACATATGGACACAATGATATCAAAACAATGAAATCAAGTACGTCTATTCATGTCAATGATGGTTATCTTACTAGTATAAATTCACTAATCATGTTGATTGATTAGAGATTATCCATGTTACCATTGGTTGGATACATACTACATATTGCATCAAGAAATATGTATGTTTTTCTTTTAGGAAAAAGATAGATGTATATGTATATAATGTACATAAAATCTAATCTAGGCATTTGAGTTTTCAGGCCTAGGTTTACCTCTGCCCATACCCGACCCAAATAAAATATGGGTTTAATTTTAGGCCCGACCACCCATATTATAATTTAGGTTTGGGTCTGGATTGGGTTATGCGGTATGGGTCGTGGGTCGGATCGGGCCGGCCCAACCCGATGCTCATCCCTATCCATAGCTATCCCTCCCAAGTCATGTTAGACTTGATTGAGCTCCCTCGGTTACCACAACCAGAGAGGATAACAAATGTCAGAGAAATTGATTCTCAATTGTCTTTGTTGTGTTCTGGAAAGCCCCTAGTATCCCTCTATTTATTGTAGAGGCAAGGGTTAGGGTTCCCAATCTATGTGGGAGTGGAAGGGACTGGAAGATCTCAAATTTCTACAACAATTCTAGAAACTTCATAGCCTACAACAATCGAAATGGCCGTATGGCAAACCCAAACGGTCATTTGGCATGTGAGACTGTCTGTGACAAAGTGGTTTTTCTAGCTTAATTCCGAGGATGGAATTTCTTTTAAGGTGTGTAGGATGTGATGGAGTGAACTTTTAGAATCCTAAATGTCCAATGACATAAGTGAAATCATATGGTTGAGTTATATTGAGAGTTCCAAGCTTTTGACAAAGTAGGTGTGTTGAAGTGAGGTTGGCATAATGATTAAGATCCTTAGTTTTATGCCTTGCTGAGGTATTTAATTGAATGGTCTAACAATTGAGTTTTGGCACCAAACTTGAATGGAAACTACCTTGAGCGGTGATAAAACTATGGTTAAAATTTGATGAAGAATAAAGTTTCCTAGATGAAGTTATTAAGGTTTAAAAATGATAAATTAATGTGTATTATTGACCAATCTATTTGAGTTTTAGCCTAAGTTATGGATGTCAGATGGTGTCACACACCCTGGTTGTGGGCTAGTCCATGGATTTCCCTATATCTCGCTTTAATCTAGGCAGTATAACCTGGAGCTGACGGTTGTATTTTGTCCTCGACCTCCTACAGTTTGTGACTAATATGTGGGGTGCCCATGATTCACCCAGGATGCCATGACAAGGACGTGCGACTAGGAGTGGGCAGTTGGCCTCACTTTCCATCAGGCATATCCACCTTGACCCTCACCCAGCTCGTTACTTCAACTAGAGCATATCAGCACACCCCATAAGCAGACTGGAGAAGAATAGGACCAGAAGAGGGCACAAGATGAGTCTTTCACAAAGGGAATTAATAAGGGACTCAAGGGGTTTTCCGTTTATATACCCATATGCTCTGTGATGGAGGATGGCAGCGCTGATGAACCTGAGTTCTCCGGAGTTGTTCCCTTTGGTGGCACGACTTCATGGACAGAGAAAGGAAGAGGCAAGGGGGAATCATGGGAGAGACGAAGACCGCAGGGTAGAGTTGAGTGGGCATAGATCATAGAGGAAGAAGGACCACCATCCGCGAGGCCAGAGACGGTGAGTTCCTAGAATCCGGAGAGAGGATGCAACTGCATATGTTTCGGAGAAGTCGAGGACGATTCTGGTTGAATCCTAAAGTTTTTGGTGGCCCTAGAAGTCGATGAGGAGGAGGCGGAACCTACTGGTCCCACGCCAGAGTTGAACTTCACGGCGGCGGCTCAAGCCCTGAGCAGACGGTGGCGATCTTCACCAGCCGTCAGGAGCTGCCATAGAACAAGTAGCCCAGGGCCAAAGGTACTGAAGGAGTGTATCTGAAACCTCCAGGCACCCTTAGATCAGATGAGGGGGACCTGGCAGAGCATGATTTCTCACTGGAGAAGATCCGTCAAGGCGGGCAGAGGCTGTGGTCACGTGAGAACGCGGGAGTCAGGCTCTATTATCGTGAGAACACGGAGAAGAGGGAGAGCCTGAACCAGCTTGAGTCTCCGAGACTGCCTAGAAAATTGGCCTGCTCTCAGAAGTGAACCGCCGGTTCACTTGAGGCCAGCTTCAAGGTAGGAGCCGCTACCCTAGGGTCCATGTGGCAACATCTGACTGGACAACAAAGGTAAATACTTAAGAAATGCTCATTTCTTATATAATTCGTAGAAAATAACGCAGTTATCAGAAAATACAAATAAGGCAGCAAAATTCTCAGAAAAATGAGTAGAACATGGTAGAATGATAATATTAGGCTTTTGATTCACTAATCTCTGTGATATTATGTAAGATGTGTAATGCTTGTTTAATAGATAATAAATATCAAACAATGGTCTAAAATTATGGAAAAATGTCATGAAGTCTATAATCATGTTTATAGTGCATATGATGTCAGATTTGGTCATATTGATGCATGAAAGCATATAATTTGATTAATATGGCTAATTAGGGCTAATAATACTAAAGATAATGCAATAAATACATACATGCTTAATAAATGATGAAATTTACAGAGTAAGCTCATATTAGTATATGGAACACCAGTTTTAATTATGAGATCATGATGATGCATAGAATCCCAATTATATTAAGATGAACCTTGAAACATGGGTTGTAATCCTAATTTGAGTAATACATGTAACTTAGGGTTATTATGTATAAATAATTATATGGAACTTGATATTCAGATTATGTATCCTAATCTAGAACATAACGTCAGTAACATAAATCCCACATAAGGATGAAAATAAGACAAGTAATAATGTATATATCATAATGAGATAAGCAAACCCTAATATGAACACGACAAGGGTTAATGATGATGAGAACCTGATGATCGTATGTGATCTTATCTTTATCAGGGTTTGACCTGGGATACATTGTTGACATGAGGAATATGATGATTAAGTTTATCTCTTAATCAAGGTATGCCATTACCTCTTACTTGGCTTATTATACATTATTCTTGTGTTATATGTAGTATAATACTTGGCATATGGTATTGGATGGAATGACTGTTCTTGTATGATATCTTGCTTGATTTTCCATACTTATGGCTATGAACACATGAAACATAAGATATCTGATCCATCATATGATAGCACTAAACTCTTTGGTAGTACCGTGCATTGAAGTGATCTCAAACTCTTTGGTAGTAGATCACATGTGTTAGATCTCAAACTCTTTGGTAGTATATCACACGTAATATGATCTCAAACTCTTTGGTAGTAGATCATAAGGCCTAAAAACATCAAAGCCCTTGGGACAGATGTATGCGATATATGATGGAAATGTGCTTAAAATATATGTGTTCTCTTTTGTTAATGAATATCTTTTTGCCTATATACGCTTTTCCTTATATTTGTTTAATGCTGCCAAGTATTAGTTTTATCTTATTGCCAAGATATGATGAGAGGTATATAAAAGACACGTAGGCGTACTCAGTACAATATTCTTGAATATTGTGCTGACGTGTACCACATGTGATCTTTTATTTAGGTTGTGGTTATGCTCTTGAAGAACCAGGATAGTTGAGAGTTGTGTAGCGAGATGATGTACATGTGGACCTATTGTCTTAAGATCCTGTAGTTTAATGGTAGTACATGTATATGTATAGTTTGTTGTTCAATGTGTAATATCAAATGTTGTAACAATTCATGTTGTAATTATATGTTGAATAGTGATCATGTGTGTATGGTTTTATTATTGTTCATGTACATGTGTTACTGTTGTTTCCTTCTGACTTCCTCTGATTCTCTCTTTCTTAGCCTAGTGTGTGATGTTTAAATTGGGATTCTCACTGAGGTGAGGCTTTCAATTTGGACGTCACACATCAGATTAAGTTTTAGAAAATCTAGGGATGTCACACTGTCGTGTCACACTGTGAGACAATCATTTTATAGTTTCCCAATTTTGTACATATGTGGGTAATACAATTTCAATTAGTGCACGTCATGGCGTCAACACCAATCCTTGATGCAATCAAATTGCACCCCCGAAATAGCCATTTGGTGCAGATAAGACAGGCATCTCACACCACTCGAAACAGGCATCTCGTAGCCTTCATCTGGCTGAATTCCAACCAATGTACAATACAATCATCCTGACACTCCAAACGATTGTCTCAACACTTGAACTGATCGTTTGGCAGTCTAGTTAGAGCATTTGTTGCATGAGTTGAATACCTAAACACTTTAGTAATCAATCCAATCACCATTCATGATCAAACTCCTCTTCTAGATGAGTTCCTATGTGTGTGACACTATAGGTCCCATATTACGTTGGCAATGAATGTTCATAAAAAATTATGACATCACAAGCAATGAGCAATGCCTAGTCACGCATCATTGCTAGCCAAGTAAATTGAAAGTTGGAGAACAACTTAAACCTACAATCTATGTATGGTGTTACAGTGTTTGTATAGTTCCTTTGTCACTGCTATCCAGATTGAACTAGAGGCATGGAGCAATCATCCTCATTATTATTCAATCTTGTTTCTTGAACCAGAGCAGACTGTCAGAGATATATGTAAGCTCAATATCACATATTGACTCACATGTGCATGGACACACTTTTCTCAGTCTTGCTAATCAAGAGGCCTTGGATATCATACTCTCTTAGGAGGGAAAAATCCCATCTCTATCACTCACAGTCAGTCCCCATGTGTCACATTCACCCAATAATCACCTTTATAACAACCCATGTTTTAGGATTGTGTTTGATGATGTCAAAGCATACTAAACGACATGTGATGAGTGCAGTGATTTTAGGTCCAAGAACCACAAACACCACCATCACTATAAGACATGATTCTGACTTACCTAATCAAGGTTTCCATGTATCACTCTTATGGTGGGTCTGTCTGATACACTATTCTCCAACATGTATTTGTGTGCTTGGTTAGATATGGCCACATCATGACTAATGAGATTATATCATCAACCAACTCACACTCTGATCTTATGTGTCATTGTTGTCTATTTACCTTCCATAATAACAACCGATCCGGAACATAACAAGAATGTATATACTCTTAACATCCGTATGATCTCATTGTTCATGTCCTCAACCTAAAGACATACGTCATCGAGTAATATCATTCTTTAGGAATTTATAATGTTATTTCATTATCTCAAAACTAAATAAACAGATTAAATTGGAAGCTTGCCTTAACAAATAATCAATTATTTACAAGTTACGTCATTACAATCATCATATGATTGGCTCTCTGGACATACATACCAACATACTCCCACTTGCACTTAGAGCCAATCACCCATAAATCTTATTCTGAGTGGCCTAACATGACCATCATGCTTTTGCTTCAAAGTACTTTAGTCAAGGGATCAACAATGTTGTTCTCAGTTGGTACTCTACAAATCGTTACATCTCCTCGTTGTACAATCTCTCATATGAGATGATACTGCCTTTCTATATGATTTGAGTATTGATGTGATCTGGGTTCCTTAGCTTGTGAAATAGCTTCATTTTTATCAAAACATAGCTCGATTGTGTCGGTGATGCTTAGAACGACCCCAAGTTCAGAAAATGAACTTCTTGATCCATACAGCCTCATTTTTTGAATTCGATGTAGCAATATACTTGGCCTCTTTTTTAGAATCAAAAACTGTTTCTTGCTTGAAACCCTTCCAACTTATAGCTCTGTTGTTCAGGAAAAACACAAATCTTGGTTGTGATTTGTAATCATCTTAGTCAGTTTGGAAGCTTGCATCGGTGTAACCTCTTACCACCAACTCTTCCTCTCCGCCATAGACTAAGAACTGATCCTTAGGACTTGTCAAGTACTTGAGGATGTTCTTCATGGCTGTCCAGTGAGAATCACCTGGATCTGACCGATAGCTGCTTATCATGCTCATGACATCGTACGAGACGTCTGGACGGGTGCACAACATTGCATACATGATGGATCCAATTTTCGATGCATATGGAATCATACTCATGTGCTCCCATTCTTCACAAGAACTAGGACATTGAACTTTAGAGACGGTCACTCCATGCAACACTGGTAGGTTTCCTCTCTTTGAGTTCTCCATGCTGTACCACTTCAACACTTTGTTAATGTATGTGCTTTGACTTAGTCCACGAAGTCTTCTTGATCTATCTCTATAGATCTTTATCCCCAAGATGTAGGATGCTTCTCCCAAGTCTTTCATAGAGAATGTATTTCCAAGCCATGTCATTACCTTTTGTAAAGTAGGGATGTCATTCCTCATTAATAGTATGACATCTACATACAATATGAGGAATACTACCAACTAACCTTCTTGTACACACAAGGTTCATCTTCATTTGAACAAAGCCAAACTCTTTGACTATCTCATAAAAATAAAGATTCCATCTCTGAGGCGCTTGCTTCAATCCATACATTGACCTTTGTAGCTTGCAGACTTTATTTGCAACTTTGGATTTATAAAACCCTTAGGTAGTGTCATACACACATCCTCAATAAGATTCTCATTAAGGAATGTAGTTTTAACATCCGTTTGTCAAATCTCATAGTCATGATAAGCTGCAATAGCAAGCATGATCCTGATGAACTTAACCATGGCCACTAGATAAAAGGTTTCTTCATAGTCAATACCTTGAACTTGTCTTAAACTCTTTGCAACCAATCTGAACTTATAGGTTTGTACTTTACCATCCATATTGGCCTTCTTCTTGAAGACCCACTTGCACCCTATGGGTTTCACCCCTTCAGGTGGATCCACCAAGGCCCATACCTTGTTGGCATACATGGATTCCATCTCATATCTCATGGCTTCAAGCCATTTCTCAGACTCTGGTCCCTCAATAGCATCTAGATAGGTAATTGGTTCATCATCTATGATCAATTCACTACCTTCCTGAGTCACAAGATATCCATATCTCTAAGGGTCAAGGTGTGTCCTACTAGATCTACGAGGTTCATGTGTCACTCACTACAAAAAAGGCGATTTAGCTACGATTGTTTAAGTTACATTTAATATATGTGTAGCGAGAGTTATTTTTACTTATAAAATATATTTGTGTAACTTAAATAATTGTAGCCACCTCAATAAATAAGATGTAGCTACAAATTTTACTCCTTTTAATTGTATCCAGAAAAAATGTAGCGAGATGGCTGGACTAAAGGGAAAAAAACTCCCGCACTCTCTCCCCATAATCTCCCGCGCCTTGTGCGAACAGTTTTGCACCTCCCAGCCTTCAACCCTATCACATGAAGCCAAGGAATCATCGACGCCACTGCTTCCCCGATCGCCTGCCTCCAATGATTGCCTGCCTCCCCGACACCACTAATCCGAGCTGAGCCTCCCTGACACCGAGCGCTCCATCGACCCCCCATCGGCAGACTTCCCTTTCCGAGCCTGACCGACCTAAATCGCGCGTCCAAAATTGGAGGCGGATTTGAGGTAGTCGAGCTTTTACATTTATAAACCTGAATCCTTCTAGGCCCCCACAACTTTGCTCACGGGGTCGAAGTAGTCATACGGGGTTGAACACAGGGATAAGGGGGTAGTATTGAGAACCATAAATCGACACGCTACACTCCGGTAGGTATAAAGAGATATAAATTCCCGAAAGGGAACGGTAAGATGTCACAAAATAAACAAGAAAACTATCTCCAAATGGAGCTACAAGAGAGATTTAAGGTTTTAGTCATTTAGAAGTTTTTAGGGGTTTTCATGCAACAAAAGCAGAAAGATAAAGACTAGAGCTCAGGCAAGGTTCGGAGGATAAGACTGTAGTAAAACAAGCGGTAGCGGTAACACCCTACACCCCTCCTCTCAGAGAGGGTACCTCTAACCTCTACATCAACACCCCTCTCGAGGTTGCTGGGCTTCAGTTAGAGTGGAATGTTACAGAAAACAGCTCCGTTCCAGGCACTCTCGTACTCCAGAATCGGACCAAATGCTAGAGCCGCAACACAACTCTCGAAGTTGTTGCGACGGGAAAATGGTTCGGTAGCTAATCGAAACGTGATACAAATCATGCAAGCTAGGGTTCGGATATTAAATAGAGCCGTCATCCAACATTGTACACCAAGCATAGAGCAACAAGTAATTGAATCTTTCCATTTCCATAAACATTTAAAGGTCTTAATTCATTGCATAAACAAAGAATTAAATAATAGAATTAAAAGATAGGTGTCGCCTCCTTGATGTAGAACGGCGACAGGGTGCTGTAGCTCTCCTGCCCGATATCGGTCACAGGCCTAGCCCGATACAGAGGTGTCGGGCGACACACCCTCTCGGGCGGCACGCGCCGACTGGCGACTGCATCGGTCAAGGGCTCTGGCCGATACGCTCATGTCGGACGACACACCCTCTCGGGCGGCACGTTCGATAGACTAAGTGTATCGGGTTGATATCGTGTAGGGCTAAGAGCTTAGCATTATTGATGTCGGTCACTTGTGTCGGGCAGTGATGTCGGCCGATATCGGCCCGCAGTGTCACCCGGGACGGTCCTAAGTGAACTGTCCCCTCCCTCTCGGGATGAGGAGAAGCTCACCTAGTGTCGCCCGAGATGAACACTGGGGCACGATATGGGTGCTCTCAGAGTTTCCTCGCTCAAGCTCCCAACTGTCTAACTGTCAGTTGTCCGAATGCAAACTGTTCCGACCTTTGCAAACTGTGCGAGCTGTGCCAGTCGTAGCTGCTATTTATAGTCAGCTGGTTGGTGGGAAGACATGGTGCTCGAAGCGCCACGTAGCTCCCTTGTACGCCGGTCGATGGAGATGGATGGCCGATACAAGCATTTCTCGGCGCAAGGTGCTGGCTATTGGTCACATGGCGGGCGGCACGCCTGCCGGTGGGTGGCTGTGTAGCCCGATGAGCTGGGTCGTCGAGGAGGCTTTGGCTCCCTGTCGGGTAGAAGGTGTGTCGGCCGGCACGTTCATGTCGCGCGACATCTCCTCGTCGAGCATCTTTGTGTCGCCCAGCGCGTGTCGGGCAGAGGCTGTATCGGGCGTCAGGGAGGCCGAGATGGGTCTGGACTTATTCATGGGCCGGAATCGACCTTATTGCACAAAAGCGAGGAAAATTCTGTAAAAGATAGGAAAATCGGAGTAAGAGCATTGCTTGGCCAATTATTGCGAAAATGCTAATAAAATAGAGGAAAATAGCAGAAAAAGGGCAGTTTTGATAACAAAATAAAGGGCAAAAACATCACAAAAACTGATGTTATCAACTCCCCCAAACTTAGCATTTTGATTGTCCTCAATCAATATTTAAACTATATTTTTGTGATGCTTCTTTTTGCTCGGATAACTTTCAGGCCAAGAGGTAAAACAAGTGTAGTAATGCCTTTAGAGATAATGCTGCTTCACTCAAACAAAAGACTACGCGTTTCCTAGCCTTATTATTTCAATAAAATTTTTCTCTACAGCTTCAGCGAGACTTTGTTGTATGATTCCGAAGTTAGCTTACGCACCAAACAACTTTATTTTCGGGGCAGAAAGTTGTGTATAGGGTAGGCTAAGGCTTTTTGGGTTTTTCATTCTTGTTTCCCATCAGTCCATCCAGGTAAGGGTCCGTTAACGGGCAAGTGGTACCTGCAGTCCAAGCCAGTTGGCTTTAGAGCAGTGATTTCACATCCTACGTACGAATGCCCCGGATCTACCATGCCTAAAGATGGGTACTTTTGGAAAACAAGAGGTGTATATATATATATATATATATTATTGGGCACAACTCTCATGCTTTTATTCACTCTCTCGAGGCTTCTCTCTCTTTTTTTTGGGATTTTGTTGGGTGAGGGAAACAAAGAGATTTCATCTGTTTGGGCAGTTTTTTCCTTCTCCATACTTATCTCTTAGCTGTTCGCGAGATTATTATATTTTTGAAATTTTTGACATGGCAAAGTATACTCTTTTGTTCGTTTGGAGCAGCATTATCAAAAAGATATAACAGGACTTGCATCACATTTAGCACAAAGAAAATAAACTTTGCAAAAAGTAACAACAGATTTTCATTATTATTACAACAACTTTGTACATATGCATAGGGGCAGAAATTTGTAAAGGGCAGGTTTTTAAAAATTGAAATTTTCATTTAAAGCAAAGTATAATGCTACGAAAAGAAAAAGGAAAAAGAGTGTTGTCAAGCTTATCTCTAAGATTTAGGCACAGGAGTGTAGTTAGTGGATTTAGGTTTGTCTTACAGTACCGCTATTGCCTTGTCCCCAGCAACGGCGCCAAAAAGTTGACCGGCCTAAATCGCGCATCCAAAATTGGAGGCGGATTTGAGGTAGTCGAGCTTTTACATTTATAAACCCGAATCCTTCTAGGCCCCCGCAACTTTGCTCACGGGGTCGAAGTAGTCATACGGGGTTGAACACAGGGACAAGGGGGTAGTGTTGAGAACCATAAATCGACATGCTACACTCCGGTAGGTATAAAGAGATATAAATTCCTGAAAGGGAACTGTAAGATGTCACGAAATAAACAAGAAAACTATCTCCAAATGGAGCTACAAGAGAGATTTAATGTTTTAGTCATTTAGCAGTTTTTAGGAGTTTTCATGCAACAGAAGCAGAAAGATAAAGACTAGAGCTCAGGCAAGGTTCAGAGGATAAGATTGTAGTAAAACAAGCGGTAGCGGTAACACCCTGCACCCCTCCTCTCAGAGCGGGTACCTCTAACCTCTACATCAACACCCCTCTCGAGGTTGCTGGGCTTCAGTTAGAGTGGAATGTTACAAAAAATAGCTCTGTTCCAGGCACTCTCGTACTCCAGAATCGGACCAAACGCTAGAGCCGCAACACATCTCTCGAAGTTGTTGCGATGGGAAAACGGTTCGGTAGCTAATCGAAACGCGATCCAAATCATGCAAGCTAGGGTTCGGATATTAAACAGAGCCATCATCCAACATTGTACACCAAGCATAGAGCAACAAGTAATTGAATCTTTCCATTTCCATAAATATTTAAAGGTCTTAATTCATTGCATAAACAAAGAATTAAATAACAGAATTAAAAGATAGGTGTCGCCTCCTTGATGTAGAACGGCGACAGGGTGCTATAGCTCTCCTGCCCGATATCAGTCAGAGGCCTAGCCCGATACAGAGGTGTCAGGCGACACACCCTCTCGGGCGGCACGCGCCGACTGGTGACTGCATCGGTCAAGGGCTCTGGCCGATACGCTCATGTCGGACGACACACCCTCTCGGGCGGCACATTCGATAGACTAAGCGTATCGGGTTTATATCATGTCGGGCTAAGAGCTAAGCATTATTGATGTCGGTCACTTGTGTCGGGCAGTGATGTCGGCCGATATCGGCCCGCAGTGTCACCCGGGACGGTCCTAAGTGAACTGTCCCCTCCCACTCGGGATGAGGAGAAGCTCACCTAGTGTCGCCCGAGACGAACACTGGGGCACGATACGGGTGCTCTCGGAGTTTCCTCGCTCAAGCTCCCAACTGTCTAACTGTCAGTTGTCCGAATGCGAACTGTTCCGACCTTTGTGAACTGTGCGAGTTGTGCCAGTCGTAGCTGCTATTTATAGTCAGCTGGTTGGTGGGAAGACATGGTGCTCGAAGCGCCACATATCTCCCTTGTACGCTGGTCGATGGAGATGGACGGCCGATACAAGCATTTCTCGGCACAAGGTGTTGGCTATTGGTCACGTGGCGAGCGGCACACCTGCCGGTGGGTGGCTGTGTCGCCCGACGAGCTGGGTCGTCGAGGTGGCTTTGGCTCCCTGTCGGGTAGAAGGTGTGTCGGTCGGCACATTCCTGTCATGCGACATCTCCTCGTTGAGCATCTTTGTGTTGCCCAGCCCATGTCGGGCAGAGGGTGTATCGGGCGTCAGGGAGGCCGAGACGGGTCTGGACTTATTCATGGGCCGGAATCGGCCTTATTGCACAAAAGCAAGGAAATTCTGTAAAAGATAGGAAAATCGGAGTAAGAGCATTGCTTGGCCAATTATTGCGAAAATGCTAATAAAATAGAGGAAAATAGCAGAAAAAGGGCAGTTTTGATAACAAAATAAAGGGCAAAAACGTCACAAAAACTGATGTTATCAGAGCCTCCCCACAGTGAAATTTTCTTTCTAACGGTCGCCTCCCAACCTCCGACCCGACCACACAAAGCAAGATTCCTCATCGACATAGTGGCTCCCTTGATCGCCTACCTCCCCTGAGCTGAGCCTCTCTACTACAAGGTATCTATAACATTCAACTTCTTACCGTTCTTAAAAAGACCCAACTAATCTGACTAGCATAGCCTATCCACTGCTCTTAGGCCCATTCAGAATCTTTGGCCTAACATGTAGTTGCACCTCCCTTGAACTGAACATGTAGTTTTATTGTAGGTTCCGTAGATGCTACACTCTTCTTTATGCATTGACCATATTGCTGCTATGATGACAATCAGAAACACTGTGAGTATCACCCTCTCTCACTCTGAGGAACATAGACACACTTCAGATTGATGTCACCTAATAGAAAAACCTCAAAACTTGAGCCAACCCAAGCTAGAACAAGAACCAAGCATGAAGTTAGTAATGGTATTTTTCAGAATTATAAGTTGACACCCAATAGAAACAAGGCCAACATCTATTGAACCCAATTTGCAGACATCCTCAGCAATAGATAATGAAAACCTATAGTTGTTCCTATAATAAAAACAACAGTAGTTCAAAACAAGAAATACAACAGTTAGAAGCATCTGAAGTTTAACATAGGGGTGGTTATAAAGCCTTTGATGGAGCACATATCCAAAGTTTAACCAAACAGGACCAGTTAGATATAAATGAGACCAATTAGATAATGGAAAAAACTAGTGATATGAAATTTAACATAGAAGCATCTACCTGATTATCCCTTTATAGTTAGTAGATTAACGTAAATACAAGCATGTAGGATACATATTGAAATTAGTTAGAAAATATAAAGCCTTCTGATCGGAGGTTTAAGTTGTAGCAGGTCCGTCCACTAAAATAAGAGCTAGAGGACCAGCAGTAGGTTTAAGAAAATTAGTCATTCTTCTGCACGTTATCGACAATAGGCATGGGGGTTCTAGAATGGGGAGCGATTCCTATGTTTGCATTTTCTATGTGATTTGGCAGGTATGAGAAACATAAAAATAGGAATTCGGGGAGGGGGACTACCTGAGCTAGTTGTGTCCACCACATCTCTGCGTTTGATGTTTCTTTGGTTAATCCTTACATTTCCCCTTCTTCGACAGTCCATGAAGTTAGGTGTTGGTAGTCCATGAAGTCCGGTGCTAGAATAAGGGATATGGGATGGTATTCGAGAGAAGAAGAGGGAAGCAATTTTCAAGCAATGTCGTAAACACCTAGAATATATTGGTGAGTTACGATGATGTCAAAATTGGAACAGAAAACTGAATATGAAAGTCAGCATTTTGCTAGTTCAGAGGGCCCATGAACCAGGGAGAGTTGTGGCAAAACTACTAGGAATGAAAAAATAGTCAGGACCAAGATACATATGCTTCACATAATTGTATATGAGGACTAGAGTATTGAGCATTAAAATCATGTTTGTTATGTAGAGCTTATTTATATTCTGATGATTCTATTTCTGTGTTGTATTGTTTCTAAACACCACAACCACACATGTCATATATGTGTTTGAGTTGTATACTAGGATTATATGGGACTTTTGGTTGGGTTACAGTTGACTAGTACCATGGAAAAATTATTGAGACTTTTGTTTATATTGTAGAAGTTGTTGTACTTCAATTGATCAATGACCTAAAACTACATGAGTGATGGGAATCTACAATAGCACAGAGTTACAAAACATCTTAATGAACAGTTTATATAGGAGCCAACCAAAAGTCCCATATATGGTTACTAAACAAGTGGCATGTATGGTTCTGGTTGAAGAAAAATTTGTTGAGGCCAAATTGACGGTAATCTTGTTTATCTATTTGATGCTGATTAGCAGTCCTACTGATATCTATGACATTTTTCTTCTTCTTTCTGTTGGCTTTGATGTAGCATTTGCAAAGGATTTCTGTCTGAGATGTTTATAGCACTGATGGGACTATACAGCTGGGTTTGCTGGTTTCTTCCTATTCTCAAATTCCGAAGGGTCTAATATAACCAATCCTTTTGATATGTGATCTTCTGGAGCTTTTCTTTGATGATATGAAATCACATGAAGGACTGCTATCTATTGTTGGTTAAAGCCTTACCACTTTATGTTCTAGGGACTAACTGAATGATCTGTTTATGATTTTTGACTTCATGGGTGCTTTATCATTGATCCATTCTTTTGAAGTCTTCTTGAAGACTGAGTTGTTGGTTTTGTTGGTCCATATGCTATCAATGTGTAACTTGTCTAATGCTTCTTGGTCAGATTCATGCATACATGTTTCACAACTCTTCCTCCTTTATATGTCTAACCTTAAGATTTCGATAGGTGGGGAGGTGGTATTAGTATCTGTCTTGGCATGTGGCATAAGGTTGTAGATGTTTATTATCATACTGTCATAGTAGAGCAGGTGTGCATGCTCTACTATACCCTCCTAATTTGTTGTAGATGGTATGAGGGCTTAGCATGAAAAAACAACTCATTTGTATATACATTATTTGGAAGTAGTAACAATCAATTATATTCTTAACAATCATATAAAAACAAATCTTGTGTAGTTTATTTGTTAATCCATTTTCTCAATTGCACTCCTGATTCTTTCTATAGTTCACCTGTTTCTACAGATCTAACATGTCAAATGTTTAACTTGATATATATTTAAATATCTATAAGTTGTTCTCTTATAACTTTCCATACCGGTTCATAGAGAACTCTTAGTAATGCAATCTTGGTGCAAACGATAATGATGTTTCACCCAAAAATATAAGGGCATCTTTAATAGAACAAGTGAATGAGAAATTAAAATAGTAAATGAAATCAATATAGGAATCTAAATGATTTGCTTGAGGAGCCATTAGTTCACCACCAACTTCCCATGGAGCTTCAATTATAAATCAAAGGTTTCATAAACCAACTAGTGCATGTGCAACTTTGTTTAAGTACCAATTACATCATGTTTTCTTATTTAGTTGATGTTGGGGTATGTAGAAGACTTGTGTGCAAGGATAACATGCTACTGTGGTTTTAGATCTAAACTACTTTAAACTTCTCATGTGAGTAGTCTATGGGAATTGGAGAGTTCTTGAATAATATTGTATCTGACATGCTGGCAGAACCAACATGTATTAGAGAGGTTAGTACTAGTGCTTGTGAATTTGTCATTTTTTTCTTTAACACGTTCAAGATTGATTTGACTGATAGTTGTTGGCTATTTCATAGAATTTGGAGACAACATCAGTCATGATTCAAATACCCAATATGCAAAAGGTCTAGTCAAGATATCAAGTTCTGCATATTATGCTTTCACAACTTAGAGCCTGTGTGAGTCATACCTTGTATAGTATAATTGGAGTCTAATGATTAAGGTATTGAATTCTACTAGAAACTTAACTCTTACAGTTGTTATAAACACGACCTTGAATAGACGTGCTAATATATGTGATTGGTTGTTTGTGTAATGAATTTCCAGGTCCTATCTTAATGAATATAGATATTTATTTAAATTTGGAGGCATTTAAACAATCTTGGTTAAGCATAGTTGTCTCTACGTTTGGCAAAATGGAGGATGCATTCTGGTCAGGTCAAGGTAACTCTGCATAAACTGGAAATTAAAAGTGTTCCTATTCTTGAAGAGTTTTTATAAGCATGAATTTGATATATGATTTTTAAAAAGTCATTTACTTTTCTATATTATCTACCCAGTGTAGAATTTGTTTGCATTAGTTTGGGGCTATGCTCCTGGTTTATGTCATGCATTGAGAACCATTATATTGCAACTAATTACATTCTGGGCTGTAGATACCTCATTTCCTAAAGGGTGCTGCATTTTCATTTCTATGCCCTCCATCAAATGATGAAGTTGAAAATGTTTAGTGCTTACTTGCAAAATCCCAAAATGATAAGCTGTTAGAAGTAGAGGGCAGATCCCTGGAGTTGGGCCACCAAGTTACCTTTGAAGATTTAGCTTATTCAATTGATTGATATGACTACAAGTATGACACATATGATGATAAGATGCATTTAGGTATTTCTTGTCTGCTAGTTACTTGGGAAAGCATTGTTGCATTTTTGCCTTACTTTATTTGATAATCTTCCGTGATGTAAGCTTGTACTTTGTTGAAGAGGGTAGATCTTTATATTCACTTATATATAGATCTGGTACAGAAGCTGCATTTATGAAATTATAAAGATTGTATCAGATATTTCTATGCTAAATGTTGTTCAAACAAGTGTAACAAGTGATGAATGTTACTAAGCTTGGTTTTTTTTGGATTATAATCTAGTTTTCAACATTGCTTTCTAGCCTATAGCGAGGGTGATATCTTGAGGATGCAGTTGTTTGACAGGTATTGACGATGATAAAGCACTGCCTATTTTGTTTGCATTCCACTGTACTTATATTTCTTGAACATAATTCATAATGGAAAAACATGCCTATAATGTCCTCTATTTCTCTTTGACGTTCTTTATATGTTTGTGTGGAATCTCTAAGTGTTGAACACCTGTTCATTGTTTTTACAAAGCTCATATTTCCCATCTACTTGTATAGAAATTTTGTATTCAAATCCTCTACAAAATGGACATGAAACAAGCATTCGCATAATCAAAAGCTTAATAATTGCTCTTATCACTTTCTAAAGTCTATATACTGTCTTACACAAACTTATTATGCAGTTCATTGACAGTGTTTTACCAGGGGTTGAAGATGAAGTTGATGACACTAGTCTACATATGCTTGAACATCTAGCTTGTTCTAGTTAGTCCCTCTTACCATTAGTTATTTCAGAATGTAAGGATTTTGATAAGTGTATTGAGTATACAATGTCATGCTATAAGGTAAGACAGTTCCTTGTGTGCTCTATTATCCTTTCTCTTTTTTTTGCTACATTTTTAGAAGCCAAACTGGAAGATCAAAGCAGCATTATCCTAGTCTGATATTGTCCATGGACACTTTGTGTGAGGAATGGCTACCTCTGGAATCAGAGAAGAGGGAGTGTGACGTCCAGAAGATGGGAAACCAAAGAAAAGGAAAGTGGTGCAGGGGAGATGGGATGCAAATGTAAACAAAAAGATATGCATTCCACTCAAATCTAATTAGACATTCCACTCACATCTAACAAGGTAAATCAAAACCTTATATGCAGACTTCCAAAAGAAAGCATTGAGAAAACTACATGTGGTAACCTATGCATTGCAATGATTGCATATTAATGTTTATGTTCATATAGTTATCATTTTATACTTCTTGAAGCTACTAAAAAAAGCTTAGTGTAATTTTCTATAGCTAGTATTGAGTAGTATTATAGATTTGGCCTTTGGTTAAGCTCTCTTTATAATATGAGCTTGTGCATTGAGAATCATCAATTCTAGGAAATATAGATTGAGCTTGCATGTTCAAATACTTTGAGATTGGCTTATGTGCAGATCGGCTTGGGATAAGCTTGATATGTATTTGGCCTTTGTTATGCTCTATGGTAGAAAGTCTATCTAGTCCTGGAGAGCTTGTTGTCAGTTCTTGCACTTGGAATGTTTGTTTGCATACATGTAGCTTTTGATAGTGGTTAGATGGCATCCCTCTCATGTCATAATTTAGTATCTCTCTTTCTCGTGGGTTGGCTAGATAACTTGTCTAGTTTATCTATATGCCACCTCTACATGAACCATTAGCTCTGTAAGGTCTTAGGATTGTATATGGTAGTATATATCCACATGTCATCAGAACTATAAGCTACACATGGTTATTGATAAAGCACAAGATTGAATTTCATTTATTAGTATATGTTGTAAATATTTGCAGCTCATAGTTCAGAGTGTTGTAAAAGGTTGGGTGTTTTAGTAGGATAAAGGCATACTCTAATTGATTAGTTATACACATACGTACGCTCCATTGATTCAACACTCTCACCAAAGAGATTAATGAAGTGAGCTCATGTACATTGCTAAAATGTACCTGCCAAAAGGAAATGCACTATGCAGTAACATAACCTGGACATTTCCTGAACATGGATACACAAGAGAGCTTTCAGTCAAGCCCTAGAAAATGCTACTGCTATGTTTTCTTTATTTTCTTCCTCATAATATTTCTTCTTTGTCATATGTATTGATGCAACTATATTGTCCTCCTTTGTCATTAATGTCGATGCACTTGGATGCCCTCCTTTGTCATTAGAAACATGGGGTTGATGTGTAGGCACTTAGAGTTGGTTAGTGCTTGCAACCATATTTGAGGATCTGAAATTGAACATCTTAATGGGAACATATCGCAATCTAGAAGGGTATGCTAGAAGATGATTGGTAGGAATACTGAAGAACAATAATGATGGTTTGGTGTAAACCCTTTGAACATGGTTGACATGGAGTTCTTAGGCATGGGTATATGATTTGATGGTGGCCCTAAAGCTATTGGATGATAATAACTCAATTGTATTATGCTTTGAGCTAGATAATTAAAGAACCTCTTAGGTGATATGAAGAAAATAACTTTATGTGGAAACAGTTGGTAATGGGAAATACAGTTGAAGATGGGTCACTCATTTGAGCTGAAATATGACATGATTCGGTAAACCTCTGCTTCATTGGCATCTACTTTTTAGTATGGTTTGCATTTTCATCTCCATTCATATACAGTAGAAAGTCTCCTTTTAGACAAAATTTTCTTGAGTTCTATTTTTCAAATAAAGTCCACAGTTCAATATCAGGAACATGCTATGTCTGTTGTGCACCATGTTCCTCTTGCATGCATAGTAATCAAACATGCTAAGTTATGGAATCAAATAATGGATATGGAGTTGTTGAGGAAGCCTCCTTCACAAATGATGGTATTCAAAATGTATACAAGTTTGAGAACCCAAACATTGAATAAAAGGCTTTCATAATGACTTTTATTACTTTCCATTTGTGCCTCTAGCATTTGTACTCATTTTAACTTTTTTTTTTGTTGAAGAGTCTTTTAATACTTGTTACAGGTGTACATTCGTCAGATGTCAAAAGGGCCTCCTGAAGGTTATATGCACTGCAACCGTTAAAGTTGATGGAAGCACCACGGGAAAGCTTGTCTCATCCATAGAGAAATTTCATGATGAATTGAGGTGTGTAGATTATCATCGAGGTGATAAAGGGGAATCTGTTGTTGCTACAGTAAGAATCTATTCTGGAACTAGAATCATATCTCTAGTTTCCCAAATTTTCTTTTTTTAAGCAAGTGTCCGATCTACTCTGCACATCAATGCTCTGGTTTTGCTTTAGATTTTCAAAAACATCTCCTCCATTTCCTGGATATTCTGATCATACATGATTGGTCACTTGCAAGGAATATTTTTGAAGGTTGGATGTGCACTAGCTACTATTGCTTCCTTCCAACAAAGTTCTCTTTGAAAGATGATCTGAACTATGTTTTAGAGACCAGGTCTTGATATGTTAAAAACAAGCCATCTTACACAGGTGGTCACTGAACTTGTTATGTTAAAAGCAAGCCATCTTACACACATGGTCAATTGGACAAGCTACTTAGTTCTGATATGGATTAAGGTAAACAAACTTCATGTCTATCTAAACCTTGATTTAAGCTTGAAAATTGTAGATAATATAACTCAAGCAGTGACCTATTACATAATGTCATGTCTTGCTAAGGACTCCAAGTACTCTGTAAAGGAAGCTTAAGTAGGCATTCTTGCTATACAAAGACAAGTAAAGTTTGAGTCCCCATTCTTATAAAAAAGTACAAGTTGTGTTTTTTTTTTGCATCTGTAGGTTATGTCATCTTCCTACGCACTTATAAAAGATGAGGTTTTACGTGATCTCTAATAGAACTTTGTTCAAGAGAGGTTTTCCAATCTAAGTTCCATTCCTATGAAATTATAAGAATAAGTTTCTTATTTTGGTGCCATAAAGAAAGGTTCTTATATACCAAGTGTAAGTGAAGGTGTCATGCAACATAAAATTTCTTATATACCTAGATAAGGCATGCATGGAAAATAAGAAATAGACTAGGACCACCTATTTAGTATCAGATATTGCCTTGATTCGGTTCTAGAAAGAAAAAATAAAAAAAGTTTTAGGTATTATGTTTGCAAGGATTTCCATTACCTCTTCTCTTACACAGAGTTCTTTGCTGCATTTTTTTTCATCAAGTTAATCTTCAAGAAAGACCATTTTATCTGGTAGACATATTAGAATTAACCCATGCACCCTTACTTCAGTGAAAAATTTCTAAATAATCACCATGTTCACTTTTTATTTACAACTTCTACTCAAGAAACCCCATGCACGACCTACTAATGTCGTTCATAATCTTCTTATTTGATTGAAATCTCTTGAATTGCAAGCACACAATATCAATTATAAGGTAGTTGGCTGGGAGATATAGGTGCATGGAACTTGAAATCATACCAAGACAACATTATTTTTTGGTGCTTTCTATTCATATCACTGGATAAATATCACTTTATGGCATTGTAAATATATTGTCTAGAAAGTAGGGCTGTATACATATAAGGTAATAGCTGCTTAGCCCTTGATGCAAATACTATAGGTTTAATAACCTCTCAGAGTGTTTACTATTCTATTTCATGAGTGGGCATTTTTGTTTGATGAAATATTGTTTAACATCAAATTTTTGGCTCTACTGATGTGATTTACAAAGCTTGTTGTTGGTTCAAATATTGAATCTATTAATTTGTTATTGTTCTTAAACTTTATTATGAAGATTTGGTAGCATTATATTGAACATGTTTCGTTCATGTAACACTATTATTTCTGGTTGATTTCACTATTGTGGTATAAATTTCTTTCCCATGTTCTGAATTATTAATCTCTTTAGCTGAATATTTGTTAAATGATACTTTATAGCTGTCAAGCATGGGTGTGCTGCTGTATTTGTTTGTAATTCTTATTACTAACACTGTTGTATTCTAGTTTATCAGGTGGTGTTATGCATTTTCAAGAGATTTCTTACTATTTACATGTTGGCCATCCTATACACCAACAAGATGATTATGCTACTGCGTGCCTTTTTCAAGCAGATCAATTTGCTAAGTGTATTGAGAGCCACTCTGAGTAAGAAGGTAATGATACTGATGAAGCTAGTCACAAGATGAAGCATTTGGGAAAAATGTTTTGAGCATGGCTTGAACGCCTCTGTGCCTGTGTAGGAATCAAGAAGGGATTCCGAGAAAGCTCCAACTAAAACTGCCTCTAGAACGGGGACATTTTCAATCAATCTTGCAGTTTGTTTTCTTTTTCCAGACAACCAACAAAGGATAGGTTGGTTTCTTACTTGTTATGATCATTCACTGATTAATTTTAGATGAATGTGTCAGTTTTTATATTGACTAAGCAGAGAAAAAACACATAATTGCATGGTTCACTCCGTAGCCATGAATGCGTCTGTTGTTATTTTAGATGAATGTGTCTGTTGTTACTTTGTGGGTTTACACTAGTGCCCTAAAAATGGCTCGATTTTTGTGAATCCATATATGATAAAGAATGAGGGTAGCTAGTAGACCTTCATTCTTGTTTTTCAAGAGATGAAAATCATCCTTGCACCTTGGGATGAAGGAGAGCATTGTAGCAGCTCTGCTCTAGATTTCTGAGGCCACTGCACATCTCCAGAGAAGGTGGTTATGGGTTTCCACTTCCCTATAGCACAGACTACACCTGGATGCCAAAGAATAGCCCCTCCTTTGTAAGAGATCTTCAATAATGAGCTTTCCATGCATAAATTTCCAATAGTAGAGAATCACTCGCTTTGGTGCTTTTGTCTTCCACAACCATTTAGACCAAATTGGTTCTTCATGCTTGGACCTGTAGAGATTCCATGCATCTTTCAGAGAGACAGTCTTTAAATCCTTGAGCATACAAACGTCCACATCATAGCCCACCTGTACACTCCTACAAATCCTTGAAGGAGTGTCAAGGGCATGCACATGGATGCATTGAGGCTACATGACTTGATCTTGGACATATAAAGTTTAATAGGAACCTGCTTGGCTGGTGTTTATTCTAGTATGGAGTCAAGTTTATTATATGTTGATACATATATGATTTTTTTTGGTTTTTTATAGTTTGTTTGCTATGAACCTCTTCAGGTATTGTCAAATGACCATTTCGATGATATGCTTCTGGTGGAGGAAATCCATAGAACACAAGTGGCGGTTCCACAGGATAATGAGTATACTGTAGATTATTATGAAATGGTGATTGCGAGAGAGTCATTCATTATGGTATATTTACATGTAATGTTGAGTAGATGAACTTAAATTCTGTCATAGTTCTCTCTGGAGTATGCCTTTGTATAGTTTATAGCTGAATTAATACATAATACCAAACTATTTGATTGTTGAATTAAAGCTTATTTTGTATCTTTCAGTGTGCTTTGCTCAAAAGATGCCTTGTATGCTTTGAAGTTGCTATTGATTCTTGGTGAATATCAAAGGCTTATAGAGCAAATTCTACAACAAAGGGAGGCGGTCATAAAAGGATAATACAAGTGGTGGAATAAATACAAAAGAAAAATCAAGATACAAGAAGATGCACATGATCATGTGGCATATAGAGTCTGTAGTGGATAGATGTAGTCAGAAGAAGATATTGTATACATGTGTCTTTTTTCCATGCATATTGTAAAACATGGGCCAGGTTAATGTCCTCCCCATGTGTACTAATTGTTCAAATATAAATAAAAGTATCATTGTAGACATTGTAAGCACAACTCGATCTTGATTAACATTCTTCTATTTTCTTATTGAAAACCCCTCTATATTGGCAAGTGACTGACTGGATACATAATGTATTTCACTACATATGTATGTGTAGTACATGGTGTCTTTCACTACACACTAGCTATAATTACATGTGTATCAAGTGCTAATTTTTGTTATACACGAACTACAAATACAAATTGTAACCAATATCATCTCTCCCTACAAATCATAGGTACAAATTGAATTGTAGTCATACATTTAGCTACAATGGAAACTACATGTTTATGTGTAAGGACATTTTTTACCTACAATTAGGGTTACATATGAATTTTTAGCCAGAGAAATAACTAACTACGACTTTAAAAAATGTAGCCTAAACAATTAACTACACAGGTATTAGCTATATATTATAAATGTAAGGATAAATGTAGCCAAAGCTTTTAGCTACATATTTTGGGGTTTTCGCTACATTTTTTTGTTGTTAAAGACCATATTTTTCATAGTGACTTGAGGAATTTGAGATTCCACAACAACTTGTGAGTCTCTTTGTTCCTCATGCATATATATCATTTCAATGATCTCTTGTTGGTCTCAAACCTCTTCGAGTTCCACTTTCCTCTCACTGATTCCTTTAGAAATAAATTTCTTTTCTAGGAATACAACATTTTTGGCAACAACTATTTTTTTGTCTGTAGGGTGGTATAAGTAGTATCCCCTTGTCTCTTTGGGATATCCAACAAAATAACATTTATCAGACTTATGGCCAAGCTTTTCAGGAAACATTTTCTTAACATTAGCTTCACATCCCCAAATATTCATAAAAGACACATCATGATGTTTCCCATGTCATATCTCATATGGTGTCTTTTAAACCGACTTAGATGGTACTTTATTTAGTGTAAATGCAGTGGTTTCAAGAGCATACCCCCAGAAGGAAGTTGGAATATCAGAAAAACTCATCATTGAGTGCACCATGTCTAGTAATGTGCGATCCCTTCTTTTTGACACACCATTATGTTGTGGTGTTCCAAGTGGAGTCCATTGTGATACAATTCCACATGCTCTCAAAAGGTCTTGAATCTCTTGGCTTAAGTATTATCCACCTTGATCCGATCAAAGTGCCTTAATACTTTTGCCAAGTTGGTTATGTACTTCATTCATAAACTCTTTGAACTTTTCAAGAGTTTCAGACTTATGTTTCATCAAGTAAATATAACCATACCTACTGAGATAATCAGTGAAGGTAATGAAGTACTGATAACCACCTTTGACATTTGTTCTAAAAGGCCCACATACATCAGTATGTATGAGTCCTAATATATAATTAGCACTCTCACTACTACTAGTGAATGGAGTCTTGGTCATCTTGCCCAACAAACAAGATTCACATGCCTCTACTGATTCAAAATCAAAAGAGTTCAGATAACCATCTTTATGGAGTCTGGATATGCATTTCTCATTTATGTGCTCTAGACGACAATGGAAAAGGTATGTTTGGTTTGAATCATTGGGTTTTTATCTTTTGGTATTCACTTTATATACGCTTCTTTCTAGATCTATTAAGTGTAGACCATAAGACATTGGGGCACTGCCATAAAAGATCCCATCTTTACTAATAGAACATCTTCCATTCTTTATAAGAAATTTGAATCCATTCTTGTCCAAACAAGATACATATATGCTGTTCTTATTAATGTCATGTAAGAAATAGCAATTCTCTAACTCTATTACAAGCCCACTTGGCAGAGATAACTAATAGGTTCCAACTGCGCTGGCTACAACTCTTGCACCATTTGCAACTTGTAGTTCTATCTCACATGTCTATAAAGGTCTACTTCTTTTAAGAACCTTCACATTTGAAAAAATGTGTGATACACATATGATATCTAGTATCCATAATGAGGATTTCGTAAAATTAACCTCAATAATGTATATACCAGAAGTAGAGATCTCAATCCCTTGCTTCATCTTCCTAGGTCCCCTTATCTTTCTCCTTATTTTGAGTGTAGAAGATTTAGACATTAGCTTAGCCACAAAACACTTCTTGGCATTGCCTTTATCCTTGGAATCCACTCCGCTGATCATCATCACGGATTTGTGCATCTTCATTTGTGATTCGACGCTTATTAAAATGTCAAGCCACTCTGACAGCAGTCCAACCATGTTACTCAAGTGATAACACTTGATAAACTGGCTATATGATTTAGGCAACGCTTGCAAAATCATATCCATGGCCAACTCTTGACCTAAAGGAAATCCTAGTCTTTTAAGATGCTTCATATACCCAATCATATTACACACATGAGTTCCTACTGGATCTCCCTCTATCAGTTTGCACTCAAATAACACCCTATAGATATTATGCCTTTCATGCTTATCAAGTTGTTTATGCAACTCATAGTTCATACATCCCAACATAAGGTTCTTGATGTTCACAACATCATTGGCATGATTCAAATAAGCATCCATGTCACTCTTAGGTGAATTAGAGTGGATATTGGCACTGGTGTTTTAGGAACATGCATAACACTTCTGAAGGTCCTACACTAGTAATGGAAATAAATCTTGTTTAATTCATCCGATTGCGATGATTGAATGTTTTCCATTTGATTCTACAACAGAAATTTTGCATTTTGTCTAAAACCATTTTTGATTTGATTTGATTTGATTTGAAAAGTTGATATTAATTAGGTCTTTAATTAACTATCTCTCCAACTATTTTAATCAAAATGATAGCCCTCAATATCAATTTGAAATATTACAACGTACAATATTCTAGTGGGCCAAGATCCTAATTTCAACAAAGTCATGAGCCAGCTAGGGCTGTCACCCACAACTTGATTCTATAAGGTAGGAAACCTTTGCCAATTACATCACATGCAAATCTTAGATAGATGAAATGTGAAACTCCTTGCCATAATCATATGCATGCTTCTAGCTGCTTAATCCAATTAAATTCACCTAGTTAATCCTGACCCATAAGGCAACACGATAGACTGTGCATCCTGCTAGGACAAACCCACATATCTACCATCACACTTCCATGAGATAGATGGTGCACCACGATAGGGCATGCCCATGCTTAGTTGATCAAGCTTTTTATGTGTACTGCTTATGGAAAGCATCTAAGACTTAATATTTTAATGAGGGAGTTTGTATAAATATATATATACATTAACCAATCACCACATATATAGCACACATCTTATACATCCTATAACCCACAATGAAAATATGCAATAAATAAAAGCAATGGTTATGGCCATCCTAATGTAATTACTTGGAGCCACAAGAAATTACCACAACCTAGGTCCACATCACATGTAGAAACATGTTGTTGATGAAGATCTATTCTTGCCAATCTGGGTTGACTAGTTCAACCTTTGAACTGGTCGACTCGCCTCCTGGCCTGTTAGTTGGTCACCTCTAGCCGGTCGTCTGGCTCCTCCAAATGACCGGTTGGTTTTAATGTAGCCAATCGCTTGGCTTCTCCAAATAGTCATCTCATCTAGTCCTTTAGGCTCCTAGTCAACTTGCCAGCCGATCGTCTCGGCCCCACCAGACGGTCATCTTGGTCCCACCAGCTAGTTGACTCGGCTCCTCTGTGCGGTCAGTTGGTATATATCTTTATTCTTTGTCAAAACAAAAGAGTGAACTATCATACTTTTATATAGTTATTGTGAAACCTCGAGTTAAATTTGAGGGAAACAAAGGTAGAAGAGAATAATACTTTTACATTTGGAAGATAAGAGAGAGGCTCGGTTCGTAGATCGAGATAAATATGATTAACCAACCACACAACCATGCACAGATAATAGGGCTTATTGGCCATAATCATGCTACACATCCACCATCAAAACACACTTTTAGGGCGACTCATGTAATTTGCATATATATATATATCTATGTATGTATTCATTTGGGTTATTATGTGGTGATTAGTCAGACGTGCACATCAACCAGTTTAAATATTCACATTGCATGCAATAATTAAACTTGATAAAATCAAAATCTGATCATATCGATTATCCTAGAGCATAATTAATTGATGTGGCTTTGATACCACTATAGGAAAATATGACATCAGTTAGGCAGCAGAAACAAACAAATTTAATGACATATTTTTAGTTAACCAGCAAATTGCATCAATAACTATGCAATGGAAAGGATGGTTTCACGAAGATATACCTGGTCCTGGAGCAAGTCTAATGACAATCCTCATCGATATAGATGCACACTCAATTTTGGACGGTGTCTGTGTTTAAGGAGTGGGATCCCAGAGGGGAACCACTCCCTACTAAAATTTAAAGAATAGAACCTCCAGTCCAACCACACCCAAAAAGGCATGATGGAGTGGGTGTAAAATTTTCAAATCTTATGTATGGTATTCAAAACAACCAAAGTAAGGCAGCGGAAGAAAATAATGACTATATTCAATTTCACATAAGGTTACAAATGAACATCTTACTCTTACATATAGGGTACATCATAAGAATCTATGTATAGGAAATCTAAACCACATCAAGATTGTCTCCAAGCTTTAACTCCTCAAGATAGGTCCATAACTTTATGACATGTCCTCCACATCCTTCACCTAGGGTTGGAAGCATACCCCAACAAGAAGAGAAAAATAGAAGTCATCAACAAAAACTGGTATGTGCATACTAAAAAGTAAATTGAGCAATATAAAGAAATAACGCCATCAAATAAATAGAAGCTTCCCATAGAAAAGAAAAGTACCACCCTAGTGGGTATCAAGAGAAATGAACCATAATAAAATGACACTTGACATTAAAACCACATAAAAGATTGTGCGATATATACATCCACTACCATGGTGGGAAATGAAGCACAATAAGAGAAAGCAGGGCACACACCCCACATTCATCATCAATAACCTGCATGCATGTGAGATAAGCATAGCCCTATAACAATATAAATACAAAGTCCGCCAAGTCTCACAAACTTAAAACCTGATAGAGAATGATGTTCTGCCAAACTCCTAAAATAAAAGTGTGTGGGCCAAACCTCATAAATTTGAAACCCAGGTATGGGGCCACCTCCATCCCAAAAGAGCATACTGCTCGAGCAAGAAATTACACATCTGCCCATAAACAAAGCCAATGCAATTACACTACTCTAGTGCTACTGAATCATGTAGCATGTTTAATATAGAGGCAAGTAGAAAGTATAGTCAGATTATACAAACTAGTCACCACATAAGTGACCAACATATACATCCACCTCATAAGTGGGAAAAAGACATCACATGCCATCATATAAAGTTCCATCATGTACAAAGCATATGAAAAGAGTCTAAAAGAATATCCATGATCATATGATCAATTACAAATAAGGTAGTTCACATGAACCATAATTTTCAAAAGAAAAGACATTGTATATAGGCTAATATCCATAGGACTAAGAGAAATATGAAATTAGGTGAATTTTCTCCAAAAGAATAATCGGTGATGCAAACATACAACAAGAGAATTTTTTTTTCTCAATATGAATAATCAGGTTTGCAAACATACCTCTCTACAGATTCTAACATTCCAAGATCACTTCTAGATCCAAATCTAGGTCTCCAAAGTACCTATAATCATGTGTGTGAAATAGGGTTAGATTTACATTGATTTCAGAAACCTTAAAATTTGCCTTTTCATTATTAGTAAATTAGGTTATCAAAACCATGCAATGTTTTAGGTTATATTTTTCTAAGTTCAAAACATATTTTATTATATTTTTCTGACTTATATATATTTAGTTATGAATTTTACAAGTTATTAATTATTTAGATTAATCCATTAAAATCGCCTCTTTATAACATTAGTTTCATATGACAAAACCAACACCATTAGAAAGCTTATATTTTTCTGAATCCAATGAGTATTTATTTGTATTTTTCTGACCCAACAGATAATTAGTTTTGTATTTTTGAAAACCAGCTAATCAGGAAATTCCACGTCAGTGCTTTGCATTGAGAGAGAAAAGAGAGAGAGGGGCCCCGCCGCATGACCTAGCCCAGTCATGGACTGCCAAGTCGTGTGGCCAAGGTCATCGTTGACCTAGATCAAGGCAAAGAAAACATTACAAAAAGACAAAACTGACCCTCACGAGAAAAGAAAGGAAATAGAGGTGACGAGGGTAGAACTGAGAAAACACTACAACTCATCTTCCTTCTCTGCTCATATGCCATGGCTGTGAAGCAGTAGGGCTGGAGCTCGGTAATTTTAGGTGAATCCAAGATAGTCGCTAAATCGAGAAAACAAAGATGTAGAAAGGAAGAGAAGAACCTCACAAACCTATAGAAGAAAGAAATTAGAGCAACAACCTTCAGGGAGAAGAAAGAAGCTCGCCGTAAGCAGAGGTGAAGAAACTTGATCTTCAAAAGGTAAAACAACCATGAGCGAAGCAATTGAGAGCATATAACGATTGTACGAGAAACCACGAACACCCACATACCTATATTTATAGGCAAGGGTCAGAGAAAAGGCGCCAGCTTGGGAGCCTCGTGGCTCAATGATTTGGGGCTTTCACAAAATAAGAAACACAAAGTCTGAGTTAGGGCTTGATGGATGCAAAACTCCTCATGAATCCAACGCACCGAAGATTTCCAAATTTGGTCAAGAATCATAGGAGGAATCGTGAGAAAATCAGACACAATAGTCGGCGCTACTATTCACATGTGCCTCAGTCTCCTACCCAAGGTAGGAGACAATCCGCAACCATTGGATCAAAAGATCAGACAGCCCAGGTCAAACCTGAGATCAAATCAAAGTGTGACAAATAAAAATAAGAAACTTATATAGATCAAAATCCGATTAAAGTGGGAATGAAATTAATTTCCTATTTTCTCTCTCTACATTTGAGGTTGCACACAAATCCCAAATTGGATGAAATTTTGCACATAGGCTAATTAAAGCATGTAGATTCCGATTATGCACTTAGTTTTGCCTTTTGAAAACTGTTAATGTGTTAAATAAATCAAATCCTATTTTCTCTTTCCTCTTGCACTAATGACTTTAAGATTCTCCAAATTTTATGAAACTTCACACACAAGTCATATTTAATGTGTTGGATATGAATTTTCCACCAATTTTATATGTTGGAGTTGTTTGAGCATTTATTTAATATTTTGAAGGTTCTACACACTTTCTCTCTCCTAATTTCACTTTTTAAGCAAACTTTCTCCAAATTGGATGAAAATTCACCCAAAGGCTATATTTATTATGTAGATTACGAATCCAAGATAATTTTCCTATTTTGGAGTTATTTATTATTTTATTTGATATTTTTGGGGAAAACTTAGATCTTCTCACTCCAAACTGAATTAAATTAATTATTATTATGAGAATAATGTGAAACTTGACTCCCAAGGCAATTAGGATCCAAGGAACATAATTTTTAACTTAGATTCCACTTTTGGGGTTTCTATAAATGAATTATGTCACAATTAATATTTATGGACATTATTTTCACATTATTTCATTATTATCACTATTGCTTATCCAAAAACTTAACAATATCACCAAAAGAGTTGTGTGATTACCTAATTACTTCATGTGCCATATTTTATGTGTCCATTATTGGCCTAAGGTTAATGTGAGAATATTAGGTTACATTAAGATGATTAATACATGCATTAACTCATTAGGGTTATACTAAACCTTGTTTAGCTTAGTCGAAAAGGTCAAACTTCTAAGGTAGGGTTTGAGATCTAGTATGTGACACTGTGCTACTCCTAGTTGCACTAGGACTCATCTGACTACTACTCCAGGGACAACAGACTCAAACATCATCTGCAACAACTCCTCTCATCACAGACTGTCGGATGATGTCGTCCTCCTTAGCTACGGGCAAAGGCCACCTCACCTCTAGAGATGTAAGGACCCAGAACCAAGTTTTGGGATTACTCTATTTGTTTTACTTAATCATGTTGCTTAACTCATTTCTCTAATAATCTAAGATGTAATGAGGGCATGTTGGAGGTTTGTGTTCCTTGTTTGAGCTTGTTTCTTGATGTTTGTGCTTTATGGTGAGGCTTTGGTGCAACTTGCCATTTTACCCAGAGTAAGGGTTGATGTGCAAATTTGCCACCTCTAGTGTGTTTCTTCTCTCTCTTGGAATCATCTAGAGGAGAGAGAAAGTGTTGGGAGCCTTGTTTTGACCTTGGTTGAGTGGTGACATCCTTGGTGATGTTTTGGGCACATGTTTGAGGTGTGCTTTGCTCTTAGGAGTGTTGTCTCGAGCTTGAGAGCCTTGGTGAGACCTTGTATCAGTTTGTGGTTGCCTTGAGGAGGCTTGGTATCGGTTGAAGATGTCTTAAAGGGGCATCCTATTGGTTTGTTATGTCTTGAGGATCACCAAATTAGGTTGTGGTGACTCTAGAGGAGTGCCATATCAGTTTGTGGCCTAGGGTTCCATCCCTATCGGTTTGTGAAGGAAGTAGGAGGTGTGTATCTGCCATGACCTAGGAAGGAGGCCAAGTGGGTGAGACATGGATCCTATCACCTTGTTGCATGGTGTGGCATGTGTCCCTTCTTCTTGGACAAGTGTCATCTTGGGTTCTAAGGTGGTGACACCTTCCCTTACTCTCTCTCTCTCTCATCGACCATGTATATATACTCCTCTCTTCCCATGTAAGAGAACCCTTTTAGTGATCCTTGCTTTCTCTCCTTGGTGGCCGACCTTGAGTTTGAAGAGCACTCACCCTTGGAGCTTGGTGGGCAAGCCAAGAGCTTGTGGTGCTCTCTTTCATCTTCTTCCTTGGTAAGCCATGGTTTTCTAGCTTTCTTTCCCTTCTTCTTTCTTCTTCTCAGCCATGGACCTTGGTACCTTTTTTTCTTCTATTTTGATATCCCTTAACCTCGATTCTATCTTCCTTCTTGGAGGTGTTGTGGAGATTGAGCTAGGAGGATCTTCTTCTCCCTTGAGCTTGGGAAGCTTGGAGCTTGACCTTGTAGCTTAAAGATTGGTGGTTGTTCTCGAGGCGAGTTATATAACTCTAACCCTACTTTGTTATTATCACCTTTCTACTTGTTATCTTGCTAGTAATCTTTAGCTCATTATTTCTTGATGGTTAGTAGCTTTTCTTGGTAGCCTTATGTTCTGCTTTTGAGAATAGAGCTTTGTTAAGTTGTTGCCATAAGTTGGTCTTCTCTTTTTCCTTGATAGTATCGTCATCTTGAGGTTAAAGATGACTAAACCGATATGATGTGCTAACTGACATGCATGCAAACTGATATGCTAGGCCAATATGTTCTTTTATAAACCAATATGCCTCTTATGATGTGGCTTGTTATGTTCTAGTGATGCTTTGTGTGAGAACCCATTACTCTAAATGAGATTACTCAAAACATAAAACACAATCAATTACCAATTAACCACATACCCAAAAATATGGGTAAATTAAAACTGATTTCAACATCAGCACCCGCTCAAAAACATTTGCAAAAGAGCCCAACATCTTTCGTTTATCCATACTATGCCAAGAATTTGATACAAATTGTTCTATCGCCTTAGCCACGACATATATACACAGGAGAACAATATTTGTATATGCCACACAAACAAGCATTAATATGCTAACAAAAGTCTGATTCGTTTGAAACACCATATACAAACGTTTCTTGCACGGACCTGAGAGTACAGGGACGACTCTAGGACACACTAGACATCTAATCAACTTTCTCAAAGATTCATTACTATAGCTCCTCTTTGCTGCCACATGTTTGTTTTCGTCACTTTCGATTACCTAAAAAGATGTGGTGAACCATAAGGGTGAGACCCATGTCCTAGCAAGAGATATAACCTCTAACAACACTTATTGATTACAACATTTTAAATAGTAGATAACTAAGCAGTAGGAGTATTTAATAATCAATTGAATAGATTGAATACTTCAAGTATACTAAACAGATTAAGAAAATCATCTTAACAACAAGTATGATCATCAATGCATATATAGATAACAAATAAATCCATTTCTCTAGATAGATATCTACTCAAATATCATCAAATTGTATCTAATAACAATCATTATCATTAATATGACTATCACCATATTCCTTTCTAATAGTACAAGAAATCTAGTGGCATAAGCATCCCTGACATCATGATTATGTCTAGTAACATAACATGGCTATCAATATTGACATCTCAAATAAAGTGAACAGATCTATATCATAAGTAGAACTAACATCATAACACAATTAACTGCATAGGCATGATTAGTAGTTTAAGCCTTTATAATTACATAGGCATGGCTAACAATATTAAACATAGCTAGCAGCATCATCTTAACCATCAGTGCCAATATATTTGACAACATAAGCATGTTTACAACATGAGCATAACTACAACACAAGCATATCTATTATCTCTTATTGTACTATACATTATCTCAATGAAAAGAAAGCAAATAAGGGTTATCATCCAATATGAAGCATTGTGTATAACCCTGAATAGATATGCTACATGACTGTCTTACATCTTTTATTATGTCCTGAGGAATTTTAGGATACCACTCAAAATCCAACTGGCCATTGCTTAGTCAAAATTAGTGCCATACAAGATCTAGGAAGAGCCAGACTCCTAAGATCTTCTCTGCCCCTGGTCAGTACAGGTCCGCTACATCAACACATAAGGTCAAGTTGCTAACAACCTAGTCCATCCTTGGTACATGTCATGATACTAGTGAAAGGAGGTGGGTATGCATACCCTACCATCTGAGGTACAACCGCAGTTGTCCTCCAATCTCCTCACATATATAATCACATCAGATGTATGAGGCATGACCATATCCATCCTCCACAACTTGTATTGTGGATGATAAGGATATATCCTCAACTTGCCACCCCCACATACTCAACAAGATGTGCTCCAAGTTTCCCTTAGGAATAGTCATTTCACCATCTGGCAAGTTTTGACACTCATATGGATCTATGGCACATGGCACTACATGATTAGAGTTTCACTTGATTATTTATGCCAACTGGGAGAATTAATGCTGCATTAAATAAGTGGATATACAAACCCTAATTCACTTCTAACAAGCATATAAATATCACAACTTCAAAAGATAAAAAATGGGTGAAACATAATTTCTCATCTCATCATCACATGGTACTATTCACTTGACATTCATGAGGCTACACTAGTCATCATAATATCACAAGATATAAATCCTTTTCACAATATCACAGGGTATCAACCCTTATCAACACGAGGATTACACCTCATTCAGGCTCAACCATGCCCAAAGGTCATTAAGACCATCATACTATCACAGGATATAAATCCTTTTCACAATATCACAAGGTATCAACCCTTATAAACACAAGAGGATTACACCTCATTCAGGGCTCATCTATGCCCAAAGGTCATTAACACCATTATACTATTCCCTACAAGATCATCATTATCATTCCATGCCTTATAACAAGGATCAACAACATCACTTACATATAATACACCAAATCAACACAATATTACATTAATGAGCTAAACAATCATAGAAGGGTTATATTAACATTAAGAACATTCCTTTATTACATCAACATGCGAGGAATCTAGATATAATTAACCCTCATCATATTCATAATGCACATGTTAAGCATAAGAAAGTATCAACCATGTGGCCATGATAACCACCAATTAACATATTAAGGTTATGATTATATTAAGGAGGTTATTCCACCATCATTCCATCATATAAGAATGCTAAACATGAATACTTATCTTTATCTATTTGCATTGAAGTTAGGTTCAACATGATAAATTATATCAATGTTACTAATCAACACTTATACCCAAATCCTAAATCACGTCCATTGGATCATGGATGCATAAGGTGAAACATCACCATCACATTCCATACCATTCTCAAGTATGAACCCACACCTAAATCAAGGTGTAACCATCTGGTTATAGCATACTAGGGCTTCAACAATAGTAAAAAAGCACTCCATGATTGTATTAGACATTCAAGGACTATTCATACCCAATTACCATCTTTTAGTTACATTAAAGCTAGGTATACCAAGCTATACCTCATTAGGGTTAAATATCCACACAATATGGTTATCATCCCTTTTATTCATATGAGTGAATAGGTAATACTACCTTATTAAGGGTAACCCTCCATTTGTTCCATCATCATTCAACCCTTATCACCATACCACAATGTCACCTAGAACCATTGGATGTTTCAAATGTAAGACCATTGGTTGTTTACATAAGTAAACACCTTGAATGAATCATCTATGATGTTATTGAGTTGTGATGTATAAAAGTTACCATTTAACCCTATACATCCTTTGGTTAACAACAATAAGGGTTCTGTTGAGAGTAGGGTAAAACCCACAATCGGTTGTTCATTTAAAACAAGCCATCCATTGTCAACAAGTAAGCTCCATAAGTTGATCATATAAATGAAACCATATAAATAATATTATTAGGACCAACATATTAAATTAGACATCATTCCACTTCATTGGAGAAATAAACATTAGATCTTGACCATCATGTCAAGTTCATATGTTAAAACCATCAATTACAATATAGGTCCGACCATTGCATCAAGTGACCCAAGAAACCATTGGTCTAAGGCTTAATTGATGCTAAAACTATATGATTAACTCACCATAGGTTTTTCATACCTTATCCACCATCATTAGTGACCATTAAGTCACCATAGGTTGTTAGATGAACACTATATTAATTAATCAACATCAAATATCAAACTAATATCACCTTTAATTGATAACATCATTAGGGTACTTAGTTGTTAATCACTAGGCTTATAATTAGGCCAACACCTGACCTAAGGGGTGAACGTAAGTCAACACGCTTGGTCACCACCATCAGTTTTCATGAAGACAAAACCATCGGTTGTTGCAATGGTACCACCATCGAGTCATGTGTTTATAGAAGAAATCAACTTTAAACCCTAAAATTGACCATTGGTTGATAGGTGCTTAGCACCATAGGTTGTCGAACCAACCTAATACAAGTCATATTATACCTTAGGAATAACGTACAAATGATCACAAGTTCATATAGAACTGAAATTAGAACAAGAAACATTATAAAAATCAAAATCCAAGTCAGGTATAACTTTTTAGTGCATGGATCACCATTTTCAAGCAAGAATATGCGCTAGCAAGCTTATGGTAAATGTGGAGCAAATGATAAAACTTACCTCTAATTAGAACATAAAATACCAAACAGAAGAAATCACGAGCAGGTAGGGCAGAAAATCCAAGCATAATATGTGAACTCGTCCATCTAGCACCTTTCTTCATCAAATGAGCAAACCCTAAGCATAAGGAGCAAGAAAGGTAGGGTTTTAGAGCTTGAGAGCAATTTCTACCATGGAACAACAAGGTTCAAACCTGTAGAAATGTAGGAGGAAGGATAAAAAAGAAATAAATGGAGTAAATAATGTGATTCTTACTCTTTTAGATCTAGATCACTAGAAGGAAGCCTTTCAAATCCTAAAAGGAAGTCAATTACAACCCTAGATTCTTTTTCCAATAAGATCCCCTCTTTCTTCTTCCTTGGATAGGAAATTCATAGCAGCACAGAGGAAGAACAAGGTTCATAGAAGGAGGGAAGTGGTGGAGATAAAATGGCTCATTTTGGTGCTTATGGATAAGTATATGAAACTTTAAGATAAAGAAAAAGAAAAAGTTGAAGTTCTAGTATCTTTCCAAGTGTCCATGGCCTTAAACTATTAAGAATATATAAGCACAAACAAGCATCTCCCCCACCGTCCATAGATAAATTCTTATACCTCATTTCTTGAATTTCCAAACAAAACAAATAATTCATTAGTTGATAGCTACTAAAGGTAGCTCATCCATGAAGGGGTATACCCTAAAATACCCTCAGAGAAAACACCTTCAAACCAAGGATTAAATAGGTTCCCCATGGCTCAAAAATCTCAATAATGATGAGAGAATATCCAAGAAACATAATGCAAGTGATAAATTGCAAAGAAAACCTCTCAATTGGGTAAATTGTAGAAAAGTCTAAAATGTGCATAAAATTGCATAACTTGCTCAAACAATGTCCAAATTGGTCAAAATTTGGAAATTAAGCTTATCTTATGATTTAAAAGCATCTCAAAAGGTTATATTAGGGTTATAATAATCCAATTCTGATAATTAAGCTTATTCAACTCATTAAGCAAGTTTAGGGGCCTTACAACTATAAACCTTTAATAAGGATTTCGCCCCCAAAATCCAAGGTAAACAAAGATGGGTAATTCCTTTACACCTCACCTGACTAACTTTACAGGGTTACTTGCATATCATAGTGATGTCACATCATTCATACATATCTCATCTTGGGTCAGCACAAACCCCCCCCCACATAAGAAGATATTTGCAAATATTGAACGCAGAAACTTGTTGTGCCACCTGTACAAATCTAATAGTAAATTTCAACTTTAAATTCTAGCCATCATCCTAAAATTATATCTATTGTATCAACAAACCATCTATTCTTTATAGTGGTCTTACCCAACTATCACTAGACCATACACAACATTATAGAATCACTTTTGTTTTTCCTTCCAAACAACAGTTATAGGATCATCATCAACTCTCTCTCTCTCTCTACAAGAGAGGGATACTTGGAATGTTCATTTAATAAACATCTCCAACCTTCACATATTTCTCATACTATTGATACATCTTGGATACTAGGATTCATTACCTTGGCATCCACCTCATGTGCTATAAGGAACTCACATCATTATCTCACCCACTTTTACCAACATGACAAATATTAAGAAATATAAGAGGAGTCTTCCCAATTATTGGAAGGCTCAAAACCAAACTCGTCACAAACTTTATGATCTTGGAACCATAGTCCAAGCAACCTTATGCTATAATAAGCTATCCACCCTCTTGTTTGCAATGAATCCACACATACCAAGTGGTAATGATCCACTTGAAAGCTGTGCCCTAGAAAGGAAAGACACAAAGGGAAACACACTTCCCATACAATAGAAACATTATTCAAGGGTCACTAGCAAAAAGGTAGCCAATTCTATTTTCATTATGCGAGTTACAACTTCTTATGTATTATTTTACCCTTTTCATTTTGGGTTCCTTACCATTAGAATAGGAATCATCATGATTAACATATCTCATTACTCCTTCCTTTATGACTATCTATCACACTTGGGTATGTTCTCTTATTTTATTATGTTTTTCAATCAGTTATCAACATGTAAATCATCATATTCCACATTTTCTTCATTAAACATGGATCATCTGCCTTAATTTCTTTGACATGTTATGCTGATTTTACATTAACACTTTCTTACACACATAGGTTGGTCTGAGATTAACTCAGGTTCCACCTTATTCCTTTATCATTGTTCCCATTTATCTTCTCATTTTGTACTTGTTATAGGAGTTCTTTCCATCTGATGTGGATTTCATACCTTGATTCACTTTATATAATACATACTTATCTATCTTTTACTTTATTATCTTCTTGAATCATATCTTCAAGAACTCCTTCTTTTCTTATTTGTATTCAGATTTAGATTTCATGGTGTTGTATCTTTCTCTTATAGTTACCAAACATTCAAGTTTTGATAGATTATGATGCAATTCTCATCTTCTTTAAGGTAGGATTGAGATATTCATACCATGATTTCTTATTCATTATGCTCTTATATTGTCTCAAAATGACTACTTGATCAGAGTAATAAGAAAGATAACAATCTAAGAGTTTCATACTTACCTTTCTTCAATAATTGAATTCCTGGCCATGGCACCCGAATGCTGAGATTAGGCAACATGCACCATATTTTTATGTCATATTCCTAATTTTGGCATCATCCTAGTCCTAAGTCCTAGTGTTCCTATTGACTCAGTGAACCTAAATATCTGATACCAACTTGTGAGAACCCGTTACTCTAAATGAGATTAATCAAAACATAAAACACAATTAATCACCAATCAACCACATACCCAAAAATATGGGTAAACTAAAACCGATTTCAACGTCAGAACCCACTTAGAAACATTTGCATAAGAGCCCAACATCTTTCTTTTATCCATACTATGCCAAGAATTTGATACAAATTGTTCTATCGCCTTAGCCACAACATATATACACAGGAGAACAATATTCTTATATGCCACACAAACAAGCATTAATATGCTAACAAAAGTACGATTCGTTTGAAACACCATATAAAAACTTTTCCTGCCCGAACCTGAGAGTACATGGATGACTCTAGGACACACTAGACATCTAATCAACTTTCTCAAAGATTCATTACTATAGCTCCTATTTTCTGCCACATGTTTGTTTTTGTCACTTCCGATTACCTAAAAAGATGTGGCGAACCACAAGGGTGAGACCCATGTCCCAGCAAGAGATATAAACCTCCAACAACAATTATTGATTACAATATTTTAAATAGTAGATAACTAAGTAGTTGGAGTATTTAATAATCAATTGAACAAATTGAACAGTTCAAGTATACTAAATAGATTAAGCAAATCATCTTAGCAAAAAGTATGATCATCAATGCATATATATATAACAAATAAATCCATTCCTCTGGATAGATATCTACTCAAATATCATCAAATTGCATCTAATAACAATCATTATCATTAATATGAATATCATCATATTGCTTTCTATTAGTACAAGCAATCTAGTAGCATAAGCATCCCTGACATCATGAATATGTCTAGTAACATAATATGGCTTTCAATATTGGCATCTCAAATAAAGTGAACATATCTATATTATAATTAGAACTAACATCATAGCACAATTAACTGCATATGCATGATTAGAAGTTTAAGCATTTATAATTACATAGGCATAGCTAGCAATATTAAACATAGCTAGCAACATCATCTTAACCATCAGTGTCAGTATATTTGACAACATAAGCATGTTTACAACATGAGCATAACTACAACATAAGCATATCTATTATCTCTTATTGTACTAGACATTATCTGAATGAAAAGAAAGCAAACAAGGGTTATAATCCAAGATGAAGCATTGTGTATAACCTTAAATAGATATGATACACGACTATCTTACATCTTTTATTATGTCCTGAGGAATTTGAGGATGCCACTCAAAATCCAACTAACCACTGCTAAGTCGAAATCAGTGCCATACAAGATCTAGAAAGAGTCAGACTCCTAAGATATCTGCCCCCAGTTAGTACGGGTCCACCACAGTGCCACATAAGGTCAAGCTGCTAACAACCTAGTCTGTCCTTGGTATAAGTCACGACATTAGTGAAAGGAGGTGGGTACGCGTACCCTACCATCCAAGGTATAATTGTAGTTGTCCTCCAATCTCGTCACATATATAATCACATCAGATGTATGAGGCATGACCATAGCCATCATCCACAACCTGTATTGTGGATGACAAGAATATATCCTCAATTTGCCACCCCCACATACTCAATAGTATGCGCTCCGAGTATCCCTTAGGAATACTCATTTCACCATATGGTAAGTTCTGACACTCAGATGGATCTATGGTATAGGGTACTACATGATTAGAGTTTCACTTGATTAGTTATGCCAATTGTGTGAATTAAGGCTGCATCAAACAAGTGGACATACAAACCCCAATTCACTTCTAAAAAGCATATAAATATCACAACTTCAAAAGATATAAAATGTGTGAAACATAATTTCTCATCTCATCATCACATGATATTATTCACTTGCCATTCATGAGGCTACACTAGTCATCATACTATCACAAGATATAAATCCTTTTCAAAATATCATAGGGTATCAACCCTTATCAACATAAGAGGATTACACCTCATTCAGGCTCAACCATGCCCAAAGGTCATTAAGACCATCATACTATCACATGATATAAGTCCTTTTTAACAATATCACATGGTATCAATGCTTATCAACATAAGAGGATTACACCTCATTCAGGGCTCAACCATGCCCAAAGGTCATTAAGACCATCATACTATTCCCTACAAGATCATCATTATCATTCCATGCCTTATAGTAAGGCTCAACAACATCACTTACATATAATACACCAGATCAACACAACATTGCATTAATGAGCTAGGAGATATTCATAAACAATCATAGAAGGGTTATATTAACATTAAGAACATTCCTTTATTACAATAACATGTAAGGAATCTAGATATTATTAACCCTCATCATATTCATAATGCACATGTTAAACATAAGAAAGTATCAACCATGTGGCCATGATAACCACCAATTAACATATTAAGGTTATGATCATATTAAGGAGGTTATTCCGCCATCATTCCATCATATACGAATGTTAAACATGAATACTTATTTTTATCTATTCGCATGAGAGTTAGGTTCAACATGATAAATTATATCAATGTTTCTAAGTAACACTTATACCCAAACCCTAACTCACAACATCCCCATTGGATCATGGATGCATAAGGTGAAACATCACCATCACATTCCATACCATTCTCAAGTATGAACCCACACATAAATCAAGGTGTAACCATTGGGTTATAGCATACTAGGTTTTCAATAACAGTAACAGAGTACTCCATGATTGTATTAGTCATTCAAGGACTATTCATACCCAATTACCATCATTTAGTTATATTAAAGCTAGGTATAACAAGCTATACCTCATTAGGGTTACATATCCACACAATATGGTTATCATCCCTTCTATTCATATGAGTGAATAGGTAATACTACCTTATTAAGGGTAACCCTCCATTTGTTCCATCATCATTCAACCCATATCACCATACCACAATGTCACCCAGAACCATTGGATGTTTCACAGGTAAGACCATTGGTTGTTTACATAAGTAAACACCTTAAATGAATCATCTATGATGTTATTGAGTTGTGATCTATAAAATTCACCATTTAACCCTATACATCCTTTGGTTAACAACAATAAGGGTTCTGTTGAGAGTAGGGTAAAACCCACAATCGGTTGTTCATTTAAAACAAGCCATCCATTATCAATAAGTAAGCTCCTTAAGTTGATCATGTAAAGGAAACCATCTAAATCACATTATTAGGACCAACATATTTAAACATTAGACATAATTCCACTTTATTGGAGGAATAAACATTAGATCTTGACCATTGGGTCAAGTTCATATGTTAAAACCATCAATTACAATATAGGTCCGACCATTGCATCAAGTGACCCAAGAAACCATTGGTATAAGGATTAATTGATGCTACAACTATATGATTAACTCACCATAGGTTTTGGAGACCTTATCCACCATCATTAGTGACCATTAAGTCACCATAGGTTGTTAGATCAGCAATATATTAATTAATCAACATCAAATATTAAACTAATATCATTATTGATTGATAGCATCATTAGGGTACTTAGTTGTTAATCACTAGGCTTCTAATAAGTCCAACACCTGACCCAAGGGGTGAACATAAGTTGACACCCTCGGTCACCACCATCATTTGTCATGAAGACAACACCATCGGTTGTTGCAATGGTACCACCATCGAGTCATGTGTTTATAGAAGAAATCAACTTTAAACCCTAAAATTGACCATTGGTTGATAGGTGCTTAGCACCATAGGTTGTCAAACCAACCTGATCCAAGTCATATTATACCTTAGGAATAACGTACACATGATCATATGTTCATATAGAACTGAAATCATAACAAGGAACATTATAAAAATTGAAATCCAAGTCAAGCATAGCGTTTTAGTGCATGGATCATCATTTTCAAGCAAGAACATGAGCTAGCAAGCTTATGGTAAGCAATAAATGTGGAGTAAGCTATAAAACTTGCCTCTAATTAGAACATAAACTCCCAAACAGAAGGGTAGGAAATCCAAGCATAAGCTGTGAACTCGTCCATCTAGCACCTTTCTTCATCAAATGAGCAAACCCTAAGCATAAGGAGCAAGAAAGGTAGGGTTTTAGATGTAGAGCAATTTCTACCATGAAACAGCAAGTTTCTGACTTGGATAAAGGTAGGAGGAAGGATAAAGAAGAAATAAATGGAGGCAAGAAGGGTATTCTTACTCTTTTAGGTCAAGATCACTAGAAGGAAGCTTTTCAAATCCTAAAAGGAAGTCAATTGCAACCCTAGATTCTTTTTCCAAGAAGATCCCCTCTTTCTTCTTCCTTGGACAAAAAATTTGTAGATGCATAGAGGGAGAATGATGTTCATAGAAGGAGGGAAGTGGTGGAGAGAAAATGGCTCATTTTGGTGATTAGGGATAAGTATATGAAACTTTAAGATAAAGAAAAAGAAAAAAGTTGAAGTTTCAATATCTTTCTAAGTGTCCATGGCCTTCAACTATTAAGAATATACAAGAACACACACAATAAGATCCCCCACCATATAATAGATACATTCTTATCCCTCTTTTATTGAATTTCCAAGAAAAACAAATAATTCATTAGTTGTTAGCTACTAAAGGTAGCTCATCCATGAAGGGGTAAACCCTAAAAAACCCTTGGAGAAAACACATTCAAACCAGGGATTAAATAGGTTTCCCATGGTTCAAAAAGCTCAATAATGATGAGAGAATATCCAAGGAACATAATGCAAGTGATAAATTGCAAAGGAAACCTCTCAATTAAGCAAATTGCAAAAAACTCTAAAATGTGCATAAAATTGCATAACTTGCTCAAACAATGTCCAAATTGGACCAAATTTGAAACTTAAGCTTATCTTACGATTTAAAAACATATCAAAAGGTTAGATTAGGATTATAAGAATTCAATTATGATAATTAAGCTTATTCAACTCATTAAGCAAGTTTAGGGGCCTTACACTTTGGGAGGAAGAGTGTCGAGCCTCTATGCTTTTAGTTGAGTGTGGAAGTCGACATGGGTAACCCTAATCTGATATGTATGTAATATGACACACCTTGCAATATGATACACCCTAGCCTGACACATCTTTCTTAGAGGTGAGAAACTCTTCCCTTGAGGTACAATCGATGCTCCTCTAAACCCTAGCGGGCGATGCATAAAGGGGTACATAGGACGATACCCTAGTTGATGGGTAGGACGATGCCCTAATGGATGGTGAGGCCGATAACTTATGAGATGGTATAATCGATATACTTTCTCATGCACCTCTGGGTCAATATCCTTTGTTGTGCCTTCACCAATACACTCTCATTGAGGTGTTGATCCCAATACCAAGTGATGTTGAGTCGATACAAAGTGATGATATACCGATAATCATCCTTGAGTTGGTAGGCTGATACCCTATCTAGAGTGTTTTCTCGATACCTACGATAAATCGATACACTACCTTAGTGTAGTGGCTGATACCCTACCTTAGTGTAGTGGCCAATACCCTATCTTAGTGTAGTGTCCAATACCCTACCTGAGTGTGGTGGCCGATACACTACCTTAGTGTGGTGGCCGATACCCTAACCCTAATTGACATCTTGTGATGTGTAGTGATGCATCTTGTGGATGCCAGGGTTACATGGTGTGATGTGATACCTTATAGTGTAATCATGTGTGTGATGTTGAAAGTTATACCTCTTTACTTCATAACAACGAAGGAAGTGATAATCTAAAGATGGTTTATGATCCAAACATGTAAACCCTAAGCGGGTAAAGTGAAACCCTAATTGTTATGATGAGAAATGTATGATGTAAACGTATAGCATGATTTCTATGAGATGATGATGCTTTGCCTTCTTATTATCAGTTTTTAACCATACAGGTGATACAGATTGATGTACATAGCCAGGTATGAGCTAGGTCATTATAATGTGATGAAAATTGGTCCTTGTGATGGACATGTGGTCCTTGTGATGGATATGTGGTCCTTGTCATGGAAATATGATCCTTGTGATGGACATGTGGTCCTTGTCATGGACATGTGATCCTTGTGATGGACATTGGTCCTTGTAGTGGACATATGGTGAATAGTAAGCATAAAGAGACATAATGTGATGAGATCACACTTAATGTGAATCAATATGTTTTGGTGATGAGTTATGCCATGTTATGTAGATATTTTTTATAGGTTATATGTTGTAACTTGATTGATGCTTTAAGATGTTAAATTGATCTAATTAATCAAGTGAAACCTAATAGTGTAGTTTTCCCTATGCCATAGATCCATTCCAGTGTCAGATTTATTGCTGGATGGTGAAACGAGATTAACTCAGAGCGCATATTTTTGAATATGCGGGGTACAATTTGAGTAATTCTTTGTATCCTTATATACATGATGTGTGAGACAACCATGCATGAGCCAATCTTGGTGTGATATGGATGGCCATGCATGAGCCACTCCTTTTGTTAGAATGGCCATGCGTGAGCATATTCTTCTAGCATTGTACCTATACTAAGTTGGGCTAGTTATGTTTATATATGTGGATGGCCATGTGTGAGCCAATCCCTGATCTTGGCTATATGCCAATGTTGCAGTTGAATGATATGTCTCTGCGGTGTTTTCTCTTATCCTGACCAAGAGGTGTAGTGAGGTCATGGAATCTAGCTCTTTCATTAGACCTTGTGTGGCACTGACTTCGACTATATATATATATATATATATATATATATATATATATATATATATATATATATATATATATATATATATATATATATATATATATATATATATAAATATAGTGGTCAGTTGGATTTGGATGGTACAATTCAAATCCTCGAGGCATAATGAATACATAATCAACCGTGTAGTATAATTGTATAGGATAAAAAAAATTGATTGAGGCCTTGATTGATCTTTATACAATGTTGTTGATAGAGAATATACATGTTCTTCATATTCCCTTTTAACTATTAATATGTTTCTTAATTTTATAGTGATTGTTCTTCCTGTTATTTGCATTGTTGCTCAGTTTATCTTATCTGTGATAAAAATAGAGTTGGCAGAGGGTTATATCTCTCATTGGGACTGTGTGTCTCACCCTGTTGGTTAACAACCTTTTTAGGTGGACGGGGACGAGGAGGTAGAGATTGTGCGGAGGAGGTTGATCAGCAGCCAGAGGAGCGGTAGCTGATAAGGTTGGAAGTGCTACTGGATGTCTTTTGTTGGTCGAGTCCTAGAGTCGTCCATGTAAACTCAGGTCTTTGGGAACGTTTTTATATGTTTTGTGAACATGTTCTCTTTATGTGCTTGTTTTATATCAGATATGATGAAATCTTGTATATATGTTCTAGAACAATACTTTCGTTACAGGTTGACAGCATGCCTAGTGGATGCTTTGAGGCATGAAAGGACACATGTGTAAATGTTCTTTCCATATGATAGTTTTATGCAAAAAGGTTTTAATTTTTAGTGTTTTCTGCTAATAAGGTTTTAATCTCTCTTTTGCAATTTTGTTTCGAGTAATCTCATTTTTCTATGGCATGGGGGCATCGGAGGAGGTTGAGAAGTAGCTAGAGGAGTGGTAGCTGATAAGGTTGGAAGTGCTGCTGGATGTCTTTTGTTGGTAGAGTCCTAGAGTCATCCTTGTACACTCAGGTCTTTGGGAACGTTTGTAGATGTTTTGCAAATGTGTTCACTTTTTGTGCTTGTTGTATATCAGATATGATGGAATATTGTATATATGTTCTAGAATAGTACTTCTGTTATAGGTTGACATCATACCTTGTGGATGCTTTGATGCATGAAAGGACACGTGTAAAGGTTCTTTCCATATGGCTATTTAATGAAAAAGGTTTTAATTTTTAGTGATTTCTGCTAATAAGTTTATTAATCTCTCTTTCACGGTTTTGTTTTGAGTAATCTCATTTTACTGTGGCGTGGGGCGTCACAGTGCACAACAAAAGGGTTGGTATCAGAGCTTTAGGTTCGATGAATCTATAGGGACCTAGGACTAGGGTTTGTATCTATTCTAGTGCCCTCAAGTCTATCTTATAGTCACTTATACTTATGAAGAAGAAGACGTAAAGCTCAAATATGTCTGAAGAACATGAAGAACTTGCTGCCTAGAGCAGTGTTGCTGCACTAGGTGGTGGTGCAAAGAACCAGGCACAAGAACATCAGATGCCTGAAGTCCCCCAATTTGACCCTACCATGATAGAACACCCTACCTTTCAATCACTTTTTGGGAAGTTCATGGCCACAATGGCTCATATGGCAGATAGGATGCATGCACCTCAACCTAGGGCACCTATTCCCCATGCTGAATCTTTAGGTACTGGGAAGACTTTTGAGTGGCTTCGCCATGTTGGGGTGGTTGCATATGCTGGAACAGCTACCCCAATGGATGCGGATCTGTGGCTGACTAAGCTTGAGAAGGCTTTCAAGATACTAAATATCCTTGAAGAGGATAAGGTGAAGCATGTGGTGTACCTCCTGAGAGGGAGTGCTGGCCATTGGTGGGCCATAGAGGAGGAGAAGATACCCTATGTTGTGGTTGGTTGGGAGGAGTTCTGATAGGAGTTTGTTAGTCAGTACTTTCCATGGACGTATCTATATGAGAAGATCATCCAGTTTGAGAGGATTCAATAAGGATCAATAACGATCAATGAGTACGAGGCAAGGTTTATGGAGTTGTTGAGGTTCTGTCCTCACATAGCAACATAGGAGGAAGAGGACGTGGCCAAGAGTCCTAAGATGGACCGTCTTCTCTAGGAAGCATAGGATGGGGGAGACAACAGGCAATGACTAGATTCTACACCATGAGTCAGCCAGAAGTGGTAGTCAACCCACAAGTGGTGACATGTCATATGGAGTTATTTCATTCTGATTTGTCTTCTTCTTGCTTTATATCTCTTTTGGTTAACTTGGGTGCTACACACTCTTTTATCACATGTGAAATGCTTAGTAGTTTCTCTTTGCCTATTAATCGTATTAAGAGTAGCTTGTTTCTAGAAACCCCATTGGTCACATCTATAGTGTTGCAAGATGTATGTCCTTCCTTTGTTCTCTCTTTCTCAGGACACAACATTCAAATGGATCTTATACCACTTAACATGCATGGATACAATGCGATCATTGGGATGGATACCTTGGATAAGTATAGAGTAGTATTGGATTGTAGTTCCAAGCAAGCGACATTTGTAGACAGTAGTGAGACGTGGATCTTCCAAGGAGATAAGAAGATTCTCCCGACGTGTCTTGTTTTAGCTATGGTGGCGAGGAAGCTTCTGAGACAAGGTTGTGAGGTGTTTTTGGCACACGTGATGGATACATAGGTGAGGAGTCTTAGTATCCAGAAATTGTCAGTGGTTAGGGAGTTTGAGGATGTGTTTCGTGAAGAGTTTCCAGGTGTTCCCCCACTCTGTGAGATTGATTTGAGAGTAATCTGGTTCCTGCCATGCATCCCATAGCTTATACACCGTATAGGATGGCACCGATAGAGATGGCAGAGTTAAAGAGACAGTTGCAAGAACTTCTTGACAAAGGTTTCATCAGGCCGAGTACGTCACCATGGGGTGCTCCAGTGTTGTTTGTGAAGAAGAAGGAGGGGTCTATGAGGTTATGCATAGATTACAGACAGGTGAACAAGGTCACAATAAAGAATAAGTATCCTTTGTCAAGGATAGATGATCTATTTGATCAGTTGTGTGGTGCAACAGTGTTCTTGAAGATAGATCTACGGTCATGATATCATCAGTTGAGGATGAAATACTAAAGTTAGCTTTTAGGATGAGATATGGTCACTATGAGTTTGTGGTTATGTTGTTTGGGTTGACCAATGCACCAACAAAGTTCATGGATTTGATGAACATGGTGTTCCTACCATTCCTTGATTAGTTTGTGGTTGTCTTCATAGATGACATCTTGATATATAGTCAGGATAGTCAACAACATGTACATCATCTGCATTAGGCGTTAACAATGTTGAGACAACACCAGCTCTATGCTAAGTTCAACAAGTGTGAGTTCTAGTTGAGGGAGGTAGCTTTCTTAGGGCATGTTATATCTACAGAAGGAGTACGTGTGGACCCTAAGAAGGTAGAGTATATGATATAATGGGAGAAGTTGAAGACATAGATAGAAGTGCGAGGTTTCCTAGGTTTGCCAGGATACTATCGAAGGTTCATCAAGGACTTTAGTGCTATTGCCTCACCCCTAACAAAGTTGACGAGGAATTATGTGTCATTCATTTAGGATGACATATGTCAGTGTGCTTTTTAGATGTTGAAGGAGAAGCTAACAAGTGCACTAGTTTTGGTTTTGCCTGAGCAAGGAAAAGGATACATCATCTTTTGTGATGCATCCATGCATGGTTTGGGATGTGTGTTGATGTAAGACAAGTAAGTGGTTTCTTTTGTTTCTCAATAGCTTAAGAAACACGGAGAGGACTATCCATCCCATGACTTAGAGTTAGTTGCAGTATACACACTCTAAAGATTTGGAGGCACTACCTGTATGAGGAGAAGTGTTAGATCTTCACAGATCACAAGAACCTAAAGTAAATCTTTTCACAGTAGGATTTGAATATGAGGCAGTGCCATTGGATGGAGTTGATCAAAGATTATGACTACACGATTGATTATGATCTGGGAAAGGTGAATGTCATGGAAAATTCCTTGAGTAAGAAATATTCATCTATAAATAGAGGTCAATTGAGTTCTTTGATGTGTCACAAGTGAGACATGTTGGTCACCTTACATCAGATGAATGTCAAGTTGGAAGTCTCCTTGTTAGCCAGTTTGTTGGCACAGTTATAAGTAAAGCCTACGCTGAGACAATAGATCATAGAAGCTCAATAGACAAATACTGTGACACAACAAATTAGATTAGAATTTGGCAACGAGAAGCGTGATGGTTTCCATGAGATGGAAGATGGGATAGTGTGTTATCATCACATGATAGTAGTTCCTGATGCGGATAACTTGAGGAAGATGGTGTTAGAAGAAGCTCATACATCTATGTATGCTATGCACCCATGTAGTACCAAAATGTACCACAACCTGAAGGATATGTATTGGTGGCCAAGATTGAAGAAAGATGTAACTAAGTTTGTTGTAAGATGTGTTGTATGTCAACAAGTCAAACTTGAGCATCATAAGCCTACGTAAACGTTACAACCATTGCCCGTACCACAGTGGAAATGGGATCATGTAACTATGGACTTTGTGGTTGGTCTACCTAGGATAGCCAAAGGTTATGATTCCATTTAGGCGATCATTGATAGTTTGACCAAGTCAGCGCATTTCCTTTCTGTAAAGACCACATTCACATCAGAGAAGCTTGCTCAAGTTTATGTTGATGAGATAGTGCATTTACACGGTGTCTCAGCTACTATTGTAACTAACAGAGGTCCTCAGTTTACGAGTCACTTTTGGGAGTGACTACACACAGCTTTGGGTACACAGTTGAAGTTTAGCACTGCTTTCCACCCACAGATAGATGGTCAGTCTGAAAGGACCATTAGATCTTAGAAGATCTGTTGAGGGCTTGTGTTCTTCAGTTCTTAGGAAGTTGGGATATACACCTCAGCCTAATAGAGTTCGCCTACAATAACAACTATCATAGAAGTATTGACATGGTGCCATATGAGGTGTTGTATGGTAGACGTTGTAGGTCTCCATTGTGTTGGTATGAGACAAGGGAGTATCAGCTTCTGGGTCCTGAGCTTGTGCAGCAGATGAAAGAGAAGATCAAAGTGATACAACAACAATTGAAAGCAACACAAGATAGATAGAAGTCATATGCAAACAATTGTCACAGACCTTTGAAGTTCCAAGTGGGAGACAAAGTATATCTGAAGGTCTCTCCCTAGAAAGGTGTCTTGAGGTTTGGGAAGACGGGTAAGTTGCTCCCAGATTTATGGGACCTTACCTAGTTGTGGCACGAGTTGGGAAAGTGACCTACAAGATGGATTTACCACCTGAGTTGGACATGTTGTATCCAATATTCCATGTCAGTATGTTGAGGAAGTGCCATCCGAATACAAAGTCAGTGCTACAGCCTGTAGAGGTAGAGCTTGATGAGGATATGACCTATGTGGAGGGTCTGATGTTGATCCTTGATCAGAGGGTGAAGAAGTTGAAGAGGAAGGACCTTGTGCTTGTGAAGGTTCTTTGGCATCATCGTGTCATTGAGGAAGCCACATGGGAGCTTGAAGAGGAGATGAAGAGGAAGTACCCTTCTCTTTTCTCTTAGGATTTCGGGGGTGAAATCCCTATTAGGGGTTTATGGCTTGTAAGAACCCTGACCCACATTTTGGGCTAACCCTATTTTTTTTGCTTAAGCATGTTGCTTATCTCCTTGCTTTAATCTTCTAAGATGTAATTAGGGCATGTTGGAGGTTTGTGTTCCTTGTTTGAGCTTGTTGCTTGATGTTTGTGCTTTGTGGTGAGGATTTGGTGCAACTTACCATTTTACCTAGAGTAGGGGTTGATGTGCAAGTTTGCCCCCTCTAGTGTGTTTATTCTCTCTCTTGGCATCATCTAGAGGAGAGAGAAAGTGTTGGGCACCTTGTTTTGGCCTTGGTTGACTGGTGACATCCTTGGTGATGTTTTGGGCACATGTTTGAGGTGTGCTTTGCTCTTAGGAGTGTTGTCTCGGGCTTGAGAGTCTTGGTGAGACCCTATATCGATTTGTGGTTGCCTTGAGGAGGCTTGGTATTGGTTGAGGATGTCTTGAGGGGCATCCTATTGGTTGATGATGTCTTGAGGATCACCATATCGGGTTGTGGTGACTCTAGAGGAGTGCCATATCAGTTTGTGATCTAGGGTTCCATCCCTATCAGTTTGTGAAGGAAGGAGGAGGTGTGTATCGGCCATGACCTAGGAAGGAGGCCAAGTGGGTGAGACATGGATCCTATCACCTTGTTACATGGTGTGGCATGTGTCCCTTCTTATTGGAAAAGTGTCCTCTTGGGTTCTAAGGTGGTGACACCTTCCCCTTGCTCTCTCTCTCATCGACCATGTATATAATACCCCTCTCTTCCCATGCAAGAGAACCCTTTTAGTGATCCTTGCTTTCTGTACTTGGTGGATGACCTTGAGTTTGAAAAGCACTCTCCCTTGGAGCTTGGTGGGTGAGCCAAGAGCTTATGGTGGTCTCCTTTATCTTCTTCCTTAGTAAGCCATGGTTTTCTAGCTTTCTTTCTCTTCTTCTTTCTTCTTCTTGGTCATGGACCTTAGTACCTTCTTTTCTTCTCTTTTTCTCTCCCTTAACCTCAATTATATCTTCCTTCTTAGAGATGTTATGGAGATCGATCTAGGAGGATCTTCTTCTCCCTTAAGCTTGAGAAGCTTGGAGCTTGAACTTGGAGCTTAAAGCTTGGTGGTTGTTTTTTAGGTGGGTTTCACTACAAAAAGGGTCTTTAACTATAAAAAAAATTGTAGCAAAACCCCCATATTTTGTAGCTAAAGGCTTTAACTACATATTTCTTTACACACAAGTTGTAGTATATGCTTGTATAGCTAAAGCATTTAACTATATTTTTCAAATGTGTAGTTAGATAATCCATTCTCTACAAATTCATATGTATGTGAAAGCGTAGCTAGATATATTTCCTTACATATTTAAATATAAGTATAATTATAGCTAAATGTATGACTACAATTGCATACATAGTCAGTATGTAGCAAAAATATGAAGTTCGTACATTTTATATTTATTTAGTGTATAGGGAAAGGAAACAATTACTATATACATATATATGTAGTTGATTATGCATCTAGCTACATATGTAGTGCCATTTAGTACACATACATATATGCTTAGCTCGACTATATATATATAGTGTAATTTTTTAGTATACAAGCTCTTTTAGTAAAACAAATTGTAGTAATTAGAGCAAGTTATGCTCATTATGTCAACAATCTTACTTTCATTTATAATGAAACATCGAATGTACATGGGGAGGACATATACCTTGCCCCTATTACACAATGTGTACAAAGAAAAGTATATACATATATCAATGATTCAGTGGTCTACTAACATCTTTGTGAAAGAGTTGTGTCTTTCTCGGCTAGTTTTAATATCCTTATTGTCTTCTTCTTTTGTTTGAGCTCTTGTTGTTCAGCCAACATCATCCAAAAGCACCCGAGATAAGAATATGAAAAGAACCTTCTAAGAAGAGATAGAAGGAATATCGTCCCTATGAAGTTGGTCACTATGTTTGCAGATGCTGATAGTGGCTGCTCAAATATATACATAGGTCTATGAAATGCAACCTTCTCATAGCAGTAAAGAGCCATATCAAATTGCAACATATCACGATACATTGTTGCGTTTGTGGTTGTTGCTGCAGTTGTGACTGGGCGGGCCTGGACTTCAAATGGAGATGCATCATCATGCTTCACAAGAGAGCACATGTGGCGTTGGGGCTGTCTTAGATACCTCTTATACTCTGTATCTGAATTCTTGACGTTGTTAAGCTCAATCTCTAATTCAGGTAATGGAAGTTGCTATGATGACGAAGCTTGTACTTCTCTTAATCCTAAAAATAAGGCTTTACCAATGGGGATGCATTAAAAATAAGGTAAAGATCATCCAAATAGTTTAATAAAGATATATAAGCATTAATACATGGAATAAATGATGACATATTTAGTACCTTGAAGAGACGAGAAGTATCTAGGCAACTCATCCATGTTTTGTTGCTGCCCAATCATTGTATGGGAGAGTTGTAAGATAGTTCACTTGCACCATTGAGGCTTGCCATGTCCAGAATTTCCAATCTATAACCTGCACAATAAGGTCATTCATTTATACCATTTGAAAGTACAACCCAATAACATTATTAGTTATTAGATATCACTAACTTGCATGGTGCCAAGTTAAAAATGAGTTATTAGATATCACTAACTTGCATGGTACCAAGGAAGCTTCCTGTAGTGGACATGGTGATGCTGGTAAGTCACAAGATCTAGCCACATGACAAAGACCTACATGCAACCAAAGCAGAGCAAGTCAGACAAAGAATATAATAACATCAATGATATGATTAATTGGTAGGATACAAGCTCAATAAGAATAGAAATTGAAAATTGCATTAAGCACCAACCAAGATGATTGAGTTGCAGTCACCTACAGTATGGGTGCCAAAAAAATGTGAGGCACTGGGTACACCATAAAGAGTGGACAACTTGGTTTTCTCTAGAGATATGGAAGATTTGGCAATAGAGGTGGCAACTAGTATTTCAAAACAACACTAATAACACTCACATAAAATTAAACAACTAAGAAACAAAGTCTGACATCCTATACTCTGGCTAGGATATGCAGGCTCTAAAAGTGATGCACGAAATATCTTCATTGTGAACTCCAACTGCAACAGATCCTCCAGATATGTTATTTAATTTTCTGTGGCAAGAATTAATAAGATCATAGTAGAGAATTCTTCAAAACTAAACAGCTGGGATCTTTAAGATGACACAGTGACACCCAACTGAAATAAGGCAAATAACTTCTAAATGGAATCTATAGACTTCCTCAACAAATAAATAATATAAAAAACTACAACTATTATGAGCACAAACATTTCCCATTTTCAAATTTGGCCTTGTTTCTGGATGAGCTAGAGTAGTAGTGATGCCACCTACAATAATAGTTACTGCAGATAAGCACAATTACACATTTAAAGGATCAGGAAACTAGATAATGGTGAACATGCAAAAACTATGATTGCTTACTCTTGAGTCTATATATGATAACCAAAATAAAGATCTAAATAAAGCAATATGTATACACTTGCCTCCATTGATTGTGTTTTCATTCCCATTTAAGGCTGCATATAGCCTACTTTTGATGATTTGTTGTTCTTCTTGAAGATTGTGATATAAATATTTTAACTCTTTAGATAACTTCGTATCTTGTTGGATAAATGTATATCTAAAACTTAATCTAAACAAAAGCTAAATTTATGGTTTCTAATTTACATTTGGAAAGAGAGGATAATATGATTGATTGCGTATGAAATCATAGATATGTTCCCTTTTCTTGCTCAATCATTCCTATCACCTAAAGGGTTTAAGATGGGAGAATGTCAATGACTAATCAGTAATAGGACTGAGATTGGTAGAAAAGAGAATTACCTATAAAAAGGAATTCTCAAATGCAATTTTCGAAACCTTCTTGGCTTTGTGGGTTTTCAAGGACAATCTAGTATTAATGATGGGATTGTTACATCATGTCTTATAGTTGCAAGCTGTAATCTCAACAACATACGGAGATCAATATAACGTCATAGCCAAAATCTATATCATCCCAGCCCAACATATCTATTGTTATGTTATCAGCCATCAAAAACATGAAAGTGCATACTGCATCAAGAAAACAAAACAATGACAATCATAGTTCAGTGAAAGAAGCCACATCAGGAAGAGTAGAATGATTGGAGAAAAAAAACTCATATCAATTGACTCAAGAATGTTAAATGTAGTTCCAAGTTTTACCACATGTTTGTTAATTGCAGACACAACAAAATGAACTTGATCTCCACTCTACTATGAACTATATTAGAACCAAATTAGCATGGTAGCCTCTGCTATGAACAACAGGTCTACCATCCACTATTTAGAGATCTTAGCAGATTAGAAAATGAATGAAAAGGAGTGTAATCAGGAGATTAGAATGAAAATGAAACAACCATACATAAATAGTTCTTATTTAGCTTTTTCAAACACAATTGAAAACTATATACTTGATTGCTCTCTTCTACTGTTATGTATGTACCACTGGTTCATAATTATTGGCTTAGAAGACAACTAAATTTTGGATTCTCACCTTTGATCCCAATGTGGATGTTTTAGAGTTCTTGAAATTAACAATATGCATACTACGGACCATTATCACCTTGCACAATATTTGTAAAATGCAGCAAGAATGTATAATCCTAAAAATATGTGATTAAACTCATCATAATACAGAGAAGGGGATAGAAAGATACAAAAGTAAGATCTAAGTTTCAATGTAGTGCATAACTACAATAAAAATATGTTTCAATATATCCTTACCCAAAGAAAAATCTATGCTAATTGATTTGAAATAAGTTGTTTTCAAACCACATCCTACTCCAGGTTTTGGCTAGAATTTTGAGAAAAGGCACCATGTCTAAAAGCTATAGATTTTTGGGGATCATTGGTGGACAATCTTAAAATGCTCCTCACATGTATCTCCTTACTCTAATTAGAAAATTGAAAAATAATGTATTCAAATTCCAAGATATATGTTGAACTACATGATTAAAATCCAGAATTATATTAGCATTACGCATCAATAACACTCTTAAACATATATTTAGATATGTTGGTGTTAAGAAACTTACCTATTTTCTTGTCAATATTCAGTCAAAGGTGAGCACATAAGTGAATACTTAAAAATGGAAAGTTTCATGTCAATGCATTATAAAAATCAATACGGACACAACATTAAAATGCAAGGGGTTTGGCTCAGCTTTCTAAGACTTCAAAGGAAAACTTTGAGCTGCTTATTGTCAAAGCCTACAATTTACAACTGACATGGAAATTGTTGAGGCATTAGCTGCCTAAAACACAATAAGAAAGCAACAAAGATGGAATTAGAGAGGACTACACTTAAATCAGGTTCAGCCATACAAACTAAGCCTGTTAACGACCTGCAAGATAAAAGGGAATGCAAAAGATACTAAGAAATGTCACTCTTTTTTTATTTCTTGCTACTGCAGGTTTTGTTTACATAAGTTAAAGTTCATTGATTGGTTCTTAGCTAGTTCACATTTAGATCAGGAAGGATAAGCCTTGCGTAGGCCCCCTTCCAAGTTGAGATTGTTCAAAAATCATTTAATAATATGAAATAGAAGTACACAATTTTGAACCTCAAAAGAACTTATCCAGTAATGTACAATCATCTAAAGTGACAAAAATGCAAATACGATGCATTAAAATGATACTTACCAAATCAAGGCACTCACATTCCACCCCAGTAACCTGACCTTAGATTTTTGTTTCTTGTCCTATTAAAAAATAAGTTTAGAGAAGGTCTAGAGTACATAATGTGGATGTGACACACCGATCACAAAAACATAATTAACTAAGCGGAAGCGTTCGTTAGCAGTGGATTACCGAAAATCACTAAAAATTAAAACCATTTTGCAGAGAGGTCCACACATAAGAAAACTCTTTCACAAAGAACTGAAGTAATTTTAATTACATACTAGTTTACAAGTACATGTCATGTATCATCTTTTTCTGAGAATTACAAGCATCAACTGCCCTGTTAAATTAAAAACATGTAGTATAAAATCTCAAGGCACTGAGCCAAAATCTCAAAAGCACTAATTACTACTCTGAGGACCTGAGAGTACAGAGACGACACATAGGACTCTATGTACATCTATACAAGGCATATCAGCCAGTGTCTCCACTTAAGAATTCACTACTATTTCTGCTGTCCTTCACCTACTGAAGGATTCCTACCTCCTTGTCTGCGTCCACCTAAAAATGTGGTTCCCACGGGGGTGAGACAATTGTAAATTGCCCCAGCAAGAGATATAACTCTCCGCCAGAAACATTATTATTGCAATTCAATAAGATAAATCTGAACAGAGGAATCGTAATTGTTTAACAACAGTTAATTCATTGTCTAACAGATTAGAACATTATTCTTATCTAATGCATTGCAGCTATAACCTAATAGAGCAACATGTCACTTATCCAATAAGGAATATGAAGAGCATGTATAACATTTATCCGCTATATTAAGCAGGATAATATCAACCAATGTTTCTCGTATTTCAACTTTATGCAAATACACTACACGGCTAATTATATTTTACACATCATGTGTCAAACTACAATTAGCTTGCCAGGGTATATTGACGTCTTCACTATATAGTTATAGCCGCAGCATATACTCTCTTCAGGCTTAGATCACATAGCTAATGCCTGGCATTGTTTTGTGGAGTCATGGCCTGTAGCCAGACTCTTTTAACAAAGTATTGGGATCTTAATCCCTCATCTCATCAGGTACATTTCCATTTCTTAACAAGTTCATCATCATGATTATAGAATATGGGTATTCAAACCTTTAGTTCATCATAGAATACTTGTTTCCACTTAATAGGTAACTTAATACCTTCAGGTCATCTGACCGAGGTAAACATCATTCTTGCTACACAAGCATTCTACATAACTCACAAAGCTCATTTCACCACTTGTTACCTCTTTGAAGGCAACGAGACAAATTATGGCTCATTAAAAGCTTTAGCAAAAGGAACATCATAACTCATACCTGGCTATGTTTATCTTCTCACGATACCTGCATGTTTAGTACTTCATGATAATAGTTATAATGCTTACATATCAGCACCATGCAACACAAAGTAATACCAATATTCCCTTTTAGGGTTAGGATTCCTCTTACATATCATCACCCTCCATTAGGATTTTCCACAAATAACCATTTAGGTTCTTAAGATCATGTTATTAATGATCAAACCTTAATTCATTGCTCCACACAGCTAGGAGCCAACATTGATAACATAAGCATTTAACCATGCTTATTTATTCTCATCATTTATCATTAAATGAATTATCACACAGGATATGAGTTCCTCTCTCAACTTTACCAGAATATGATTGCATCATACTTTATTAACTTGGCTTAACATTTTCTTAAGGTATGTTAGCCTACACTTATCAAAGTGCATTACTTTATAATATAGCAATTGTCATGACACACTTCATGTGTCACTCATCCAAATATATTGGATTTAAAATACATCAAGGTGTATAAATCTTAAGGTGCTGGATGTGATATCTATCATGTCTTGATGTATCACTTCTCTCATCACCTTTATCTTACTTGAATTCACCCACTTAGCTTGTATTAGGGTATTTCCCATCCTAATACTTTATGCATCAACTCATCACATTTATCATGTAATGTATTGGTCATAAGTCACTTATTTAGAATATACAACCATTTCTAGTGATATGGAGTCATCTTTGAGTTAGGAACTATTAATATAAAGATTTCTATTATCAACTTCTTTAGGTATTTCACTTATCAATATATTAGTTACTATTCCATTATTAGGAATAGTGTTCACATAACATATTTCCACATTTGGGTTTCACATAACATCCTTCTATATCAGGGTTTCACATAGCATTACCTGAAATTAGGGTTTCATATACCTTTACCCTATTTTAGGGATTAGGGTTTACCATTCACATCCAAGAAGGGTTTCTCATACCCAATTGCCCAAATTAGGGTTAGGATGCACAATAATCTTTTCAATTAAGGTTTCATGATCTCATTATTATGGATCAAACCCTAATTACATATTTTATTCATAATGAGAGGATTAGGGCTTAATTATATAAGCATTCCTCTCTCTCCTTCTCTCTCTCATCCTCTCTAGGATGTTAAGTACTCCAAGATTGATCTAGGTCAGCTTTTCATTTAAGTACACACAGTTAGGGTTAACCATTATAATCACCTTTGGACTACATCATTATCGATCGAGTAGCTAACTGACTTTTAATCATATTAGGTGTCCAATTGGTTTGACCAATTTGAACCTCAAATAGTCTTGGTCACTTAGACCCCAAACGGTCTTGGTCACTCAGACCTTGAATGGTTTGAAACCATTTAAGCAAAACAAGAATGAAATCGTATGGAAAATTTACACTTGAAACCACTTGGGTCTCCAAATGGTTTGAGATTGTTTGGTCTCAAATGGTCTTGAGACCATTTGGACTCAAACGGTCTTAAGACCGTTTGGTCCAAACACTCTCAAAACTGAATGGACCAAAAAGGTCTTCCATCACTTTATCAATTCATGATTTAAATCATTAAACCATCTATCAATTGAACCACTGATTTATTCTTCAATCGAACCATTGAATCACCCTTCAATTGGGCCTTCAATTAGGTTTTTAAACCCAATTGAACTTGGGTTTATAATCAAGAAACCATCAATTAGGGTTTTGAAATCGAGGAACCATCAATGGTTGACATTGTGGAACTAATTCAATTGAAATCATTGGATAATCGTCAAACCATGACATGACCTGACCTCAAATGGTCTTGAGGTCATTTGGATGACCTCCAAACAGTCTTGAGACCATTTGACTCAAACCTTTATTGAAATTTGTGAAAATCAATTAGGGTTTGCATCATTGAATCGATCATCAATTTAGCTATTGATTGTATTTCAATTTGATATCACTGGATCTTCAACCATCCAATCATACTTCATCATAGACTTCCAAATGGTCTTGGTTGACCTCCAAATGGTCTTGAGACTGTTTGGGTTAGTCAACCCAAAAATTAAATCAATCAATTGAGAATTTCAGCACTCAACCCGATTAGGGTTTGCAATTGGTAGATTATCCAATCATAGAACCTTTAGAAACCAATCAATTAAATCTATTAGATCATTATTCAACACATCAGAAACCCCCCTCAAATGGTCAACCCCCTCCATTCCGTCAACCACTCCAAACGGTTTGGAACCCAAACCTCCAAACAGTTTGTAAACTGTTTGGTCGCCAAACAGTTTGGTGAAACTGATTGGACCAAAATTTTGAAACCGTTTGTAATAGATATTTGTGGAGGTGTGTGCTTATGATGATGACATATTCATCAATCTATAAACCCAAAAATCTTTCTGTGATTTTCATGGTGTTTGCATCAATCAACCAAATAAAATTTCAGGAATAAAGAAGGAATCAAGAATTGATAAAGATATGGAATCAATAACAAAGTTCAAGGGTTCAAGTTATATAACCCGCCTTCAATTGAGCTTCAAAGCTTCAACCTCCACGTCTTTAATGGTGAAAGAAACACCTTCCACTATCCCATGCTCGTCCTTAAGCTTTGAGTGAAAAGGAATGGCTAGAATTGAAGATGGAATGGAGATAAGAAGAAATCATGCATTGATTTTCGATTTCTACCATGGAATCAAGGTGAAAAGAGGTCATGGAGATTACCAACAGGTTGGGGGTCGTCCTCCTGATCCCCCAAAGCTCCCTTGGTCGTTTTTCAAGCAAAGAGTGGAAGTGGTTTCGAAAAAGCCTCTCAATTGAGTTGTAAAAGGTGTTTTTATAAGAAATTCAATGAGAGAGAAAATATTTTATAAAATCCTTTTAATTCCAAAATTGATGCCACCTCTCCCCCATAAATTCCTTGAATGCAAAGACATATTCCCCTCCTTGGAATTCCTCTTCATTATCCATGAATTAAGGAAAAGCAAATTAAGCACCTTAAATCATATACTACTAATATCCCATTTTTAGTGGATATTACTTTTGATTTAACTAATGTGAGTGGGTTCTCCACTCACTTGGATATCTTCGTGCCTTTGCAAGGCACAAGCTCGTCCAACCTTATCTAATTTCAACCATTACCATTTTGGTTGAAGGGCACTTCGATTAACATATTTATTTTTGCATTAATTTGAAGTAAAGTTCCAATTATGCTTAAATCTTGATTATTTTAATATCAAGATTCTCTCTCTTCCAAAATGATTCAAATGAGGTGCCCCTCTCAAATTATTTTCTCTACATGATGCCAGAAATCATGAGGAACCCTCTTGAAGTGGCATTTTGCATATTTAACCCTAGGTTTTGGGTAAATTGCACATTACACCAAAACTAGGTTTTAATGCACAAACATTGCTCAACATGCTCTTTCTTGTTATTCAGGCATGTAGAAGCCATATAACTCCATCATTCTCATTCCTATGATGATTAAATACTATAGGAACATTTCACCATGTAACATTTGCAATTTAACCCCTCAACTTGGGTAATTTGCACTTTAGTCCAAAATAAGTAAAACATTATTTCAACATTATTAAAAAAGGACTAAAATTGAAATATAAGTTCCTCTTGAGCCTTAATTACTTTTCAAGAGATAATAGAAAGCATATAATCAACTTTATTAAGTAAAACATCTAGGTTTAAGCATGACCCAAGTCAGGGATGTTACAAATTATAAACCCCTAACAAGGATTTCGTCCCTGAAATCCCAGGAAAAGGAGAGACAAATTTTATTCATTTATTATACCATCAAGTCTCCACATAACATCTTAATGTCATGGAGATACCATAGATCTTTAATCCACATAAAGTTCTTCCACACAGGGTTATTCTAAGGAAATATTTTTAGCTTGATAAACTTTTCCACCAATTACAATTGTTCCTTCCATTAGTTCAACCTTATCAATATTTATGTTTATACAAAGCATAAAACCCTAACATATGATGTCTATATTATTTCATGTAACTAGATTGATTTCACAGTTGGCCAATATAGATAACCAACATAAATCATCTATTATTTCTCAGATACTAGAATCCTTACTTTGGTATTTATCATATGCGTTGAGAACACATCTCATCCTTATCATATTCATTTCTCTGTTGTTACCACCAAGGGTACACATGCACAAGGTATTTATTTTATTTTAGGACATTGCTTGTTCCATATATCATTATCTTGGAATCAAAGTCCAAAGCAAACTGATACTTTTCTAAGTATCCATCAACGGATTATTTCTAATCCATGTACATCAAATGTCATAATACCTACTTGATGGTCATGTTAATGAAAGGAAGAAACATAAAGGAACATACTCCTATCATTACCCATGGTTGTTTATCAAAGGGGAAACATATATATTTAACAGAGGTAATCCACTCAGCACTCCTTTATTTGTTTGGTAAAGTTCACTTAGCAAACCCTATGTGGCTGGGAAAGTTCACTTAGCAATCCTTAATTGGTTGGGAAAGTTCACATAGCTATTCCTCATTAGTTGGGAAAGTTCATTTAGCAATTTCTATATTATTGGGAAAGTTCACTCAGCAATCCTTATGTAATTGGGAAAGTTCACTTAGCAATTCCTTATGTTATTGGGAAAGTTCACTTTAGCAATCCCTACATTATTTGGGGAAAGTTCACTCAGCAATTCTGTCACGGATCCATTCTTTCCCTAATCCCAATCCCACTGTCCAAAAGGGCAGTGTTAGAGGAATGAGAGCGCCCGTCCCTGAGTGGCCCGAAAATCACACACAGATAATATGCAAAAATGAAATAACATCCTTTTTTATTAAAATGAACCAAAATGTTTAATACATAAGGCCCGTAGGCAACAGGAAAGAGAAAAAGATAAGAACTAGCCTACAACTACATCTCTTTTACAATTAGCTCCCATGTAGAGTCCATGAGTGATGTAGCAGTCTTTATTGCAGTAGATAAATTGAGTAGATGAATCTAGTTCCTTGCATTACCTAAAATCGAGAAAATCAAGACACAAAGTCAATGCAATTGCACGGTACGCTATATAAAAACAAGTAAAGTAGTGTTATAAGAAAAACTAATATGCTTGGCAGGACTTATGTTTCAAAACATTATCAAACGATTTTCCAAAAACCAAAATGTTATTCAACACAAATTTTATTACGAATTTCCCATTATGCTGTAATTCAAGAAGCATGCTTATATTAGTTTAGGTGACTCTACTACCCCAACGTGATGGGGATTTCACCAAGCTCCTTCTCACCATAGGAGATAGGAGTGCAAAATACCACCTTCCAAAAAGGGAGTTTTGCCTATATTCAATATCAACATTATCAACTTTTCCAACATCATTATCAACATCAATATACGGGCAGTCATAATGGGTATTGTGATTTAGGGTTTCATATTTCTCAACATATAATATAGAAGAAAAATGGAATACTATTCATAGGGAACAATATTTCATCCAAATAACTAGCCAAGCAATATTTCAAGAGATACCTAAAAGTATCATCATACAACCAAGGAGGAGTCGTATAATAGCGTACCTTTCTAAAAGAGTATTTGGAGTATAGATCCCAAGAGAGAGTAGATCAACCCCTTTGAGTCAGATCCTAGATCAAAATATTGGATCAAGGGTCAAGATCATAGTTTAAAAATATCATGCTTTGTTATTCGAGATTAGGGTTACATTTTCCTATTTCTACCTTAGGTTTAGGTCATCAACAATATTCCCCAAAAGTCCAACAAATATTCAAGTATCAAACATGTTTCATGAATGGATGACCTTCCTAGGTATATTTAGGAATACATGTCAACCCTAATTATCAATATCATTATTCAAATCTCTAGATCATTTCCAATATGAGATAGTACAGTTGGACTCAAAATTAGATTAGGGAGTCCTATGATTAAGAGGGCTTTCTAGATTAAGGTAGAGCATCATTATATTAAGAATAAACCTTATTTCAAAGTATATGATTCATATTTTTAGGGTAAAGAGTTAAGAGGATTATATCTAACCCTTATTTTGTCAAAAAAACGACTTGGTGTCTCAGAATGATCATTAGAAACAGGAATAAGAGTTTCTCCAAGATTAATCATCATATAAGATAATTAAATAGGAAAAGGAACAAGATCATGGAATATCAGTGATAAATATAAAGAATTAAGCTTCACAAGTATTTTTAACTGGTCATTTGGATTTTTCTGATCAAAATGGACTATAATTTCGATATATTTGGAGTTAGGGATCTCAAGATATCGTTTTTGTAAGATTTGGCTATTTTATGGAATTTAGGGCAGAGAGGGCAGAAATACCGAAAATACGGGGCCGTTGATCGATGATCCACCGTGGTCTCATGAGGATGATTAGCGGCAGGGATGATCCGTGCTCCCAGGCACATGCTTCACGGAGAAGGAGCAGAAGGGGGGGGGGTCGCGTAGATCTGTGGCCGTTGATCCTTGGTTAGATCAACGTGGACCAAAATCCAAGGGCAGCTGCTGCTCGCCCCAACACAAGCACCCGCCCGCGAGCAGGGGTTCTCCACGGCGGTGCGGTGGCCGAAGAAGAAGGGAGCGAGAGAGGGAGGGTTCGGTGCGAGGAGATAGAGTGTTGCTCGTCTTCGTAGTGGCGGGCCGACCTCAAAGGGGGGTTTATATAGATGTTTGGGGGCTAGGGTTAGGGTTGCTAGAGGGGACGGCGCACCTCATGGGTTGGATTGCTTGCTTGACCCCTAAGCAGAGATTCCACCCAACCAATATGTGCAGAAGCTTCGAGAAAGGGTGGGGGATTCGTTGGTCGAGTTATCGGGCGCAATAGGTGCGAAAAAATCGATCGGGGTCGGTGCCATGGTGGCTTGTCCACCGTGGACCTTGCCAAACCAGACACAAGGTAGGGGATGACCCCAGCGTCATTGGATTAAGATCCAAGGCTGGTGGGTCAATCCGCCTTGCCCAGCGGCACCCCAAGCAACAGATGGGCTGGGCCCTACAAGAAAAAGGGAGAAAAAAGAAAAAAAGGTGGAAAAAGGCAAAGAAAGCTAGGAAAAGGCTAAAACCTTAGAAAAAACATATAAAATCATAGGAAGGTCCAAATGATCTCAAATTTGGACCATATCTTCAACATGAAGTGTAGAATAACGTATACAAGTTTGGAGACTAAAAGATAAGGTTAACTAGTCAAACTCAAGCATTTTATCAGAGGGGTGTATTGAGCTAATTAAGGTGCCCAAAAGTGCATGAAATTCATAGAATACAAAAGAATTTGATTTTGGGTATCTATATTGATCAAGGAGTCAAAAGAGATTATGAATGATCATTATAAAGGTGAAAAATAAATTAATTTAATAGAAAAGAGGGAAAAACTCACACTGTCACATCCTCCCCTCCTTATAAGAAATTGTCCCCAAAATTCAAACTTCCTTGAAGAGGTCAGGAAAATGTTCTTCCATATCTGAATTCAACTCCCAAGTAGCATCATAACTCCCATGGTGCTTCCACAACACCTTAACCATATCGATTTTCTTATTTCTGAGTTCCTAGGTGAGAACATCAAGTATCTTGACCGGAGTTTCTTGGTACACAAGGGTGTCCTTTAATTCAATTGGTTCATGATTGAGGACATGGCTAGGGTCTTTGACATACCGCTTTAGGTTCGACACATGAAAGATGTTGTGCATCATGCTATATTGTGGAGGTAGAGCCAACCTGTAAGAACATTTCCCAATATGATCCAGAATTTCAAAAGGACCCACATATCTAGGACTAAGTTTTCCTTTGTTCTTTGCAATGACTCGAATCGGTCGAATCTTTAGGAAAACATGATCACCTACTAATAACTGAGTGTTAGTCCTGTGTGCATCATCATAAGACTTCTGACGATCTTCTGCCCTGTTTAACCTTTGCTTGATTAGGTTGACATTATCAAAATAGAGTTGTAGTTCCTCAGACTTCAGAATTCATCTTTCGCCTAGTTCATCCCAGTAAAGTGGAGATCTACACGGTCTTCCATACAGCGCTTCATAGAGAGGCATGCTGATACTGGATTGGTAGCTATTGTTGTTGGCAAACTCAACGAGAGGAAGGTAGTGGTCCCAAGAACCACCCCAATCGAGGACGCATGATCTCAGCAAGTCTTCTAGAACTTGGATTGTCCTCTCAGATTGTCCGTCAGTTTGGGGGTGATAAGCAGTGCTGAAATTCAGTTGAGTTCCCAGTTCTTCCTATACTTGTCGCCACAAGTGAGAAGTGAACTTTGCATCACGATCATATATTATAGATACATGAATTCCATGCAGCCTGACTATCTCTCAAACGTAAAGTTCTTCTAACTCGGGAACCTTGTTCGTTGTCTTGATTGGAATAAAATGGGCCGATTTAGTCAGACGATCAACTACAACCCAAATGGCGTCACTCCCTTTCCTGGTCTTGGGTAGTCCCACCACGAAATCCATGGTGATGTTTTCCCATTTCCACTCGGGGATAGGTAGGGGTTGTAGAAGACCTCCTGGACGTTGGTGTTCAGCCTTGATCTATTGGCAGGTCAGACACTTGGAGATGAAAGTAGCAATGTCAGTTTTCATATTCCTCCACCATAAGTTCCTTTGCAGATCCTTGTACATTTTTGTCGATCCAGGATGCACAGTGTATTTTGACCCGTGAGCTTCTCGTAACACCATTTCTATCATGACTGAATCTTCCGGGACCCATATGCGCTGTTTGTATCGGATTCCACCATCCATACCGACTGTCAGATGAGTTTGGGGCTTCTCTAATAGCTTAATCATATCATCAAGGCTCTTGCTATTCCTTTGAGCAGACATGATTTCAGACAGGAGGCCCAGTTTTACATGGACACTGGCCAATCTAAGAACGTTGCCCATACGCCTTGGGGCCCAAAGTGACATGACTTCCATGTTCTTCCATTCCATAGTAAAGACAAAAGCACATTTAGCCTGCTTCCTGTTGAGTGCATCGACCACCACATTTGCCTTACCGGGGTGGTAGGCAATGGTGAAGTCATAGTCTTTAAGGTACTCGAGCCAACGCCTCTGTCTGAGATTGAGATCCTTCTGTGTGAAGATGTATTTCAGACTCTTATGGTCGGTGAGGATGTCGAAGGTGGCACCATAAAAGTAGTGTCGCCATATTTTCAAAGCATATATGATGGCGGCAAGCTCGAGGTCATGGGTTGGGTAGTTGACCTCATTTGGCTTCAATTGTCGAGAGGCATAAGCAACTACTTTTCTCTCTTACATGAGAACACAACCTAGACCGAACCTTGATGAGTCGGTGAAGATGACGAACCCATCATTTCCCGAGGGGAGAGTCAAGACAGCTGCAGTTGTCAGCTTTGTCATTAGCTCTTGAAAACTGGACTCACACTCCTTTGACCAGATAAACTGTTCTCTTTTCCTGGTGAGCTTAGTGAGAGGCAAGGCAGTTTTGCTGAAGTTTTGGATAAAACGTCGATAATAGCCAGCAAGACCTAGAAAACTGCGAATCTCTGAAACATTCTTTGGGGCTTGCCACTCAAGAACAGCCGAGACTTTGGCGGGGTCAACAGAAATTTTCCCACCAGAAATTATGTGGCCCAAGAACATGACTTCAGAAATCCAAAATTCACATTTTGACAGTTTTGCATAGAATTTCTGAGATTGGAGGATGTCAAGAACTTTGCGAAGGTGGATGCGGTGTGATTCAGTATCAGTCGAATATATCAATATGTCATCAATGAAGACCACTACAAACTCATCAAGGAAAGGTTAGAAGACAATATTCATCAAGGTCATAAACACACCAGGGGCATTAGTCAACCCAAAAGGCATGACAAGGAATTCAAAATGCACGTATCGGGTTCGAAAGGCTGTTTTAGGGATGTCTTCATCCTTAACTTTGAGTTGGTGGTAACCAGAACGAAGATCAATTTTTGAAAAGACATGGGCAGAACGGAGTTGATAAAAAAGGTCATCAATTCTGGGCAACGGATACTTGTTTTTCATAGTAGCCTGATTGATCATACAATAGTCAATACACATGTGAAGGGAACCATCCTTTTTCTTGACAAATAAAATGGGGGCTCCCCAAGGAAAGGTACTAGGGCAGATGAAACCCTTGTCAAGTAATTCTTGCAACTTCTTTTTCAGCTCAGTCAATTCAGCAGGGGCCATCCGATAGGGTGCCCGAGAAATAGGTGCGGTACCAGGTGCTAAATCAATAGAAAACTCGACATCACAATCTGGTGGTAGCCCAGGGAGCTCCTCAGGAAAGACACTCGGGTACGCTTGCACTATATCAATGTTTTCTAGGGCACTCGTATCAGGATTGACTATGGTTACAGTTGCTAGGTAGGCTTTGCACCCTTTAGCTATCAAGTTTTGGGCTTTAATCAGAGAAATGACAACATTTTGATTTCAATCTTTCCTTCCAGGAATTATAAGAATAGGGAGGTTGGGTTTGGAAATAATGACTTTCTTGGCACGACAATCGATTAGGGCATGATTTTTATGGAGCCAATCCATCCCTAAAATAAGGTCAAAGTCTTCCATGTCTAAGATTATGAAATCTGACTCAAAACTACGTCCATCATAAGATAGAGGGACTTTCTCGACAATATAGTAGGAGACTTTCATCTTCCCACTTGGGGTAGTTACATCAAGTACGTACCCTAACTCCCTTGTTTCAAGATTCAACATAAAGGCAAGATTCTTAGACATGAAAGTGTTTGTTGACCCAGAGTCAAAAAGAGTAAAAAAAATGGTTGGAGATTTGCATCATACCTACGTATAAATATATTTTTTGTAAGGACTATGTACAAGATAATCATGATATAAAGTTCTGGAAGTAATCTTGAATTTAAAAGGTACCTTCCATGAGTTTGTTTTCATTGGCCTTCGCCTCATTTGCATTCACAACAAAGACACGAGCCTCTCTATGTTCACCTTTCCTGGCCCATGCTGGAGGAGGGTGGGGGCAGCTATCTATGAAGTGACCCTCCTGTTTGCAGTAATGGCAGACCGGGGACGGATACTTGCACTGGCCAGGGTGGAAGTTACCATAGTTACGACAACGAGGAATATTGGTGTTCTGGCCTGGACCCCTATTTTGGCCATGATTCTGGTTTTGTGCAGGACCATGATTGTAATTTTGGTTCTGGCCTTGGGCAGGAGGATTCCTCTGGTTCTTCTGTCAGTTCCTGTTCTTATTGCCACCAATATGGGGTTTTCCCTTCTGTTCAGGTTTTGCAGGTACAACTTCAGTCAGACCTAGATAGGCAAGGGTAGGTAAAGGTTTCCCGTGTCCCATCCCCAGGGTTCTCTCCATGGACAAGGCATGGTCATAGGCATCTTGAAAATTGGTGGGTTTGGATGAGGATACAAAAGCTTTTAGGGTAAGGAAAAGCCCATCAATGTAGCAGTCAAGTTTTTGTTCTTCGGTGAGGTTGGTGACATGCCTCTCCAGCAGGCGGAACTGTCAGCTGTATTCAACCACTGTGTTAGTTCCTTGGGTAAGGGTGAGGAATTGTTTTTGTTTCTCCTTTCTCTCAGATGTGGGTTGGAAACAGTTGGTGAAAATGGGTTTGAAGGCTTCCCAGTTGATAGGGATGACCTGTTGTGACCGGATATATTTCTCCCACCACAATTTGGCCTCTCCCTTCAACTGATAGGTAGAAAAACCAACCTTGTCATGTTCAGGGCACCTCAAAACCCTAAAAGTGTTTTCCATAGATACTAACCAAGCATCCACTATGTCTAATACATCATCTTTGTCTTCCCCATAGAAGGTTTCAGGGCTGAGTTTCAGAAAATCCTGGATAGTGGTGGGTTTTGGGTTATGGGTTGGTACAAGGGATGCAGTACGGACAGCTAGGTCATGGAGGGCATCCATAATGGCCTTTTGTTTTAGTTCCCATTCCCCCATATTGTTGGTCTTATTGGCAAAACTGACATCTTCATCATCCTCCATGCGGGGCTTCTTCCCCTTGTCTTTAGTACCAGAGGTCCCTTCACCATCCCTGTTGTTCCTGGTTTTTGGGGCTATCTGCAAGAGTTCAACTGATATAAGTTTTCTTGTTTATAACATTAAAAGAAAGAATATGATAGATCATCGCAACAAGTTTTCTCAATTTATTTTCAGATTTTAGTTGTTCCCGTCCTTAATTTACCCAAAATAGAGAGAGAGTATATAGATCAAGTCATGACACCTTAAGGATAACGAGAAGATGAGGAGTCATCCTACTTCCTTCTAATAGGTGGCTTGGGTAATCCTTAAAGAAGAGATAAGATGCTAGAAGACTCTCTAGGGTTATAGGAAGTCCTTCCATCCATTTCTGGATCGACTAAGGCCAGGTGGAGCAGGAGAAACCTCAACCACTGTGAAGACGGATAGGAGGAATCATGCCAGAACCCCCTTTGTGCTCTTTCTAGACACCTCAGTTTTCACCATAGTGAATTTTAGGGCTTCCTTGGTTCAGCGATTAAGAACATCATTTCACTAATGCATATTAAGTGTGTAACTTGGCTCTGATACCAACTATCATGGATCTGTTCTTACCCTAATCTCAATCCCACTGTCCAAAAGGGCAGTGTTAGAGGGATGAGAGCGCCCGTCCCTGAGTGGCCCGAAAATCACACACAGATAATATGGAAAAATGAAATAACATCCTTCTTTATTAAAATGAACCAAAATGTTTAATACATAAGGCCCGTAGGCAGCAGGAAAGAGAAAAAGATAAGAACTAGCCTACAACTACATCCCTTTCACAATTAGCTCCCATGTAGAGTCCATGAGTGACGTAGCAGTCTTTATTGCTATAGATAAATTGAGTAGATGAGTCTAGTTCCTTGCATTACCTAAAATCGAGAAAATCAAGACACAAAGTCAATGCAGTTGCACGGTACGCTATATAAAAAAAAGTAAAGCAGTGTTATAAGAAAAACTAATATGCTTGGAAGGACTTATGTTTCAAAACATTATCGAACGATTTTCCAAAAACCAAAATGTTATTCAACACAAATTTTATTACGAATTTCCCATTATGCTGTAATTCAAGAAGCATGCTTATATTAGTTTAGGTGACTCTACTACCCCAACACGACGGGGATGTCACCAAGCTCCTTCTCACCATAGGAGATAGGAGTGCAAAATCCCACCTTCCAAAAAGGGAGTTTTGCCTATATTCAATATCAACATTATCAACTTTTCCAACATCATTATCAACATCAATATACGGGCAGTCATAATGGGTATTGTGATTTAGGGTTTCATATTTCTCAACATATAATATAGAAGAAAAATGGAAGACTATTCATAGGGAACAATATTTCATCCAAATAACTAGCCAAGCAATATTTCAAGAGATACCTAAAAGTATCATCATACAACCAAGGAGGAGTAGTATAATAGCGTACCTTTCTAAAAGAGTATTTGGAGTATAGATCCCAAGAGAGAGTAGATCAACCCCTTTGAGTCAGATCCTAGATCAAAATATTGGATCAAGGGTCAAGATCATAGTTTAAAAAGATCATGCTTTGTTATTCGAGATTAGGGTTACATTTTCCTATTTCTACCTTAGGTTTAGGTCATCAACAATATTCCCCAAAAGTCCAACAAATATTCAAGTATCAAACATGTTTCATGAATGGATGACCTTCCTAGGTATATTTAGGAATACATGTCAACCCTAATTATCAATATCATTATTCAAATCTCTAGATCATTTCCAATATGAGATAGTACAGTTGGACTCAAAATTAGATTAGGGAGTCCTATGATTAAGAGGGCTTTCTAGATTAAGGTAGAGCATCATTATATTAAGAATAAACCTTATTTCAAAGTATATGATTCATATTTTTAGGGTAAAGAGTTAAGAGGATTATATCTAACCCTTAGTTTGTCAAAAAAAATGACTTGGTGTCTCAGAATGATCATTAGAAATAGGAATAAGAGTTTCTCCAAGATTAATCATCATATAAGATAATTAAATAGGCAAAGGAACAAGATCATGGAATATCAGTGATAAATATCGAGAATTAAGCTTCACAAGTATTTTTAACAGGTCAGATGAATTTTTCTAATCAAAATGGACTATAATTTCGATATATTTGGAGTTAGAGATCTCAAGATATCGATTTCGCAAAATTTGGCTATTTTCCAGAATTTAGGGCAGAGAGGGCAGAAATACCAAAAATACGGGGCCGTTGATCGATGATCCATCGTGGTCTCATGAGGATGATTAGCGGTAGGGATGAGTCGTGCTCCCAGGAATGTGCTTCACGGAGAAGGAGCAGAAGGGGGGGGGGCTCGCACAGATCTGTGGCCGTTGATCCTTGGTTAGATCAGCGTGGACCAAAATCCAAGGGCAGCTGCTACTCGCCCCAACACAAGCACCCACCCTCGAGCAGGGGTGCTCCGCGGTGGTGCGGTGGCCGGAGAAGAAGGGAGCGAGAGAGGGAGGATTTGTCATGAGGAGATAGAGTGCCGCTCGTCTTTGTGGTGGCGGGCCGACCTTAAAGGGGGGTTTATATAGATGTTTGGGGGCTAGGGTTAGGGTTGCTAGAGGGGGCAGCGCACCCCATGGGTTGGCTTGCTTGCTTGACCCCTAAGCAGTGATTCCACCCAACCAATACGTGCAGAAGCTTTGAGAAAGGGTGGGGGATTCATTGGTCGAGTTATCGGGTGCCACAGGTGCGAAAAGATCAATCGGGGTCGGTGCCATGGTGGCTTGTCCACCGTGGACCTTGCCAAACCAAACACAAGGTAGGGGATGACCCCAGCACCGTTGGATTAAGATCCAAGGCTACTGGGTCAATCTGCCTTGCCCATCGGCGCCCCAAGCAACATATGGGCCAGGCCCAACAAGAAAAAGGGAGAAAAAAAGAAAAAAAGGTGGAAAAAAAGCAAAGAAAGCTAGGAAAAGGCTAAAACCTTAGAAAATTCGTATAAAATCATAGGAAGGTCCAAATGATCTCAAATTTGGACCATATCTTCAAAATGAAGTGTAGAATAATGTGTACAAGTTTTTACTAGAAAACTGTCTCCTTTGTGAGCCTTGCTGACTCTGCCTTGGAGGTAGAGTCACCATTGAATTCCCGTCTGGACAATCCTTTGCTAGATGTCCCGGTTGTCTACATTGGTAACAGATCTTGGTCGTAAGATAGGGTCTGTGAGATCCAGTCACCGATGTTGATGCTATGCCGAGGGCTCTACTTGGAGTAATACTTCGGTCCCTACCCCTACTTGACGTCCATTGTGTCTGGGTATTGAATCTTGATGGTGCTGCCGATGCAGAAAATCTTGACTTCTTAAAACTTTCAGATATTTGTCCTTGAAACTGAGTGTATACCTTCTTACCACTGGTATGTCGTTTCTCAATTTTAGACCTTTCTATCCTCCTTACCGACTCCACAAAAGTGGAAAACCTCTCCCTATTCTCTAAAGCAGACACAACAGTGGTCAGTTCAGTGTTCAACCCCTTCTCAAAATGTCGAATTCTTTCTTCATCATTAACTGCCATATGCGGACAAAACCACAATAGCTCCATGAACTTAGCTTCATACTCGCTAACGTTCATATGTCCTTGTATGATCCTCTCAAATTGAGAGATCTTCTCGTCTAGATACATCTTAGGGAAGTATCTACTGATGAAATCTCGTCGGAATTCTTCCCATCTGACCTCAACACCTGGCCTCTTATCTTCTTCTATAATCCACCAGTGACCAACACTCCATTTTAGGAGGTGCACTACATGTCTTACCTTCTCAGCTTTAGGAATATCAAGGATCATGAAAGCCTTCTCCAGCTCCGTCAGCCACAAATTAGCATCTGCTGGATCAACTGTACCAGCATAATCTATGGCTCCAACCTGGAAAAGTCTCTCAAAAGTCTTGCCGACTCCATATCCCTCATTGTGGGCTGATGCCCTAGGTGCAGGTGGTGGCATCCTGTTTGCCATGTGTGTCATGGTCGCCATAAACTGGCCGAACAGGGTATGGAAGGCTAGATTTTCTATCATAGCTGGGTCAAACTGGGGATGTTCAAGTACTTTCTCCTCCCTAGCTTGATCCCTTGCACCTCCTCCTGGTGCAGCTACACTGCTCTCAACAGCATGTTCTTCATGTCGTCCAGACATCTTCAAGTTCTTCTTCTCCTATGTGAGCAGAAGATACTATCAGATAAACTGGAAGACACTTAGAACAGACTCAATAACCTTAATCCTATGTCTTTGTAGACTCAGCGAACCTAGAGCTCTGATACCACTAAATTGTGACACACCGATCAAAAAAACATCATTAACTAAGCGGAAGCATTCATTAGCAGTGGATTACTGAAAATCACTAAAAAATAGAACCATTTTACAGAGAGGTCCACACATAGGAAAACTCTTTCACAAAGAACTGAAGTAATTTTAATTACATACTAGTTTACGAGTACATATCCTGTATCATCTTTTTCTGAGAATTACAAGCATCAACTGCCCTATTAAATTAAACATAGACAGTATAAAATCTCGAGGCACTGAGCTAAAATCTCGAAAGCACTAATTACTACTCCGAGGACCTGAGAGTACAGAGACGACACATAGGACTCTATATACATCTATACCAGGCATATCAGCCAGTGTCTCCACCTGAGAATTCACTGTTGTTCCTGCTACTGCTATTGCTGTCCTTCATATACTGAAGGATTCCTACCTCCTCATCCGTGTCCACCTAAAAATGTAGTTCCCACGGGGGTGAGACAGTTGTAAATTGCCCCAGCGAGAGATATAACTCTCCGCCAGAAACATTATTATTGCAGTTCAATAAGATAAATCTGAACAAAGGAATCGTAATTGTTTAACAACAGTTAATTCATTGTCTAACCAATTAGAACATTATTCTTATCTAAAGCATTGTAGCTATAACCTGATAGAGCAGCATGTCACTTATCCAATAAGGAATATGAAGAGCATGTATAACATTTATCCACTATACTAAGCAGGATAATATCAACCAATGTTTCTCGTATTTCAACTTTATGCAAATACACTATACGACTGATTATATTTTACACATCATGTGTCAAACTGCAATTAGCTTGCCAGGGTATATTGACGTCTTCACTATATAGTTATAGCCGCAGCATATACTCTCTTCAGGCTTAGATCACATAGCTAATGCCTGGCATTGTTTTGTGGAGTCATGGCATGTAGCCATTCTCTTTTAAGAAAGTATTGGGATCTTAATCCCTCATCTCATCAGGTACATTTCCATTTCTTAACAAGCTCATCATCATGATTATAGAATATGGGTATTCAAACATTTAGTTCATCATAGAATACTTGTTACCACTTAACATGTAACTTAATACCTTCAGGTCATCTGACCGAGGTAATCATCATTCTTGCTACACACACATTCTACATAACTCACAAAGCTCATTTCACCTCTTGTTACCTCTTTGAAGGCAACGAGACATATTATGGCTCATTAATAACTTTAACAAAAGGAACATCATAGCTCATACCTGGCTATATTTATCTTCTCAGGATACATGTATGTTTAGTACTTCATGATAACAATTATAATGCTTACATATCAACACCATGCAACACAAAGTAATACCACAATTCCCTTTTCAGGTTAGGATTCCTCTTACATATCATCACCCTCCATTAGGGTTTTCCACAAATAACCATTTAGGTTCTTAAGATCACGTTATTAATGATCAAACCTTAATTCATTGCTCCACACAGCTAGGAGCCAACATTGATAACATAAGCATTTAATCATGCTTATTTATTCTCATCATTTATCATTAAATGAATTATCACATAGGATATGAGTTCCTCTCTCAACTTTACTAGAATATGATTGCATCATACTTTATTAACTTGGCTTAACATTTTCTTAAGGTATGTTAGCCTACACTTATCAAAGTGCATTACTTCATAATATAGAAATTGTCATGACACACTTCATGTGTCACTCATCCAAATATATTGGATTTAAAATACATCAAGGTGTATAAATCTTAAGGTGATGGATGTGATATCTATCATGTCTTGATGTAACACTTCCCTCATCACCTTTATCTTACTTGAATTCATCACTTAGCTTGTATTAGGGTATTTCCCATCCAAATACTTTATGCATCAACTCATCACATTTATCATGTAATGTATTGGTCATAAGTCACTTATTTAGAATATACAACCATTGCCAGTGATATGGACTCATCTTTGAGTTAGGAACTATTAATATAAATATTTCTATTATCAACCTCTTGAGGTATTCACTTATCAATATATTAGTTACTATTCCATTATTAGGAATAGGGTTGACATAACATCTTTCCACATTTGGGTTTCACATAACTTCCTTCTATATCAGGGTTTCACATAACATTACCTGAAATTAGGGTCTCATATACCTTTACCCTATTTTAGGGATTAGGGTTTACCATTCACATCCAAGAAGGGTTTCTCACACCCAATTGCTCAAATTAGGATTAGGATGCACAATAGTCTTTTCAATTAAGGTTCCATGATCTCATTATTATGGATCAAACCCTAATTACATATTTTATTCATAATGAGAGGATTAGGGCTTAATTATATAAGCATTCTTCTCTCTCCTTCTCTCTCTCATCCTCTCTAGGATGTTAAGTACTCCAAGATTGATCTAGGTCAGCTCTTCATTTAAGTACACATAGTTATGGTTAACCATTATAATCACCTTTAGACTACATAATTATCAATCAAGTAGCTAACTGAACTTTAATTATATTAGGTGTCCAATTGGTTTGACCAATTTGAACCTCAAATAGTCTTGGTCACTTAAACCCCAAACGGTCTTGGTCACTCAGACCTTGAATGGTTTGAAACCGTTTAAGGAAAACAATAATGAAACCGTATGGACAATTTACACTTGAAACCACATGGGTCTCCAAACGGTTTGAGACCATTTGGTCTCCAATGGTCTTGAGACTGTTTGATCCCAAACGGTCTTGAGACCATTTGGACTCAAACGGTCTTAAGACCGTTTGGTCCAAACTCTCTCAAAAGTGAATGGACCAAAAAGGTCTTCCATCACTTTATCAATTCAAGATTTCAATCATTAAACCATCTATCAATTGAACCACTGATTTATTATTCAATTGAACCATTGAATCACCCTTCAATTGGACCTTCAATTAGGGTTTTGAACCCAATTGAACTAGGGTTTATAATCAAGAAACCATCAATTAGGGTTTTGAAATTGAGGAACCATCAATGGTTGACATTGTGGAACTAATTCAATTGAAATTATTGGATCATCATCAAACCGTGACACAACCTGTCCTCAAACGGTCTTGAGACCATTTGACTCAAACCTTTATTGAAATTTGTGAAAATCAATTAGCGTTTGCATCATTGAATCGATAATCAATTTAGCTATTGATTGTATTTCAATTTGATATCACTAGATCTTCAACCATCCAATCATACTTCATCATAGACTTCCAAACGGTCTTGGTTGACCTCCAAACGGTTTTGAGACCATTTGGGTGACCTCCAAATGGTCTTCAGACCATTTTGGTTAGTCAACCCAAAAATTAAATCAATCAATTGAGAATTTCAGCACTCAACCCGATTAGGGTTTGCAATTGGTAGATTATCCAATCATAGAACCTTTAGAAACCAATCAATTAAATCTATTAGATCATTATTAAACACATCAGCAACCCCCCTCAAATGGTCAACCCACTCCATTCGTTCAACCACTCCAAACGGTTTGGAACCCAAACCTCCAAACGGTTTGCAAACCGTTTGGGCTCCAAACAGTTTGGTGAAACCTATTGGACCAAAATTATGAAACCATTTGCAATAGATATTTGTGGAGGTGTGTGATTATGATGATGTCATCATAATCAAGATATAAACCCATGAAGCTTGATGTTATTTTCATGGTGATTGCATCAATCAACCAAATAAAATTTCGGGAATAAAGAAGGAATCAACAATTGATAAAGATATGGAATCAATAACAAAGTTCAAGGGTTCAAGTTATATAACCCGCCTTCAATTGAGCTTCAAATCTTCAACCTACACGTCTTTAATGGTGAAAGCAACACCTTCCACTATCCCAAGCTCATCCTTAAGCTTTGAGTGAAAAGGAATGGCTAGAATTGAAGATGGAATGGAGATAAGAAGAAATCATGCATTGATTTTCGATTTCTACCATGGAATCAAGGTGAAAAGAGGTCATGGAGCTTACCAAAAGGTTGGGGGTCGTCCTCCTGATCCTCCAAAGCTCCCATGGTCATTTTGCAAGCAAAGAGTGAAAGTGGTTTCGAAAAAGCCTCTCAATTGAGTTGTAAAAGGTGTTTTTATAAGAAATTCAATGGGAGAGAAAATATTTTATAAAATCCTTTTAATTACAAAATTGGTGCCACCTCTCCCCCATCAATTCCTTGCATGCAAATCCATCTTCCCCTCCTTCGAATTCCTCTTCATTATCCATGAATTAAGGAAAAGAAAATTAAGCACCTTAAATCATATAATACTAATATCCCATTTTTAGTGGATATTACTTTTGATTTAACTAATGTGAGTGGGTTCTCCACTCACTTGGATATCTTCGTGCCTTTGCAAGGAACAAGCTCGTACAACCTTATCTAATTTCAACCATTACCATTTTGGTTTAAGGGCACTTTGATTAACATATTTATTTTTGCATTAATTTGAAGTAAAGTTCCAATTATGCTTAACTCTTGATTATTTTAATATCAAGATTCTCTCTCTTCCAAAATGATTCAAATGAGGCATCCCTTTCAAATTCTTTTCTCTACATAATTCCAAGAATCATGATGGACCCTCTTGAAGTGGCATTTTGCATATTGAACACTAGGTTTTGGGTAAATTGCACATTACACCAAAACTATGTTTTAATGCACAAACATTGCTCAATAGGCTCTTTCTTGTTATTCAGGCGTGTAGAAGCCATACAACTGCATTATTCTCATTCCTATGATACTTCAATACTAGAGGAACATTTCACCATGTAACATTTGCAATTTAACCCCTCAACTTGGGTTATTTGCACTTTAGTCCAAAACAAGTAAAACATTATTTCAACATTATTAAAAAAGGACTAAAATTGAAATATAAGTTCCTCTTGAGCCTTAATTATTTTTCAAGAGATAAGAGAAAGCATATAATCAACTTTATTAAGTAAAACATCTTGGTTTAAGCATGACCCATGTCAGGGATGTTATAGTGGATAACCAACAACATAAGGAGACAAGTAGTAGCTTTCCTTTTCAAATGGAAAAATGAATCATGGATTACACCAAACTGAACCTTGAAGATAATGGATCTGCAGCCAAAATGCACATACAACATATGAAGGCAAACCCAAATTGACCCATTCTTATAAACCTAGCAACAAGTCAATCAATATATTTCAGTAAATAGAGCTTCATTGCCATAGAATGGGGGTTCAAATGAGTAAATTTTAAAACTATAAATCATTCCAACATATCAACATATCAAGCAAAAGCTTCTCTTTTAAAAGGACAAAGTGAATCATGATTTAAACCAAGGTCATACCTTAAATCAAAGAACTAGTGCCAATTAGACACCACCATCTAGCTGAGACTTACTGCCTCAAAGTCAGCAATTTTGCAAGCTCCATAACTGTTGAACACTCTAACATATCATCATGTCTCAGAATATAAAGATACATAACTTCAGCTTGCCATGAGAAAAAATCAAGCACCAGAAGCTGGTACCAGGGAACTATAGAAGAAACACCATCTTGAGATCCCATGAGGACCATTGAGCTAGAGGTTTAGATAGAACTCAAAGGGACAACAAGCCAGAATTTTCATATGCATAACAATGCAAAACATATAGACCCATGGTTATAACCAAAACAGAGAAATATCAATGACTTGAACAAACAATAAAGTGATCTATCCACAAATACATCATAAGAATGACTACTAACACTGACTAGAGCCATTTTACATGGTTTGAAAGATCCTACAAGGGACACAACCAAAACTGAGAAAGATTCATGACTTGAACACCACCAGACTAAGCCATCAAAAAATACATCCTAAGAATGCCATGGAACACAAACAAGAAACATTCTGTAAGGGTTAAAATATCTTGCCCCACATTTGGCACAAGGTTCCAACATCTCAATTCAACTATTACGAAGTTACCCTAGTGTTAGATGGGTGAAATCCCAAAATGCTTTGCACCAAGAGCACATGAATGAGATTTTTTATGAACACATTAGGAAAGTCATAACTATGACTGACTGTAAATGTAGCTAATAGTGAGGCACGAACCTTAGTCTTGCCAATTGTAATGGTGGCGTCATTTACCTTGATAACAATCATTGACATTGGTGGATAAACTATTTGTAGATGATACATTGTGGATAAAACTAGTTGATATGCCTGGCTTCCCTCAATAAGAAAGTTACTGAGATTCAAATGTCCTGTAATAAGGTCATCAACAATGGTAGTAACAATATTATCTAGTTAGATTAGTATGAGAATGGAAAGTTTATTCAAGAGATATAACCTACCATCAAAATCCCTCCCATGCTAGAGTCTACCTCCGTCAATGGCATGCTTGGTGATGCTGGAAATTGGAATAAAGTTTTATTCATGTGTATATTTCCCAACCTACTTAGTCATTGTATTATGAGAGGATATGTCCATCATTTAGGGGATATGCAGTCCTTACTTTGGCTACCTACACACTTCCAAGCTCTGCATGTCACGCGTTCTTAAGAGATAGACCTGAACAATTACAAATGGAGGAAGCATATGAGAACTTTCAAATTTTCAAAACTGACATTTTTCTACTTTCTAGCTAAAAATACAATTAGGGTCATTTACATACTTGATCTGAGATACAATAATATGTATATTAATCAACATGGCAATGTATACATGGTTGACACTATTTGGTGTGTGTATATATTAGATATACTTATGTACCTTACACCTTGAACATATTACATGGGGCTTATATGTAAGTAAGATATAGATAGGATAATGGTTTACACATACCTTTACGACTCATAGAAGTGGATAACATGTAGGAGGTTAGTGTAGCCCATGATTTTAGCAGTCACTGCAACATAAGGTGGAGTTGAGGAATAGAATTGTCAAGTTTTTAATCATCTCTAGGTTTTCTAAATCTAAAGCTATGCCATCTGTTAGCATGTTCAGAAAGGCACAATCATAATTAGATGAGTGTCTGACTCCCAAGGGAGGGAGCCCCACATCCAACCACAAAGCTCATTGCTTCAAGCACCTCTATAGGTAGAGCCAGGAGCTAAAGTACAAGGGTGAATGATAAATATGCCACTGAGGAAGATGCAATTAATTTGAGTCACATGCCCACCATCCCATGCCATTTGACTAGGAATTGTGATGAAGGAACCACCAACCACCACCCTCTATTCAAGTTGTGATGAGCGACCACATTCTGTAGAATCATAGTGTGATTGCCCCATCACTAGAGACATTGTGCCTAGAGCCGCTTGCTGAAAATTCTAAGAGTGGTTTCTCGTAGTTAACTGTTCACATATTAGTTTCTTTGTTTCACTGAAAAACATTACTTTAAACTTATGCACTCGTCAATCAACATTGCACATCCAAATAATTAATAGAGGTGGATGTTGATATAGGTATAAACCATAATCATGGCCTGCAATATCAGGTATTAACCATAAACATGGCCTACAATGTTAGAAAAGCCTGGATAGATGGGGATAGTGTCATATTGGGGAAGGTATAATAGGAGATATTGGATTCATATAAACTAGAAACAAAATATAAACTTCAGATAGTGCTAAATAATAGAATCAAACAGACATATTCAATAACTCAAATGAATAGAAGCATTTTGAAAAACTTTCTAGTGACATCAACTTATCTAGGAAACTCAAAACAACAAAAAAGAAGAGTCAAACTTTAGTTCCAAGTAAAGAGCATATAGAAACTCTCAAGTATACAGTCGACATCCATCTCAAAATGATCATCATATATCATACAAGGAATCAAGGATCTAAAACTTCAATGTTGACTAAAAGAGGGTCTCAAATTCCAAAAGTACCCCCCTTTATTCATGAAGAGCAGAACAAAGAAAAATGTACTACAAAAAGCAGGCCCTATCTCATCAGAAAGCAAGAAAAATAGATTATCGTCTGGATTAGATTCACACACTAGAGCCAGAAACAGACTTCAAGAACAACCAGCAAGTCATTGAATAAGGGAAAACATAAAATATCTTCAATTTTCAGTCTTTGAATCGGCAAAGTGCTATCACAAGCCACAAGTAACCATAAAGTTAGATACAATAGAGCAGAACACATTGCAAATATATTAGTCTATCTAATCCTTAGGTTGATCCAAGAGCCATCAACATCCCATCAATGTTTTTTTGCGATCCTTAGGTTGATCCAAGAGCCATCAACATCCCATCAATGTTGTTTTGCGAAGTAGCATTGACATTCACTAATCATAAAAGAAGATAATTTTGTGGAATAATGAAAATTGATGAAGCAAAATTTGTAGGGAGAATTAGAGAAATAGATGGGTCCTATACTATTTTGCTTAGGTTGAATTGTCACAGTTTTGAATTAGAAGACTACTTTTTAGGGTCATGGCTACTAGTTAAAGAGGAAGCATATACTCTGCCGATGGGGTGTACTCTATGGTTGCTTGGTTGTGCATAAACAAACCCTCTTCAATGAAGAGACTGTGCAACCAAAGATTGTTGCATTTAAGAGTGTTTACAGATCAAATTACTGAAACACACTCCCTATTTTGTGCAACCAAAGCAAAGAATAGGGAGTGTGTTTCAGTAATTGTAGAGTGCAAACTCTAGTCAACAAGGCTGAATGCAAGTGGCAGATTCTGCTAGTGGGTGTTAGTAAAGCTTACCGTGATGTTGTGAGTTTGAACGAAAAATAGTCAGTCTTGGAGCCTTGTTCATAGATCATAATGGGGATGTAGGATTTGATTCATTTTCACTCTCTTATTGTAATACACTAAAGTCAATGTTACCAGCAACATCACCACCCCCTGACCATGAAGAACAATGTAAACTCTAGGGCTCATGTGTACTTTCTCTCTTAATCCTAGAATTCTAGTCTAGAAGCTAATAATTCAGAGACTATAATATATAAAAATTATATAGATCCTCAGTAAAAGTCCAGTCCATACCATGCTTCATTAAAGCATAGATCAATAGAAGGAGTCCAACTAAAACACAATGATTCTAGAAAAGAGCTCATCCAGTTCAGAACAGAAACCATATCAGATATCTTAGTTCACTCACTCCAGGGAAATAAGAAACTAGAAAGAGCAGAAAGTAGGAACCATGTTTCAAATTACACTCATCAACCAAGGAAAGTATGCTTTACAAAAAATGTGTGGTCTATGGACTGCATACTTCATACTTTGTATTATGTAGGAACGTGTTAATGTTTTGTTCTTGATAGTTTTTGGTACTTAATAACTATTTTTTATGGTTTTATTTGTGCACTTTGAACATTTTATGGCATCTCATCATGACGTGTGTAGTAAAAAAATGCATGATTTTACCCAAAAAAATTAAAGCCTTGAGGATTGATAATGGAAGTATATAACAGACTCTTTCTTGCTTCTTGGATTAACTGAACAAATGATTAGGCATGTGACATTTTACATTCTTTAAAAGTCATGGTCATAGACATACATGAAATAAGTCCTTCACAAGAAATATTGATATAAAACTCTCAAACAAAAGTTCTCTAGACTTCCATATTTATTTATATACTAAATAACAAGGGTTAGTTTTGAAACCCACCACAAAAATTCTAACAGAATGTTTCTCAAATCAAAAACACAAGTCTGGAACATGCTCTAACAGACTTCTCAGACAACCATACCATCTTTCAAGAATGGATCATTTTCATTGGTAATGTGGGCTCTGATCTCCAAAACACAAGATAAACATAGCGGAAGCGATTCGATTAATCAGCGGAATATGAAAATCACGAGAAATTAAAACTTTTCGAAAACGAGATCTTAAAAACCCGAAACTCCTTTTATAAAAGTAAGATGAACTGTTTACATCTCTGATAAATCACTTCTCGAGTGATTATATACGTCATGATACAAAATCTTAAGATTCCAAAATTCTCAGATCAATAAACTCCTAGGACCTGAGTGTACAGAGACGACATAAGACTATTCTGACTACAAGACTAGACCACACAGTGTTTCCACCTGGAGTCACGGCTGCTCCTAAAATTGTTGTTGTTGCTGTTGTCCACCTGCAGATTGGTTCCTTCGACCTCGACGTCCACCTAAAGGTAGAAATCTACGGGGTGAGACAATTTTAAATAATTGTCCCAGCAAGAGTTATAACTCTCCGCCAAAAACTTTGTTAAAAGCAATTAAAGGAAATATCACGAACAGATAATTTAGGTTACTCACAGCAGGTTTACTAACAAATGCTCATCTTTATTTAAGGAATATGAAGAACATGTATACTAGTACTTGAACAGGATAAGCAATATAATATCAATCAATGTTCTTCGTAGTTCAACCTAAACAGTTATGCTACGCGGTTGATTATGTTTTACAAACATCATTATGCCCTGCAGAGATGAGGTATACCGCTCATGCTCGAACCGATCACTAGTAAGTCGCATCGGTATCATACTAGGTCATCGAAATAGCCGGATTCTCATGACCTTCAACTACCTCAGTCAGAATGAGGATAAACATGCAGGACATCTAGTGTCTCTACTACTATAGCTTACCAGGGTATTCTGGTACTTCGCTATTAGAGTCACAGTGGCATTATGTACTCTCTTCGCCATCAAAAGATTTCTTGTTTATCTCTCATCGATGCGGTATAAATGTTTTCCTCAGGAGATTAGTGTAACATCACCCCGGAATAAACACATAGTGAAGGATTGATAGATTAAGATACATCTACATCAATTCCTACACTAGGATGTAAGGTTTTACACATCCATATACCCCACATACTCAAAAGTATGTGCTCCAGGAGTTCCCTTAAGAAAACATGTTTCACCATCATATAACTTCTGACTATGATGGATCTATGATCAGGGCTTTACATGGTATGATTATACTTGATTAGTTAGGTACAATTTAGTATTCTTTTATCATCATACAAGTTCTCAAACATTAATCATTAACATAGCAGCTATGAAGGAAGAATACTAAATATAAAAAGCCTAACTCTCATCAATTATTATTTCTCAATACTCTCATCACAAGTCATCTCTTAAAGCATGACCTTGATAGTATTCATGGCTCTCACAGCCTATCAATCTCATAAGATGCTATTAACAAGGCATCTGGATATATGTCACTATTCATAAAGCTAACAACATGCTTTTAATGAATATAGTATCATCATCCATACCTAGATATGATTATCCTCATATAGGAACCTGCATGATTAAATCAACTGATAACAATAAATAACTCATTTAAAGAAGTTGTATCTCCCTGCTCATACAAGAGATAGGTTTCCCTGATTTTCATCAATTAGGGTTTACTATTCATAATACATGTCATCACCCTAGAATTAGGGTTTACTATTCATGATACATGTCATCACCCTAGAATTAGGGTTTACTATTCATGATACATGTCATCACCCTAGAATTAGAGTTTACTATTCATAATACATGTCATCACCCTAGAATTAGGGTTTACTATTCACCTATTGGTGAATTGATCTCATAACATCACCATGTATGAGAAACATCATCATTAAAGTCCTCAGATAAGATTAAGATTCATCAATTATCATATTTAGGGTTTCCATGATCTCATCTGGAGGATCATACCCTAATCATGCACATTCATGTATATTGAAGGTATTTTACTTGAGTTTCCATCATAATTGGTACTTTCTCTTTCCTCATACTAGTAGATGGTGATTACACCACTCTAGATTTGGTTAGATTAAGTCCTCTTTGATTAACATAGACCAATTCACCACTCTTGAGTGATTAGGATTTGGTTAGGACAAAGTATCACTCAATTGAACCTTTCAAGGGCATTTTGGTAATTTACCCATTGACCATCATCATGGGTCAATTTAGTTAATCATTTGGTCCCTTAACATCTTAGGTTACCATTAGGGTTTGGATTAGATCATCATTGAACCTTTTACACTTTCAAGTGATTAAGTATAATCAACCTTGAAGGTCTCCAATTGGTTTAGGGTTTAACCTTTAATCTTCGACCCATTTGATTCTTAAATGACCTTGAACTCGTTTATCCTCAAATGACCTTGGACCCATTTGAGCCTTAAATGAGTGTGGACCATCTTGACCTTAAACGGTTGTGGACCCATTTGAATCCAAACGGGTGTGGACCCATTTGAGTCTAAACGGGTGTGAACCCGTTTGAGTTCAAACGAGCGTGAACTCGTTTGAGTTCAAACGAGTGTGAACCCGTTTGAGTTCAAACGAGTGTGGACCCGTTTGGGCTTAAACGAGTGTGGACTCGTTTGGACTCAAACGAGTGTGGACTCGTTTGGACTCAAACGAGTGTGGACTCGTTTGGACTCAAACGAGTGTGGACTAACTTGGGTTCAAACTGCATGATCATAAAGGTGACACATAGGTTATATTTGAATAGGGTTTCTTATGTTGAAGCCTTTAATTGATCAAGGCCATGTTAACCATTTATAATTTGAGTCAATTAGGATGAACCTCAACCAATTGGGCACCAATTTGACCTTCAATTGAAAACCAATTAGGGTTAAGTCTAACTCAATTAGGGTTTCCAATCTGCTTAATCATCAATGTTCAACAATGTAAGTCAAATCAGAGTTGAACCTATCAATTGACCTCCAATTGGGTCCAAACTTGGCTCAAACGGTCTTGAGGTCGTTTGGATGATCTCCAAGCGGTCTTGAGACCGTTTTCCCAAAGTTTGACCAAAAATTAAGTTGATTTGATAAGGGTTGAGTCCTAATTAAATTACAATTCAGCACTTTTCATCAATTTATCAATATCTTGTGATTGGACCCTCAAACCATCACATTTCTTTAACCTTAGACCTCCAAACGGTCATGGGGTGTTACTAAACGAGTGTGAAGTCGTTTGGATGAACCCCCAAACGGGTTTGAACTCGTTTGGGCCCTTCAACCCAACACTCACCACAATCTATATGAAAATCAGCAAATTTAACCCGATTAGGGTTAGGGTGTTGAAATGCCTTCAACTCTTAATTGGTTAGGAATTAGATCATGATTCTTGGTAGAAATGAAATTCAATATATTATGAACAGGAATCCCAAACGGTCAACGCTTGGTCAACTCCTTCCAACGGGTTGGAACCCGTTTGCCCAAAGATTCAAGTAAATCAGTTTAGAAAACAGCACTTAATTCAATTCAATTTCCTAATTGATTGGCCTTCAACCTACGATTACTTTGGAGTTAAACCCTCAAATTTGGTGGGTCATTAGCCTACATAATTGTGAACAGAAATCCCAAACGGTAAATGCTTGGTCAACGCCCTCAAATGGGTTGGAACCCGTTTGGACAAACCGACCTATTGAACCTGTTTGGATTGAAACGAGTGTGAGATCGTTTGACCTATTGGTCCAAGATCGTTTAGTAAAGTTGGATAAGGACCAACATAGGTATTAACCTCCCTTGTCTTCAACCTTGAAACCAAGGTCTGTTCTTCACGAAAAATCTTGCAAGGGTGCAAAGAAGGATGGGGAAGGGGAAGAACTAATCATAGAAAACAAGAACAAAGATATGCATAACAGAGCTAAGGGTTAGAGTTATAAAACCCGCCTTAAGGTCGTTCCTTGAGCTCCAAGCTTCCAAGCTTCAAGTCTTTAATGGTGTCTTGAGCTCCACAGGTCGGCCAAAGGTTTTTCTCCAAGGAAAGGTTGGGAAAAGATGGCTAGAACGAGAAAGCTAAGTAAGAAAACTAGCAAACCAACCTTGTAACATGATATCCTCCATGAATCCAAGCTAGAAGATGGTGTTCTCTTACCTAGAACAGGTTGGTCGTCCCCTTGAGCTCTAGAGCTTTGCCTTGGTCGGTTGAGAAAGATGAGAAGTGAGGAAGTGAAAGGAATACGTTTGCTTGGTTTGGAAAGAAAGGTGCTTATATAGATTAGGTTGATTTTCACCATAAGGACCTCTAAAACTTTGAAATTCTCATCCAAGTCCTTTCTTATTTAAGGGATCGTCCAAACTCATCTAAACTTATGCAAAGCTCATGAAATCTCAAGATCTAGGGGTAAAGAAAGCCAACTTTCAACTAGGGTATATATGTACATAAGGGTCTCCTTACTTACATCTTGATGATTTAATTACAAAGGTGTTCCTTATTACATGATTGTTCAAAGGAAGTGCCCCCTTCATCATTATTAGTTTAAATGATGTCAAAAGTCATAAAAGATGTTCTAGATGATGTATTTTACAAGTTGCACCCCTTAAATTGGGTAAATTGCACAAGGTCCATGTATTACAAAACAATATTACAACATTTTTCAAAAGGGACAGAAAAAGGAATATATGTTCCTTAGAAACTTAATTACATGCCAAAAGATAATCACAAGGATTTTTATTACACACTTAGGCAAAACACCTAGGGTTAGCTCATAACCCAGGTCAGGGATGTTACAAATTATCCACCCCTTACAAGGATTTCGTCCCCGAAATTGATAAAACGTCTTAAGAGAAAAGAGAAGGGTATTTCCTTCTCATCTCGTCCTCTAGTTCCCAAGTGGCTTCTTCAACACCACGGTGGTTCCAGAGGACTTTCACAAGGCTTATATCTTTCTTCTTTATCTTTTTAATTCTATTATCAAGGATCGACACTGGTCCTTCCTCATAAGATATATCATCATTCAATTCTACCTCCATAGGTTGTAGAACTGACTCAATATTAGGGTGACATTTCCTTAGCATAGAAATGTGAAACACAGGGTGTAACCTTTGTATCTCTGGTGGCAGCTCTAGTTTATAGGCCACTTTTCCAATTCGTTCAATGATTGGATAAGGCCCCATAAATCTAGGAGCTAACTTCCCTTTCCTTCCAAAACGAAGGACTCCTTTCCAAGGCGAGACTTTGAGATACACTCTGTCTCCAACCTGGAACTCTAAAGGTCTACGACGCTTGTCAGCATAAGATTTCTGCCTATCCTGTGCAGTCTTAATCTGTTGTTGTATTACCTTAATCTTTTCTGTAGTTTGCTGCACAAGATCAGGTCCTAACAACTGATGCTCACCAGTCTCATACCAACACAAGGGTGATCTACAACATCTGCCATACAAGGCTTCATAAGGTGCCATATCAATACTATGCTGATAGTTATTGTTATAGGCAAACTCTATCAAGCTTAGGTGTAGATCCCAACTTCCGGTAAACTGGAGAACACATGCTCTCAACAGGTCTTCCAAGGTTTGTATGGTTCTTTCCGACTGTCCATCAGTCTGTGGATGAAAGGTTGTACTAAACCTTAACTGAGTTCCTTGTGCCCTATGTAGCTGTTCCCAAAAACGACTTGTGAACTGAGGACCTCTGTCAGAAACTATGGTGACAGGAACTCCGTGCAAACGCACTATCTCTTGAACATATAACTGGGATAACCTTTCAGCAGAATAGGTTGTTTTGACAGGTAAGAAATGTGTTGTCTTAGTCAACCTATCAAAAATTACCCAAATGGAATCATGTCCTTTGTTTGTTCTAGGTAGACCAACAACAAAGTCCATGGTTACATGATCCCACTTCCACTGTGGTATGGGTAAAGGTTGCATTGTTCCTACAGGCTTCTGGTGTTCAGCTTTAACTTGCTGACACACTGGACACCTCAGAACAAACTCAGCTACGTCCTTCTTCATCCCAGGCCACCAATACATATCTTTCAAGTTTCGATACATCTTGGTGCTTCCTGGATGCATAGCATACATTGAAGAATGAGCCTCCTCCAGGACTAACTTCCTCAGGTTATCTACATCTAGTACTATCATCCTCCCATGATAGCATGTCACTTGATCATCTGATTCATGAAAACCTTCTCGCTTCTCATCACCATACCCATATCTGATCTGCTGAACTGCAACATCAACTTGTTGTGCCTCCTTAATCTGCTCTCTTAGGGTGGGTTTAATATGCATCTCAGCCAACAACCCAGCAATCCATGACACCTTCATCTGTACATTGTCTCGCCTTAAGGAGATAAGCATATCCCTCCTAGGGCATACTAAAGAGTTTAGTTGTGTCCTATCAGAAGTTGATGTTGCTGATTTCCTACTCAAGGCATCCGCAACTACATTGGCCTTTCCTGGATGGTAATCTATTGTGCAATCATAATCCTTGATTAACTCCATCCAGCGACGTTGCCTCATGTTAAGTTCATGCTGAGAAAAGATATATTTAAGGTTCTTGTGATCTGTGAAAATCTGGAAGGTTTCTCCGTAAAGATAATGTCTCCAGATTTTCAAGGCATGAACCACGGTAGCTAACTCTAAATCATGTGTCGGATAATTCTCTTCGTGTTTCTTAAGCTGTCGGGAAGCAAAAGAAATCACTTGTTTATCCTGCATCAACACACACTCGAATCCATTCTTGGAGGCATCACAGAAAATTATGTATCCTTTTCCCTGCTCAGGTAGCACAAGCACAGGTGCACTTGTCAACCTCTCCTTCAGCAACTGAAAAGACTGCTGACACTTATCACTCCAAGTAAAAGGAACATCTTTCCGGGTTAACTTGGTTAAGGGTAAGGCTATAGAACTAAAATTCTTAATAAACCTTCGATAATAACCAGCTAATCCCAGGAAACTTCGAATCTCCGTCGGTGTTTTCGGTTGTTCCCACTGTAGAATAGATTCTATCTTTTTAGGGTCAACATGAATACCCGAGGCAGATACCACATGACCAAGGAAAGATACTTCTGGCAACCAAAACTCACACTTGCTAAACTTAGCGTATAGCTTATTTTCTCTTAGCAAGGTTAGAGCTTGACGAAGATGTTGTTCATGTTGCTGTGCATCTCTACTATAGATCAGAATGTCATCTATGAAGACAACAACACACTGATCGAGGAAAGGTCAGAAGATTCTATTCATAAGTTCCATAAATGCAGCCGGTGCATTAGTTAGTCCAAACGACATAACTGTGAACTCATAGTGACCATACCTTGTCCTGAAAGCAGACTTGGGTATGTCACTGTCCTTAATACGAAGTTGATGATATCCTGACCTCAAGTCTATCTTCGAGAAGACGGTTGCACCACGCAATTGGTCAAAAAGATCATCAATTCTCGGTAGAGGATACTTATTCTTTATCGTTACCTTATTGAGTTGTCTATAATCAATGCACAACCGCATTGACCCATCTTTCTTTTTAACGAACAAAACCGGAGCACCCCAGGGTGAAGTGCTCGGTCGGATAAAACCTTTCTCAAGTAACTCTTGAAGCTATTTCTTGAGTTCTGCCATCTCAGCAGGCACCATCCTATACGGTGTCTGGGCTATAGGTTTCGTATCTGGGGCCAAATTGATTTCAAAATCAATTTCTCGAGGCGGTGGTATACCTGGAAGTTCTTCAGGAAACACGTCCTTGAATTCCCTAACTATAGGAACTTTAGCAGGGTTGGGACCTTCTTTTGTAACATCTACTACATGTGCCAGGAATGCATAGCATCCTTGCCTCATTAGCTTGTTAGCAACCATAGCTGATACAAGATAGGTGGGTAGAATCTTTCTCTCTCCTTGAAAGATCCATGTATTGCTCTCATCAGCAAACACAGCCTGCTTGGATTCACAATCCAAGACAACCCTATACCTTTCCAAGGTATCCATCCCAAGAATTATATCAAATCCTTGCATATCAAGTGGTATAAGATCCACTTGAATGCGATGATTAGAAAAGAAGAGGATGCAGGGAGAGCATACCTCCTGCAAAATGGCAGATCCTCCCAACGGAGTTTCAAGCAACAAGCTATCTGCCCTAGGTCTAACTGTCATATTGCAGTTACGAATCACTCTTTGAGTGACAAAAGAGTGTGTAGCACCCAGGTCGATCAAAACAGATACCACACAGGATTTAGACATATCATAATATAAAAGTTCCATCTGACCTGCCACAACACGTGGATTGACTACTGCTTCTGGTGGGTTCATAGCATAGAACCTCACTGTCGCCTGGTGTTGAGGTGGTGCTGATGATCCAGCTTGAGACGCTTGTCCACGTCCTCGAGCTGCTCCTTGAGATTGCCTTCTCTGTGATCCTTGTTGATTCTGCCTCTGAGACTGTGTCACACTGACAGGCCTAGACCCACAGTCCTTCATTAAGTGTCCCACCTTCCCACAGTTGTAGCAGCTCCTTTCCAGTTGTTGTGGTACGGGTGGTCCTGTGACTGACATTGACGCTGAACTGCGAGTCTCTTGTAGTGTTAAACCTCGTCCTCTACCTCTACTTGGGGAACACTGAGTCTGAGAACTCGATCTGGGTGGTGGAGGTGTAGGTGCAGAGAATCTAGGCTTCTTATAGTCTCTAGATGAAGATCCCTGGAACTGTGGATATCTCTTTTGGGTTTGTCTTTTCTTGACTATGGATCTTTCTATCCTTTGGACTGACTCAACAAAGGTAGAGAATCTCTCCCGGTTTTCTAGTACAGACACGAGAGTAGTCATGTCGGAATTCAAACCCTTCTCAAACCTCCTAATCCTTTCTTCATCTGTGGTAGCCATATGCGGACAGAATCGCAACAACTCCATGAACTTAGCCTCATACTCGCTAATGTTCATCATACCCTGTCTCAGTCTCTCAAACTGAGAGATCTTCTCGTCCAGGAAGGTCTTTGGAAAATATATGCAGACAAATTCCCGACGAAAGTTTTCCCACGATATCTCTATTCCAGGCCTCTTCTGCTCTTCCATGGTCCACCAGTGACCAGTACTACCTTTGAGAAGATAGACAGCATGTACAACCTTCTCACCTTCGGGGATGTTGAGGATTCTAAAAGCTTTCTCCAACTCGGTTAACCATAGATCGGCATATGTAGGATCGGCTGTTCCAAAGTATTCAGTTGCTCCTACACGATGAAGTCGCTCGAACGTCTTACCGATACCTTGTCCTTCAGGCTGGGCAGGTGCCCTAGGTGCAGGCATGGGCATCCTGTCGGTGATATGTGTCATGGCAGTCATAAACTGCCCGAACATAGTTTGAACAGCTGGGTTTCCCATGTCAGCTGGGTCAAACTGAGGTGGCTCCACGGGTGGCTCAGGTGCAGGTTGCTCTATTTTGAGGTTCCTTGCACCTTCTCGAGGTGCAGCAACACTACTTTCGGCCTCGTACTCCTCCTGTGGTCCAGACATCCTTAATTATCTTCTTCTCCTGAGGAGCAGAAGACTCTATTAGATAAGAAAAAAGTACTAAGGATAGACTTGACATTCTAAGTCCTATGTCTCTGTAGACTCAGCGAACCTAGAGCTCTGATACCACTAACTGTGGGCTCTGATCTCCAAAACACGAGATAAACATAGCGGAAGCGATTCGATTAATCAGCGGAATACGAAAATCACGAGAAATTAAAACTTTTCGAAAACGAGATCTTAAAAACCTGAAACTCCTTTTATAAAAGTAAGATGAACTGTTTACATCTCTGATAAAACACTTCTCGAGTGATTATTTACGTCATGATACAAAATCTTAAGATTCCAAAATTCTCAGATCAACAAACTCCTAGGACCTGAGTGTACAGAGACGACATAAGACTATTCTGACTACAAGACTAGACCGCACAGTGTTTCCACCTAGAGTCACGGCTGCTCCTGAAATTGCTGCTGTTGCTGTTGTCCACCTGCAGATTGGTTCCTTCGACCTCGACATCCACCTAAAGGTAGAAATCTACGGGGTGAGACAATTTTAAATAATTGTCCCAGCAAGAGTTATAACTCTCCGCCAGAAACTTTGTTAAAAGCAATTAAAGGAAATATCATGAACAGATAATTTAGGTTACTCACAGCAGGTTTACTAACAAATGCTCATCTTTATTTAAGGAATATGAAGAACATGTATACTAGTACTTGAACAGGATAAGCAATATAATATCAATCAATGTTCTTCGTAGTTCAACCTAAACAGTTATGCTACGCGGTTGATTATGTTTTACAAACATCATTATGCCCTGCGGAGATGAGGTATACTGCTCATCCTCCAACCGATCACTAGTAAGTCACATCGGTATCATACTAGGTCATCAAAAGAGCCAGATTCTCATGACCTTCAACTACCTCAGTCAGAATGAGGATAAACATGCAAGACATCTAGTGTCTCTACTACTATAGCTTACCAGGGTATTTTGGTACTTCGCTATTAGAGTCACAGTGACATTCTGTACTCTCTTCGCCATCGAAAGATTTCTTGTTTATCTCTCATCGATGCGGTATAAAAGTTTTCCTCGGGAGATTAGTGTTACATCACCCCAGCATAAACACATAGTGAAGGATTGATAGATTAAGATACATCCACATCAATTCCTACACTAGAATGTAAGGTTTTACACATCCATATACCCCACATACTCAAAAGTATGGGCTCCAGGAGTTCCCTTAGGAAAACCTGTATCACCATCATATAACTTCTGACTATGATGGACCTATGATCAGGTCTTTACATGGTATGATTATACTTGATTAGTTAGGTACAATTTAGTATTCTTTTATCATCATACAAGTTCTCAAACATTAATAATTAACATAGCAGCTATGAAGGAAGAATACTAAATATAACAAGCCTAACTCTCATCAATTATTATTTCTCAATACTCTCATCACAAGTCATCTCTTAAAGCATGACCTTGATAGTATTCATGGCTCTCACAGCCTATCAATCTCATAAGATGCTATTAACAAGGCATCATGATATATGTCACTATTCATAAAGCTAACAACATGCTTTTAATGAATATAGTATCATCATCCATACCTGGATATGATTATCCGCATATAGGAACCTGCATGATTAAATCAACTGATAACAATAAATAACTCATTTAAAGAAGTTGTATCTCCCTGCTCATACAAGAGCTAGGTTTCCCCGATTTTCATCAATTAGGGTTTACTATTCATAATACATGTCATCACCCTAGAATTAGGGTTTACTATTCATGATACATGTCATCACCCTAGAATTAGGGTTTACTATTCTTGATACATATCATCACCCTAGAATTAGAGTTTACTATTCATAATACATGTCATCACCCTAGAATTAGGGTTTACTATTCACCTATTGGTGAATTGATCTCATAACATCACCATGTATGAGAAACATCATCATTAAAGTCCTCATATAAGATTAAGATTCATCAATTATCATATTTAGGGTTTCCATGATCTCATCTGGAGGATCATACCCTAATCATGCACATTCATGTATATTGAAGGTATTTTACTTGAGTTTCCATCATAATTGGTACTTTCTCTTTCCTCATACTAGTAGATGGTGATTACACCACTCTAGATTTGGTTAGATTAAGTCCTCTTTGATTAACATAGACCAATTCACCACTCTTGAGTGATTAGGATTTGGTTAGGACAAAGTATCACTCAATTGAACCTTTCAAGGGCATTTTGGTAATTTACCCATTGACCGTCATCATGGGTCAATTTCATTAATCATTTGGTCCCTTAACATCTTAGGTTACCATTAGGGTTTGGATTAGATCATCATTGAACCTTTTACACTTTCAAGTGATTAAGTATAATCAACCTTGAAGGTCTCCAATTGGTTTAGGGTTTAACCTTTAATCTTCGACCCATTTGATTCTTAAATGACCTTGAACTCGTTTATCCTCAAACGACCTTGGACCCATTTGAGCCTTAAATGAGTGTGGACCTTCTTGACCTTAAACGGTTGTGGACCCATTTGAATCCAAATGGGTGTGGACCCATTTGAGTCTAAACGGGTGTGAACCCATTTGAGTTCAAACGAGTGTGAACCCGTTTGAGTTCAAACGAGTGTGAACCTGTTTGAGTTCAAACGAGTGTGGACTCGTTTGGGCTTAAACGAGTGTGGACTCGTTTGGACTCAAACGAGTGTGGACTCGTTTGGACTCAAACGAGTGTGGACTCATTTGGACTCAAACGAGTGTGGACTAACTTGGGTTCAAACCGCATGATCATAAAGGTGACACATAGGTTATATTTGAATAGGGCTTCTTATGTTGAAACCTTTAATTGATCAAGGCCATGTTAACCACTTATAATTTGAGTCAATTAGGATGAACCTCAACCAATTGGGCACCAATTTGACCTTCAATTGAAAACCAATTAGGGTTAAGTCTAACTCAATTAGGGTTTCCAATCGGCTTAATCATCAATGTTCAACAATGTAAGTCAAATTAGAGTTGAACCTATCAATTGACCTCCAATTGGGTTCAAACTTGGCTCAAACGGTCTTGAGGTCGTTTGGATGATCTCCAAGCGGTCTTGAGACCGTTTGCCCAAAGTTTGACCAAAAATTAAGTTGATTTGATAAGGGTTGAGTCCTAATTAAATTACAATTCAGCACTTTTCATCAATTTATCAATATCTTGTGATTGGACCCTCAAAACATCACATTTCTTTAACCATAGACATCCAAACGGTCATGGGGTGTTACTAAACGAGTGTGAAGTCGTTTGGATGAACCCCCAAACGGGTTTGAACTCGTTTGGGCCCTTCAACGCAACACTCACCACAATCTATATGAAAATCAGCAAATTTAACCCGATTAGGGTTAGGGTGTTGAAATGCCTTCAACTCTTAATTGGTTAGGAATTAGATCATAATTCTTGGTAGAAATGAAATTTAATATATTATGAACAGGAATCCCAAACGGTCAATGCTTGGTCAACTCCTTCAAATGGGTTGGAACCCGTTTGCCCAAAGATTCAAGTAAATCGGTTTAGAAAACAGCACTTAATTCAATTCAATTGCCTAATTGATTGGCCTTCAACCTACGATTCCTTTGGAGTTAACCCCTCAAATTTGGTGGGTCATTATCCTACATAATTGTGAACAGAAATCCCAAACGGTCAACGCTTGGTCAACGCCCTCAAACGGGTTGGAACCTGTTTGGCCAAACCGACCTATTGAACCCGTTTGGATTGAAACGAGTGTGAGATCGTTTGACCTATTGGTCCAAGATCGTTTAGTAAAGTTGGATAAGGACCAACATAGGTATTAACTCCCCTTGTCTTAAACCTTGAAACCAAGGTCTGTTATTCACGAAAAAGCTTGCAAGGGTGCAAAGAAGGATGGGGAAGGGGAAGAACTAATCATAGAAAACAAGAACAAAGATATGCATAACAAAGCTAAGGGTTAGAGTTATAAAACCTGCCTTAAGGTCGTTCCTTGAGCTCCAAGCTTCCAAGATTCAAGTCTTTAATGGTGTCTTGAGCTCCACAGGTCGGCCAAAGGTTTTTCTACAAGGAAAGGTTGGGAAAAGATGGCTAGAACGAGAAAGCTAAGTAAGAAAACTAGCAAACCAACCTTGTAACATGATATCCTCCATGAATCCAAGCTATAAGATGGTGTTCTCTTACCTAGAACAGGTTGGTCATCCCCTTGAGCTCCAGAGCTTTGCCTTGGTCGGTTGAGAAAGTTGAGAAGTGAGGAAGTGAAAGGAATACATTTGCTTGGTTTGGAAAGAAAGGTGCTTATATAGATTAGGCCGATTTTCACCATAAGGACCTCTAAAACTTTGAAATTCTCATCCAAGTCCTTTCTTATTTAAGGGATCGTCCAAACTCATCTAAACTTATGCAAAGCTCATGAAATCTCAAGATCTAGGGGTAAAGAAATCCAACTTTCAACTAGGGTATATATGTACATAAGGGTCTCCTTACTTACATCTTGATGATTTAATTACAAAGGTGTTCCTTATTACATGATTGTTCAAAGGAAGTGCCCCCTTCATCATTATTAGTTTAAATGATGTCAAAAGTCATAAAAGATGTTCTAGATGATGTATTTTACAAGTTGCACCCCTTAAATTGGGTAAATTGCACAAGGTCCCTGTATTACAAAACAATATTACAACATTTTTCAAAAGGGACAGAAAAAGGAATATATGTTCCTTAGAAACTTAATTACATGCCAAAAGATAATCACAAGGATTTTTATTACACACTTAGGCAAAACACCTAGGGTTAGCTCATAACCCAGGTCAGGGATGTTACAGGTAACATGACCTATTCATTCTGATGTGTGGCCATGGTTCTCAATATTTCCATATCCTTTACCACTTGGGCTTCCTACCCTATGAAAGTTCCATGGAAGACTTTTGTCTGATCCAATTATAGTAGAAAATATAGTATAATTCTAAAAGACAATATTATACATATATAATACGACCTAACATATGCATCCAAGATACTATGCATTTGCCTTCAATGAAGCACATTGCATACTAAATATTTGGGAACAGTTCTAAGGAAATAACACTTGTAGAGGGTATGAGAATCCAGAGGGAGTGCCCCTTCTAAAGTAGTGTTCCAGTAAGAGGTATCTACATTATCATTTCAAGTTTAAGAAGCATCATTCCATACCCTCAATGTCATTTTCAGTGACTTAATTGATACCTCATAGTACATGATACTTGAATCCCTTCGATGAATGTTCCATTCATTAGTAGAACATATAGGCTTTTTGCACCACCTTCCATAAAAATAACCTTTATGTGTAAACATAAAGTATTTAATCTGTTTTGAAGATTTTTTTCATGCAAAATAATAGTAATCCTTGTTTTTCTATCTACATTTGTAATTTTAAAAAAATCTAACAGAGGATAATGTTTGGGAAAAATGAACTCTCACCTCATGTTCATTCCTTTGAGAGGTGATATAGCTGCCCTCAGATCCATATCAGCTACCCTCAGATCTAGGTGATATAGCTACGACTCACTACAAAAATTCCAGCTGACTTAGCTCCAGTTAAGCTGTAGAAATTTATCAGCTACAACCAAATCATAGATGTTTACAATTTCCAATATAACAATATCAATAAAGCAAAAAAAATTACCAAGGTAGGGACTACCTGTTGGTTTAGCTAAGGCCCACCAAAGAAGCAATTCAAGTTCAAGCCTCAAAAGCCATCACCAATTTCCTTCCCTAATGCACATCCCAGAGTCTGTGAAGTGTTGGGACAGCAGGAGAAGCATTCCCCTACTGGTATCATAAAAAAGTTAGAAGCAACTCTAGTAATTGCACCACATGTTCACACACCATGGGAAATAGTGCAAGTGAGAACAATTGTGATTTAAGCTAAATCTTAGATGTGTGGACAGTGATACATATTAATACACCATTGGAAATGGGTAAGTGAACAATAGAATGAAGTGCAACACTACATCATCAACTGAATCTAGCAGGTGTGAACAACATATACCCGTAAACCATGGGTATAGGCTACATGAAGTGCATGAGGAAACAAACTACAATAGTGCAACAATGGATCCCAAGGTTCCCTTAGTTGAAAAAATAATTGAACAAAACTTTTTTAAGAAAAGTCAAATAATCTTTTACATCCAACCTTCTAGCATATACCCAAATGTAGTGCCACTTCCAAACCATAGCTACATGCAAGAAATAGATGTACTAAGAAACCAAAATCTTGTTGTTTCCATTTATAGACTAACTCTAGATAGAAGTTTACTCACCCTAAAGGAAAAACTAAATTGAAATGTGGATCAACCTCTACACCACAACTTGGGATACCAGGAAATGAAAATCCATTTCAGGCTTCAAAAGTTTATAGACATAAAAACTCAATACCACAAGCCCTTGAGATCAGACAAAAAGAAGCAAGAGGACCCAAAGCACACCTGAAGTTAGGCTGGAAAACAACACAACAAGAAATCAAGCCCAGCAGCGGTAGGATACAAGCGATGCGGTCGCCAGGTAACAAAAGCACTAGACACCCATCTCCAGTAGCACCTATAGTTCTTTCCCCCTCGTCTTTGCATTTCTATTAGGCGCTTGAATCTGCTAAAAACACAATAATGTTGTTCTTCTTTTACTTTGAAGTGTTGTAGGCAAAGAAGTCACAGTAGAGATGAAGAATGACCTGCCATACAGTGGATAATTCATTTAGTTGATCAATATATGAATATATAGCTTAAAAATACTAGAGTCATTGACCAATACCTGGATATAAATCTTGAAAATACTAGGTAATTATAAAAAGCTTTTGGAGTGTGTTGGTCAAGTGATGGGAAATTGAGATTGTCTAGGCAACAACCCCCTCGTTGATATATTAGAAAATAAAATGATACAATTCGTTTGTATGCCCCAACTCGTGTAAAAGTAAGATTTTTAACCTAATTTAAGTAGATTAATTGTGAGAGTGGGGAAAAGAACTATAATAGAATTATTTACATGTACAGATTAAAACCAAAATACTAAACAACAATGACTATGAACTTATTCTTACATGATCATAGGTAACAAGTGTGAATGTGTAGACAATTCCATTGAGGTTTAAATGATTATACTATATAAAATCAGTAGAGGCTCCAAATAGACAACCCTTTTATGTTGTATTAAGTGATGACCTTTTTTTATAAAAATCATAATAGTCAGCAAATGACTATTGCATCAAACTCTGCCATCGTTAAAAAAACATAACTCAGTTAGTCTGTGTTGTTTACTTTTATTGTAGTTTAGCATTTAGATCCACTAGCAATGAGGACCTGATGAGCTAGACCTATTACACCCTAACACACACTATAAAAAGAAACCATGTCCGATTAGACCCCAAACTCATCTTTGCTTGAACTGTAGCTAAAATCAACCAAGTAGTAAGCTAACCTAGAAAATAGAAGGATGATTGTAAGTACACTGACCTTCATTTTGGGCTTACCCTGTTTGTTTTGCCTAAACCTTGTGCTTGTTTTCCTGCTAATCATCTTTAGTGATGATTAGGGTTTGCTTGTGCTTAGTTGAGAGCTGGAGGTGCTACTTGAAAAATAACATGAGTTGAGATTGAAGAGCAAGTTTGTCACCTTGAGAGATGTCTTTCTCTCTCTTTGCTTCCTCTAGGGTTAAGAGGAAGGTTTGGGCTCGTGCTTTGAGTTGTTTTGGACTTGGTTGAGCTCTTTTGGGCCTTGTTTTCCCTTGTTTGGGCCTTGCCTTGCTTGGTTGAGCCATGTATCGGGAAAGGGTGGTTTGTTTCGGCCATGGGATATCACCCATGCGGGTGTGTCGACCTTTGACCTTTGTTGAACTTCTTGCCTTGGTTGTGTCACCCTAGCTTGGACATGTGTCCAATCCTTGGTTGAGTAGTGGCATGGCATGTGCATGTGTTTTGCAAGGTGATGAAATGTGTGGACAAGTGTCCCTTGGTAAGGTGACACCTTGCCTTGGTTTAACTTTGAACCTCATCTATATATGCCTCACCTTTCTCTTCCTTAGGAACCCTTTATCTCTTTGTTTCTCCTCTATTCCTTAGTGCATGATACACATCTCCCTTGCAACCTTGGTGGCTGATACCCTTGGAGGATCTTAGGTTGGTGGCCGATCCCCTTGAAGGAGTTCCCTTCTTCTTCTTTTAGCTTGGTGGCCGAACCCCTAGGTGGGTCTTGTTTCCTTGGTAAGTATCTTCCCTATCTCCTTAGCATCTTCTTCTCCATCTTGCCTACTCTTCAGCCATGGTGGTTATGCTTCTTGTTCCTTTTCTTGAGGTGGCTGAAGTAGAGTTGTTGGAGTTAGGAGCTTAAAGCTTGGAGCTTTAGAGCTTGAGGAGTTTGCTTAAGGCGGGTTACATAACTTCTAACCCTAGCTATACTACCTTCTCTATGTTGCATGTTTCATATATGTTGATGATCAGCCATTGCATGTTATGTATCTTGCTCTAGTACATGTTGTTGATCTTGGGGATATAATGAGCATGATGTTGTTGATGTTGTTGAATTTGTTGATGGTCTATGTGCCTTTACACCTAGTTGGCCGAACCATGGTTTAGGGTTTCCTTGTTGAGCAACACTCTTTTCTCTCCTTGGTCTAGAGAAGTGAGTTTGAGCTCTAGTAATGTGGGCAATACCCCTCTCTCGATTAGGTTGAGAGGTGAGCTTATATTCTAGTTGCTTGAGAACCACCCTCCTCTCACCATGGATTAGAGAGGTGAGCTTTTGGATAGATGATAACCTATGTTGAGGTGGATCTTTGTGGTTGCCCAATAGAGGTTGTGCAAAACCCCTCTCTCTTGGTTATTGAGAGGTGATCCGACCTTCGTGATCAATTAGGGTTTGATGCCCTTGTGCTTGAGGTTGAAGATGATCTTGTGGGGTTGTGCCTTGCATGATATGACCTTGGAGTTGTGTTGCCCAATAGCCTTGTTTGGAGTTGTACCCTTGGGTGACTTACCTTGTTGAGATAGTTGGCTTGGTGCCCGTTATGCTTTGGTCGATATAGAGCCTCAACCCTAGCTTGGGTATTAGAGTTGCTTTGGGTGGCATGAGTTGTCTACCCTTGTGGTGTGATATGTTCTTGAGGTGGAATCCTTGGTAGATATGTTTGCTTGAGCGTTAGGTCGATCTTTGTATCCTTTGGCCGATATCCCTTGTGGAGATGATGAATGGGTGATACACCTAGTAGAGGTGGCTGCTCAAAACACCTAGTAGAGAGGTTTGGATGATACGCCATGTATAGAGGATGCCTGATGCACCCCCTTGTCTTGAGATGGTCTTGGCTGATAGACTTTGATAGCTTGGTGCCCGGCACAGCCTTGGCCGTTATCCTTATCTAGATGAGCTTGGGCGATGTGGTATGGTGCCCAGGATGGATTTGGTCGATACCACCATGTCTTAGTTGAACTTTGACATATATGAAGTGTTGGATGAGATGATGCTTCACGGCCATGAACGACACCATTCTTGGGTATCATGGGTGCCCTGGCTGATAAGGTTAACCCTCAGATGATGCTGAGACGGTTGCATGATAGGGGCGCCTAGGGCGACACCCGTTTGGTCGATATGCCTCATGTTGAAGGTTAACCGATAGTGAAACCTAACCCTAAACCTAGCTTGGTGCACGTTAGACCCTTATCCGATAGCCATGGTAGTGCTGCCCGTTATACCTTGATGATGGCTGCCCGACACCATGAGTGCTAATGGAACCTTTATGCATGTTAGAGAATGTGCAGTGTTTGGCCAATATGGTGGTGAGTTGCCTTAGGGTTGGAAATCCTAGCCGTAATAACTTTGGTAAGGGTATTGATATACTGGGTACACCCTTTGATGAGGGAGGGTTGCAGGAGTTTTGGTGAGGGTTCTGATAACCTGGAATGTATATAGTTGATGGTTCTCTTTTAATAATGATAATACAAGAAAATTGATGTGATCACCTTGAATCCTGCAAATATGTTGATAAGTTAAAATAATAGATTGTGAACCAGGAAGCTTGGAAGCATATGATGTTGCTACACATATGGTCACAAGTGTAAGGCATAATATATGCCCAGGATTGATAATAATACTATGGATGATAAAGCTTATGTGTGATGTACTCATGGATGCTTCTTTATACTTGATAGCATAATAATAATTCTGTTAATCCATGATGGCTTCAGTTATCTCTATGAATGTGTATACTAACCATGGAGGTATTTCATGTGGATTCATAGCCTGGTAAGAGCTATGAGACACATGTGCTGGAATAGCACCATGTGGTATATGGCAACAAGTTGATAGGTCTGAGGACCTGATATAAGGCTGAGTGCCTAGTGAGGTGTTATCCTCTGATGATGATATAAGGGATGCATTTCCAGGATGGTGATGCATGATTGTGATGCCTTGAGAGGCAGTGGTTGATATCATGAGGGATTGAGGTCCCAAGATAGTATGTTGATGGCAATGATGATGTAATTCTATAAGGTTGTGTTTATACTTTGTTTTACCTCAACAATTGGCTTAAAATATACTAATCAATTATAGATGAACATATCATGTAGTTTGCCTTGGCCATAGATCCATTACCATCGGTATTTGGTGATGGTGAAACAGGTTTATCCTGTGGGATTACCTGGAGCGCATATTGTTGAATATGCAAAGTTTCCCCTAGCCTAAAATAGGAGGGTTTGAGTGCAACTACGGTTGCAGACTCGGGACATATGGAGCATGGTGAACAGACCCATGGCTCAGGATGTGTGATGATGAGCATGATGCGTTCATGGCTCAGATGTATGTACTTGCACCTATGATGAGGTGAGCTAAAGATATGTGTAGCTTGCAGAGCTGACCCAGAGGCTGAGGCCCCATAAGCATAAGACTGCAGTCTTGCTTGATGAGTCGTGTACTGACCACGAGAAGGTGAGGTCATGGAGTCCGGATCTCCTTAGACCTTGTGTGGCACCGGATTGGGCTTCGTAGCCAATGGTTGGATTTGAGAAGGGAAGGCTCACTTCCTCATGGCATAATAAAACGTAATCCAGCCGAATAAGTATACCTTGCTTAGAGAAAAATATAGAACATTGATTGATGCCTTGCTTATATAGCTGTTCTAGTTGAACTATGTAGTTGCGTGTACGATCCTTATATCTTGTGATTAGTTCTTATAAAGCTTATCTTGTCAATCATGTTCCATAAATAAATACTTGGTTATATGCCTCCCAGATATCTTGGTAAGCTTGATGGTAATAATAGCTTTGTTCAGTATGCTACTCTTGTTATACGCTTTACCAATTATCTTCTTTTATCTGCTTTAACCAGTTTTATAGTTGCGGTGGGGAGTTATGTTTCTTGTTGGGACTGTGTGTCTCACCCCGCTGGTTTACACTCTTTTTTGGTGATCGCTCTAGACATGGTGGTGGTCGTGGGGTTGCGGCCGAGCAGCAAGAAGAGAAGTAGAAGGCAAGAGATGGACATGTTGCTGTTTTGGTGGTTTTGTAGTAGAGTCTTAGAGCCATCCCTGTACTCTCAGGTCCTCAGAGGTGTTTTGACGATGTTTCACGACGTCTAGCTGTTGTAATTTTTGGTATATCATGCTGCTGGTCGTACGTGGCCGTTATGTATGTATAAATAGGTGTTGAACTCAGGTGTTAACAGTACAGCTAGTTCTGATAAGCTGTGGACCTATAACAGGGCTTGTGAATGTTTATATAACATGTCTTTTTGCAGGATATGGATGCAAAAGTTCTCTCATGTATGATTTCCACAATCTGTTTTTAATTAACCTGTGTTTTCGATAATATGAGGTTCCGCACGTTTTCGCGTGTCATCTCGTTGTCTGTGTGATGGTGGGGTGTCACAGTTGGTTTGGTATCAGAGCCCTAGGTTCGATGAGTTTATAGGGATCTAGGACTAGGTTTGCGTCTGTTCTTGTGAGCTTTCTGAATTTTCTTACAATATCCCTCTGCTCTTAGCAGAAGATAAAGCTTAAAGATGTCTAGAAACCATGAAGAACATGTTGTCAAGAGCAGCGATGTTGCATTAGTTGAAGGAGCAGGAGGGCAGGCACATGAAGATCGGGTGCTTGAGGTCCCCCAACTTGACCCAACCATTCTCAAAAATCCTGCCTACCAACAGCTTATGGGGCAGATGATGGCTACGATGAATCACATGGTGGAAAGGTTGCCATTGCCTCAGCCAAGAGCATAGGCTCCCCATGGTGAAGCATCAAGTATTGGGAAGACCTTTGAGCAGCTTCGCCGAGTTAGAGCTTCAGATTATGCTGGGATGGCTAATCCAGTGGATGTAGATCTGTGGCTGACAGGTCTTGAGAAGGCCTTCCGGATTCTCGACATCCCCAAAGCAGACGAAGTCAAGCACGCTGTCTACCTTCTGAAGGGTAGTGCTGGCCACTGGTGGGCCATCGAGGAGGAGAAGTGACCCGGTGAGGAGATCGGTTGGGAGATTTTCCGGCAAGAGTTTGTCAGTAGATACTTTTTGAAGATGTATCTGGATGAGAAGATCAACCAGTTTGAGCGTCTACTCCAAGGAACGATGAGCATCACCGAGCATAAAGCCAAGTTCATGAACTTGCTGAGGTTTTGCCCTCACATGGCAGTTTCTGATGAAGAGCGTATCAGGTAGTTTGAGAAAGGTTTGAGTATTGAGTTGTCGACACCTGCTGCTGCTTTAGAGAATCGAGAATAGTTTGCCATGTTTGTGGAGTCCGTCCGTAAGATTGAACGGTCTGTCAGGGAGAAGAGGGAGACCATGATTAGGAAAAGGCATGTTCAGTTCTAGGGACAGAGTTTTGGTGGCTTCAAGAAGCCAAGGTTTTTAGCACCTTCCACGATGCAGAGTTCTCGTGCACTGTCACAATGGTCCCCGAGTAAGGTAAGAGGTTATGTTTCATCGCCGTCGAAGATGCATAGTGCAGCTTCTGTGGCAGTAACAAAGCCATCTAGACTGCAGACAGAAGGCAGGTCATGTTATCACTGTGGACAGATGGGGCATTTAAAGTCAAATTGCCCAAGAAGAAATGTTGACGTAACACAACAGCTGAGACAGAATCAACAAGGATCAGACAGACAACAACCCAGTGGTAGCAAAGGGCGAGGACGCAATCAAGCGTCACAAGTGGGATCCTCTGCTCAAGGAAGCAGAGGACGTGGACAACAAGCAATGGCTCGATTCTATGCTATGAGTCAGCCGGAGGCGATAGTCAACCCGCGAGTGGTGACATGTCAGATGGAGTTATTACATTATGATTTGTCTTCTTCTTGCTTTATATCTATTTTGGTTGACCCCAGTGCTATGCACTCTTTTATCGCACATAGTCTGCTTGATAGCTATCCTTTACCTGTTAGTTGTAAGACAGATAACCTATTGTTAGAAACCCCTCTCGATGGTTCCTCGATGCTTTGAGAGGAGTGTCCATCTTGTGTCTTATCTTTTTTGGGACACAGTATATAAGTGAATCTTATACCACTTGATATGCATGGATTCGATGTGATCCTTGAGATGGATACCTTAGAAAAGTATAAGGTTGTGTTGGACTATGGTTCCGAGCAGGAGGTGTTTGATGACCATGGAGAGAAGTGGATCTTCCAAGGAGATAGGAAGATTCTTCTGACATGTCTAGTGTCAGCACTGGTGGTAGAAAAATTGTTGCGGCAAGGTTGTAAGGCTTTCTTAGCTCATGTTGTGGATACCAAGATGAAAGGTCCTAGCCTTGAGGAGGTAACAGTTGTCTGAGAGTTTGTGGATGTGTTTCCTGATGAGTTCCCCAGTGTTCCCCCACCCCGAGAGATTGATTTTGAGATCAATCTGGTACTAGGAACACAACCAATTGCACAGACACCATATAGGATGGCTCCAGTAGAGATGGCAGAGTTGAAGAGGTAGTTATAGGAGTTGTTGGAGAAAGGTTTCATCTGACTGAGCACATCTCCTTGGGGTGCTCCAATGTTGTTCGTTAAGAAGAAGGACGGGTCAATGCGGTTATGTATAGATTACCGACAGTTGAACAAAGTCACGATCAAGAATAAGTACCCGTTACTGACGATAGATGATCTGTTCAATCAGCTGCGTGGTGCTACAATGTTCTCAAAGATTGACCTATGGTCTGGATATCATCAGTTGAGGATTAAGGCAGACGACATACCAAAGTCAGCATTTAGGATGAGGTATGGTCACTTTGAGTTTGTGGTTATGCCGTTTGTGCTAACCAATGCACCTGCTGCTTTCATGGACCTGATGAACCAAGTGTTTCGTCTGTTCCTAGATCAGTTTGTTGTAGTCTTTATAGATGACATTTTGATCTATAGTCGAGACAGGCAAGAGCATGAACGACATCTTCGACAAGCTTTGACTCTTCTTCACCAACATCAGTTATACGCCAAGTTTAGCAAATGTGAGTTCTAGTTGAAGGAAGTGACTTTCTTAGGTCATGTGATATCTGTAGAAGGAGTCTGGGTGGACCCTAAGAAGGTAGAGTCAATTGCAGATTGGGAGAAACCAAAGACGCCGATAGAAGTTCATAGTTTTCTGGGTTTGGCAGGATACTACCGGAGGTTTATCAAGGACTTCAATGCAATTGCATTGCCAATGAAAAAGCCGACTAGGAAGAATGTACCTTTTTTTTGGGATGATCATTGTCAAAAAGCTTTCCAAAGTTTGAAGGAGAAGCTTACTAGTGCTCCAGTGCTAGTGTTGCCAGAACTTGGGAAGGGTTATGTTGTTTTCTGTGATGCTTCCAAGAAAGGCTTAGGTTGTGTACTGATGCGGGAAGATCATGTGGTTTCTTTTGCTTCGCGACATCTTAAGAAACATGAGGAGAACTATCTGACACATGATTTGGAGTTGGCAGCAGTGGTCCATGCATTAAAGATTTGGAGACACTATCTTTATGGGGAAGTGTGTCAGATCTTTACATATCATAAGAACTTGAAGTACATCTTTTCACAGAATGAGTTGAATATGCGACAACGTCGTTTGATGGAGCTAATCAATGATTATGATTGCACCATTGAGTATCATCCTGGTAAGGCAAATGTGGTAGCTGATGCGCTTAGCAGAAAGTCTTCTTCTCTCTCTACAAAGAAAGCATAGTTGAGTTCCTTGGTATGCCATAGGTGGGATATGTTTGTCTCCTTACGACAGATGAATGTGCAGTTGGAAGTTTCCTTGTTGGCAGGACTGTTGGCACAAATAAAATTCAAGCCTACGCTGAGATAGCAGATCAAAGACGTACAGCAGGCGGATGATACAATACAGTTGATCAGATCAGAGCTTGGTAGTGAAAAGTGTGATGGGTTCCATGAGTCTAAGGATGGACTAGTTTACTATCATGGTAGGATGGTGTTCCCCGATGTTGACAATCTAAGGAAGCTAGTACTCGAGGAAGCACACACATAGATGTATGCTATGCATCCAGGAGTCACCAAGATGTATCATAATCTGAAGAACCTGTATTGGTGGTCTGGATTGAAGAAAGATGTACTTGAGTTTGTGGCTAAGTGCGCAATATGTCAGCAAGTTAAAGTTGAACATCAGAAGCCGACAGGTACGTTGCAACCCATGTCGATACCACAGTGGAAATGGGATCACATAACCATGGATTTCATAGTAGGTCTACCAAAGACTGCTAGGAATCATCATTCCATTTGGGTAATAGTGGATAGGATGACAAAATCTACCCATTTCATACCAGTAAAGACAACATATACAACAGAGAAGCTTGCTCGGGTGTATGTGGACGAGATAGTGCGCTTGCACGGTGTACCATCAACGATAGTTTCCGATAGAGGTCCTCATTTCACAAGTCATTTTTGGGAACTGTTGCACAAAGCGTTGGGAACACAACTAAGGTTCAGTACCGCCTTCCAACCACAGATAGATGGATAGTCTGAAAGGACTATTCAGACTTTGGAAGATCTTATCCGAGCTTGTGTTTTGCAGTTCCTAGGCAGTTGGGACATACATCTCAGTTTGATAGAGTTCACTTATAACAATAGTTATCAGTGGAGTATTGACATGGCTCCTTATGAGGCTCTATATGGAAGGAAGTGCAGATCCCCTTTATGCTGGTATGAGTCTGGTGAGTATCAACTTTTCGGTCCTGAGTTAGTACAACAGCCAACAGAAAAGATCAGAGTGATACAACAAAAGTTAAAAATGGCACAGGACAAACATAAGTCTTATGCAGACAATCATCGAAGACCTTTAGAGTTCCAAGTGGGAGACAAAGTGTATCTCAAGGTCTCACCTTGGAAAGGTGTGCTAAGGTTTGGCCGGAAAGGTAAACTGCCACCCAGGTATATGGGGCCATACCCGCTAATAGCACGTGTTGGCAAGGTAGCTTACAAGTTAGAGCTGCCACCAGAGTTGCATAGGTTGCATCCAGTGTTCCATGTCACTATGCTGAAGAAAAGTCATCCAGACACAAGGACTGTGATACAGCCAGTTGAGGTTGATCTTGATGAAGACGTGACCTATGAAGAGGGTTTGATGGCGATCCTTGATAGAAGAATAAAGAAGCTGAAGAGGAAGGACCAGGTTCTTGTAAAGGTTCTTTGTCATCATCGTGGTGTTGAGGAAGCCACGTGGGAGCTTGAGGAAGAGATGAGGGAGAAAGTATCCCTCACTTTTCTCTTCGTATTTCGGGGACAAAATCCCTTTGTAGAGGTTTATGGCTTGTAAGGACCCTAACCTTCGTTTTGGTCTTACCCTGTTTGTTTTGCCTAAACCTTGTGCTTGGTTTCCTTCTAATCATCTTTAGTGATGATTAGGGTGTGCTTGTGCTTAGTTCAGAGCTGGAGGTACTACTTGCAAAATAACCTGAGTTGAGGTTGAAGAGCAAGTTTGTCACCTTAAGAGATGTCTTTCTCTCTCTTTGCTTCCTCTAGGGTTGAGAGGAAGGTTTGGGCTCGTGCTTTGAGTTGTTTTGGGCTTGGTTGAGCTCTTTTGGGCCTTGTTTTCCCTTGTTTGGGCCTTGCCTTTCTTGGTTGAGCCATGTATCGGGCAAGGGTGCTTTGTGTCGGCCATGGGGTATTGCCCATGGGGGTGTGTCGGCCTTTGACCTTTGTTGACCTTCTTGCCTTGGTTGTGTCACCCTATCTTGGACATGTGGCCGATCCTTGGTTGAGTAGTGGCATGGCATGTGCATGTGTTTTGCAAGGTGGTGAAACATGTGGACAATTGTCCCTTGGTAAGGTGACACCTTTCCTTGGTTTAACTTTGAACCTCATCTATATATGCCTTGCCTTTATCTTCCTTAGGAACCCTTTAGCTCTTTGTTGCTCCTCTCTTCCTTAGTACATGATACACCACTCCCTTGCAACCTTGGTGGCCGATACCCTTGGAGGAGCTTAGGTTGGTGGCCGAACCCCTTGAAGGAGTTCCCTTCTTCTTCTTTTAGCTTGGTGGCCGAACCCCTAGGTGGGTCTTGTTTCCTTGGTAAGTATCTTCCCTCTCTCCTTAGCATCTTCTTCTCCATCTTGCCTACTCTTCGACCATGGTGGTTATGCTTCTTGTTCATTTTCTTGAGGTGGCCAAAGTAGTGTGCTTGGAGCTTGAGGAGTTTGCTTAAGACGGGTTACATAACTTCTAACCCTAGCTGTACTACCTTCTCTATGTTGCATGTTTCATATATGTTGATGATCGGCCATTGCATTTTATGTATTGTGCTCTAGTACATGTTGTTGATCTTGGGGATATAATGAACATGATGTTGTTGATGTTGTTGAAGTTGTTGATGGTCTATGTGCCTTTACACCTAGTTGGCCGAACCATGGTTTAGGGTTTCCTTGTTGAGCAAAACTCTTTTCTCTCCTTGGTCTAGAGAAGTGAGTTTGAGCTCTAGTAATGTGGGCAATACCCCTCTCTTGATTAGGTTGAGAGGTGAGCTTATATTCTAGTTGCTTGAGCAACACCCTCCTCTCACCATGGATTAGAGAGGTGAGCTTTTGAATAGATGATGACCTATGTTGAGGTGGATCTTTGTGGTTGCCCGATAGAGGTTGTGCAAAACCCCTCTCTCTTGGTTGTTGAGAGGTGAGCCGACCTTCGTGATCAATTCGGGTTTGATGCCCTTATGCTTGAGGTTGAAGATGATCTTGTGGGGTTGTGCCTTGCATGATATGACCTTGGAGTTGTGCTACCCGATAGCCTTGTTTGGAGTTGTACCCTTAGGCGACATACCTTGTTAAGATAGTTGGCTTGGTGCCCGTTATGCTTTGGTCGATATAGAGCCTCAACCCTAGCTTGGGTATTAGAGTTGCTTTGGGCAACATGAGTTGTCTACCCTTGTGGTGTGATATGTTCTTGAGGTGGAATCCTTGGTAGATATGTTTGCTTGAGTGTTAGGTCGATCCTTGTATCCTTTGGCTGATATCCCTTGTGGAGATGATGAATGGGTGATACACCTACTAGAGGTGGCTTCTCGAAACACCTAGTAGAGAGGTTTGGACGATACACCATGTATAGAGGATGCCCGATGCACCCCCTTGTCTTGATATGGTCTTAGCTGATAGACTTTGATAGCTTGGTTCCCGGCACAGCCTTGGCCGTTATCCTTGTCTAGATGAGCTTGGGCGATGTGGTATGGTGCCCATGATGGCTTTGGCCGATACCACCATGTCCTAGTTGAACTTTGACTTATATGAAGTGTTGGATGATATGATGCTTCATGGCCATGCACGACACCATTCTTGGGCGTCATGGGTGCCCTGGCCAATGGGGTTAACCCTCGGATGATGCTGAGACGGTTGCACGATAGGGGCGTCTTGGGCGACACCCCTTTGGTCGATATGGCTCATGTTGAAGGTTAGCCGATAGTGAAACCTAACCCTAACCCTAGCTTGGTGCACGTTAGACCCTTGGCTGATAGCCATGGTAGTGCTGCCCGTTATACCTTGATGATGGATGCCCGACACCATGAGTGCTAATGGAACCTTGATGCATGTTAGAGAATGTGCAGTGTTTGGCCGATATGGTGGTGAGTTGCCTTAGGGTTGGAAATCCTAGTCGTAATAACTTTGGTAAGGTTATTTCTATACCGGGTACACCCTTTGATGAGGGAGGGTTGCAGGAGTTTTGGTGAGGGTTCTGATAACCCGGAATGTATATAGTTGATGGTTCTCTTTTAATAATGATAATACAAGAAAAATGATGTGATCACTATGAATCCTACAAATATGTTGATAAGTTAAAATAATAGATTGTGAACCAGGAAGCTTGGAAGCATATGATGTTGCTACACATATGGTCACAAGTGTAAGGCATAATATATGCCTAGGATTGATAATAATGCTATGGATGATAAATCTTATGTGTGATGTACTCATGGATGCTTCTTTATACTTAATAGAATAATAATAATTCTGTTAATCCATGATGGCTTCAGTTATCTCTATGAATGTGTATACTAACTGTGCAGGTATTTCATGTGGATTCATAGCCTGGTAAGAGCTATGAGACACATGTGCTGGAATAACACCATGTGGTATATGGCAACAAGTTGATAGGTCTGAGGACCTGATATAAGGATGAGTGCCTAGTGAGGTGTTATCCTCTGATGATGATATAAGGGATGTGTTTCCAGGATGCTGGTGCATGATTGTGATGCCTTGAGAGGTAGTGGTTGATATCATGAGGGATTGAGGTCCCAGGATAGTATGTTGATGGCAATGATGATGTAATTCTATAAGGATGTGTTTATACTTTGTTTTACCTCAACAATTGGCTTAAAATATACTAATCAATTATATATGAACATATCATGTAGTTTTCCCTGGCCATAGATCCATTATCGTTAGTATTTGGTGATGGTGAAACAGGTTTATCATGTGGGATTACCTGGAGCGCATATTGTTGAATATGCGAGGTTTTCGCTAGCCTAAAATATGAGGGTTTGAGTGCAACTGCGGTTGCAGACTCAGGACATATGGAGCATGGTGAACAGACCCATGGCTCAGGATGTGTGATGATGAGCATGATGCGTTCATGGCTTGGATGTATGTACTTGCACCTATGATGAGGTGAGATAAAGATGTGGGTAGCTTGTGGAGCTGACCCAGAGGCTGAGGCCCCATAAGCATAAGACTGTGGTCTTGCTTGATGAGTCGTGTACTGACCATGAGAAGGTGAGGTCATGGATTTTGGATCTCCTTATACCTTGTGTGGAACCGGATTGGGCTTCTCAGCCAATGGTTGGATTTTAGCAGGGAAGGCTCACTTCCTCAGGGCATAATAAAACGTAATCCAGCCGAATAAGTATACCTTGCTTAGAGCAAAATATGGAACATTGATTGATGCCTTGCTTATATAGTTTTTCTAGTTGAACTATGTAGTTGCGCGTACGATCCTTATATCTTGTGATAAGTTATTATAAAGCTTATCTTGTCAATCATGTTCCATAAAGAAATACTTGGTTATATGCCTCCCATATATCTTGGTAAGCCTGATGGTAATAATAGCTTTGTTCAGTATGCTGCTCTTGTTATACACTTTATCAGTTATCTGCTTTTATCTGCTTTAACTAGTTTTATAGTTGTGACAGGGAGTTATGTTTCTCACTGGGACTGTGTGTCTCACCCCGCTGGTTTACACCCTTTTTAGGTGATCGCTCTAGACATGGTGGTGGTCGTGGGGTTGCGGCCGAGTAGCAAGAAGAATAGTAGAAGGAAAGAGATGGACAAGCTGTTGTTATGGTGGTTTTGTAGTAGAGTCCTAGAGCCATCCATGTACTCTCAGGTCCTCAGAGGTGTTTTGAAGATGTTTCACGACGTCTAGCTGTTGTAATTTTTGGTATATCCTACTGCTGGTCGTACATGGCCGTTATGTATGTATAAACAAGTGTTGAACTCAGGTGTTAACAGTACAGCTGGTTCCGATAAGTTGTGGACCTATAACATGGCTTGTGAATGTTTATATAACATGTCTTTCTATAGGATCTGGATGTAAAAGTTCTCTCATGTATGATTTCCGCAATCGGTTTTAATTAACCCATGTTTTCGGTAATATGAGGTTCCGCACATTTTCATGTGTCATCTCATTGTCTGTGTGATGGCGGGGTGTCACAATGATGGCCTTTGCTAAGATTCCATCTATTGAAGACACAAGCTCAGCAAGAAGATGGCCTTCTGTAATGGCTATATTTCTATCTAAACCCAAATTGGCCAGGCCATCAACTGATACAAAAAGAAAACAATCAAGGTTGTTGGAATACTTTAAGCCAAGTAAACACTTTTAGTTCTCTAATTTTCTAATAAAATGTATCTATAAAGAATTACCACAGTAATAACCAGTAAAAGTACATGTGACTCCAACCTTATATCTACTTTCTCATAAGAACCATAGTACTAGTACCTCCCACATTCTCTTTCATCATGATAAACCTCCAACACTTGCAGCCTTGTTAGGATCACACACACCACCAGCAGAAACAGCTCTAGCATACTCCCCCCTACAACTACAACAGAACCAATTGCCTGATCTTGGTCCCCTCCTATGACTCAATGGGGATCATGTGGGACCCTGTCATGCTCTTACACCTGCCCTCTTTGGAGATAACAACACAAATATAAAGGGAGGCTTTTACAATCTAGGGATTATAACACTATAAATATGTAGAGATAATAGTGTTTCATACCTCTAAATTAGATCAAACGGGCCATAATTCTAGTGGACTCCTATATGTGTCAGGAGTTGTAGTAATAACCAATGCATGGATGGTGGACATTTGAATTATATGTTTTGACATATTTCTATGATGTAGAATGTTTACAACTTCAAAAAAAATTCATGTTTATTTCATCGAGTTATTTCATGATAGAAAACACTTCAAGTGGTTGTTTAACATTTTTTTCTCTAAGTGTTTATGTTGTAATAAAATCAATGATCTATCACTAATGAATACGGATTATTGTATATTTATATGTTTATGTATATTTGTACTTGTGTATGTTATAAAACTATATGTATATTTATACATATAGTTTTACATATATCATGTATGGTATGGTGTATTTATAGACACATATTGTATATATGGTGTTAGGTTTGCCATTGAGTATGTAACTACTAACCCCTTATGCAATTGAAGTAGGAAACTGCTCAATTCAAGCAGTATTTGCAAAGAGGAGCAATTTCCAGTGGGATTGATCACCATCTGGCTAATTGTCATGCCAGACCCATAAACATTTTGTATTAGTCAATTCGTATAAATTTAGGGCATGCTTGATAGTAGTGGGAGTCAGCAAGTGATTTTTCTAGTGGATTCTAACATAGAATGGAAACCATTCTTTTACTATAAATAGAAGACATCGTAATAATAGTTAGAAAGAAATTGGGGAGATTTTTAAAGAAAATAAGATTTGATACATAATATTTACTTTCATTATTTGTGTTTTTTCTGCTTATTCAACAACTTGTGAAGTAATCGCGTACCAGGAAATACTAACATGTTTAGGGGCTTTATTTCATACAAAGTGAGTCACAAAGAGGCATTAATTTGCACACCACAATCTTTTTTTAGGAATATCAAGAATTACATGGTTTTCTATACTTATGTGTTCCAATAATTGGCATTTACACCAACCTAGTCCCACAGATTTTGTTCAAAATACAAAAACTCAATACATTAAGGAAAAATATGATGATGGATAGATGCTAGAATAAAACATTAAGGATGGCAACATTGCAATAGTTCTCAAATTGAGGTACATATGAACTGAATGTCGATCCAATTACAAAAGAATATGGTTTTGCAAAGTACTGAATAGGCACTCCAATGTTCCATATATACAAGTAAAAAAATATAACACCTTAAAACCTAAAGTTAATTAGTAGTCATTGGCATATGTTATTACAATTATTAATTTGATTTGAGCACAGATTGTTCCTTATTTTCAAGAGGTTGTAATTGATACTTCTTAGAAAGTAAAAGACACCTATGTGTTGTATTATATAGGAGAAACCCTGCTCCTATATATAGGAGAATAGGGAAGCATACAAGACACAATTAAACCCTAATGGGCCAAGACACTTAGGCCCATATAACAAAGCAACTAATAGTATAATAAAATAGACTCTCTAACACTCCCCCTCAAGTTGAAGTTGGGAGAATCCCAAATCAGCTTGCAAATAGAGAGTCAAACTAGAAAACAAAGAAACAAAACAAAAAAAGATAAACCAAGCCCATACAAAAATTTTCTCCCCCTCAATATTACATTAAAGCACTCAAACACTCAGAAACTCCCCCTCAAGTAGATACTCCAAGCAAGCAGGTAGGTCGCAGAAGCTTCTCGATCATCTGGAGAAGAAATAAGCAACATCACAATCATCTGGAGCAAAAGATGGAATAGCTAATAGGAACCAAGGTCTTCATCAAATTCATCATCGTAGTAGCCAGAGAGTGTTGGATCACGGTAGCAGAGCCCAGAGAGTGCTGGATCACAGTAGCAAAACGTCAACATGCCAAAACATGAACATGCCAGAGAGTGCTGGCGCATAGCAGTAGAGAGCCGACGACGTAGGTAGATAGAAGACCAGTAGGCACAATAGCAAGAAAAAAAAACTCCAGTAGATGAAGCTCCATATAAAGTCAGCAATAGAAAGGTCTTCATCATCTTCCCTCTCATAAAATATCCATCACATTAGCAGACGTCAAAGTCTAGAGAGTGTTGGTCCACATAGTAGAAAGTCAACGTGCAAATAAAGCACGAAAAGTAGAAAGTGCAAAAGCACAAAGCAGCAGGTAAAGTGTGCTAATCATAGCACAAGTAGCAAAGATGACGTCCAAGTATGCAACTTCATAGCAGCATCGTGTGTAGGCACGACAGTAGTAGAGGTAGGTGATTGGCTGCGGTCAGGCAATAGTTGCAGCCACAAGATGACCGACAATAGTGGTGGATTTGCGGCAGCAGAGGGACAAGCGGTGGGTAGTATAGCCGCATCAGGAGGCAGGAGAAGTATGGAGGATAAGGTGCAGCAGGGCCAGTAGTTGGCGGCCAGTCAGGAGGATGGAGGAGATATTTAGTGGTGGCGGAAGCAAGGGATGGAGCAGCAGTTGTGCAAGGGGACAGGGCAGGCGGTTGTGCTTAGAAGCCAACGGTGGCTAGACAGTGGTTGGGTGGCAGCGTACGGCATAGAAGGCAGTAAGATCCGGTGGTGCAAAAGTGACACTGTAGCTAGGCAGCAACAACATCAAGGTGGCGACAATGATGAGCAATAGTAGGGTAGCGGCAGCGATGGTCAGGAGGTAGAGTATGGACCACGTAGAAACTTTAGCGGCAGGTTAGAAGTGGGTGAGTGGGAGTGGCACGGTAGCAGGGGAATGCCTAACCAAAGTGGTAGGGAATAAGGAGAGGAATTCCCTATGGGAAGCCAAGCACCGCCAAGTGCGGAGGCGTGCTCCTTTGGTTCTTTCTCTCTCTCATGTAGGGTTTTAGTCCCTAGGATGGCTGCTCTGATACCGTCTTAGAAAGTAAAAGACAGCTATGTGTTGTATTAGATAGGAGAACAGGGAAGCGTACAAGACACAATTAAACCCTAATGGGTCAAGACACTTAGCCCATATAACAAAGCTACTAATAGCATAATAAAATAGACTCTCTAACAATAGTATTATTAAAAGGTTACTTCTTTCCTATCCAAAATTCTTACTCCACAGACCAAAATTTCTCTGATCCCAAATTGCCATTATGTCTCCAACTATCTACTTGATTGACCTGGGGTACACCGATCTTAACTCTAGGCCTAATGTAGACGTACTTATGAAGGCACTCCTCATGAAGGGGTGCTTGGGAAATCCTGGGTGTTTTACATTTTGGACGTATATAAAGTTAGTATAAATATGAATAGTTAGTTGTACGAGAATATATTAATTACAAAATATAATTATATCAGTTTTTTCTAAGCTTAATAAATCATTAACTTGACCTATCTCACATCTAACTTGACCTTAGATAGACCTAATTGTCCTAATTTTGAAGTTATCTAGATTTGACCTAGTTAGACCTTAATTTAACCAACCTTGCCCTAATTTGGCCTAAATTAGACCTAATTTGGCATGACATGACCTAATCAAACCTAACTTCCCTTATTTGCCTTAATTGAACCTAATCAACAGTTGGGGAGATAGATAGAAAGAGTGAATAGATAAAAAGGCTAACAGATCGTAACTCTAAAGACTGAAGGTGAAGTAACCTTGCATCAATCACCCTTCAATTAGGTTTCCAGTAAGGTGTGGAGTTGCAGGGCTAATAGTGACAACAACCACAAACATAGACCCCAAGTAGCATTTGGGATGAGTCATGTCATATCATCTCTACCAATCTGAAACTAAAAAGGTTGTTGTTGTTAGGCATGGTTAAGAAAGTATTAAGTATGTACCAAGTGTGTGGAACAAACTGATGGGGAATCTTAGATGAATAACTGGGATAATCTCGAGCACTCCTCTTCCCTGATGGATTTTTTTGGAAAAATGTGTAATTCTTGCCACTATAGTATCATTATATCATTTTGATGAGCAGTATTAAGTATATTAAAGAATACAACTTCCCCATATATTAACGAGTAGGAAGTTATATTTGACTAACATGGAAGGTCTTATGTGTAGCACCAGGAAATTATGGTAGACGAACACTCTAGGCTCTCAAGAAATGACTCTTCCCTAAACCCTTGTTAAACCCAAAGTCAACACCAAAATCGAGTATCATCAAATAGGATCACATGGCCTAGAAGTCCATAAAACCCTATCTGGCATTGCATATCAAGTAAGCACAATTGTAGGAGAAGAGAAGGAATTAGAAATGTAAATAGTAACCCCACCTCTCATAAATATCCATCAGCGGTTTGGCATCATTCTGCTCCATTACGTGGACCTTCATTTCTGGGACATGGTCATTGATTTTGCCACTCTACTCGAGGATCTTGGTGAGTCCGAGCACCAACAGAAGAAGCACGCCCAACATGATGCCCAGAACAACTCCATCGACGAGCGTCATTGCAACCGAGCTGTTGGAGGGGAATGTTGCCGCAAGCTTCTTACCTTGGCATTCCTCACAACCTTATTGATAGAGTTGTTCGATCTGTTCTCCCCATGTTTCTTCTTATTGCGCTGTAGGGACTAGTGAGTAGGAAGGCTACTTTAGCCATGATCGAAGAAGATGGGGGGTGAGGAGGTTAACTGTACCTTCTTGAGACCCTCTGACATCGCGCTATGCTTCTGCCTTTTAGAGTCTACTGACGGCCAACAAAGGATGGGGCATGTCTCAAGAGTGTGATTGTGTTCTAGATTTGTGAGGGGATGAGAAGAGGGTGATAGGGAGAGGACGTAATCGTGGGGTGGGGGTGGCTATCAGGGTTCACAGGGGTGGAGGAGATGATGTACTCAGTCTCTAGACGATTGGGGAAGGAGAGAAAGTATGGGGTGACACGTGCGATTGGAGAAAACATTTAAGTATCGAGCACTACTACGAAAAAAATAGATCTAGCACACAAAATTGAAATTTTTAGAGGTGTGGTTATTTGAGAGGAGGGGGCGACAAAGGAGAAAGAGTTTTCTAATAGATTATAATTTGTAGGCAATTGTAGCTATTATAATCAACTACATTTGTTTTATTTACACATATAAATTTTATAAAGATTCATGGTCTTTAACTACAAATACAATATATGTAGTTATAAAAATCGAAGTTAAATCATGTTTTTTTTGTAGTGTTATATAACTCTAACCCTAATTTGTTATTATCACCTTTCTACTTGTTATCTTTCTAGTGATCTTTAGCTTATTATTTCTGGCTAGTTAGTAGCTTTTATTAGTAGCCTTATGTTCTTCTTTTGAGAATTGAGCTTTGTTAAGTTGTTGCCATAAGTTGCTCTTCTCTTTTGCCTTGATAGTATCGTCATCTTGTGGTAAAAGATGACTAAAACGATATGATATGCTAACCGACATTTATGCAAACCGATATGCTAGGCCAATATGCTCTTGTGTAAACCGATATGCCTCTCATGATGTGGCTTGTTATGTTCTAGAGATACTTTGGAAGGAAGAGTGTCGAGTGTTTATGCTTTTAGTTGAGTGTGGAAGTCGACGTGGGTAACCCTAATCTGATATGCATGTAATCTGACACACCTTGCAATCTAATACATCCTAGCCTGACACATCTTGCTTAGAGGTGAGAAACTCTTCCCTTGAGGTACAACTGATGCTCCTCTAAACCCTAGTGGGTGATACACAAAGGGGTACATAGACTGATACCCTAGTTGATGGGTAGGCCGATACTCTAATGGATGGTGAGGCTGATATCTTATGAGATGGTATAAACGATATACTTTCTCATGCACCTCTAGGCTGATATCCTTTGTTGTGCCTTGTTCAGAACACTCTCATTAAGGTTTTGAACCTGATACCAAGTGATGTTAAGCCGATACAAAGTGATAATAAACCGATACTCATCCTTGAGTTGGTAGGCTGATACCCTATCTAGAGTGGTTGTCTGATACATAATCTAAACCGATACACTACCTTAGTGTACTGACTGATACCCTACCTTAGTGTAGTGGCCGATATCCTACCTGAGTGTGGTGGTCGATACACTACCTTAGTGTGGTGGCCGATACCCTAACCCTAATCGACATCTTGTGATGTGTAGTGATGAATCTTGTGGATGCCATGGTTACATGGTGTGATGTGACACCTTATAATGTAATCATGTTTGTGATGTTGAAAGTTATACCTCTTTACATGTTTCATAGTAATGATAGGAATATGTTTCCTCATCTCCAATATAAACAATGAAGGAAGTGATAATCTAAAGATGGTTGATGATCCTACTATGTAAACCCTTATCGGGTGAAGTGAAACCCTAATTGTTACGATGAGAAATGTATGATGTAAACATATAGCATGAGTTCTATGAGATGATGATGCTTTGCCTTCTTGTTATTAGTTTCTAACCATGCAAGTGATACAAATTGATGTAGATAGCCAGGTATGAGCTATGGTGGTTATGATGTGATGAACATTGGTCCTTGTGATGGACAATGGTCCTTGTGATGGACATGTGGTCCTTGTGATGGACATGTGGTCCTTGTGATGGACATGTTATCCTTGTGATGGACATTGGTTCTTATGGTGGACATATGGTGAATAGTAAGCATAAAGAGACATAATGTGATGAGATCACACTTAATGTGACTCAATATGTTCTGCTAATGAGTTATGCCCTATTTATGTAGATCTTGTTCAGAGGTTATACATTGTAACTTGATTGGTGCTTTAAGATGTTAAATTGATCTAATTAATCAAGTGAAACCTAATAGTGTAGTTTGCTATGTGCATAGATCCATTCCAGTGCCAGCTTTATTGTTGGATGGTGAAACGAGTTTAACTCGGAGCGCATATTTTTGAATATATGGGGTACAAGTTGAGTAATTCCTTGTATCCTTAAATACATGATGTGTGATATGGCTATGCATGAGCCGATATCGGTGTAATATGGATGTCCATGCGTGAGCCACTCCTTTTGTTAGAACGACCATGCATGAGCCACTCCTTTTGTTAGAACAACCATGCATGGGCCTGTTCTACCAACGTTGTACCTGTATAAAGGCGGGCTAGTTATGTCTATATATGTGAATGGCCATGTGTGTGCCAATCCCTGATCTTGGCTATATGCTAATGTTGTAGATGGATGATATGTCTCTATGGTGTTTTCTCTTGTGCTGACAAAGAGGTGTGGTGAGGTCGTGGATTCCGACTCTTTCCATTAGACCTTGTGTGGCACTGACTTCGACTATATATATAGCAGTTGGTTGGATTTGGATGGTACGATTCAAATCCTCAGGGCATAATGAATACATAATCAACCGTGTAGTATAATTGTATAGGATCAAATACAAAAACATTGGTTGAGGCCTTGCTTGATCTTTATACAATGTTGTTGATAGATAATATACATGTTCTTTATATTCCCTTTTAACCATTAAGATGTTTCATAATTCTCTAGTGATTGTTCTTCTTATTATTTGTACCGCTACTCAGTTTATCTTATCTATGATAATAATAGAGTTGGCGGAGAGTTATATCTCTCAATGGGACTGCATGTCTCACCCTGTTGGTTAACAACCTTTTTAGGTGGATGAGCACGAGGAGGTAGAGATCATGTAGAGGAGGTTGAGAAGCAGCCAGAGGAGCTGCAACTGATAAGGTTGGAAGTGTTGTTGGATGTCTTTTGTTGGTAGAGTCCTAGAGTCGTCCCTGTGCACTCGGGTCTTTGGGAACGTTTGTAGCTATTTTGTGAACATGTTCTCTTTATGTGCTTGTTGTATATCAGATATGACGGAATCTTGTATATATGTTCTAGAATAGTGCTTTTGTTACAAGTTTACAACATGCCTAGTCGATTCTTTGAGGCATGAAAGGACATGTTTGTAAAGGTTCTTTCCATATGACTATTTAATGAAAAAGGTTTTAATTTTTAGTGATTTCTGCTAATAGGTTTGTTAATCTCTCTTCCACAGTTTTGTTTTGAGTAATCTCATTTTGCTATGGTGTGGGGCATCACAGTGCACTATTGGTATGTATGCCCAGAGAGCCAATCATATGGTGATTAGATTAGCATATGTTCTGATTGATTTGTTAAATATCAAAGACAAGCTTCCAATTTATTCTATCTCAATCGATTATGAGATAAATGATGGAGAAGAATGAATGTCTAAAGAATGAAAATAGTCAGTGACGTATGTCTTCAGGTTGAGGACCTAAACAATGAGATCATACATATGCTAAGAGTATGTACATTCTTGTTATATACCTAGTCAGATGTCATTGTGGAAGGTTAATAGACAACAATGACACATAAAGACTAGAGTGTGTGTTGGTTGATGACAATGTCTCATTAGTCATGATATATGATATCAAACCAAGCACATAGATACATGTTAGACAACAATGTATCAGACAGACCCACCATGAGAGTGATACATGGAACCATGACATGGTAGTCAGAGTCATCTCTTATAGTGATGGTGGTGATTGTGATTCTTAGACCTAAAATCACTGCACTCATTGAATGTGATTGGGTACACTTTGACATCATCAAACACAGTCCTGAAACATGGGTTATTATAATGGTGATGATTGGGTGGCTTTGACGCATGAGATAGACTGTGAGTGATAGATATGGGATTTGTCCTTCCTAAGGGAGTATGATGTCCAAGCCACTTGATAAGCAAGACTGAGAAATGCATGCACATGCACATGTGAATCAATATATGATATTGATGTCACACATATCTCAGATTGTCTGCTCTAGTTGAATAAGCATGACTTAATGTTGAAAGGATGACAACTCCATGCCTTGAGTTCATTCAGGATATCAGAGACAAAGGAATTATATATTCACTGGAACACCAATCACAGACTGTAGGATTGAAAGTTGTTCTCCAACTTTCCTTTTCACTTGGGTAGCAATGATGTACGACTAGGTACCACTCTTTGCATGTGATGTCATAAGCTAGTTATGGACATTCACTGCCAACGTGAAATGGGACCTATAGGGTCACACACAAAGGATTTACCTGGAATAGGATTTTATCCACGAATGATGTTTGGATTTATTACTAAAGTGTTTAGGTACTCAATCAAACATTCAATCAATAGACTTGACTGAGAATCATCAAGTTCAATTGTTTACTGATTTGAATGTCAGATTGATTGAGAACTGAATTGACTGTGTTCAGTACAATCTGGACCACCAACTGACTGATTCACTGGGTGAACCTATCGTCTCATTGTCAGTGAGATGACCAGTTCACTTTGGTGAACCGATCAATTCACTTGTCCAAATGAGCAGTGTTGGGTTATCCTGGTTTGTGAGAAAAAGTTTTCCATTTCACTTGTTCAATTCGTTTGGGACAAGAATTAATATATGTGTTAATTAGAAACAAATAAGGAAAGTCAACTGTGAGCAAGTCTGGGAAGTGAAATGACCAGTTCACTAAGTGAACCGACCAGTTTACACTCCCAACCGATTGATTCACCTTTCCAAACAACTGTTTCATTTATGAAACGATCGGTTCGCCTACTGAAGTGCAAACTGCTCATGGAAATTCCAAACCCTTCTACTCCCGCATAGACTGGGAATCCTGACCCTGCCCTCTACTATAAATAGAGGGGTACAAGGGGCTTCTCCAGAGACACAACTCAGAATATCAGTTGCTCTTCAAAGTTGTCCTATATGGTTTTGGTAAGCGAGAGAGCCCAAGCAAGTTCTTCCCATACAGGGAGGAACAACGAGGGAAAGACAACTACAGAAAAGCAACTGATTGTGGTATAGTGTGTCGGTGACTAGTACACTGACAGAAGGGGACAACTCCTTCTAGTCCATTCTTAAGGATGAATAGAGTTCCTGGTAGTCTTTGTGGACTATCTATAGAGGAGGGAGACTTCTGTCGCTCAGGAGGATAACAATCAACCGCAGTCCGGGTCAAGACCAGGAGCTGCACAGACGTCGTCGAAGATAGGTGGTTGAAGACCACACTTGTTGCAAGGTATAGTCACTGCGAAAGCCTCAGGACCAGGTATATCTCCCTAAAACCATCTTTCCCATTACATAGATGTTGATACGATATGCTGGTTATGGGTTCATGGTTAAGTAAATTTTTTATTTCCACTGCCTACTTCGACCATGCAAAACCCAATAGTGGTATCAGAGCCACGTTAACACTCTATGTTTTGGGATAATGGATATGATCGGATTTTAGTTTTTGCCATCTTTAATTTATTGCATATGATGCGAGTATTTAAATTATCTAATGTGAATATCTAATTAATACCACATGATCCCAAACTAATATATACATATATGATATGGTATATATGCAATTGATATGCATCGCCCTAAAATGGTTTTGATGGTGGATGTGTAGCATGGTTATGGCCTATAAACCCTATGTGCATGTGTGTGGTTGGTTATGGTTGTTTGCATCTCGGTTTGTAAACTGATCCCTATTCTCTTATTCAGAATGTAACTCGAGATAACTCAAGATTCTCTTCTACCTTTGCTCCCCTCAAATGTAACTCGAGGTTTCACAAAGATTATATAAAATAGGATTAGCTTTATTTCTTGTTATGACAAAGACTGAAGATGACCGCTTGATGGACCAAGATGACTGAATGAGGAGCAGTTGGTGGCCTGAGGAGGAGCCCAACGACCTGACGAATCGACCGTCTAGAGGAGTCAGACGATCAATTGGTGACAACCAACCGACCGGCCAGGAGGCGATCCGATCAGTCATAGGATGAGCTGATCAACCTGGAATGACCTAAAGCACAAAGCTTCATCAAAAATAGGTTGCATGTGATGTAGACCTTAGATGACCGTAGTTCCTTATGTCTCCAAGGAACTACAATAAGATGGCCATAATCATTGCTTTATCATTATTGCATGTTTTCATTTGTGGGATATAGCATGTATATGATACATACTATATATGTGTTGATTGGATAATTATACGCATATATAAGCACATTAAACCCCTCAACAAAATATTAAGTTTAAGATGCCTTCCAAAAGAAGCACACATGAAAAGCTTGATTGACTAAGTGTGGGCATGCCCTAGTGTGGTGCACTGTCTATCTCATAGAAGTGTGATGGAGAATATGTGGGTCTACCGTAGCAGGGTGCATATTCATTATGTTGGCATTTGGGTCAGACTTAACAAGGTGACCTTGATCAGATTAAGCACCTTGAGGCATGCAAATGTTCATGACAAAGAGTTGTGCATAACATCTATCCAATAATTGCATATGATACAACTAGTAAATGTTACCTACTTTAATAACTAATTATGGATGCTGGCATTGGTCGGGTAATAACTTGATTGTTTTGGATCTTATCTCACTAGAAGGTTGTACACTACAATCTTCTAAATTGATACTTGAGGGTTATCAATTTGATCAAAATAGTGGGAGTGATAATTAATTAAAGACCTAATAATATTGTAAATTATAAATCAAATCAAATCAAAAGAGTTTTGGACTAAAATTGCAAATTTCCCTTTTGTAGAATAAATGGCTACCAACAACAATCACTTTTCATTGCGATCGGTCCTTGAGAAGGACAAGCTAAATGGGAACAACTTCCATGACTGGTTTAGGACGTTGAGAATTGTTCTCACTCAAGAGCGAAAGCTCTATGTCCTAGATACATCAGAGCCAGAAGAACCCGCTCCCACCGCCCCAAAGGCTGAAAGGGATGTTTACAACAAGCATACTAAGGATGCCATTGATGTGAAGTGCTTAATGTTGTGCTCAATGAACTATGAGTTACAAAGACAATATGAGAACATGGACGTCATTGAGATGGTTCAACATCTCAAGAACATGTATTAAGACCAAGCACGACAAGAGAGATATGATGTCTCCAAGGCATTGTTCAAGTGTGTCATGACAGAAGGAGATCCAGTAGGCCCTCACACACTCAAGATGATTGGGTATGTGGAGAACCTAACTCGACTGGGATTCTCTCTGAGCCAAGAGTTGGCTACTGATGTGATACTGCAATTGTTGCCAGAATCCTACCATTAGTTTGTGATGAACTACAACATGAACAACTTTGACAGGCCATTGACAGAGTTTTTGGGCATGTTGAGGACAAGTGAGGCACAGATGAAGAAAGACAAACCCAAATATGTGTTGATAATCAGTAGAAAGAAGGGAAAGTCCAAAGGTAATGGCAAGGGCAAATCAAAGAAAGGTTTTGATGCTATCCAGCAGTCCAAGTCATCTTCAACTCTCAAAGCCAAAGGAGGGGTGAACAAGGGAGGCAAATGTTGCCATTTCCATGATCCAGGACATTGGAAGAGAAATTTTCCTCTCTACATAGATGAACTAAAGAAGAAGGAGGGGATGGAAGTCTCCACCTCAGGTATTGTGAAATAAACTTAAAATGCTTCTTTATCTTAGATATATAATACCAAGATATAGATCTGACATATATGATGTCCATGATCTGATAAAAAGTGATGGCCTTTATTAAAGGAGCAAGAAGGAAGACTTATCAACATTAGAGCAAATGTTGCTGCCATAGACAAAATTACCTTTTACTTTACTTCAGCCCAAATGGCATGTAATAGAGTTATGAATTGCTATTTTATTTTTCCAATAAATCAAAACATTTTATTTTTGCATCTTGTAATGATAAGGATGTCTATCAATAAAGTTCATGTTTCAATTTCAAAGATATGATCTTTTATGGCAATGCCTTATTTATCTTGTGGTACTTGGTATGCATGAGATAAAATAATAATACCTAAAAGTTATTGATGACTCAAATAATTAATTAGCATTATCATTTAAATGAATGAATGAGAAATTCATCTCTAGGTTCCATGTTGATGGATAAAGTAGACTCTCTTAGTTAATGAACCATTAAGAGATATGAATGTCTTGTTTATTGGGCATGATGACAAGTCAATCTTCACCAGATGTAGTTGGAGAATGACTATTTTGTTAGTTATAATGCATATTGATATATATATATATACATACCTATTGGAATAAATGATAATACTTCAGATATGGTATTTAATGAAATACCAATATGAATATCTTGAAATGTTCAAGAATATCATAAATGAAGAACAAACTTAGTAAAAGTATTAATTCTTTGATATGATCAATGAACGAGATACTTAAACCAAATGTTTGAGGACCTTGTGAGTAACTATGATAGTGTATCATAGACAACTCATGATTAAAGCATAATGATGTCTAAATCAAAGAAGAAATCATACTCTAAATGTTCCGTCCGCATCCCACAATTACCACTAATCATGAGATTAAGGCATAAGTTTGAGGATTATACTTAATACAAAACTCACTCCCAACTTTTTTTCTTGTTTAAAACTCTTTGTTTTCTCGCATCCAATCATACTAACAAACTTTACAGGAGAATTAAACTTTGATTACTCTAATAATATCTCAACATTAGTGATACACATCCATACATTCATTATGTTTCTCACACTTCCATGTACATACAACATGATAATCATATGCATTCTCTCTTATTAAGGAAACAAAGATACAAAACATCATTTACAACTCTCTCACATCTACACAAGGACCTAGAGTGATAGGGACCGACTGAACTTAACTAATCTCATACTTAACTCATGTGGTAGATCTACTCTGATGCATTGACCTTCTTCAAGTCCATGAGATTTCCCTAAAAATTGTGACTAGAGGGGTGAACTTACTCGCTCAATGAATGAGTACTTCAAAGAAATAGTCTAAAGCACTAATATAATTACAAATATACTTTTGAGCAACTGATATAAATTATAACAGTAGTAATCTTTAAAGAGACTAATTTTTCACAAACATAAATATGGCACAATACTCTAGACATCTACAAGAGTGAATCAATATATGGATATGCTTGATAGATTATAAAGAGAACTAATAACTCAAAAACATACAAAGAATAATGGAATAAATGTGCACACTTGTTTAACCTCTCATTCATCTTATTATGCCCTAAACCCACATGAGGTGTACTGCAACATGTAAAAGAATCAAAACAAGCTATGATCTCAATGTACAAGGCTTAGAAGCATGCCTGGGCTTATAAGCCTATTTCTTGAGTAAGACCCTGTCTGTAGCGGGCCTCGGCACGTCTGCCTCTCGGCAACTAATGGGAGCAAAATGATATCTCAGACTCCACCTCTCAACCTGGGTACTCAGGCGGTGAGTCAAAGCCCTCAGGCTTATTGTGCATTAGTGGACCTACTGACCACTGATCACTCAACATGTAACACAGGTACCACCGGCATCCCCGGTTGGTGTTGGGTACCACACAAATGTAAGGAGTCTGCCCCACTAGTAAAGACCCCCACACCCTACTACTGTGCTCTGGCTTACCTCGATCTGGACTACCTCCAGTCGGGAAATCATTTCCTCCTCACAGCGCAGGCCTCATCCTACGAGGATTCTACAGTGTTCAGGGCATCTACATGTCTAATTCACTCTTTAAATTCACAATTAAATCATCACATCAACATATCTTTGTAAATCGTTCATTTCATAAACCATCTAATAACATTTACCACAACTAAACTGTTAAGCATCACAACATCTCAAACTGAGAAACATTGATATCACAATACTTGTTTCACTAAACACCCTATCATTAGGGTTTCATTTACCTCATTCACTTATCACATAACTCACATAAGGATTGAATACATCATACCATCATTCAATAAGAATTTCTCTCAAAAGTTCATATATAATTGAATATATATATATATATATGAAACCCTGTAATGAACTGAACTAGGGTTTCCATGCCATTTAATAAAACATCATACATCAAGAATAACATTGAATCAAGATGTCTAATTGCAAACCTCCAACTTTCCATTCATTTAGGGTTTCACCCTCCTTACTGATATATCAAGAAAACATTGATATCATCGAATGAAATCCAAGATGTTATCTGACATATATGTAATACACATACAAATAAAACAATCATTCGTAACCAAGGAGATTCAACTAGGCAAACTTCTTTATTCAATTATACAACAATTTCAGTCATAGCTGAAAATTTTAGATTTCAGTTTACTCTTATAATCTCTACAAATACTTGAAGAATTATCATTTAGATTGATTGTACCCATTTCTAATAAGATTTCATCATCTGAAATTCATCACAACAGATTAATAATCCATTTCATATCATCTTGCAAAAGCTAGATCAAAAAGGTAACTTAGTATTTGTACTCACATACCAATCCATTGAATATTTTTGATGATTTAACTTATTTTTGTGCAATCTACTATTTAAAGGAAGTACCCACTCACCCTAAGGTGTGAAAACGCCTTAAAAATGAAGCCCATCTCTGAAAATCTTGAATCCATATCAAAATCCTATCAAATTAGTGGGTTTCTTCTTCCTTTCAACCCTAAAGGAGGTCTACTGTAGGTAGAAGATGAAAATTGGAGGTTAACCCAAACCTCAAATTCGTTGGATCAGGGATTTTGAGCAAGGGGAAATGAAGAGAAGGAAGAATCAAGGGTTAAACCTACTTACCAAGTCAAATCTATAGCAACCCTTTTGGATTTCCACCGTTCTTCACATTCTTCCCCAAAAAATCACCCTCTAGGTCACCCTCTCATAGAGCAAGGTATTTGGAATGATAGAGGATTGATCGCGATTCCAACACACTTCCTTTCTGTGAAAACATATAAGTATTGCTCGAGATATGATCACTTTATGATTTACTATCCTGGGCAGCATCGGTCGCAGATGAGGTCGCAGTGTCGACGTAGCATCGGTCGCGGTCGCAGTGTCGACACAACGTCGGTCGCGGTACTCAGTACATGTTTACGAAAAAGGGCATAACTCTCTCATTTTAACTTCGATTTGGTTCAACTTTTTTTTGGATTCATAATTAAATTCTATACAATACTACAATATTATTTTGATAATATTATCAAATGACAAATCATTTATTAATTATTTCCTCCAATGTCATTAACTTTCTTCTTGCATACATGTATGGGTTAATGCTATATTAACTCCAACTCATATCTTTATAGTTTGCTTAAGTAATGATCATGAGTTTTCCAAACAAGTATTTAAGGTTACCAAAGTTAAGATAAAGCATAACATAGAATATTACTAACAAAAGTATGCCAAGCATTAAGATTGTCTTAAAACTCTAGGTATTACGACCCCACCTCCCGATAGGCAAGACTTTCCTTTGCAACCAATATGCCTGTTGAAAGATGGACGTTTCCATGTGGTCCATATCACTTAGGGTTTGAGAGTCCACATGGTCCTAGTTTCCTATAATTAGTAGTGCCAACGTTAACCAAAGAAAGGATGGAATACAATTCCATCATCCTTTCCTTATTTACAAAGCAACCGCTCTTTTTAATAATCTCCTTAATAACCCATATTCCTTAGTCATTAGGAAATCCAAATTTATCTCCTTTATCTCTTTTATTTTTATTCATTGGGATCCTTGGACCCCAAGAATTATAATATTTTGAAATTCCTTTTCAAGGACCCTTATTATCATTCTAGATGCATCTATATGCATTATTTCTCATTATCTTGTTTTATTCTTATTAAAATATCTATTTTTTGAGGATTTCTCTTTATTTTTCTTTTATTTTCCTCATTGGTATTCCTTTTAACATTAGGAGTCCTTGGGATACGAAATTCCACCAAGAATAACACAATTATGCATCTTTTCACTTGTTTTCCACATTTTACCATTATTTTCAATTTCTTTCTTAATAAAGAAATACTTAATTAATCTTTTCTTTTCTTATTGTCTTTTCTTTGTAACTTTGGACTCCTTAGAGCCCAAGTAACCCAAGAGGCATGAAATCCCTCTTTGGATTTGCCTTCTAGAGGTTTCCATCTAATTCTTTTCTCAAAAACTCAATTACTTATTAATAATTGAATTTCCTTTTCATTTCCTTGTTGTTGGGCCCAATAGCCAGAAAAAAGCCCACAAACAACCATCAAGGCTATTGTAAAAGAAATCCATTGATTCCAAAAAAAATTATATCATTATTTGTTCAAATATCTTTAATATGAGAAATTACATTTCTCACCAAATGAACCCAAAAAAATTGGGGTTGTAACATCCTTCCCCTCTTATAGGAATTTTGTCCTCAAAATTCTATCAAGCGAACCACCAATTCAGGATAAGACTTTTCCATGTCCATCATCGGCCCCTATGTGACTTTACCTTATCCATGGCGCTTCCAAAGAACCTTTATCATCACATATTCTTTTCTCTGAGTTCTTTCACCTTGGCATCTATAAACCTCACAGGTGACTCAGGTCATTTTAGCCTCCCTTGGGGCTCACTAGGTTCAATGCTCAGCACATGGTCTGGGTACCTCACATAGTGCTCTAAATTGGACACCTAGAACTTATCACACATTACTTTATCCTGAGGGGTAAGATCAAACTTAACCTTCTCCACCAAACCATGTCAAAAGAACCCATGCATCGGGGACTCAACTCTCTTAGCTATAACTTAGAGGGGTCAGATTTTCCTGTCACATATTCTCCCATAGTGAACTGCATGTCAGTCTACTTTACATCCGCTCATGACTCCCGTTGTCTCTAGGCTCCTTTCATCCATTGCACGATCAAAGAGACTTCATCTACACACAATGTGGCCCTTTTCTAACCATCACATGGTCCTTTAACCAACATCACCTTACTAAAGTGGTATCTGACACAACCTCCCTTACAGAGCTTCTTTCAATCCCGATACTGGCTATGGTGGTTATCATCACATCTTTCATAGGACAAGAACTGTCTCTAGATATCACTCTGAACGAGCACACATGCTCTCATCAGACCCTTTAGTTTGGATTATACTCTCCATTAGTTAGGGGTGATAAACTGTACTAACATAGAGTTCTTCATGTTTCTACTTTCACCTCGTAGAAGTGAACCTTTAGGTTATACTCGAGAACTTTTGAACTCACTTCATGGTATAGTTGAACCATCTCTCTCATATGTAGTTCAACGTGATCTAACCCTTGATAGAACTCTTTCTTTCTCATGTCATCTAGGTAAGGTGGTCTACCATAACCCACATTACATCTCGACCTTCCTTGGTCCAGGGGAGACTTACAACATCCGTAGTGATGAACTCCCTTTCTCTTTCAGGGACTCTTTTTCCTTTATATCAATGCACTGGGTTACTGGTGTTCGTCCTTCATCTCCTGGATTGCATGGCAACATACCACATGCAACTTCATCTTAGGCATCCAAAGTACTATTGTCACCTATTATCTTGGTAGTACCACGACATACGGTAATCTTAAATCATGATCTCCTGTATGGTCATGATTCCTTAAGATCGATTCCTCAGAAACCCTAAACCACTCTCATCAGAGTTTTATTACCTTCCTATCCAAAGAAGTGTATCTGAGGTTCTATCACCATCCTTTCGTTATATCAAGGACTAGACTGGCTAACCAAACAACCATTAATTTATTCAACATATCTCGTTACATCTGAGTGTTAGCCAAACACATCTCCTTTCCAAACTTAGGGTTAGCCCAACAACCTCTTCTAGTCAAACTAGGAAGCTATATCTCAACCAGAGCATCCATTACCACTTCACATCCTTAGGTAATAGGCAATGTTGATGACCTACACCTCCATGTATTCCACTTATTATCTCATCTCAGCTCTAAATCTATCTTCATTGAGAACACTTTGAGCTCATCAACTTGGTGATCAAACTCAACCTTGTATGACTCATATCTCATGATAAAAACATCCTCATAAGGTGACTACCTCATTCCTCTTAGTGTTTGCAAACCATCCATGTATCATTCACTTTACCAGGGTATGTTATCACCTCTGTCCTCATACCTCATAGCAACGTTCCAACTCACATCATCATTTATCCTTGGTGTATGGCATGCATACTGCCCTATCTCTCACTCCCATAACAAGAGGAAATAAGCATTTGGCGGCCGTCCAAATACAAAGTTCTACCTATTCCATGAGTAGAGATCGTACATACCACATTGCCAGTACACCTTCAAATCTAAGTTGAAACGTGCAACTTATGTCTCTACATCACAATCATCTTGATATCAAAGTTACTTCCATGGAAAACTAGTCTTGAACCTATTGAAGTTTACACACATCCCTTGGTCATCCCCTCTAGTTCTATAGGGTGCCGACACTTTTGAGGTCCTCCCTCTTCCCTTATGCATCCAGAGAGTGCCCTACTCATCTGCCCTTTGGGTCCCATGAGTTCATGAAGGTGATCAATCTCCTAACCCATGGCCCTCAAACAATGATAGTTGTTACCTCCCGACCCTATGGTCATGTGCAACTAGGGAATTAGGCAACTCCTACTTCCATCGGTCTTATCCCTACCTGACCTTAGGATAGACTTAGGATTCTCTTATAGTACATGTTTAACTTAGAACCTTACCCAAGCCTTCATCATCTCTCTCTCTGCATTCATGGGCTGACTTTCATCCTTTCATAGGGGTCATGGTGACATGCCTACCTTGGTCAGGCCCCATACTGGATACCTCCATGGTAACACATCCACATGTACTTAGAGATGGATATCTATGGTTCTACAGGTTCATTTTCATACCATGTACTTATCTTCTCAAGATCCTATGAGACCTCTTTAGGTTCCCTAAAAACCCACAAAATGGGTATACACCCTACCAAAGGGTCCCTCTCCCAGGATGGGAGGAAACTACACCTCTTGATGATAGAGGTCACAAACACCCTTATGCCTTGGGTTTACATCTACATGAGCATGTTTAATCCTAAGGAACAAGATGACCACCTACTAAACCATACTGGGTCAGACTTGTTCTCATCCTCAACATTGGGTCAAGATTATACCTTCCCATGTCTTCAATTTAGTTATGAGGGGTTCATCAAACATTCCTTAATCTTAAGGGGCTTCCCTTGTCCTCTATACATGAGGAGTACCATGCTCGAAACTATAGCAACTTAATTCTCATCATGAGCATTAGGTATAGTACTTCCCCTCTTAGGCCTAGGAACCCTAGGTTTACTTTTTGATGACCAACTGCATGCTCAATCTCTTAACCACGAATCAGACATGTATAAAGTATGACACACACTTCCTGTCATCCATCTACTCAAGCAACACTTTATAGTCGAGTCCTCCTTAAGGACAACCAACAAGGTACAAGGCCTCACAACCTGTTACTAAACCTCTCCAGGTCTAAGGAACTCTTCTCCCTATCTCAGGAGGGTAACACCTATACCAAAGGCATAGAGGTATCATTAGATTCATCCTCTCTCTAGGGCTTCATTCCTCTCATGGAAACCAAGACATCAGCAACCTCTAGGGATCAATCATCTGGTGACCACTATTATCCACTTAGGTCGCATCATCCTCAACTCCCTACTTTTCCTCATATCTCAGAGTCTAGGATTCCAACCTTCTTTCTTGGTTTCCTATTCTCTCTCTAGAGCTAACACTACAACCAACCTCACCATTAGAGCTCCTCTCTTCATGAAGGATCAACCTCAAAAGCATCCTCTACATGGGTGAAGCCTAGGATCGTACTTATGTTTGCTCAAGATCATCCATAGCCCTTTATGCTTATTTCATAAGCCATCCATCATGATTCCTTAACCAAGGTTTCGTCCTACTTTCAGCACTACTAACGTGCCCTAGGTGCAAGCTATACCCTACTTGCACAAGTCCATAGGGTTCTATAGGTTTTTCTCTAACCTCATTAATGAAGGAGTTATCCTTCACTCTAACATGCACGACCCTTCCCAGGGTTAGGTCGCCAAAGGTACTAGGTCATCCAACCTCTCATGGCTCATATGTCATCCAAGGCATGTCCATCCAAACACCTAGTTTAACTCATCATGCCATCTCTCCTTCACTTAGGGTTAGGGTTAACATCATCCTTAGAGGATGTGCCAGGTCTCTACTTATAATGGAGACCTCTATCTCCAAGACTAACTCTCCTTATTTATCCTCCCGATAAGAAGGCCTAGCCTCAGGTCTCTTCTGAGGGCATGACAACTTATGTCATACGACCTAAGCATGTATCTATTCTTTAGTTTACTCTTAATCTATTAAGCTTATGTCCATGACATCTTATTTACATGCTTTTCATTAATTTGGTGGAGGATTCCTTAGACCTTATTAACCTTACCCATACCTCAAGAGGGTGAGGAGAAGAGAGAAAACCCTAATCCTTTAGGTCCTTAACAAAATTTGAGTTGAGAAGGGATGAATCAAGATGAGAAAGTCCTAAAGGTATCTTATTTCTATTCATACCCTAAGACTTTGGCCAGGCAGTCACACAGATCCGGGAGTCCTCGTATTCCGACTAGCGGTGCAGAGGAAAACATTTATAGCCCAAGGTTGTGATCCTTTTCTAGACACCTCCATCTTTCGGATAATCCTCTAATAACTCCCTTGGGTTCTATGGAGTTTGTAAAATTTAATAATTATTAATGGTTAAGTGAGGAACCTATGCTCTGATACCAAATGTTACGACCCCACCTCCCGATAATCCCCAATTAAGGGAGACCGAGAGGTCAAAGCCACACCCATAATTTCTGGATCAAAGGTTCGACAATTAACCAAGAACAATTATTAAATTTTAACAGACTAAACTGGAAAGATGTAAGAAAATAAACTTTTGCATACCTTTTGAAAACTTGGATCTCTAATCTTCTATCCACATATGAATTCTACTCTAACTAATCCTCCTTGTATTTTAATTCATGTACTTCACAATATGACGATTTACTGTTTGCCCTTTTGGCTTTATACCTAAAACGCCGACCAACAAAATGTCGGTCAACATAAAGCTGGTATGTGGGGGAAATAATAATCATGCAATTATTCATAACAATGTATTGCAGCCAATTACCATTTAACAAACAATTTTACGTTTTAAATATAACTGTGTGATCCATGCATTCCCTATCATCTGTGCTGGATGCTACTCTCCTTATAGTAGATCCCCATTAAACCCCTCATGGTACCACCTATAGGTGAACCAGTTTCTAGGGTTGAGTCACATGGCACTACCCGTAAGTAGCCCACTCCTTAACTCATGGCATGCTAAAGGGTCTCATGGCACTACACTTGGTAGCCCAATTTCTAACCCACGATAACCTAGACCTTACTCTAGGTTATCCCTTTTTAGCCTTTACATGCCACAGAGGTGGATTCAGATCTAAGCCAGTTTATATATATATATATATATATATATATATATATATATATTCATGGTGATAATCATAGTCACTTTATAGCTTCATGAAATAAAAGGCATCCAACAGTTATTTTCAAGCAATTGATAAACCCATTCGGAAATCGCCGTGAAACTAAAGTGACTATTCATAAGCGTAACCACATACCTTTGATTGCAGATATCTCAAGCTAATAGCAATTCCAACCAAGAAAGCCATCACAAAATCAAGAATCCTGAAAAACACATGTACTCTATTTACTACACACTTTATCAAGATTCTTTCTATTCAACTTGAAATCCCTTCCTAAGGTTTCCGTATCTATTTTAGGGTTTCATTTTGCAATTAGGGTTTCATTTCATTTACTATTTTAAATCCTATTTCTATACAATTACTTACAAACCCTAATTTTAGATTAAAGGCACACTTAAACATTAATTAAGCCCATTATACCTTTTTTACATTAAAGCTACTACTCTAATCCTTTTAATCCATGACATGATCATTATACGCATTTATCATCAATTCAAAGTTCATTATGGTCTAATCACAAATGAACTCGATTTGCCATAATTCTACCTTTTATTCATTAGAAAATCCTAATTACTACATTTATGGTTTTTATCCATAATTAGGAACTTTAATGCTCGAAATAGATTAAAACCATCACATCTCAACTTTGTACATGAGTTTGACTAATTAAAATCGTTAAGGATCATAATTACCACAGTTAGGGTTCAAGGTTCATTAAATCATATGGAACCCTAAATTAATCAAATTATGCATGAAGATCATCCTTTTAGATCTAATATGCCCTTTTTATTAACAACATGTTAATATCTATTTTAAACACTCACATAACCCCTTTCTAATTCATTAATCATCAAAGGTTAGGGTTTTTCATTGGTTAAACTATTAAAGATAGCATCTTGATATACTTTTTGAATAGAAACCGAAATTAGGCTTCAACAATAATTTCTTTGTGTTCCTCTCGTTCTGAGGATCAATTTTCATATATTACTTGTCCTAATCGGAGTTACCAATAATTAATTACGAATTTAGTAAGATTTCACTTACTTGAGCCAATCAGAGGCTGACACGTCAGCAATTTGCATGCTTTGTTCTCCTGCGTAGACGGGCTGACTCAAAATATAACCAAAAGTTGAAACTGCCCCCGCGTTGCTGGTCATTTCTTCACATGCCCAAGGGGCATTTTGGTCCAACGCAACCTGCGTTGTCTTCCTCCTCCTGATAGCGCCCTACTGCCGCCACAGTGATCTCCCACTGCCTTCAGGAGGCCCTTCCGAGGTGTGGGACGACTACACGAAGGTCCCCAACCCTCTGCAGCCCCCAGTCGCACGCACCCAAGTTGCAGGTCGAGGCCGAGACTGCCCGAGCGGCCAGATCCAAAGAAGAGAACGCCTCACATTTGCAGGGCAAAGCTCCTTGGCAGAGGCCGCAGTTGAAGAAGGAAGAGGGGGAAGAAGACTCCGTCGCTCCCGACGCCTCCCTAGGAACCAAGAACCTTCGGAGATCATTTTCTGTGCAGACCGTCCATGCCAAGTTAGGTCCTCCATTCAAGAGCAGGTTTTTCATGTAAGGACATGTCTATGAAAGTCCAGCGACCGCAGTTCTTCCATGGTCTACAAGACGCAGAGTTTTGAGTCTGGGATAGGGGTGAGGGTTCCTTATATAGGTCCTAAAAGAACCCTCTAGAACCATCAAAGGAAGAAAACGTAGAGGAGTGGGAAACCATCCCTTCTAGGCAAGACTTTCCTTTGCAACCAATATGCCTCTTGAAAGATGGACGTTTCCATGTGGTCCATATCACTTAGGGTTTGAGAGTCCACATAGTCCTGGTTTCCTATAATTAGTAGTGCCAACGTTAACCAAAGAAAGGATGGAATACAATTCCATCATCCTTTCCTTTTTTACAAAGCAACCGCTCTTTTTAATAATCTCCTTAATAACCCATATTCCTTAGTCATTAGGAAATCCAAATTTATCTCCTTTATCTCTTTTATTTTTATTCATTGGGATCCTTGGACCCCAAGAATTATAATATTTTGAAATTCCTTTTCAAGGACCCTTATTATCGTTCTAGATGCATCTATATGCATTATTTCTCATTATCTTGTTTTATTCTTATTAAAATATCTATTTTTTGAGGATTTCTCTTTATTTTTCTTTTATTTTCCTCATTGGTATTCCTTTTAACATTAGGAGTCCTTGGGATACGAAATTCCACCAAGAATAACACAATTATGCCTCTTTTCACTTGTTTTCCACATTTTACCATTGTTTTCAATTTCTTTCTTAATAAAGAAATACTTAATTAATCTTTTCTTTTCTTATTATCTTTTCTTTGCAACTTTGGACTCCTTGGAACCCAAGGAACCCAAGAGGCACAAAATCCCTCTTTGGATTTGCCTTCTAGAGGTTTCCATCTCATTCTTTTCTCAAAAATTCAATTACTTATTAATAATTGAATTTCCTTTTTCATTTCCTTGTTATTGGGCCCAATAGCCAAAAAAAAGCCCACAAAACAACCATCAAGGCTATTGTAAATGAAATCCATTGATTCCAAAAAAATTATATCATTATTTGTTCAAATATCTTTAATATGAGAAATTACATTTCTCACCAAATGAACCCAAAAAAATGGGGTTGTAACACTAGGATTATCAGCAAAGCTAAGAATGGGTTGTAACACTAAATAGTTAAAGCATGATCACAAACAAATATCTAATCTTTTAGAATTCTCTCAAAGAACATGCTTTACACTAAATAATCGTACAAAGGAGATTAATAATCACAAGTGTTGTGGAATCTCAAATTCCTTATGTAACATATACACCTCATATGTCTAGTAGATAATGCCTTGAGCTTGATGGATAATGATATCCTACAAACTCAAAGGTGATGAATTGGTCATATGATGATGAGCCAATAATCTATCTAGATGATGTTGAGGAACTGGATTTTGAGTTATAGCTTGAAGCCATAAGATCCAAAATGACTTCCATGTAAACCAAATAAGGTATGACCTTAATGGTAGCACTTATAGGGATAAAAACCATAAGTGCAATTGGGTCTTGAGAGTTAAGACTGACATGGATGATATTTGAAGAGCTGATTGGTTGAGATAAATTCAAGTGAGTTCAAGGTGTTGAACCTGATGATTTTATTTAACCAATTACAGCGGTTATAGGCCATGAAGGATCATGCTTTCTATTGGAACTTGAAGACTATAGAATTTAGCATATGGATATTAAAACCGCATTCTTAGAAGGAATAACATGAGGATGTGTATGTGACACAACCTGAAGGGTTTTATTATTCTATTAATGCAAATGCAGTCTATAAGTTACAAGAGTTTAATCAATATGATTGATTAAATACAAGCACCTCAGAATTGTAATCTTTACTTTGATTATATAGTCAAAAGGTTTGACTGATATATCAAAATAAAGAAGGGATCTATGATTACAAATATTTAGTGGGAGCATATTCATATTCCACATGATGATGAGGAATGAAACATTCTAAGAATAGAAACTGGTGTGGAAATACCTTCTTTAAAGGAATAAAGAGAAATGCATGTCCTATATGATAGGAATAGAGATATATAGAGATAGTTCTCAAAAGTCTCTTGACCTGATAAAGAGAGAACATACATTGGCAGTCTATGCTGAAGGGTTCAGTATATAAAGATTCTGTGGGAGAAAACTTGTCCATGTTACATGGAGTTAGTATCTCAAGATGCCAAGTATCCCAAATTCTTATGAAGAATAGGAACACAAAGATAGATGCCTTATGCATTCACAATTGGATCTATCATGTATGTAATCATCCCATTATCTTGTATGTATCAGTCATGACAAGAAAATATATATGCATTCATCATCTTGTATGTATTGGACATGCCAATATGATATGCTCATCTAGTTATCTCGTATGAATTGGACATGATGAGTGGATGTCTGTCTACTTCTAGTGAGAGTCACTGGAATACCATAAAGAACTTATTTAAGTACTTGTGAAGTATTTAAGTTGGTGGCTTTGGTGCATGCGATAGACTGTGAGTGATAGATATGGGATTTGTCCTTCCTAAGGGAGTATGATGTCCATGCCACTTGATAAGTGAGACTGAGAAAGGCATGCACATGCACATGCACATGTGAATCAATATATGATATTGATGTCACACATATCTCAGACAGTATGATCTAGTTCAAGAAACATGAATGAATGTTGAAAAGATGACAACTCCATGCCTTGAGTTCATTCAGGATATTACAGATAAAGGAATTATACATTCACTGGAACATCAATCACAGACTGTAGGATTGAAATTTGTTCTCCAACTTTCCTTTTCACTTCAGTAGCAATGACGAACGACTAGGTACCACCCTTTACTTGTGATGTCATAAGCTAGTTATGGACATTCACTGCCAACGTGAAATGGGACCTATAGGGTCACACACAAAGGATTTACCTGGAATAAGAGTTTATCCATGAATGATGTTTGGATTGATTACTAAAGTGTGTAGGTACTCAATCAAACATTCAATCAATAGACTTGACTCATAATCATCAAGTTCAAGTGTTGAACCAACTGATTTGAGTGTCAGATTGATTGAGAACTGAATTGACTGTGTTCTGCACAATCTAGACCACCAACCAATCGGTTCACTGGGTGAACCGATTGGCTCATGGTCAGCGAGATGACCGATTCACTCCGATGAACTGATCAGTTCACTTGCCCAAATGAGCAGTGTTGGGTTGTCCCGGTTTGTGAGAAAAAGTTTTCCGCTTCACTTGTTCAATTCGATTGGGACAAGAATTAATATTTGTGTTAATTAGAAACAAATAAGTAAAGTCAATTGTGGGTAATTATGAGAAGTGAAACGACCGATTCACTAAGTGAACGACTGGTTCACACTCCCATCCGAACGGTTCACCTTGCCAAATGATCGATTCATTTATGAAATGACCAGTTCACCTACCGAAGTGCAAATTGTTCATGGAAATTTTGGACCCTTCTATTCTCGCACAGGTTGGGAATCCTGACCCTACCCTCTACTATAAATAGAGGGGTACAAGGGGGTTCTATAGAGACACAACTCAGAACATCAGTTGCTCTACAAAGTTGTTGTCCTCTCTGGTTTTGGTAACCGAGAGAGCCCAAGTACGTTCTACCCATCCAAGGAGGAACAATGAGCGAAAGACAACTACAGAAAAGCAACTGATTGTGAGAGAGTGTGTCGGTGACTAGTACACCGACAGAAGGGGACAACTCATTCTAGTCCATTCTTTAGGACAACTAGAGTTCCCGGTAGTCTGTGTGAACTATCTATAGAGATGGGAGACTTCTTCCGCTCAAGAGGATGACAGTCAACCGCAGTCTGGGTCAAGACCAGGAGTTGCATAGATGTCGTCGAAGACAGGTGGTTGAAGACCACACTTGCTGTGAGGTATAGTAACTGAGCAAGCCTCATGACTAGGTATATCTCGCTAAAACCATACTTCCCATTACATAGATGTTGATGCAATCTACTGGTTATGAGTTTATGGTCAAGTATATTTTTTCCCGCTGCCTACTCTGACCATGCAAAACCCAACATGCATGACACGAGAAGTCCACACAGACCACTAGAACTCATGTCATCCTTCTAGAATGGATAGGAAGGAGTTTTCCCTCCCATTGGTGTTCTAGTCACCAACCTAATCTCCCACAACAATGATCTTCAGTTGTTTCTCTCCTGTAGTTATCCCTCCCTAGTCAAGTAGTACTTGCTTGGGCTCTCTCGGTTTCCACAACCAGAGAGGACAAAAATTGTTAGAGAAACTAATTCTCAATTTTTTGTGTTTTGTTCTAGGAATACCTAATACCCCTTTATATATAGTAGAGGCCAAGGTCAGGGTTCCCAGTCTATGTAGGAGTGGAAGAGACCAGAAGATCTCGAATTTTCACAACAATTCTGGAAACTTCACATCCTATGATAGTCGAAATGGTTGTTTGGCAAACCTAGATGACCGTATGTCATGCGAGACGATTGACTCGCACTATGATACAATCGTCTCCCACTATGATATGGTCATTTCACAGGTTCTCAGTTTTGTACATAAGTCGGCAATTCAATTCCAATTAGTGCACGTCATGAAGTCAACACTAATCCTTGATGCAATTGAATTGCACCCCAAAAATGGCCATTTGGTGCACATAAGACGAGCGTCTCGTGGTCATCTCGCATTGGGAGATAGTTGTCTCGCACTCTGAGACAATTATTACACAGTCTCTTAGTTATGTACATATGTCGGCAATTCAATTCTAATTAGTGCATATCATGACGTCAACACCAATCCTTGATACAATCGAATTGCACACCCAAAATGGCCATTTGGTGCAGACGAGATAGGCGTCTTGCACCACTTGAGATGCGCATCTTGCACAAGTGAGACGGGCATCCTACAACTCGAGTCAGGATAAATTCCATCCAATGTACAATACAATCAACCTGACACTCCAAACAATTGTCGACACTTGAACTGATCGTTTGGCAATCCAATCAGCTGAGTTGTTGTGTGAATTGAATACCTAAACACTTTAATAATCAATCCAATCATCATTCAAGATCAAACTCCTCTCCTAGATGAGTTCCTATGTGTGTGACCCTATAGGTCCCATATTACATGGGAAGTGAATGTCCATAATAGCTTATGACAACGCAAGCAATGAGCGGTGCCTAGTCACACATCATTGCTAGCCAAGTAAATGGAAAGTTGGAGAACTGTGTATGGTGTTACAATGTTTGTATAGTTCCTTTGTCATTGATATCCAGATTGAACTAGAGGCACAGAGAAGTCATCCTCATTATTATTCAATCTTGTTTCTTGAACCAGAATAGACTATCTGAGATATATGTAAGCTCAATATCACATATTTACTCACATGTGCATGGACACACATTTCTCACTCTTGCTAATCAACATGCCTTGGATATCATACTCCCTTAGGAGGGAAAAATCCTATCTCTATCATTCATAATCAATCCCATGTGTCACAATCACAAAATCATCAACTAACTCACACTCTAATCTAATGTTCCATTATTGTCTATTTACCTTCTACAATAAAAACTAACCAGGGACATAATAAGAATGTATATACTCTTAACATCTGTATGATCTCATTGTTCAGGTCCTAAACTTGAAGACATACGTCATGGAGTAATATCATTCTTTAGACATTTATTACGTTATTTCATTATCTCAAAACTGAATAAATAGAATAAATTGGATGTTTTCCTTTATTATTAATCAAATAATTTACAAGTTATGGCATTACAATCATTACATGATTGGCTCTCTGGGCATACATACCAACATTGGGTCCTGTGAAGAATGAGTTCCTAAAGAATTTCTACCCCATCTCCAAGCTGACTCATATGACGAGGTGCATCACCTCCTTCACTCAAAAGGAAAACAAGCCTTTCCATGAAACTTGGGAGAGATTCCAGAGGATCCTGCAAGACTTCCCCCACCATAAAGTTTCCATATGGAAGCTTGTGCAATCTTTCTATATTAGACTTTCTAAACTAAGCCAGTCTATGATTGACTCTTCTTGTGGTGGAACCTTCATGGACAAGCCCCCGGAAGAGTCTGGGACACTCTATGAGCACGTTGCTGAAAACTCATGCCACCATGCTTCAAGTAAGGGAGAACACTATTACTAGAACTGGGCTCCTCTTCCTCCTCCTTTTGTGCCTCTAGTTAGATAAGACGTCAATTCACAAATGGTGAAGATCCTTGTTGGAATGATGAACCTGATGAAGGATCAAGTTGGGGGTTCTACCAACCAATCCTCCATGTCTATTGATTCTATTGATGAAGAAGTGAAGGCCTTGCAATCTTTTGGCAACCACAATCACCTAGGGTCAATGTCAAACTCTTACAACCCAAAATGGAGGAATTACCCCAATTCCTCTTGGAAACGACAAGGTGAAGATGGGCAAGGGCAACCAAGACAACATCAAGGGCCAAGAAACAGTTCAATTTGAAGATGAAGTCCTACGAAGATTGAGAAACTTAGATGACGTGAAGAGGAACATATCCTCCCATGGGAAAATGATTAGTCGTCTTGAGAAAAGAATAGATCAAATATCTCTTTCACTTGCCCACCCTGAGGAGGGAAGACTCCCTTCCTAACCCACGAACAATCCGAACAATGATGGTGGTTGTGCATATATCCCACCCCAAAACTAAGTACCAATTCTACAACAATACCAAGGACTTCCTACTCCCCATGCCCCTCTACCTCCACAACCCCCATCCAACTACCATTACACAGTTTACACTCCACCTCAACCAAAATCCTACCAACAACCTCCTCCTCAATATCAACCCCCTCCATAACACCCACAACAACCGCCTCACAACATCTCCCACAACAACCAACTTTCATTCTCCAAAACATGAATCCTCCTCACCAAATACCACCACCACTACCACCATCATCCTTAGGAGCTCCCCTTTCTTCCCATGAGCAAGTGAATATGGTGTCAATCATATGGGGGAAGAAGTTTGTCGAAGAATTCATAAAAAGGGATGATAAGGTGATCAAGGTTTGTGATGAAGAACCATTGTCAAAAAAAGTCTTGTGGAGATGCTGAGAGCATCAAAGGTTCTATTGTTCCATTTTTTCTTGAGAATGCCAACTACACCAAAGTCCTTATGGCCCCATATTCTAGTGAGGAAAAACAACTAAGTGGTCCACCATTGATTCGAAAAACAATACCATGTGTCTCACCTCTAGATGAAGCAATGATACTAACCGTACCACAATTTTTCAAAAGTGTCAAGAGTAATGAGAGTTCAATTTTCTCCCCACCATATGATGAGAAGACACTTGTTGTCCCACATTCTAATGAATTGATGACATTGGATGTGCCATTCCATTGGGAGTCAATGGTATCCCAAGCTCCATCTCATGTGATAAAAACCATCCCCTTACTGCCCCAAGGCCCGCAAGCTTGTGCTAGAGATGTGGATACAAGTGGGAGGTTTTCCTTTGATTCCTTAGGGAATCCATCCACCAAGGTCAGGCATGAATGCACTTGGAGTTTTTTAGAATCGTTGAAATAAATAATGGCATACATCCAAACATTCCTTTCCTTGGTTAAGGATGTTTGCACTAGGAAGAGGAAAAGAATGTTGATGCCACCTAAAGAAATAACTGCTACAAAACATGTGAATTTCATCATGGGAGGTCACTATCCATAGAAAAGGGAAGAATAGGAACCCATCTTATCACTTTCTACATCAATCTGTAATGCATAGAGCGTGCTCTTCTAGATCTGGGCTCAGGTGTGAGCACCACACCATTTTACATATACTTACAACTTAGCCTAAAGAAAATGGAACCAACAGATTGTGTCCTAATAATGGCTGATGGATCTAGGAGAATGCATATGGACATGTTGACAAGTGAGATCACTACTACAGAAACGGCCTTTGGCGTCGGTCGTTTAACCCCATTTGGCGTCGGTTTCCGACCGACGCCTATGTGGGCGCCGCTAAAGGTCGAACACTTCGGCGTCGGTTTTTTAACCGACGCCTATTTAATCTATAGGCGTCGGTCGTTTAGTAGAGAACCGACGCCAAAAGGGTTCGCGCCACAGAAAACGGCATCATCTAGGGCACTTTCTGCGTCGGTGTTTTAGTAAATAACCGACGCCACTATGGAATATAGCGTCGGTCTTTTAGTAGATGACCGACGCATAAAGTGCCCTAGATGACGCCATTTTTTGTGGCGCGAACACTTTTGGCGTCGGTTATATACTAAACGACCGACGCCTATATGTTAAATAGGCGTCGGTTTGATATGAATATCCGACGCCATTTCCAGGACTGCTTTGGCCACATCAGGCGTCGGTTTATTGAAAAAACCGACGCTGTAGGTCTTTCCTGACGGTTTTCTATAAATAACCGACGCCTATTTATATATTTTTTTTTTTCAAATCAGTTTGCAGGCCTGCTGTGGCTGGTCAGCAGGATGAGAACCTGCAGTTCAGTTTTCTGAACTGCAGGTTTACGACATCCATTGATATCAGCCTACAAACAGGCCGCAAACCTGCAAAAGTCACAAGCAAAATTCTACACAAGTACATACATTCAGACATCAATTCAATTCTCACATTCACACACATATAGAAACATTCAAATACATGTATTAACATTCAGAAATATTCATTTACATAGTATCATTCATTATCGCTATCAACATCCCAATTATATCTTACAGTTGCCACTGCTTGTATGGCTTTTGCCCATTCTTCTCTTACTTCATTTAATGCTTCCATCGTATATGGAGCATGTATATTTTTTAAACGTTTACCTGTAGTGTTGTCAGTTTTAAACACCTGCAAAGAGAATGATGTATATATATAAGTAATAATATAAAAATAATATAAGATTGATATATTGCATACTAACTAATGAGACTATATATAATACCTCACGTATGGTATCGATGTCCAATGCGGCATATTTGATAATCATCTGCATAAATCGCATCACATAGTATGCGCATGCCCATCCATTGTCTTGTGTAGCACACTATAAATTGAAACATACAAAATAATACAACTAAGCACAATTCACATCAATAATATATATATTTGAGTCGGGAACTTACTTGTACGTTCTGCCAATTTATTGGCTGGTTCTTTTTCCTTGGGACCGTTCCTCCAGCCTTTTTGAATGCATCTAAACCCCTACATGTTAATATAACACAATAAATTGCATAAGTAAATAGTAATGTAATAAAAGATGTTAACGGATATAAAAATGAAATATTTCTCACCAGAATAATGGCATTCTCATTACGTGTCCAATTTTAGTGTTCAATGTACTCCCCGCAGGATCTAGATAATAAACAGTGAATGTCCCGGGGACAATAACTAGTAACTCCCAATGTCTACCGCTAGAAGTAAGAAGTTAACAATTAATAACTCAAAATGCAAAATAAAAATGGAATTTTCTTAAGTCCAAATTATAAATAAAGTAAACTTACTTGACATTGAATGGAGCTATTATTATCGTCTTATTTTGCTGACCAAAAATTGTAAAAGCATCTATACAGTATTGTTGAACATTATCAGGATCTTTAGCTACCAAACTAATCAATGATGGAATCAAAAATCCCACATGATCAAATGCAAATTGTTTGCAATGATCTTCGACTAGGTAGCTGCAAAACATATAGGCGTATGCATTAATATATAAGAAACCAGATCACCGGATCTTACACAAGGTATATGGATGTATAAACAAGATCTCACCTTATCCATGTCTCTATCATTGATGTATTCAGCCAATCATACTTAAACAGCTCAATAATATCTTGTATAAATAAAGAGCTATCGTATGATTGACCTGCATAATCTGCATCTAAAGAAATAATTATAGGGCAATGTACATTATGTGCCCGTAGCCAACATGCCATTCCCCTACAAGCAGGACCTAACGGGTATGTTAGGTCAGTTGGAACCCAATCGGGTAATGCGGGAAGTGGAAGTGGAGGCCTAGGTGCTCCTGGTGTCTTCTTTTTAACCTGTACATATAATTTCAGATCAGTTGACATCATATATACACATTAACAGTCTAAATCAATGTAAATTTATCTTACAATTTCAGTCGTGTAGACGACATCTGCTTTGGGCCACAATATCACCCCGCCTTCTGCCTCACCAAGTGTATCAATATCCGGGTGGGCATATGGCAATGTAGCTTCTCTCCAATCAGGTAACACACGTATCGGGCTCACACGAACGTAGCCCTGTGGCATTGGAGTCCCGTGAAACATTGCCCCAGGAAGGGACGGGTAAGCCTGCGCCTCTGCAACAACGTAGTCTTGCATTCTTAAGCGGCATGGCTTCAATGCCTACAAATTTACGTAAAGAATATTATACATATATACATATCATCTTGAAAACATAACAACTTGAAAAGACTAACTACAATGTCATAAACAATACTTACAGCAGACGTGCTAGGCGATGGGTCTCCAGGATTACTCGCAGTCTGTGCATCAGGAGAAGAGTGGGTCGCCATAGGCGTATTGGAAGCCTGAGATGCCTGCCACCGCAGCAATTCTTCCTTGACCTTCTCAGCAACTACATCGTTGATCTTCTTAGCAACTAAATCCTCAACTCTCTTATTCTCCTATACATGGATAAAAGAAACATTAGCTTCTTATTAATGAATTTCCTTTTGCAGTAACATTCTAAAAAAAGAATAGGTTACCTCTTCTTGAGAAAGTCCCGCTCTGGGTTTGCGCTGGGATGGCCCAAAGAATGCTTTGATGCCAACACCAGCGCCGGCACCTCTAACACGTCCAGGATGCTCTGGGTTACCCAGAGCAACTGTCAATTCATCCCTTGTGCCCTGAGGGATGAACGTGCCTTGTTTCCTCTGCTCGTGCAGCTCCCGCTAATCACCATAAATAGAAATTGGTAAGTTAACACCACAAATAATCAATATTCAAATGATTTCTCTAAGAGTTGTATTTTACCATTTTTGCAGCCGCCTCAGCAGTTACAGGCTTCTTTATTTCACCCTTCTTGTTTTGCCTGCCAGCTATCCAGATATCATGGCGAGGAATGGGTGTGGCAGACTCCTGAGTAGGAGCAGACTCCTGAGTAGGAGCAGACTCCTGAGTAGCCGCAGACTCCGCCTGTAGTCTTTGGCGAACGCTTGCATAGCCTTTTGGACCCATAGTGTGGTCATGCACATTCAGTGCACGCCTTGCTTTTTGTGCGTCACTGAGGGCCTAGTTAGTATGCACATTAATGATTTGGTTAGTAGCACTAAATGCTAATCTTGAATAGGTGAATACAATGTATATTAATTAAATTAGGAGTGACGCCTAATACCTTGAATTCTTCAGATTTTCTTGAAGCAACAAAATTGTCCCAATCTTCTTTGTCCAAGAAGTTCCATTGTTCAAGGGCTGACTTCTTCTTCTTATCACCCTCTTTTATGTATTCTCTGTTCAGATTTGTCCTATAATTCCTAAGCATCTTTCCAGCGCGTTGCATCACATTTTTACGATGCAACTTCTCATCCAATGCAAACAGATTCTGTAAAATAGAAATGTTATTAACTAGTATCCAAAATAGAATTGCAAATAATAGAATTTGTAATCTACAAAATAGAATTGCAAATAATAATAACTCACGCATAAATCCTTCCATATCGAGTCTTTTTTCGCTTGAGGAACTTTATGCCAATTGTCATACTTAACACCACAATGGCCCCGAGTGGTACACCCAAGATAGTTCACAAAATTATTGCGGTTCACTCCAATTGGATTTCCTCCATTATCAAACTCCACCACCAATTTAGATCCACTACCACTTAGCGCTAATAACTTCTTCAACAGGGTGATGCCCCTTTTCTTGTTAAGTGTCTGGTGTTGCGCATCAAGTTGCTCCAGTGCTTCAGTGGGTACAGGTGCATCAACCTAAAATTTGACAAAAATAAAACACACTAACTTAGCCCAATATAGAAATATAGGATATATGACATAACTAGAAGATAATGAATTTTATAGAAATACAGGATATGTTTTTAGAACTTACATTAGTATCCTCGCCATGCTCATCATGGACTTCATGCTCATCATGGACATCATGCTCATCATGGTCAGCCATCTGAAAATGTCATTAAAAAGGCAAACATTTAGCATTTGTATTAACTAGAAAAAGGCAAACATTTAGCATTTGTATTAACTAGAAAAAGGCAAACATTTAGCATTTGTATTAACTAGAAAAAGGCAAACATTTAGCATTTGTATAAACATACATGTCTCTAAAATTGTGATCTTTTATCAATTAACAATCCTTCATTGTGATCTCCGCGCACATATAAGTCATCATTAGCTTCAATATTTTGTGGAGTTGGCAACCCAACTGAGAATGGACTGGAGTCATCATACTTATCATAGTACTCTTCTTCATCTATAGGATCTTCAATGAACTGTCTTTTACCATGAAGAACAACCGACCATTTATCATTTGCAGGATCATCGATATAGAATATTTGTTTCGCCTGTGATGCCAATATGAATGGTTCACCCTTCTCGCCAATCTTTTCAAAGTTCACCAAAGTGAAACCCAATTCATCCACTATAACTCCTTTGGTGTTATCAACCCAATTACATTTAAAGAGCGGAATTTTGAAATCTATGTAGTCAAACTCCCAAATGTCCTCAATGACACCGTAATATGACATTTTAGCTTCACGTGGACTCTTATCCTTTGCACTTGCAAAGTACATAGTCGACGCTTGAAGAGTGACCCCACTATTTTGGACGACACTCTTATCATCTTGGCGCTTTGTGTAATATGTGAATCCATTAATGTCAAACCCTTCATAAGACATAACATTCGGTTTTGGTTTAAAGGCGAGGCATTTGATAGTTTCTGTAATATCATTTGGTGTTTGAGATAGTTGATGTAAGACTTTATCTTCAAACCACTTAGTAAAAGTCTTATTATGCTCTCTAGCAAGCCACATTGAACTTGCTCGAGGATGTTGTCTCTTTATGAAATTGGTATGTTCCTCGATATAAACACTCACTTCATCCATATTGTGTAAAATATACAAGTGAGCTTGTTCCAACTGCTCACGGCTGATTACTTTCACCCGTAATCCCAAAATTCCTTTGCCCTCCTCAATATTCTTGTCATTATCAGGAGTGTCATTACCACTGAGAAAGTCATTACAAAAATCCATAACCTCTCTCGCCACATAACCTTCAATAATACTCCCTTCAGGCCGATAACGGTTTCGGACATCACCTTTAAAAACGCTCATGTATCGTTCAAAAGGATACATCCAATGCAAGAAAACTGGTCCCAACATTTTCACTTCCCTAGTCAAGTGGACAACAAGATGTACCATGATATCAAAGAACGAAGGAGGGAAATACATCTCAAGCTGACATAGGGTAACAACCACTTCTCTTTGCAAATTATCGAGAGTATCAGGGTCAATAACTTTGCTGCATAGACTATTGAAAAAGAAACAAAGTCTGGTAATTGCAAACCTTACATGCTTCGGCAATATAGATCGAATAGCCACAGGCAATATTTGTTGCATTAGAGTGTGACAATCATGAGATTTAAGACCTATCAACTTCAGATCTTTCATTGATACCAATCTACGGATGTTGGATGAGTAACCATGTGGCACCTTAACATTTACCAAGCATTCACAAAAAGTTTTCTTCTCCTTTCTAGACAACGTGTAACAAGCGGGAGGTAAGTATGTTCTTTTATTACCCATTTCACGTAATTCTGTTAATTCTGACCTTATTCCCATTTCACGTAGGTCCAGTCTGGATTTTATCCCATCTTTAGTCTTACCTGGTATATTTAATAGAGTACCAATGATGCTATCACAGACATTTTTCTCAACGTGCATTACATCGATACAATGCCTGACTGTCAAAGAACTCCAATAAGGAAGATCCCAAAATATTGACTTCTTCTTGAATGAAGAATTGTCACTCCGTGTGGCCATACTACATTGTGATTTCTTACCAAATTCATTGACAATGTCTTTTACTCTTTCATAAACAACATCCCCTGGTATAGGTTTAGGTGCACTCCGTTCATCATTCCATCCATTGAATGCTTTGCGCTTCCTACGATACGGATGGAATTTTGAAAGAAACCTTCGATGACCAAGATATACAGTCTTGCCGCCATGTTTTAGTCTTATTGAATCAGTGTTTTCTTCACATATAGGACACGCTTTAGCTCCTTTGACACTATATCCAGACAAATTCCCATATGCTGGAAAGTCATTAATAGTGCAAAACAACATAGCGTGCAAACGAAATGTCTCTTTTGCTGAAGCATCATAGGTCATCACACCTTCAGCCCAAAGTTTCTTTAAGTCATCAATCAAAGGTTCAAGATAAACATCGATATCATTTCCGGGTTGTTTAGGGCCCGATATCAACAATGACAACATAACGTACTTATTTTTCATACACATCCAGGGAGGAAGATTGTATATAACAAGCATGACTGGCCAAGTGCTATGTTGGCTGCTCAATGTCCCGTACGGATTCATCCCATCTGTACAAAGCCCAAGTCTTAGATTCCTATCTTCTTCACCAAATTTAGGGTACAGTAGATCAATCTTCTTCCACTGTGGGGAATCAGACGCATGTCGTAGGATCCCATCATTATTTTTCTTAACATCTGCATGCCACCTCAGATTCTTCGCATCTTTCGGATTTGCAAACAAGCGTTGAAACCGTGATATTATAGGTAGATACCACAACACCTTGGCAGGAGAACCAGTTTTGGACTCCCCCGAAGTCGTCAATTTATACCGTGACGCACCACATTTTGGACAATCTTTCAAATCTACATAGTCCTTTTGAAATAATACACAATCATTCGGGCATGCGTGTATCTTCTTGGCCTCCATTCCCATTGGACACAACATTTTCTTTACCTGGTATGTTGAGATTGGAAGCTCGTTTCCTTCAGGAAGAATTTCTTTCAACAAAGTCAACAATGAAGTGAAGCTTTTGTCGCTCCATCTATTGTTAGCTTTCAACTTATACAATCTCAAAACAGCGCTAAGCTTCGTAAACTTAGCACAGCCTGTGTATAACGGTATCTCAGCATCATGCACAATGTTTGTAAAGATAGGAGGTGGATCGGTGTGCTCTACCCTACAACTATCCAGCATCGCATCAACGATGTCTGCTGGAACTGGTTCGTTCACATTTACGTCATCGGAGGCAATTTCTTCTTCCACCCAAGCACTACTATCGACATCTACTGGTTTCGATTTTGAAATCTCTCCATGCCAGTGCCATTCTGTATAGCCTTGTACAATCCCGTTGCACATGACATGACTTTTGATTTCCTCACCAGTGTTGACTTTCAAGATGTTACCGCAATGCCTACATGGACAGTAGAACCTATCTGTAGGTTTTTTCCTATGTTCCTCGGCAAATCTAATAAACTGATCAAGACCAGATATAAACTCTGGGGTGCAACGATTACGAATGGACATCCATGATCTATCCATTCTATGATCAGAGAAAACAAGTATATATTAGGAAACAAGTATATATTAGGAAAAGATTAGGGTATACACTTACATCCTAAGCGTATAATGTGATGTCATTCTTATATATAATAAATGTGTACCACCTATCCCATCCTTGAACACCTAATCTCACTAGTAAGTGTATAATGTATATTTGGTTTTCAAGAAAATTTCGGCAGCATTTCCCCGCTGTTCTCTAAGTACATATGTACTTAGAGAACAAATGGGGAAATGCTACCGAAATTTTCTCGAAAACCCAATACACATTATACACTTACATCCTAAGTGAGATTAGGTGTTCAAGAACAGTCCCAAACCGGGGACTATCCAAGATTTACTCCTAATGAGTCAATCTTGGATGGGTTTCTAGGCCAACAAATACATTTGATGTCATTCTTATATATAATAAATGTGTACCACCTATCCCATCCTTGAACACCTAATCTCACTAGTAAGTGTATAATGTGCATTTGGTTTTCAAGAAAATTTCGGCAGCATTTCCCCGCTGTTCTCTAAGTACATATGTACTTAGAGAACAAATGGGGAAATGCTACCGAAATTTTCTCGAAAACCCAATACACATTATACACTTACATCCTAAGTGAGATTAGGTGTTCAAGAACAGTCCCAAACCGGGGACTATCCAAGATTTACTCCTAATGAGTCAATCTTGGATGGGTTTCTAGGCCAACAAATACATTTGATGTCATTCTTATATATAATAAATGTGTACCACCTATCCCATCCTTGAACACCTAATCTCACTAGTAAGTGTATAATGTGTATTTGGTTTTCAAGAAAATTTCGGCAGCATTTCCCCGATGTTCTCTAAGTACATATGTACTTAGAGAACAAACGGGGATATGCTACCGAAATCTTCTCGAAAACCCAATACACATTATACACTTACATCCTAAGTGAGATTAGGTGTTCAAGAACAGTCCCAAACCGGGGACTATCCAAGATTTACTCCTAATGAGTAAATCTTGGACGGGTTTCTAGGCCAACAAATACATGTGTTGTCATTCTTATATATAATAATTGTCTATAAACTACAGGAAACATGGTTAATCCTAATCAACAGAGCATTATTAAATAATAAATCAAGAAATCAATAGTTTTAAACAAAAGGTCTAGGAATCTTTACTAGACATTATATGTATCCCTAATCATCAAACTAGGGTTTTCTTGAATATCATAAAAGGTAGAAGAGCATTCTTTTCGGTAAGTTGACCTTTTCATATTACTTTGACCATTACAAACACATGTTTCTAGGCCGACACAAGGTGTAACATGTAGGTGATATACCTAGGTTGACACACCTTAATGAGTGTAGGCCGATACACCTTGAATATAATGAATGGATACACTTGAAATTAATGAGAAGGATACACTTTGAAAAGTGTAGGCTAGCTAGTATACCCTAAAAAGCAGCAGACAATATAACAAGTTAAAGTTGAATCTAATATTCTAGTAAGGATGAAAGAAACTTGTACTAATTGTATGAGAAAGGTAATACCTTATAATGATAATTGATGAAAGTAATCAAGTATAATTGAATACTTAAAGTAATGAATTAAAATCCTAGATGTCGGGGTTATGAATTAGGGTTTGTCTGTTGAATAAAACCCTAACGACCTTAATCGGATACAATAGAAGTCCTAACCCTAATTATGAAAGGTTGTGACTTGATTGATAGATTATTTGTGATACAATTGAATGTAAAGATAATAATATAAGCTCCTAAGAATGAGGAGTTATGATATAGGGGTGATGATTGAACATAACCCTAAAAACCCTAGTCAAGTTCAAAAGAGCAACCCTAACCCTAATGACAAAAGGTAATGTAACTTGAAATGGAATGAGAATAATATTTAGTGGTAACCGTGAATTACTTATCATATTTCAGTAAGAAAATTTCAACTATGGCAGAGAAATTCATCCCCAAGCCTCACCCCTACTATCGTAATCTCTATTGCAGCAATACTACCCTCGTAATCCCACCAATCACCCGCAAGCATTGTCACACAAATAAAATACATGTACATCAATAAAATACAGAGAAGAGGGCATACCGATTTGGAGGTCTGGAGAAGACGGCGGTAAAGAGGAGCTGTGGTGGCGGCGCGGCGGAGAAGCAGCTAGCTAAACCCTGGTGGCGGCGCGACGGCGGTGGAGAGCAGCTCTGTCGTCCTGGCGGCGGCGGCGAGACGGCGGTGGAGAGTAGCTCTGTCGTCCTGGCGGCGGCGGCGTGGAGGCACTAGCAGTTGCGGCGGCGGCGTGGCGGGAGCAGTCGGGTGGGGCGACAGCAGTTGGAGGGTCCAGCAGTTGCGGCGGCGGCGGTGTGGAGGGGAGGGGCGACAGCAGTTGGAGGGTCGGGCGACAGCAGTTGCGGCGGGAGCAGTCGGCTGTTTAGGCGATGAAACAGAAGAAAGGGGAACAGTCGGGTGATCGCAGGATATAAATTTCACCTATAGCGTCGGTTGTTTGTCACAACCGACGCCTAAAATAATTTAGCGTCGGTTGTTTGAAACAACCGACGCTCAAATGGACGATATTTTCACGAAATTGTTTGGCGGGAACCACTTTCGGCGTCGGTTATCAACAGATAACCGACGCTATAAGTGACACTTTGCGCGCAAAGTTTTCATCACATATAGGCGTCGGTGGCTATTTAAATAACCGACGCTGTATGTGACATTTTTTCTTTTCGCTCGAAAATTGGATTTCGCAGGAGCTTTTAGGCGTCGGTTTGTTATTGTCAACCGACGCTAAATACAAAGCGGTACCCGTGTCTGGCTGGTCTTCGAATATAGACGTCGGTTTGCTTAAACAGCCGACGCCCTATATGATAGGCGTCGGTTTTTCTTAATAACCGACGCCCAGAAAAGCGACACTGAATGCTATTTCTGTAGTAGTGGATAGTGGCATTGGATAGTAGGGAAAACATTGCTTTCCCAACTGATTTTCTACATGGACATTGACCCAATGGAGGGAAAGAATTACATCATCATGGGAAGACCTTATTGTCCATAGATGATGCGGAGATCAAGTTGTGCACATACACTTTGACAGTCACATATAAGAGGATGAAGAGGGACTTATTCATGTCCATCGAAGAAGAGAGGCAGAAATTGAGTGATGAGGATCTTTGCACCAACCTGGACTACCCTGATTTCCAAGAAGAGTGGTTGGCAAGCCATTATTACCGATCAATGCATGTTCCATGGGATGAGGAACATGTCATCATAGCTTTAGAAAGGATCACTTTGGAAGAAGAAAGAGACATATTTGGTGAGAACACTTGATGGGGAAAGAACAACAAGCCTGGATGAAGGCTCTAAACTTAGAACTAGCAAGAGCAAATCTGTGTGGTTTGAGATTTTCAAAACATTCTTGTTTTGTTACACTTTCATTTTCCTAAAAATACACACACATACTAAATAGTTTTGTTGTTTGTGAATCATGTTAGAGTAGGTACCACGGAGAAAAAATGAGGCATGGAGGAGCTAGCCAAGGAGAAGATCAAAATTGAAATTAACAATGAATGTTAGTGAAAAATCTAGAGGAAGAAGCCCAAAATGGTCGTGCTCTACAACACAGCCGTGTTTCCTGCAAGCCAGAATGGTTGTGTTTCTCAGGACAGCCATGGTGGCCCTACCCTGCTCACCTAGTGCTATGTTGATCACTCCATCTCTTGGTGGTTGTCTACCAAGACTCCATACCCTCTACCATACTATTCTAAACTTCTATTTCATTCTGAGGACAACATGATTTAAAAGTTTGGGGTGGTAGGGCAGTAAGCCCTTCCTCTACCTCATTTGCCTCTATATTCCTTATTCTACATTTTTTTGAGATGATCAAATAGTCTAACTAACCCTTATACTTGTTTATCCTGAATTTGTGTCTTTGTTTAATTTGCATTCATGCTTATCATGTAGTTAATTTCATCAATTTGTTTGCTCTTTTTTTCCATTCCATCTCATGCATTGATTTTCATGTAGATTTTGGTAGTTTTGTGTGTTTTAGTTAGAATTTACTTGCTTTATGTTGTCTATTCCCTAAAGTAGGTTTGGATTGGAAAATCTTATCCAAAAAGCATGTTTTAACTTACTTTCCACTTTTTGAACTAAAAGTCTTGATCTATGACAAATGCATGCTAAGTTTCTATGTTCTATTGCTAAATGGTCTTGATTGCTGACTTTTTACATGTGAATCACTTCTCTCATGATTGTGAATGTTTTGGTTGAATTGTGATTTGAGCAAGCTATGAACGCTTACAGCCTATGGAATCACATGATAGAAGTATGAATCTCATGTTGTTCACTCATGTGGTGTAATATTATTTGATGAAGTATTGGAATAGATTTCATGCAGGAAATTCTATGTGGAGAACCACACCAGGGGCCCCTCTTTGACCCAACTTTTCTTACATCACCTTCTTACCTCTATGCCTCATAGGAGGATGCCAAAGTACACATATATAGTTGTGGCCACCTCTAAAAGTTTGGGGTGGCTACATTTACATCTCCGCTTCACTCTAACCACCATATACCCCACCTACACCAAGGGTAAAGAACAAGAAAAGAAAAGAAAAAGTAAAAAGAAAATAAAAGATGCTCATGTGTAAGAGCATCTAAATAAAGAAAAGATGAATGTTATAGCACTCCAATATCTTACCACAATCCTTTCTTCTATTTTCATACCCATTGAGCTCAAATTTAGCTTACTTCACCCTTTTTTTCCAGTCACAAGGGTCACTTGGTGTGGTTTGAAGCATAAAGTTGAGTGCATGAAAGTGAAACAACACTTCTACTCATCTTTGATTAATGCCATCATGAAACGGTCTACCTGGAGCTACATGGAAGCCATATGTATTGATTATGTGTTATATGCCCTATATTTGAATTTTGTATGCTCCATGCACTTTTCATGATTGGTTTGTGAGTGTGGAGAGGGGAGAAGTGAAACACATGTACTTAGTCACTTTTAAGAATGTTTGGTCAATAATCATCTATTGCAATGCATTTGTCATCCTTATTTATTGAAATAAATTGGAGACATATTAAGTTGGAGCATACTTGAGGACAAGTATGTTTTAAGTTTGGGGTGGTGATGAAACCCTATTTTAGGGCTCCATATTGTGTCTTTTTTCATCTTAATCACATTTGGACGTTGTTAGAATTCAAGTTATTCCCCTAATATGCAATATCATATCAAATGTACTTATGGTTGCTTTTTGTGTTTTTCTGGATTTTTGTACATGCACTGGATGAAAAGGAGAAATATGAGAGGATCATTGGGTTTCCCCACCCTAATATTGGACCCAGATTATTCCCTAAGAATCCCTTGGATAGACAAAAATTACTCCAAAGCAATTAGCAACCATTTGAAGAAGTTTGAAGCAAAAGTCTAAGTAGCTCGACACTCACCATAGGCCGTGGTATTCCGCTACAACAGTGGCTAGATGGTCCAAATCCACTGTGAGATCAGCTTTTTGAACATCAATTACCATGATCATGGCCACCAAAATGATCGTGGTACACTGATTCCCCCATGAATGTGGCCATCAGAACGGTCGTGTCCAAAATTCACTGTCACCCTGTGGCACAATGCCATGAACGTGGTGAAGATGCAAAAACATCCATGCACTTTGCATGAAATACAAAGGATTGACCACGGTCGTGGCCACCACAATGACCATGGCATCTGAAGATCACCATGACTGTGGCGTGTATAGGACATTACATTAGCAACAAAGAATGCCAAGGAACACCCCCTCCAGCACGACCATGCTCCACAATACGGGTGTGGCGCCATCCACCCAGCATGACCATGGCACCCACCACGGCTGTGGCCATCCCACTTCCTTAATCTTCACTCCACACCATACATCCACCTCACCCATATCATTCCCCACGATCATGCCAACCCACACTAACCATGGTTGTGGTGACCACATAACCCTATTCAACTTTTCCACTGCATTCCCAACTTTACTCCTACTTAACCTAATGCTTTGGCACCACCTACATATGCATAGGTGGTGGGTAGAGCAATGGGGTTAGCTACCCATGAGCATTCATTACACTCTCCCTAGCATTCAAGAGCTCTACCTACATTCTCCCATCACCTACTCTATTTCCACCTTCCACTACCCCCAAAACCCTAGTTTTCTAGGGTTTCCACCATAATCCCCTCATATTTCCATGCCATTCATCCACCTTGGAGGAAGGAGCACGAGCTACAACAACTAGGAGTTGAAGGAGAAGAAGCTTCCATGAGAATCCATGGCCTTCTTCCTCTTTATTCTTTCCTTTTTACATTTTTGTTTGATTATGAGTAGCTAAGCCCCCTTGGTGGGCTGTTTGGGGGATTAAATGTCACTTTGATACCATGTTGGGGGAGTGTAACTGGTAACAAACACAATTTCATTCTATAATGATTGTCTCTTGCTTTTTTCTTGTTTCCCATTATTCTACTTGTGATTTATGCTTCTAAACATGGATTGTTTGTTGTGTGATGCTTGAAGACACCTAGATTCTAGGGGAAAATGAATTGCATGTGGCTATTTTAGGAATTGCTCCTATGTCCAACTAGTAGATACCTAGCTAGCACCCTATTTTTGTACATACAAATCTCTTCTCCTAAAACTAAGTGTGAGATCTAAGTAGCTAGTGTAAGAGTGATTAGTGCAACTGCCTAGAGTTTTCTAAAGGCTAGATGGTGAGTAACATAAGGTGAAACACCCTCATCTCTACTCTCCCTTCCTACCCTTGGCTCTCAATTTCCCTAATAACTCTTACCCTAGAAACCTAGATTGGTTAAATCTAATAGAAATCCCGCCTAGACCTTGGTCCAATTGAACCTCATAAGGCTAGATAGGGGGTGAAAGGGTGTAGTTCCCCTCCCACACTCTATTCTATCCATGGCCAACCAATAGTATAGGGCAATTTCATTGCATTTAATGTATTGTTTAGTTTGGCAATCTAGAATGAAAATATAGGATTTGCATGTTATATCAACCTCAACTTTTATTCTTGCGACATTCCCCCAAACGACCCACTCTCCCCACACTTGCTTGAAACCATCTTATTTGTGTAGCTTGCTTATGCTAGTATAGTTGCTTGCCTTAATTGCTCTTTCGTCAATTGTTTAGTTGTTGTTGTTAGTTAATCTTTCCTAGGGTAGTTAGTTCATCCTTTGTGCTTGCTTAATCTAGTTACTTGTAATCTAGGTCTCTAATTGCTCTAGTTCCTTAATTGCTAAGAGTAGTGTAGTCTCTTGCACTTTCTTAAGTAGTTGCTCTCTTTGCTAGGGTTAACTTAGGGTTTCTACTAATCTAGTTTCCTTTCTTTCTTCCAATTGCTTGCATCATTAGTATAATCAATCAAACCAACATCAAATCCTAAAAACCTTACTCTCTGCATTAGGACGTATCTCTATTGCCCCCTCTCCTTATAAATTGACCCTTATCTTGGCACTTGCCTATACTAAGACATGACCCCATGTGCTTGCAACTGAAGTGTGGATAGTCTAAACAAGCATGTTAGATTAGTTCCCTTACAATTTCAAAGATCCACATGTGATTGCCTAAAGTTCATCTAATCAAATCCAATTGGCTAGTTGCAACTCAAGGTAGTGAAGACGCACCAAGCTTTCTGCCTTGAGTGTCATAGTATAGGCAAGAGTCAAGATAAGGGTCGATCAATAGGGAGAGAGGGGGCACTAGATCTGGGTTAAGATGAGCTACGTTCTTAATGCGGAGAGTAGTCGATCCACAGGGAGAGAGGGGGTACTAGAGCTAGGTTAGGGTGAGCTACATTCCTAATGTGGAGAGTAGGGTTTTTAGGGTTTGTTGTTGGTTTATTTGATCATACTAATGATGCAAGCAATTGGAAGCAAGAAAGGGAACTAGATAAATAGAAATCCTAAGTTAACCTAAACAAACAATGCTATCTAGCAAAGAGAGAAACTACTTAATCAAGATCAAGAGACTACACTACTCTTAGAAATTAAGGAACTACAGCAATTAGAAACCTAGATTACAACTAACTAGATTTAGCAAGCACAAAGGATGAACTAACTACCCTAACAAAGATCAATAACAAAAACTAAGCAATTCACTAAAGAGAAATTAAGGCAAGCAACTACACTAGCATAAGCAATCTAAGAAAACAATATGGGTTTTAATCAAGTACGGGAAGAGTGGGTCGTTTGGGGGAATGTCACAGGAATACAACTCGAGGGTTGATATAACATGCAAATCCTATATTTTCTGTGACACCCTTTGCCACACAAAGTGAGATTACTCAAAACAAAGTGCATAATTACCACTAACAACAATATTACCACAAAATAAGGTAAATTAAAATATTTGCAATTCAATATCTCAAGCAGAAATATTTTATAAACAAGCCTTCAACACATGCCATCTGTATTCCATATATGCCAAAAGATGTTACATATCATGTTAAAAGATAGTTTAGCCACCACAGTTACATATTATGACCTGTTATATGCACATGCCATTTCTATACACTCATGGCATAAAGCCAAAATCTACGTGTCGATATACCAACAACAGAATCTCCCCCAAAGGCCTAAAAGTACATGGACGACACATAGGACTTTACTACAAAATGTTGGCAGCATATCCAACCTCTAACAGTTACTGCTCTCCTTACTTCTCAGCACCTGTACCACAACCTCAACCTCCTCATCCACGACCACCTAAAAAGTTATGAAGCTCACAGAGTGAGACCAAACGTCCCAACAAGAGATATAACTCTTCGCTGAAAACTATTATAAGCATAGTAAGATAATAGAATAGTTAAGTAAAGGAGTAAATACTGGTTAAGCAGTTTAAGCACTTGCAATTGAGTAGTAGAACATCTTATAATTTTAGAAGAAATATGAAGAACATGTATAATTGTTATAAACTAAACAATACAAGAAATAAGTATAACTATTATAAACTAAACAATACAAGAAATAAGACATAGCGTCATCCAATGTGATTCATATTTGACCCTAAACAAATATACTACTCGACTGTATTATCACTTTTATTGTTATGCCCTGAGGATTTGTGGCTTACAACTCAAATCCAACTGATCACTACTAAGTTAAAATTAGTACCATACAAGATCTATGGAAGAGTTGGACTCCATGATCATCACCAATACTACTCGATCAGTTTGAGTCTGCAATGCAGTGACATAACAATCAAAGTGCTAAATGACAACTTATAGTCAAAGCTATAATCTTGTAGTGACAACAACTCATAGTCAAAGCTATGGTCCTGTAAAACAACTAGTCTGCCTCGGTACACGGCACAACACTAGAGAACGGGCACACACATGACCGTTCCATAATAAAGAATTACACCACTATATTTCAACAATTTAAGGATACAGGGAGACGTCTGCACTTGCAACCCGCATATTCAATAATATGCGCTCTGAGTTTCCCGTAGGAGTTACTCGTTTTACCATCCAACTAGATACTGACACTGAAGATGGATCTATGGTACATGACATCTACATGATTAGGATTTTACTTGATTAGAATTACCAATTGGGGATCTTTTAATGCATCAATCAAGTTACAACATATAAACCCTAAACAAACATTACAAAATTAAGGATAAGACAACTTCAGAAGATATAAAATGTATAAAGAGAGAACTTGTCTCCTTATCACATGACACGTGTATTGATGACCTTGTAATGTCTCTAATACAAGTGTCATGTGATAAGGAGACAAGTTCTCTCTTTGTACATTTATATTTTCTAAAGTTGTATCTTACCCTTAATTTTGTAGAGTTTGTTTAGGGTTTATACATTGTAACTTGATTGATGCATTACAAGATGCCCAATAGGTAATTCTAATCAAGTAAAACCATAATCATGTAGATTTCTATACCATAGATCCATCTTCTGTGTCAGTTTCTAGCTAGATGGTGAAATGAGTAGCTCCTACGGAAAACTCGAAGCACATATTATTAAATATGTGGGGTGTAAATGGAGACATCTCCTTGTATCCTTAAATTGTTGAAATATAGTGGTATAATGCTTTATTATGGAACGACCATGCATGAGCCCGTTCTCTAGTGTTGTGCCATGTACCAAGGCAGACTAGTTCTTTTACATGACCATATCTTTGATTATGAGTTGTTGTCTCTACATGATTATAGCTTTGACTATAAGTTGTTGTTTAGCAGTTTGACTGTTATGTCACTACATTGCAAACTCAAACCGATCGAGTAGTGTTGGTGATGATCATAGAGTCCGACTCTTCCATAGATCTTGTGTGGTACTGATTTTGACTTAATAGTGGTTAGTTGGGTTTGAGCGGTACGCCTCAAATCCTCAAGGCATAACAATAAAAGTGATAATATAACTGAGTAGTATATTTATTTAGGGTCAAATACAAATCACATTGGATAACCCTATGTCTTATTTCTTATACTGTTTAGTTACAATAGTTATACATGTTCTTCTTATTTCTTCTAAAAGTATAAGATGTTCTACTGCTCAGTTACAAGTGCTTAAACTGCTTAACCAATATTTACTGCTTTACTTAATTGTTCTATTATCTTACTATGCTTATAATAGTTATTGGTGAAGAGTTATATCTCTGACTGGGATGTTTGGTCTCACCCTGTGGGTTATACAACTTTTTAGGTGGTCGTGGATGAGGAGGTCGAGGTCGTGGTGTCGGTGCTGAGCAGCAAGGAGAGCAATAACCGTTAGAGGTTGGATATGCTGCCAACATTTTGTAGTAAAGTAATATATGTCATCCTTGTATTCTCAGGTCTTTGGGGGAGATTTTGTTATTTGTATATCGACACGTAGATTTTGGCTTTATGCCATGAGTGTATAGAAATGGCATGTCCATTTAACATGTCATAATATGTAACTGTGGTGGCTTGACAACCTTTGAACATGACATGTCACATTTTATTTCCAATAAGACATGATCACATGATCACTCTTGTATATGAAATGAAAAATAAATTTGATTAGGAAAGTAACAATTATTTAAATCAATAATTAATCATGTAGTTGTATCTTTTGTAAAATAAAAAATGAAAGACAATTCTCACAATCCACAAACCTGAGCCCGAGCCTACGCCCGACCCAGCCTGACCCAACGAGATGTGGTGTGACTCGCGTGTGTGCGTACGTGGTGTGGTCACCATACTCAACAAAGAAGTGATCATACGCTCCCCTAGAACCCTTTCAAACTAGTGTCACACGCGATCTTACAAATAAATTCACTTGCCAGCTAGCTCAACCGGTTAATCTTGCTGCTTGTGAAGTACGGGTTGCGGGATCGGATCTCAGTGAATCCCGTTGGGGCACTACAAGAAGGGATTAAAAGCCCTTGGCGTACACTATTGGTTGTTCTCTCTCTCCTCATACTTTGGACAGGGGTGAAACTCCCCACTATCCAAAAAAAATCTTACAAATAATGACCATAAAAGTTCTAAGAGAGAGATCAATATGGGACTAAATCTCTTCTATTTGCATAATACAAAAAACTACATTTCATGTATGTATTAAGTGCACTACATTAGAAGTTAACGCATGTTAAATAAATAGCTAGCAGACATATATACATCTAACAGTAACCATATTCAACTAGCTTTGGAGAAATGAAAAATAAAACGTAAATGATAACAGGGCAAATCTACCATAGAAGCACTCAAACTTCTACCAGTCTCAACTTGCAAAATACACTGGCCGTATTCTTCAAATCTTCAAGCATCGCCTGACCAACTTTCAAATTGCATTTCAAATTTGACTAAAAAGTCTCATTTGAATCAAGTTTTTTTTAATCACAGTAATTTCTATATGTTATCGGTATCTATCTTGTAATGTTTTACAACAAATAAATACCTAACTACTGGCGGCAACTGCTAGGAATTGCATACCATTTTAGCTTTTTAGTATCTGCGGAACAGGCAGCTGTCATTGCAAGATTGAACAAGTGATGTAACATATCAATTACCGGAATTCAATTGATAAAATCCAATCATAATGCTACTTCCAATGAAAGATATAACTACTGAATCCATCAGTTGGAGACTTAGGGCACCTCCAGCTAGACCAATATTTCCATTGATATAAACTTACTATACATCCTGGGAGAGGTACTTCGGGTAAATCATAATATTAAAAAAAAGATACCTGAAACACTTAAACATTCACACACGCTAGCTCTCACCCACAACAAACTAATGCACACAAACTGAACTGATATTGCATACTCTGTTGCAAGACAAGATAAAGAATGAAAATAACGGTGATCTCAGTTACTAGCGTTGGCGCATTTGAAAGTTCTAGGAGTCCTGTGTAAATTGTAGGTACGGATCAGTGGACAAGCTCACTTCTGGTATGTCATCTGGTATTCATACCATCATATACGTGAGCTTCTTCAGTCACGTCATGTGCGGCTGTATCTAGACTCCCAATTTTCAGGTAGGCGATAGCTTTTTCCGAGCTGGCATCATGCTCCAGGCGAGAACTCTCCTTAAAGTTGACACAAGAATGGCCACCAAACACCAGACAGGACATGACCTTCCAAATAACAGTAAATACAAAGCAGTAGATATCATTTCTCCTATACTCATCGAAAAAAAAATCAATTTAACACACTTTTATGAAAATATTTATCAACATAACACACTTTATAAAACAATTCAATATCACACTTTTGTCAAGATAACCAACAGGCATTACAGCAAGGACGAGACCAACCGGCATCAACACATTCAAACGACACAAACAAGGAGGAGGAACGTCTCAATCATTCAAGACAAATGACAAATTAATATAATTTAAGATACAGACTTTTACAGTCCCCTCTATTCTGTGTAACTGAAACGACGGTACCAATGGTTATATAACCAATCCGTCTCTACTGTAATCATCAACTACTGAATAACAACAATCAGAAATCATCATTCTCTCTTCAATTTCGTTCTACATCTCCATTCTTTACATGGTATCAGAGCTTCCAAAGTGTGTCGCCTGCAGCGCCTGAAGATCCTCCACCACCACTCTTCTTCGTCTTCGTCTACCTCCAGCCACAGTCTGCATCATACTTCCGCACCACAAACCAAATGGCTTCCAGCTCCTCCAAAACCAACACCGAATCGTTCCCCTACCCAGTAGGACTCAATGTCTCTAACTTCATCTCTATCAAACTGAACTTCAACAACTTTCTTCTATGGGAAGCCCAAGTCAAAACCCTAGCTGAGTCTTGTTGCTTGGACGGATTCCTGGATGGAACAAATGAATGCCCGCCTCTCCTCATCACTGATGACAACAACCTACCAGACGCCAATCCCAAACACAAGGAATGGACACGCACGGATCGACTCCTCAAAGGATGGATATCCGGATCTCTATCAGAAGAAGTCATGGGTGAAATCATCGGTTGCACCACATCCCATGAAGTGTGGCTCACCCTCACCAAGAGATTCGCCCATGCATCCCAAACCAGGGAATTCGAGCTCAAATCCCAGCTCAGAACCTTCCGTAAAGACAATGACTCCTTAACAGATTACATCAGGAAACTCAAGAATATCTACGATCAGCTCAACGCCATTGGATACACTGTCAGCGATCAAGAGAAAGTATTCACCCTTCTCAATGGCCTCGACAGCAACGACTATGAAGGATTTGTGGTTACCATGCTAAAACCACCAATCCCCTCCTTCCATGATATCCTCCCACTCCTTCAAGACTTTGAACGTCGCAAGGAACGCCGACCTCAAACCCTATCTCCTGCTGTCTTCTTCACCAACAAAAACCCCTCCACTGCTCTCCACAACAACAACTCCTACACCACCCAGTCTAACTACCCCAACTACTCCACCAGCAACTGTGGTCGTATGCCACAACGAGGTCGCGGTCGTCAATATCAGCCACATTCCAGCAACATCCTTGGTCATCCCCCTCATAGCACCTCACGAGGACGCGGATCCCCTTCATCAGACAACTATCACAACAAAGACCTGCCTCTCTGCCAAATCTGCAATAAGAGAGGTCACATTTCTCTCCGTTGTTGGCACCGCTTCGACAACAACCACCAGGCCTCCAATGTACCTGCTCACCTCATGGAACACAACAATTCAGCATTTGCCGCTCTCCGCCTCAATGAAGTTGAGATACCTGAATGGTGCGTTGACACAGGCGCCACTGATCATGTGACTCATTCATCAGGTAATCTACATCACCTTCGTGCTTACAAGGGAAATGACACCATCATGGTCGGTAATGGAAACTTCCTTCCTATTACTCACACCGGAGACACGACATTTTGTCAAATACCTTTACGGCATGTTTTCATTGTTCCCTCCATCCAACGTCACCTTCTTTCTGTTTCCAAACTAACCTCTCATTTTCCCTGTTATTTTGTGTTCACGAAGGACCTTGTCATGGTGAAGCACCTCAAGACCCACCAAACCCTAGCTCAGGGTCGGTGTGAGTGCGACATCTACCTCCTACCAACTCAGTCCGCCACTCTTCATCAAGGCTTGTTCTGCTCCCGCTTCACTAAAGCTCCCGGTAATGTCTGGCACAGACGTCTTGGACACCCAAACAACTCCATCCTTCGACATATTCTGAACGAGCAACTCATCACCTCCACCTCCAACGTCGACAATATCTGCTCCAGCTGTGAACTTAGCAAAAGTAAACGTTTAATTGTTAGTCATAAACATGTAAGGTCTACTACTGTTTTTCATCTTGTGCACTGTGATGTCTGGGGTAAAGCCCCTACCATTTCTCAACATGGCTTTGCCTACTATGTACTACTGACCGATGATTACTCTCGGTTCAGCTGGATGTATCTTATGAAACATAAAAATGATTTTGCCTCCATCTTCATTACTTTTTACAATATGATTCGAACTCAATTCAAGACATCAATACAAATTCTTCAAAGCAATGGAGGGGGTGAGTTCGTTAACCAACAACTGCAACAATTTTTCTCAGACCATGGCATCCTTCATCAAATTTCTTGCCCTCACGATCCATCTCAAAATGGCGTAGCTGAGCGCAAACATCGCCACATCACAGAATTAGGCCTCGCCATGCTCTTCGAAGCACATCTTCCCAAACCTTTCTGGGCAGAAGCTTTCCACACAGCTACCTATCTAATAAATTGTCTACCCACTCCTCTACTAGAATTGAAGAGTCCCTTTGAACTCCTCTACAAATCCAAACCCAACTACACCCACCTTCGCACCTTCGGGTGCCTTTGTTTCCCTTACCTCCAAAACTATTCTACTGACAAGCTTGACAAACGGTCTCTCCCATGCATCTTCCTAGGCTACAGCTCTCAATACAAAGGTTACAAATGTCTTCATCCTCAAACTAATCGTCTCCACATTTCCAAACATGTTGTTTTCAACGAACAACAATTTCCCTGCAAACCCAACATCACCCAATCCACAACTACTCCCTTCACTCACTCGACCTTCCCCGATCCTCAACCACCTAACTCTCCACCACAACCCACTGCTCAACGTGATATCTCCAGACCTACAGTTGACGATGTCTCCTACTCCACCATCACCACTACTCCCCCTTTCCCACCTACACCCGACACTCACCCAGACACTGCAGCACCAGCACCACCACCCACAGCAAATTCCCAATCCACCCACCCCATGGTTACTCGCAGCAAATCCGGCATACACAAACCTAACCCCCGCTATGCCCTCCTCACTTCCCGCCAACCTCCTATCCCCAAAACTGTACGCAGTGCCCTTCTACATGATGGATGGCGCACTGCCATGACATAAGAGATATCTGCACTCCATCAAAACCACACCTGGACACTGGTCGAACGCACCCCATCCATGAATGTCATCGGTTGTAAGTGGATCTTCAAAACAAAACTTCATGCTGATGGATCCCTCGACCGCCTCAAGGCCCGCCTTGTCGCCAAAGGTTTTCTCCAAGAAGAAGGTGTCGACTACATGGAAACCTTCAGCCCTGTCATCAAGCCTGCCACTATCAAAACCATCCTCACTATCGCCACCTCCAAAAACTAGACATCTGCAACGTCTTCCTCAATGGAACTCTAGACACCACCGTTTTCATGCATCAACCTCCAGGCTTTTTCGATTCCACAAAACCCCACCATGTCTGTGCTCTTCACAAGTCCCTTTATGGCCTCAAGCAAGCCCCCCAGGCTTGGTACACCTGTATCAACCTATTTCTCCAAGAACTTGGTTTCAAACCCTGTGTCAGTGACTCATCTCTGTTCGTCTTCTCCACCCCAAATTGTACCACCTATCTATTACTCTACGTTGATGACATTCTCATCACGGGAAATTCCCAAAGATTCATCACTCACACCATCACCTCTCTAGAAAAAGAATTCTCTGTACGCAACCTTGGCCCCCTCCATTTCTTTCTTGGCCTCCAAGTCGACACAAACAAGGAAGGTCTTCTTCTTCATCAACAAAAATACGCCCTCGACATCCTGGAGCGTGAACAAATGCTGGACTGCAAACCTGCACCTACCCCTGCGAGCACCACCTTCCTTCGTGAATCCCTCCTCCATCCGGGCACACCCATTTCAAACCACCACAACTACCGCCGCATAGTTGGGTCCCTCCAATACCTCATGCTTACCCGCCCCAACATAACCTACGCTGTTAACCTAGCCTGCCAATTCCTACATCAACCCACCACCCTTCACATGACCTTCGTGAAACGCATCCTCCGTTACATCAAGGGCACTACACATCTGGGTCTACAAATCTACAAAGACAATCAACTACATGTTTCCAGCTTCTCCGACGCCGACTGGGCCGGCTGCCCCCTCACCCGTCGCAGCACCAGTGGCTACTGTGTCTTCCTCGGCCGCACATGCATATCATGGTCCTCAAAGAAACAACCCACCGTATCAAAGTCCAGTACTGAGTCTGAGTATCGTGCTCTCTCCCAAACTGCAGCCGAGCTCACCTGGCTCTCCAACCTCCTCTGAGAACTTCATCTTCCTCAATCGGTCCGTTCCACACTCTACTGTGACAATCTTAGTGCCCTCTACCTCACAGTCAACCCTATACTTCATGCACGCACCAAGCACATTGAACTTGACTATCACTTCATCCGCGAGAAGGTCCTACTTGGTCACATTATCACTCAGTTCGTTTCCACCCATGATCAACTAGTCGATCTGTTTACCAAAGCTTTGGACAAGAATGTCTTCCGCACTCTTTCTCTCAAGCTCGGCCTGTGATTCTCTCAGCCCGAGCTTGCGGGAGGGTGTCAAGATAACCAACAGGCATTACAGCAAGGACGAGACCAACCGGCATCAACACATTCAAACGACACAAACAAGGAGGAGGAATGTCTCAATCATTCAAGACAAATGACAAATTAATGTAATTTAAGATACAGACTTTTACAGTCCCCTCTACTCTGTGTAACTGAAACGACGGTATCAATGGTTATATAACCAATCTGTCTCTACTGTAATCATCAACTACTGAATAACAACAATCAGAAATCATCATTCTCTCTTCAATTTCGTTCTACATCTCCATTCTTTACAACTTTGTGTAGAATCCGCCACTCAAAGTGGCATTTTTGTATCTGAAATTGAAAAATGCCACAAATATTGGTGTGTTTATTTTTAAATAAAAAAATTGAAAAAAAAAGTCAAAAACGTCACTTTGGGTGGAGCTTTTAACTTGAAGCTACGATTTCAGTGCAAAGATGAAAATGCCATTTTGGGTGGTGTTTTTGCTTTTTTTTTAATTTTTTTAATTTTTTTTATTTTTAAAATAAACACGTAAATATGTGTGGTGATTTTCAATCCTGGATACAAAAAGTTCAACACAAAGTGGCGTTTTTAAACCCGAAGTGTGCTATTTTGAAAATATTTTACAAACAGTGCTATATCGATAAACATTTTTACAAAAGTGTGCTATATTGGTTTTTTTTTTCAAACTACAATTCCTACTAGATTACTTAGAAAAACAACTTAGAATCAAATGCATAGATATCTTATATAATGATGCATTCAAAATATTAAGCTGAAAGCTAAAACTATACAAAATTGGCCTACTATAAATTTTTTTGAAGCAGACATTGACGAAGATAAAATCGGTAAGCACCTCCAGCAGCAGAACGCAAACGAGGTCAACTATAAAGCATGCATGTACCACAGAAAATGTATGAGAGCAGCAATTAGGACACGATTGTTAAAAGACCAGTCCTACGGTAACTTCCACAGTAAAACATACATGACAATGTCAAAAAGCAATGTTTTATTAAATCAACTTTGAACAATAATAACCAAGTACAATGAAGTTCAATTAGCATTAATATATCCAACTAATGTAATCAACATCAATGATGTATTGATGTGAGTGAATATAAAAGCATCCAACTAGTATAATCAACATCAATCATGTTAGTGAATAAATAAATGAGTAGTGATTTGTAGACTCCAAAAAAATAATCAGAAGGCACCTCTTTCACTGCCTTCAATAATGTAGCTTAGGTTGCTGCAATATACTGATTAAGAAGATTGGAACATAATTGGGAGACAGCTCACGCGGTACCAGCAATGTGCACCCTCCGGATGATCACGTCCACCAACTGGCAGCATTCCAGATTGAGATGGGTACATTGGCACAATCTCCAGCAATGTTCACCACTGTTTTTTTTCTTGCTTGGTAACCTTCGGCAACTCTGACAATATGCATCCACTTCCACCAGCTCACACTGATAAGCATAAATGGTGACACATGCGGTGATAAGAAAGGCTCACTATGACTAGATGCGTCTAGGACTTACAGGTACCAGCTAACAAGCACATGTGATGATCACACATTGACACAGTCTTTAAGCTGCAGCTGGTAACTGATTTTAATCGGCTAATCCAAAGGTATTTCAAAGGCACGTTAATGCTTGCTTGACTTGGGAGCAAAGGGTACCTAGTGGAAACAACAAAGCATCAAATGAAAATACTACCCAACTACACTTCACTATGGGCTAGTTTGGTTGGATGTAGTAGGGTGCAATTGTGTGAGTTCGTAATGTAAAAATGTACATCAAACACGTACTTTGTCGTCGGGCTACACCCTACCAAACAGGCAAAGACACACAAAAGATATACTGATCTGTCACACTATCCAAAATGAATTACAATGGTTACAAATTATACGGACCAAGAAACCAGGCAACAAGCACAACAGATTAACTCACGGCAATCCATTACTCAGATTGTGGGGTACATTAAAATCAGGCAAATAATAAAGGAATACCTATGAGTACTCAACATCATCTTTCAATGGAAGCTATTATATAGCCAAACCAGACAATGTGTCAATGATCACCAACCAAATCTTCCATGAACATAAGAACACGTAGGTAGAAATTAAGCATTCTAAAAAAAATATGATGCCATCTCATATTTGTGCTTTGTTTCAGTATGAGACATAATCGGCACCCTAATGAGCCAAAGTCATACTTATGTCTATATTATAAAAACACTTAATAACATAAATAAACAAACTTTTTAATAGTAGGAAAAATCTCAAGCAAAAAACTATGATCGGCTTTAAGCTACAACCACGGGTAGGGAACTGTTGCAAGCAATTATTAGAACCTGTGAAGACACATGTATTTATAATGTAGATGCATCTTAGACCATCTTAATAATGGATCTCTAAAATATGCAGTGTTATAGCACATTAGTGTCGGGGGGGGGGTGTGTTTCAAGTGGTTCGACATGGTGTCTCCTCATGAAAGTCCAGATTCGAAATTCCTCTGAAATGCTACCCGTCGTGCAGGCCTCCAACAGTGCGCTTTAATCGATTTCTGACTACGTAGAGCTTCTGGGGCCCGAGAGTTTTACGCTACCTAGGATGTCACAAAAGTAACGCTTCAATGAGGAAAGTTATCTCCATAATAAAAAAAGACTATTCGTTCAAGATGCGAAGATACCTAAAGATTTACCTCTTAATGCTTAATGAAGTGTTTCTCTTTTTTTTTAATTTTTAAAATTTTTTTTTTTAATGAAGTGTTTCTCTAATTAGCCATAGCAAGGCATTGTTCAACGTCAATTGTGAGCAGGATGCCGGCGGGGGTATATTGACAGAATGCAGGGCTATGACAGAGATAACTTTTAGACGTATTTTGGTTTGACGGGTGGGAAATTAGAAGGAAAGAAAAAGGGATGACATTTGACGGAAATAAAGATTGAAAGGAAGTATGATATTTTTGTAGATCTTTATGCAACTACATAATAAGGATGAAAAGGAGGGCTCTCCATGGCGTAGAAGAGGGAAGCTTTTTGTCCTAAAAATTATGTGAAAAAATGAGTTTCCTGAAACGAACACAAGATTAAAAAAATTTAGAGTTTTTTCCCATTACCCCCCTCAAGTATGCTGATATTCCTATATGCTGCCCCCTCACTTATCTTTAATTCCTAAAACCCCCCTCCGTCTTATCCTTTATTCCTTATAGCCCCCCAATACCAACTTGCCGTTAACGGCGTGTTTGTTGTGGCTGTAGCTTCAATTTCATTTCCCAAACCTACATTATTACATTATGATATGAAAAGTCAATAATCAATCAAAGTAGTTGCATGTATGCATTATAAATATATATGTAATAATATATTTTTTGAAAAAAAATATTTGAAACATTAAAGGCAATACTTATATGGGCAGATTTACAATTAGGCTTGTCAGGTTCAATACTAGGGCAGTCATTGACATGTTCGAATTTGTGAAACCGGTCTCATCAGACCTATAAATAAGTTAGTTCTGCGTTATAGTTTTAAAGATACAAGTCAGTTCTAGGTTCAAATAAATTGACCAAAACACGGATCTGTGTCAGTTTTAGGTTCTTGATCTCAAAATCCAGGTCAGTTCAGGGTTTAAGCCAATCCCAGTCTGAGTTAGTTTTTCTTTGGATTAGTAAAATAAAAATTATTCAAAACTACAATTTTGACACAAAAATTTTAGGTTACATTTTTGACAAACATGTATTGGTTCCATATTGACTAATTGTCACAAAATCTGTTAAGGCATTTTTGACCGGAAATAGATATAGAACAAAAATCGGGCTTGTATCGGCCAAAGTTTTTAAAATAGTACCTCAAATTATACATGTCCCGCATCCCATTCAAAAACTCGAAGTTGGGTTTAGGGCCACTAAAAAGATAATCTTGTGACCGGGAAATTTACCGGTACTTAGTTGTATCACATATTAAGAAAACATTTTCGGTATAATTTTTTGCAATTTAGAGCATGATTATGAATTTTAGAATGAGATGCAGGCTAAGTATATTTTCAAGTAATACATAACAAATTGTCTGACTCAAGGTCAAATTTTGCTCTAGATCTATTTTTGATTGGAAATGTTTGACTGTATTCTCTGATAGTCAGACTCATAATGGTTTTGAGTTCATATATTGCTCACTTGTATAATGCTGAAACTTACACATATTCTTAAATTTTAAACCTAAAACTGACCCGGATCTAGATTTTAATCGATCCGCTCACATTATCAAAGTTATTTATCAAAAGAATAACTTATAATCTACTTGTGTCACAGCTGTAGTTCGTAGAATATTTTTTACAAGTAAGCCAAAACTAATCCGGACTCAGGTTTGTCCAAGTTATGAATATGACACGAAATGATATTTTGGTCACTTTATTTGAACCCAAAATCGACCTATATTGTTAAGAATAGAACCATAGCCAACTTATTTTCAAGTCTGACGAAGCCAGATTTGCGGATTTGGATATTGTCATTGACCTTCCTAGTATTAAACCTAACAAACCCAATTTAGCTTGCAATCCAATCAATATCTCTTCCCATATAAAGATTAGCTTGATATTTAAAATAATATATTTTTCCAAATAATATAATTATTACGTATATAATTGTATAACTTATAGTTATGACGGCTTTGATCGTGACATATTCGAATTATCATATTAGTAATTACGTAAAAATGTAACTACCATCAAATTGGGAAGCAGAAAAAGCTACAGCCTACATTACTCACAGCGTTGACGGAAAGTTGGGTATGGGGGTCATTTGGAATATAGGATAAAAGAAAGGGGGGTCTTAAGAATTTAAGATAAGTGAAGGGGTAAATTGGAATATTGGAAAACTTGAGGGGGAAACGGGAAAAAACCACATAACACACCTTTCTTTCCTTATAAAAACCGTACAAATTAGTTGCCATTTTCCTACTGCTTCACATATAATGCTGCCCAAACAATTAATTAATTAATAATTTCCAAGACAACATCCTACCAAATTGTTCATTGGCTAATTATTATAAGCTAGAAAAACCTTCTTTGTCAATCAATAATTGCCAAACTAAGATCTAAAAAGTTGTTCATTAATTAAAAATTACAAGCAATTATTATGATACATTTGCAATCTCATCTAACCAAGAATATAGTTTTGGATTAATAATTGCTAAGACAATCTATTAGTACATTTTCAACCTCTAATGTTACTTTCCGTGGCTTAGGTTACATTGAAAAATGACATTATATAAAAAACAAAGTCAGTTAACTAGCACAAACATCATCATTGATCAAGTCCTACCGAGTCAGAAAAGACACGGGTACTTTTTTTTTAACGTCAATTATTTTTTACAAAGTCGATGTCTAAAATAACTCACAAAATATAATTTCTCAGGAAAAAATATTTGCCTCCAAAAAATTTAAGATGAACGTCGGTTGTGTGGTAACCGATGACAGACACCTCCATGCAAAATAAATTTTACCTCCAAAATACTTCGTGTTGGGTTTTAGATGAGGCAGAGAAGCAGCGGAAACAAAACTTTTCTCCCCAAACCCAGAACAAAAGGAATCGCGTCAACGTCTATACAATAGGAAAGATGGTTTGTGAAAGCATACATTGTCCCGAGGCTTGCTCGGTGACAGTACCTCGCGCCTTGCGCGGTCTTCACCTCCGGTCTTGGACGGTGTCTGTGCAGCTCCTGGTCGCACCGGGACTGAAGACTCCTCCTCCTACCGGACTGTCGGATGACAATTGTCCTCCTAAGCGGCAGTGACCTCCCGTCTCTGAAGTAGTCCACACGAACCACCTGGAACTCCACACTCCTTGTCCCACAAGGAAGTGGAAGGAGTCGCACCCTCCTGTTGACGTACTAGTCGCCAACACACTCTCCTGCTGCCAATTGCAACTGCAGTTGTCTTTCCCTTGTTGTACCTCCCTTTGTGGGAAGCACTTGCTCGGGCTCTCTCTTGGTTACCAAAACTAGAGCGAACGACAACTTTGCAGAGCAACCGGCTTGCACTGAGTTGTACTCTGAGAAGCCCCCAATACCCCTATATATATAGGCGATTCATGGGACAGGGTTCTCTGTCCCCGGCAATATGAGACTAAAAGCAGGAGTAGAAGGGTTTGAGATTTTCCACAAAAGCAACCAACTCGCAACCTGAACCGATTGTTTCATTTCTGAAACGGTCGGTTGGGTATCTGAGCCGGTCGGTTGACACTCAACTGATCGGTTGGGACCCATGAGCCGGTCGGTTCACTTTCTGAACCGGTCGGTTCGTGGTCCTGATCAGTTCCCGATTGACTTTCCTTCTTTTGTTTCTAATTGGTATTGAATACCAATCCTTGTTCCAATCAAATTGGGCAAGTGAAACGCAAGGAAAATTCTCACCAATCTTACTTTCCCAACTTGCCTGGTTGCAACAGTTGAACCGATCGTTTCAACACTTGAAGCAATTGTTCACCCTGTACTTGAGCCGATCGGCTCAACCCTTGAGCCGACCAGTTCACCAAGCTCAGCCAATCGGTTCATCACATGAGCTGATCGGTTGGGAGTGCAGATTCTGCAGAATCAGTCAATTGCGATTTCAATCAATCTGATACTCCAATCAATGCGTCCAACACCTTGAACATTATGATATTGAGCTATCAATTGATTGAGTGTTTAATTAAACTACTAAACTCCTTTAGCAATCAATCTAAACATTGATTGTGGACAAAACTCCTCTTCCAGGTTAAATCCTATGTGTGTGACCCTGCAGGTCCATTTCACGTTGGTAGTGAAAGTCCATAACACTTATGACTTCACAAGAAAAGAGCGGTGCCTAGTCACACATCAGTGCTACCCAAGTGAAATAGAAAGTTGGAGAACAACTTTCATTCCTACAATCCGTGAATGGTGTTACAGTGAATGAACTCGAGGCATGGAACAATCATCATGTCAACGTTCATTCATTTCCTTGATATCAGAGCAGACCGAGTGAGATGTGTATGACATCAATATCACATATTGATTCACACGTGTATGCGCATGCCTTTCTTAATCCTACTCATCAAGTGTCCAAGGATATCAAACTCCCTTAGGAGGGACAAATCCCATATCTATCACTCACCCCTCAAAATCCCCATGTGTCAAAGCCACCCAATCATCACCTTTATAACAACCCATGTTTCAGGACTGTATTTGATGATGTCAAAGTGTACCCAACGACATGTGTTGAGTGTAGTGATTTCAGGTCAAAGAATCACACTCACCACCATCACTGTGAGAGTTGATTGTGACTACCAAGTCATGGTTCCATGTGTCACTCTCACGGTGGGTCTGTCTGGTGTCTTGTTCTCTAACAAGTACCTATGTGCTTGGTTTGATATCACTATATCATGACTAATGAGATTCTGTCATCAACCAACACACAATCTAGTCTTTAGTGTTATTGATGTCTATGGTTATTTCCACAATAACAACCGACTAGGGACCAAACAAGAATGTATACTCTTAACATACATATGATCTCATCATTTAGGTCATGAACCTAAAAGCATACGTCATTGAGTAAAACCATTCTTTAGACATCTATCATGTTACACCATCATCTCATAAACAGTTTAAACATATAGATCGGAAATTTCCTTTATTATTATCAAATCATTTACAAAGTATCCCATTACAATCATCATATGACTTGCTCAATGGGCATACATACCAACAGACTCCCACTTGCACTTAGAGCTAGTCACCAAGGAACCTTAATCCTTGTGACCTAGCATGACCATCATGCTTCTGCTGAGAAAGGGGATTAGTCACTGGATCAGCTATGTTGTCTTCAGTTGGTACTTTGCAAATCTTCACATCTCCTCGCTGTACGATCTCTCGTATGAGATGGAAGCGCCGCAGTATGTGCTTGGACCGCTGATGTGATCTGGGCTCCTTAGCTTGTGCAATAGCTCCATTATTGTCACAATAAAGCTCAATTGCATCACAGCTACTGGGAACTACACCAATTCAGAAATGAACTTCCTGATCCACACAACCTCCTTTACTGCATGTGAAGCAGCAATATACTCGGCCTCTGTAGTAGAATCGGAAACTATTTCTTGCTTGGAACTCTTCCAGCTCACAGCTCCATTATTAAGGCAAAACACAAATCCTGACTGCGATCTGTAATTATCTTTATCGGTTAGGAAGCTTGCATCGGTGTAACCCTTTACAACCAGCTCTTCCTCGCCGCCGTACATAAGAAACTGATCCTTAGTCCTTTGCAAGTACTTGAGGATGTTCTTTACAGTTGTCCAGTGAGCATCCCCGGGATCTGACTGGTACCTACTCGTCATGCTGAGAGCATACGAGACATCTGGGCATGTGCACAACATAGCGTACATGATGGATCTGATGGCTGATGCATATGGTATCCCACTCATACGCTCCCTCTCTTCACAAGATTGGGGACATTGAGCTCTAGAGACGGTGACTCCATGTAGGATGGGGATGTTGCCTCTCTTTGAGTTCTCCATGCTGAACCGCTTCAGCACTTTGTCAATGTACGTGCTCTGACTTAGTCCGAGAAGCCTTCTAGATCTATCTCTATAGATCTTAATTCCTAGAATGTAGGATGCTTCTCCTAAGTCCTTCATTGAGAAAGTATTCCCAAGCCAAGTCTTTACCTTCTCTAAGGCTAAGACATCATTCCCCTTCAAAAGTATGGCATCTACATACAATATGAGGAATGTGGTCGAGCTCCCACTAACCTTCTTGTACACACAAGGTTCATCTTCATTTTGAATAAAGCCAAACACTTTGACTTCCTCATCAAATTGAAGATTCCAACTCCGAGATGCTTGCTTCAATCCATAGATTGACCTTTGCAGCTTACAAACTTTATTGGCATTCTTTGGATCTACAAAACCTTCAGGTTGTGTCATGTACACATCCTCACTTATATTCTCATTAAGGAATGCAGTTTTAACATCCATCTGCCAAATCTTATAGTCATAATAAGCTGTAATAGCAAGCATGATCCTGATGGACTTAATCATGGCAACTGGAGAAAAGGTTTCGTCATAGTCAACACCTTGAACTTGTCGAAATCCCTTCGCAACCAATCTTCCTTTATAAGTTTTCACATTGCCATCCATGTCGGTCTTCTTCTTGAAGACCCACTTGCACCCTATGGGTTTACCCCTTCGGGTGGTTCCACCAAAGTCCATACTTTGTTGGAGTACATGGATTCCATCTCGGATCTCATGGCCTCAAGCCATTTCTCAAAATCTGGTCCCTCCATAGCCTCTACGTAGGTAGTTGGATCATCATCTATAATCAACTCACCACCTTCCTGAGTCATAAGGTATCCAAACCTCTCAGGTTCAAGGCGGGTCCTACTAGATCTACAAGGTACTTGTGTTACCTGAGGAGACTGAGATTCCACAACACCTTGTGAATCTCCATTTTCTTCTGGTACATCTACCGGTTCAATGTTTTCTTGTTGGGCTTGAACCTCTTCAAGCTCAATATTCCCCCCACTGCTTCCTTTGGAAATAAATTCCTTCTCTAGGAACACAGCTGTCCTGGAAACAAACACTTTGTTGTCAGTAGGGTGGTATAAATAGTATCCCCTCGTTTCCTTGGGGTATCCAACAAAATAACATTTATCGGATTTGGGTCCAAGCTTATCAGGAAACATTTTCTTGACGTAAGCCTCACAACCCCAAATCTTCAGAAAAGAAAAATCGGGACGCTTCCCGTACCATATCTCATATGGCGTCTTTTGAACCGATTTTGATGGTACACGGTTAAGTGTAAACGTGGTGGTTTCAAGAGCATGACCCCAGAAAGAAATCGGAAGATCAGCAAAACTCATCATTGATCGCACCATATCCAACAATGTGTGATTCCTTCTTTCAGACACACCATTATGATGTGGTGTTCCAGGCGGAGTCCATTGTGATACAATACCACGGGCTCGTAGAAGGTCCTCAAACTCTTGGCTTAAGTATTCTCCACCTTGATCGGATCGAAGTGCCTTAATACTTTTACCAAATTGGTTATGTACTTCATTCATGAAGTCCTTGAACTTTTCAAGGGCTTCTGACTTATGCTTCATCAGGTACACGTAGCCATACCTACTGAAATCATCAGTGAAGGTAATGAAGTGCTGACACCCATTTCTGGCATTAGATCTAAAAGGCCCACATACATCAGTATGTATGAGTCCTAATAGATCACTAGCTCTCTCACCTTTACCTGAAAAGGGAGTCTTGGTCATCTTGCCCAACAAACAAGATTCACATGTCTCTATTGATTCATAATCAAAAGAGTCTAGATAACCATCTTTATGGAGTCTAGAAATGTGCTTCTCATTTATGTGCCCTAGACGACAATGCCAGAGATATGTTTTGTTTGAGTTGTTGAGTTTTTGCTTTTTGGTGTTTACGTTGTATACATTTGTCTCCAAGTCTATCAAGTATAGACCATAAGACATTGGGGAATTGCCATAAAAGATCCCATCTTTAGAAATGGAACAATTTCCATTCCTAATAAGAAATTCAAATCCATCCTTGTCCAAACAAGAGACGGAAATGATATTCCTATTTATGGTAGGTACATAATAGCAGTTCTTCAACTCTATTATTAGACCACTAGGTAGAGTTAAATCATAGGTTCCTACGGCACTGGCGACAACCCTTACCCCATTGGCAACACATAGTTCAACCTCGCCTTTCCCTAAAGGCCTACTTCTCTTAGGATCCTTCACATTTGAACAAATGTGAGATCCGCATCCGGTATCAAGTACCCATGACGAAGAAGTAGTAAAGTTAATCTCTATCACGTATACACCAGAAGTAGAGATCTCTATCTCTGACTTCTTCTTCCATTGTTCCTTCCATCCTCTCTATGTAGAAGAAATTGGTTTGGTGAGAGAACACTTCTCTCCCTTACCTTCTTTCTTCTTCACTAACGCATTAAGCGTACATAGAGTGGATTCTAAGGCTCCTGGTATATCTGGATTGTGCACAACACTTCTCACAGTCCTCAACCAGTTATGGAATTTATTCTCAATTAATTTGCCCATTTTAAAAGATGATTCTTTTGCCATTCTACAAGAGAAAATTTGCATTTTTCAAAACTCCTTTTGATTTGATTTGAATAAATTTGATGATAGTTAATTAGGCCTTTAATTAATTACCGCTCCCACTATTTTGACTCAAATTGATAGCCCTCACCATCAATTCGGAAGAATGTAATGTACAATCTTCTAGTGGGTCAAGATCTTGAAATCCTCTGAGCCATGGACCAGCTAGGGCTGTCACCCACAACTCAGATCTCCCACGTAGGCAACTCTTGCCAATTGCATCATATGCAACTCTTGAAAGATGTCATATGCAACTCCTTGCCATGATCATCTCCATGCCTCAAGGTGCTAGATCTTATCTAGGTCACCTTGTTAAGTCCGACCCAAAGCCAACACGATGAATATGCACCCTGCTAGGGCAGACCCACACATTCATCCTTCACGCTTCCATGAGATAGATGGTGCACCACGCTAAGATGTGCCCACACTTGGTCGATCAAGCTTTTCACATGTGTCACATTTCGAAGGCATCTAAAACTTAATATTTAACGAGGGATTTGGTTTTTATATACACATACATATCCAATCACCACAATATATAGTACGTATCATATACATGCTATATCCCACAGAAAACATGTAAAACGATAAAAAGCAATGATTATGTCCATCCTATTGTGATTCCTCGAGCCAAGAGGAATAACGGTCATCTAGGTCTACATCACATGCAACCTGTACAAGATGAAATCTGTGCCTGCCTTTCTGGGTTTGATCAGCTCATCTCCATGATTGATCGGCTCACCATCAGGTTGGTTGTTCGGGTGCCACCACCCGATCGACTGGCGCCTACAGCCGATCGGTTCACCGGTCTTTGTGCATCTCATCAGGTCACCACCCGCTCGTCTCGCTCCTCGAACCGGCCGTCTGGATCACCAACCGATCGGTTCACACCTTGAACCGATCGTCTCAAGCATCGTCAGGTCGTCCGTTTTCTTTGACATAACAGGAAATAAAATCTATCCTATTTACAATTTAATTGTGAAACCCCGAGTTACATTCAGGGGGAGCAAAGGTAGGAAAAGAATTCTCTAATTATTTTGAGTTACATCGGGAATAAGAGAAGGGGAATCGGTGTGCAGACCGAGATGCAAGCAACCACATACAACCACACACAGATATAGGGGTTTATATGCCATAATCATGCTACACATCCACCACAAAACTCGTTTAATGGCGATGTGTATCGAGTTCATTAATATTACATATCATATATGTATATTTGGGATTTGTGGATTGGACATGTATAAAGCCGATATTATTCACATCGCATGCAACAAATAAAGGCGACAAATCAAAATTGATCATATCGATAATCCTAAAATATAGAACAGTTTACGTGGCTCTGATACCACTATTGGGTTTTAGAGGAGGCAGAGAAGCAGCGGAAACAAAAATTTTCTCCCCAAACCCAGAACAAAAGGAATCAAGTCAACGTCTATACAATTGGAAAGATAGTTTGTGAAAGCATACCTTGTCCCGAGGCTTGCTCGGTGACAGTACCTCGTGCCTTGCGCGGTCTTCACCTCTGGTCTTGGACGGTGTTTGTGCAGCTCCTGGTCGCACCGGTACTGAAGACTCCTCCTACTAGACTGTCGGATGACAGTTGTCCTCCTAAGCGGCAGTGACCTCCCGCCTCTGAAGTAGTCCACACGGACCACCTGTAACTCCACACTCCTTGTCCCACAAGGAAGTGGAAGGAGTCGCACCCTCCTGTTGACGTACTAGTCGCCAACACACTCTCCTGCTGCCAATTGCAACTGCAGTTGTCTTTCCCTTACTGCACCTCCCTTTGCGGGAAGTACTTGCTCGGGCTCTCTCTTGGTTACCAAAACCAGAGAGAATGACAACTTTGTAGAGCAACCGGCTTACACTGAGTTGTACTCTGAGAAGATCCCAATGCCCCTATATATATAGGCAGTTCATGGGACAGGGTTCTCTGTCCCCGGCAATAGGTGACTAAAAGCAGGAGTAGAAGGGTTCGAGATTTTCCACAAAAGCAACCAACTCGCAACCTGAACCGATCGTTTCATTTCTGAAATGGTCGGCTGGGGATCTGAGCCGGTCGGTTGACACTCAACCGATCGGTTGGGACCCATGAGCCGGTCGGTTCACTTTCTGAACCGGTCAGTTCGTGGTCCTGACCAGTTCCCGATTGACTTTCCTTCTTTTGTTTCTAATTGGTATCGAATACCAATCCTTGTTCCCATCAAATTGGGCAAGTGAAATGCAAGGAAAATTCTCACCAATCTTACTTTCCCAACTTGCCCGGTTGCAACAGTTGAACCGATCGTTTCAACACTTGAAGCAATCGTTCACCCTGTCCTTGAGCCGACCGGTTCACCAAGCTCAGCCAATCGGTTCATCACATGAGCCGATCGGTTGGGAGTGCAGATTGTGCAGAATCAGTCAATTGTGATTTCAATCAATCTAATACTCCAATCAATGCGTCCAACACCTTGAACATTATGATATTGAGTTATCAATTGATTGAGTGTTTAATTAAACTACTAAACTCCTTTAGTAATCAATTTAAACATTGCTTGTGGACAAAACTCCTCTTCCAGGTTAAATCCTATGTGTGTGACCCTGCAGGTCCATTTCACGTTGGCAGTGAAAGTCCATAACACTTATGACTTCACAAGCAAAGAGTGGTGCCTAGTCACACATCAGTGCTACCCAAGTGAAATAGAAAGTTGGAGAACAACTTTCAATCCTACAATCCATGAATGGTGTTACAGTGAATGTATAATTCCTTTGTCACTGATATCCTGAATGAACTCGAGGCATGGAACATTCATCCTGTCAACATTCATTCATTTCCTTGATCTCAGAGCAGACCGAGTGAGATGTGTATGACATCAATATCACATATTGATTCACACGTGCATGCGCATTCCTTTCTTAATCCTACTCATCAAGTGTCCAAGGATATCAAACTCCCTCAGGAGGGACAAATCCCATATCTATCACTCACCCCTCAAAAGCCCCATGTGTCAAAGCCACACAATCATCACCTTTATAACAACCCATGTTTCAGGATTGCGTTTGATGATGTCAAAGTGTACCCAACGACATGTGTTGAGTGTAGTGATTTCAGGTCAAAGAATCACAGTCACCACCATCACTGTGAGAGCTGACTGTGACTACCAAGTCATGGTTCCATGTGTCACTCTCACGGTGGGTCTGTCCGGTGCCTTGTTCTCTAACAAGTACCTATGTGCTTGGTTTGATATCACTATATCATGACTAATGAGATTCTGTCATCAACCAACACACAATCTAGTCTTTAGTGTTATTGATGTCTATGGTTATTTCCACAATAACAACTGACTAGGGACCAAACAAGAATGTATACTCTTAACATCCGTATGATCTCATCATTTAGGTCATGAACCTAAAAGCATACGTCATTGAGTAAAACCATTCTTTAGACATCTATCATGTTACACCATCATCTCAGAAATAGTTTAAACATATAGATCGGAAATTGCCTTTATTATTATTCAAATCATTTACAAAGTATCCCATTACAGTCATCATATGACTTGCTCTATGGGCATACATACCAACACTTCTGGCATTGGTTGTTTCTCCGCAAAACCGACACTGATACATAGGTAAAACTTGTTTGATCTAGGGCTCTAGAGGGGGGTGAATAGAGCTTTAAAAATCCTCATAAGATAGATTAGACCTTCAAATTATATCAATCAAAACCAATAGATGAAGTACAATTTGAAGTCCAAACTAACAAGAATAGCAAGGATGAGAGAAAATAGAACAAGCACTAAAAAGGTCATTTCGAGTGGTTCCACTCTCCAAACTAGGAGACAGTCAGTCCACTACCTAAAGAGGTCAACCTCTAGGACTTTGCAAGTGTTTTCCTCTATATATTCACCAATAAGAGTTACAAAACAAGACCACCAAAGGACTTACCTATCCAATACAATCTTACACCTTACCAAGGACTTACCCACTTTGCAAGAGTCTCCCACCTTCTTCCAAGGACTTAGCTACTCTTGCACAAGTCTCCAGCCTTCAAGGGATTACTCAATCTTCTTGGAAATTCAGCCTTTGCCTTCTCCTTCACCTGGAGAAGATCTTCACCTCTTCTTCAACCTTGAAGAAGATCAGCAACAACTCCACCTTTACTCAGAGTAACTTGCTTCACCTTTGCTTCATTGAGGAAAGGGGTAGGGAAGATAGAATGGAATGAGAGCTTTACAAGAACAAGGAAGAATCTCTCTTACAACTGGCCTATCTCACTCAAAATCATGAAATGAAGTGTAAACTAGAGAGAAAAAGGTGCTCAAGGAATTGCAGCACACTAAACTATAATAAGGACTTAGAATAGCATGAATGAGCAAACTTGGAATGAACTCCAAGGGGTCCTATTTATAGTTGGGGGTGTTCCCTTGAGTGTGGGATCATTTAAGGTCAAAATATAGCCATTTTTCAAGTTGCAACAGATCCATTCTCACTCAAAACAACTCACCAACGGTTATAATCATTTTTTCTACATTTTATGTACAGTACATTCGGTCGAATTTCAATAAAGGTAACTCGAGCGATCAACTAAATGACAAAGCCAATTTTCAAACTATCGGTCGAGTTTGTTATGGGAAACTCAACCGATGAGCTAAAATTAGTTTTTCTCAGTGAGTCAGTTGGTCGAGTTCTATGAGTGTGCAACTCGACCGATTGGCCTCTCCAAAAAATCCATCACGGGATCGGTCAAGTTTCCAACTTGACCGATAAACAACCTGTGAAATTTTTTTGAAATTGACATTTGAGTGATTAAACCTTAGAATTAAGTGTCCCTGAGTTTTTCTCATCTGAGTTACAAGTCATATCATCAATACAAGTGATTACAAAAATTTCTAAGGTCATTTGGAGTGATTTCTCAGAATGCACACTTGCATTGCATTTGACTTGAACTTGAACAAGCTAGGGCTTGTGTAATTTGATCCTTTTCATGTACCTAAAGCCTGAAATTAATCTTGAACAAACATATTAGATACATAGGAATGGAATGGTTAAGTCATTATCAAAATATGGGTAATGTATAACTCTCAAGTCAACATTCTCCCCATTTTTGACAATGACAAACCATTCCTCAATCATATTGAAAAGGATATTGAAGTTATACCGTTTCCTTGTAAATTGTAAGGGGATTCAAGATTTGAACAATGTGAATTGCTCCCTCTCAATCTTTGATTACTCGTACCTGCATAGTTAGTCTATCTACACAAAGCAACATGACATATATATACTATATGGTCCTTTAGCAAGTCACATGATAAAGCATATAATGAACAAGAAAAGGATCACATAGACAATAAAAACAATATGGTTGAGCTTCAAAATATTGAACTTCTCTCCCCCTTTTAACATTATCAAAAAGGAAGGGGGTAGAAGAGCATAAAAACATGTCTTCTCCAAGAACAACCAAGCATACATGCACAACATGTAATCTCAAAGCATACACCAAATAGAGACGAGAGAAACAAACAATCTAAGTCATAATAAAAAAATGGTAAAGCATGGCACCAACTCATGAGATATAGTAAATCAGAGAGTAAGTGTACAAAGGATTAAGATTACAACCTAGAAAGTAAGATCTTAAAAAACAACTACAAGCCAAAATGATGAAAACTAGATGATAAAATAGTACAGCTCAGAACATGTGCCCAGATGTGTGTAATACAAAATAGCCTAGAAAGATATATATGATCAACATCTAGACTAAAAACTAGAACAACTAAACATATAAGATATCTATATCCACAACATCATCATCATCACCATCAGAAAAATCAGGCTCGTAGTCATCATCTCCATCTGAAGGTACAATAGAGAGAACAACATCACCTTCATTACCGGAGGCACCAGTAAAACCATCAGAGCCATCATTAGAAGCATCACCATCATCATCATCAGCCTCCTCATCAGCAGCAGCCTCCTCGTCAGTAGAAGCCTCCTCATCATCCTGGTCAGGCATCTCCCCATTAGCAAGAGAACCAAAACATCAGTCGGGCCAATGTGCATTCTGCTCATCCCAAGACATACCAAGAGCATGGAGCTCATTGGCCTGTGGGAAGGAAGGAGCAGAACTATCGAAGCTAGCAAGAAGAGTGGCCAAGGAGCCAATTGTCAGAGGCAGCACACTAGGGGTAGATCCACCAATGGCAGAGGGTGTAGCATCGAAAGATGCAGGGGCATGGGCAGGGTAAAAGTGATCACATATGCAAAGGATACATAGTCACCTTGTGGGTAGGATTGGTAGATAGGGTAGGGGTGTGCACATGACATGTTTATGTTGGACATGATGGAACATAGGTCCTGATGCAGGTGCTCCTGAACCTGAATGTTGTATGTCTGTTAATGCATCATGTAGCCCATAAGAGTTTCATTAGATACATAGAAAGAAGCACGGGAAGTTCCGGTAGGCTGAGGTGGTGGAGGTGCTCGGGTAGAGGCAAAGGTAGTGGCACCAGGTGTGGTGGAGGATAGGATAGACATTGGATTCTAAAGAGTGGTCTCACTGATGCAAACTCCTTTTCGGGCAGGTTTGTAGTGCAGGTCATGGAAAAGAGATTTGCCAGTGGCAAGCTGAAATAGACCAAGATTAAGGCTCGGTAGGGTGGGTGCCACAGGTGTTCTTTCCTGAGTCAAAGTAGGTCATATGATGGAGAATGTATCTCACCCACTTGACTCTGATGTTCTTCAAGAGACTACATTATTACCGTAGTATTTTCTACAATCTCAGTCTGATATTTCTTGGGGGTGAATATTGCAATTAACGACTAGTACAAGGATGCGTCTCTTGAGGTCCAAGGTAGAGGAGGGAAGGGTGCACTTCTTCCTATATGAGAATTGAGGCTTCTTCAAGAACTTATGAATATCAGGGGGAGTGAGAGCATACTTCTTGTAGAAGGCCTCAGGCTCAACTAGGTCAAAATACTTTGGATAGTCCTAACGCCAGGTGTCAGTCACTTTAATACCCAAAAAGAAAATGTTCAGGGTATCTTCAGATACTTGGAATTTCTTCCCAGCTATCATAGATGTGAGGACTACTTAAGTATTAGGCGGGGGTACGAGGGTTTCGTAATTCCAAAACAAGTTTGTGTAGAATTCATGAACGACTTTGGTGCTTGTGATGGAATTGTTATAGCACGCCCGTTCAACACCCAAGGCTGAGAGATGGTGGTCATAAAACAACTCTGCTACTTGATGAGTGGTCTCTTGTCTTCATGGTCTTAGCTCATATAGGGAATGAAAAGGGAAAGGTTTCCTAGAAAGGAGCTCCTTGTACCTATTTAGAGCCTCATTTTAGATGAAGAGAGTGTCATCAAAGGGAATCAAGTGTGATTTGGATGAAGATGAAGGTGCATTAGCTGGGGCGGCCCTCTTCCTTCTATTGGATGACATGGAGACGAAAAGGAGAGGAAGGAGAGAACAAAAGCTAAAGAACCACCACCAAAACTTGTCCACAGACCTAGGTTAGAAAGGATAAGGTCAAGGGAGGTCGATCTAGATCAAACTAGGGCTGGGGAGAGGAAGGTTGGGGCTAGGGTTGAGAGCTTGAGGGAGCTAGAGGTTGGATCATTCGACTTTTCCCTAGTTGAGAGGGAGAATATTTGATCAAACCTATCTTAAGTTTGCTTCAGCCTGACCATCGGTCAAGTTCTGTGAGTCAAAAACTCGATCGATAGGCTCTTTAAAAAAGCTCTCAGCCTCTGATCGATCGAGTTAGCAACTCGACCGATGGTCAACCTGACCTAAAATTAGAAATTCTAATTTCTAGCCATTAGAGTACTGATTAAATTTAGTTTTCAAGTCCATTATGCATTTTAAACATACTTAGGAACATATCACTCATCATTGGGTACATTCTATGAAAAAACAAGCATTTGTGAAAAATACCCAAAAATAAGAGAAAAACAAAGCAAAATGAACATGAAAAGTTGATTTTTAGCATATTAGCAAGCAATGATGATCAAAACATAAGCAGAGCATATAGGATAGATGAAAACTAGCTAGTGTTGACCTAGGTGTTGCACATTGCCCATATTTTGATAATGACTTAACCATTCCATTCATATGTATCTAACAAATCTATTTGAGATCATTGCAGATATTAGATACAAGAAAAGAATCTCTTTTATCTCCATAGCTTCTCTTCTGGCACATGCAAAACATGTGACTTTTAACCGCTTTGTAATATAGCCCTTAGAGGCTTAGAACATTTTATGTAATCACTCATAATCATGTTTTGCATTGTATCTAAGATGGATAAAATGATTGGGACTCAAAAATCCATCGTTTGTACAGTTTATGAAAATTCCAAAATACCCTTAACAGGGATTTTGTCGGCCGAATTACAAACTCGGCCGATCCATGTATTGTGGAATTTTCTGGGCTGTCGGCCGAGTTTCCAACTCAGTCGATCCCTGTTCGGTCGAGTTTCAATGATAGGAAACTCGGCCGATCCACTGGTCAGTCAAGACTGAAGGTCGACTGATCGGTCGAGTTTCCTCATGGAAACTCGGCCGACAGTCTGCCTCTCAGACTTGTCGTCTAGTGTGTCGGCCGAGTTGCCTTTAATGAAACTCGGCCGATCGAACTGTACTGGAATGCAGAAAAAGCAATTCCAACCGTTGGAGAAGTTGGTGGGACTCAAAATAGATCCGTTGCAAGTTGTAAAACGGCTAGTTTGTGCCACTTAACTCACCCAACCTCAAAGGGACACCCTCAACTATAAATAGGACCTCTTGGACTTCATTCCAAGGTTGCTCATTCACATATGCTTGGTCCTTGCCTTAGTTGAGTGGTTTCTAATCCTTTGAGCCCCTTTCTCTCTCTACCTTCAAAGCAAATTCGTGAGTATGAGTGAGTTAGGATCCCATGTATGAGAGCTATCATTTGTAATCTTGTAAAGCTCTCCTTTCCACTTCTCCCATCTCCATTCTCTATGAAGATTGATTGAAGTTTCTTCTCCGAGTGAAAGAGAAGAAGGTTGTTGTTCTTCCCCAAGTGAAGGAGAAGAAGGCTAGCTGCTCCAGGCCTCCGAGTGAAGGAGGAAGGTGCTAAAGCTCTCCAAGTGAAGGAGAGGTGCAAGGCAAAGCTCAAGCAAGATGGGTAATTCCTGCAAGGCCGAAGACTAGAGCAAGAGTAGGTAAGTCCTTTGAAGAAGGCTGAAGACTACTTGCTTGGTGGGTAAGTCCTTGGTGAGGTTGAAGATCTTGGCTTGATATATAAGTCCTTGGATGGTTGGTAGTTGTAGCTTGTAATCTTATTGTGTGATATATATAAGAGAACCAAGTTACAAATCCTAGAGCCTAACCAACTCTAGGTAGTGGACTGACATTGCTCCTAAGTTTAGGACATGGAACCACTCTAAACCACCTGTCCAAGTGCATGCTTTCCTTGTTTCTTATCCTTGCTTTGTATGCTAGCTTAGGACATCAAATTGCTGTTTTGAATTAAGTTCTGCACTTAATATAATTTGGTGGTCTAATCACTTTTGTGAAGTTTGTGAAGCTCTATTCAACCCCCCCCTTCTAGAGCCCATTGATCCAACAAGTGGTATCAGAGCAGGTCTTCTCCAAGCTACTTCAACAAGTAGGAGAAGATGGGCGATTCAGCTCTTGGGTCACTCAATCTTGAAGGAAGCTTCTCCATGAGACCCCCGGTCTTCGACGGCACAAACTTCCTATATTGGAAGAGAAGGATGCAATTCTACATCCAAGGTGTGAGCTACGAGATGTGGAAGATAGTCCATCTCAAGTATGAAGAGCCAAAGGGGGACATCACCACGTGGACGGAAGACGAGATGAAGCGTGCTCAACTCAATGCTAAAGCCATTAGCATCATCTACGCCGCCCTCTCTCCATCGGAGTTCAACCGCATCTCTTCATGGGACACGGCTCATGAGATTTGGCACAAGCTATGTGTCACATATGAAGGGACGGAGCAAGTCAAGGAGGCCAAAATCTAAATGCTTGGTGGCCTACTTGAGAATTTCAAGATGGGGAAAAATGAAAGAGTTGCGGACATGTACACAAGGCTAAACGTCATCCTCAACAGTCTTGCAGCCCTTGGGAGTGTCATGGATAGAGGTACCATCAATGCAAAGATCTTGAGATCTCTTCCAAAGAGATGGGAGCCGAAGGTCACTTCAATTGAAGAAGTCTACAAGCTGAGCGAGTTGTCAACCGAGGAGCTGGTTGGTAATCTCCAAGCACATGAACCAAGGCTCGACAAGCAAGAGGAAGAGGAGAAAAGAGAAGAGAAGGAGTCCAAGAAGATGAAGGACACAGCCTTCAAAGCTCAAGTTGAAGAAATGATGAGGCAACAACAACTTGCCATGAAGTCTCCCTGCCCTTCCTCAAGCGAAGATGAAGGTGCAAATGATCATGAAGCCAACTATTCAAAAGGAAGACACTTCAAGGGCAAGCCATCATCCTCCACTCCTAGATGCTACGAGTGTGGTCAAAAGGGCCACTACAAGAATGACTGCCCAAAAGCCAAGAAGGGCTATCATAAGAGCAGCCACAAGAAGGATGACAAATACAAAAGAGAAGCCAAATACAAGAAGAAGAACAAGAAGGAGAGAAGACCCAAAGATGCAGCTCATGCGGCATGGGAGGAGTCCTCTACTTCAAGTTCCTCAAGCTCCGAGGATGGTGAATGTCACCTTGCACTCATGGCTTCTACTAGTGAAGAAGTAATTGAGGTAAGTGAGGTAAGCAAGGTAAGTGATGAAAGTTTACTTGATTTATCTAAGGAAACCCTCATTGAAATGCTTAATGATTGTCAATCATCTTTTGCTAAATGTAAAGCTAAAAGAAAAAGATTAGGAAAGATAGTTGATGATCTCTATGCCAAGATTGATATTCTAGATCAAAATGAGAAATTACATCTTGATAGCATAGATTCTTTACAAGGGCAATTTCTAGACCTTGAACTTCAATACAATGGAGTAGAGGTTGAGAATGGTACTTATCTTAAAACTATTGAAAATCTTAAGATAGAGAACCAAAATTGCCTAGATGAGCTAGATGTTCTAAAAACTGAAAATGTTGAACTTAAGCTTATTGATGATGCTAGAAGAAATGAAGTGTATGCTTATCAAAGAGAAATTGTTGTTCTTAAATCTGAAAATGCTAAACTTCTTGCACAAACAAATGATTTATCTTCTAGACCTATCTTGCCTAGAAATGAAGTTGCTAACTTAACTCTTGAAAAAGACTCTCTTCTTACTAAAGCCCTCTGTCTTGAGGCCGACCTGTTGCATGCTAGAGAAGATCTTGCTAGTTTATCTACTACCATTACAAATCTTAGTGATGATAATGCTAAATTAAGATCTACTTTGCAAAGGTTTCTTTCGGGTAAGAAGTCTCTAAATGATGTTCTAGAGCACTCTACCAAACAAGTTGGTACTAGTGGTCTAGGATACAATGCAACTACTCCAAAAGGTAAGAAGAAGAAAAAGGGTAAGAAAAAGAGTGTGGAAACTCCAATTTTCAATGGAGAGTCTTCCGGCTCTAAAAATCCCATGGTATGTATGCATTGCAAATGTGATGATCATTATTCTACCTATTGTCCTTACAAGCCTAAGGGGACCAACCCAAATATGAAATGGGTCCCCAAGCTAACCCCGGACCCCAAAGTTTGAGTTGGGTTCCGACATCCTCTTTTCTTGCAGGTCACAAAGAAATGGATTGTTGATAGTGGCTGCTCTAAGCACATGACTGGAGAAATCAGCCATTTCAACAAATTTGTGAAGAAGAAAGGAGGATCGGTAACCTTTGGGGACAACAAAAAGGGTAAGGTTATAGGTGAGGGTGATGTAGGTAATGATTTGTGCATTAAAAATGTTTTGCTTGTTGATGGCCTACATCACAACTTGATTAGTGTGAGCCAATTATGTGATAATGGTTATCTTGTGCTCTTTACTTCCTTAGAATGCTTGCTTCTAGATTCCCTGTCCTATAATGTCATATATAAGGGAACTAGAAATGGTAATCTATATGTGATTGTTCTTGATGCTTTAAAGCCCATACTAAATAGATGCTTAGTCGTGGATAAAAACGATCTTTCGCTTTGGCATCGACGTTTGGGTCATGTGAACTTGCATCAAATGAAGAAACTAGACAAAAAGGACTTGGTTCGAGGACTTCCCAAATTGGATTTTGAAAAGGATGAGGAATGTCAACCTTGTACCCAAGGGAAACAAACCAAATCCTCTTTCAAGTCCAAAGGGGTCATGAGTACCAAGAGAGTTCTAGAGCTTCTTCATATTGATCTCTTCGGACCTATGAGAACACAAACGCTTCGCGGCTCCAAGTATTGTCTTGTTATCGTCGATGATTTTTCTAGATATACTTGGACTTTCTTTCTTGTTTCCAAAAGCGACACCCTTGACGTTTTCTCGAGCTTTTGCAAACGAGTCGAAAACGAAGCTTCTTGTCATGTTGTTTCCATCCGTAGTGATCATGGGGGAGAGTTTGAAAATGATCTTTTTGAACGCTTTTGTGAAAAATCGGGTTATTCGCACAATTTCTCTTCTCCTCGCACACCCCAACAAAATGGAGTTGTTGAGAGGAAGAATAGATCGCTACAGGAAATGGCTAGGACCATGCTTCTTGAGTATGACACTCCTAAGAAGTTTTGGGCTGAAGCCGTTAGCACCTCATGTTTTGTGCAAAACCGAGTTTTCACTCATCCGACTTTTAAGAAAACCCCCTATGAACTATGGCGTGGTAGGAAGCCGTCGATTGATTTCTTTCATGTGTTTGGATGTCCATGTTTTGTTTTGAACACCAAGGACTCTCTCGACAAGTTTGATCCGAAATCCTACAAGGCTTTCTTCCTAGGCTATAGCACTACTAGCAGGGCTTTTAGAGTGTTTAACATTGAACTATCTAAAATAGAAGAATCTATAAATGTTAAATTTATTGAAACTAACCCTGGTATTGGCAAGCATTTGGGTGATGATGATGTTGCAGATGAAATCATTCCTATCTTAAAAGAGCTCAACATCAAAGACAAAGGCAAGCAGGTTGAAGAAGAAGAAAAAGAAGAAGAAAGGAAGGATCCCACTCCCCGCTTTGCAAAGAATCACCCCAAGGAGTTGATCATTGGCAATCCGTTTGAAAGAGTGAGGACACGGGCTGCACACAACAAAGAACAAGCAGATAGTGCCTTCATCTCTCAACTGGAGCCAAAGAACATCAAGGAGGCCCTTGGTGATGATGAGTGGATCCTTGCCATGCAAGAAGAGCTTGAGCAGTTCGAGAAGAACCGTGTGTGGACCTTAGTGCCAAGACCAAATGATAGAAAGATCATTGGTACCAAATGGGTCTACCGCAACAAGCTTGATGAGCAAGGAAAAGTGGTAAGGAACAAAGCAAGGTTAGTAGCTCAAGGTTATAATCAACAAGAAGGTATTGATTTTGATGAAACCTATGCTCCTGTTGCTAGATTAGAATCTATTCGTATGCTACTTGCCTTTGCTAGTCATAAAAATTTCTTGCTTTATCAAATGGATGTTAAAAGTGCGTTTTTGAATGGTACAATCGAGGAGGAAGTATATGTTGCTCAACCTCCAGGCTTTGAAAATGATAAGTTACCCAATCATGTGTATTTCTTGCAAAAAGCTCTCTACGGACTCAAACAAGCACCTCGAGCTTGGTATGAGAAACTAAAGAACTTTTTGTTAGATAACTGGTATATCATGGGAAAAGTTGATTGTACTTTGTTTCTAAAACACACTTCTACCCATTTTCTCATAATTCAAATATATGTGGATGATATTATATTTGGCGGAACTGACCTTGATCTTTGCAAAGAGTTTGGTTCTCTTATGCAGAGTGAATTCGAGATGAGTATGATGGGTGAGCTGACCTTCTTCCTAGGCTTCCAAATCAAACAGACCAAGGAGGGTAACTTCATCAACCAAGGCAAATATACACTTGAACTTCTTAAACGCTTTGGGATGGAGAACATGAAGCCAATGGATACACCCATGTCAAACACTGCCAAACTTGACAAGGATGAAGAAGGTGAGAAGGTAGATGAGAAGCTCTATAGAGGTATGATCGGAAGTTTACTTTACTTAACTGCCTCTAGACCTGATATAATGTTTAGTGTTGGCTTGTGTGCCCGCTTTCAATCAAGCCCTAGGAAATCACATCTTATTGCTGTCAAGAGGATTTTGAGGTACTTAGCCAAAACTCCAAACTTTGGACTATGGTACCCTAAGTCAAGGGACTTTACTCTTGTAGCATATAGTGATGCTGACTACGCAGGCTGCTTGATTGATAGAAAGTGCACAAGTGGCACTTGCTTCCTCTTGGGACCATGCTTGGTGTCTTGGTTCTCCAAGAAACAGAGCACAGTGGCATTATCAACTACCGAAGCTGAATATATTGCAGCCGGAAGTTGTTGTGCCCAGGTCCTATGGATGAAGCAAATGCTCCAAGACTTTAACATTCATTTTGATGCTTCTCCTATTTACTGTGATAATACTAGTGCAATAAATCTTTCTTATAATCCAATATTGCATAGTAGAGCTAAACACATAGAAGTTCGCCATCATTTTCTCCGTGATCACATTGTCAAAAAGGATATTTATATCACACATGTGGATACGGAAAATCAGTTGGCGGACATTTTCACTAAACCGCTTGCTAGAGAACAATTTAATTTTATTAGATCAAAATTGCTTATAACCTCTCTTGATGATGTTGCATTGCTCTCTAATTAGTTGGTTACATCTTATGTGTGTTGCTCTTGCTTATAAATGATTTGATTGCTCAAAATGCTTGTTTTTGAAAAAATTTTATCTTGTTTCTATCTCTTCTTCGGGCTTTTCTCGCAAATCGGGTTTTAATCGACAAATAGTACCCTATGATGATGGGAATGTGCCTAAATATGCTTAATATACAACCTAGTCCAATCAGAAAAATTGCTTTAGGTCGTTTGAGGCTAGGGCTAGAATCTAGGTTTTTCCCACATCAGGGATTCTGTCGGCCGAGTTGGAAACTCGGCCGATCGGTCGGGACAGAGCACCTGTGTGTTCTGTCGGCCGAGTTTCCTCTCCCTGGAACTCGGCCGATCGACGGCAGACGGGTTTAATATATATAGGAATCGGCCGACTTGCTCCCTCTCAACTAGAGCAAACTCGACCGAACCCTAGCCGCCCAGCTCGACCCTTCCTCCCCTGGTGCTCTCCTCTCTCTCTCCGGCCGTTTTTGCCCCCAAATCGGTTCGTTCGTGTGCCCTTGCTGCTCTTGAGGTGCCGCCTGTTCTCTCTCTCCGCGTGGATCGGCTCTGTTGCCTCGTTCTCCTCTCCCATGAGGTCCCAACGCCAAAAACGTGCTGTTCCTCTCCCTTCCCCTGCGGTTCCTCTAGCGCCGAGGTATATCTCGTTTGATAATCTATCTTTTGTCGACAATGCTGCGGTTGCTCGCTACAAAGAGCTCCTTCCTCGCTCTCCTTTTCCTTTTCGAGCTCTTTATCAGCCGCATACCTACCATGCCGACCTTTTCGATGCTTGTAAAATCCTTCGCACACATCATCTTGACGCCTTTTGTTTTGAGGATGCCCGTTTTCATAATCTCAAGTATAGCACCAAAGCCGTCCGTCAATTCTACGCTAACTTGCGGTGGAATTACGACTCTTTGGTTCCCCCTTCGGACACCTCAATCGTTTTGACGTCTATGATCGCTGGCCAACCTTTCCATATCACCGAACGATCTTTCAATCTTTATCTCAACGGAGGTGTTGGCTCGGCGTCGTGGATTTCCGATTACCCAAATTATTTTGATCTTCTGCACCCCGAGGACATCTATAAGGCACTCGAGGTTGACTTGACTGACATTCATAAGTTTCTCAAGCTCCCCGATTTTCCCTATAGAAAGAAGGGCACTTTGCCATCGTCCGCCCTGTCCTCCTCTCGCCGTGTTTTGGCGTTCGTTCTCAGCTGTAATGTCCACCCCAAGAAAAACCAAACGGACATCGCTGAGAACACAGCTATGATGTTGTATCTGCTTTTGAACAACCATGGAGTCAAATGGGCCCGGTATATCCTTCACCACATGACCTGTTTTGACTCCGGAAAGAACACAAAGGGCACCCATCTTCCTTATCCTGCCCTAATTTGTGGTCTTTTCCAATCTGCTACTGGTAAATCTCTTTTCACCGACTTTCTCTACCGTCTTGATCGGAAAGGAGTTTATATCAGTGAGACCACTCTTCAGAAGAGTGTCCCTACCTCTGGTGCATCATCATCTTCTGCTCCACCTCCACCTCCACCATCATCTGATGCTCCACCACCTCCACCCTCCACAGCTGCACCACCTCCTCCTGAGCCATCTTTCCGACCTCCTCCGCAGCCGGCTTATGCTGACTTCCATGTCTCCAATGAGGCCCTCATGGGGTACCTCATGCATCAGCAAGCCTACAACATGCAGGTCCAGCAACATCACCATCAGGATCTGTGCCACATCATGTCGTCCATGTCTTTGTCCTGCCCTCAGCCTTACCCCTCCTACGAGCCCTACCCCGGTGGCGACTACGCTTCTTATGCGTATAGTCAGTTTTATCCTCCTCCACCCCCTTCTGCTTCCGCTGATCACTCTGCAGGTGGATACACTCACTCTTCACCGGTTCTGGCGCTTCCAGGTGGCCGTTTGTCTGAGCTTCTGGCTCAGTACTCTTCCTCTGCTCCCCCCATTGAGGTTGCTTATGAGCTACATGCTCTTGGCATGACTTGGGCTGAGCAGAGTGCGCGGTGGCCTGGACGTGCTTTTGGTCCTCCCGACGAGGATATGGCTGATCAGGATGATGCTGACACTGACGCTGATGAGGCTACTGCGACGGATGCCGAAGACGATGACGATGACGATGCCGATGCTGAAGACGAGGCTACACCAGCTGCTGCTCCTCCTTCCGATGATGGCGATGAGGACTACCAGCCCGACGAGGACATGGAGGCTGCCGTTGATGATGTTGACATAGATTAGTATAGCTTAGAGTAGATGTGTCTAGATTAGTCTCGGATGACCATGATATATCTTTTTGGACTATGATTGTATTATTTACATTAGGCACATCATCTGAGTTGTACTATTGCTACTCCATTCGTTCGTGTAGTTTTTGTCTTATGCTTTCTTTTGGAAACACTTTGTATGGTTTATCTTATAGTGTGTTCCATATTTTGATGAATGACAGGTTTCTGATTTCATGCTTTATCTTGATAATGTATCTGTTTCTCTATGTTTTGATTGATTGAGTGTTTGGAGAAGACCTTGCTTTTATGCCCTTCTACACCCCCCCTGCCTTTTTGAGATGACAAAGGGGGAGAAAGACCTCAATCATATTGTTTTTATTGCTTGTATGATTCTTTTCTTGTCTATAAACTGAAATGCATCTAGACTTGTTTAGAATCATATAGTATCTATATATGCTATGCTAGTGTGTTAACTAACTATGCAGGAACGAGTAAGCATGAATTGAGGGGGAGCATTACAAATTGATCATATTTGCATCCCCTTGCAATTCCCTAAAGAAAAGGTATAATTTTCACATTCTTTTCAATATGTTGAGGAATGGTTTGTCATTGTCAAAAAGGGGGAGAATGTTGACCTAGGTGTTGCACATTGCCCATATTTTGATAATGACTTAACCATTCCATTCATATGTATCTAACAAATCTATTTGAGATCATTGCAGATATTAGATACAAGAAAAGAATCTCTTTTATCTCCATAGCTTCTCTTCTGGCACATGCAAAACATGTGACTTTTAACCGCTTTGTAATATAGCCCTTAGAGGCTTAGAACATTTTATGTAATCACTCATAATCATGTTTTGCATTGTATCTAAGATGGATAAAATGATTGGGACTCAAAAATCCATCGTTTGTACAGTTTATGAAAATTCCAAAATACCCTTAACAGGGATTTTGTCGGCCGAATTACAAACTCGGCCGATCCATGTATTGTGGAATTTTCTGGGCTGTCGGCCGAGTTTCCAACTCAGTCGATCCCTGTTCGGTCGAGTTTCAATGATAGGAAACTCGGCCGATCCACTGGTCAGTCAAGACTGAAGGTCGACTGATCGGTCGAGTTTCCTCATGGAAACTCGGCCGACAGTCTGCCTCTCAGACTTGTCGTCTAGTGTGTCGGCCGAGTTGCCTTTAATGAAACTCGGCCGATCGAACTGTACTGGAATGCAGAAAAAGCAATTCCAACCGTTGGAGAAGTTGGTGGGACTCAAAATAGATCCGTTGCAAGTTGTAAAACGGCTAGTTTGTGCCACTTAACTCACCCAACCTCAAAGGGACACCCTCAACTATAAATAGGACCTCTTGGACTTCATTCCAAGGTTGCTCATTCACATATGCTTGGTCCTTGCCTTAGTTGAGTGGTTTCTAATCCTTTGAGCCCCTTTCTCTCTCTACCTTCAAAGCAAATTCGTGAGTATGAGTGAGTTAGGATCCCATGTATGAGAGCTATCATTTGTAATCTTGTAAAGCTCTCCTTTCCACTTCTCCCATCTCCATTCTCTATGAAGATTGATTGAAGTTTCTTCTCCGAGTGAAAGAGAAGAAGGTTGCTGTTCTTCCCCAAGTGAAGGAGAAGAAGGCTAGCTGCTCCAGGCCTCCGAGTGAAGGAGGAAGGTGCTAAAGCTCTCCAAGTGAAGGAGAGGTGCAAGGCAAAGCTCAAGCAAGATGGGTAATTCCTGCAAGGCCGAAGACTAGAGCAAGAGTAGGTAAGTCCTTTGAAGAAGGCTGAAGACTACTTGCTTGGTGGGTAAGTCCTTGGTGAGGTTGAAGATCTTGGCTTGATATATAAGTCCTTGGATGGTTGGTAGTTGTAGCTTGTAATCTTATTGTGTGATATATATAAGAGAACCAAGTTACAAATCCTAGAGCCTAACCAACTCTAGGTAGTGGACTGACATTGCTCCTAAGTTTAGGACATGGAACCACTCTAAACCACCTGTCCAAGTGCATGCTTTCCTTGTTTCTTATCCTTGCTTTGTATGCTAGCTTAGGACATCAAATTGCTGTTTTGAATTAAGTTCTGCACTTAATATAATTTGGTGGTCTAATCACTTTTGTGAAGTTTGTGAAGCTCTATTCAACCCCCCCCCCTTCTAGAGCCCATTGATCCAACAGCTAGAAGGAACATCAGATTCATTCAAAGTAGTTATGAGCAATTTAGATCTAATAAAGTTAAATTGCTCTCTAGTTAGAGGTTTAGTGAAAATGTCTGCCAACTAATTTTTTGTGTTCACATGCGTGATATAGATATCCTTTTTGGCAATGTGATCATGAAGAAAATGATGGAGAACCTCTATATGCTTAGCTCTACTATACAATATAGGATTACATGACAAGTTAATTACACTAGTATTATCATAATAGATAGGAGAAGCATCAAAATGAATGTTAAAGTCTTGGAGCATTTGCTTCATCCATAGGACATGGGCACAACAACTCTCAGTTGCAATGTGTTCAGCCTCAGTGGTTGATAATGCCCCACTATATGAAAACCAAGACACCAAGCATGGTCCTAGGAGAAAGCAAGTGCCACTTGTGCACTTTATATCAATCAAGCACCCTGCATAATATGCATCACTATAAGCATTAAGAGTAAAGTCCATTGACTTGGGATACCATAGTCCAAAATTTTGGGTTTTGGCTAAGTACCTTGAAATCCTCTTAACAACTATAAGATGTGATTTCTTAGGGTTTGATTGAAAGAGAGCACACAAGTCAACACTAACATTATATCAGGTCTAGAGGAAGTTAAGTAAAGTAAAATTCCGATCATACCTCTATAAAGCTTCTCATCTACATTCTCACCTTCTTCATCTTTGTCAAGTTTGGTGCTATTAGACATAGGTGTGTCCATCGGCTTGGTGTTCTCCATCCTAAAGCGCTTGAGTAACTCTTTTGTTGATGAAGTTTCCATCTTTTGTTTGCTTGATTTGAAAGTCGGGGAAGAACGTGAGCTCATCCATCATACTCATCTCAAATTCACTTTGTATAAGATCACTAAATTCTTTACAAAGATCAAGATTAGTTCGGCCAAAAATGATATCATCAACATATATTTGTATGATAAGAAAATTGTTAGAAGTGTGCTTTAGAAATAAGGTAGAATCCACTATACCCATGATATACCCATGATCTAACAAAAAGTTCTTTAATTTCCCATACCAAGATCTAGGTGCTTGTTTGAGTCCATAGAGATCTTTTTACAGAAAATAAACACGGTTAGGTAAATTATCATGTTCAAAGCCCGGGGGTTGTGCAACATACACTTCCTCCTCAATTATAACATTAAAAAACACACTTTTAACATCCATTTAATACAGAAGAAAGGTTTTATGTTACAATCCCAATTTTTGGGTTCCTTTGGTAGAAATGTAATTTCTCATAATAAAGATATTGGAACAAATAATGATATAATTTGTTTTGAATAAATGGATTTCGTTTACAATAGCCTTGATGGTTGTGTTGTGGGATTTATTGGCTATTGGGCCCAATAACAAGGAAATTCAATTAATTAATGAATAATTGAGAATTTGAGAAAAGAAAGATGTAGAAACCTCTAGAAGGCAAAATAATATAATCCAAAGGTGTATTTCGTGCCACATCGGTTCCTTGGATTTCAAGGAGTCCAAAGTTGCAAAGAAAAAGCAATAAGAAAAGAAAAGATTAATTAAGTATTTCTTTATTAAGAAAGAAATTGAAAATAATGGTAAAATGTGGAAAATAAGTAGAAAGATGTGTAATTGGGTAATCCTTAGAGGAATTTCGTATCCCAAGGATTCCTAATGATAAAAGGAATACTAATGAGGAAAATAAAAGAGAAATAAAGAGAAATCCTCAAAAAGAAATATTTTAATTAGAAATACACATGATAATCAAGAATAATGCATTTAGATGCATCTAGAAGGATAATGAGTATCCAATAAAAAGGATTTCGAAATAATAGAGTTTCTTGGGATCCAAGGAGTCCCAATAAAGAGGAAAGAAAGAGAAAATACCAAAATTGCAAAATAAGGAGATAATGTTAGTATACAATTAATGTATTATGTGGTATTGCTAAAAAGACAGTAATTGCTATTAAAGGGAAATAGGATTTCGTTCCTATGGATTAAAAAGGGAAAGTATAAAGAAGATGAAAGAGGAATTTCGAATTCCTAATATCCATATTATAGGGGATATTTAAAGGAAAATGAGGAGAGAGAAAGTTTGCTTTCTAATGAAGGAATTGTATCCCTTTTGGGACAAGATCTTGCATCTTAGTGGATGCACATCTTAGGGTGCAAAACCCTCCCCTATATAAGGGGTAGAGCTCAGGGACGAGTTCTGAGGAGTTTTCATGTATCCCTCCCTCTCTTCTTCTTCTTCTTTGCATGAAAACCCTAGAGGAGAGAGAAGCTCGTATCTTGGCTCTATGAGAGGCCGTGGAGGAGGTGTGATGTGTGCGTGTTGCTTCCATGACAACCTAGGAGGGATCAGAGATCAACCCACGCTCCTATTCTCAAGCAACTCTGCCCAAAGGACTACAGCACGACTGCAGGTGGCAGCAGGGTTGCGGCCCCATTTGCTTCAAATACCCACCACCTCGGCGGTGGCTTGGAGAACCTGAAGGGGCGGTGGAGACCTACGGAGCAAGGGGACCTATCCCGGGGGACCGTCGCGGTCCAAGAGAGGAAGAGGAGCGTCGTCCATGGCGCCTAGGGCAGCAGCCGCGACGCAGAGGGAGGTAGAAGATGGGTGAGGTCGCGTTGGATGAGTATACCGCTCAACGGGCTGAAGAGGAACCCACTTAACCAGGGGTAGAATCGACATTCAGTTATGTTCCCAAAAGCTAGCGTTGCATGGCAAGGGTGACGTGGCGCTCCCGGATTGGCTCAAGTAAGTCAAATTTGCAAAATTCATATTTAATAATCGGTAGCTCGGATGGGTATGAATAATATATGCATTTTGCTCAGAAAAATGAGAAGAATCCATTAAAATATATATAAAGCCTGATTCCTTTTGTAATTCGAAAAGTAATGGAAGATATCAACTTTAATGTGTTAATGTTTAAAGAACCCTATTTTGAGATGAATAATATATTTATAAGGGTTTAATGGATGATTAGAGTTGGTATTAACCTGTTAATGATGAAAGGGCACATTAGGAACAAAAAGGATGAACTTTGCATGTAATTAGTTTAATTTTGAGTTTAATGTGCATGAATAATACTTGAATGGGCCTTGAAACCCTAATGTTGGTAAATTCGACTCTTAATAGCTTTAATTATTCAAAGTGGTGAATAAAGATGAGACATAATGATCTTAGGATATTTTGAGCATTATAGTTCCTAATTTGTGGATAAATAACCTTAATGTAGTAATTAAGGTTTTCTCATGAATAAAAGGTGGAATTAATGGCAAATCGAGTTCATATGTGAATTGGACCATAATGAACTTTGAATTGATGATAAATGCATATAATGATCTTGTCATGGATTAAAGGGATAAAAATAGTAGCTTTAATGTAAAAGATGCTTAATGAACTTAATTAATGGTTAATTATGCCTTTAATCTGAAATTGAGGATTAGATGTGGAAATAATTAGGGTTTGTGATCAATTGCGTTAAATTAGGGTTTAAAATAGTAAAAGATGAAGGGAAACCCTAATTGCAAAAGAAACCCTAAAAGTGGACTAGAAACCCTAGGAAGCGAGCTAGATTTAATAGATCTTAATGACATGAGTAATAAAAGGAAATTGTATAATTGTTTCAGGATCTTATCGAATGCTTGCTTGCCTATTGGTTGATTGGATTATTTCTGTCTCACGTCAACATGACAGGTATGTGGTTAATTATGATTAATCGCATTAGTTTTCTGAGGGTTTTCCAAATGTTTCCTCGCATTGAATGCAATCTAAACTGTTTGGATGTTCATACTGCAATTATAAAGTCACTATGGCTATCACAGTTTTATATATATATATATATATATATATATATATATATATATATATATATATATATATATATGTGAATTCTCGCACCTACATGCCACCCTGATGGAAGATGCCATAAAGGTCAGGCCCAGGAGGGTAGACCAATGGGCACCATGAGAGGTGACCCCAGACACCAAGCTCGGGAATGAGAAGGTGGTCTATGATGCATGACTATGGAGCACCGTGAGAGGTGACTTCCAGGAACCAAGCTCGGGATTGAGAAGGTGGCCTTAAGTCAATGGCAAAAGAGAAACCCTAGAGGGGTATGCCAGGGTTAGGGCAAAAGCAGTGGAGAATGACACATCGAAAATGTAAAGTGGCTTGTTAAATAATTTGATTGTGACTATTAAATTGTTAGCCATATTTACAAGATTTTGGTTGTTCCCACATACCAGTATATTTTGATATACTGACCGATGTTTTGTTTATCTGCATTTTAGGAACAACAATTGAAAGAACAAACAGTAAAGTGACACATTGTGGAAATAAGAAATAAAGTGCAAGGAGGATTAGATAGAATAATTCAAGCTCTGGATAGATAGATTTCCAAAGTTTTCAAAGGTAAGTAAAGTTTTAATTTTATACCAAATTCCAGTTAGTTAGTAGAATTTCATAATTATTATTGATTATTTGTCGAACCTTTGATCATGTTAATTGAATAACGACTCTGACCTTCAGGTCTCCCTTAATTGGGGGGTTACCAGGAGGTGGGGTCATTACAATTGGTATCAGAGCGAAGGTTCCTCACTTAATCTTTAATAATTATTAAATTTTACAAATTATGTAGAACCCAAGGGAGTTATTAGAGGATTATCCGAAAGACAGAGGTGTCTAGAAAGGGATCACGACCGGGGGCTGGCAATATTTTCCTCCGCACTACTAGTCAGAATACGAGGACTCCCGGATCCGTGTGACTGCCTAGCCAAAGTCTTAGGGTATGAATCGAAATAAGATACCTTTAGGACTCTCTCATCTTGTTCATCCCTGCTCAACTCAAATTCTTTTAAGGACCTTAAGGATTAGGGTTTTCTCTCTTTTCCTCACCCTCTTGAGGTATGGGTAAGGTTGATAAGGATTAAGGAATCCTCCACCAAATTAATAAAGAGCATGTAAATAAGATGCCATGGACATAAACTTAATAGAGTAAGCGTAAAAGAATAGATACATGTCTAGGTCGTATGACACGAGTTGTCATTACACTTAGGAGAGACCTGAGGATAGACCTCCTTGTCAGGAGGATGAGTAGAGGGAGTTAGTCTTAGAGGTAGAGATCTCCATTATAAGTAGATACCTAGCACATCCTTTGAGGATGATGTTAACCCTAACCCTAAGTGAAGGTTAGAGAGAGAGTTGTCATGATATGTTAGATGTCATGGTAGACCAGGTGTTTAGATAGACATGCCTCTGGATTGCCATGCGAGCCATGAGAGGTTGGATGACCTAGCACCTTTGGCAACCCAACCCTAGGAAGGGTCGTGCATGTTAGAGAGAAGGATAGCTCCTTCATGGATGAGGTTATAGGAGAACCTATAGAAACCCTATGGGCTTAGGCAAGTAGGGTATAGCTTGCACCTAGAGTGCATCAATAGTGCTGATAGTAGGTTGAAACCCTAGTCAAGGGAGTATGTTGGATAGCTTAAGTGATAAACATAAAGAGCTAAGGATAATCTTGAGCCAAACATGAGTTGAGCAAAGGCTTCACCTAGGTAGGGATATGCTGGTAAGCTTGATCTAACTTCATGTAGAGAGGCTGGATGTGGAGTTAGATCTAGAGAGAGAAAGTAGGACCCAAGAAAGAAGGTTGGAAGCTCAGATTTTGAGACATGAGGAAGAGTGGGGAGTCGAGGATGATGTGACCTAAGCGGATGATAGTGGATGACAGTGGATGCTTCTAGTACCTATGGTATAAGTGATTACATGCTGGATGAGATAAAGAGTGCTTTAGACCTTGAGGAGGTTTGAGTAATAGGTTGTGAGGCCTTTTACCTTGTTGGTTGTTCTTTAGGAGGACTCGACCCTGATGTGTTTCTCGAGTAGAAGGATGACAGGGAGTGTGTGTCATGCCTTATACATGCTTGATTCTTGGTTAAGAGATTGAGCATGCAGTTGGACACCCGAAGGTGAACCTAGGGTTCCTAGGCCTAAGAGGGGAAGCAATGTACCCAATGCTCATGATGAGATTTGAGTCCCTATAGTTTCAAGTATGGTACTCCTCATGCGGAGAAAAAAAAAAAAGGAAACCCCTTAAGTTAAGGGTATGTTTGATGAACCCCTCACAACTAAGTTGATCTAATGTTGAGGAAAGAGAACAAGTATGACCTAGCATGGTTTAATAGGTGGTCTGCTTGTGCCTTAGTAGTTGTTGGGTTAGGCATGCTCATGTGAATGTAAACCCTAAGGACGTTTGTGACCTTGGTTATTGAGGTGAAGCTTTCCTCCCATCCTGGGAGAGGGACCCTTTGGTAGAGTGTATACCAGTTTTGTTGGTTTAAGTTAACCTAAAGAGGTCTCATAGGATCTTGAGAAGCTAAGTGAAAAGTACATGGCCTGAGATTGAACCTGTAGACCCATAGATAACCATCTCTATGTGCATGTGGATGTGTTACCATGGAGGTTACCAGTATGGGGCCTGACCAAGGTAGGCAGGTTACCATGACCTCTGTGAAAGGATGAAAGACAGCCCAAGAATGCAGAAAGAGATATGATGAATGCTTGAGTAAGGTTCTAAGTTGAACATGTACTATAAGATAATCCTAAGTCTATCCTAGGGTCAGGTAGGGATAAGACCGATGGAAGTAGGATTTGCATAATTCCCTAGTTGCTCGGGAGGTAACAACTATCATTGTCTGAGGGCCATGGGTTAGGAGATTGATCACCTTCATGAACTCATGGGACCCAAAGGGCAGATGAGTAGGGCACTCTCTGGATGCATAAGGGAAGAGGGATGACCCCAAAGTGCTGGCACCCTATAGACCTAGAGGAGATGACCAAGGATTGTGCTTGGACCAAGTAAGTTCGAGACCAGTTTTCCATGGAAGTAATTTTGATATCATGATGTTTGTGATGTAGAGACATAAGTTGCACGTTCTAACTTAGATTTGAAGGTGTACTGCCAAGGTGGGATGTACCATCTCTATTCTTAGAATAGGAAGAACTCTATATTTGGACTGCAACCAAATGCTTATTTCTTCTTGTTATGGGAGTGAGAGATAGGACAGTACGCATGCCATACACCAAGGGTAAAGATGACATGAGTTGGAACGTTGCTACAAGGTATGAGGACAGAGATGATAACATACCTTGGTGGAGTGAATGATACATGGATGGTTTGCAAACAACAAAAGGTATAAGGTAGTCACCTTATAATGATGTTTTAGCATGAGCTATGTGGATTTTGCAAGTGATACAAGGTTGAGTTTGATCACCATTAGGATGAGCTCAGAGCTTCTTGATGAAGACCAACTTAGAGTTGAGGTGAGATGATTAGTATAATACATGGAAGTGTATGTCTTCAACATTACCTAACACCTAAGGATAAGAAGTGGTAATGAATGCTCTGGTTGAAGATATAGCTGCCTAGTTTAGCTGGAAGATAGAGGAAGTTGAGGTTGTTAGGCTAACCTTAAGTTGAGAAAAAGAGATAAGTTTGGAAAGAAGATGTGTTTTGTCTAACACTCAGATGTAATAAGATATGTTGAACAAGTTAATGGTTGTTTGGTTAGCCAGTTTAGTCCTTGATGTAGTAAAAGGGTGGTGATAGAACCTCAGATGCACTTCTTTGGATAGGAAGGTAATAAAACCCTGATGAGAGTGGTTTAGGGCTTCCGAGGAATCAATATTGAGGAATCATGACATATAGGAAATCATGATTTTAAGATCACCATACACCATGGAACTACAAAGATAATAAGTGATGGTAGTACTTTGGATGCCTGATACATGTAGCGTGTGGCCATGCAAGCCAGAAGGTGAATGATGAGCACCGGTAACCCAGTGCATCGATTTAGAAGGTAAAGAGTTCCTGAGAGGGAATGAGAGTTCATCACTATGGATGTTGTGATAAGTCTCCCCTAGACTAAGGAAGGTCGAGATCCAATATGGGTTATGGTAGATCGCCTTACCTAGATGACATGAGAAAGGAAGAGCACTGTCATGAGACAGATTCAGTTGAACTACTTAAGAGAGAGAGATGGTTCAACTAACTCATGATGTGAGTTCAAAAGTTCTTGGGTATGACCTAAAGGTTCACTTCCATGAGGTGGAAGTAGAAACATGCCAAACTCGATGTTAGTACAGTTTATCACCCCTTACTAATGGTTAGTATGTTCCAGACTAGAGGGTCTGAGGTGAGCAAGTGAGCTTGCTCAGGGTGATACAAAGAGAAAGTTCTTAGGATGTGATGTTAACCACCATAGCCCTTATTAGGATGCAAGAAGTCTTATAGAGAGGTTGTGTCGGTCACCACTTCATTAAGATGATGTTGGTGAAGGAGGCCTCACGAAGGTCAGGAAAGAACCACAGTGTGTGCAGATGAAGTCGCTTGATCGTGCAATGGCTGAGAGAGAGCCCAAGGGTGACATGAGTTACGAGTTGATGCAAAGCAGACTGACATGCAGTTCACTGTGGGAGAACATGTAATGTGAAATTCTGACCCCTCTAAGCTACAACTGAGAAAGCTAAATCCCCGATATATGGGTCCATTTGAGATGGATTCGTGGAGATGGTTGTGGTTAGCCTTACCCCTCAGGATAACATGATGTATAATGTGTTCCATGAGTCTGATCTAGAGCACTATGTGAGGTACCCAAGCCATGTGTTGAGCCCTGAACCTATTCAACTTTTGAGAGGCTGAAATGTCCTGAGTCACCTATGAGGGTATGATATGCCAAGGTAAGAAAGAACTCAGATGGAAGAATATGAGATGATGAAGGTTTTTGGGAAGCTATATGGAAAGGGGTGAAGCCACATGGGAGCCCTAATGGACATAAGAGAGGCTTATCCTGTTTGTTTGTTTGCTTGATGGAATTTTGAGGACAAAATTCTTATAAGAGGGGAAGGATGTCACAACCCCAATTTTTGGGTTCCTTTGGTGAGAAATGTAATTTCTAATAATAAAGATATTGGAACAAATAATTATATAATTTGTTTTGAATAAATGGATTTCGTTTATAATAGCCTTGATGGTTGTGTTGTGGGCTTTATTGGCTATTGGGCCCAATAACAAGGAAATTCAATTAATTAATGAATAATTAAGAATTTGAGAAAAGAAAGATGTAGAAACCTCTAGAAGGAAAAATAATATAATCCAAAGGTGGATTTCATGCCACATGGGTTCCTTGGGTTACAAGGAGTCCAAAGTTGCAAAGAAAAAGCAATAAGAAAGGAAAAGATTAATTAAGTATTTCTTTATTAAGAAAGAAATTGAAAACAATGGTAAAATGTGGAAAATAAGTAGAAAGATGTGTAATTGGGTAATCCTTAGAGGAATTTCATATCCCAAGGATTCCTAATGATAAAAGGAATACTAATGAGGAAAATAAAATAGAAATAAAGAGAAATCCTCAAAAACAAATATTTTAATAAGAAATACATATAATAATGAAGAATAATGCATTTAGATGCATCTAGAAGGATAATGAGTATCCAATAAAAAGGATTTCGAAATAATAGAGTTTCTTGGGATCCAAGGAGTCCCAATAAAGAGGAAAGAAAGAGAAAATACCAAAATTGCAAAATAAGGAGATAATGTTAGTATACAATTAATGTACTATGTGGTATTGCTAAAAAGAAAGTAATTGTTATTAAAGGGAAATAGGATTTCGTTCCTATGGATTAAAAAGGGCAAGTATAAAGAAGATGAAAGAGGAATTTCGAATTCCTAATATCCATATAATAGGGGATATTCAAAGGAAAAAGAGGAGAGAGAAAGTTTGCTTCCTAATGAAGGAATTCGATTCCTTTTGGGACAAGATCTTGCATCTTAGTGGATGCACATCTTAGGGTGTGAAAACCCTCCCCTATATAAGGGGTAGAGCTCAGGGATGAGTTCTGAGGAGTTTTTGTGTATCCCTCCCTCTCTTCTTCTTCTTCTTTGCATGAAAACCCTAGTGGAGAGAGAAGCTTGTATCTTTGCGCTATGAGAGGCCATGGAGGAGGTGTGATGTGTGCATGTTTCTTCCATGACAACCTAGGAGGGATCGGAGATCAACCCGTGCTCCTATTCTCAAGCAACTCCGCCCGAAGGACTACAGCACGACTGCAGGTGGCAGTAGGGTTGCGGCCCCGTTTGCTTCAAATACCCGCTACCTCGGCGATGGCATGTAGAACCTGAAGGGGCAGCGGAGACCTACGGAGCAAGGGGACCTATCCCCGGGGACCGTCGCGGTCCAGGAGAGGAAGAGGAGCGTCGTCCATGGCGCCTAGGGCAGCAGTTGTGGCGTTGCGGGAGGTAGAAGATGGGTGAGGTCGCGTTGGATGAGTATACCCCTCAGCAGGCTGAAGAGGAACCCACTTAACTAGGGGTAGAATCGACATTCAGTTATGTTCCCAAAAGCTAGCGTTGCATGGAAAGGGTGACATGGTGCTCCCGGATTGGCTCAAGTCAAATTTGCAAAATTCATAACTAATAATCGGTAGATCAGATGGGTATGAATAATATATGCATTTTGCTCAGAAAAATGAGAGGAATCCATTAAAAATATAATTGAATCCTGATTCCTTTTGCAATTAGAAAAGTAATGGAAGATATCAACTTTAATGTGTTAATGTTTAAAGAACCCTATTTTGAGATGAATAATATATTTATAAGGGTTTAATGGATGATTAGAGTTGGTATTAACTTGTTAATGATGAAAGGGTACATTAGGAACACAAAGGATGAAATTTGCATGTAATTAGTTTAATTTTGAGTTTAATGTGCATGAATAATACTTGAATGGGCCTTGAAACCCTAATGTTGGTAAATTCGACTCTTAATAGCTTTAATTATTCAAAGTGGTGAATAAAGATGAGACATAATGCTCTTAGGCTATTTTGAGCATTAAATTTCCTAATGTGTGGATAAATAACCTTAATGTAGTAATTAGGGTTTTCTCATGAATAAAAGGTGGAATTAATGGCAAATCGAGTTCATATGTGAATTGGACCATAATGAACTATGAATTGATGATAAATGCGTATAATGATCTTGTCATGGATTAAAGGGATAAAAATAGTAGCTTTAATGTAAAAGAGGCTTAATGAACTTAATTAATGGTTAATTATGCCTTTAATATGAAATTGAGGATTAGATGTGGAAATAATTAGGGTTTGTGATCAATTGTGTAAAATTAGGGTTTAAAATAGTAAAAGATGAAGGGAAACCCTAATTGCAAAAGAAACCCTAAAAGTGAACTAGAAACCCTAGGAAGCGAGATAGATTTAATAGATCTTAATGACATGAGTAATAAAAGGAAATTGTATAATTGTTTTAGGATCTTACTGAATGCTTGCTTGCCTATTGGTTGATCGGATTATTTCTGTCTCACATCAACTTGACAGGTATGTGGTTAATTATGATTAATCGCATTAGTTTTCCGAGGGTTTTCTGAATGTTTCCTCGCATTGAATGCAATCTAAAATGTTTGGTTGTTCATACTGCAATTATAAAGTCACTATGGCTATCACAGTTATATATATGTGAATTCTCGCACCTACATGCCACCCTGATGGAAGATGCCATAAAGGTCAGGCCCAGGAGGGTAGACCAATGGGCACCATGAGAGGTGACCCCAGACACCAAGCTCGGGAATGAGAAGGTGGTCTATGATGCATGACTATGGAGCACCGTGAGAGGTGACTCCCAGGCACCAAGCTCGGGATTGAGAAGGTGGCCTTAAGTCAATGGCAAAAGAGAAATCCGAGAGGGGTATGCCAGGGTTAGGGCAAAAGAGGTGGAGAATGACACATCGAAAATGTAAAGTGGCTTGTTAAATAATTTGATTGTGATTATTAAATTGTTAGCCATATTTGCAAGATTTTGTTTGTTCCCACATACCAATATATTTCGATATACTGACCGACATTTTGTTTTTCGGCATTTTAGGAACAACAATTGAAAGAACAAATAGTAAAGTGACACATTGTGGAAATAAGAAATAAAGTGCAAGGAGGATTAGATAGAATAATTCAAGCTCTGGATAGATAGATTTCCAAAGTTTTCAAAGGTAAGTAAAGTTTTAATTTTATACCAAATTCCAGTTAGTTAGTAGAATTTCATAATTATTATTGATTATTTGTCGAACCTTTGATCCTGTTAATTGAATAACGCCTCTGACCTTCGGGTCTCCCTTAATTGGGGGTTACCGGGAGGCGGGGTCATTACATTTTATAGCTAGCAAAGGCAAGTACCAAATGAATGGACTCAAGTCTAGCTACAGGTGCATATGTTTCATCAAAATCTAAACCTTCCTGTTGATTGCAGCCTTGAGCCACTAACCTTACTTTGTTCCTTACCACTTTGCCGCTTTCATCAAGCTTGTTTTGGTAGACCCACTTGGTGCCAATGATCTTTCTATCACTTGGTCCTGGCACTAGGGTCCAGACTTCGTTCTTTTCAAATTGCTCTAGCTCTTCTTGCATAGCTAGGATCCACTCATCATTCCCAAGAGCATCCTTGATGTTCTTGGGCTCGAGTTGTGAGATGAAGGCGATGTTGGCTTATTCTTTGTTGAATGCAGCCCGCGTCTTCACTCTTTCAAATGGATCACCTAAAATTAGCTCTTTTAGATGATTCTTTGCAAACTGGGGGGTTGGATCCTTCTTCTCTTCATCTTTTTCTTCTTCTTGAGTGACCACCTCTTTTCCCTTTTGGATGATGTTGATCTCATTTAGAATAGAAATTACTTCACCTGCAACATTATCATTTGGAACAATATCTTTGGAAATAGGGGGGTTAGTCTCAATAAACTTAATATTTATGGATTCTTCTACTTTAGCAAGATCAACATTAAATACTCTATAAGCCTTGCTAGTAGTGTTATATCCAAGGAAAAAAGCCTTGTAAGATTTTGGTTCATTCTTGTCGAGAGAATATTTTGTATTGAAAACAAAACAAGGACATCCAAAAACATGGAAATACTCGATAGAAGGCTTCCTACCACACCATAGCTCATAGGGGGTTTTCTTCAAATAAGGATGTGTAAAAACTCGATTTTGCACAAAACACAAGGTATCGATAGCTTCAGCCCAAAACTTCTTTGGAGTGTTATACTCTAGAAGCATGGCCCTAGCGATATCATATAGTGACCTATTCTTCCTCTCTACAACCCCATTTTGTTGAGGTATTTGAGGAGAAGAGAAGTTATGTGCATAACCAGATTCTTGAAAAAAATATTCGAAAAGATCATTTTCAAATTCTCCCCCATGATCACTACAGATGGAAACAATACGACAAGAGGCTTCATTCTCAACTCGTTTACAAAAGCTCAAGAAAACATCATACGTATCACTCTTAGAAATGAGAAAGAAGGTCCAAGTATATCTAGAGAAATTATCGAAAATAACAAGGCAATACTTGGAACCACAAAGCGATTGAGTTCTCATTAATCCAAATAGATCAATGTTAAGAAGTTCAAGAGCTCTCTTGGTACTAAGGACTCCTTTGGATTTGAAGGAGGACTTGGTTTGCTTTCCTTAGGTACAAGGTTGGCATTCCTCATCCTTTTCAAAATCTAATTTGGGAAGTCCTTTGACCAAGTCCTTTTTTCTCAACTTCTTCAGCTGATGCATATTTACATGACCAAGCTGACGATGCCAAAGAGAAATATCATTTGAATTGACTACTAGGGATGTACCAACAATATGCTTCATAGAGTCAAGAACAGTAACATAAAGATTACCACTTCTAGTTCTCTTATATATAATTCAGTAGGTGAGGGAATCTAGAATCAAGAATTCGAAGAAAGTAAATAACACAAGGTAATCATTATCACACAATTGACTAATACTAATTAAATTGTGATGTAGACCATCCACAAAAAGAACATTCTTGATACACAAAGATTCACCTACATCACCCTCGTCTTTGACTTTACCTTTCTTGTTGTACCCAAAGGTGACCGAACCTCCTTTCTTTTTGGAGAAGTTGTTGAAATGGCTTATATCACCTGTCATATGCTTAGTGCAACCACTATCAACAATCCATTTTCCTTTTTCCTGCAAGAAAGGAGAATGTCAGTTCCCAACTTAAACATTGGGATCTAGAGTTAGCTTGGGGACCCATTTCATCTTTGGGTTGGTCCCCTTAGGCTTGTAAGGACAATAAGTAGAGTAATGATCATCACACTTGCAATAAGAACAAACCATAGGATTCTTAGTTCCAAAAAACTCTCCTACGAAGAAAGAGGTCTCCTTGCTCTTTTTCTTACCTTTGGCTTTGCTCTTGCCTTTTGGTGCTCCCCCTACAAATCCCAAACCACTATTACCACTTTGTTTGGTAGAATGGTCAAGGATTTCATTTAGGGAGTTTTTCCCTTTGAGGAATTTCTATAGAGAGGCCCTTAGTCTATAATTATCATCATTAAGAGATATGATAGTAGAATACAAACTAGTAATATCATCTCTAGCATGAATAAGGTCGACCTCAAGACATAGGCCTTTAGTCATTAGGAATCTTTCTCAAGAGAAATAGAAGCAATATCATTACTAGGAAAGATACGTCTAGAAGATAAATCATTAACTTTACCAAGCAACCTAGCATTTTCATATTTAATCACTTGAATTACCATAAGATAGACATCTCTCTCATCCCTACGAGCATCATCAAGAAGCTGAAATTCAACATTTTCAGTTTTAAGAATTTCAAGCTCCTTTAGGCACTTTTGGCTAGGGATGAGCATCAGGTCAGGCCGGCCCGATCCGACCCGTGACCCATCCCGCAGAACCCAGTCCAGACCCGAACCCAATTTATAATATGGGTGGTTAGGCCTAAAATTTAAACCCATATTTTATTTGGGCCGAGTACGGGCTTAGGTAAACCCAGGCCCAAAAATTCGAATGCCCAGATTAGATGTTATGTACATTATATATGTATACATATATGTTTGTTAGAAAGAAAAACATACAAATTTCTTAATGCAATATGTAGTATGTATCCAACCAATGGCAACATGGATAATCTGTAATCAATCAACATTATTAGTGAATTGATACTAGTAAGATAACCATCATTGACATGGATAGACACATACTTGATTTCTTTGTTTTGATGTCACTTTGTCATTCAAATGGAACTTTTTGTTGTTTAACTATGTATATTTTAAAAATTGAATAAAATATGGCATCCATACTTTGATTTACAAAGTATATGGCACTTAGAAAACTCATGCCATTATCTCATTAAAGAAAAATAAAGAAGCAACTAGCTCAATGCATAATAGATTCTTCTCTTTTTTTGCTCATATGCCCACATGTAGGAGACAAATGATATTTTTCCCTTCCAACACCCATTTCATTGTTTATGCATATAAGATGAAGAAGCAAAAAGCCACAACATTGTAGATTTCACTAATTTTCCAAGTCTCATACATTCACATGTACGAGAAAATGATTTGTTGCTCTTTCAATGTCTATTTCATTGCTATAAGGAATCATGCAACTAAGGTATACATATTTCGGCTGCATATATCACAAAGTGTGTATGTATATATATATATATATATATATATATATATATATATATATATATATATATATATATATACATTATTTTTAAGGTTGATCACAAATAATACATCATACTAGTTTAGTTTTCATGTTAGCTAGTTAAATCTAGAAAAATTTAGTATACTCATTCGATGTTATATGGGTAAACCCGAACCCGACCCAAATCCCATCATTCTTATATGGGCCGAGTATGGGATGATATTTTTCAATTTTATTTGGGCCCAAACCCGGCCCACAACCCGCTTTAAAATGTGGGTTTGGGTTTGGGACATGAAAAACCCGATATAACCTGGTCCAATGCTCATACCTACTTTTGGCTATCTTCCTTAAGAGTTTCAATGTTCTTAAGATAGTTACCATTCTCTACCTCAACTCTATTATATTAGAGATCCAGATCAAGATATTGGCCTTGAAATTTATCCATGCTCTCGAGACGAGTTTTCTCAATAAGCTCAAGAATTTTAAGTTTAGCATACAAATCATCAATAATTTTTCCTAATCGTTTCCTCTTAGATTTACACTTGGCAAAAGAAGAATGAGTAGAAACAAGCATGTCAATAATGGCTTCCTTAGATAACCCATGCAAGCTTACCTCACTTACCTCACCAATTTCTTCACTAGTAGAGGCCATGAGTGTAAGGTGGCACTCTCCATCTTCTTCGGAGCTTGAGCTACTTGAGGATGAAGCTTCCCAAGCTGCATAAACTGCATTCTTATGTCTTTTCTCATTCTTGTCCTTCTTCTTATACTTTCTCTCCTTATTTTACTCTTCCTCCTTCTTTGAGCTACCCTTGTGGTGTGACTTTCTTGACATGAGACATTCACTCTTGTAGTGCCCCTTTTGTCCAAACTTGTAGCATCTAGGAGTAGAGGAGGAGGTTTGCTTTCCCTTGAAGTGCTTGCCCTTGATGTAGTTGGATTAATGCTCACTTAGGCCATCATCTTCACTAGAGGAGGAAGGAAAAGTCTGGCAAGCAAGTTTTTGTTGAAGGATGACCACCTCCACTTGTGCTTTGAAAGCACTCTCTTTAATCTTTTTGGCTTCCTTCTCTTCTTGCTTGGTTTCTTCTTCTTGCTTGCCAAGCCTTGGCTCATGAGCTTGGAGGTTGCCAATGAGCTCTTTGGTTAAGATGTCACTAAGGCTCCTCACTTCTTCAATGAAGGTCACCTTTAACTCCCATATTTTTACAGAGTCCTCAAGATCTTATAGTTGATAACACCTCTATCCAAAGTGTTGCCCAAAGCAGCCAGCCCATTGATGATGACATTGAGACTTGAGTACATCTCCGTAATCCTTTTCTCTAGGAGTCTGTTTAACATGTAGATCTTAGCCTCCTTGACTTACTTTGTGCCCTCATAAGTGATGCACAATTTCTCCCAAATCTCATAGGCGATGTTCCAAAATGAGATCTAGTTGAACTCTGTTGGGGTAAGGGCTGCATAGAGGATGCTTATCGCTTTGGAATTGAGTTGGGCTTCTTTGAGTGTAGCTTCACTCAACGTTGCAATAGCTCTAGTTGGCTCCTTGTATGGTGTGACCATCACGTTCCACATGTCAAAGTTCATGCCTTGAATGTAGAATTGCATGTGCCTCTTCACATAGAGGAAGTTGGTGTCGTCAAAGACCAGAGGACGCATGGAGAAGCCTCCCTCTAGGTTCAAATAATCAAGTAGGTTGTCACCCATCTTCTCATCTCATGGGAGATTGTTAGAGAAGATCCTTGGCTCTGATACCACTTGTTGGATCTAGAACTCTAGAGGGGGAGTGAATAGAGCTTTAAAAATTCTCACAAGATAGATTAGACCTTCAAATTATATCAATAAAAACCAATAGCTTAAGTGCAATTTGAAGTCCTAACTAACAAGCATAGCAAGGATGAGAGAAAATGGAACGAGCAATTTACAAGGTCATTTAGAGTGGTTCCACTCTCCAAACTAGGAGAGAGTCAATCTATGTGATAAAGTGGATTTTTGCATTATAATGAAATAATTACACTTTTTCCCTCATTATACTCACTCATGATCCTCAATATTTTTCCTCAGATTAATAACAAATTTTAAGACTCAAATCCAAGATATGGTGACCAATGTTGATTTTATACACATTATAACATCACAAATTGGATTCATTCATCACTTTGTCCAAAGAATCAAATTGGTCAATCAAACTTTGTCTTTTGGTTCTCAAACTTTTTCTAAATATTCTCCACATTTTTTGTGAATATATGGTCCAAATTTCATCCCATTTGGACATTCCTATAAGTTTCTATGAATTTTGGAAGTTATCTTCTCAAAATCCTTTTATTTGCCTTTTCTTGGGCTTTTCCAAGTCAGCAATCCGGGGCAAAGGGTCTGGGGCGAGCCACGGCCGTTGGATCTGCTGCTCGCGGATCCAGGCCCAATCAAGTGGCCAAAACTTTATCTTCAACCTCCCGCAATCAGCGGGGAGGTGATTAAGAAACAACAATGATCGATTTCCCGGTCTTGACCACTTTTTGAAAATCTGAGCGATCCAAAATGCTCCCCTTGCAAATTCGAACTCACTGAGTCCTAGTTTGACCCCCTTTTTGTACGCCATTGTGCCACCAAAATGACCCCCTCGCCTCCCATTCTCATCCCGGTGGCCATGGCTGCTGCCCTAGTTCTCTAGCCCTAAATCTAGCCTCGTTTCACCTATAAAAGGACCTTCACAGTCCGCAGAAAGTGCACCTTGCTCAGAACGTGGCCTCACACACCCTCGCAGCCTTCCTAATGCTCTCTTTTCTTGCTTTGATCCACTCCTACTACAAACAGCGCCGTCGCAAGCGCAGTTTGGGCGTCTCCTGCTCGTAGCGTCGGACCTCCATCTATTATGCTCGTCCAATTCACGGGGATGAGGCAAGCTCGGTCGGCACCTCGTCCGCCTCCCTTGCCCTCTTCTTCTCTCAGACCTTCCCCACTCCGGCGAGCACCTCCGCTTGCCTGTGTGGCTCACGTGAGACCTATGAAAGCAAGGGGAAAGGCTCCCCGAACCATCGGTCCAGGAGATGCTAGAGCCGGTTCAAGGGCCCAACTAGAACAGTTTTGACCGGCCAAAATAGAAGTTTGAACCGCCCGAACCAAGATTGGACCAGCCCTCCAAGCTAGCAAGTCGCAAGGGATAGGTGGCTAGATCGGAGCCATTTCTTGCGCATCCAACGATCTGACTGTTTTCGCAAATAAGGTATTTGTATCCCTCTCTACTCAAAATTGCAAGAAATAGTCAGATCTTGTTTTAATAATAGAAAATGTATCCGAACTCCAAAAATGATGAATAAGTAGTCCATTTTGATCAGAAAAATCCAATGAGTCTGTTAAAAATACTTTTGGAACCTGATTCCAACCTATGCTTATTGATATGATTAAATCTTGATATCTTGCTTATTTAATGACTCTATTTTAGTGATTAATCCCTTGAAATCTTGATATTTTATTCTAATGATCATATTGAAGCCAAACTTGATTAAATGTGAGTTTGGATCTGATCTTGTAACTTATCTCTCCTAAATGTGAATCATACACATTGAACTAAAGATTAACCTTTATATTGTGATAATAGATCTAAATCTTATGAAAAAACTTGATCAAGTGTATGATTCATGACTCTACTTTAATCAAACTGATCTTGAATTGCAATTATGCTAAGTATCATGATGAATTAGGAACATGTTGATGACTTGGATAATGATCATAGATTAGGGTTAACACTTATGATCCTATAAAACCTAGGTTAGTCATTCACACTCAAAATAATTGACATGGGAAATAATGTTGGATATATTGAAATATGGGTTGAATATAAGTGAATGACCCAACCCTAAGGTTGTCATACGAAAAGTGTAACCCTAATATTGAATATTGAAATATGATATTCTGAACATCATGATCTTGACCCTTGATCCAATCTTGTGAATTAGGATCTGACTCGAAGGGTATACCCATTACTTGTTGATCTATACTCAAAAACCTCGGTGAAAGGTACGCTATTATATAACTCTTCCTTGATTGTATTGAAGATATGTATACGTATCTCTTGACCGTATGCTTGGCTATTTATTTGGATGAGCTATTGTTCCCTATGATTAGTCTTCTGTTTTTCTATATTATACTTTGAAAAACATGAAAACATAAATTGCATGCCCATTATGACTGCCCGTATATTGATAATGTTGATGATATTGATAATGTTGATAATGTGGATATTGAGTACAACAACCCCCTCATTTGGAAGTGGGACTTGTACATTGGCTTCCTATGTTCCTATGGTGAAAAGGGGCATAGTGACCTTCCCCATCGCGTTGGGGTAATAGAGTCACACAAATTATATAAGCATGCTTCTCGAATTATAGCATAATGGGAACTCGTAATAAAAGTTGAATTGCTTGAAAAACTTGTCAAATAAATGTTAGATTGAAAATTGCTTGTTATTCTTTTAAATATAAGTCCTTCCAAGTATACTATTTTGTTATAAATCGCTTTGCTTGTTTTTGATAGCGTACCGTGCAATTGCATGATTGTGTCTCGATTTTCTTGATTTTAGGCAATATAATTGGAACACTGATTAAGATCGCTTCCGCACTCTACATACACTGTGATGACAAAGATATATTGGTGAAATCTCCATATTGGGTTAGTTTGTTCTTTAATTATCCAATTTTTGAGTTATTTATTTATTATTGTATATGCCAGTGTGTTAGATCCTACGGGGCCACTCAGGGACGGGCGCTTCAATCCTTTTTCTACTGTTTCGACAGTAGGATTGGGATTGGGGTAAGAACGGTTCCGTGACAGTTGGTATCAGAGCTTTCACACTCCCATATATTTTAAGTAAATAATTTCTCAAGTCTCTTACACCCAAGAAACCCTAAAGTCCATAATGGTGAAAATTGAGGTGTCTAGGCTCGGGGTTCTGGCATAATTTTTCCTATCCGTCTTCACGGTGGTTGAGATTCCCCGCTCTACCTGGCCTTAATTGATCCAGAACTGGACCTAAAGGTTCTCTTGTGAAACCCTAGAGAGTCTTCTAGCATCTCATCTCTTCTTTAAAGACTATCCTAAGCCACCCATGTAGATGAAGATTAGGTAGTCTTCTCATCTCATCATGTGGTCTTTCTCATGACCTTCCACCACATGATGTCTCGATTATGGGTAGCTTATGCATGGGAAAAGTGAATATTGCTAAATCTTGAAAGTTGATACCATGATCTGACTTTAATTTGAAAACTTGATTTTATTCAATTAAACTTGAAATCAAATACTCATGTATGACTCCTGATATCATGATCAGTCAATTTAGCCAAAATGTGACTACATGTTTGCTATGTTTGAGGTCAATGTTAATAATCTTGATTAATGTATGTGTTTCCCTATTATTTTGACTAAACCTCAAACATAGTTAAGCAAACTCTTATCCTATTTGATGCACATCATGGCTATGCTATCAAGTGACTAAGTCTTGGACTAACATAACCATGATGTAAGACTATGATGCAAAAGGTTGTTTCCCTATCGACCATTGATGCCTTTTGTAATCTTGATTTTGATATGATGAGCATAGACCTAAATCTTGCACCACATTTCAAATTATATGGCTACCTTGATCATGAAAGGAAGGGATTGTAAATCTTGACATTATTGCCCTATTATGAGCTTGAATTTTGAAATCATGACCTTATGGAATATGATTTGATCATTGATACTTTCCCTATTTGAATAAGATCAATGGATAATGACGAATGTTGGTAATGTGCTAGATTAGGGTGGTAGTTGACTCGTGACTCCCCTAACCTAGGTCACGTCCCTATTTTTTTGACTACCTCTAAATTTTCATAATGTTGATTATTTAGAGTTTGGAAAGTATCCCTTTTCACCCGATTTGGATTGGTTGACCTTAGCCTAAATAGGTTAAACCTAATGTTGATACTCGATCTTGAAGATTGATTTGATAATTGATATATGAAAATATTGACTATAGCTTTCCTAGATAGACCTAGGTCTAGATCATTCATCAAAGTTGGGCACCCTGATAATGAAATCTTGATATGTTGCTCGAATATTGCTTGAAAATTGTTGCTTAAAATTGAATATAGATGAGTGATCTCCCCTAAGGACTAAATAGGAATCTAAACCCTAGCTTAAAAATTTTGGACCTATGACTTTTGATGTCCAAAAATCTCAACTCTTGATACTGATATATAAAATTGTGACTCATGATTATCAATCTCAATAATGATACAAATCCTATGATCACACTATATGGAAACTGAGATATATGACTAATGACTCCAAAATCCCAAATCTTAAAATTTTTGAAATGATGACTATATTGACTCTCTCGATTTATGACTTAGGGTTTAGCTCTCATTAGGACTAGGGTGGGACCTTCCCATTGATTTTGAGCTCGAAATGATGATATTGAAAGTATGATGTTGTCTTGAAATGTAGAAATGTGAAATCTCAAATTATGGATGCATAACCCCACCTAGACCAATGAAGATGCTAGGACCCTGAGATATTGGGATTGAGAGTCACCTTGTATATTTGATTCAAGTACTCTATTTGTTTGACCTAAAATATGACATGTCCAAACTTGTGAACAATAGGATGTTTTCCATATTTGCGACTCATATGATGACCTTGAACAATATATGCAATGACCTTGATACTTAATTGCTCGATGATGAAATGATGTTAGTACCAAGTTGATTATGATATGGAACATGGAATCTCAATTATGATTTTTGGGACTAATTGAAGTTTGAGGACATGATTTTGATTTTATATTTTAGGATGTTCTAGTAATGGAGGATATGATCTGAATTTGAATAATTCTGATTTTGAGGATGTTTTGAATTTTGAGGACAAAATTCCTTTTAAGGAGGGAAGGATGTGATAAAGTGGATTTTTGCATTATAATGAAATAATTACACTTTTTCCCTCATTATACTCACTCATGATCCTCAATATTTTTCCTCGGATTAATAACAAATTTTAAGACTCAAATCCAAGATATGGTGACCAATGTTGATTTTATACACATTATAACATCACAAATTGGATTCATTCATCACTTTGTCCAAAGAATCAAATTGGTCAATTAAACTTTGTCTTTTGGTTCTCAAACTTTTTCTAAATATTCTCCACATTTTTGTGAAGATATGGTCCAAATTTCATCCCATTTGAACATTCCCATAAGTTTCTATGAATTTTGGAAGTTATCTTCTCAAAATCCTTTTATTTGCCTTTTCTTGGGCTTTTCCAAGTCAGCAATCCGGGGCAAAGGGTCTGGGGCGAGCCACGGCCCTTGGATCTGCTGCTCGCGGATCTAGGCCCAATCAAGCAGCCAAAACTTTATCTTCAACCTCCCGCAATCAGCGGGGAGGTGATTAAGAAACAACAATGATCGATTTCCCGGTCTTGACCACTTTTTGAAAATCTGAGCGATCCAAAATTCTCCCCTCGCAAATTCGAACTCACTGAGTCCTAGTTTGACCCCTTTTTGTACGCCATTGTGCCACCAAAATGACCCCCTCGCCTCCCATTCTCATCCTGGTGGCCATGGCTCCTACCCTAGTCCTCTAGCCCTAAATCTAGCCTCGTTTCACCAATAAAAGGACCTTCACAGTCCGCAGAAAGTGCACCTTGCTCCGAACGTGGCCTCACACACCCTCGCAGCCTTCCTAATGCTCTCTTTTCTTGCTTCGATCCACTCCTACTGTAAACAGCACCGCCGCAAGCGCAGTTTGGGCGTCTCCTGCTCGTAGCGTCGGACCTCCATCTATTATGCTCGTCCAGTTCGCGGGGATGAGGCAAGCTCAGCCGGCACCTCGTCCGCCTCCCTTTCCCTCTTCTTCTCTCAGACCTTCCCCACTCTGGAGAGCACCTCCGCTTGCCTATGTGGCTCACGTGAGACCTATGAAAGCAAGGGGAAAGGCTCCCCGAACCATCGGTCCAGGAGATGCTAGAGCCGGTTCAAGGGCCCATCTAGAACAATTTTGACCGGCCAAAATAGAAGTTTGAACCGCCCGAACCAAGATTGGACCAGCCCTCCAAGCTAGCAAGTCGTAAGGGATAGGTGGCTAGATCGGAGCCATTTCTTGCGCATCCAACGATCTGACTGTTTTCGCAAATAAGGTATTTGTATCCCTCTCTACTCAAAATTGCAAGAAATAGTCAGATCTTGTTTTAATAATAGAAAATGCATCCGAACTCCAAAAATGATGAATAAGTAGTCCATTTTGATCAGAAAAATCCAATGAGCTTGTTAAAAATACTTTTGAAACCTGATTCCAACCTATGCTTATTGATATGATTAAATCTTGATATCTTGCTTATTTAATGACTCTATTTTAGTGATTAATCCCTTGAAATCTTGATATTTGATTTTAATGATCATATTGAAGCCAAACTTGATTAAATGTGAGTTTGGATCTGATCTTGTAACTTATCTCTCCTAAATGTGAATCATACACATTGAACTAAATATTAACCTTTATATTGTGATAATAGATCTAAATCTTGTGAAAACCCTTGATCAAGTGTATGATTCATGACTCTACTTTAATCAAACTGATCTTGAATTGCAATTATTCTAAGTATCATGATGAATTAGGAACATGTTGATGACTTGGATAATGATCATAGATTAGGGTTAACACTTATGATCCTATAAAACCTAGGTTAGTCATTCACACTCAAAATACTTGACATGGGAAATAATGTTGGATATATTGAAATATGGGTTGAATATAAGTGAATGACCCAACCCTAAGGTTGTCATACGAAAAGTGTAACCCTAATATTGAATATTAAAATATGATATTCTGAACATCATGATCTTGACCCTTGATCCGATCTTGTGAATTAGGATCTGACTCGAAGGGTATACCCATTACTTGTTGATCTATACTCGAAAACCTCGGTGAAAGGTACACTATTATATAACTCTTCCTTGATTGTATTGAAGATACTTATACGTATCTCTTGACCGTATGCTTGGCTATTTATTTGGATGAGCTATTGTTCCCTATGATTAGTCTTCTGTTTTTCTATATTATACTTTGAAAAACATGAAAACATAAATTGCATGCCCATTATGACTGCCCGTATATTGATAATGATGATGATATTGATAATGTTGATAATGTGGATATTGAGTACAACAACCCCCTCATTTGGAAGTGGGACTTGTACATTGGCTTCCTATGTTCCTATGGTGAAAAGGGGCCTAGTGACCTTCCCCATCGCGTTGGGGTAATAGAGTCACACAAATTATATAAGCATGCTTCTCGAATTACAGCATAATGGGAACTCGTAATAAAAGTTGAATTGCTTGAAAAACTTGTCAAATAAATGTTAGATTGCAAATTGATTGTTATTCTTTTAAATATAAGTCCTGCCAAGTATACTATTTTGTTATAAATTGCTTTGCTTGTTTTTGATAGCGTATCGTGCAATTGCATGATTGTGTCTCGATTTTCTTGATTTTAGGCAATATAATTGGAACACTGATTAAGATCGCTTCCGCACTCTACATACACTCTGATGACAAAGATATATTGGTGAAATCTCCATATTGGGTTAGTTTGTTCTTTAATTATCCAGTTTTTGAGTTATTTATTTCTTATTGTATATGCCAGTGTGTTAGATCCTACGGAGCCACTCAGGGACGGGCGCTTCAATCCTTTTTCTACTGTTTCGACAGTAGGATTGGGATTGGGGTAAGAACGGTTCCGTGACAATCTACCACCTAGAGAGGTCAACCTCTAGGACTTTACAAATGCTTTCCTCTATATATTCACCAATAAGAGTTACAACACAAGTCCACCAAAGGACTTACCTATCCAATACAAAGAGTCTTTGTAAAGAAGTGAAACCAACTCTCTACTAAAATTTTGAAAAATAAAACCTCTTGTCCAAACACACCTAAAAGGTATGATGGAGTGGGTGTAAAATTTTCAAATCTTATTTAATGGTAATCAAAACAACCAAAGTGTAGCAGCAGAAGTAAAATGTTGACTATATTCAATTTCTCAACAAGATTACAAAAGTATATCTAAATCTCCCGCATAGGGTTTACATGTATTATGAAACAAAAGGATCTAAGATAGAGGGAAGTCTAAACCATAACAACTTTGTCTCCAAACTTTAACTCCTTAAGCTATGTCCATGTCTTCATGCCAAATCATCCAAGTCCTTCACCTAGGGTTGGAAGAATACCCCAGTAAGAAGAGAAAGATAGATGACATTAGGAAAGGCTAGTATGTGCATACTAAAAAGTAATTGAGCACTATATGGAATAAAGTACATCAAATAAAGTGAAGCTTCCCATAGAAGAGAAAAGTACCACCAAATGGGTATCAAGAGAAAAGAATCACAATAAAATGATACTTGCCATTAAAACCACATAAAAGATTGTGCCATATATACATCCACTACCATGGTGGGAAATGAAGAACAATAAGAGAAAGTAGGGCACACACCCCACAATCATCATCAATATCCTAGATGCATGTGAGGTAAGCATAGCCCTATAACAATATAAATAATAAAGGCGGCCAAGCCTCATAAACTTGAAACCTGATAGAGAATGGTACATAACCGAACTCCCAAATATATAAAATATGAGCCAAGAATCATACTTCTTGCCCTGGGTATGAGGTAACCTTTCCATCCCAAAAGAGTAGGAAATTACACATCTGCTCAGGCAGAAAATTACACATCTGCATAAACAAAAACCAATGCAATTATACTACTCTAGTGCTACTGAATCACATAGCATGTAAAATGTAGAGGCAAGTAGAAAAGTATGGTTACAATTATACAATGTTGCCATCACACAATGGAAAACGCATACATCCACATGCAAGTGGGAACAAGATATCACATATCCACAAATAAACATCCACATCATAGTGGGCACATATCATCAAAAGTCCAACATGCGCCAAGGTACAAGATAAGAATCAAGAGAATATCTAGGATTACCACAAATAAGATAGTTCACCATAACCATGATATCAGAAGATAAGAGCAATGTATATAGGCTATTGTCCATAGGACCAAGAGAAAGAAGAATATATGATAACTGCTCAATAAGAATAATCGGGAATGCAAACATACATAAGAGAGGAAATAGATTTATTGAACAATATAGAAATAATGTGGGATGCAATCATACCTTTCTTCAAAGTCTATACAAGTCCAAGATGGATCTAGATCCAAATCTAGGTCTCCAAAGCACCTATTAATCATGTATGTGAAATTGGGGTAAGATTTACATTGATTTCATAAATCCTAAAAATCACCTATTTATCATATGTGAATTAGGTTACCAAAACCATGCCATATTTTAGACTATCTTTTTCTGAGTTCAAAACATATTTTATTATATTTTTCTGACCTATACAGTTTTAGTTATGAATTTTACAATATCTAGCCAATTAGGAAAAAACCTTAGAAATTCACATATTTATTATATTTGATTTGGGTGAAAAAACCAGAACCATTAGTTAGGAAATATTTTTATGATTTCAAAACAAATTTTACTTTATTTTTTGAGCTATAAATAATTTGTTACGAATTTTTAAAAACTGACCAATCGTAAAATTCCACGTTAGTGATTTGCATTGAGAGAGGAAGAGAGAGAGGCGACACTTGACCTGGCCCAATGATACATCGTCATCTGGCCTTGGGATCCAGCTGGCTCAGTGCATAGAGAAATAAACCAAAGGGGTAAAAAGTCCAAACTTCCCATAAGGGTGTGATGAGAAACAAACTAATAGCTAGGCAGTTTCGAGATTAGTCTAGCCCGATTGATCAGAACAAAAGAGTTTCAAACTCCTCTGGATAACAGAGTTGAGAAACTCAAGACCGTGATCCTAAGATCTCAAAACAAGGTGAGAAGATAGCAAGGGAGGTGATCTACACCTTCCTTGCCTCTCAACGAACTTGACGACCTAAGGTAAGTTCAACACAACACCCAGGTGTGCAATGGCACCTTCTGCCATGTCTGGCAAACTGCAGCAAAAATCAAAACATCAAAAGAGAAAATCTTAGTGAAAACTAAAGTTATAGATAACCTCATTAGTGAGGATGAACAACTAGAGAACCAGGAGGAAGAAGTGTCATTAGTGCAGATTGCAGAGAAGAACCTAAGCGGCGGAAAAAGGGGTAAAAACCATATACCTAAAATATTAGTGAAAAGCAAGGAAATTAGGAGGCGGGAAGATGCATACACAATTCTCATGCCAAGGCAAAGCCATCATGGCATCCTAAGAAACCTCACAGGTGATGATGTGCACACCGGTCTCAGATTCACCTCAGACAACATACTGAGTTGAGGGAAACAAGGTAATGGGGTAGGAAACAATCAACATGCACTGGAAGCAGGTAGCCGAGGGTCGCATGGTTGATTTGGCACTGTTTGGTAAAGGCCTGATGACCTCGATTGGCCAGGATATGGAAAGGGGGAGGAGAATAGAGCAAGAATAGGGGACGTGAACGACGCCTTGTGGGACAGGGAAATGATGCCCCAAGCCCAAGGTTTTATAGGGTCTAATGGTTTGGGAAGAAGAGAGGAAGGTGAGGGAAAGGAAATCGGGAGGAAAGTTTGGGAGTAGAGAGGGAGAATCAGGAAGGAAGATGGCGGGGAAACCATTGGGACAGTAGAGTCCAAACATGATCAGGACTTTAGATCAGGGGGACGACCACATGAGTGGATCCACGATCTAGGTTTGACTCAGACGAAAAGTGTCACAATTAAATCAGACAAAACAATAAAGTGAAACACATATATCCATTCATTATTTCCTTCTTTATCTTTATTCAATTTGAGGGTCCAAACCTTCTCTTAATTAAGTGAAATTTTGGATAGTGTCCAAATAAGGCATGTAGATTCCGATTATGCAATTAGATTTGCTGGGAACTTTTGATGCATTGAATAAATCAAATCTTAGTTTCTCTTTCCTCATGCATTAATGACATTAGGTTATCCAAATTTGATGAAACTTCACACACAAGTCATATTTAATGTGTTGGATGCAAATTTTCCATCAATTTTACATGTTGGAGTTATTTGTACCTTTATTTAATATATTGAAGGTTCTACACACTTTCTCTCTCCTAATTTCAATTTTTATGCAAACTTTCTCCAAATTGGATGAAAATTCACCCAAAAGCTGTATTTATTATGTAGATTATGAATCCAAGATTATTTTCCTCTTTTGGAGTCATTTAATACTTTATTTGATATTTTGGGGGGAAACACACATCTTATTTTCCAATTAGAATTAAATTAATTATTATTGTGTGAATATGTGAAACTTGACCCTAAGGCAATTGGGACCCAAGGAACATGATTTTTAACTTAGATTTCACTTTTGGGATTTTTTTAATGAGATATTTCATATGGCCCATTAGTGGCCCATTATCCAAAACTATTCATCCAATTAAGTTCTTTGACTTCTTATTACCATCCAAATGAGTCATATGTGATTATTAAGACTGAATTATCATGTATTGCATTATATACTTTAGGTGACACATTTTAGGTTCCATTATTAGCATAAGCCTAATGTGTATGCATTAGGTTACATTAAGGTGATTTATACATGCTTTATCTCATTAGGGTTATACTAAACATATATTAGATCTAACCCTAACCTTGTTTGGCTAAGTCTAAGAGAACAAACTTCTAGGGTTGGGTTCAAGATCTAGTAGGTTACAACACTCCACCCCTTAAAAGGATTTCTTCCTCGAAATCTTTAGATCCAAACATCAACAACCAACTATTCTCCACCCCTTAAAAGGTTTAACCTAACAAGTCAAACTAAACAACATTTAGGGTTACCCACATATATCTTTTCGTGGTGTAAGTTCTAGATATTTATGATCTTCATGTATCCAAACTAAGAGTCAGAACCAGATAAGGTTGAGTATAGGTCCTTGTGTCTCTAACCTAACAACCCTAAGATCCAAAAATTCATAGGGTAGGTCCACTACATCTTTATATCAATCCACATAACCCTAGTCACATCTTTAAAGTCAAAACTAGGGTTAGAACTAGGTTTAGGGTATCACTACCAAAACTTCTCAAAATCTTCATTGTGACTTAGTTCAAGAAAATTTCGATGAAATCTAGAAAATTTTGTACATATAATAGTGTTTTTGAAAATAATTTTTGGCGATGAAATCTATTCGATATGAAACAAAATATGGATCCAAAATCAATTACGGAAACCAAGTCACAAATTTTCCATGATAAGACTTCTTATTCTACTACCTACTCATAACCTAATTTCATCCTCAAGTCAAACCTCATAGCATTAAGAGATACAAAGCTTAATCAAACCATATGATAGGGTAAGATCTCCTAAAACCTCATCAAATATATAACATAGATCAATTCTAGGGCAAACTTTTCACCTAGAGGGTAACTATCCAAGGCAAGGGTTCTGATTAGGGAGACAAAATTGAAATAGGCATATTTTGACTACCATGGGCTCTTATACCATGTTGTAAAGAAGTGAAACCACCTCTCTACTAAAAATTTGAACAATAAAACCTCTAGTCCAAACACACCTAAAAGGTATGATGGAGTGGGAGTAAAATTTTCAAATCTTATTTAATGGTAATCAAAACAACCAAAGTGTAGCAATAGAAGTAAAATGTTGACTATATTCAATCTCTCAACAAGATTACAAAAGTATATCTAAATATCTCACATAGGGTTTACATGTATGATACAACAAAAGGATATAAGATAGAGGGAAGTCTAAACCATAACAACTTTGTCTCCAAACTTTAACTCCTTAAGCTATGTCTGTGTCTTCATGCCAAATCATCCAAGTCCTTCACCTAGGGTTGGAAGCATACCCCAGCAAGAAGAGAAATATAGATGACATCAGCAAAGGCTGGTATGTGCATACTAAAAAGTAAATTGAGTACTATATGGAATAAAGTACATCAAATAAAGTGAAGCTTCCCATAGAAGAGAAAAGTACCACCCAAATGGGTAACAAGAGAAAAGAATCACAATAAAATGATACTTGCCATTAAAACCACATAAAAGATTGTTCCATATATACATCCACTACCATGGTGGGAAATGAAGAACAATAAGAGAAAGTAGGACACACACCTCATAATCATCATCAATATCATGCATGCATGTGAGATAAGCATAGCCCTAGAACAATATAAATAACAAAGGCGGACAAGCCTCATAAACTTGAAACCTGGTAGAGAATGGTACATAATCAAACTCCCAAATATATAAAACATGGGCAAAGAATCATACATCTTGCCCTGGGTATGAGGTAACCTTTCCATCCTAAAAGAGAGGGAAATTACACATATGCTCAGGTAAGAAATTACACATCTGCCATAAACAAAAACCTATGCAATTACACTACTCTAGTGCTACTGAATCACATAGCATGTAAAATGTAGAGGCAAGTAGAAAAGTATGGTTAGAATTATACAATGTTGCCATCACACAATGGATAACACATACATCCACATGCAAGTGGGAACAAGATATCACATATCAACAAATAAACATCCACAACATAGTGGGCACATATCATCAAAAGTCCAACATAAACCAAGGTACAAGATAAGAGTCAAGAGAAAATCTAAGATCACCATAAAAAAGATAGTTCACCAGAACCATGATATCAAAAGATAAGAGCAATGTGTATAGGCTATTATCCATAGGACCAAGAGAAAGAATAATATAGGATAACTGTCGGTCAAATTTTTGACTCACAGAACTTGACCAATGGCTGGGCTGAAGCAAACTTAATATAGATTTGGCCCACTATTCTCCCCCTCAACTAGAAAAAAGTCGACCGATCCAACCTCTAGCTGCCTCAAGCTCTCAACCCTAGCCCCGACCTTCCTCTCCCCAGCCCTAGTTCGACCTAGATCGACCTCCCTTGACCTTCCCCCTTTTTAACCTAAGTTTGTGGACGAGTTTTGGTGGTGATTCTTTAACTTTTTCTCTCTCCTTTTCATCTCCATGGCATCTAATAGAAGGAAGAGGGCCACCCCAGTGAAAAAATTTCCCCCCCAAATTGCAGTCTAGTATTGGTTTTCTAGAAGAAATGCCGACTCATGCCCTACTTAAGTTGATTTTTTTAACTTTTGGATAATGGCCTCTGGCATTTATTTCTTAAAGTAAGCTGACGTCTAAGTCACTAGGTTAGGCATCAGTTTTTGGGATACAACCGATGGCTAAGGCCTTACTCAGGCCTTTTTGTTTAGATAATAACCTCTTGCATCGATTTTTTAGTGTTAATCGACGTTTCAATTACTAGGATAGGTGTCGTTTCGTAGAAAGAAACCGACATCTAAGAACTTAGTTGTCAATTTTTTAAACAACCGATGACAATGTCCCACTTAATACAACCTGCAAAATTTATTTACCCTATTATCTATTTCATCACTCTAATTTCACTCTGCTATGATGATAGTCACTACCATTCCTCTGCTCGAGTTGTTGTGTGCTTGTCGTCATCCCTGGTTTGCTCACTGTTGTCACTACTGGAGCTCGCCATCGCTACTGGAGCTTGTTCTCACTGTTGGAACTTGCCCCCTTTCACTGTTGGAGCTCACCATCATTACTGTTGGATCTCACCGCCGTTGCCATAGAGCTAGCCACCGCCACCGACATCGTCGTCATCTTCTGTTTGGTCTTCGTCACCTCTCTGGTCAGCGTCTAAGAAGGTATGTGTCATGCATTCCTAAGCTTCTTTGTTGGACAATTATCAACAATATGGTTATGGTCGTTTAATGACCATCACCAATGGGGAACTAAGAATTGTCCTATTTGGTTCCTTTTCCTAGAGATTGAATGACGTGTATGAAAACTAAGAATTGTCCTATTTGGAACACGAAATTGAAATATGTAGCTTTAAATTTGTGTTTAATTATGTGCTTTGAATGTACTACATTGCCTCCACAGTTGCATATCATCTTAAATCAAGCCTCTCTTGAATGCATCCTTTATATTAAATGTTTTAATAACTCTCTTTAATGAGATCTTGTATTGCAACCTCATATGTCATAATTATTAAGTGGAAGTTATATGTTAAATCATAAAAATGAAAAATATGGCATCCTGACATGTAATAAAAATTAGATAAGGATGTTAATGTTTCCATGTAATCTTTCAATATGACGACATATTATTTGTTGGCCTATAAACTCGTCCAAGATTTACTCATTAGGAGTAAATCTTAGATAGTCCCTGATTTGGGACTATTCTTGAACACTTAATCTCATTTAGGATGTAAGAGTATAATGTGTATTTAGTTTTTAAGATGTTTCGTCAGCACTACCCTATTTGTTCTCTAAGTACATATGTAGGTGAATATTTGTCCATCTATATCGGTGTACTTAGAGAAGTGTGGGAAAATACTGCCAATTTTTTTTGTAAATGAAATATACATTATATGCTTACAAGTGGGATTTGGTGTTCAAGAATGAGATAGGTGGTACACACATTAATTACTAAACCCTAAACCCTAATTTGTAAATCATAAATCCTAAACCCTAATATGTAAATCCTAAACCGTAATTTGTAAATCATAAATCCTAAATTCTAATCTCAAAACCCTAAAGCCTAATTTGTAAACCCTAAATCCTAGTCTCTAAAACCTAAACCCTAATCTGTAAACCCTAAACTCTAATACTTGTTTTCTCTTTGATCATTAAATGGATATATCATAGATTCCCATTCCAAATCATGCACCCCAGAGTTTATTACTGGTCTTGATCAATTTATAAGATTTGCATAGGAACAGAGGAAATGACATGGAGATATGTTCCACTGTCCATATAGGAATTGCAGTAAGAACTTGAAAGTCAAGATTGTTGACAAAATCAAAAGTCATGTGCAGCGGGATTGTGTAGGGCTATATATAATGGTATTAGCATGGAGAGATTGCAACCATGAGATCAGTAGATGTTGATAGCAGTAATTGTGTTAAAGAAGAAATTTCCGCCAATGATGTAGATGTAAACAAACTAATTCTGATATACATGGGTTGATGTGTTGCTAGATAGTTGTGGGGTAGATCACACCAATCCAATTTCCTTATTTAGAAAAATTATGCATGATGTTGAAAGACCATTATACATAGATTGTACTGAGTTCACGAATCTGAACGTTGCGTTGAGATTGTATACTCTAAAGGCTAATAATATATGGAGCGAGAAAAGTTTCACGTCATTGTTGTCTTTGTTGAAAGAAATTCTTATTGAAGTCAACGAGCTTCCAATATCAACATATGAATTAAAGACAATGTTATTCCCAATGAGAATGAAGGTTAAGAAGATACATGCATGACCGAATGACTGTGTATTATTTCAAAAAGACTATGTCAATTTGAAAGATTGTCCAAAACATGGGGCATCAAGGTATAAAATGATGACTTTGGAGAAGTCCAAAATTGTCTCTTCTTCCAAGGTGATGTAGTATATACCTATAATACTACAGGTTCAATGCTTGTTTGCTAATACCATGGAAGCAGAGAATTTAATGTGGCATGCATAGGTAAAGAAAAATAATGATGGGATCCTATGATAGTTTATTGTATCCTGAATTTAGTGAAGAAGTCAGGAATAAGACTTAAGTTTTCTACCAATGGCATGAATCCATACAGTACATTGAGCAGTCAATATAGCACTTGGCCTGTTATGATTGTGATATACAATCTTCCTCCCTGGTTGTGTATGAAAAATAAATATGTTATGTTGTCATAGTTGATATCGGACCCTGCACAACCTGGCAATGATATCGATGATTATCTTAAACCTCTGATTGATTACTGAAAGAAACTCTGGGGAGAAGGTGTGATGACCTATGATGCTTCTCTTAGAGAGGCATTTTGTTTGCATGCTATGTTATTTTGCACTATTAATGACTTCCAACATATGGGAATTTTTCTGGATACAATGTAAAAGGATCCAAAGAATGTCCTATATGTGAAGAGAGCATTGTTTCAATACTACCAAAACATGAAGGCAAGACTGTATATCTTGGTCATCAAAGGTTTCTTCCAAAAGTTCATCCTTACCGAAGGTTGCGCAAAGCGTTCAATGGATCGAGTGAGGAACGGAGTGCCCCTAAATCTACATCATGGGAGGTTGTTTATGAAAGAGTGAAAGACTTTGTCAATGCATTCAGTAAGAGATCACAATGTACCATTCCTATACAGAGTGACAAATCTTGATACAAGAAGAGGTCAATATTCTGGGATCTTCCTTATTGGAGCTCTTTGACAGTTAGACATTGTATCAATGGTATGCATGTTGAGAAAAATATTTGTGATAGTATCATTGGTACTCTATTGAATATACCAACTAAGACTAAAGATGGCAGAAAATACAGAATGGACCTACATGAAATGAGAATAAGGAAAGAATTAACAAAAGAAGTTAGTAGTGATTGAAAAATACATCTACCTCCTACTTGTAACACATTGTTTAGAAAGGAGAAAACTTTTAGTGAGTGCTTGCTTAATGTTAAGGTACCACAGGGACACTCTTCCAATATTCGTAGACCGGTATCTATGAAGGATCTGAAAGCAGATAGGTCTTAAATATCATGATTGTCACACTATAATGTAACAAATATTTCCCATGAAAATTTGATCTTTACGATCGAAGCATGTAAGGTTTACAATCACCAGGCTTTATTTCTTCTTCAACACTCCATGCAACAAAATTATTGATCCTGAGAATCTCGATAAGTTGTAAGGAGAAGTGGTTTGTTACCCTATGCCAACTTGATATGTATTTTCCTCCTTCACTCTTTGATATCATGGTAAATCTTGTTGTACACATGACTAGGGAAGTGAAAATGTCGGGACCAATTTTCTTGCATCGGATGTATCCTTTTAAACGATACGTGAGTTTCTTAAGCTGATGTTCAAAACCGTTATTGGGCTAAAGGAAGTATTATTGAGGGTTATGTGTTCAAGGAGATTAAGAACTTTTGCAATGACTTTCTGAGTTGTAATGAAGCTCCTGTAAATGACAAGAATATTAAAGACTATTCCAGTAGAGGGACTTTAGGAGCACGAGTGAAAGTAATAAATCATGAGTAGTGGGAATAAGCACACTTGTATATTTCACACAACATCGACGAAATGAGTAGTTATATCACCAAACATACAAATTTCATCAAGAAAAAATATCCTCGAGCCAATTCAATGTGGCTTGCTAGAGATCATAACAAGACATTTATTAGGTGGTTTGAAGATAAAGCCTTACGTCAACTATCTCAAACACCAAATAATATTGCTAAAAATAAAAAATAAAAATGCCTCACCTTTTAACCAAAAGTGAATCTTATGTCTTATGGAGGGTTTGACATAAATGAATTTTCATATTATACAAAACATCAAGATGATAAGAGTGTCGTCCAAAACATTGGGGTTGCCCTTCAAGCGTCGGCATTGTATTTTTCTAGTGTGAAGGATAAGAGTCCATGTGAAGCTAAAATGCCATACTACGGTGTCATTGAAGGCATATGGGAGTTTGATTACATATATTTCATAGTTCTGGTCTTTAGGTGTAATTGGGTTTATAACACCAAAAGAGTTTTAGTGGATGAATTGAGTCTCACATTAGTGAATTTTAAAAAGATTGACGAGAAGGGTGAATCATTAATAATGACATCACAGGCGAAGCAAGGATTTTATATTGATGAGCTATAAATAAAAAATGGTTGGTTGTTCTTCATGATAATAGGTAGGTCATTACAGATCCTATCAATGAAGAAGAGTACTATGACAAGTATGATGACTCCAGTCCATTCTTAGTTGACTTGCCAACACTAAATATTGAAGATGACACTAACTTATCTACACGTGGAAATCACACCGAGGGAATGTTAATTGATACAAGATCCAAATATTAGAGGCATGCTTTTATTTTTTAAATATTAGATAATGATTTTACATTCTTTATCACTTATATTTCATTATTTGATTGTTTTTGATATGACGTTGTTTCAGATGGTGTCTGACCATGAGTTTGGTGATTGCGATGATGATTACTGTGAGTATGAGCACCCTGAAAATGTTGTAAGTTGTATTGTTTTATTGCATAGATGTGTATCTTACAGTTTCTATCTTGTTGTATTGATTTATCACATTTATAAGTTATATCTTTTTATTACTTCTGTGTACTTTTTGTCAATTTCAACATGAGGATGTGCATCTTGAGGATTTTGCTGAACTTGATGCGCAACATCGCAAGCGAGCAATAATAGGAGGCATCACCATGATGAAAAAAGTTACTAGAGAAAAGGGTAATGGGTCAAAGTTGGTCACTAAATTTGATAATCAAGAAAATCTTATTGGGAAGAACTGCAGTTTTTTTGTGTCATATCTAGGGGTTCTGACTCGTAGAAAAATAGATGTAAATGTAGAATCTTGACATAAAGTTGATAAAAGCAATAAAGACTTAATATGGAATGAACTATGTGTGAGATATTATCATTTATCAATTCTATTTTTAAAGCTTATTGTAATACTTTTTTTAAGAATATTTCATTAAGTATATGAACTTTTACATAACATATTTGAACTGGAGGAAAAACTACATCGTAAAAAGGTGATGCAACATTGTGGCAGGGTACTAAGGAATTACATGACAAATATGACAAGAGAATACATACAAAACTTGGAGAAGAAGTTAGCCACTGAGCAATGGAACTATCGTGACCTGAAGGTGTGGCCGGTGTTTGTTACTGAGAGACAAATCAAATAATTCAAAGTATTAAGCCTCGCTCCTCATTTTGAATTCTTTGTATTACATATTTAATATATGTTTTTTACTGACCAGGATATAAGAGATGCTCAAAGAGAAAGGCGTGCAAATAATGTGCATAAGGACACGATGGGTTTAGGTGGCTATGCAAATATTCACCAAAAACTACTGCATGTGTCTTCTTCTCAACAACCTACTTCTGGGACTGTTGAGTCATCTACTACTCCCATACCTACACCTCTACCTCGCCATGATCTATGTATAGCTGGAAGGCAAACCAAATATGGAGAAATATCCAACCCCACAACTATTGAGGCGGTTGCAAAAATGGTAAAATTCAATTCTCAGAACAATTAATATTGATGATTGTTAGGTTTTATTGACCAATTACTATTGATGATGATTAGTGAAAGCTCCATAATCAAAGAGAACAAGGCGAGTTCAACCCTGAGGGCACAAGGGATGAATTGACGGTTGTTCTAGGTAACCCAGATAATCCTAAGCGTGTTAGGACTGCTAGCATTGGTATCTATATAAGAGCCCTCTTTGGGCCATCAGAGCTTAAGCGCAAATCTGTCTAAAAAGGAAGATTCTCATAAGAAAAGGTACAAGAGTTGATTGCAAAGGGTATATAGGAAGCAATGAGAAAGTATCATTCTTCTCAATCAGTTCCTCAGACAAAACCTGTGGCACCCAGCTCTTCATATGAGGTCGACCCCCTATGATAGAGGTGCTTGTGAGTAATCCCTTTGACTCACCACCTAGAACGCCCGATGTGAGTATTTTTATGACATAGTAGTCTTTCATAATGATTTGTATAATATATTTGAGTTTTGATATATATAACACTTTATGTAAATTTATAGGAGTTGAGGCCATGCCGACTTTTATTACAAGGATATGTCATTGTTGTAGGTGTGGCTTACCCACTCCTTGCAGGTGACACAATTCATGGTGCTCTAATACCCGCCAATGCGGTTTAGTGACACCAAGACTTATCTACACCCCTTAGAAGCAGACTGCATTGCCATATGACCACCCGAAGCACGAGACGATTGGTGAAGCAGAAGGCGGCGTGGTCATGTGGCCCAAAGCGGGAGTTATTTGTACTGATGTATGCTAAATTTACATTATGTTTGTATCAATATATACATAAAAATTGATATGAGATTATATATATGCAAGACACAATGCCTAAGAAACCCCCTACAACTCGTCCTCCACTTCCACCTCCTCCTCAATTATTTGGTTGGCTTATAAAGGACTTATTTGACTTGCTATGTCCTCATTGCAAGGGTATGGCAGTATGGATAGACGACTTTGAATAAGGGTCACCTATGATGATCCATATTAAGGATGACATTATAGGTATTTTTATGAGATATTTTGGAGATGTTTAATTATACTTGATTGAATACATCCGTGATAGAACTTTGGATATGATGACATCTTATATAGCTAAATACTCATTTTATTTATGGTGATATCTTATATAGCTAAATATTATATTTTATTATATATTAATGCATACATGATATATATTTTGCAGCTTACATAGGGTATGTATAAAGTTTACATTGCCCCATGTGACATTTTTAGTTCCAACATTGATTAGTCATCTAGTTAAAGATCTTGCATCTGTTACCCAATATTGCTCTATTACATTTAAATATTTTAGTAAACTGAAAAGGAGCATGATGTTATCTCCTTACAATGTTGAATAAGTTTGTTTACTTTGCTTATAAGTTTAACTTAAGAATTACATTTTATTGTGGATTTTGAGTTTTAGTTTGTTTGCCTTTTTCCACTCATAAAAATCATTGGGTGTTATTGGTTATTGTCCCTACGATGCTAATTGTGTATTATTTAGATCGTAAGGGTGACGAAGTAGACAGTGGGGGACACGATTCGAAAAGGGCATTATTCACGTGAGTAATTTTTTATATTTATATCTGCTAACCTATATTATTATATGACTATTTACTAATACAATTTAATGTGTTGTATTAATGTATAGGGATATAAAAGATTTCAAAAAGATTAGAGGAAAGGTGGATAAGAAAATGAAAGTGATATTTTGGCAAAATGTTGAGGTAGTTTTCTGACTCCAATGCATATTTGTGTCAACTATCTTACTTTTATTTATTAAAATTTTGTTTGTATGTTAAAATTTATAGTGTCATGTATATGACAATAGTTGCGCATGCAGATACTACATGATGTGGTATATGGACATGATTATCATGTATAGGACAATAAACATCAACTGCATATAAAATGTGATCTATATATAGTCTTGATCATCATAAGTATATTGTCTCATTAGATAATATGAAAATGTCAAACTTATTAATTATAATCGTCATTCTCTTTATAGAAGTTTAAAATAGAAGACTTCAATACGATAGAAAAACTAGATGACATACAAAATCCATATATGACAGAATAACTAGATGAGATACGAGAACAATGGGCACAAGCCTTCATTAAAGATGTCAACTTTGAATTTGATTGAGATTAAAGAATAACTATTTTTAAATTTTGATGTCATTATTTCTATATATATGTGGTACTTATGACTTCTTACAAATTTAAATTTTATGCAAGTAAATTATTGATGCAAATGTGAATGTGAATTTATAATGTGTGTGAATGTGAAGATGAATAATATAATTATGTTTGAACATGTGATGAGAATGGAACTGAAGAACGAATATTGTATGTTGGTCGATTGTGTTTGTTATTGCAGATTTGTTGGTTTATTGTTAAGCGGAACTCACATGATGTTGTTAACTTACAGTTCAGACTTGCAACTGCAGGTGATAACATCCTACTGACCAGACGGATAGTAGGTCTGCAGACCTACTATTTAAAAAAAACTCAATCATCAGTTGTTCTAAAAATTGACAGGTAAGATCTTCGTCATCGGTTTTTGGCATATCACCGACATTATAGGACTAAATTAAAATGGTTGTACCGTACAGTATGACTGTTCTAGACAACACGGTCATATTCGTCGGTTTCTACGATGAAACTGTCAATGTATGTCTTAATTGTCGAGTTTAAGTGGAATAACCGACGACTATTATGCTCAATAGGTGTTCGTTCTCTCCGTAAACCGACGACAAAGAAATATTCTCCATTTATAAATGTGACATGGTATGGGAAAATGACGTCGGTGTCTATTCTTTAATCAACGACTAAGACTCGTACCTGTGTCATTTCCTTTTATCATAACAACCAGGGTTGGATCTTTGTCGTAGGTTTACGCATCCCCTTAGAACCGATGTCTTAGACTTGTGACTCTAGTGTCATCCACTTATGTGTCAATTTAAAAATGATGTTCTAGGTTCATTCTAATAGACGCTAGAGGTAGGTTCTATACTAGTGATCCAACCAGATTATCTATTGATTAAACTACCAGACCTGCTTTGCACTCGAGATTAATTAATGAATAATTACTAAATTGAAATAAAAAAAAGTGATTAATTAAAAATTGCAAGCACTACTAGAGAGTGACAGATTTAGTAGAAGATTTCATTCTAAGAGAAAACATCCAAATAAGAGAAATACAATGGGTTTACTTATAGGTTGTCCTTTCAATTCCCATTCAACTCATCATTTCAATATTGACAATTTTAATGAGATTATGGTTGTATGTAGAATATGTATTTCGAACTGGTTCTTTTGAGGCCTTGAGCTATTTGACTTCTTAGCATCATGCCAAAAACCATTTAGTTGTTATTTCAATCCAATTAATGTATCAATTAAGTCCTATCTTGGCTAAAATGGTGCACTAAGAGCTCGGTCACAATGAGCTAGGGTTTACACACGATTCTGAGACAGAATTTGAAAGCCGATATTTTGGGTTCTAGTTATATTAATATATTGTATACGGCCATCACAATGGATATATCCTATTTGCACCAGCACTTCAAGACCAAATTTGAATCGTAGCTGGTTACTAGTATTCAATTGACTAAGAGCAAAAACAAACAAATTAATTAATACACAAAAGCTAAGACCACGGCTAAATACCCAAGTTGTCATCTAAATTACAAATGATACGGAAGGCCAAAAAACACTACTGAAAATCACTATCCACTCCAAGAACCCATATATAAAACCAAAATTCAAAGCAAGTGGTCGGGTGCAACAACTGGTTAAGCATATAATCCAAATTACCAAGATTGTTCATATCTGTTGACTCAAGGTCAATTAGGTCAATGTTGACTCATGTCTAAATTGACTAAACCCGTGTTTTGATGATGACTAACCATTCCACATATTGGTGTCTAATGTCTTTACTTGAGTGATTTCAGATTAGGTATAGACACACTCCAAATGCCCTAACTTGCGCATCTCAAATTGGAGAAAAGACAAGTCAAAGTCATACAAGTGCACGTTTTTGTAATATGATGTAAATCCATTAGAATCATGTTGTAAATCACTTGTAATGATTGTATGACTTGTAATTAAGCTTAAAAAACATCAAGAGCACTTAGATTGAATGTTAGATCACTTTAGATGCAACTTTGAAAATTGATTACAGGCACTTTGTCGGTCGAGTTTCCCAGCCTGAAAACTCGACCGATCATCCTTGATCAATTTTCTAGAGATTGCATCGGTCGAGTTGTGTTTACATAGAACTCGACCGATCAAGTAACTGATCATTTCGATTCCTAATGGTCGGTCAAGTTTTGTCAGGACAAACTCGACCAATCATTTGAGTATCGGCCTTGTCGTTTACTTGATCGGTCGAGTTACCTTTATAGAAACTCGACCGATTGCACTGTACGAAAAAGTACATAAAAGTGTTTCTAGCCGTTGTGGAGTTGCAAAAAGTGAAAATATATCTATTGCAAGCCACAAAACGGCTAGTTTTCATTCTCAAGTGTTCCCAAAGGCTAAGAGGCATCCCCAACTATAAATAGGACCCCTTGGGCTTCATTCTAAGGTTGAGCATTCATTGCAAAACTCTATGTGAGGTTCCTATTCTATAGTTGAGTTCTTCCTACAGCCTCCTCTCTCTCTAAGCTTAATCACTTGCTACATCCATTAGAGTGAGTAGGAAATCTGTAAGAGAGCTAGTCCTACATGTATATCTTATGAGGCTCTCACTTCCACCACCTCCCCATCTCTCTTTTCAATCATGAAGATGAAGGTTCTCTCTCTTGTCCAAGAGAGGTGAAAAAGAACAAGGGAAGGAGTCCCTTGGTGAAGATCAAGGCTGAAGACTTGGAGCTAGAGTGGGTAAGCCATTGGTGAAGGCAGAAGACTCCTTGCTCAAGTGGGTAAGTCCTTGGTGGAAGCTTCTCCGGGTGAAGGTGAAGTCAAAGGAGGAAGATCCAAGAAGAGTGGGTAATTCCTACAAGGCTGAAGACTTGTGCAAGAGTAGGTAAGTCCTGGAAGAAGGCAGAAGACTCCTTGCAAAGTGGGTAAGTCCTTGGTAAAGTTGAAGACTCTTTATATTGGATAGGTAAGTCCTTTGTTTGGTCATGTATTGTAAGTCTTATGAATGAATATAAGAATGCAATGGTTAGGAAATCCTAGAGGTTGACCTCTCTAGGTAAGTGGACCGGCATACTTCTAGTTTGAAGTGTGGAACCACTCTAAATAGCTTGTCTACTTGTGTTTACTCAATCTCTCTCATCCTTGGTATGTATGCTTTAGTTACACACAAATTTCCTATTTAGCAACCTTATCTTGTGATATATCTTAAAGGTTTAATGAATTTTGTTTAAGTGCTTTCAACTCTATTCACCCCCCCTCTAGAGCATCTAATCACCCATCTAGGATCCAACAATTGGTATCAGAGCGGGTCTTCTCCAAGCATACTTCAACAAGTAGGAGAAGATGGGTGACTACCAAGGAGGGAGATACTTGACCAGTCTTCCAATCTTTGATGGGAGAAATTTCCTCTATTGGAGAAGAAGGCTTCAATTCTACATCCAAGGATCAGATCTTGAGATGTGGTAAATGGTGAACAACCCATACATGCTACCAAAGACAAAGATTGAAGAATGTGATGAAGCTACCTTGAAGAAAGCAACCTTGAATGCTAGAGCTATGCACATCCTATATGTCTCCATGACCCCCATTGAGTTCCACCAGATTTTTTCATGTGAAACAACCTATGAGGTATGGAGAAAGCTTTGCATCACTTATGAAGGGACAGATCAAGTGAAGGAAAGCAAAGTCTACATGCTCAAAGGGATGCTTGAGAACTTCAAGATGGGAAAGGAGGAGAGCATAGCCAACATGTACTCAAGTCTCAACACCATCGTGAATGGTCTTGATATTCTAGGACATCCTATGTCTAGTAGAGAGATTAACTCAAAGATCCTTAGAACTCTCCCCAAGAGGTGGGAACCCAAGGTGACTTCTATTGAAGAAGCAATGTCTCTTAAGGATATTCCTATTGAAGAGCTCATTAGAAATCTATAAGCATATGAAGCCACACTTGACAAGAGGGAGGAAGTAGAAAGACAAGAAGAGAAAGAACTCAAGAGAATGAAGAAGGATGAAATGAAGGCTCAAATCAAGGCTATTGTTGATCAAGCCTCTCCATCCTCTCAAGTTGAAGAAGATGCCATGTACTCCAAAGGTAGATTATACAAAGGCAAGTCCTCCTCCATCTGGTGCTTCACATGTGGAAAGAAGGGTCACTACAAGGAAGATTGCCCACAAGGCAAAAAGACCCATCTTCACAAGGACAAAGATTTTGTTTTGCAAGAATTAGAAACAGAAAATGCCTCCTTGTTTGCTAAAATCAATGTGCATGAATCTTGTTCTAGTTCTACTAGTAGAGAGAATGATGTTGTTGCTCTTCATATTGATAGAGATTCTTATTTAACTAAAGCTCTTTGTTTCAAAAATGATCTTTTGCATGCTAGAGATAATATCAATCATTTGTCTTCTACTATTACTTCTCTTATGCATGATAATGATAGTTTGAGATCTTCTTTGTAAAGATTCTTAGTTGGTAAAAAGAATCTCAATGATATCCTACACCGTACTACTAAACAAATTGGTAGACATGGTTTAGGGTATGATAGTAGTCAAGGGAACAACAAAGATAAAGGACCTCTAATATTCCATGGAGAATCCTCTAGTTCTAAGACTATGGGCACATGCAAATATTACAATGAAATTAGTCATTATTCTACTTGTTGTCCTTTTAGGAAAGCACCCAAGAGCAATAGAACTTGGGTTGCTAAGCTAATCCCTCCGGACTCAAAAACATGATTGGGGATCATTTCATCTTTCTTCTTGTAGGTACTTAAAAATGGATTGACTTGAGCTATTGAATTGCAAATTCACTTGTCAATCCACATGAAAGAAGAAAGGTGAGATCTGTATGAGGTGAAAACAAGTGGAAAAGCAATGGTAAGAATAAAGGTAAAGGTTTTATTGCTTATAACTATTTCTAACTTATTTTTGTCAAGTTAGTGTGCACTATACATATGGTTTTTTTAGTCAAAAGTGGCATTTTGTGTTTCTCTTCACACTCTTGCTCAAAAACTATTTCTAATGCTTCTATAGTGCATTACTAACTTGCTAAACATGTTTGGATATGGTTTGTATATTTAGCATGCCTTTAAATATGTTTTTATAAAATATATGTGCTTTTTGACAGCTGCTCTGTCGGTTGAGTTTTCCCTATTTGAAACTCGACCGATAGGCACCTTTGGGTGTTGCCAACAGTTGTCATCAGTCGAGTTGTCAATACAGAGAACTCGATCGATAACATTGTGCAAAGAATATACATTTGGCTTATTGAATGAGAATTTCCCTCTCAACTAGATTTTCTCAACCAATAGAATTATTCTTTGGCACTCCTTTGGTACCTTTATATATGCATATTGCCTTGTTCTAAATTTCCTATCTTGCTTACAACTCTATCTCTCTAATTGCTCTAAATTGGTATATCTATATGTTGCAATTACTTGCTTTGAGTTGTTTTGCAGGTTTTGATGATGATCTCTTTGGATCTCTTGGTTGTGTCTAAAGTTGCTTCCGTTGTGCTCTAACTTGCTACATCTATCTAGGTGTATATCTTGTTTTGATACAACCTTGAGGTTCTTAGTAGAAATCATCTTATGGTAAGGATGCATATCTTGTGAGTTATATCCTTTCATGCTTCTAAAATTGCATATCTCTTTGTTTGGATATATCTCTACATCCACTCATAGCTTGCTCTATCTTGTGTATCTTTTGGTATCTCTTGCTATAATCTAGATCCTACTAGTAGTCCTAACTTGTGATATCATCTACTAGTAGTTCATATACATGTAGTTCTAACCTTGTTTAAAATTGGCATCTTTGTTCATCTATATGCTATGCTTGTATCTTGTCTCATACATGCTCAAGCTTGTTCCTTGAATTGCATATCTACTATATTGAGTTGCTTGCATAACATTGTGATGCAGGGTACATAGATCTACATTATATGTAGAAATTGGAGTATTTTTTGGATTTTATGTAGATTTTGCTCCAGTTTCAGTTTTTGGTGCAAGACTAGTGTTTTTCATGCAGAAACAACCTTCTGAGCAAGACTCATTGCTTTGCGATGAGCTCTGATGGTTTTTGGTCAAATTTCGTCATCTTGAGGGTCAATATTATGTTTTATTGTTTTTCTGCAACACTTTATCTTGCTTTTTGGGTTGTTCAAGTATATGATTTAACTTACTTTTCTTTCTATGCTTGGACAAGCCCATATCTGTGCTCTTCTACTCTCCTTATATATATTTGTGTTATCTCATTTCTCTTTAACAAGTGATGTTTCTTATTTCTTCATAATCCCACTTTTTGAAATGACAAAGGGGGAGAAAAGTATGTCTTCTTTTAAAAGAGGAAGAAGGCATGTCTTACATGAAGAGGATAAGTATATCCATGTAAAGGGAAGAAGGTAAATGGGAGAAGACATATGTGTGTAGAACATATATGAGTAGAAGACATAGTATTCTATAAATGTTATGAAAGCTAAACATGCAGGAGAAATAGCATCAATTGAGGGGGAGTGTGAGAACTCCATGCGTATCAATTGAGGGGGAGCATATGAGCTCAATCCTATTGAAACCCCTAGGTTTCTCCAAAGGTATGACTTTACTTAAATGCTTTCAATACATTTATAGAATGGCTTCAAAAAGGGGGAGAATATTGACTCAAGGTCAATTAGGTCAATGTTGACTCACGTATAAATTGACTAAACCCGTGTTTTGATGATGACTAACCATTCCACATATTGGTGTCTAATGTCTTTACTTGAGTGATTTCAGATTAGGTATAGACACACTCCAAATGCCCTAACTTGCGCATCTCAAATTAGAGAAAAGACAAGTCAAAGTCATACAAGTGCACATTTTTATAATATGATGTAAATCCATTAGAATCATGTTGTAAATCACTTGTAATGATTGTATGACTTGTAATTAAGATTAGAAAACATCAAGAGCACTTAGATCGAATGTTAGATCACTTTAGATGCAACTTTGAAAATTGATTACATGCACTTTTTCGGTCGAGTTTCCCAGCCTGAAAACTCGACTGATCATCCTTGATCAATTTTCTAGAGATTGCATCGGTCGAGTTGTGTTTACACAGAACTCGACCGGTCAAGTAACTGACCATTTCGATTCCTAATGGTCGGTCAAGTTTTGTCAGGACAAACTCGACCGATCATTTGAGTATCGGCCTTGTCGTTTACTTGATCGGTCAAGTTACCTTTATAGAAACTCGACCGATTGCATTGTACGGAAAAGTGCAGAAAAATATTTCTAGCCGTTGTGGAGTTGCAACAAGTGAAAATATATCCGTTGCAAGCCACAAAATGGCTAGTTTTCATTCTCAAGTGTTCCCAAAGGCTAAGAGGCATCCCCAGCTATAAATAGGACCCCTTGGGCTTCATTCCAAGGTTGAGCATTCATTGCAAAACTCTATGTGAGGTTCCTATTCTATAGTTGAGTGCTTTCTACAGCCTCCTCTCTCTCTCTAAGCTTAATCACTTGCTACATCTATTAGAGTGAGTAGAAAATATGTAAGAGAGCTAGTCCTACATGTATATCTTGTGAGGATCTCACTTCCACCACCTCCCCATCTCTCTTTTCAATCATGAAGATGAAGGTTCTCTCTCTTATCCAAGAGAGGTGAAGAAGAACAAGGGAAGGAGTCCCTTGGTGAAGATCAAGGTTGAAGACTTGGAGCTAGAGTGGGTAAGCTGTTAGTGAAGGCAGAAGATTCCTTGCTCAAGTGGGTAAGTCCTTGGTGGAAGCTTCTCCGGGTCAAGGTGAAGTCAAAGGCGGATGATCCAAGAAGAGTGGGTAATTCCTACAAGGTTGAAGACTTGTGCAAGAGTAGGTAAGTCCTGGAAGAAGGCGGAAGACTCCTTGCAAAGTGGGTAAGTCCTTGGTAAGGTTGAAGACTCTTTGTATTGGATAGGTAAGTCCTTTGTTTGATCATGTATTGTAAGTCTTATGAATGAATATAAGAATGCAATGGTTAGGAAATCTTAGAGGTTGACCTCTCTAGGTAAGTGGACTGACATACTTCTAGTTTGAAGTGTAGAACCACTCTAAATAGCTTGTCTACTTGTGTTTGCTCAATCTCTCTCATCCTTGCTATGTATGCTTTAGTTGCACACAAATTTCATATTTAGCAACCTTATCTTGTGATATATCTTGAAGGTTTAATGAATTTTGTTTAAGTGCTTTCAGCTCTATTCACCCCCCCTTCTAGAGCATCTAATCACTCATCTAGGATCCAACAATATCCTCCCCTCCTCTTTCAACGGGCTTGGGACCGACACTGAAACTAGTGGCAGAGTTGAACGATATACCAAAATGGCAATGATAACAATGCAGACTTAAATCAACTAGAACTAGGATTCTCAACTTGCAAATTCTGACAACATTTTCCGAACCTTCAGACTTACACAGACCAACAAAATAAAAGCAGTAGCCTCAGACCACCGTCAGTGCACGACAATGAATTGATAAGAGGGTTGAGATTGGCATTCCCAAATAAATGGAACTGTTGAATTGCTAATTCCATTACTTTACCCTTGCAAAAGGTGGGATTGGTACATTAACATAGAAGAGCCCCATAAAGAACAGCCTAAAGCAGAACAATAATAGAATTCAAAAGATTGCATGCGTGCATTTTAACAGAAGATAAAATAAAGAGTTGTAATGAACCTAAACTACAAGTGAATACCTTTTTGCTTTCAATAAAAACATGCACCGTCACTTAAAACAACATAGTACCTTACAACCAATAAATACAAAGAAGAATTGATTTAATCTTTTCTAATCATTAATCAAGAAGCTACAACATCGATAATGCACAAGATCTGTAATACTTAGTTTACAGGAGACGCGTAAACATGAATTTGAAACCTACATATTAACAAGACACTCGGTCCAAATAAAAAATCTAAGGAAGATAAGATGAACCAATTCCTATCAAATCTTTTAAGCACCGCAAGCAGCAGAATCGACCACTTAGCAAGAGAGTTACATCACATTCAGATAAATTTCACAAACATTTGGCAGCTGAAAACAGGCCTAGAGCAACTTCTATACTAAGATAAATCTGAAAGACAAACAAAAATAAACCATAATAGAAACAACTTCAGTGCCTTCAATAAAAAAACAATTAGCTCAAATAACCAACATAAATGACGTAACAAAAAGGTAGTGGATATAGACATCAAAACAGTAATGGCCAGTAGGTATGCACCATCAGCGTTCACTGCCTTGCAAGTGTAGCTCGGGTTATGTAATTAAATGACCAAAAGTAATGCCACATGAACACATAATTGGCACACTGCTTAAACAACACCAGCTATGTCCACCCTTTATGATAGTAACATCCCCAGCTGGAAATCATACACAATGAAATATTCAAATTTGGAGTCAAAAGCATTAATAATTGGTTGCTGCTTCTAAGATGTTTGCCTTCCTTGATGGTACGATAAGACCATACTTGTTGAGGTGGCCAACTAGTCGGCTGGTCGTTGGGAGAGGTACCAAACAGCCATCTGTCCAAATCGGGCTTTGTCTTGTCGCCGACCCAGGCCAACTGGTCGACTGATTGGCCAACTAGTCTGACTAGTCAGCCTAATTCCCGACTAGGCGGCTGCTTAGTCAGATATGAATTTTTTTTTTCCGTGTTTGACTATCAATTTCATTCACGCTGCACCTGGTTTATCATGTAACTTTATTTATAGTTGCAACAATTTAACAAGTACTAAAAGTCCAAATTTTACAATGGTATGCCACTCTTCTCATTCTAATTATACTTGTTGAATTTAAATACATTATATACTTTGCTGGAAATAGTTTCTGGCGTTTTATGACAACATTATTTACCGAGTTTAGATCATTATATGCTTAAATATATGCTTACCTCAGTGGATTTATATAATGTATTGTATATAACTATATGTATTTAAGTAACATTCTGTATATATTATACCTACGACTGGGCGACCTGACCATGGAAGGAGACGACTGGCCGCCTTGACAACTATGGATAAGACATAAGATCACTTCCACCAGCTGATGAGCATATAGAGGCCAGACGAAGGTCTTCAGAATGCAGACTTATGGTTGTTGCTTTAGGCCAGGTACCAATGCTCGTGCAACACCAAAAATGATCACCGTCATTGGACAAGAAGGGGCGACTTATTATCCACAGACAACTAAGCTTCTCAAAAAAAGACTACCAAACTCAACCCAAGAAGTTATTGATGCATCAACAAACACTGCTCTAAACAAATGGACCATGGCGACAAACACTGATCAAAGCAATCAACAACTACAAATTAAGGGGTGAACGAAAATAAAGTTAATTCACAAAGGACTCCATCACTATACTTTCAATCGAAACACGTAACCAAATGAATCAAAATATCAATCAAATCATCAAAATTAACACATTCTGAAAATGTCTCAATTCATTCTTTCATTTGTGTTCTGTTTGAACATGGCGATATAATTGGTGGGAAAAATCTCAAGCAACAAACCTAGATGGGTATCAAAATTACCTCAGATTGCGGGTATTAATTTCTACATTTTTTCATTGCATCTTTTATCATTTGAATATGAATCCATTTTTAAAACATTGTGAACTTAACAAACGAATTACCTCAAATCTCAATGTGTGGGGCGGATAAACCTTGGAGAACATGCAATATCTATACTATTCATTGCATCTTTTTATCATTCTGATAGGATTCTATTTTGAAATAATGTGAACTTATAAAAAAAATACCTCAAATCTTGGTGCTTAGCCGGTACTCGACATTGACTATTTGAAGGAAGACAATTGGGTGAGATACTAATATAGACAGTGATGGTGTATTCTCAGAGGAGCATATATTGACACTTGTTTAGCTTGGGTTGCTTGGACGGGTTTCCATTCCGGATTGAGACGGGTACATTGGCATTATCTCCAGCTATGTCCATTTTTTTTTTGCTTGGTAACATTTGGTAAGTCTGATAAGATGCATTCAATCTCATCAGCTCCCACCGACAAGCATAAATGGTGCCAACATACTGACACTACTTTCTGGTTGTTACTTTAGTGCATATTTGGTGACGATGCAAAATGCTCGCCATGACTAGATGCATTTGGTTTTTTTTTTACTTTTTTCTTTGGTAATTGATGCTTTTGGGACTTAAAATACCAACAAGCATATATGATGACCACACAATAACAAAGACTCTTCAAAGTACATACTTCTTTCTGGTAATTGCTATTGATCAGCTAATTCAAAGTCACTGAAAGGTGCGCCAATGCTTGCTTGACTTGGAGCATAAGGGCACCTAATGAAAAAAAAAATGAAGCATCCAAAAAAACACTACCCAACTACACTACACTACCAAACACACAAAGACAATATAATTCGTCGCATGATTCAGCATAATTTATCATAGCCAAAAATAATACAGATTGAGAAACCAGGCTACGTTCACAACAGATTAACTCACAGTAATTCATTACTCTGCACAGTACATCAAAATCAGGCATATGATAAATGACTGCTTATGAGTGTTTCATATTTATGTACTTCATCTAATGTAAGAAAGTATATAGCCAAATCAGACAATGCGTCAAAAATTACAAAAAGAAATTTCTGTGTACAAGAACAGGTAACTTGAAATAAACATTCTCAAATAACATGCCATCTCATATAAGCGTTTTGTTTGAGTACAAGGCATAATTAACTGGTGAGATAAATCTCAAGCAAGAAATTAGATCTCATTAGGTAGCAACCACGGGTAGGGAACTGTTGCAAGTAATTATTACAACTTTAGTATACGCAAGTATCTTCAAATTTAATGCATCACTAGATCATTTTAGTAATAGATTAGTAAGATGTGCACTTTTGTGTCAGTAGAAAATAACTCATGCGGGGGACGGAGGTACCTAACATTTTACCTCAAATCTCACTGCTTAACGAAGTGTTTCTTTGATCTGCCGTTGCAGGGCGCTGTTCAAAATCAGGTGTAAGAAGTATGCCTTTGGGGGTATTACTGACAGGGTGCGGGCATCTGAGGAAGACATCTTTTAGACGTTTTGGTCCAATGGGTGGGAAATTATAAGGAAAGAAGAAAGGATGCTATCTGACGGGAAATGAAATGGGAAGGATGGTATTTGTTTATAATTTTGTGCAACTGCAATAGGATAAGGAAGCCTCCAATGCGAGAGAAACGCCTTTCGTCCTGAAATTATGAAACTAACACAAATACCAAATTTTCGTGAAACCAAAGTCCTATATCATACTGACTACCACATTACAGACACGGCCTTGTTGCCATATTAAAACTGTACAATATAGCTGCCGTTTTCCAAAGAAGAGGTTAAGAGTTGCACAAGTTATATAGTATATGATAATCTAGTAAGATTGTACCAACATTTCAATAAGCTGGCGGAGACTTTTTGAAAGAAGAAAAAAAGTGCCTAAATTATATCTTTTACAAAAAGAATTACACACTTTTGTATAGATAAAAATATATTTCTTCCTTAATTACTTTTTTACGTATCTAATTAAAATCAGTAATTAAGTAAATATTTATTATTATATGATACTAACCAACATTTTTTATCACTAAAATCAGCAAAAAAGCAACAATTGCAAATAACTAACTATTAATTAATTATTAAACTCTCAGTAATACTAATCTGTAAAATAAGTAAGCACACCAGGGTGCGGGCATCTTACAAAGACATCTTTTAGACGTTTTGGTCTAATGGGTAAGAAATTGTAAGGAAAGAAGAAAGGATGATCTCTGACGGAAACGAAAATGGGAAGGATGGTAATTGATTAGTATCTGTACAACTGCGATAGGATAAGAAGGAAGCCTCCAAGGCGAGAGAAACGCCTTTCAACCTGAAGATCAAGGAAAATCCGGAATTACTATGAAACTAACACAAATACCAAATTTCCGTGAAACCAAAGTCCAATATCATACTGACTACCACATTACAGACACGGCCTTGTTGCCATATTAAAACTGTACAATATAGTTGTCGTTTTCCAAAAATGACGTTAAGAGCTGCATAATTTATATAGTATCTGTATAGATAAAAATATATTTCTTTCTAAAAAACTTATATACATATCTGATAAAAAAATCATTAATTAAGTAAATACTTATTAATATTTAATACTAACCAACATTTTTAATCACTATAATCAGCAAAAAAATAGCAACTGCAAATAACCAACTATGAACTAATTCTTAAATTCTCAATAATACTAATCTGTAAATAAGAAAGCATTTCAGTAAATCAATAAGTAATTATTAATACTTACAACTAATCGATATTGTAAATCACGACATTTAGCAAACAAATCAATAGTTCTAAATAATCAATTATCAGTTAATTACTTAATTTTTACTACTAATATGTAATACTAATCAATCAATCAATATTGTGCCAAAAAAGTTGTATTGAGTGACATCCATACATTGATACCAGTATAAAATCAGTAAAGAAATCAATAAAAATAATTCATTAGTATAGCCTTCAGGAGCCGATTTTTACTTAGGAAGTCAGAGCAGCCGCCCAAAACAGTTATTAAAGCAAACACTTAGGCGGGCTAAGCGGCCCAAAAGCAGGTGTTTATTGGCCCAAGCACCAGGCGGGGCCTAAAGCCAGAATTAGGCGGCCATCACCTGTCAACACTGAAGCGGCCGCTTAACCATCAAGTCATTTTTAGTACGGTGAATAACCGACACAAATTGACACTCTACTATAAGAATAATTGACACAAATTTCTGCCAACTGCCTGAATTGTTCACAATTGGTAATTGCTAAACACAAACTAAACCTCCGTCATCGTTGGTGAGGAAGTTGTGGTCTGTTATCTGGTAGTTGCTGAACAAATCTAAAACCCACTGGATCCCATTGATATCTGTCATAGCTGGTGATAAAGGTCATCATCGCGGCACAAGAGAAACCTAGTTTCGGTAGAGATCAAAAAGAAGGTGAAGAGGAACTGTGAGACGACCTCTGCCCTCACGATTGAATAATTAATAATTGCTAAGACAATATCCAACCAAATTGTTCAACGGCTAACTACTACACACTAGTAGACCTGCTTTGCACTCACGATTAATCAATTAACAGTTGCAGACATCGATCATATTTAACAATTGTAAACGTACTAGCGGAAGATAGATTTATTGCTTTCAAATAACACCCCAAAAAGATATCGATACAAACGAGCTTAATATTAGGTTCTCTTTTGCGGATATCATTCAAGGCAGCTTATTTTAAGTTATCACTTGCGATTATCATTCGAGTCAGTGTGCCGTATCGAAAACTTCAACAAGATCATGGCTGAAGGACAAACATAAATTGGAGTTGTTTTGCAGTCCTTGAGTCACTTTTTAAGTCTTCAGCCCTGAAGTTCTTTTTTTCTCGATTCAAAGAGTCCTAGCGTTATTTGACTTCTTAGCATCATCCCAGAAATCATTTAGTTGTCATTTTGATCCAATTATATCAATTAAATACCATCTCGGCTAAATTGGTAAATTAAAAGCTAGAAGAGGAGGATTAGCACTTGGACATGAACTTGAGACAATCTGAAAGACGGGAGACAGCTTTCTAGTAATATCAAGAGATCTGTGTAGTGGATGACACCAAGACTTCACGCCCAATTTCAAGTGGAAAGGTTATAATCATTCGATTGAGGAAGAACAAAAGCAAACAATAAATAAGTCATCGAAAAGCACCAGGTCCATAACGCAACTGCAAATGATAAATAACACAACTTGAAATCACTAGCGAGACCCAGAACTAATATATAAATGTGAACTTCCCGAGCATGTGGCCACTGCAACCGTTTTAAGCATTTAATCCAAAACTAGATAGCTATGTTTGCTTATATCCTCCCCTCCTCTTTCAATGGGCTTGGGACCGACACTGGAATCAGTGGCAGAGTTGAAGGATCAACGAAACAGGCTTGAAGTAGGTTCAAAAAACCTTATATAATCATAACATCACAATTGTTTTCTTCCTAGTAAAAGTATCGACAAAGCCCGTTCCAAATGTCAACCAGCTGCAGAATTGAAGGATTTACAAAAATGGCAATGATGACGATCTATATTTAGTGGACTCAAAACCATGTTTCTGAACTTGAAAACACGCATGCCCGTCAGTGCATTCTTCAATCCTTCCAGAGATATACCGACCACCATAATAAGAGCTGCTGCCATAAGCCACGTCATTGCATGGCGATGAATCGACAGCAGGAGTGGGGAGTCCGGTTCCCAAAGAAATGGAATTTGCTCAGCTACTAACTCAGTTACTTGAAGCAATATGATTTTGGTAGGTATGAGCGTACCACTTCGACTTGTAAACGAATGAAACACAGAACAGATACTATTAGATATCCGAATTTGAAAAAAAAAATATTCGATCCCATTTTCAATCTGGGATCTGATACATATCATATGACAACATCCGAGTCCAAATGGATATTATCTTAGTTCAGATAAATATCCCATCCAAATAAAATCATACATTTAATATTAATAAATTACAGGGAATATTAGTATTACATTGGACAAAATATGATAAGTGTTTACATATTATGTTTATATATAAAAATAAGATATTCCCCCCAAAAAATATAAAAATAAGATACATTAATAATGTAAGTGAAAATTTGTGGATTTGGATTTTTTTCTATTCGAATACAGCAATATCCAATACGACCCCAAAAATTGGATCCGGAATCCGATATGAATCACGCTGATGTCAATTTTTTTTCAAAATTCCGGGGGCTCGAATCCGGATCAGATGTTCAGGTTCGGATATCCATTTACAGGTTTAGAACTACTACTATAATTGCAAAAGGTGAGGCTAGTACATTAACATTGAAGAATGCATAGCTAAATTGCATAATAATTATAGAATTCAGCAAAACATTCTACTATTGAGGCATTACGAAGAATAGTGGAACTACGTTAGCTTCAATCAAGGTCACAAACAATCCCAGTTAAGGTTATAAGGGACTATAAGTGGATACATCTTTGCTTTTAAAACATGGCCGAGTAGCACCGATCACCTAACATAGTACCTAGCAGCCAGTGAACACAAACCCAAATTGATTTATTTTTTAAATCACTCGTCAAGAAGGCACGAGAACTACAACACTTCATAGGAGAGGAGTAAATATGACGTTGAAACCTACAAATGAGCAAGATCATTAGTCCTAACAAAAAAAATAAGGAACACAACATGAACAGGTCCTACCAAGTCTTCAAGTACCACATGCAGCGGATCGATCACTCTGCAAAAGCATTATTACCATCACAGCAAAAATCAATGTCAACAACATCCAGCAGTTGCAGATTGCAATTCTACACTAAAG